>CM035124.1:21106616-22518924 GCA_020205555.1 Panax stipuleanatus
TAAAAGAAAGTTCACAGAAACAAAAAGTAGTGAAGTATTACAATAATTTGTAGGAAAAATATTGTATATAAAATTGTCAGATGCATCCCACTATCTACATAAGCCAACCAAAGAAATTATATTATCCCAAGAGCAAACAAGGTAAAACAATAATGACACTTTACATTAATCAATATACACCTGCTTTGTTTGGCCATGGGCCCAAAAGAAGACGGGGAATCTGCTTAATGACAGCTTCAGAAACTAAGAAAGCATGGTATTTCTTTGCGAGTTTCTTAACTAATTTCTTGTTCTTGTTAAGCTTCTTCAGGCCTTCCACATCCATGGATTCCAAACCAATTTTCTCTGCCTGCAGTTATATCATACACAAATCACTTTTAAAAAAAGCCTCGTCTTTTTGAATATCCACACTTTACTCAAGTAAATTAGGATTATAATGAAATGTGAAAATGATAAATTAATAGATAAGTAAAATCATGAACACTAGTTTGAAACTTTATAGGCCTTGACATCTTAATATTGCTAGTTTCTATCACTATAGACGTGCCTCATGACAGAGAGCGTACCTGAATTTGTGCGCATTCATTGTATAATAGATCATTGTTTGCCTCTCCAATAACCAGATGTTGAACTTTCCTCTTCTTGATTGCTGGAGGAGTACCAAAATCACAAGATCCAACAGCCTCATTGATAACATTAGTGTGTTCTCCATAATAAAGAGCTCTTCCCTCTTCACTTCCTTCAAAATTCTTGCAGTCCATGCATTTACAATTTTCAGAAACACAATATATTGGGTTGGAAGCACTCACAGTACTTGTTGAGGCACCCAGATTTCTTGCAGTTACATCCTTTGTTATGTTTTCCTACGGCTGTAATCTCACCTGCCTCAACCTACATCAGTATAACTTTAAAACAATGTAATATGTACCAAAAAGAAGGTAAACTACACTTGAAGTATCCTGATGAAATGAACAGTATCAACTTGTTCAGGTAATTAACACCCCCAACCTTTTAAAATTGAATCTCTTTTTTCTGTGTCCCAGTATATTGCACTTCCAATATACAGCCCGGTCGCGGAGACACGCTTGGGCTAGGTTGGGCTGTAACCCAGGTGATTCCGGGCCTCCGGGGTGAGAGCAGCATGCTATATACTATAAGTACAGAGGCTTGAAGAATTATAGTATTTCTGTGACAATAATTACAGAGGCTTGAAGAATTACATATTAATTGGTTGTGACGTCGGCTTGATTCTGGTTCTCAAAACGTTAATCTCCAAGCAAACTTGAAGCACAAATTCTTCAAACAGAAGGTAATAACTTCTACTTATTAAATTTATGAAAATTAAAGTAATAGTGTATTGTAATTATTGAGATTGTTGTGCTTGGGTTGTGAGCAATGTATTATGCAGGCCATTGGAGTGATATGATTGAAAATTATGGCTAGAACCATATCTAAACAATTAAGAAATCAGGAAATTTAAGCCACGCACACAAGATGTTTGAAATTTTGACTCAGTGAGGATTTATGCTTAAAAATCGAAAATTTTTGCAAAGCTTGAGGCTAGAATATCTTTATAAATGTGTTATGATGTTAATTAAGTTAATTGAGTGAATCAAATCAAGCCCAAATCAGGTTTTAAAGAATTTCTAAAACTTGAATTTGATGAAAAAAAGTAGCCAACATGGCATTTTCAAGCCTCTGTAATACCATCTTAACAAATCCAACTTGGTCATGCTATATTTTTATAAAATATTATAATATACCATGTAGAACATATCAAAATTTGGAAGCAATCGGATGTGTAGGTTGGGACTTGGGAGATATAAAATCACAAAGCAGCCAACCTTGTAACCCAGGACCGAAAAAATTCCTGACTTCGCCCTTGAGCCCGGATAACTAAACCAAGGGTATTTGAATTTGGATTTAAGTTAAGTACTACTTAATTGGTACACCGGCGTAGTATCAGATTCCTTTTTCCATTATATATATATATATAATAATGTATAATGTAAATAAAATAGGTGCTCAATTATTTATGGACTATATCGAATTCTAATTAAAATCAAACTTCTTAAGTTAACTGCTAGTTCTAATTTGAATTGGATTATAAAACTTAGAGTTGTAATTTGAATTGAATTATGAAACTTAGAGAGTTCTAATTTGAATTGGATTATGAAACTTAGAGAATTATATTTATAATTCAAATACTAATGTTCTAATAATCACGTCCCAAATATAGAAGATGAATTAGCTACTATTACATACTCCAAAATCGCATTTCTGTATAATACCATTATAATATTTTAACTTTTCACTCTCATTTCAGTTATGTTTTACAGATCTCATCAAATAAAAGAGGAAGAGAAGACATTTGAATATAATTTGATTCATCTTGATGACAAAGTACCATGTCGTCTTCTAAACTCATCTAGATTTATAGTTTTATGTTTTGACAGATTTGGCTACGTACCTCATCAAAATTATTGGAATTTTAGTTTGTCATTTATAAACCTTGTTCCCTATGACTTAATTTATTCCCGAGACCTTTAGTATGTAACAAGTTTGATAGGAGGAACGTGTTAGTTTATATAACTTTTTTTTTTCTCCATCGAAGCTGTGTGCGTCATATTTAAGTTTTAATTTTCTTTTTCTTTTTCTTTTTTTATCACATTTTATCGTTACAGTCTCTCCTATATTTTCTCACTCATATTCTATAATTTTTATTTAAAATTTATTTATTTTAGTTACACACAATACATATTTTATAATTTTTATATAAAATTTAGACTCAGAGCGTATGTCACACAATATTAATTTTAATAATGAATACATGATAATAAATTTATAATTGCAAGCTCAAGTTTACAGATATTTTATAAGTAACCAGATCCACTTGCAAAGTAGTAAATAATTATGGGCCCTTGGCCCAATTTCAATTTCAAAACCAACAACCCGCGAAAGATAATACAGGTCGGGCAACCGACTCGGTATTTCATCACCCGTGCACTTGTTACCGTCAATGGTGTCCACATGCCTAAAACATCTCCAGTCGACAACAAGCTGAAGAACTCTTCTAGTTTGGACATGAAAATTAGACATTAATGTATTTGAATTTCCCTAATTTGTATTCAAATACACTGATGCCCAATTTTTGTGTTTTTGCAAGCTGAAACCAAAATATAGAAACAAACTGTAGGGAGAAAAATGGGGTTAGGGTTACTAGCTTCCACAAAGGGATGACTGTAATTGCCGTGGCTTCTTGCACTACATAGATTTGAAATTTACATGAATAGTGAATTTAATAATTTGTCAAACATTCATGTCAAAAAAAGGAGTGGAAGGACAGTACCATATCTCACTAACTAGAAGGATAGAACCCACTCTGAAACATATATTAAAAAAAACCTTAAAAGATATAAATGTTAGAACACCACTCAAAATTTGATAGAATATGATTAAATACTTGCAAAATATCAATACATCCGACCAAAGAATCAACCCCAAAATTTCATCATAGCTTTAGCTCCTTCAAGATTTTCAAAATATTAAGTACTCAACTCCTTTTAAAGTTCAAACCAAAATTATATTGTTTTAGAATCCAATACCAATACCCAATTAACCCAAATATTTTGTAATTGTGCTTAACAGATATAGCCTCAATAATCTCAATAATAATTATCTCTCTTTCATTGATTTTCAACAGTTGCATCCTCCAAAAAGTATTCAGTGGAAGGTCATGAATCCTTCAATAGCCTTCTTATATTCTTCCTTATGCTCAGCAACTTCATCCAAATAAGGCTTCTTCTCCTAATTAAACAAATATATGTTCAAGTAATCAGAACACAACCAAAAATCATTTCACCATGACTAAAGGAATTTGCTTATTACAAGGTCTTACTACAATATTTAAGAACAAAACTATGATCTATTGTATGTATGGGATGCCATACATTATGAATCACAAATATCAATACATTAAAGCATAAGAACATCCTCTCGTACTTATTTCACCAAAAACTTGAAATGCACTAACCAATCGAATTAAGTAGCAATGTTATATGAATAATTTTGGAAAATTTACCTCATTCTCTTTGTTAATTGCCGATGAGCAAGAAGGGCAATTCCATAAGTTAACTTAGAAACTAAGCAGTAATCTCAAACATGAAGAGTGAAGAGCCTATCTTCAAACTGAATTTCCTTGGTCAAGAAATCAGGTTCAATTGTCGCCTTATACTGATTGCTAAACTTCCTATTGACATCAAAATTATTGTTTAGGGCCAACTACAATAAACCCAATCATTTATTTTCATCACAAACATCACGTTCTAAAAATAAAAAATTAAACAATATGTCCTCCATTTAATTAAATAAAATAAAACAAAATTCCAGTAAGATTAAGGATACTGATTCGTCAATGAAGTCTTCCCAACCTTGCAATTTCATCCAAAAACAAAAATTCAAACTAAACAGTCAGTACATTCAACTATAAATATGTATAAACTTCAGTTTAACAAATAGATCAATCTCCACGTAGTTAACAAAATTCAATCACATGGCATAACAAACCGTAGAACTTAGATCGAATCGATCTAAAACATATAAACATGTATATATGTACGTTACCCACTGTCACAAAAGAAAAAGGTGCTAAAAACATGTATATATGTATTCAAATTATGAATCCTCAAAGTAGTAATACACAAAAGAAAAAGTTGCTAAATTTGACATACCTGTGGCGAACTGTGGCGAACTTCAAAGTCGGATGTAACTAACCGAAGAATGGGGTTGATTGAACTCTGTTATGCTCACATCTAAAACTTAGAATCATTTGTCACTTCTCAATAAAGAACGGGAAATGGGTGAATAAATTAGTGAGTGTATTAGACAAAGCGAGAACATACTATTAATATGTTGGATGTGAACGCAATTAGCAGTGCAACCGTAGCAAAAATCAAGTTATTTGCCTCAGGCTTTGCCTGTAAAGTGACTATACATTTTCAAATTCATAAGTATCAGCTTTATATTTCCACAATGCATCAGTAATAGATTACAAGTATAATCCAACTAATCAGTGACAGTATTCTCAAAAAGCCCACGTTTGCAGCCTGAAATTTTTAAGGATAAAGTTAGGGAGTCACTATTATAATAGTCATTGAGCCATAAATTTACACACTATTATAATAGTCACAGAGCCATAAAATTAGACTTTAAAGAGTCCGCAAATACCTGTACTGCATCTCCATGCTCAAGGTCTGTAACCTGACCATTTTCAGCATCATTTCTCTTTCTGTCCACTAAGTTTAAAAACCCAAAATCGAAGGAAGCATAACTCAATTAACGAAATGTGACTATGCTTTATAATTCTGATATAAACATAGAAATTAAACTTGAAACATTTCTAATTGGCAAAATTATCTAACTTCAAGAATATAAAAACACCCATGACCCAGCAAAAAAGGTAAATTTAAGTAGCAAACACAAATTATGGGGCAGCAATGAAAACTTCTGGGAAAAAAATCTATACACGAGTCAAACTATTCAACACGGGCATTTACTGAACCCATAACTAAACAAAACCCATAAGCTGAAAAGTAATTTAATCAACCCCTATATATAAAAAGAATTGCAAAATTTACAAATCATTAATGGGAGACTTATTGTTCTGTTCAACAGAGGAACTCTGACACTCCAAAGCCATGATGATGCCCGTCCATTATTTGATTTTCCAAATTCCCAACGAATTAGGAATATATGTAGTTCAGAAATAGTACCGAAATTGGCCATGGGACTCGCCAAAGTAACAAAAATAACACGCTGAAGTATTGGCTATGGGGACTCACCGAAGTAGCACAAATAACAGGCCAAAGTGGTAGAATTGATTTGGGATTATATCATTACTTCGACTGAAACACCATAAAATTGTCACTATTCGTCTTTGAAGAAGAGAAGGAGTCGACTGAGTCGATCGATTTTGAAGAAGAAAAAGAAAAGATGAATCGACGAACAAAATAAACCAAATGTACCGAGTTAACTCTTAATTAATTAATTAAGGGTTAACTCAGTGAGTTTTCAAATTAAAAGGAACGGTTTTTCAAATTGGATTGATCAACTGACGTCATCTATGTACGTATATTTATATATAAGTATTGATTTGTTAAGTTAGTGCTAAATTTTGATTTTTTTTTTGCTGAATATTTGTAAGTTCTTGTAATTACGCTAATTAGTACATTTCTTCTTTGTAGTCTTCGGTGATTCATGTAGTGCATAACTTGACATTATTTGATTTACACACTTTAATACATTCAGGGGCGGATCCAGCCGGTTTAGTTCAGCGTGGTCAAATTCGGTAAAAAAAAATCGCTTAAGAATAAAAATTTAATAAAATGAATCACAAAACTAAAAAATTCTCAAATATTATTTACAATAACATTTTTTGATATTTTTTTGCTTAAAATTGTTGCATGATAACCTCATTTTTAATAGTTGTAAAATTATCACACTCAATGTAAGTTACTAATGTACCGTTCTATAGGTTTCATTGGGGTTGAGTTTTGCTCAAAAACTAGAACAATATCCACCGTTGTATATTATTGATAACTAATGTAAAGCCAAATGTAACAATCAAAACAATATCAACATTAAACATTATACTATGCAAATTATAAGTTTATTTGGATATCTTTTTACTCTTCATTTTTAGTTTTTTTTTTATTTTAAATTTATGTTTCCCCTTTTAATTTATTATGCTCTTTTTTCTCAATTAAACCACTAACAAGGAACATTACAAAATAAATTACAAAAATTTAAAGAAAGTAAAATTAGAATAGAACACATAATTGAAGAATTTTTATTTGATGGAGTTCTCTTCATTGTTGCAGAAAAAACCCTAATTTTATAAAAGTACAAAACAGAAGAATCCATAAACACTTACAAAAATTCCTAAGGCAATTGTTAAATTTGTGAAATTAAAATATACCTGAATTAGTTGTAGATCTTGATTGACTATTTGCCTGAGTTGAATTTGGAGACTTGGATTTTAGGATTTGCTCTGTTGCGATTTGCGAACTTGGAGACTTGGGGTTGTCTTGTCCGTTGTTGTTGCTCTGTTGTTGAATAGATTACAGATGAAGTAACAAGACAACAAGACTAGTAGACTACTAGTGGAAATGTGAGATTGGAATTTGGTCCTTAGACAACATTAAATAAATTTTAAGACCAAGATAGCGGCCTAGTGGGAATATGAGAATTTTAAGATAACATTAAATAAAACTAGTGGAACGGAGGAAGTATAACATTCTATGTTTTAATTTTACCAACCATTTTTCTGTTTGAAACGTTGTTTATTTTGTTTTAGGCTTCTGTAGTTTATGTCCTATATGTGAAATACACATACACAGTCATATGTAAAGTTTTAGTCTTCCAAGTTGTTTCTATTTTTTGAGTTTTTAAAGTATGGGGTGTAGTTCATTTGACTTAATTTTGTTCTAAATTTTATTTAATATCCGGATTTAAAAATAAAAATAAATTAATATAATAAAAATAAATAAATAAATATATATATATAGATAATGAGAATGTAATTATAAATATCTAAAACTTGTAAGGATAAAACATTTAAGTTGTAACAAACTTTTAATTCTAAAAAAGACTCTTTTACTTGGCAACCATTTTGTAAAGAAATTAAATATATTTAAATAATGAGAGAGAGAAAGAAAAGAACGTAAAACTATTTTGGCTTTGGAACTACTGCATAACAAAGAAGAAGAAAAGAAGAAAACTCAAGTAAACCTAAACTCTTCTTTTTAATTATGAGATGATACTTGCCTTATATATGTATGAATAATTTTGTAAACAATAACTATAATAATATATAGAAGTTATCCTGTATTTGGCAATTAAATTACAATGGGGTCGAACACAATTTTTAATCCGTTTTTTTATATATAAAATCTTGTCCCAGTGGATCGTAAGTCTGATTCCAAAAGTTTGGGTCCATTGACTGATGTAAGATATAATTTGCTGACTAACAGAATACGTTTGTGACCTCTTGTATTTATAGTGTGGCAAGTACAAGATAATGATAAAATACAAACAAGTTTAAATTACAAGGTTGTTGTAACTAATGTTATCATCTTAGCCTTCAGATTTGAATGTGATCATCTCATCTCTATCTCCTTTGACAAAGTCTGGGTTGTGATAAGGCTTATCATTAACAACAGAAATAAAGTTAATTCGTTCTAATTCATTAATTGAGAAAGTCATTATATAATTTAGATATTATATTTCAATATATGTGTGCGTATACATATATGTGTGGCAAACTCACTGAGGTGTTAGTAGGTATTTAAAGAGTATGAGTATATATATATATATATATATATATATATATATATATATATATATATGGTTAATTATATTATACATTCTCTGGAACATGGAAGCTATCTTATTATTTGTAGTTATGTTAATCTATATTGATATTTTGCATGCATCGATTATGTATGTATATTAATAAGTATAACCGAATTAATTCTAAACAAATAACATGAAATACTTGTTTTAAATTTTTAAGTTATGTTATCTAAGTTATTATAATTTTAGGAAATCATTATAATTTTAGTATATTAACTAAATACAAATTGAATTAAAAATAAATAAGTATTAAGTATCAATATGTGTAAGATATGAAGTAAAAATACGCTTGATGTAGGATATTTTGTCCTAATGATTTCTATTTATTCTAAAATTTATATTTAGGAATTGTTCGGCTAATATTTTCGTATTTCGCAATATCGATGGCTTTCCGAACTATTTAGTGATTTTAAAATTATCGTTATTTATATGTATGTCTTAGTAATTACTCGGATGCCTAAATGTATGATTTCAAAAAAATTTATATTTTATTTAAGGCTTCCATTTAAATTAAAATGTTATGTTTATTTATTCAAAACTTCGGATCAAGTTTTTATTTTTGAATTGTGAAATGAGATTATATGATTTTGAACTTTGAAAAAGTATCGTTTAGAATATCGATAATATTGAAAAAAGATTTTGAAATCCTCAGTCTGCTATGTATAAGTTGTTATTGATTACGTTTGGTTCCGGAGCTAATATAGGACCTATTAAGGCGCACACATTCACCTTTCGGGGAGCGTGCATATTAGATACCTTAGTAGGGTGCGTGATCATTAACATTATCGAACTTTTGGGTCGTGTTACAGGGCTACTGTAACCTTAGTCGCTAAGGCTGTTGATTAAAAGATATGTTGTATATATATTGAAATCATTTTGAATGTGAAATTGGTTTTGTTATTATCTGTTTTAGTTTTCAAAAGTATATTTACTATTGTTATTAATAAAGAGTTATTTAGAAAAAAGTGTTTTGCAAATTATACTTGATCCACCTAAATAGCAAGGATTGCTATTTGCTAGACTTCACCACTCACCCCTTACAAATTTTTACAGGTCTCATCGTTGATAGTTGAGCACTTAATTGATATGTTTGGAATAACTGGAGTTTAGTTTTAGATATTAATTCTTTTTGTTGTTGGATTTTGATAAACTCTTAGTTTCGAGGAGTTGCGTCTCCGTTAATCGAATCTGGTATATATTGGTATTTCATTTGAATTAGTTTAAAAGATAATTATTGTTGGGTTTTAAGTTAATATTATTGTTGAGTTGTTTTGTTTGGGTTGCGCGTTATTGATATTGTTGTTTTGCGGGCCTTTGGGCTTGTAGCGTGTAACACTTCGGGCCTGTATTGGGTTCGGGGTGTTAAATTTCAGAGTACTTTACAGAACTATACAACATTTAGAAAGTAATTACAAAAAAAGTGCATCCACAAAATAATTACAAAAAAAGTGCAAAAAATTCAAACCATTCAATTTCAAATTAAATAAGGAAACCTAAAATCAAGGATAATTAATAATTCAAATTCAAATCTTTTGGATCTAACAACAATTTCAAATCCACAATTCAAAATTCAAATCAAAATGAGAAAATTAAAAACAAAAAATTATGAAGGAGTTAATGTTCATCATTCTCCTCCACCGCCTCCCGCCGCCGCCGCCGTCGCCACCACAGCTATATCGCCGGAGTTGCTATTCTGATTTTTTTTTGACGATTTGGTTACCCACAAAAATTAAAATGGTTACCTTTATACGAAGTTTGGCTACCAACTGCATCACATTCAAAATAAAATTGGTAATCAAATAAAACTGAATTGGTTACCTTATCAAAAGGTTTGGTAACTAACTGCATGAAGTTTGGTTACCAACTGCATCACATTCAAAATAAATTAGTAACCTAATAAAACTTAATTGATTACCTTATCGAAATGTTTGGTAACCAACTGCATGAATTTTGGTTACCAATAAATTGGTAACCTAATAAAAATGAATTGGTTACCTTCATACCAAAGTAACCAAACCTTAATACCAAGGTAACCAAACCTTTATAACAAGGTAACCGAACCTTCATATTAAGGAAACCTTCATATTAAGGTTTGGTTACCTTGGTATGACTGTTTGGTTACCTTGGTATGACTGTTTGATTACCAACATATAAAGGTTTGGTTACCGGTGAAGGTGAAAAATGGACCGGTGGCGATGGGAGGCGGAGGGAGAGGGAGGCGGGAGGGAGAGGGGGTGGGGGGTGGGGCGTGGGGGGGGAGGAGAAAGGGGGGCGGGAGGAGGGGGAGGAGAAAGGGGGCGGGAGAGGGGGAGGCGGAGGGAGGGGAGGTGGTGGGGCGGGGGCGGGAGGAGGGGGAGGGCGGTGGGAGGCGGAAGGAGGAGAAAGAAGGGCCGGGAGGAGAGGGATGGGGTGGGGAGGGGGCGGGTGGAGGAGAAAGGGGGGCGGGAGGAGGGGGAGGAGAAAGGGGGCGGGAGGAGGGGAGGCGGGAGGAGGGGGAGGCGGGGGGTGGGGCGGGGGTAGGGGAGGGAGATGGGAGGCGGAGGGAGAGGGAGAGGGAGAGGGAGGGGGTGGGGCAGGGGAGGAGGAGGAGGAGAAGGGAGGCGGAAATGGAGTGGAGAGAATCATGGGAGAGATAAGGGAGATAATCGTGGTCATAATTAAAGGGATAAGATTGCACTCTTTTTGTAATTAAGTATTGCATATGCATTAATTTTGTAAATATTTTATTTATGCACTTTTTTTGTAATATTTTATTAAAATGTACTATTATATGTAATTGTTCCTAAATTTTAAGTGTGTAAAAAAAAATTATTGGGCTATGTTATTTTCTTTTATTGCCTTTTCCACTTAATTGTATGTGTACTTGTATTTATGTTTAATATTTTAAATTTGTTTATCATTAATGTGAATTTCTTTGCAAACTTATGAATGTGCTTTTTCAGCTTCAAGTAATATTTATGTCTCCATTTTAGGGACGAAGATCAAAACGGATACACCTATAGCAAAGAAGGCACGAGAAGGAGTGATGGAGTTTTTGCTAATGAACCATCCATTGGATTGCCCAATTTGCGGTCAGGGTGGAGAGTGTGACCTCCAGGATCAGTCTATGGCCTTTGGCTCTGATCGAGGCCGTTTTACTGAAATGAAGAGATCTGTGGTTGATCAGAATCTGGGTACATTAGTTAAGACTGTGATGACTCGGTGCATTCAGTGTACGAGGTATGTATCAGGCATATCATATCGCCAAATGTTGTTCACTTAAAAAATTATGTTCTCTTGAATTGGAAATGAGGATTGATGCGCTGAGACAAGCCTGATGTCTCTCTCTTTCCCTCCATCTCCTTCTATCTCTATCTCTATATCATATATGAAGTATCTCAAGCACTCGAGTTTCATCCGGCCAACCTGAAACCACCACATCCACCACCATCATTAATTTATTCTTGCTAAAATTTACCAGAAAATATTACTATTTTTCATTAGAAGGAAAAAAAAGTTTGTTATCCGAAATCATGTAGATTTGTTATATTGTAAACTGGTTCCTAATCCTATCATAGAGCTCTAGTATAGTAGCACCCGAATCATGATAAAATGCTCCGGATGGATTTCTGATTTCTTAGATTACTATAAAATAAATTTTTGGAATTACTGATATGTGTGTGTGTAATCAAAACTTACATATGTGGTATATTGAATTAAACTCCACAGAAAAAAATTGATATGTATCATTCCGTGTCAACAATGTGCATGCAAGTCAATACTGGCTGTGCGAACCTAGTTCTGATGTGGGCATGTTTTGCGAATCAGATGTGTTAGGTTTGCAACTGAGGTCGCTGGGGTTCAGGATCTTGGCATGTTGGGTCGTGGCAGCAGAGAAGAAATTGGGACTTATGTTGAAAAACTGATGACTAGTTAACTTTCACAGGAAATGTGATACATTAGTTCCTCTCCGTTTAATTACCCATTGAACAGAAAAACATCTAACACTGCCATAGGATCTCGTCCTCCCTCCAGGCTTTTGGCCACCATAATTATGAATCCAAACACAAACCTTGATCTTAGAAGGTGTCTATCCCTTTGAGATATAATAGTTCAGAGGAAAGGAATACAAAGGACGACTACCATCAAGAAAAATTTATATGAGAAACCCTGCAAGGATCAAGAGCCCAAACTCACAAATCAGTTGACAACAAAGTATCCACAAGTTTGTGTTTTGTATTCAAGAACCACGGCATCCTGTTCCTAGATTTATCTAATTTTTTTATAAATACAAGTGGAACTAGGTGAAAGGATTTTGATCTTGCTAATCTAGAATTAGAACTATGAACAGTGCATCCCTTTGCCAAAAATAAAACGTATTTCATACTCGAACTTGGATTTCTGTACTGTATTTCTGCTTTTCTTTTGCCAATCAACTAGTTTACATTAGCTGCTGCACTAACTTTTTGCAAGATATTAACGAGGAATGGATATCAGATAAAACAAGATTCTGCTATGATGGTTTAAAGAGGCAGAGGCTAAATGATCCTATGATTCGTGGCGCTGATGGACGCTTTAAGGCTGTGAGTTGGCGTGATGCTCTTGCTGTGGTTGCTGAGGTCATCCACCAAGTAAAACCAGAGGAAATCGTGGGGGGTACTATCAGATGCTGAGTCAATGATGGCACTGAAAGATTTCTTGAACAAAACGGGGTCAAATAATGTCTGGTGCGAAGGAAATGGTGTGCATCCCAATGCTGATTTGCGTTCGGGACATCTTTTGAACAGTAGCATCAGTGGTCTAGAGAACGCTGATGTTTTTCTTTTGGTTGGTACTCAGGTAATTTTCTTCCACACTGGTGTTACAAGGAGGTGTAGAACTTTTGACAAAATATTTGAACTATTAAACTGGAAACTTTATGATATATTGAATAGTATTCATGATAGATTTGCCTTTGTTTTTTATAGAACTTCTCGTGTAGACAAGTGCAACTTAATTTACAAACTTGTTAAAAAATCTGACCATATTTTGAACTTTAGTTAGATTTAATCTTTGCCTGTTAGGAAGGGGAGAATTATGGTTCAGTACCTGCCGATCCTAGACGGATCTCTAGTTGATCATTGAATGCAGTTTATCTGACAGTAATAATACATTATTGTTGTGTAAGTTGTGTGGTTATTGTGGTAACTTGAGGGGGGTATTTTTATTATATATATGCCTATATCACAATGTAATATCAATTCGAGGACATTCTGTCTTGCTACTGTTTTCCTATTTTGTACCATTTTTTTCTTTGTAAATTATTGGATAAAGTATTTTTTGTTCTTCCATAAACTAATAATTTGCAATTCATGATGAGTAATAGTAATTATAAGTTACTGGTGCTTGCATGAACATGTAAATGGTTGGAGTGCGTAAAGCAAAAAATGAGAAATTCTTGGTGTCCTGCTTTGCAGAGTTGGCCAGCTGTTCTGGTGTTGAGAGTTTAGACAATAAGAGAATTTGCATCTTAAATATTGTTTATCAGTCTCGATTCTGATGTATATTTCGTGTAACCTGATTTTACTTGTTTTCTTTGTTTTTTATTTTTCTGCCTATCTTCTTGATTGAGCTTTTCTTCATTCTGATGTACATTGGAATTGGCTGAACATCTCTGCTACTGCACAAGTCTGTGCTTGTTACCTGTTTTTTCTATGTTTTTTTGCCTTTCTCCATCTACCTTAAGCTACAACATTTAAAGATTTAGTTTCTAATGGCGAATTCAACTCTTTCAAATTCCAGCCAAGGGTAGAAGCTGAAACAAGGGAATGTCGTTAGACCCGACTGGAATGGACTCAACATTTTATTTCTGAATGCTGCCCAAGCTGCTGCACTTGGATGAGAGAGAACCGGCAACATTTTCAGCTGAATTGAAACCCGAATGCTCGGAAAAGATGAGCAAGGAGGAGGCATTTGGCAGTGCTGTAGAAAACTTGTGTATGACTGATGCGATCGATCACTAGGGGGCATCAAAGATAATAATGGCACAATGCAGTGAAGTGAGCTGTAGTTTGTGATCCTTCCCTTCCAATAAAGTTGCAGATTCACTGTTTTGCCAAATGATTCTGTTGTACTGTTTAAAAATTCTTTGCTTGAAGAAAAGAAAAGAATTACTGTATATAAAATGCAGTGCAGTGCCACCATGGTGGAGCTTCGTTTGTATTTTAACCAGAATTACTGTATATGTATGTAGAATGCCACAATTGATAATTTCAAGGTGTAATGAATTAAAAATTAGACAACACATCATTATTTAGCATAAAATAACACATCATCCACTAATAACACCAGTGGACATAATTATTTTTTTTGTATATTTTTTCTTACTTGTAATTTACCTTTTTTATATTTTTTTTATTTCTCTAGAATTAACTTTATTTAAATTGATAAAAACTATAGATAAATAGTGTAAAATAAAATACAACCAACAAAACTAAATCAACTAATATAGCACCTCACTCAATAATATAAAGTGATGATAAATCCAATAACTTCATCATTCAAAATAAAATGTCTACTCAATTAGTAATGCATTCCATCAATAAATCACAAAATCCCAATATCATCATTCAATAACCAACATACTAAAATGTCTAAATAATTAGTATAGCACTCCACTCAATAAATCCAAAACCCTCTTTTCGCTCATCAAACTTTCTCTTCCTCTTCTTGAAACTAGAGGACTTGCTAGATATTTCCTCACTGCGGGTTAGAGTCAAGCCATCATCTCCATTATTTGTTTGAATCTCTTCATCTAACTCGATCATTTCTGCAGGCATCTTTTTCAGTTACTCTATTCTTGCCAAATATAACACAGATGATTTGAAAATGTTTTATTCGGCCACTTTGCTCTCTTTTGGTGCACCTAAAACAAGTTGGAGAAAAGGTCATCAAAGAAGTTGCAAGTAGCAGGAAAGATATTTATGAAGTAACAATTCATTAATATTCCAAATAAGCTCAAAGTTCATACAACAAATCAGAAAATTTGGACACAGATGCCCCTGAATCAAGGTTGTACTGCAAGTGATCTCCCCCCTGGTTCAGGGAGTCGAGTCCACTGGGAGCTCAAATGTCACAAGTAACATTTGCATGCTCAGAACCATTCCAACCAGCAGTTTTGACTAATACTATGTATGTATCCTCAACGAAGCAAGACAACATGTGCAGTGGTAAAATTAGTTGCATTTCATTCCAACTCATTACAATTGTTATGGAAAAAAAAATTAAATGAGCAATCACATATTTTGATTAAAGAAAACATTTCAAGAATTATACAAAAAAAGCAATGGATTCCATCACATCTCAATCTTAAAACATAAGTATCACACAAAATTCCATCAATCTATACAATAAGCATTGAAAGGTACTACTAATAATAAATAACACAATTCTAAAGTTTGTGGATGTCTCAACTGTATTGGTGTAGTCTATGTCGTGCCATAGATATAACAAATTGCATGAATAAGTTAACAATGACAACTATTTTGGACCAAAAATGAAAAAAAGTAACTAATCTCTTCATCCTCTTCCATTTGTCTAATCTACGACGAGCCATGACTGCAATTCAATTGATAAAGTAAGAAACAACTCAAACAATTCAATTGAAAAAGAAAGTCCCACAGTAGACATAGTTTGTAACAACAATGCATAGGTGAATCTCTAATTGAGGTGCCATGCAAAATTTTGATATTCTAAAAACCAAGCTAGCTACTTTTGGATCAATTGGAAAACGACAGGATTCTTGCAGTAATTATCAACTCAAACAAATTACACTCAGAAATCAGATTCAAATTATTAGCTGTATAGAAGCAAATGCTAAACTTGATACTGATAGAGAAAAATGTGTAAATTTTGAATTGTCTCTAGACTATCAGAGACTACACATTTTGTAATGCTCGGTTTATTAGTTCACATGAATATCTTTTTCACCTTTGACTTTCACATGATATTCAATAGTAGCACTTTCACTCCTTTGGCAAATTGAGCAGTGAACTGGGTTGGTACATAGCTGAAGTGAGTTGCGCTAGAATCAAAATACATAACCCATCAAAATAACACAAACTCGAGAGTTGAGAAACCAAATACTACAGTGTTAACAGAATCATCCAAATGTAAATGTAAAACAGTAAAAATGAAAGCCGATTTCACATAAGAAACTAAGAAAACTAGGCAAACTCTATTCTGTTTAATCTTAATTAATATCTAAGTAAATAAATAAATACGAGAGCACAGCACAGCACAGCACAACACAAAGCAGAGTAGCAAAACACCAAATGATGAGTCAAATTATTTAGATGCCCACAAAATGGCTAATTATATAGCTATCTAAGGTCAGTACTCTCTTTCTTTCATGCAAATAAAAATAGCTAGTGTTGTATTCAATGAGACATTTCATCAAACACCTATAGAACAATTCAATTGGACTAATAGCTGCACTAATTTTGCGTCAAATGATGAAATTCGAAGAAGCTACATAAAAATTCAAAATTGAAAGTTGCAATTTGGATAGACATGAATGTTAGGAAGCCAAAACCTGGAGAAGAGAGGGAGAGGAAACAGAAGAGCAAAATCATCCCAAAAATTTCTACACTAGAAAAACTATGGAGATGATGATGTTCAAGTACGTAATACAAATACATCAACACATACAATTCAAATCCATCCAAGAATTAAGGAGAAGTCGGGGCAAAAAATCGATGGCGAGGGTTTTGGATAGCCTCAGAGCTGGATTGCTAGCTGCTGGATCGATCGATTGGAGATTTGTATATCCTCTCCTCGGCTCCTCCTCTCTCGCCGTTCCCAGATAGATCGATCATTATTCCTGACCACCCCCCTCCAAGAATGAAAAGTATAATTTTAAGTTGACTTCTATTCCGGTAGGAATACATTATTCCGGTAGAAATAAACAAACCAAACAACATTTTTATCATTCCAATGGAATAATTCATTCCATTCTCCCTCCTATTCTACCAATCCAAACGTAGCATAAGAGCCTCTAGACAACTTCACATTTCAGATTAGTCATCAGTCATCACCATTTCACTCCCCATTTAATCTACAGGCACACAAATTTGCAATGTGCCAATGTTCAATGAACCCTGAGCAGGGCAAATCAAAATCAAGGAAAAATCATAAACCCATTGTCCCATTAAAATGTTTAAGTATGCTAACTGTCACAAGATACCAATTCGAACTTCAGAAGTTATCTAACAAAAATATTTGCAATATCACCATACTAATCTGCAGACTTTGCACTTGGACAGGATTATAATATAGTGAGTTCACCTGGGTCGTCCTCCATTCAGCTTGAATAGTCATTGAACAGCTTGAAAATCAAGCCTAAGCATCAGATCGAAATACTGATAATGCTTTGACAAATCTTTCAAGCAGGCATCTTCTTCCGGAAGTACTAAAACCCAGAAACCCCGCACCTAGTGTTGATTTCAAACCTCACCCAGCGCCATCCAGCAGAACGTTCTGCTGTTGTGACATGTGCACCTTACTAGGCATACAAAAATTAGTTGATATCGCGTGTCTTCGGGGAATGAGACGAGTTTAACTAGACTCCTGGAGTACAAAAATCAGTAAATCCTTGCTCTATAAGAAGATATGCACATTCCCTAAAGGATGCAAATGTACTCCACTTTGCGATCGAATTCTATTTCTACGAAAAGCATAAAAGCTTGATTGAGAGAAATATAAGACTTTTACATATAAATAATTCATTATTTATAAAATATCCTAGACTACGTATAACATATTACCAGAACCGCATGCCTGCCCCCAAAAACCCAATTTAGAAGAGTTTTTTAAAGCGGAAAAACTGTAAGTTGATGGAAGCACAAGAGATGTAGCCAAAACAACAGAGGTGTAATTGCATGTACCTAGCAGAAGCACTATGCGGCTATTGTCTCTTCAGATGGTGAGTGCTTTTCTTTCCTTTTCCTGACAGGCAACAGAAAATTCGTCAACATTTCACTTTGGTATCTGTATGAAGCTACAAACTATGAAACTTTAAGATATAAGAAAATCAGTTGATATAAAAGAGACAACATCACGAGTAAGCAAACAACAAATGAATTTCTTTTTCCTAAATCAAGATTATCATATATAGCTAACATGGTTATACATACTCTATCTTTTCTTTTTTAACCTTTGTCTTTCTCTCTCTGGATACTAATACAATCTTCCTCTCTTACCTATTAAACAAAAATATTTACCATATTCTTTTTTATAATAAAAATAAATAAAATAAAAAGAGGGTGATACTGAGACATTTCAAAATAAGATGGAATAAAGATGCCAGAGTCTAAAATGAAATTGTCAAAAAGGTAATTGTTATCACCCATTATGATTAGGTCTAGGAAGTTTAAGCTGCGAACCAAACTTTCAAGAAGAATGCCAAAGATATTACAAATTACCTCAATAAAACAATAAGCAACATTTCATAAGCCATAAAATGTGACTAGAAGCACAACTCTAGAACAACCCAACATAATAAACATAAAAGATTTATTAACAGTTCATATCGCGCACAAAAATGGGTGAACAAAATCCCACACGAAAATTTTAGAGCTACTTGTGTATATTATACGTTTTAGGAGCAACCATAATCTGAACATGAGTTAAGTTTAAAGGCTTTGGGAGTAAACATGAATATATTAATAAAGAAGCATGCAGAAGCAGAGGACTAGGAGATGTATACAATTACAATGAGTAAAACAAGCCTTTGGGATAAAGACGCTAACTCTAGTATAAAAAGGTTGCAACATTTAAAGGTTAGAATAGGTCGTCTATGGGACAACAAATAAATCTTAGCAACGTCAACATAAGACTATGTCTATCCAATCATTGTTGAAGTGAATAAGTTCGTTTTTCTTCTAGTCACACTACAGTAATTATAACGAGCATGAAAAAGAAAGGAGCAACTTAAACAATTGAACAGTAAGATCAACAATTCTACAAGTAAAACAATAAAATAAGCACATGGTATAATAAACCCAAAAAAAGATGACAGTGAAGGCTTCTCAAAATCATCGTAAGCATATGAAATTTACAGCAGCAAGAGTGAGCTGATAAAAAAACATGTCACATATAATTGAATTAATAATAAATGAAGCCACAAAATGCAATTATATAACAAGCACTCACTGTTCACGTAGCTTAACAAGTGACCTTGGCCTCTCATAACCACCTTCCTTCTCTTGAGGCTTTGGCTTAACAAGTGACCTTGGCCTCTCATAACCACCTTCCTTCTCTTGAGGCTTTGGCTTCCCTGTATGCCTCGATTCTGGTTTCCAGCAAGCTTTAATTAATGACTGACCAAGTAATTCAGCAATATCTGTTGCCATAGCCTCAGCCTTCTTGACATATGGAAAAGTTTCCTCCTTGAAGTGATTAGACAACCATAGATACATTGACAGCACTTGGTGCTTAGTCTCAAGATCCAAAAGCTCAGTGTCATTACGAGCAGAGCATTTTGGCATGCCCATTGCTATACCAACAGGCAAGTTTTGGGCATATGATGATGCAAACCTTAAAAGATGGTACATTGCTTTTGGGTCTCGAATATTTACTGGGGCAAAGCAAAAGTTAAAACGATCTTCTAGAGATATTCCCTGAACCTTCTCCAACATATTAGCAACCTTCTTTATGTGGTCATGCTTGCACAGAAAGTAAGATCCATCCAAACGGCAATTTTCACTAAACTTTTCAAGTAGCCGAGGAAAAGTAATTTTTGGAAGTTGACCTGCAAACAATTCAACCTGCTCAAAGAAGGGGAAGAGACCGACTTTCGTAACTTCATCAAAAGGTTTCTTCATGCACTCTATCAAATAGCTCAAATCATCAAAATGTAGGGTAGTTGTAAGCCCATCTGGATAGCGACTTCCTCTCCGACCAGCTCTTCCGGCAATCTGCTTGACTTGGGAGGCTTGAACTGGAACGATCTTGTCACCATTGTACTTCGAAAGGGAATAAAAGACAACCCTTCTAATGTTAAGATTCAAACCCATACCTACTGCATCACTGGCAACCAAAATGTCGTATTCGTTATCTTGGTCATTGAATAAGTTGGCCTGCATCCTCCGAGTCTCTGGTGGCAATGCACCATAAATAACACAACAGCGGTGGCTTGTGTACTTTTCAATGGTCAGTTTCACCTCAAAGATCTCCCTCCTCGAAAATGCAACAACACAATCTCCTGATCTTACATTTTTGAGTTCTCCCAAAAGGGTCTTAGCTTCAACCACCAGTGGCTTGAACCTCCCATAATGCTGTTCCACTAGCTCATCACCAGTTTCAGAACAAATTGTTCGAACAATATTCAACACACTAGGATCACCACAAATATGTATCTCATCAGCCTTCAACCCAAGCAAGGCTCTTGTCCATGCATAACCTCTACACCGGTCAGCCATCATTTGAATTTCATCAATGACAGCAACCTCGTACAATTCATCTGTCGAAGCCATTTCAACAGTACAAGCAACGTGGTTCGAAAATGGAACATGCTTCTTTTCCTGCCCGGTTTGGAGACTACAGTAAACCCCCAGAGCATTAACCTTATCAAAAACTTCCATAGCCAAGAGCCTAAGCGGACTACAATAGATTCCCTTCTTTGCTCCCATAAATCTTTGCAAAGAATTATATGTTTTACCACTATTAGTTGGACCACAATGATATATGATCTTGCGTTTCATAGCTCGTGCAAACGGAAACCAAGTGTGAGGTTTGGTGAGGTCTGCGGAGTCAATCCTACCCTTAAACCGCTTAATTTCATCTGGAAACTCTTCCAAACAAAACTCAACAAATATTGGAAATAAAAACCTCTCTGCTTCATTACAAGGACCTAACGAAACCAAGTACTTGACAACATCATCCTGACACTTCTCAAGGAAAAAACTACGAAACTTATGCGCTGCAGTTGGGAAAAACGACGCACCAATATAAACAGCAAGGGCCTGATTTGAAGCCCAACCAGACTTAGAAAAACACCCCAAAATTTCAGTCATTATTTCCCATTCATCCCGGGTTTGCTTACAGTTATTCGAGGAATCACGAAGCACCCTGTAAATTTCAACAGGATCACGGGACGCCACATTCCCAAATCCCACACTTTTTGAATCATTGGAAACAGATTCAACAGAATTTGGCAAATCAGAATCAGGAATACAGTTCTCAGTTTCGACTAATGTCAAAAAGGGTTGTTTGCTCAGAATTGGAATCCTTAATTTTGTACTATCAAAAAAGGGTGCATCATTTAATTGGGTGATGGAAAAAGGATGGGGCTTGGGGGAATCAAAGGATGAATAAAGTCGGTAATTTGAGGGATTTGAAGGGTAAAATTCTTGATGATTTGAAGAGGGTAAAATAAACCTAACCCTAAAAAGGTTGGGTTTTGATGAATAGAGACGGAGTAGTTTAGTTGCAGGGCTTCTTGCCATTGAGAAAACATTACATAGTACAAAAACAAATATAAACACAGAATTTTAAGGAAGACAGAGAGAGATTGAAAGAGAGAAAAATTGAGCGAGTGAAGAATAGAGAAAATCGGATATACCTGGATGGATAGGATGCAGAGGAGATAAAATGGAGCCAAGGGGATGGTGGGCGTTAACTAAGTAAAGCCCTAAACCTTGAGGAGGTCAAGTGGGTCGGTTTATTCGTAGCGCGAGTGAGGTTCACTCTACTGCTAATTTTTATTAGTCAATATGCTGAATTAAAGTATGTCACGTAAACAAATTATAAAATAAGTTATTTATCTAATATTATTCTTAAATTTTGTTGACAACAAGTTATTAATGAATTGTTTTAACTTGATCATATCTTCATTTAATTCAAACATTTATGTGCAAATGAAAAGAAAATAATCTCAAATTCATTCAAGGGTCCAAAAATTTGATTGAACCTGGTAAATATGGATATCAGACCATCCCTAACAAAATTTAAGTAAATAATTTTCTTTTGAAAGCGAGTTTTCTATCAATTAAATGGTAATATTACGAAACTAAAGTACGATATTAATTCACTCAGAAGTGCTTAAAATTATTAATCAATGTACAAAAAATAATGAAGCCTGAACAATTCAAAGCTAAGTTTGCTCAATATGAACAATATTATAAAGAAACAGAAAGGAAAAACCAAAAATAGAGAAGCTCCATCTGTACTTTAGTTTAACAAAACTAAACTAATGGATATAAGTTTGAATTATTTCCGGTTACTTGAATAAAGCAATATCCCAAGACTACAAAACATAAAAGAAGTCTTATATAAACAACAACAAAACATGAACTTGCTCATCTTTTGGCTCGTCAATAGATGAATTTGTTATATTCTGGGGGATGCCCCTAGCCATTGTATATTTTGGTTCCTTTATAAACTCAAACACATTTAGCAAAAAAAACATCAGCTTTTAAACATGCATGTACAGCACTCTACCCTGCAATGCTTTCAACTCTTTGGATTGGGTTGGTATCATTTTGATTCTTCAGGCAGCACTTTTGAACATGAGGCGATGCCTGATGTATTATACGAGTTCTCCCAATTTTTCCCATCAAAATCCTTGATCTCAACAAGGGTTATCGTTCCAGGATCAACACACCTGAATGTAACTGATACTCCATCTGGGTTGGACCGAGGAATATAGAATGAGGTTATGCCACAAACCTTGCAAAATTTGTGCTGCGCTGTGTGAGTGCCAAAGGTGTAAGTTGTGAGGAACTCCTTGGATTCTCCCAGAAGCTCGAATCTTTCAGAAGGGACAATGAAGTGAGTGTTTCCTCTCATGGAGCAGTTAGAACAGTCGCATTTCCAGGCTACTATACTTGATGGTGCTTGGACTTGCCATCTTACTCTTTTGCAGTGACAACCACCGCTGTGTAACACCATCGCAGAATCCATTCTTCAGAGGCGTCTTTAGAGGCGCTATAGACAGATGGAGTATGATTGTGCTGCTGATATAATTTGTTAGAAATTGTTTTAAGAAGACACTGCAAGATTTATAGCCAAGTAGGCGATCAGGAGGCTTTTCAGTTGTTTAAAGTATTGAATAATTTATCAAGAAGGCAATGATTGTCCAAAGTCCATAAAGATACAAAATTTCAATGTCAAGACTGCAGAGTCACGGGAATTCATTAGTTAGCTAGATGCGAAAACAATGGTCTGGCTGCAAACAATTCTGATATTGTTACTCCCAAAATTCAGGCAAGTGTTAAGATGCAAGACTAAAACATAATGCTTAAAACTTACTCCTTGGCCACTGATCTTGTGGAACAAAGTAATAGAAATATTATTAGAGCAGGATAATGCTTTAACTACTGATGCTGATAACTTCAACATAAAAAAGGATTGGTTTATTTGCATATATGAAACGAAAAGCAGAGATGTACTAAAGTGTACAGAAGCACTATCAAACTGCCAATATATTAATATTTTTATAATGAACCAAAACAAAAGAAGGCTTCATAATATCTCCAAACTTGGAAAAAAAAATCTATTTTAAAAGACTCCTCTATCAAGGTATTTTGTAACCAAAAGTAAGATTGTGGATATAGCATAGGGTAATAGGTACATAAAAGGCACTTCAAAGAAGTTTTTTGAGGGGGGCAGCCACATGCTATTTCACGATAACACAAAACTGTGAGATAAGAAGCAAGTTTTGCTATTTCAATCTAAGTGGTGATGCTCAAAAGAGCTAGCTGACGCCGCTGAATGCATAGCTCAAGTCAAATGGTCCAACAACTATGACTAAAGCTCTTCAACACTAGGAAGATTCTTTCGGATGGCAATGTTTTACATATGAAACAACTTAGTGATGGCAAAATAGTTGGGTAAAAAGGGTAAATTATAAAAACTTGTGATAAGTTGTAGGAGTATATTATCTCCATTGATGGGCAAGGACAAAATCCATGCTCCGGAGGGTAAATATATTTCGCAGTTCATGTACATTCTCAAGTAACATCAATATTAGAATATGACTGTAGACTTGATTCGAACAATATTAGTCTTATAATTGACTCAGAGAAAGTGGTGTTAAATTGTACCAAGGCATCACCAATAAATAACCCCATGGAAACCAATTCTCTTCCGGGTATGTAATCATAAACTTACCCTCGAAAGCATGAAAGATATTGTTCATGTAAGATCATTATTTAGCAGTAGTAAATCATTAATGAAATTGGAATTAATTTGTAACCATCAATAATTATGCACTTCCTGTATGTTAGAGGCTAAGAGCACAAGCAAATCAAAAGCTGATTAACCCAAGATCACCAGAAGACCTCTAAGAAAGGAGACCCATATGTAAAAAATGGTTCCAATTTGACTATAATTCATTAGCTAATAGAGTATTTCTTAGATGATAATTTATGCAGTTCACAATCAGGTAAACTAATTGCACCAAACTGGCTTTCAGTTGAGTATATACACAAAGTAACACAACACACAGAGCAAGAATAAGAATATGATGGTAGCAGTTTACCTTAATTCGTCGGAGTGAGGAAGAGAGAGAAAAGGGAAGTTGGCTTTGTGCTTGCTTCACCCATGTAAACGGTAGACTAGTCAATGGCCTAAAGTATTTATTTAAGACCTGGAGACAAACCCTATCAGAAAACCATTTACAACAGTGTTTGTTATTCTTGGTAAATCCTAAGAATTTTTTATTTTACTAGTTAAAGAGATGCTCATTAATTTCAAGATTAGAGATTATTTTCTTTCATCTAAATAAAATTATAGTTATGTTTTACTAAATAAACTGTGGGTGTTGTGGCACAACCATTGCATATATAATTCATATTATATTATTTATTTTAAAATTTGAAGGATTAAATAGGCTTATTATTGAAGCTGGAGGATAAAATTATATAGTCTAAGCTACGACAAATAGTTTGGCAAAGCCTTGCCCTCCAACTTATAATAAAGGATAATAATATGAAGAAAAAAAATAATAAATGCACAAATTAACTTAAATACAAAAATCTCAAATACACAACACAAATCTAAATACTTTTATCAAGATATTGAAAACAGACCTAACCCACACTTAATAACAAGCCCAAGATTACACCAAATCAAGCCAGTCAGAACTACTTGTAGGTAACCTAGCCACCCCAACATGCACTATATCCTCTGCCAGCATAGCCGGACTACCGAGCACCATAAACTCCCAAACCCAAACAAGAGACGACAAAAAATCAAAGAACTGTAAAATAAGGTCTGTGTAACAAAAATTATAGCTAACCAGTCCAGGCAACATGTTTCAGTATCAGATTGTTTGTTGGTTTTTAGCCTGTAAAGGATGACAGAAAATAAACTGCAATTTAATATAAAAAGTAGTAGTAACACAAAACTTGTATTGTTGCTATATCCTACAAACACAATTTTTTTGCTGATTACAAACAAAGTACACAGTAGAATCTATTAGATTTCTGCTCGATAACCCCCAGCTCCAAAATAGTCCCTCCTAGAGCTAGCAATTTGCATGCTTTTCTGATGCTCCAACTTGGGACAATCACGAATACGATGACCAAGTCCACCACAGTACCCACAACCTTTCACTCCACTTGCATTAGCAAGAGCTTCTGCTTCTTCCATTGGATCACTCAGCTCAGCCAACACCGGAGGTATCCTCTGCTTTGCTTCTTGTAACAGGTGCTTCAGATCAAGAAGCGTAGTCTCACTTTGATTCTTGTTGATAAATGTAGTTGCTATTCCCGTCTTACCACATCTTCCAGTTCGTCCAATTCTATGAACGTAGTTTTCAATTTCCGCTGGCATGTCATAGATAATTACATGCTGAATGTCGGGAAAATCCAAACCCTTTGAGGCAACATCTGTGGCAACCAAGACATCTTTCTTGCATGCTTTGAACATTGAAATGGCATATTCTCTCTCCTCTTGATCCTTACCACCATGAATTGATACTGCTTCAACCGCTTTTAAAAGAAGATACTCATGTATGTCATCAACATCGGTTTTGTTCTCACAAAATACTAAAACAGGAGGTGGAGTCTTTTGCAGGCATTCAAGAAGGTAAACAATTTTTGCCTCTTGCTTCACATACTCAACTTCTTGAATCACATCAAGATTTGCTGCTCCTGCCCTTCCAACATTAACAGTGACAGGTTTAACCAACGCACTTCTAGCAAAATTCTGAATCTTCGTAGGCATGGTAGCAGAGAATAGAAGAGTTTGCCTTTGAGCTTTAAAGTGATCAAACACTTCACGTATGTCATCTTCAAAGCCCAGATCCACTAATCTATCTGCCTCATCCAAAGTTAAATACCTGCAATTATCAAGATTCATCTTCTTTTTTGCAAGCATGTCCTTCAATCTCCCAGGTGTAGCGACTACAATATGAACACCTTTTTTCACAACATCTAACTGTGAGCGCATATCAACACCACCAATGCAAAGCAATGGCCTTATTTCTGGATAATTATACTCCCTCATGGATATAAGAAATTCCTCCACAACCTCATAGGTTTGCCTAGCAAGCTCCCTAGATGGACAAACTATTAATCCAAATGGTCCTTCCCCAGGAGCGATTGGCATCATTATCTCTTCTTGCACAGCCATCATGATCAATGGCAACACAAAGACCAATGTCTTCCCAGAACCTGTAAACGCAATCCCGATCATATCCCTCCCTGATAAAATAACAGGAAGCCCTTGAACTTGAATAGGAGTTGGTTGTACAATTCCTTTCTCTGCCAACTTCTTCAAGATGGGCTCGGGAAACCTCATGTCCTTGAAAGTCTTAATTGGTGGTGGGATATCTTCACCATCAACAATAATATGCCACTGCTTTCGGATGGCATCACAGGCTTTCATAGACATCCTTCTAATAGGCAATGGTGGCTTCCATCCAGTTGGCAATGGTTCAGAGTATGTTATTCCTTTTGCAAGTTCACGAACTGACATTAAAGTCTTCCGATCGGATAGGTGTTCAATCATCTCTTTCTCTTGTTGTACTATTTGTTCTGTGGGACTAATCTCAGGTTGGTCACGCTTAAACTGTGATGCCTTAGCAAGCAAGCTAGGTTTAGCTTCAACAACTTTAGGTGCTTCCAATTCATTTTCAAAAGCTGAAGAATTCCCCTTTCTCTGAAGAATCTTTTGTGCCTCAATTGCTCTGCGCTTTGCAACAGGTACATACTCAACATAATCATCATCATCCACCATTTCCTGCAAGCTCTAAAAGTATGTCAAGGAGTTGAAAAACTGAAAAATTTTATATCTAGAATTACAATTCTATACAATATAGTTCACAAAAATAATGCAAAGGAGGTAGCTCACTGATAGCGAGCCTAGTAACAAGTGTGTGAAGTATAGGTACAAGCTCCAGTACTCCATAAAGGCAATAATTCCTTTTGGACAACCTAAACATAGTTTATTATAGGCTTACCCAGTGTGCAGGGTAAGTGAGGTATTGTGCACCCGGTTGTCTGCCCATTCCAACCGGGTTCCACCGTGTATCAAAAGAATAAAAAAAAAAAAAAAAAAACCTGGATCGGTCTTTGCCTCACTTCATCAAAAATGATATTGGTAAACCTTCAAGCTCGTTATGCAAGGTTCAATCATTATTCATTCAAAGCTACCTAGACTAAACAAAACATCAAGTTGTGCCTCGGATCCCACGGGATTCCATCTTTCACCCCTCAATCTTGTTTCTTAACTACATATATTTATGTCCTTTTGCTTTGTGGGTGTAAGCGTGTTCCTTTTAATTCTGATTTGCAGGGGCATGAATGAGTAGATATTACTACTCCAATTTTTACCATTACCAACATCAAAATACCATATCACTAAATCAAAATAGAAATATTAATAATAAAGATTCCAGCTTAAGTAAAGTACCAACACAGTACCAAATAAAATACAATTACATATTTCCTTCAAATCCCAAACCGCAGTTCAATTGAAGCCGAATCATACTAAATATATACCAAAATAACTAGGTCTAGCATCAGTATATAGCAATAATCAAGCTCTGAGAGGAAAATCTATACCAAACATACAAGAACATGTGTATGTGTATCAATATGTATATACATATATGTGTATCAATATATATATATATATAGATATATATGGAACCTTGAGAGATGCAAGAGAGAAGGGAGTCTTCTTCGACGACACTGGTAAAGAGACGAAGGAAGGAGGAATTGATTTCGGAAAACAAAACGAAATGAAAGTGAAGCGAGGAGTTTTGATATTAAAGCCCGCCAAAATTTGGTGCAGCCAACTAAACTTGCCCGCAAAAACTAAGGTCCGTTAAAAATGGGTTTTCTGGCTCGGCCCATTGTTGACCCAATTTTAAAATTTGATTAATCATCTTATAAGTAATTTTTTGTTTTAAATTGTATACATTTTTATTTCTAACATGTACGAGTAAAAAGTATATTTATATATTTTATTTTCATAATGTTTTGGTGACAAGTATTAAGTACTTTTTAGAATTTTTGTAGTAGTTAAATAAAGATTATAACTTTATAGAAATGATCAAAATCTTAAAGTATTAAGTGTTGAAATTGCAAAATATTGAAAAATTAAAATTAATAAAGATTATTTAGATACCTGTCTTTAAAAATAATATAGTAACCTGTATTTTCAAAATAAATAGCAGATTTAATAAAATAAGGTACCATTCATATATTGTTATCTTTACCCGTATAACAATAGTTATTATATTTTAATTTATTCTTCAAATTTATATCATCACAAAAATTTAAGTATAAATTTCATTATAATAACATATATATATATATATATATATATATATATATATATATATTAAAATTTATATTATATATAAACAGGCTTATGTATCAAGTTGAGTTAATATAGAATTGAATTTAAAAAATAGTATCCGATTATTGTTCTATTTTATTGAGTGAATTATATTCTTTTGCTTACGGAAGTCGTTTATAAGCTTTATCTTTAATTTTATTCTATAATTATTTTTGATGTTTCTGATATTGAGATCACTTGTCCTGATATCTACTTAAATAGTTGTTATTTATATATATTTGTTGGTTGATATTAAATAATTTTCTTATTATGTAGTTATATTGTTATATGAAGTATATGTGTCAATTAATTTGGTCGTAATATAATGGCTCAGACTTAAGACTCAAAACTTGTGATCTTTAATTTTTAAGTTCAATTCTCATTTAAATGAATTTATTTATTTTTTAATGTAAAGTGTATTTTTTCTATTATGTGAGACTTGTTTGTTTTTTTATTTATAATAGTGAAAATTTATATTATACTACTTCTTTTTTAAGGGTTTCAAAAAAAGTATATATAATAACTTGCATTTAAAAATTGTAATGAGAGTCTAGAGCCTAGAGCCATTGGGATTAAAATCCGAACATTTTCGGGGACTAATCGTCCTTGTATATATATTTTTTTCTCAGTAAATATTGGCATATTAAAAAAAAATTAAGATCAATCTTATAAAAAATTAGTTAAAAGTCTAAAAAGAATTTTCGTTCATTTAAATTTTGATGAAAAATCTATTTGTTCATCGAATGATGAAAAAGAAACAATTATGTTATTTAATATAATAAATTAATTTAACGATTTGATTTCAATTATACTATTCTAGACTTCTATACAGGGACGAAACCAGGATTTGTTTTTAGGGGGGGCCAAAAAAAAATTTAATAACATAATATATATTCAGAAAAAGGATATTCGGAAAGAATGCATTGATATAGACTGTAATTGATGTAAGTTCGTTGAATTTCATCACACCACGATATTTTCATATTTCGATACGTTTTCCAGGATCACGTTCCAAATAATTAATATCCCATTTTTTACCTTCAATTCTTGGTGATTTTAGAAAACGTTGTTCTTGTTCAGAGGTAGGCAGAGATGTTTGAACATTAGGCTCAAGAGTAAGCAGAGATGTGTGTCTACATGATTTGATTGCTTTCTCTTGAAAAATGAATCAATAGTATGTGATTTTCCCATGATTCTAAAACAAAAAATAAAAAATTCAATTAACTACACTACAAGAATGAGTTAATCAATATTATTGGATCATATATTGAACTTTTTAATAATAAAATTTTCATAAATTTACAATCAAATAAGTAAGGTTTTAGTTGGTTACCGGAAAACAAATTGAATATGCAATTGGAATTAACATATACAATATTATGATCACTCATTAAACTTTTAAAAATTAAAATATCAAGTTTCAAAAAATAAACAAAGAATAAAAAAAATTAAATAGGGTTTTAAGTTGGTTACCTGGATATAAATGTATCATTCAATTGGAATAACACATACAATATTATGCTCTCTTTTTTAAAGCACATACAATATTATGCTTCAATTATACAAACTTACAATTATAATGAATTTAATAATGATATATTTTCAAATTTTGAGGTGAATTTTATAAATTTTTTAAACCATGGGGGGCCGTGGCCTCCTCCAGTCCTATGCTAGTTTCATCATGCATCTATATTTGTTTTTATACAAGCCCTTACTTTTTTATTTGCCTATCCAAACAGTATTCAAAATTTGTTGCATTTCATTGCTTGATAAAAATGCTGAAATTGCTAAGAAACTTGCTTATTCTGACATACTTTTGCTGTCCTATTGGTAATGAGCAAGTGTATGATTGTGGTTTTCCTTATAATATCACCATTTGCTCTTCCAAAATTAATTTAATTATAAGACGTTATTATTAGTATAATGCTTGTGAAAGAAGCATATTGATTAGACTAACTTATTCGAAACGTTATAGACTATAACTGAAGTCTAATTTATGAGTCCTTCCACACGGACAAGAAAATTGGACAGAAAAATTAAACAGGTAGAATAAAATGAATTTATTAAGAGGTAGAATCAATTTGTTCGCGGAAAATCCATTTTATTTTACTTGTTCAATTTTCCTGTCCGTATATACTGATTTATTAACACGGAATATAGATGCCTTGCAGTTAACGCGGTTTTGACCAATTTCATTTCACTCTCATATTAGCTCACCAACTAATTTATTAATTAGCATGTCTAATCCTTACCTCTAATTGTTAATATGGTCATTAGTAAACAAATGTCAAGTAATTAAACAATATTTCATTTTGTGTATATAAAAGGGGGAGGAGCTAATCCAGGCTTAGTCCATCAGAAAAGTTCATTTGCTAGCCATGCATTCCTTATACTTGTTAGGAAGCTATTTGCGTCCGAGCAAATTCAGTATAGTTCTTAATTACTCTATAGATTTGTCTAAAAGATCCATTAATTAATTAGATCCTGCTAGTCTGTCTGTCCAGTATTTCGAAAAGTTTTGGATCAGAGTATCTCGTTGCCTCCAATTTTTCCCTAGTAAAGAGATACATGGCAGCTGTGGTTGGCAATCTATGTCGAAGATTGGGTGAATTTGCACGCCATAAACTTCACCCAGTAATAAATGCCCATCTTCAGGAAATCCAAAGATCACTTCGTTTCTTGCAACCTTTCCTCAATGATGCAGAATGGAAGAGAGAACTCCATGAAGCAGAATGGAGGAGAGGCCGTCAAGTCTACTGCGGAGAAGAAGAGGGAAAACATTTTTGCAAGATTTCATACTGGGTTTCACGAGTTGCAGCTCTGGCCACGGAGGTCGAAGATATCATCGTTTCCTATGATTTGCATCTGTGCAAGATGAATGCTCCTTCACTGTACAATAAGTTGCATTATTTCCATTTTTTCCTCACAAGTTTTGAGAGTGTTTATGCCAAGATACAAAGGTTCCTGTCCAGAGGCCAGCCCATCACAGCCGCCGCCGCCCCAAATGGGGCTCATTCGAATGATCTAGTGCAGAAAAGTACTGGAAACTTCTCATTAGACGATGATCGTGTACCATTATTGAGCTATCCTTCCTCTTCTTATAATGATTCTATTACCAATTGGCCTAATGGCTTCTTGGGGATGGAAATGTTGGAATTACTTCAACGTTTCTCTAACAAGGTGATTGAAGAAATATCCTCACTCAATTCAAATGCTATGTTTATGCATATTGTGTCGCAAGTTAGTGGTGATTTTGTGTCAAAGAGTGATTCAGGAAAGGCCATTCAAACTATTATTGAATCAGTAAACTTGATAGGGCGACAGACGGAGGAAAAACAGCTCAAGGATTGGCTGCTGGCGGAGGTAAGAGAAGAGTCTAGTCCTCCGGTGGTTATAGGCGTGACCGGCGTGCCAGGAATTGGCAAGACTAGCTTAGTAGCTGCAATTTATGATCGTGTTAAGCAAAATTTTGATTGTCATGCTTGGGTCTTTGTTTCTCCAAATCTCAACTCCACAAACTTCCTGCGAGACGTGTTGAGAGATATTCTGAGAAGCATGTCTGTGATGGTGCCAAACAACACGGATTCACTTGATGAAGAAACCTTGAAAGAGATGATCCGCCGGATTTTGATGGGGAGGAAGCTTTTGCTAGTCTTGGATGATGTTCCAACACATGATAAGGAAGTAGTGTCCGATTATGTAAAATTACTTGCTCTGCCTCAAAACTGCAAAGCAAAAATAATTTGTACATCCCAAAAAAATTCAGCTGATTATAAGCATGTTCTGGATCTTCAGCGACTAACTCCACAAAATGCTTTCAACCTTCTCCGGAAGCGTGCCTGCTTAGGCCTTGAAGGAACCATGTTTTGGCCTTCTGTACAATCAGAAAGAGAGGCGATTTTGAATGTATGTGACGGTCTCCCGCTCGCTGTTGCAACAGTGGGAGGCATGCTTTCAACCAAACAAATGAAAAGCCTAGAATGGAACAAAGTACACCAGAAGCTCAAGGAAGCTCACTATGTTCCGTTAAGCTTCATATCATTAAGCTATGCTGATCTGAGTCCAGTGCTCAAGAGCTGCTTTTTGTATGCTACCTCATTTCCCTCTCAATATGAGATCTCGTGTAAAAGGTTGCAAAGGCTGTGGATTTCAGAGGGCTTCATACAAACTGCTGCTAACTTGACACTGGAGGAGGTTGCTAAGCTTCAATTGAACGAGCTCATCCAAAGGAACATGATTCAAGTTGCCAGGGTGGGTACAGATGGGGGTGTTGAAACATGTCGAGTACTTGGTCCAATGCGAGAATACGCTCTTACAAGGTACTGTCAACAAGATCAATACTTTAGTACAATACTTGACGACGGTACCGGTGATCATGCGTTCATAGAGAGACCTCATCGTCTTTTCCTGCATGCTAAGAGCAGCCGTATTACTAGCCTCATGGATCACAACGACAAGCTAAACTTTAGCAGATTGAAATCATTTCTTGAAATATCCAAGCTCAATATTGTAGACCAGCCTCTATTAGTCAAATTCAAACTACTATCCGTGCTGGAAATTCAGGAACTACCTGGTGACAACTTGCCTAATGCAGTAGGAGATCTTGTTCTACTGCGCTACATGTCTCTGAGGGGTACAGAGCTAAAAAAGGTACCCTTATCCATCAAGAAGCTGCAGAGGTTAGAGACCTTAGACATTAGGGACACCTTTGTGAGGGACTTGCCAGCAGGCTTAGAAAGCTTGGCAATGTTAAGGCACCTTCTTCTTGCAGGGTCATATAGTGATACCGTGGTCAATCTCGTCCTGGAGGTTAATCTTTTGAAGAATCTTCAAACAATTTCTGGATTGAAACTTACAGAGGACATCGCAAAAGGACTACAACACCTTCCTCAACTCCAAAAGTTATCAGCAGGTGAAGTTAAAAGCATCCATTCAGTGCATCTTTTTGAATCTATGGACCAATTGAAGTTCCTCCGTTCCTTAACCATAAAATGCGCAAGGGAGCAGAAAATGATAGACATGATTTCATGCAAGCAATGTGAAAATCTGGAGAAGCTAAGGTTCGGAGGTCCTGCTCATAATTTGCTCCACTGGGTTTCTAAGTTGCATGCTATCAAGTATCTGTACTTATGGGACAACATGCTGACTGAGGATCCCTTGTCATCCCTCGAGCATCTTCCCAACCTAACCCTCCTCTCATTGTGCAACACGTATGATGGAGAAAATATCCAATTTGGGGCAAGAGGATTTCTGAAGCTAAAGAAACTATCGATTCTCCATTGTAGAAACCTCAAGCAGTGGACAGAGATAAAGGATGGAGCAATGGGAAATCTTCAAATGCTAACCATTGCTTATTGTCCAAAACTTACAGAGCCGCCAAAAGGCCTGAAAAAATTGACTTCTCTCCAAGCGTTGCAGCTGTCAAACATGCCTGCACAGTTCATCAGTCAGGCAAGGTGCATCCATTTGAGCTCAAAGTTTTCGCTGCATGTCCGAGACACCATGACTCAGCCCTCTGCTGCTGTGAAAAAATCATCAACCAACAAGAGGATCCCCATGTTCAAGCCCCCTCGTCGAATTACTAAGATGGATCCGTCAAATAGTCGTCCCAACTTTCAAGGGAAGAAGACGACTTAACATCTTAGTTAGTTCATCCCTCCTGGTAGTCGGGATTTCCACTATACTTTTCTCTCTCTTCACGGTGTTTCTTACTTTCTTTGATTTTTTTTTTTCGTGTGTGGTGGTTGTTTTCATAAGCACTGTATTTTTTTTTTCAATTCCTTGATATATATGTATCTTCCTGCGTTGTTGATCTTTTAACATCCAAAAATAAATGTATTTGGTGATGATGTCTAATTAATGAGATTTGTATTGAATATCTTGGCACTAATAATATAAAAAAATTATTTTATAATATATGATAAATTTAGAAAAAAAATAAGTGTAATGAATAAATTGACCATACTAAAATTTTATAAATTTTTTAATATCCGGGATCAAATTGAATTTTTTATAACTTTCTCAATTTCATATTACTTCTACTCCTTGATATATGCATATTCCTCTAATATTTTTAAAATAAATAAAAATATAATTTATATTTTTTTATAACATAAGAAATTTAAATATTTATTACTCCCTCCGTCCCATAATAAGTGATGTTTTAGGTGATTTCATTTGTTCCAAATTATTTGATGTTTTAAAAAATCTAGGAGCATTAATTACAATATTTCCAAAATTATCCCTCATTACTCCTACTTCAATATCCAGATGCTTTTAACTCTTTCTCTCTCTCCTTATTAACACAAAGGGTTTATATAGACAAATGATACTATATTTAATGCTATACAATCATTTCCTTAACGGTTGTGTAAAACTCTAAAACATCACTTATTATAGAACGGAGGGAATAATAAATTTATAATTAAAAAGGCGTATTAAGAATCAATAAGGGGTGTCTGTGTATCTCTTGTGATAGTATAATGCAATTCAAGGATACTTGGACTTTAAGTTATTGCATGGATCGAGGAGTAATTTGATTATTTTCGGGCATTTAAAATACCTTCATTCATGTTTACATATATACAACTTAACATCAAAACCTAATGTGTGCACTCAATGAAAAACTCTGCTCTACCGGTCATGTATTCCATTATTTCCAGAGGTTAGGGTTTCTTTTGGTTCAGACAAACTTAAACTGAGAATATGGTATATTGGGGTACAGTTGCGACACATCAGAAAGTGTCACTAATGTATTAAATGAATATGATGAGTTTGCCGCATTCTTTGTGCGGAGCATTGTTTGTGGTGTTTAATTGCATCTTAACAGCTAATCTCTTAGTGTATCTTAAAAACTCACATTTTATATTAAGAGATCATCTGAATAATTTAGACTCATATTTATATTTTAACTATTCAGATGACCTCTTAATACAAAAATATAGATTGTTAAGATGCATTAAGAGGTGAACTCTTAAAATGCAGTAAAATGCAATCAAACACCACAAAAAAGTTAGTCCATGATGAATAAAATTAGTATAATTTCAAGGTGTTGTAGATTAATTTGTAATAATTTTATTCTGTGACTAAATGTAATATATTTGTCACTAACGTGTATTGTGGGGGTTGATCGAAGAGAAGTTGTAACAAGGAAGCCTGGGGTATATTCATTGCGGTTTAAACTTTAAACAACAAACGCAAAGAAAAATTCAGGATATATTCAAATATATATATATATACCAGCATTCTCCAGAAAAAATATATATTATTTCCTTTGGAAATTCAAGTCAAACAGTAATCGCTGTTCTTTGTCTTAATACAACACGCCTTTACCTAGTCTTAAGCAACCTGAATAATTGCCTGGAAAATGTTACTCCTATAAATTAAAATTTGACGAAGACATTTGATGGCACTTCATTGGCTAGACTTTTTCATGTACACGTTGGGGGATGTCTTAATTAAGAGATCCTTAATTAATTAAACATGTTAAGCATCAGCAGGTACTTAGTCAACAAAGGAATTAGTAATTAATTGTTGCTCAAACCATTTTAACCAAATTCATAATCAACTCACTGCTCTAACGTTGACTTTCTTAATTTCACCCTATGATCACATGCTTTTGTTCTAAAAGTAATTAACATTTTATTAGGATATTACAAATGAGTTGGAGTCCCACGTCCGATAAAAGAGAGAATGATTAAATATTACATGAATAGGCTCAAGACCTAATGACTTGGGTCAAGTTTAGTTTCAAGCATGCATGTATGTTAGTTTCAAGCAGTATTAGTGACCATCTTCAAGATTGAAGTTTGCAGAACAATTGGATCAAAACTGAAAACTGGAGAAATATTAATCTCCAAGAAAAGGTCCTACAAATAATTAATACTTAATAACACCATAGACAAGGAGTCAAGGAGGATATGAGTAACTACTCCATTATTATGATCTAAAGACGTCTGGCGACCCGACCCGACCCTCTAATCAGAGTCTATTTCAACTGAAAATTGAGAGCCACAATGAGACATGTAAAGCCGGACATAGGTGATAAGCTCTTCTCCCTTGCCAAGAAGCTCGGCATGTTGTTTCCCCCTACTCCAACATGCTGCATAAGAGAGCATATCCACCCACACATTAAACACCAACTCCCATGCATTATTATTATTATTATTATCGTCTCCACCATTGTTTTCCCACATTTGCTTAGCAAGCTCAATACCGTCCCTTAGCAAAGAGTCGGTGGCTAAGCCCTCAATAATCAGGTCCTCATGAACTTCCAATCCAACATTTCCTATTCCAGTATCCGAATAAAATTTGACCAACTCGGCGCATAAATCTTGGTAACTTGTAAGCTCCGTGGTTATCATCAGTGGTGATAGCAGAGATGGATGTAATACCAATAGGTACAACATGTAATCGGATAAAATCTTGGCATTTCGAAGCTCTAAACACGGTTCATCCAAAGCTCTATGGCACATATCCGTGCCCAAATGCCAAACTAGAAGGCACCTCTCGAATTCATAGAAATTTTTGTTATCAGCCAGCTGATCTCTTATTGATGAACTTATGGGAGCAAAGAAAAAAGTATCTGCCTCTTCTTCTCCTAACCTTTGTCTCACTCTATTGATGATGCTATTCCTGAGTAGTTGATTACCATCAATCGGAGAATAAGTTGTGTAATAGTAATTATCCCAAAACTCTTTCACTTCAAAAAAATTGAGAAGCCATTTCTTCCAAGGCCTCATCTGTTGCTCATTAAAGCAAAACTGCAGCAGATTGAACTGTCCCATACTTGTGGACTGCAATGTGGGTGAAATTCTTGTTTTCATTTCTTCCACGAAACTTTGAATCCTCTTAATGGTGCCCTCCAGATTTCTCCTTCTTGAACCTGTTGTATTTTCAAAGCCTACAAGCACTTTGGTCCTATTCGACGCCATGGATTCTACAAAACACCCCAACTCAAGGATCAGTGCTATAATTAGCAGAAAATAAGTAATGCCCACATCTTTCTCCAAAAATCCTTGCTTACTAACACTGGCGAATAACCCAAGCGCGGAGCAGATGGAAGATACGCCTATACATCGAGCAATCCAACCATAAATGGTGTCAGAGCAGACACTCTTGGTGTAAAACAGATCATATGCAAAACTTAGTTCAATTTCCATGAACTCAAAGGCCTTAGTGGTATCCATACTAGTAAAATCCTGCTCGTTTTCATCCCTAGCTCCAGAAGTAAATAGGGTATCGGTATAAATGCCTTTGTATTTGTTAAAAGATTGATAGACATCAGCTACTGGCCAGGCTTCAACTTCCTGGGCATTACCAATGTCGATATTAAGTTGTAGCAAGCCTCGTCTATTGGCAATATTGCTTGAAATGTTGAGGATGGTGGTCAGAGCAGGATCTAATTCTTCCTTGAAGTTATTGAAGCTCCTCAATTCATTCAAGCTCCCAAATTTTATTGCCAAGACGCGCTCGCCATATTTAATTGTACCCATGATGAACAAAAGGCTTGATGTCCAGTGGAATCGTCCTTCTCTCCAAGCTAGGAAGCAGATAAATAAAGCTGTTGACTCAAAGTATGTGAACCTAATTAGATGACTCAACCAAAACTCATTTTCCCCCAAAGAAAATGCAGTTATTCTGCTGTGCCTGCCAAGGTGTAGCAGCATAAATGGTGCCCACATAGCCAACAAGTACTTGTTGTGAGGATTATGGCTTGCTTTTGTGCTCATGTTAACATGGAAGATGACTCCTAGACTAAGTGCTGCTATGGAATCTGCTGCAAGAAAAGCAACAAGCCACACAATTCTTATGGGCCGCGATGAAATTCTCTTGCGCTGGTATGTCCAGAAAATAAGAAGCACCTGCAAGATCATGCTCAGAATAACAAATGTGCGCACTTCCCATTGACTGAATATCCCTTTTACTCCTTTCATGTCTGTGTGGCTGTAAAATCCGTCAAAATTATTATCCGATGCTAAAGAACAGAGAAACAAGAATAACATAATGAAGAAAAATTATCGGTATAAAATGGACAAAGGACTTTCTTATTCTTTACATTCTCAGTAATGTTACATTAATTCTCAAAAAGATGGGATGGAATTAATCCTTTACAAAACCAAAACCAATTAATGTCCCAAAAGAAAATCTTGACTTCACCTTCTTCTTCACTTTTACTACTATATACCAGCTGTTTTCTTCATGTACATTTTGTTTTTAAGTTTTTGCATGCAGTTCGTTCTGTAATTAAAAAGACAAAAAGGAAATGCATTGTGACATGTTTGTTACCTGCATTTCTTTTTAATCACTTTTAATTAATCTAATGGTTTAATTGTTGCTACCTTTTAGCATTAGTTATGATCTAGACCATATTATCAACAGAAAGATACCGAAAATGATGGCAAAAATTGGAACTTACTCGGAGACTTGAGAAGTTGAAGGCTGACCGATCACTGATTTAAGAGACTGCAACGTAATCATGTGCCCCTGCTATTTCATTTAGGTAGGAAGGAGACAATTAAGTTCTGCTACTTCTTCAAATTTTCAAGAAAATATATATACTAGCCGGATGAAGGATCAATGAGCAAGGAATATAAAGAGAGAACGAAAATAAAAAAAATTAACACCAAATGATCAAGTGAATGTCAAACAGTGGTTCTAAGGTCATAATTAATGGCTACCTACCTACCTATGAATATCAAATACTGAGATTTAGAAACTATAAATAAATGAAGTTCAGATTCTTAATTATTTCAACAAATCACCGGTACAATACTTAGTCTTGGTTGGGAAAAAAAAAGAATTAGTCTGAAATGGTCTGCACCTAGAGTTAATTATATATAAGCATGTGGCCATCGTATATGACGATGTAGCAACCAAATTCAAAACGTCAGATTACATCAGTAAATCAAATCAATTTGAAAACTCATTGGGTCAACTTTTAATTAATTAGAGGTTAACTCGGTTAATTTCTTTGTTCGCGTCTAAATTTTGTTGGAATTGGTTTGTCGTTCAATCTTTCATGTCTTTATCTTCGGCGGAATAAATGCTTTTTTTGGTCACTCTACTTTAGGTCAACTTACAAATGAGTCGACAAACTTTTTTTTATTACAATCAACTCACTGAACTTTAGTTTTCTTACAAACCGTTACATAAACCGTTAAATCTTTTTCACGTTTTCATGTGAAAATATTAGTTTCGTAAAGAAGAGAAAAAATAATCTTTCACGGCTTACCAGTTTTTTTCTAAAACCCATTATTGTACGCAAGTCCAGTTACATTCTTAACTTGGCTTCAGTTTTAATATTAAGAGCAATTCATGCACACTGGGAATGACCCAATTTCAAGGAACCTTACTTTGGGTTCAAACTGGATGAGTATTGCATCACAAGGCCGTGGTGTTGGGCCGAAATATAGGCCGTGCTTAAACTTTATTATGCGCATCTGTTAATTGGCTGATCCACCATACTATAATGAGTTTCTGGTAAAACTCTGGCACGCCTGCATTCACAAGAACTATGTAAACACTAATATATGGCATTATGACTACAATACAAATTAAATTTGATAGTTTTAATTTGTTATAGTACGATCTAACAACATCTCCAAGAGTAGTAGCAAAAAAAACTTTTTAAATTGAAGTTTATTGACCTACGTGACAATTTGAAGAGTATTATTTGTTAGTTTCATATTTTGTGCCTCATCAGTCTCTTCAATTTAATGAGTTGAACATCAAACTCATCAAGCGTAATAAATATTTTTAGTTTTTAATTGTAGATTTGAAGAGTGAGAAGGAGGTTGCAGATTTGATGACTAAAGTTGAAGAGGTTGTTGGAGAGAATTTTTCTGATGTGGCTCACCTATTTGTATATCTCAAAGTAATTGAAGAGACTGTTGAAAATGGTAAGTAGTACCCCATGCATGCATAACCTAAAGCTATATATTTGGCCTTCAATTAAGGATATACAAAATCCAGTAACACAAATTAACTAATGAAGGAGCAGCGTGCATTCATGATCAATATAATTTTCAGAGGCGGATTCAGGAATTTTTCTCAATAAGAACGGATTTTAATTAATTTTTTTATTGACATTAAATAAAGAAAATTTGAACTAATCATAATAATTTTTATAAATTGCTATAAATATTTATAATCCAAACTACAAAAAAAAAATTCAAATAAAAAACATTTAGATACAATTTAAAAACTTACTTCGGTTACTTGTCATAGATAGTTCAATTTGAATAATTCCTCAAATGCTCAAATCCTCAAACCAAATTTACTTTCTATATTCAAACAAAATCATAAATTAATTTAAAAGCATAAACTAGTTTTGGTATTTTTTTTTATAAGTTTCAAATAAGTTTTTCTTGAAATAAGAGAAACAAACCATTCAAAATTTATACTCAGAACACCAAAAATTATACAGGGTCCATTAATTAGACGATGCAGGGAAGTAAAGTGATTATAACAACTAAAAATGAGGGGTTGCTAAAGGCTCATTATCATTTTCCATTTTCTATTTCCCATTAAAAAATAAGACAAAATCATTGTAAGTTATCATAATAAAAGATCTGAAACCACTCAACCAAAATGATCTTATTTTCAATTGAAGATCAAACAACCCAAAAACAAAAAACTCAATCAGATCAAACAAACAGTAATCACAATCAACCAAATCAATAACAAAAAAAAAAATCAAACTTGAATCAAACAATCACTCACAGTTCACACGCTGACGAACATTCAAAACCAAAAACTATACAAAAAATACTTCTAAGATTTCACCAAGCCTTAAAACTAAGAAGATTTTTGTGCTTGTATTCAGAATTAATTTATGAATTTTTTTTTATCCCCTCCAAATTTAACTCTTTCATTAATCTATCCCCTTAAATTTATTTATTTACATATCTGACATGCTCCTATACTTATAAAAAAATTTCAACAGGAACAACTGCATATGCTTCCCCTTATATGTATCCTCCTTTGGTGATCTCCCAAGGTGTTGTGATCAACTGATTTTGCAAAACCTTGTTAATAATGTGGTGACAATATTTATAGTATCAAAATAAATACGTATACTGACAATATTTGCAAAAGCCGAGTAGATAATTAATACATGGATTAATAAGAAAGGGAAAAGAAAAAAAGAGGGGGCATGAGGGGGAGTACCCAAGTAATTAAAGCGATTAGGACTAGTCGTGAAGTTGTGATCACATCAAATTAAGAACCTTAGCTTAGTTACACGAAAATTATTCAGGCCAAGTTCATGTTAGGTCTTAATTGGCTATCCAGTATCCAGTATCCAGTATATATACATTAATAACTCAATAACTGATTGAACAATAATTATAGGCGTCTATTTAAGTTGGATATGGACTTCACGTGTCTAGCTAGCTAGATAGATAGATCCGTCGTCAACTTTGGACCAAATTAATTTTATGATTTCCACGTTCACCAAATTAATCACTTCAACCAGAGGAACATATATGCATCATGCCAATTAGGTCTCCGGCTTGATAAACCAATTAAACAGATAGATATTTAATTGAAATCACTATATAGCCTCATGCATTCAATATCGTTCAACTGGATCGATGAGGGCTCACTCACTTATCGTTCTCTCTCTTTAAATTAAGTTATGAAAGAATATAATTCTTTCTTTCTCTTCTAACTTGTGTTGCATTCGCGTGTACGTACATCGTCTCGATTCATAATAAATGGTGTTTATTTCTTTAGAAGATTTAACGATCACGATTTGAAACTATTGAAAACTTTTCATAACACTTTGCTGTTGTGGACAAGTCCTTCTCCGTAACGTTGTGTTGCAATAAGAGAGTTGTGTTCTTAAATCGTGACCACTAAATCTTCAAATGAAATGTGTAAAATTTGGTGCTTATGAAACGTCTTATAAGCATTATATGACATACATCGATCACTTATATATATATATAGTTCAACTACTTTTTAATTATGTGTTATGTGATAAGAATCAATTGATGACAATAACGATTGTGCATGGGTTTTAGAGAATTGGTTTGCTTACATAGAAGCTGTGGTCCAAAGAGAGAATGGGGTGCGAGTTGAAGTAAATACAAGCAAGCGTGTATTTGTTATGTTATCCGACTCCGATACATATACACATGGGCGGATCTATTAAAGGGGTAACATAGGCAGTTGTCTCTGTTTGATTTTTTTTATATGTATAGGGGTAGTGGTAAATATGTAAGTGAATAAATTTAAAGTAATATATTAATAGAAGATTTAAACTTGTAGGGGGCATAAAAAATATTCATTCATATTCTAAATATAAATATAGACAAATGTATATTCATTCTACTTCTGTCTTCTAAATTGCATCTAAATATTTTTTATTTAATTTTTTTTTTTAATTTAGATTATGAATATTTATTTTAATTTGTAAATATTATTATGATTAGTTCAAATTTTTTTTATTTAACTTTAACAAAAATTTTATTTAAAATCCGCCCCTATTGAAAAAAAATTCTGAATCCACCCTGGTATAAATGTGCCACCTACATACTAATTATTATATATACATTCTTTGCTTCTTCCAATTAAACGTCGCGGCTGTGAATTTATTTCTTTATTCTTTATAGACTATGCATTTGGCCGACTAGCTCGGACCGCGCGCCTTTCCCTTTCGGGAAGAGCTAAACCTTCCTATTTCACTTACAACAATTATATATATATATATATATATATATATATAAATTTGATCAGGTCCGAACCCCCGGACGGAGCAAAATCCGGACCTTTTTATTTATTTATTTTTTTTTAAAACAACTAATAAAAAATGTATAATATTTTATGGAACTGAAATTTTTCCATAATACAGTATTTTGAGTGTGATTTGGATACATATAACAAAACAGGTATGTACAGTCTGTACAACCTGTTTTGTTATATATATCCAAATCACACCCAAAATACTGTATTATGGAAAAATTCCAATTCCATAAAATATTATACATTTTTTATTAGTTATTTTTTTAAAAAAAAAAAGCAAAAAATAATAATAAAAGGTCCGGATTTTAGCAAGGTCCGGGAGTCCGGACCTGATCCGGCCTCTATATATATATAAATATATATACATATCATGCATCTTCTAAACTTAATCATGTAATATTGAATTGTATATGGTTTTTAATTTTATAAATTTTAATAATTTGACATGATTTGGAAAGCCTAAAATGACCCAAATGTTGAACAGTTGAAGGTCATATACACGGCCATATGGAGAGTGATCCATGACTAATGTTAGTCGGAATCACTATAAATGCTATTATCACATAAAAAATTTCACATAATTCTTAAATATACACATGCATACTGTGAGTCCCCGCCTGACATGTGGGGCTCGCAATATGTATTTATGTATATTTGAGCATTATGTGAGATTATTTATGTGATAGTAACATTATTTGAATCACTATTACAACTAGTGCGTCCCCAACAGTCCACAACAAGATCCAACGGTCAAGAAAGAAATATTGGATAAAGGCCCTTCCGCTTGTAAAATGCCCTTCATCAAGTTCTTCATGCTTTAATGTTAAAAAAATTACTCATAAAATTTTTGATGCATGAGATCATGGGATCTGTTTGGTTGTGATTATTTGGGTCTAGCCATGGTGCAGCCCAATCTATTTGTATACTCTCTTATTATAAGTTCCTTATAAATAAGAGACAGGGGGCAATGTTGGGATATGATTATTTGGGTCTAGCCATGGTGCAGCCCAATCTATTTGTATACTCTCTTATTATAAGTTCCTTATAAATAAGAGACTGGGGGGCAATGTTAGGGCGTGAATATTTGGGCTTGGCCATGGGGTAACCCTATCTATGTAATGGGCCGGATTTAATGTTGGCCCATATATGTTTATTATGTATTTTATTGTAAGAGTCCTTATTAGAGAAGGATTGGGGTTTCCTTATTTGGTGGGATGAAGATATCTAACTTGGGAAGGAAGCAATTGCAGTTATAAGTGGATTTTGACTAGGACTCCTATTCCTAGTAGGGTTTGGACAGACAAGACTTCTATATATACGGCTACAAGCAAGGGTTGAAGACATCATGATACACAGGGCACAAGAGATACAACACAAATACACAACTTGTACTCCCAATATTATTATAGTGGATTACTCTCTCTCTCCGTGGTTTTTTCCCAATTGGGTTTCCACGTAATTCTTGTGTTCATGCTTTATATTTCTTTTGTTTATGTTTATGTGAGGGTATTTCGTGAGTTTGAATTCACAACGATACAATCAACCGTTGGCGCTGTTTTGGCCCGTCTTTTTGGGTGATTTCGTCGGGCGTACAAAATCAGGCGTTAACATTGGCGCCGTCTGTGGGAAGAAGACACTTGTTCTAGTGTCAAATTAAAATCACCAATTCACCGAAGGAGATAAGTGATTCCTTTTTATTTATTTATGAAATTCATACGCATGATAATATGTAATATATGAGTATGAGCAGGATGATATAAAACAGTTAACATGTTATTTTATATGCACTGATCTCGATCATGTGATATCACAAAAATCAATTGAAAAAAGTTGTTAACATGTTATATGGTATGCTCTAATCTCAATATACGTGATATTACCAAAATCAATTGAAAAAAGGGATTTAGTTGTTGTTACTACTCATCACCTAGCCCCCACCATCACTACTTTTATGATATAAAGTCCTGATAAGGGAATCTCGATATATGTGATTCTTTTTTTTCGTAATTACAAAAGTTAATTGTTTTTACAGAAAGAGAGTGAAGACCAGTTCTCCTTTCCTCCCGAACTGAACACCCCACCACGTCAGAGAGGAAAAATAGAGAAAATTCATGGCATTGATTTCAAGTGTGATGGGTGCAGCAGGGTTGTTATTCGGTGTAACCCAACCAGAGAAACTCAACCCAAAAAGAATTGGGTCTAACCAAATGTCAAGGCAAACGGTGGAAGCGAGCAAAGTACAGAACAAAAATGGACATGGAAGGAAAGGTGTCTACATAAATTTGGATGGGGAAAACAAATTACCAGAAAAAGAAGAAAGAATGGACTCGGCTTCGACATTCGGACCTAACTTGCTCATGACATTCCTCGAGGCTTCGGCAAGTGGGTGGACATGTTACAAATTTGCTAGACTTGGATCATCGGGTGCAATAAAGGTGTATTGGGGGTATAAGGGTGGATAAACGTCATTCGGGAAGACTTTGATCTCCTGAAAGGATGAATATTCTTCGGGTAGACATCCTACGGATGGACATCCTACGGTTAAACATCCTATGGGGTAAATATCCTTCGGGGAGGCGTCCTGAACGGTTATAAATCCTACGGATAAACATCCTTCGGGGAGGCGTAGGACCTCCCGAACGGATAAATCTCGTACGGATAAACATCCTTCGGGGAGGTGTAGGACCTCCCGAACGGATAAACCTCATACGGATAAACAACCTACGGGTAAACATCCTACAAATAAACATCCTTCGAATAAACATCCTTCAGGAAGACTTCGTTCTCCCGAAAGACAAGCCGCAATAGATATAGTGGGTTCAGAAGTTTTACCAACATGACAGTTGGAAGGTATGGTGGACTTTTTGTATACTCTCTTATTATAAGTTCCTTATAAATAAGAGACTGGGGGGCAATGTTTGGTTGTGATTATTTGGGTCTAGCCATGGTGCAGCCCAATCTATTTGTATACTCTCTTATTATAAGTTCCTTATAAATAAGAGACAGGGGGCAATGTTGGGATATGATTATTTGGGTCTAGCCATGGTGCAGCCCAATCTATTTGTATACTCTCTTATTATAAGTTCCTTATAAATAAGAGACTGGGGGGCAATGTTAGGGCGTGAATATTTGGGCTTGGCCATGGGGTAACCCTATCTATGTAATGGGCCGGATTTAATGTTGGCCCATATATGTTTATTATGTATTTTATTGTAAGAGTCCTTATTAGAGAAGGATTGGGGTTTCCTTATTTGGTGGGATGAAGATATCTAACTTGGGAAGGAAGCAATTGCAGTTATAAGTGGATTTTGACTAGGACTCCTATTCCTAGTAGGGTTTGGACAGACAAGACTTCTATATATACGGCTACAAGCAAGGGTTGAAGACATCATGATACACAGGGCACAAGAGATACAACACAAATACACAACTTGTACTCCCAATATTATTATAGTGGATTACTCTCTCTCTCTCCGTGGTTTTTTCCCAATTGGGTTTCCACGTAATTCTTGTGTTCATGCTTTATATTTCTTTTGTTTATGTTTATGTGAGGGTATTTCGTGAGTTTGAATTCACAACGATACAATCAACCGTTGGCGCTGTTTTGGCCCGTCTTTTTGGGTGATTTCGTCGGGCGTACAAAATCAGGCGTTAACAGGATCCATTCTTAGAATATTAAATTTCAGTCGAAAAAAAAATCTTTCCGCTTTAATGTTTGTATTTTGTTTTAAAACATTAATTAAAAATAAACGGGGGGAGTATGCTTGTATATATATACATATAATCATATATATGTGTGTGAGAGAGAGAGAGAAAACGCATTAATTATTTGGTAATTAAGGTAAACTAAACATATACTTATCTCTTAAACTCGCTGAACTTATGCCTTTTGATATGCGAACCAGTAACTAGTTCTAAGTATTTACGAAATGGAGCTGCCACTGCATTAAATATTTGCTAAATGCATACCTTGATAGTAGTTAATAATTGAAAAATCTCAAACATGGCCGTACGTCATTTCTCTGCAGGCCGTGGCCTCGATATTAATGGTTTAGGTGATCTTAGGTGGTGTTTGATAAAATTAGTTGTTAAGATCTGAATAGTTTAGACATCTGAATAATATAGAATATCTGAATAGAATTGTATCTGAATGAAAAAATATTATTTGATAATTATTTTTTTCAGAATGTCTGAATAACATGTTTTTACTAGTTTAACCCTATAATAATAACATGCTCTCTGAATACATGTTTGATAATTACTTTCTCCCTCCCCCCCCCCCTCCCCCTCCCTTCTCTTCCCCAGCCCCACCCCCTCCCAGCCCAGCCCCGCCCCTGCCCCCGCCCCTCCTCGCCCCCGCCCCCGCCCCACCCTCTCCCTTCGCCTCCCCCCCGCCCTCGCCCTCGCCCTCGCCCTCCCCCTCCTTTCTCCTCCCGTCCGTCTCCCTCCCCCTCCCTCCGCCTCCCCCCTTCTTTCCCCTCCCGCCTCCCTCCGCCTCCCCCCCCCCCCCCTTTCTCCTCCCGTTCCCCCCTTTCTCCTCCTCCCGCCCCTCCCTTCTCCTCCTCCCGTCCCCTCTTTCTCCTCCTCCCGCCCCTCCCTTCTCCTCCTCCTCCTCCTCCTCCTCCCGCCCCTCCTTTCTCTTTCTCCTCCTCCTCCTCCTCCTCCATTGTTGCAACGGTACCGGCTAGATCTTGGGTTTCTTTTTGATTTAGGTTTTGATCATTTGTTGGGTCAATTTATTTCTTATTATTTAGGAATCTGATTTGGAGCATGAATTTCTTGAATGATGAACTGACTATTGTGAAGGGTATGATCAGTAGTAGCTAACCATGGATCTTAACGAAGAGAGAGAAAGAAGGTTAAAATGGATACAAAAGGAATTTATTAATATTGAAGAGGGTATTTTTGTCCAAAAAAAATATAAACTCATTCAGATGTGTCTCTAAATGGTTAAGCTTTAATTTTGTGTCTAACCGATTAAGAGGCATTAAGAGACAATTTTTTTTTACCAAACATGTTTTGCCTCTGACCGAATCAGAGACATTCCAATTAAGAGGCTGTTAAGAGCTAATCAAACACCACCTTACTACACTAAAAATGACCGTTAGTGAAAGACAAATCTTTCACAAGACATAATATATTATTTATAAAAGATTTATTGCGAAGAAATATTTTCTTCACACGATTGATTACATAAGACCTCTTTGCAATAGGGTATCCTTCACTGAGTAGTAACTAAATATTTTTAATGAAGGATATATTGTGAATTACTTTTTATTAACAAATTATATTTAGTAATGGAATATTGTTATTTAGTGAAAGATTGATTTTCTTCATGAATAATATTTTAAGAGGCACTATTTGAAATTAGTTAATAACTTTATTCCCTCACAAATAATATATTGTGATGAACAAATTTATTTAACGAGATAATATTTTCCTTCACTAATTATAAATTGAGAATCTTTCTTCAATTTTGTGAGAGAAAAATTACTTTATTGATGACTAACTAATTAACTAGAAAAGATTTTTGTGAGGAAAATCATCATTCATTAATGTCCATTTCTCAAGTAAAATCCTTCACAAATTATAAATTTGTAACTAAAAAATTAATTGGTAAATAATCAAAATTCATTGTAAATTATAATTAATTTTTAAATCAGTGATTTCATATTTTTATTTATTATTATTATTATTATTATTATTATTATTATTATTATTATTATTATTATTATAAATATTAAATTTAATATTTCAAGTTAATATAAATGTCATACTTGTTTCAAACTAATGCCTAAAAAGTCAATAATTAAAACAAATACTCTATATATAAATAAATAATGTTCAAGTCACCATAACTATATAATTTGTTATTGTATGGTCTCCGAAGAACCATAGTACTTACAATATTTATTAACTAACATAATAAAACTGAAAAAATAACAACGAACTAGGAATGAAGTGTGCATCATGTTAGGTCCACTTCATCATCATTTTCTTTAAGAAAATCAATGTTGGACCTGTAAATTTCATGTTGCAAGAGAAATACCAAAATTCAATTTCAATAAGATGAGGAATAAGAAAAGATGAACATGGTGAACTTAAATTAAGAGAGAGAGATATTAATGAAGGATAAAGACAAAAATATAGCTATTAGTAAATATCTCAATTAATTCATAGTTGGTAAATGTTTGAAGGAAGTTGGTAAACTTCGTCTCTACGATTTTAGTTATACGTTCATTAATATTTATACTAACGGACGGTTGTGGCGAACTATCATCGGTAGAAGCATCTAGAGGTGGGCAACCGGTAAATACCGGCCCGAATTGGACCGGTACCGAATCGAACCGGTATCGAAATTAGCCAAATCTCGGTACCGATACCGGTACCGATTTTTACCGAATAAATACCTAAAATTAATATAGTTATTATTTTTATTATTTTATTATTATTATTATAATAATTATTATTATTTTTATTATTATAATTATTTTTTTATTATTATTATTAATTATTTATTAATAAATAAATAAATAAAATTAAAAAATCGGTATATACCAGTACGGCATAAAAACTCTATACCGAAACCGGTACCAAAAAATGAGTATATACCAGTTTTTTTGAACCAAAACCGGACCTATTCTTTTTGTATCGAACCGGCCGGTTCGGTCCGGTCCGGGGAGCCCAAAAAATCGAAAAAATCGAAAATTATGCCCACCCCTAGAAGCATCGTCTATAGACTCTATATCCAATGGACGGAGGACTACACCTTAAGAACAAACACTGAATTGTTATATCTAGTATTAATGCTTTAAGTTTTACTTTTAGCATCCTAATCTCCAATATAACTTACGAAAGTTGAAGTCATACCAGCACAAGCACCTGCTGCTACTCTTCCTATAACAGAGAGCTCGACATCTTTCCCCTTTTAAAAATTCTGCAGTTCAAAAGTAGGACACAAAATGAATGTTACGAACATTATCAATTTTGAATGCATTTATTATACCGTGGTAAGAAATTATTCACAAGGGTTCAGCATTACCTTGTAGGTTTCATAAGCAAACAATTGAACGGCGCCTAGCTAATTCCCATTATTTTCCTTTAATATTATTTCTTTTGTTGTTACTGCCACAAAGTTAGTTCCATACAGTATGGCAAACATTCTGCATCAGAATCCCTATAATTCGCACCCGTACGTGAACTAAAGATAATGCTGATAATCCAAGCCTGCATTATTATCTTACACGCATCAAGTCTAGCTTGATTCCAGTTTGGGTTTAACCCGGGTGGTTATAAATGGATGAAAAAATTATATTTAAGTGAAAAGATTATAACTATGATGTGGGATAAAAACTAAATTGTTCATAAGATATTAATACATACAATTATTAAAACAGTAATAACTTGATTGTTTTTGCTTGATTCAGATCTAAATTGTGCCCCATATTGTTATTTGCTTGAGTGATATTAACAAATTAGATCCCACAATTACTAATCATAAAAAAAATGGAACTAACTCAATTTGCCCTAGAATACCACTCCCGAACGGCAATAAAGGGACAGGCCTTGGCAGATTTTGTCGTAGAGTGTTCTTTCACTGAACCAGATGTAGCCTCGGTCACCGAGGCACATCCGTTACCAACAGCCTGGACTCTCTACGTGGATGGATCATCCACTTCGGACATCAGCGGAGCAGGGGTCATTCTGACAAGTCCCAAAGGGTTCCGGGTCCAACAATCCATTAAGTTTCGATTCAAGGCCACTAACAATGAGGCCGAATACGAAGCCATTCTTGCGGGACTTAGATTGGCCCGGAGCCTGGAGGTGCAGAGGTTAGTGGTCTACAGTGACTCTCAGCTGGTGGTCAAGCAGATATCGGGGGAATATGAACCCCGAGGGGCCCGAATGGCAAAATACCTAACAGAGGTAAAGGACAGTGTAAGACCCCAAATTTCATGAATAAGATTTAACTTTCTTTATATATTATTTTGAAATAGTAAGGTGTTGATTTGATAAATGTGATAAGTTATGCGTGAAATGTGCAAAGTTTACAAAATAAGCAAGTGGTTATAAAATATTCATTGTGTCGGGAAATATTCGTTTGGTCGAGGAATATTCTTTTTGTCGGAGAATATTCGTACGACGACGCAGTCATTGTGGACTCCACAACAGAATGAATGTCGGATATAGAAAGCGACAGAAATAACCTTTTTATATTATAATGCCAAAACTATTACCATTAGTACTGTTAAAATACCCGGTGGTTAAAATACAGTAATACGCGGTGTTACACAATAGCACACAGTATTGCACAATATTTCGAATTATTGATTCTTACGTAGGAAGGCACTTACTCAATTATTGTTACAGTAATTACTGTTCAATATTTTATATTATTGATTCAATAATTGCATGATACGTTGATATTTTATATCAATAAGTGCTACTTTGCTATTTTATATTATTGATTCAATAATTGTCATTGCACATTATTTTAAATTATCAAATCAATAATTCATATTATTTGAATAATATTATTAGATAGCATTATTGGTAATGTCTAAGGAAGTTCTGTCTAGGAAAGGGGTTGATTAATTGCGCGCCAGTAAGGAGAAATCCTTATCGGAAGGCCCCCTCTTTCTTGGGAACGACCTGGTTGTCAATATTGTAGTTCTGTAATATTATTTGTGAATAATTAATTTTTGATATATATGATAAGAAAATATTTATTCAATGTGGATTTAGACGGAGGAATTTTTAACATGCGGCATTTGTTGAAAGTGGGTATTTTATTTTGTCCGATAAATAATTCATTCAAATATATTATTATAATATTACGATGTGATTATATAATAGTATGATTTTTATAATTTGAATGGTAACATTATTATAGTAAATTCATGGTATAAAAGTTAAACGCAGTGGAAAAGTGCAAATTGAATTTGAACTCTTATGATGCAAACAATGATGTCATCGGAGCGATGATACAAACAATGATGTCATCGGAGCGATGATGCAAACAATGATGTCATCAGAGCGATGATGTAAACGATGATGTCATAAATTATGACGAAAAGACTATTTTACCCTTACTCTGCCGAGCCTATAAATAGAAGCTCATTTCTTCATTATTTCTCACCAATTCACTAAAGCTATAAAGAGAAAAAGTATAGAGAGAATAAGCGAGAAAGAAGAAGAGTATTCTGCTATTACGCTAGTGCAGTCCCCAAATTTTAAGGTAAGGGGTATTATTTCTTTCGTATTCATGAAGATAGTTACTTTCTTTCAATACTCGTAAGGGTTGTTATTCCATTCCTTATTATTCTGTTGGAATAATCTGTTTGAGCGGACTACCGCCAGACGGGTGAATCTTCGTATTCAGTTGTTATTAAATTATGGAAATAATCTGTTTGAGCGGACTACCGCCAGAAGGGTGAATCTTCGTATTCAATTGTTATTAAATTGTGAAAATAATCTGTCTGAGCGGACTACCGCCTAACGGGTGAAAATCCAATTGAAATTTCGTATATTGTTTCATTTCAGATTCTTAACTCTAAACTTACTACGGTAAGTATTGCTTCTATAATTCCTGAAATGATCAGATATTACTTGAGTTTTGCGCTTTATCTAATATTATTTCACTGGAATATTGGTCTGAACATTCTTGTGAAATTTTTATCTTTTCATGTCGAGTTACTATTCACGAGTTATTATTCATGAGTTACTATTCACGAGTTACTATTCAAGGGGTACTATTCACGGTAAAAAAATATATATTTTTTTTCTTCTTCCAAATCATCTTTGATTGGATCCAGGTTTTGATCTTCATTCTTGAACTCTGGATAAATTCTCTAATAATTGTCCTTTATCTCACTGGATCCGTTATTCGTATTATTTTTCATCATCCTCAGTTCTAAATGGTGATATAACTGAATATCTTTTGTAAGACCCCAACTTTTATGAATAAAGATTTAATTTTCTTTATATATTATTTCAAAATAGTAAGGTGTTGATTTGATAAATGTGAAAAGTTATGGGTGAAATGTGTAAATATTTAAAATGAGCAAGTGGGTATAAAATATTCTTATTGTCGGAGAATATTCGTTTGGTCGTGGAATATTCTTGTTGTCGGGGAATATTCGTACGACGGCGCAGCTATTTGTGGGCCCCACAACGGAATAACTGTCGGATATAGAAAGCGACAGAAATAACCTTTTTATAAATAACGGCGTAGTTGTTACCGTTAGTACTGTTGAAATACCCGGTGGTTAAAATACAGTAACACGCGGTGTTGCACAGTAGCACACGATATCGCACAGTATTTCGAATTATTGAGTCTTACGTGAGAAGGCACTTACTCAATTATTGTTACAGTAATTACTGTTCAATATTTTATATTATTGACTCAATAATTGCTACGTTGATATTTTATATTATTGACTCAATAATTGTTACATTGATATTTTATTGACTTAATAATTGCTACGTTGCTATTTTATATGATTTATTCAATAATGGCTACAGTTGATATTTTGTATTATTGATTCAATAATTGTCATTGCACAGTATTTCACATTATTAACTCAATAATTCATATTATTTGAATAATATTATTAGATAGCATTATTGACAATGTCTAAGGAAGTTCTGTCTAGGAGGGGTTATTTAATTACGCGCCAGTAAGGAGAAGTCCTTATCGGAAGGCCCCCTCTTTCCTGGGAACGACCTGGTTGTCAATATCGTAGTTCTGTAATATTATTTGTGAATAATTAATTATTGATTTATATGATAAGGAAATATTTATTTTGTGGATATAAAAGAAGGAATTAGCGCTGATGAGTTTTTATCAGTATTTTGAGGGAGAAAATCATCTTTTTATGGATTTCGGACAATTTATGTTTGAAATTTGGAAAAATTTCGTTCTACAAAGTTGTAGAGAATTAAATTTTCTATAGAAGGACATAGAATTTGTATTTTTCTGACAAAATGGCTATTTATTATGAATTATTGAAGTTTTGAAAAATAAATATTTTTTAATGGGTGGGCCCCACTTTTGTTGAAAAATTCAAAATTTTGAAAGCCGCTAGGCGGCGGAATTTTTTAAAAAAATAATATTATTTTATTATTTTAGTCTCCTTTGGCATCCTAAGTTTTTCCTATAAATAGGGTGCTTAGGTTAGAATTGAAAATCACACCAGAAATCAAAAGTTTTCTCTCTCTATAATATCGAGCGTATTTTTGTGAGTATTTAGATACTTTGAGTATTACTATTGAGTGCGAGTTTTCTTTGGTATTATATCCGATATTCCAGTCTGAGGTACTATCTTTTTAAGGTAAGGGATGTTATTTTCTTTCATAAATGATGTTATTCTTTTCAATATCATTATACCGAAATATTGACATGGATTTTATTATGAAATTCTTACTTTTTCCGTCAGAGTTACTATTCACGTATACGGCACTATTCACGTATACGACACTATTCACGAAAAAAATTAAATTTTTTTCTATTTGTCCAAATTGTCTGTTATGGTTACTATCTTTGATTGAATCTAAATTTTGAGCTCTATTCTTGAATTTTACTCTACAAAGTATTATTATGGATTATTCTTGAATTTGGATAAACTAAATGACGAATCCTTAATCTTTGTCTTTTATCTTATTGGATTCGTTCTTTGAAATATTTTTCATCATCCTCAGTCCTAAAAGGTGATGTAACTGAATATCTTTGGCCTGTAGAGCAAAGATAAATGATTACCTGATGAATATCTTTGGCCTATAGTGCAAAGATGACAGGTGTTGAGATGAACATGACCACTGATGATACAAATGAATATCTTTGGCCTGTAGTGCAAAGATGAATATTTGATTCGAGATGTATATTGATTGATGTTACAGGGATAAAATATTGATGATGGACTTTTAAATCATAGAAGATAGTAGACTTCATTCTCTACTTAACTCTTCTAATGAATTGTTATTTTCGCTGCGAATATTGATCTAAAGTTGATTGTCCATTATATTTTATCTTATTTGTTGAAGACTAACGATAATTTATTTTTTATTATCTTAGTCATAATATTCTTTACTGAGCTAGTTGAGCTCATCCTTTTCATCTGTTGTGCTCTTCAGAAAATGAGAATATTGCGGGAACTAGTCGGGAGACAGAGTGATGGTCCGAGTTAGAGCAGTAGTAGTCCTCACTATTTCTGATAAATAGTGTGATAATAATTGTAATGAAGACTTAGTTTGAATATTAATATTTTCTACATATTTGTATTGACACTCACAGTTGTGTGGTCGTATTTTGCACGACCGTATGATATAAAGTTTGTATTTGAATTCTGTACCATGTATTTGGCGACTCAGAATGGGTTGTGTTGACTGGACCTATTCTGGGGGGCGTCACAGTTGGTATCAGAGCTTAGGGATATGATCTCTGGCGGAGATCGGGGAATAGAACTAGGAGGGGAGAGACGAGTAAATCCTTCACTAGTATGTCCTACCTAAGCTTATGTGGTATTTAATTGGTCAGTCGGAGCATAGGGTTAATATGTGATATGTTGATTTGTTTAATTAACCCTCGTTTTATGGCAGTATTTGAGAATGGCAGCTGAGAACGTTAACAACGAAGTGAATGAGACCGTGGAGACACCTTTAATCATCAACCAGGAGAACGTGCAACAAGAAGACAATGTTCATCTTGAAAACAACGCTGATCAGACGATAAACGATGAGATGTTTAGAAGTTTTTTGCAGTTTATGCAAAACCAGACGAGGGAGACTCGTGTGCAACATACAGGTGGAGATAATAACAACACGCGAATTGTCACTGCCATGCAGTTCAAAGAATTGGGACCACCAGAGTTTCTGGAAAAGCCAGATCCGATCAAGGCAGAGACGTGGATTAAATAAATTACCAAGATATTTGATGCCTTGGGATGTACGGAGGAACAGAAGGTTCCATTCGCCACGTTTATGTTCCGTGAAGAGGCAGATTACTGGTGAGAATCCGTGAAGCGTACCCAGCCTGCCGCACTTAAGATGTCTTGGAAAGCGTTCCAGAAACTATTTAATGACAAGTACTTTCCTGAAAGTATTCGTCATATGAAGGAAGTAGAATTTATCAGACTCGAGCAAAACAACATGACGGTATCCCAGTACGAGGCTAAGTTCGCGGAGCTGTCCAGGTTTGCACCTCATTTGGTGGAGAATGAGGAACGTATGACGCGGATGTTTCTAAGAGGTTTGAAAGCCGAAATACGTCAATACCTCATTTCTCATAAAAAAATTTTATATTCGGATGTAGTAAACAGGGCCCAGTTATTAGAACGAGATAATGATTATGTTCAACCGAGGGACCACAACCAAGGTCGTACCGGTGGCAGCAGTCATCGGAGCAATGACAACCAGCGAGGAAGAAAGTATGACAGAAGCGGTGACCACTCCGGTGGTAATCGTGGCCATGATAGTAGAAGAAGCGAATCGGGGGGAGATTTTAAGAAAAGAAGGTACAACAATGAGAACGTGAAGACGTCGACATCAGCACCAGCATCAACTATTTCGAGGGGAGGAGAACGACCATCGGTCGTATGCTATAAGTGCGGGAAAGAGGGACACATCAGCCCAAACTGCCCACAACAATTCAAAGCATGTTATAACTGTGGAAAAGAAGGACATATTGCTCGAGATTATCCTGTTGCGAAACCAAATCTAGCGGGGGTGGTGATTCCAAAGGCGGTTGCAGACAAGTCAAAGTCGGTGATTCCTGGAAGAGCGTTCGTCGTAACAGCCCAAAACGCCAGGAATCCACACGAGGTGATTACGGGTAAGCTAATTATAAACTCTTGCGAAGTTTACACCTTGTTAGATACCAGTGCTACCCATTCATTTATTTCACCTGCTTGTGCTCAACGATTAAATTTGACACCTGAGAAGTTAGACTTTGACTTATCTGTTGAAACTCCGTTAGGAGAAACTTTCGTTACATCTACAGTTTACAAATCTTGCTTGATTCAGATTGGTACCCTTACCTTACCTGTTGATCTTATATCTTTGAAAATACTTGTATTTGACGTGATTTTAGGAATTGACTGGTTAACCACTTACCATGCCAAAATTGATTGTTTTCGTAAGGTTGTTAGTTTTTATATTCCTAACCAACCTGTTGTGCGAATTCAAACCACCAAACCACTAAAATATGTCAATGTCATTTCAAGTCACAAAGCTATTCGTTTATTGAAAAACGGATGTCAAGCTTTCTTAGCTCATGTCACTGATCTAAACCAGAATACGTCAGGTTTGAATGATATTTCTGTTGTTAATGAGTTTCCTGATGTATTTTCCGAAGAACTTCCCGGTCTACCCCCGGAACGTGAAGTTGAATTCTTTATTGACCTTGAACCCGGTACAAAACCCATTTCTAAAACCCCATATCGAATGGCTCCTATAGAACTTCAGGAGTTAAAGGTTCAACTACAGGAGTTGTTAGACATCGGTTTTATACGTCCTAGTACATCTCCTTGGGGTGCTCCTGTTTTATTCGTAAAGAAGAAAGACGGGAGTATGCGACTTTGTATTGACTATCGGGAGTTGAACCATGTCACCATTAAGAATAGGTATCCGCTACCTCGTATTGATGACCTGTTCGACCAGTTGCAAGGAGCGCAATTCTTTTCAAAGATCGATCTTCGTTCTGGATATCATCAGTTGAAGATTAAAACTGAGGATATCCCAAAGACTGCTTTCAGAACACGGTACGGGCATTATGAGTTCTTAGTCATGTCTTTTGGATTGACTAATGCTCCTGCTGCTTTCATGGATATGATGAACCATGTATTTAAGGAATATTTGGATCAGTTCGTTGTTGTCTTTATTGATGACATCCTCATCTATTCTAAAAGCCGTGAAGATCATGAGCACCATTTGAAGTTGGTACTTCAAAAGCTTCGTGAGAACAAGTTATACGCCAAGTTGAAGAAATGCGAGTTTTGGCTTGAGGAAGTAACATTCCTTGGGCATGTGGTATCGAAACGTGGAGTATCTGTTGACCCGGCGAAGATTGAAGCAATACAAAGCTGGGAGCAACCTAAGTCGGTGACCTAAGTACGGAGCTTTCTGGGCTTAGCTGGTTATTAGCTGAGGTTCGTAGAGGGATTTTCTCGAATCGCTACTCCATTAACTCAGTTGACTTGGAAAGATACAAAATTCGTTTGGAGCGAGGAATGCGAGAAGAGCTTCCAAGAGCTCAAGAGAAGACTTATTTCGGCACCTGTTCTGACAATACCATCTGGTTCTGATGGATTTGTTATCTACAGCGATGCTTCGGGCAAAGGGTTAGGATGTGTTCTCATGCAACATGGGAAAGTTATAGCCTATGCCTCGCGACAACTCAAAGAATATGAGAGGAATTATCCTACTCATGATCTAGAGTTGGCAGCTGTCGTTTTTGCGTTGAAGATCTGGAGACATTACTTGTACGGAGAGAAAGTGGAGATTTATACGGATCATAAGAGCCTTAAATATTTCTTCACTCAGAAGGAACTCAATATGCGGCAACGACTTTGGCTTGAGCTGTTGAAAGATTACGATCATACCATCCAATACCATCCTGGAAAAGCGAACGTGATAGCTGACACGTTGAATAGAAGATCATATGTGGGAACGAGTGCGATGATGTCAAGTATACGCGTAGAACCAGCTTTGATTGATAAAGTTAAAGTTGCTCAAGCTACGGATACGGAGCTGATGAAGATGAAGAAGAAGGTGCAAGAAGGTGCCATTCCAGAAGTAAGAATCAATGAAGAGGGAATACTTCGAGTCAACTCCAGATTGTGTGTTCCTAATGATTCTGACTTGATGCATAGAATCATTATGGAGGCACACAACACACCATTCGCAATCCATCCTGGAGTACCAAAATGTATTGTGATCTTCGACATACATTTTTGTGGAGCAATATGAAGAAAGAGATCGCAGAGTTTATTTCGAGATGTTTGACTTATCAACGTGTAAAGGCGGAGCATCAAGTACCGAAGGGTCCATTGCAATCACTGGAGATTCCAAAATGGAAGTGGGAACACATTACGATGGATTTCGTTACGGGCCTTCCCAAGGTTTCTCAAGGCATAGATGCGATTTGGGTTATTGTTGATAGATTAACCAAGTCTGCTCATTTCTTGCCGATACGAGAGACTTATTCCCTTGAATGTCTTGCTCGTATGTACGTGAATGAGATTATGAGATTGCATGGCATGCCAGTATCCATAGTTTCGGATCGTGACCCCAAATTTACTTCACGATTTTGGATCAGTTTGCAGAAAGCTATGGGCACGGATTTACGATTCAGTTCAGCTTATCATCCTTAAACAGACGGACAATCGGAAAGGACTATCCAAACTCTTGAAGATCTATTGAGACTCTGTGTTCTAGACTTCAAAGGGAGTTGGGATAAGTATTTACCATTGGTGGAATTCTCCTACAACAACAGTTATCAGGTAAGTATAGGCGTGGCTCCATTTGAGGCATTGTATGGGAGAAAGTGTCGCTCTCCAGTATGTTGGAACGAGGTGGGTGAAACAACATTGTTGGGACCGGAGTTAGTACGTATGACTACGGAAAAGATTCAAATAATCCGACAACGTATACAAACAGCACAAGATCGACAAAAGAATTATGCGAATCTTCATCGAAAGGATGTGGAATTTAATGTTGGGGACCATATGTTATTACGTATTGCTTCGTGGAAAGGAGTTACAAGGTTTGGGAAGAGAGGAAAGCTAAACCCACGATTCATTGGTCCATTTGAGATTTTTGACCGAGTAGGAAATGTGGCCTATAGACTCGCTTTACCTCCAAACATGTCTCGTGTTCATAACGTGTTTCACATATCCGTGTTACGTAAATATGTGAAGAATCCAAACCGCATTATTGAGTTAGAACCAGACGAGATAGCCGAAGATTTAACGTACGAGGAGGTGCCTGTCAAGATCTTGGATAGGAAGGAGCTTGTACTACGCTCGAAAATTATACCTCAAGTTAAAGTTTTGTGGAGAAATCATGCAATTGAGAAAATGACCTGGGAGTTGGAATCGGAAATGAAAGCGAGATATCCTCACCTTTTCGACATACCAGGTACGTACGTCAATTTCGAGTACGAAATTTCATAAGGAGGGGAAGTTGTAAGACTCCAACTTTTATGAATAAAGATTTAATTTTCTTTATATATTATTTCGAAATAGTAACGTGTTGATTTGATAAATGTGAAAAGTTATGGGTGAAATGTGCAAATATTTAAAATGAGCAAGTGGGTATAAAATATTCTTATTGTCGGAGAATATTCGTTTGGTCGTGGAATATTCTTGTTGTCGGAGAATATTCGTACGACGACGCAGCTATTTGTGGGCCCCACAACGGAATAACTGTCGGATATAGAAAGCGACAGAAATAACCTTTTTATAAATAACGGCGTAGTTGTTACCGTTAGTACTGTTGAAATACCCGGTGGTTAAAATACAGTGACACGCGGTGTTGCACAGTAGCACACGGTATCGCACAGTATTTCAAATTATTGAGTCTTACGTGAGAAGGCACTTACTCAATTATTGTTACAGTAATTACTGTTCAATATTTTATATTATTGACTCAATAATTGCTACGTTGATATTTTATATTATTGACTCAATAATTGTTACATTGATATTTTATTGACTTAATAATTGCTACGTTGCTATTTTATATGATTTATTCAATAATGGCTACAGTTGATATTTTGTATTATTGATTCAATAATTGTCATTGCACAGTATTTCACATTATTAACTCAATAATTCATATTATTTGAATAATATTATTAGATAGCATTATTGACAATGTCTAAGGAAGTTCTGTCTAGGAGGGGTTATTTAATTGCGCGCCAGTAAGGAGAAGTTCTTATCGGAAGGCCCTCTCTTTCCTGGGAACGACCTGGTTGTCAATATTGTAGTTCTGTAATATTATTTGTGAATAATTAATTATTGATTTATATGATAAGGAAATATTTATTTTGTGGATATAAAAGAAGGAATTAGCGCTGATGAGTTTTTATCAGTATTTTGAGGGGGGAAATCATTTGTTTATGGATTTCGGATAATTTATGTTTGAAGTTTGGAAAAACTTCGTTCTACAAAGTTGTAGAGAATTAAATTTTCTATAGAAGGACATAGAATTTGTATTTTTCTGACAAAGGGGCTATTTATTATGAATTATTGAAGTTTCAGAAAATAAATATTTTTTAATGGGTGGGCCCCACTTTTGTTGAAAAATTCAGAATTTTGAAAGTCGCCAGGCGGTGGAATTTTTTTAAAAAATAATATTATTTTATTATTTTAGTCTCCTTTGGCATCCTAAGTTTTTCTATAAATAGGGTGCTTAGGTTAGAATTGAAAATCACACCAGAAATCAGAAGTTTTCTCTCTCTATAATATCGAGCGTATTTTTGTGAGTATTTAGATATTTTGAGTATTACTATTGAGTGCAAGTTTCTTTTGGTATTATATCCGATATTCCAGTCAGAGGTACTATCTTTTTAAGGTAAGGGATGTTATTTTCTTTCATAAATGATGTTATTCTTTTCAATATCATTATATCGAAATATTGACATGAATTTTATTATGAAATTCTTATTTTTTCCGTCGGAGTTACTATTCACGTATACGGCACTATTCACGAAAAAATTAAATTTTTTTCTATTTGTCCAAATTGTCTGTTATGGTTATTATCTTTGATTGAATCTAAATTTTGAGCTCTATTCTTGAATTTTGCTCCACAAAGTATTATTATGAATTATTCTTGAATTTGGATAAACTAAATGACGAATCCTTAATCTTTGTCTTTTATCTTATTGGATTCGTTCTTTGAAATATTTTTCATCATCCTCAGTCCTAAAAGGTGATGTAACTGAATATCTTTGGCCTGTAGAGCAAAGATAAATGATTACCTGATGAATATCTTTGGCCTGTAGTGCAAAGATGACAGGTGTTGAGATGAACATGACCACTGATGATACAAATGAATATCTTTGCCCTGTAGTGCAAAGATGAATATTTGATTCGAGATGTATATTGATTGATGTTACAGGGATAAAATATTGATGATGGACTTTTAAATCATAGAAGATAGTAGACTTCATTCTCTACTTAACTCTTCTAATGAATTGTTATTTTCGCTGCGAATATTGATCTAAAGTTGATTGTCCATTATATTTTATCTTATTTGTTGAAGACTAACGATAATTTATTTTTCATTATCTTAGTCATAATATTCTTTACTGAGCTAGTTGAGCTCACCCTTTTCATATGTTGTCCTCTTCAGGAAATGAGAATATTGCGGGAACTTGTCGGGGGACAGAGTGATGGTCCGAGTTAGAGCAGTAGTAGTCCTCACTATTTCTGATAAATAGTGTGATAATAATTATAATGAGGACTTAGTTTAAATATTAATATTTTTTACATATTTGTATTGACACTCACAGTTGTGTGGTCGTATTTTGCACGACCATATGATATAAAGTTTGTATTTGAATTCTGTACCATGTATTTGGCGACTCAGAATGGGTTGGGTTGACTGGACCTATTCTGGGGGGCGTCACATCTTTGGCCTGTAGTGCAAAGATGAAAAATTATGTGATGAATATCTTTGGCCTGTAGTGCAAAGATGAATGATTACCTGATGAATATCTTTGGCCCGTAGTGCAAAGATGGACAGGTGTTGAGGTGAACATGACCAACTGATGATACAAATGAATATCTTTGGCCCGTAGTGCAAAGATAGATATTTGATTCGAGATGTATATTTATTGATGTTACAGGGATAAAATATTGATGATGGACTTTTAAATCATAGAAGATAGTAGGCATCATTCTCTACTTAACTCTTCTAATGAATTATTATTTCCGCTGCGAATATTGATCTAAAATTTGTTGTCCATAATATTTTATCTGATTTATTGAAGGCTAACGATAATATATTTTTTCATTATCTTAGTCATAATATTTTTTACTGGGCTAGTTGAGCTCACCTTTTTCTTTCATTGTTCTATTCAGGAAATGAGAATATTACGGGTACTAGTCGGGGAATGGAGTGATGGTCCGAGTTAGAGCTGTAGAAGTCCTCACTATTTGTTTTATTTAAAATAGTGTGATAATAAATGTAATGAGGACTTAGTTTGAATATTAATATTTTCTACATGTCTGTATTGACACTCTCAGTAGTGTGGTCGTATTTTGCACGACCGTGTGATATGAAAGATTGTATTTGTATTTTATTGAGTGTATTTGGCGACTCAAAATGGGTGGAGTATTGAACCTATTTTGGGAACGTCACAGTTGGTATCAGAGCTTAGGGATATGATCTCTGGCGGAGATCTGGGAATAGAACTAGGAGGGGAGAGACGAGTAAAACATTCGCTAGTGTGTCCTACCTAAGCTTAATTGTTATTTAATTGGTCGGTTGGAATATAGGGTTAATATGTGATATGTTAATTTGTTTGATTAACCCTTGTTGTGTGGCAGTAATTGAGAATGGCAGCTGAAAATTTAAACAATGGAGTAAATGAGACCATTGAGACACCTTTAATCAACAACGAGGAGAACGTGCAACAGGAAGGCTATATTCCTTCTGCAAACAACCCTACCGAAGAAATGATAAATGACAGGATGTTTAGAAGCTTTTTGCAGTTCATGAAAAACTAGACGAGGGAGACTCGTGTTCATAATACAGGTGAAAATAACAACTCGCGGCTTGTCACTGCCAAGCAGTTTAAAGAGCTGGGACCACCAGAGTTTCAGGGAAAGCCAGATCCAATCAAGGCGGAAAATTGGATTAAGCAAATTACTAAGATATTTGATGTCTTGGGATGCACGGAGGAACAGAAGGTTCCATTTACCACCTTTATGTTCCGTGGAGAGGCAGATTACTGGTGGGAATCTGTGAAGCGTACCCAGCCTGCCGCACTCAAAATGTCTTGGGAGGCGTTCCAGAAACTATTCAATGACAAGTACTTTCCAGAAAGTATTCATCACATGAAAGAGGTAGAGTTCATCAGACTGGAATAGAACAACATGACTGTGTCCCAGTACGAGGCTAAATTAGCGGAGTTATCCCGGTTTGCACCTCATTTGGTGGAAAATGAAGAACGTATGACGCGGATGTTTCTGAGAGGTTTGAAACCCGAAATACGTCAATACCTCATTTCTCACTTCTCTATATTCGGATGAAGTAAACAGGGCCCAGTTGTTAGAACAAGATAATGATTATGTTCAACCAAAGGACAACAACCAAGGTCGTACCGGTGGCAGCAATAATCGAAACAATGATAACCAGCGGGGAGGAAAGTATCATGACAGAAGCGGTAACCACTCCGGTGGTAATCGTGGCCATGATAATAGAAAAAGTGAATCGGGAGGAGATTTCAAGAAGAGAAGGTACAACAATGAGAACGTGAAGACGTCGACATCAGCACCAGCATCAACTATTTCTAGGGGAGGAGAACGACCACCGGTCGTATGCTATAAATGCGGGTAAGAGGGACACATCAGCCCAAAATGCCCACAACAATTCAAAGCATGTTATAACTGTGGAAAAGAAGGACATATAGCCCGAGATTGTCCTGTAGCGAAACCAAGTCCAGTGGGGGTGGTGATTCCAAAGGCAGTTTCGGACAAGTCAAAGTCGGTTATTCCTGAAAGAGCGTTTGTCGTGACAGCCCAAAACACGAGGAACCCGCACGAGGTGATTACGGGTAAGCTAATCATAAACTCTTGCGAAGTTTACACCTTGTTAGATACCGGTGCTACCCATTCATTCATTTCACCTGCTTGTGCTCAACGATTAAATTTGACACCTGAGAAGTTAGACTTTGACTTATCTGTTGAAACTCCGTTAGGAGAAACTTTCGTTACATCTACAGTTTACAAATCTTGCTTGATTTAGATTGGTACCCTTACTTTACCTGTTGATCTTATATCTTTGAAAATACTTGTATTTGACGTGATTTTAGGAATTGACTGGTTAACCACTTACCATGCCAAAATTGATTATTTTCGTAAGGTTGTTAGTTTTTATATTCCTAACCAACCTGTTGTGCGAATTCAAACCACCAAACCACTAAAATCTGTCAATGTCATTTCAAGTCACAAAGTTATTCGTTTATTGAAAAACGGATGTCAAGCTTTCTTAGCTCATGTCACTGATCTAAACCAGAATACGTCAGGTTTGAATGATATTTCTGTTGTTAATGAGTTTCCTGATGTATTTTCCGAAGAACTTCCCGGTCTACCCCCGGAACGTGAAGTTGAATTCTTTATTGACCTTGAACCCGGTACAAAACCCATTTCTAAAACCCCATATCGAATGGCTCCTATAGAATTTCAGGAGTTAAACGTTCAACTACAGGAATTGTTAGACATCGGTTTTATACGTCCTAGTACATCTCCTTGGGGTGCTCCTGTTTTATTCGTAAAGAAGAAAGACGGGAGTATGCGACTTTGTATTGACTATCGGGAGTTGAACCATGTCACCATCAAGAATAGGTATCCGTTACCTCGTATTGATGACCTGTTCGACCAGTTGCAAGGTGCACAATTCTTTTCAAAGATCGATCTTCGTTCTGGATATCATCAGCTGAAGATTAAAATTGAGGATATTCCGAAAACTGCTTTCAGAACTCGATACGGGCATTATGAATTTTTAGTCATGTCTTTTGGATTGACTAATGTTCCTGCTGCTTTTATGGATATGATGAACCGTGTATTCAAGGAATATTTGGATCAGTTCGTGGTTGTTTTTATTGATGACATCCTCATCTACTCCAAAAGTCGTGAAGATCATGAGCATCACTTGAAGCTGGTACTTCAAAGGCTTCATGAAAATAAGCTATATGCCAAGTTGAAGAAATGCGAGTTCTGGCTTGAGAAAGTAGCATTCCTTGGGCACGTAGTATCAAAACGTGGAGTATCTGTGGACCCGGCGAAGATTGAAGCAATACAAAGTTGGGAGCAACCGAAGTTGGTGACTGAAGTACGTAGCTTTCTAGGCTTAGCTGGTTATTATCAGAGATTCGTGGAAGGATTTTCTCAAATCGCTACTCCATTAACTCAGCTGACTCGGAAAGATACAAAATTTGTATGGAACGAGGAATGCGAGAAGAGCTTTCAAGAGCTCAAGAGGAGACTTATTTCGGCACCTATTCTGACGATACCATCTGGTTCGGATGGATTTGTCATTTACAGCGATGCTTCGGGCAAAGGGTTAGGATGTGTTCTCATGCAACATGGGAAAGTCATAGCCTATGCCTCGCGACAACTCAAGGAATATGAGAGGAATTATCCTACTCATGATCTAGAGTTGGCAGCAGTCGTTTTCGCGTTGAAGATCTGGAGACACTACCTGTATGGGGAGAAAGTGGAGATCTATACAGATCATAAGAGCCTCAAGTATTTCTTCACCCAGAAGGAACTCAACATGCGACAACGACGTTGGCTTGAGCTGTTGAAAGATTACGACCATACCATCCAATACCATCCTGGTAAAGCGAACGTGGTAGCTGACGCGTTGAGTAGAAGATCATATGCGAAAACGAATGCGATATTTTCAATGTCTATTTGGTGTGATTTACAAAAGATGGAGATAGAGTTCAAGACTCCGGGGACCCATGCGATGATATCAAGTATACGCGTAGAACCAGCTTTGATTGATAAAGTTAACGCTGCTCAAGCTACAGATCCAGAGCTAATGAATATGAGGAAAAAGGTGCAAGAAGGTGCTATTCCAAAAGCAAGGATTGATGAAGAAGGAATACTTCGAGTCAACTCCAGACTTTGTGTTCCTGACGATTCTGATTTGAATTATAGAATCATGATGGAGGCACACAACACACCGTTTGCAATCCATCCTGGGAGTACCAAAATGTATCGTGATCTTCGACATACATTTTGGTGGAGCAATATGAAGAGAGAGATCGCGGAATTTATCTCGAGGTGCTTAACGTGTCAACGTGTCAAGGCGGAGCATCAAGTGCCAAAGGGTCCATTACAACCACTTGAGATTCCAAAGTGGAAGTGGGAACACATTACCATGGATTTCGTTACTGGTCTTCCCAAGATTTCTCAAGGCATAGATGCGATTTGGGTTATTATTGATAGATTAACCAAGTCTGCTCATTTCTTGCCGATACGAGAGACTTATTCCCTTGAATGTCTTGCTCGTATGTACGTGAATGAGATTGTGAGATTGCATGGCATGCCAGTATCCATAGTTTCGGATCGTGACCCAAGATTCACTTCACGATTTTGGGTCAGCTTGCAGAAAGCTATGGGCACGGATTTACAATTCAGTTCGGCATATCATCCACAAACGGACGGGCAATCGGAAAGGGCTATCCAAACTCTTGAAGATCTATTGAGACTCTGTGTTCTAGACTTCAAAGGGAGTTGGGATAAGTACCAACCATTGGTGGAATTCTCCTATAACAACAGTTATCAGGCAAGTATAGGCATGGCTCCATTCGAGGCGTTGTATGGACGAAAATGTCGTTCTCCAGTATGCTGGGACGAGGTGGGTGAAGCAACATTGTTGGGACCGGAGTTAGTACGTATGACTACGGAAAAGATTCAAATGATCCGGCAACGTATACAAACTGCACAAGATCGACAAAAGAGTTATGCTGATCTTCATCGTAGGGACGTGGAGTTTAATGTCGGAGATCATGTATTATTACGTGTTGCTCCATGGAAAGGAGTTACGAGATTCAGAAAGAGAGGAAAGCTCAACCCACGATTCATTGGTCCATTTGAAATCCTTGACCGAGTAGGAAATGTGGCCTATAGACTCGCCTTACCTCCAAGCATGTCTCGTGTTCATAACGTTTTTCACATATCTGTGCTTCGTAAATATGTGAAAGATCCAAACTACATTATTGAGTTAGAACCAAACGAGATAGCTGAGGATTTAACATACGAGGAGGTACCTGTTAAGATCTTGGATAGGAAGGAACATGTCTTACGCTCAAAGGTTATACCACAAATTAAAGTTTTGTGGAGGAACCATGATATCGAGGAAATGACATGGGAGTTAGAATCGGAAATGAAAACAAGGTATCCTCACCTTTTCGACATACCAGGTACGTACGTCAATTTCGAGGACGAAATTTCATAAGAAGGGGAGGTTGTAAGACCCCAAATTTCATGAATAAGATTTAACTTTCTTTATATATTATTTTGAAATAGTAAAGTGTTGATTTGATAAATGTGATAAGTTATGGGTGAAATGTGCAAAGTTTACAAAGTAAGCAAGTGGTTATAAAATATTCGTTGTGTCGGAGAATATTCGTTTGGTCGAGGAATATTATTTTTGTCGGAGAATATTCGTACGACGGCGCAGTCATTGGTGGACCCCACAACGGAATGAATGTCTGATATAGAAAGCGACAGAAATAACCTTTTTATATTATAATGCCAAAACTATTACCATTAGTACTGTTGAAATATCCGGTGGTTAAAATACAGTAATACGCGGTGTTACACGGTAGCACACGGTATTGCACAGTATTTCGAATTATTGATTCTTACGTAGAAAGACACTTACTCAATTATTGTTACAGTAATTAATGTTCAATATTTTATATTATTGATTCAATAATTGCATGATACGTTGATATTTTATATCAATAAGTGCTACATTGCTATTTTATATTATTGATTCAATAATTGTCATTGCACATTATTTTAAATTATCAAATCAATAATTCATATTATTTGAATAATATTATTAGATAGCATTATTGGCAATGTCTAAGGAAGTTCTGTCTAGGAAAGGGGTTGATTAATTGCGCGCCAGTAAGGAGAAATCCTTATCGGAAGGCCCCCTCTTTCCTGGGAACGACCTGGTTGTCAATATTGTAGTTCTGTAATATTATTTGTAAATAATTAATTTTTGATATATATGATAAGAAAATATTTATTCAATGTGGATTTAGACGGAGGAATTTTTAACATGTGACATTTGTTGAAAGTGGGTATTTTATTTTGTCCGATAAATAATTCATTCAAATATATTATTATAACATTACGATGTGATTATATAATAGTATGATTTTTATAATTTAAATGGTAACATTATTATAGTAAATTCATGGTATAAAAGTTAAACGCGGTGGAAGAGTGCAAATTAAATTTGAACTCTTATGATGCAAACAATGATGTCATCGGAGCGATGATGCAAACAATGATGTCATCAGAGCGATGAGGTAAGCAAGGATGTCATCGGATTGATGATGTAAACGATGATGTCATAAATTATGACGAAAAGACTATTTTACCCTTACTCTGCCGAGCCTATAAATAGAAGCTCATTTCTTCATTATTTCTCACCAATTCACTAAAGCTATAGAGAGAGAAAGTATAGAGAGAATAAGCGAGAAAGAAGAAGAGTATTCTGCTATTACGCTAGTGCAGTCCCCAAATTTTAAGGTAAGGGGTATTATTTCTTTCGTATTCATGAAGAGAGTTATTTTCTTTCAATACTCGTAAGGGTTGTTATTCCATTCCTTATTATTCTGTTGGAATAATTTGTTTGAGCGGACTACCGCCAGACGGGTGAATCTTCGTATTCAGTTGTTATTAAATTGTGGAAATAATCTGTTTGAGCGGACTACCGCCAGACGGGTGAATCTTCGTATTCAGTTGTTATTAAATTGTGGAAATAATCTGTCTGAGCGGACTACCGCCAAACGGGTGAAAATCCAATTGAAATTTCGTATATTGTTTCATTTCAGATTCTTAACTCTAAACTTACTACGGTAAGTATTGCTTCTATAATTCCTGAAATGATCAGATATTATTTGAGTTTTGCGCTTCATCTAATATTATTTCACTGGAATATTGGTCTGAACATTCTTGTGAAATTTTTATCTTTTCATGTCGAGTTACTATTCACGAGTTACTATTCACGGGGTACTATTCACGGTAAAAAATATATATTTTTTTCTTCTTCCAAATCATCTTTGATTGAATCCAGGTTTTGATCTTCATTCTTGAACTCTGGATAAATTCTCTAATAATTGTCCTTTATCTCACTGGATCCGTTATTCGTATTATTTTTCATCATCCTCAGTTCTAAATGGTGATATAACTGAATATCTTTGGCCTGTAGTGCAAAGATAAAAAATTACGTGATGAATATCTTTAGCCTGTAGTGCAAAGATGAATGATTACTTGATGAATATCTTTGGCCGGTAGTGCAAAGATGGACAGGTGTTGAGGTGAACATGACCAACTGATGATACAAATGAATATCTTTGGCCCGTAGTGCAAAGATGGATATTTGATTTGAGATGTATATTGATTGATGTTACAGGGATAAAATATTGATGATGGACTTTTAAATCAAAGAAGATAGTAGACATCATTCTCTACTTAACTCTTCTAATGAATTATTATTTTCGCTGCGAATATTGATCTAAAATTTGTTGTCCATAATATTTTATCTGATTTATTGAAGGCTAACGATAATATATTTTTCATTATCTTAGTCATAATATTCTTTATTGGGTTAGTTGAGCTCACCCTTTTCTTTCATTGTTCTCTTCAGGAAATGAGAATATCGCGGGTACTAGTCGGGGAATGGAGTGATGGTCCGAGTTAGAGCTGTAGAAGTCATCACTATTTGTTTTATTTAAAATAGTGTGATAATAAATGTAATGAGGACTTAGTTTGAATATTAATATTTTTTACATGTCTGTATTGACACTCACAGTAGTGTGGTCGTATTTTGCACGACCGTGTGATATGAAAGATTGTATTTGTATTTTATTGAGTGTATTTGGCGACTCAAAATGGGTGGAGTATTGAACCTATTTTGGGGGCGTCACAATTGTCATTGTACAGTATTTCAAATTATCAAATCAATAATTCATATTATTTGAATAATATTATTAGATAGCATTATTGGCAATGTCTAAGAAATTTCTGTCTAGGAAAGGGATTGATTAATTGCGCGACTGTAAGGAGAAATCCTTATCGGAAGGCCCCCTCTTTCCTAGGAACGACCTGGTTGTCAATGTTGTAGTTCTGTAATATTATTTGTGAATAATTAATTTTTTATATATATGATAAGAAAATATTTATTCAATATGGATTTTTAACGCAGGAATTTTTAGCATGTGACATTGGTTGAAAGTTGGTATTTTATCTTTTCTGATAAAATAATTTATTCAAATATGTTATTATAATATTACATTATAGTAGTATGATGTGATTATATAATAGTATGATTTTTATAATTCGAATGGTAACATTATTATAGTAAATTCATGGTATAAAAGTTAAACAAGGTGGAAGAGTGCAAATTGAACTTGAACTCTTATGATGCAAACAATAATGTCATCGGAGCGATGAGGTAAGCAAGGATGTCATCGGAGCGATGAGGTAAGCAATGATGTCATAGGATCGATGATGTCATAAATTATGGCGAAAAGACAATTTTACCCTTACTCTGCCGAGCCTATAGATAGAAGCTCATTTCTTCATTATTTCTCACCAATTTACTAAAGCTATAAAGAGAGAAAGTATAGAGAGAATAAGAGAGAAAGAAGAAGAATATTCTGTTATTACACTAGTGCAGTCTCTAAATTTTTAAGGTAAGGGGTATTATTTCTTTCGTATTCATAAAGAGAGTTATTTTCTTTCAATACTCGTAAGGGTTGTTATTCCATTCCTTATTATTCTGTTGGAATAATCTGTCTGCGCGGACTACCGCATGCATGGTGAAATCCTGTTGTTATTCTATTCTTTATTATTCTGTGGGAATAACCTGTCTACGCGGACTATCGCATGCCTGGTGAATAACCCTTCGTATTCAGTTGTTATTAAATTGTGAAAATAATCTGCCTAAGCGGACTACCGCCTGACGAGTAAAAATTCAATTGCAGTTTCATATATTGTTTCATTTCAGATTCCTAACTCTAAACTTACTACGGTAAGTATTGCTTCTATAATTCCTGAAATGATCAAAAATTCCTTGAGTTTTGTGCTTCATCTAATATTATTTCACTGAAATATTGGTCTGAACTTTCTTGTGAAATTTTTATTTTTTCATGTCAAGTTACTATTCACGAGTTACTATTCACGAATAACTATTCACGGGATACTATTCACCGTAAAAAAAAATCTTCCAAATCATTTTTGATTGGATCCAGGTTTTGATCTTCATTCTTGAACTCTGGATAAATTCTCTAATATTTGTCCTTTATCTCACTAGATCCGTTATTCGTATTATTTTTCATCATCCTCAGTTCTAAATGGTGATATAACTAAATATCTTTGGCCTGTAGTGCAAAGATGAATAATTACGTGATGAATATCTTTGGCCTGTAGTGCAAAGATGAATGATTACCTGATGAATATCTTTGGCCCGTAGTGCAAAGATGGACAGGTGTTGAGATGAACATGACCAACTGATGATACAAATGAATATCTTTGGCCCGTAGTGCAAAGATGAATATTTGTTTCGAGATGTATATTGATTGATGTTACAGGGATAAAATATTGATGATGGACTTTTAAATCAAAGAAGATAGTAGACATCATTCTCTACTTAACTCTTCTAATGAACTGTTATTTTCGCTGCGAATATTGATATAAAACTTGTTGTCCATAATATTGTATCTAATTTATTGAAGGTTAACGATAATTTATTTTTTATTATCTTAGTCATAATATTCTTTACTAGGTTAGTTGTGCTCACCCTTTTATTCCATTGTTCTATTTGAGAAATGAGAATATCGCGGGTACTAGTCGGGGAATAGAGTGATGGTCCGAGTTAGAGCTGTAGAAGTCCTCACTATTTTTTTTGTAACATAGTGTGATAATAAATGTAATGAGGACTTAATTTGAATGTTTATATTTTTTATATGTCTGTATTGACACTCACAGTTGCGTAGTCGTATTTTGCACGACCTTATGTTATAAAAGATTGTATTATGTACCATGTATTTGGCGACTCGGAATAGGTTGGTATTGAACCTATTTTGGGGGCGTCACAAGTTAAGTTAGTGGATTTTAAATGAGATGGCAACTTGTAGACCATAGATTTAATAACTTTAAATCTCAACCTTTCAATGGAGACTCTCCATTTCAAATTAAAATGGAGAGTATCCTAATCCGTTTTGGAAAGAGTTTATGGGTGTGCTTATTTGCCTATGGGCATAAGGGTCATCGGGCACGACCCGATCCATGGAATACCAATCCTAACAACACTACTTATTTAATTTCTTAAAAAATATATTAAAACTAGGTCCTAGCTACTTTAATTTCATTATATTTAATTAACAGGAAAATGGCACTTCTTCTAGGTGCTTGAATTTCCATTAGGGAGTACATCTTAATATTGAAGTTCTTAAAACTCAAAAGAAGATTAAGGTAAAGATAAATGCACTTCATATTTCACAAATTGACCCGGCCGCCCACTATATAATAAATTGTTTCCGCTTGAGTAATTTTGTACTGAACAAACAAATAATAATAATAATAATGGAGTTCATTAATTTATCACATGCATCAATGGCATGCATTACCATAGTCCATATATAAGAAACTAAGAAAAGTTTCCCATTATTTAGATGTCCCTCCCTCTTTTGTACAACATCAAACATAAGAGGAACGTGAAGAGACAGACAGACCTCTCATGCATGCATGCATGCATTACACGTAATACACAGCCTGTGATCACTAATTAATTTCATCCTTTATATAACTGTCCGTGACCCCAAAACTCACCTGAACGCCTACCTACCTAGTTAATTACCTACTACTCCTACTTTTTTTCATCTTCTTACTTAATTAACTTAACCGTCCGTCTTCTACCTTCAATCAATCTCCATGTACATGCATACATACATACACCTTTTTACGTCCAGCTGGATCAGTTCGTGTTCTTAATTTCAGCTTCATTTATGACATATGTACGTAAAGATCAAGCTACACCCGTGAACATGCATGCAACAGGATAACTTCTCAATCGATAAATCAATGGAATAAAGGGGATCATTTGTGACTCAGTACGTATCAAGGTTGTTTAATTATCACAGTACGTACTCCCCCTCGCCATTTGATTACAGAATAGAAGATGAAAATAAAAAATGAAAAGACTATTTTTTTTATTAAAAAAACAAATCCACATTTTTGATATTTCTTAGAAGTACTGGTTCACTTGTGTTGATAGCAAAGTGCAAAGTAAAGGAGTAGCTTGAAAGGTAGACAAGAATTAATGGAGTTTCACCCATCAATATAATCCATATAGTATGGACGACAGTCCTTGCATGGGAGATTGCAACTTTATTCAATAATCATTTATTTATGAAAATGTTAAATAAGAAGAACAATTTTTTTATAAACAACAACGAGAACATATGTACCCATATCAGAATGTCTCCAATAAAACCTAACACTTGCGAATGGACTGTGTACGTACGTAGCTGATGATCATACAAGAATATAATTGTGTGGGATTTAGTGCCATATTACCCCCTCCGTTCTTTAAAGACTACAGTTTTAGGAAAAAAAATTATTCCTTAAATAATGCAATTTTAGGAACCCAATATAATTTTTGTATATTTTTTTTAAATATGCCCTTGTTTTAATTTATTACAGTAAAGAGTTATTACGTTCACCAATAATTTTTTTTTCCACATAATTAATAAACACATAAGATTAACTTTATTATTTTATCCCACTTATTAATTTATATATTTTTTATTAAAACTGCAAGTCTTTAAAAAAAAGGAGAGAGTAACATTTTTGTGTATAATTAACCAACCTACGCATACTCAATGATTAATATAATCGGGACCAACTAAGTCAAATTGGTCCATAATTCTAAGACCACCTAGAAAGACTATAAATTAAATCAATCAGACCACAGACCACAAGTATATATATATATATATATATATATATATATATATATATATATATATATATATATATATTATATTGTACGATAAGATTTGGGGTTGAATATATTGAAGACTAAATTGTTCATAGAATTGAAATTAAAGCTAACTTTTGTACAAGTTTTATCAATTGACTCTTGATTTTTCTTGAAAAACAAGGGAAAACAGCTGTGATCATTTGGGACCCAGCCCTATCTAGTTGATCAGTCCTCCTCTAACTGCTTCATTTCCACATAAGATTATATACTCCCTTCCTTCTTTAATATAAATTGTTTTTGTTCTTTAATATAAATTATTTGAAAATTTTAAACAAATATTAATTATTTAATTTTTAATATTATTTTAAATATTAAATATAATTTTAATTCTTTCATTATTTTTTATCTAACAAATATCATTCTTTTTTAATACAAGAACAATATATATAGATAATTAATATTATACTTAATGTTTTATAATTATTTTTTTTAATATTTGTGCACAACTCTAAAACGATTTATATTAAGAAACAGATGAAGTACAAGATTTGCATATGTTGCTATCATATATATTGGGAAAGGAGAGATATACTTTATTATTCACTTTGTTACTTAATTAGACACGATCAATTTACACTATAGAGAAAAACAGTTTTCCTAATTGGGAGGTTGTTTATATAAATATAATGAGAAATGGTCATACACAAATATATATATGTTTTATTTATGCACAGTCTGTTAAAATTACGTCATTTTGATATATTTATTTTTTGATCTCTGATTTAGGAGAAGAGAAGCTATTTTTTTTATAAAAAAAAAAAAAAAAAAAAGACTGCCAAAAAGATATAATTTTGACAAACTGTACATAAATAAAATATACACAGATTTATATGATCATATTGCCCAAATATAATATATACAAAGTCAAAAGTTAAAGTTAGTTTTAAAGGAGAATTGATGGAATATTTTATTTTCTTTAAAAATCTGCTTATATAAATACACAGATAGCACTTTAGTTTTGCTCTTTTTAACCAAACTGATGTATTTTACTATTAAAAGAAAAAAGTAATGATGACCAATAGAATGACGGTATTAGAAACATAAATAAATAAATAATACCACATTGAAATAGAAATTTAATGCTACGCCAATTTAAGAAACTTTAGTTTATGGAGTAATACCTTTTTCTTTTCTTTTTTTAATTTGCCGAAAGCACTTGCAATTTAATCTTTCGAATTTGCTTTGAAGTTTGAACAGTGTTGAACACTTCTCTCTCCCCATATTTGTCAATAGTCGGTATTATGTTCTAACTAGGTCATATCACACAAAAAGCAAGATGTAAAGAGCAAAAATAAATAAAGATCAATTTAATTAAGGTTTTTGCCATAGACAACTAATTAAAGGATGCAATTTATAATACAACACGGTAATACCACTACAAACATGACATGCGATAATTAAGAAAGTATTAAATATAAACATATCATAAAAAGTTAACACATTTAATATAAAATTTAAATAAAAGAAACACACACTATTAACAAATTAACACATTTAACACCATTACACATTCAAAACTACGAATATCAGTTTATTTAAGGGTGTAAATGAGTCGAATCATAGCCAGTGTCGGAGGGAGGGGGGCGGAGGGTGGCGGTCGCCCCTGCTCGTCGAAAATTTTCAGTATATATACCACCTCCTTCCCCACACTATTCTCACTGCCGCCCCCTACTCGCCGGTGTCCGCCTCCCCCTTTGGGGGATCCTGGCTCCGCCACTGATCACAGCAAATACCCTCATGTTCATGTGCAGATTCGACTCGACTCGAAAAAATTAAGCTCGAATTAAACTCGGATTCGATAAGAGATTTTAAATTTTGCGTCAAATTCGACTCGGATTATTATTCGGACCTACTCGGCTCGTAAGTACTTAGTTATGAGCCTTCAAAAAGAGTTTCAAATATGAACTATTTCACTCAAAACTGAATCACAAGTCACAACATACTAAATTCACATATTTAGCTTTGAGTATGGATCAAAACAGTATTCGAGTATGATTCATCTCGCAAGTATCGAGTATGATTCAAGAAAAATTATAATATTGAAACTCTAATATGAGCGAACATTAATATGTTCGAATTCGACTCGTATATCATTAAATAAAATATAAATATAAATAGAATTCGATTAAAATTAATTTTGAATTCAAATTTTGAATTATATTTTTGAATTCATCTCGAGTGGAGTAGAATAGGGAACAACTGGCTGGCTTGGCTTACACCCGTATGTCTATTTCATCAAGTGGAAGGAGACTTATAATTAAGCTGTAGACGTGGCACAAATTTCACTCTACAGGTAACTTCTTCTACTATAGTAGGATTTGATTTGGTTTTATTATAAATTAATCAGTCTCAACAACTCAACAGTATGAAAACGCGTTTTGCTCATTATTTTGGCCTTATATTGTTCCCTTTTTATTCCCACTCTAATCGTATATAATATATATATACATACACCCCCATATTGATCCCCCCACTTGTAACTCAACATCTCCCTTCTCTCAAAAACTTACTCTCTCTCTAGAAATTAAACTATCCCTCCATGGCCCTCTGCACATCTCTCCTCTTCCTTCACCTTCTCCTGATTTTAGACTCTCTTCCCAGATTCTCAGCCATATCAAACTATAACCCAAACACCTTAAAACCAGTAGTTTATAACAAATCCCTTTCTCTCTCCTTTCCTCTCAAATCTCTCCCTCTCTCTCCTCACTCAGCCTTTCGGGCTTCTCTAATCTCACCCTCACACCACACAAGCAGAACGACCCACGACCGAAGCTCAACCAATTCACTCCTAAACTACGATGTCAAATCCTCCTTCAAGTATTCAATGGCTCTGATCGTCTCTCTCCCGATTGGGACCCCACCACAGACCCAACAGATGGTGTTGGATACCGGCAGCCAGTTGTCGTGGATTCAGTGCCATAACAAGACTCCGAGGAAGCCCCCTCCAACGACGTCGTTTGACCCTTCTCTCTCCTCATCCTTCTCTATCCTCCCATGTAACCACCCAATTTGTAAGCCAGCAATTCCCGATTATACCCTCCCTACCTCATGTGACCAAAACCGTCACTGCCACTACTCTTACTTCTACGCGGATGGTACCTATGCCGAGGGGAATTTGGTAAGGGAAAAGTTGACATTTTCTCCTTCCCAAAGTACCCCTCCTTTGATACTGGGATGTGCCACGGAATCGGCCGAGGCCGAGGGTATTCTGGGAATGAACCTCGGACGGTTCTCATTTCCCTTGCAAGCTAAGGTTGGTAAATTTTCTTATTGCTTGCCGATTCGCCAAAAGCTAGCCAAGACAATGCCTACCGGGGTATTTTACCTGGGCCAAAACCCATATTCAAATTCATTTAATTATGTCGACATTTTGACTTTTCCTCAAAGTCAACGCATGCCTAATCTTGACCCCCTGGCGTACACTCTAGGGATGGTCGGGATAAGAATTGGAGCGAAAAAGTTGAACATACCGTCGTCGGTGTTCCGGCCTAACGCCGGAGGATCCGGTCAGACGATGATCGATTCCGGCACGGAGTACACATTTCTGGTGGACGAGGCTTACTCAAAGGTGAAGGAGGAGATTGTGAGGTTAGTAGGGCCAAAAATGAAGAAGGGATACGTTTACGAAAATACATTGGACATGTGTTTCGGTGGGGACCCGAAGGAGATCGGACGGTTGATAGGGGACATGGTATTCGAATTTGACAAGGGTGTGGAGGTTTTGATCGAGAACGGTAGGATTTTGGAAGATGTGGGGGGTGGGGTCCATTGCTTCGGCATTGGACGGTCGGAATTGCTAGGGGTCCCAAGTAATATTATTGGTAATTTTCATCAGCAAAATCTTTGGGTGGAATTTGATGTTAGTAATCGAAGAGTGGGTTTTGGTAAAGCCGATTGTAGCAAATTAAATTAGGGTAGGTAGTTCAAATGGGACTAGGATCCTCTTTATTTAAGGTAAATAGAGACTCTATTTCATGATCCAGATTTAAAATGTGCGTTTTCTCTCCTATCAGCATGATGTCACATTCAAACATATTTTAAATATGGACCATGAAATAGAGAGTCTCCATTCACTTGAAATGAAAATTTTCAATTCACTTGAAATGAAGAGGATACGGGTCCGCTCAAATGTACCAAAGTGCTTGCTTAGTTGATTAGGTATAGATTATAAATATATTTCACATAGCCAAAAACCAAAAATAAATAAATTGTATACATACTAGTACTTTGTATAATGGGAATGACCGAATGAGCAGGGGAGAATTAATATTGTCTATAATGTAAATAAATATGCACTTTAGGACAAAACTAGAAGTTAAATTTTTTTTTATTTTTTTTTGCTGAGTGTTAATTTGTTTGTACCACTCAAACTAGAAGCATGCATGGCTTGATTTATTTATTTATATATATATGTTATCTCAAAAATGAATGACGCAATTATTTGTTTATAAACTAGTTGAATCATGATATGATATGATAGCTAAGTAAGTGGAGAGGATAAGTACAAGATGATTATTGAGAGTAGTCAAAGAAGAAGCTGGTCGTCTTAATTAATTCATCTCTTTATTTGGTTGTTTTTCTTGTAGGGCATGCAATGGTCATGCATCTGTAACATCTTTTCTAGTGACTGATGTTTATCTTTGATGATTAAAGTTTCTTCTTAATTAAAACAAGATTAATAAACCTTTTTAATTACTTATAATACAAGTAATTAATGATAACGACTTACTATATAGTAATTACCTAGCTCATGGCCAACTTTAGATCAAAAGTTATACTAATACTTGGCGGGGTGGGGTGGGGTATAGAGTCGGGTAGATGTATGCAATCTGGAGGACAGCTTCTTTCGGACTCTTATGCCAACCCGGACATATGTGCCCAGATATTCCCGACATGCATGTCGTACATGATATTAATTAATGATTGATTTTCTACGTTAGGTACTTAGGCCGGGTAATTAAATATAATTAAAACAAATTTTAACCCTAGCTAGATGGCTCTTTTGTCCTTTTTAACCTTAAAATTTGAACCTGTCTAATTTACACGCTTCATCATTTTATAATCATCATCGATCGATCGATCGTGTCTTTTTCAATCTCGACTAGATCATTTATTCATTTGAAAAGTTTAGAACTGAGGGAGTACTCGTGTAATTTAATCACAAAATTAAAATAATTATTAATTAATAATAAACAATTAGCTAGGGTTTACGTACCAAGTGTTGAAGCCTTGTGACAACACGTGAAAAAGATGAGTACTCAATTTCAATCCTGATGAGGTGTGACATGAACGAGGGAAAAGTGAGGTGACCATTTTCGATAGAAAACAACAACAAAATATAAATTATATCATAAATTTGTAAAATTAAATATGTATTTTTGTTTCATCTTTAATTCTCCCTAAAAATAACAAGTTGATATTTAGTAATAGTGAACGTAATTCTGAAAAAAGCAATGAATAAATAAATAAAGAACTTATTTCGTAAATTAAAAAAAAATTGCAAATGAGTGGGAGAGTGGTGAAAAAAGACTTGCTAGCGAGAGGTAGAGGGTAGAGCTAAGCCTTCTCCGTAAATAGAAAGGCAGTAGGGTTTGGGTGTTATCTCGTGAACAAGTCTTGTCATTTTACTTTTAGCTAGTCGACCGAGCGAGCAGTGACTACAAATTAAATCTTTCCATGCCCACCTTGAAAACTATCAAAAATCAACCGACCATGAGAATTTATCTAACAAAATATAAATGATTTTGAATTTTTCGCTTGCTCAATAAATGATCGTCTAAATTTGGGATAAATCTAACTGTCGATGTAGTGCCGAAGACACGGGACACGGCTAGTATATATATATTTATATATCAAAGCACTAGTTACTACACAAATATACATATTAGTGAATTTTCTTCATAGGAGGTTATTAATTACTTTCCTCGTGTAGTTACATATATTTTCAGGCTTAATAAAATTTCAGCCTTTATGTTAAGAAGACAGAATTGTCCAGTTATATTGTTTCAACTTTCAAGTGTGTGTGTACACACACATACACACACACATATATATATATATATATATATATATAATAAATTTGTAAAATGTTAATTTCTCGCACTTAATTCCCAAGGTTGAGTGTTTGGTTGTTTATGATATATATATTATACTTTAGGTAATGCAATTATTGAGCTTCACATATATAGTAGGTAAGGGGTCCAAGTCGAGTATTATATACATATGCTAAATGTGAGTCAGTGGGTATTATCAAGTACAAAAGCAGCTTGGGAGCCATCTTATATTATTAATTTGTATGGAAAAAGCAAGCAAACAAATTAATTAGTAAACAATAAAGGTTTGTTTGAAACTTAGAAAAAGAAGAATTCAGCGGAGACCAAAAGGCTAAAGTAATTTGGCTGTGAATGTGATCATCACTTTCAAACCCTGCTCTGCCCGATCCAAGATATAACTACTGCTATTACTACTCCTTCCGTTCTTTAATAGGAGTACAAGTCATTTTAGAAAAATAATTTTGTTTCATAATATAAATCGTTTGAGAATTTCAAGTAAATATTAATTGCTTAATTTTTAATATTATCCCAAGTATTAAGTATAATTCTAGTTCTTTCATTATTATTTGTCCAATAAATAACACTCTCTTTTTTCAATACAAGAACAAAATAAACAATTGATACTATTAGTATATTTAAAATACGCACGCTCGGCTCAATCACTCTCCTTTTCCGGAAAGATGATCAAAGCATTTAATGGAACGCCGTGATTTTTGAAAATTGTTTGCGCCTGCGGGACTATTTTGCTTACAATTAATTATTCCTTCATATATATATATATATATATATATATATATATATATATATATATATATATACACACTACCTACTCCTAAAATGAGAGATTTTAATTTTGATTTTTTGTTATAAAAAAAATATGTTAAGGTTTACATATGACACAAGCTCGTTAAAAATGATTAATACTGTTGAGAATATTACATGCTTATTATATACGATCATTCGAAAGTACTTGGTAAGTTTTATGGTTTAATATTATAATATATATATATATATATATATATATATATGTCTTTAATTTATTTTTTTTTGAATTTTGATGCGGAATTTTGTTATCACGTGGTATTTCAACAAATAAACTAAAGATATTTACATACATACCAAATATATATATATATATATATATATATATATATATATTTAAAACTATTTTTAAGATAATAAACTTCAATAACTAAAAGTTAAAGGGAAAAAAATATAACAAAATGTGTTCTATATAAATCATTTGAAAGAAAAAGAAAACTTAATAGAAGAAAATAAAAGAGTAGTAGGAATTAAAAAAGCATGGTCCCAAAAAATTTGAGTCTCTATCGTGGCAGCCCATATATATATATATATATAGGGAGCATTTCAAGAGCATAATTTTTAAAAGACATAACAAGCATAACACTTTTAGCGACGGACCAAACCATCGCCTGTCCGTCGCCATAAGTTCGTCCAACGCCATAAATCTTATCCGACGGACCTATGGCAACGCATTTAGCGACGATTTGATCCGTCGTTAAAGAAGAGTTATACTTTTTAAAGAGTTATGTTTTGATCCTTGCTATATATATATATATATATATATATATATACCATACCGGTGGCAGTGGATACCAGCTTATTTTTTGTCGATGCATCATGTCTCATTGTTGTGTTTTGGTGGGTAGGAATTGGATAGCAAAATCTGAGTGAGGGAGGGAAATAAGCTGCTTTCTTTGGATTGTTAATTCCAGCTGTGAAACAAGTGGGTCTATACCAGGCCATCACATCAGCTAACCTACTTTTCGTCATAAAATAATTAAATATCAACTCCACATTTAATCAGTTCCAATCCGTTGTAAAACAAAATTACTCGTAAACTAAAATTCCGCACTCCCTTAGAAGTCAAGAAAAGCTCCACAAAACTAAATAGATAATCAACAAATTTTTTATTATTATTATTAAAAAGGTAGTAATATAAATATTGCTTGATTTATACTATATAAACAAAAATGTATCTTTATGCAAGTAATGATTGCATGATGCACGCTCGATATATATATATATAAGTTAATGTTTTAACAGAGATTGGATGAAACGTTATATCTGGATCGAGAGAATGAAATAAATATAAAAATAGTATATTTGATGATGATTTTAAAGGGTAAATCGTTCTAATAGAATGAAAATTAATTTTATTTTTTTGTTTTTTTATTTTATATAGAGAATGTGAAATAAAATTTATTCGGATAGAATGAATATATATAATAATTTTGACATTAGATGACAATAGCTACTACCATCAACAACCAAACATATACTTAAAATATCTTAATATTATTTTATTTCGCCCTCTATTTCATTGATTGAATGTATAAATAGTTGAGATTAAAGGTTGTTTTCATCCTCGTGAGTCGTAACCAACTAGCCACTTAAAGAAAAAAGGAACTAAAATCTGGATCATGTTTGGAAGCTTGTGTTGAAGTTGTTGTTGCAAGCTAGCTAGGCAGGCAGGCAGGCTGGATTCACTACTTTCCAGATCAAATTAATGAAACGTAACTTTCACTATTTTTAATTAATCATCTCAGCTACATTTTTTTTTTTTGCTAAGTTTCATCTCAGCTACAATTGCATAACATATACTCCTCCGTTCCATAATAAGTGATATTTTAAATAATTTTATTTATCTCAAATTATTTGATGTTTTAAAAAATCTAAGAGCATTAATTACAATATTTTCAAAAGGAATTTATTAACATGTGCCCTAAGGGCACATGCTAAGCACACAGTTCAAGGGAATATTCTCTTGAATTGTGTGTATATTCCATTGAACTTGGTGCATATGTAAAAATCAAGAGAATATGCACACAATTCAAGAGAATATTCTCTTGAACTGTGTGCTTAGCATGTGCCCTTAGGGCACATGTTAAGAGGACCCTTATGGACAAATGATATTATATTTAATGCTATACAATCATTTTCATAATGGTTGTGCTCAACTCTAAAACATCACTTATTATGGGACGGAGGGAGTACTATATGTATCAATAAGTCTACGCATACAGCTTTTGGAGGACCGGAAAATTGCACCGGTCCAATTATTTTTGGTTTTTGGTTTTTTCTTTTGACTCTCAAAAAATTTATAATATTTATTCAAACTGGAATTTTTATGTAAAAAATAGGGTTGCACAGCCTGTCCAATCCTAATTTTCATATGTATCTAAATTACACCTAAATCACTCTATTTTATAAAAATTATAGTTCCAATAAATATTATAAATTTTTTAGGAGTCAAAAGAAAAAAAATTTTGAATCGGTCCAATTTTCCGGTCCCAAAAAAGATGTCCCCGTAGAAAGACTGTATGTATATACACTCCTCCGTTGATTCACAATTTATATAAAATGAAAAAATAATTTTAATTACTTTAATTTTAAAATAAATTAATGACCAACCATGTTGTTATCTTTGAATATAATTTTTTTTTCAAAAGGCTAAGAATTTTATTTTTTCTGATTAAAAAAAACTCACGTTCAAGAGGCTTGGATATGATATGGGCATAACCATACAGAATCTTTGCAATAAACTTTATAAAATATAGCATCAAGTTTGCTTTTTAAAAGTCAATATTGGATGTTTATAAATTCAAAATTGATGCAATTCATAAAAATTTTGAATACAAAAAATCTTGACCGTCTTGTAATCAATACTAGTATTTTAAGGTAATTTGTAATTTACGTAGTTTTATTGTTACAAACTAAATGAATTTCTATCAATTATAAACTTTAAAATATATTTTAAACTAACTTTAAAAAATAACTATTTTTGATCCTATATATATTTTTGGACAAAGGGAGTATTGAGAAACCTGTTAAAAATAGGGTTTACACCAACACGACATTATTTCGGGTTTCCATCCTCGAAAAGTCGAAATAATCTTTGGGCCTTCACAATTGTAAACTTGGGCTCGCCTACAACTACAGCCCATGTATATGGGTGGGTTAAATTGCAAATCCTATTGGATCATGAGTTAAAAGTTACATGGCGGCAATAACCGTCCTATTTCCAAAAGGAATTCTTTCTTTTTTTAAAATAAAATAAAGAATAACCCAAAATTTTATACGTATAATTTGGATTCGGAAAATCCCAAAAATTGGTCTCCTACATTAATTGGGAGTCAAGCAAAACAAATTTAAAAAAAAGTAAGCTAGGCTAGCAATATATATACTACGTACAACTACTATATATATATATATATATATATATATATTGAGGGAAAGAAGAAGAAGAAAGAGAGGTAGGTAGGTAGGTAGGTAGGTAGGTTGGTAGGTAGGGTAATTCATATGGCGAAAAAGATAACAGCAGAATCGGACTTCATTGGTGAACCAGGATTCACACAATCACCTGCAGAATTTTTGGGGTTGGAACTCTACCTCCTCATCAGTGAAGGTGAAAAAGATGAAAAAGATGGCGAAGCCAGCAAGATCGAAAGCCCTAATTCTATTTTATCAACAAGATGCAGACAAGAAGAAGGAGAAACCATGTCAACAAAAGATAAATCTTGATGCTATAAGTAGCAGTTTTTAAACAATGGCCGGGACTGATAAGTAGATGATGATGATAAGCTAAACCTAAAGAATATGAATATAATAGTATTAGTTTCTTGAGTTTTATTTTTAATAGCTAAGTTGATGGCAAACTCTAGTTTAGCTGCATGTTGCATGCATGATAATTTCGAATTCAGGTCTGTGAAATCGTGTACTAAACTAATTGACTGAATATACTCATTAATTATATTATCACGCATTTGTACGTAGTTCCAATCGAAATATTGATTTGAATATATTTAATTATTTTAATTTTGGTTTTAAATTTTACGCTATAGATTTTAAGGGTTATTGTGCTTTGCGCGTATTATAATGTATCTATTTAATATATATATATATATCCTAATTCAATGTACCACTCAAGTACATGATTCATTTCCTCCTATAAGTAGAGGCATATTGTTTGATGAGAGAATACAAAATAATGTGCACATAATTTTGTTTCAAGATTACTCATTTATATTTACTTACATAACGTATTGGTGTATGTTAAAAAAATGCATTATTGTGCTGTAAGATATGGAGGACAGGGATGGAACCAGAACATAGAACCATCAAGCACCAGTTGCCACGGTATAGACCCGGGTTCGATTCCCGGCTGGGGCAAAGTCCGAGTGGTGAAGAAGCTTTGCGCTTCAAGTGAAGATTTGGGTCTTCACGCTCGTCTTAATATGTACGACAAAAACAAGCGCATCTGAGCTCTCCCTTTTTTTTATTCACTTTTTGAAATAAATTTATGATTTCTTGTTTGTTAATCCAATTAGAATTCCTTGGATAACAAACTCTCTCGTATTGTATTTTAATACAAATTCAAATTTATTATTTTTAACTGAATTTGTAACAATTTCTTCTCCATTTGATATGTTGAGGTTACAAGACTGGGTTGAATCAAACTAAGAATCTATAATTAGCAACAAATATTATATTTTCAGTGACAATACTAATCACAAAATTTCATCTGCCAACAGCTAGTGAAATACTTCGTTCATCCATCCTCAAAATGATGGCATAAATACATTTTTTTACACAAAATTAGAAGAGTAAATTTTTTCTCAAGATTACATAAAATAATGCGTCTTTTTTTTTATATATACTAATAAACTCCTTTAAATGACATACTTTTTGTACATTAGGTCATGATCCTTTTAAGGAGGACAGGAGTATAACTTTGGCACATATTGGAGGAAATTGAATGTAAAGTATACTAGAGAATATTCTGGCCCAATATTTTAGCTTTTTTTCCATTAAAGCTTATCCCATGTGTGCTTATGTGCGTGATTTTCTTTTTTCCAAATTACTACACTTTTTATGCTTTCCACCCGTGCTTATTTTTATTTTTATTTTTATATTCAGAATTTTTTGCAGTGCCATATTATCAGTTATCAAGTCACAACACATTGCTTCTTAACTCTTGTACCCTACCCTACCCTACCTATCCTACCCAGTTAGGCCAACACAAAATGTTATGTTTAGATTGAAAGAATAGAATAAGAGAATGAACGGAATAAAGAGAATGGAATAGAAAATAGAATAATTTATTATATTACAACTGAAATGAGTCGTTCCATACCTTCCCCGAAAAATAAAATTCATAAATTTAGGAAAAATAAGAATGATTCATTCCATTCCAATGGAGCAACCAAACACAATTTTTTTCATTTCACAAAAATGATTTATTCCATTCCCACTCCTTCCTCCAATCCAAACTTGGGATAAAAACTTCAACCTTTACTGGAGATATTCAATTATGGGGTCATTTAATTTAACGAGTAGCAATTCAACAAGTACAAAGACACCCAGAAACATCACAAATTAACGAAGACAAGCTTAACTAATGGAAACTAGAAGAGGGTTGAGCAGCACAAAACGGGTGCAGGTCTGTCTATCTAACAGAGAAGAGACAGACAGGCTCAGCTCAGGGTTTCCACAGGAGTGTGGTCTCTGCAATCATGGAGGTGACGAGATATGGATCCATATTTGAAGCAGGCCTCCTATCCTCCATATACCCTTTGCCCTCCTTCTCCGTTTCTCTCCCCACTCGAATTGATGCCCGGCGGTTTGCAACTCCCTGTTGGAACAAGGGAAAGAAAGAAAGAAAGAAACATATTTATGAAATAAAAAATGTAATGTTTGTTCCATTTTTTCAGATACAAGTCGTCTTATCTAGTAGGATAGGATAACGCGATTTAGTATATGTTCTGATTAGTTACCCATGAGAATGTGTTGATATCAGCTGTTTCATGTCTTCCCGTGAGACGACGTTCATTGCCTTCACCATATGCAGCAATATGTTCTTTGTGCCTCAGACCAAGCTTTTCAATAGCCTTTTTTATCACAGCAAAACCTCCATTGTTCCTCATAGATTTGGTGCTGAAATCGCAAAGTTTCATGAAGAGGGAAATATAGTTCAGAGAATGGGTGTATCACGATTAAATCCGTGATAACTTAATTCACATTAGCAACCCCCATCACCATAAATAAAATCATATTACCTGTAATTTGTGTGCGCACCAGAACCATTGAAATCACCCTGTGGAAAAATGTATTCTACTAATAAAATTTTGTGGGGAAGGCAAAAATATTCTCTAATGCTCAGTCTTAAAACAGCAATATCAGATAGGACCGAAAACAAACTGTACAAGTATCTGGTTCGGTGATGAAATAGTGGAAACGCAACGATAAATTGAACAAAAAAAATACTAACCGGGATAGGCTTGGGATCGAATGAAACAATCACCCCAGCAATCTCAGTAATCCTCTGTTAACCAACACAATTTTAGAAGAAACTTTTGTTTTGTGATTAAGTAACACAACTGACAAGTTCCACCAAAAAAAATTATTTTAGTAGTTCACATAATTTCGTATATACGGTATATAGAACTCAAGAGTACCTCCAGAATGTAACGAGCCATCCACAACTCATCTGCTGCCGAAATACCTACAGCAGGTCCAACTTGAAACTCCCACTATTAAACACGAAGAAAGGTTTGAGTTTCAACTATACTTAAAGAGTAACAATGAAATTCCATTTTTTATTTTTATTTTTCTATATGTGTAGATTGTGGGTGGTTTATAATTACTAAAAAACATTCAGAGTAAAACAAGAAATCATCCAAAAGGTTGATCTGACCTGTCCTGGCACGACTTCTGCATTGATGCCACTTATGATGATGCCAGCATAGAGACATGCTTTATAATGAGCATCAACAATGTCCCTTCCGAAGGCTTTGTCTGCACCAACCCCACAGTAGTATGGTCCCTGAAAAGTTTTTCACTTCAATGTATGAAAATGATACTTACCAAACAGAATCGATATATATATACACACACACACACACATAAATAACAGATAAAAGTCTGCTAAAAATGCAAAAAATGGAAAGGAAATCTTAGCAAATAACTATAATATAAGAAAATGGGATAAGTAGCTTCGAATATAGCTTATTAATTCTTATCAACAAGAATTCTTTAGAACTTGTAAGTCCAAAATCAAGTGTGTAATAAAAGGAATCTCTTAAATTTCACACACTTCCAATTTTCTAGTGTTCAAATGTAAATCATATTATTAAAGAAGAATTTGCAAGTTTATACCTTGTTCGGACATGTTTCCACGTTCTGTTTTCACATACTGTTTTGTAATATATTTTTAAAGATTTTCAACATTCGTTAAATATTTTGTTTAGCTTGCTTTTTCACTTTTAATTTTAGTAAATCAATTGCAAGTCAACTATTTTTGTAGGACATAATTCTAAATCATATATTCCTTCTATTCTAGAAAGGATGTCCTCAAGTACAAAATACTTTGTCCACAAAAAGATGTCTAAAAGTACACAAGTTAAATACTTCCCCTAGTTTAACTTTTTGTGCAATTAAGAAAGAGAATAAAATAACAAATTGTTCACATTTAAAACTAAAGTTATCAAAAAAAACTTCTCATTGCAATCAATTGCATTAATGCATTTAAAACGACTTCCAACCCTTAAGTATTTGAATTCCTTCAAAAAGTCACTACTACTTCGTAGCATAGTTTTTTGTACATGACAAATAATACTCCACAAACATTCACAGAGAATATAATATGAAACAATTAATACTAAGGGTATTATAGGAAAAAATTGTAAGGAATAGATTATTTAAGGTAAGCGGACATTTAACTTGGAACTACCCAAAATAATACTCCCTCCGTTCCTTAATATAAGTCGTTTTAGAGTTGTGTACAAGTATTAGTAAAAGAAATTGATAAATCCACAACAAAAAATTATATTTCCACATGAAAACTGTCGCTATAGATCCTATAGCGACGGTTTTCACTGTCGATACGTCGCTATACATCTATAGCGACATTTTTCATATGAAAATATCAAAAAGTGTTGTGAAAATATCAATTTTCTTAAGGAAATGATTGTATAGCATTAAATATAATATCAATTGTCTATTTTGCCCTTGTATTGAAAGAGGAGAGTGTTATTTATTGGATAGAAAATAATGAGAGAGCCAAAGTTATATTTAATACTTGGGATAATATTGAAATCTAAGCAATTAATGCTTACTTGAAATTCTCAAACAACAAATATTAAGAGAAAAACATTTCTCTAAAACGACTTATATTAAAAAATTGAGGGAGTAATAAAGACTTTTATTCTGGTACAGAGGGAATATAATAAGTCTAAAAACTAGTTTACCCTCAAAAGTATAGTAAGGTGGGGTCCACTAAGTTTAAAAGAGAAACATTTATTAGTGTACCACTTAGGACAAAATTAGTAATTATTTATACTCTCTCCTCTCGTTTTGTTTTCTTAATGTGTGTGAAACTTGTACTTTGACCATCTTTTTGAGGACGAAGGGAGCATTGCGTACTGATCATCCCAATTTTTTATAATTTATTGTTTATTTTTCATAAATTTTTATTCTATTAGATTTTAGTTTTTTGCTTTTGTTGTTTTTCTAATTTTCTAAAATATTTTAAAATTTGGTATGCTTCTATAAATTTAAAATTTGGTATGCTTCTATAAAGAGAATGTTTTCTTACAATAATTTTTTATTCTTTCACGTTGTCTTTAAATAAAAACGTATTCTTCTTTTTTGCACTATTGGCTTCTTACAAATAAAAATGTCAAAACTGACTAAACAAAGTACTGGAAAATTTAAGCACAAAAATAGAGTTACAAAACACTGTCCAGACAAGGCCTAGACTTTAAGAGAGTGTGTCAAGAAAAAGGTTGTGTGAGGAGGGAGCGCAGGTATAGAAAGTGTATTGGCTAATAAAATAATCAAATGATATGTGATGTTCTATTTCTCAAGAAATTTTGTTTATTTTGTCAAAATTCGGATAACTACACAGAAATAAACCAACAAGGGAACTATGAAGGGGGGAAATAAATTCACAAGAGATTCTTGTTAAAAAGAAGCACTTGTCAGCAATTTAACCAACATTTTGAGAATATAGACATTTACGAGATTAAGATGAGAAACCACAAATAAAGTGTTTGACAAAGAATAAAGAGTTACCTGAGGCCCACAAAATTTTCCTGCAGGACACCCAATAGGCCACTTAACATCTTTTTGCAACAAGGTGTACTCTTGTTCAATAGCAAACCTGTTATATTAGATTGAATTTTAAAGCAGTTTCCAAGTCCAGGAAAGAATATGTTTAAAATCAGAACAAAGATCAAGAAACTATTTCACGGAATACAATTGTATACCAGGGTACTTCAGAAGCAACATCAGGATGACTGAAAATCTTGGCTGCATTACACCTCATGTTTGTCGGAATTGGCTTACCAGCTGGAGTGTAAGCATCACACATTACCTACCAATTAAGAAAGAGAAAGAACGAGTGTTGGGTCCTACATACTGTTTGGAAACAAACTAATAATAGAAGTACACTTATTCAGAAAAATTAAATGAAGCAAGCTAAAATACAAAGGAATTGAAAGTGAAGAAACAAATAACTTACCAAAATATTGTTGCCTCTTCTGAATGGGTCTTTAAAAATAGCTTGAGGACTGTATCATTACATCATCATCGCCCACAGACAAATACACATTACTTGTATACAGACGAGTAATAAAGAGTGGAAGATCAAAATAAAGGGTTAAAGAACTTACTATAGGATCACTTCGCTATCTTCGCCCACAGCTTGACCTGTGCTAGAACCATCATAGTTCCATTTGGGAAGCTTGCTGGAATCATCAACAGGTCCTGAAAGGGTCTATATAAAAACAAAACCACGTATATGAGCAGTGAAGATGAATGAACAATATTCACAACATCACAGGGAAGTATGTTACTAAAATAAAAGATTACCCTTGCTTTGCTTCTAAGGTCCACACCAGAACCACCAATCCTATTCATAGAATCAAGATTGCAAGAGAATCGAGTTAAATTTCATAAAACAATGAAAAGAATCTGATACATCTAGCAATTTATATTATATGTATTCACTGACAACACCTAATACTTCAAGTTCCATTGACTAACAAGAACAAGGGATTCAGGGTTATAGACTAACGAGTAATAAACAGAAATGGTCACATTACCAAAAACAGAGCAGTCCCGTAAATTAAAAGTATAGCTTATGAAGAAACAGAACACTAAAAGGAAATTTAAAAAAATTAAAAATTAAAAATTAAAAAAAAATTAAAAGAAGAAGCTATAATTAAGAGAAAAACTCACCATACATACTCGGCAATAATATTCTCTGTCGAGTCGGAGAGGTTAAGATTGATGAAATCTGAAAGCAGAGCCATATTGAAACTTTTAACTTTCTCACTCCAACTATAGTTGTATGCAGAGACGAGAAGAATGAGGTAATGAGTTGCTTTTATAGTGTGGTCTATAAATATTAACACCTATCCACTTAGGTGGCTTGTTCCTTGCATGTATCTCCCCCCCTCTCTCTCTCTCCAACATTAGGGCTGTAAATGGTAACCGGAAAATTCGTATTCGTCTGCATCCGTATTCGAAAAAAACGGATATTATTCGCATTAGAAAAAAAACGGATATATCCGTATTCGGTTTAAAAATCTCCGCAAATAAACGGATACGAATACGGATATAGCCGTATTCGTATTCATTTAACATCCGACCGTAAATATATCTGGCGGATATCCGGAATCCGATATTCAAATTCGGATATAAATATATATATATATATATATAGGGTCAGTCTCTCCAGTGAACTAAAAACGAACTGGCTATAGCGACGGTTTTTTCCGTCGCTATAACATAGAAAGCCGGTTTTTTATGTTATAGCGACAAAAAAAACTGTCGCTATAGCCGATTCGTCATTAGTTCGCTCCCTATAATTCGCTAGAGAGACGGATCCTATATATATATATATATATATATATATATATATATACACATACATATATTAATAATTTACATGCCTTAATTAATAACTAACATTAATTAATAACTTACATATATATATATAGGGAATTGATATTTCCACAAGTAAATATGATAATTCCACAAGCACTTTCTCACATGAATAGTAAGTGGAATCCACCCTCTCTTGTGTGAGACAGTATATTGTGAAACTAACAATTTCACTTGTGAAAATATCAATCCCCTAGGATATATATATAAAAACTTATAAAACTATAGTTATTAGCTTGTTACAAGTTTTTTACTTTCAAAACTCACTTGATATGTCAAGGCAGGAGGAGCAATGAACAATATAATTTTATTGTTAAAATGTGTTGGGTCCGAATTAATTTAGAATTAATCTAGAAGAGAGTCATTAATTAATAACTTACACTCATTAATTACATTAATTAATAACTTACATATATATATATAAATTATTAATATATATACATATATATTAATAACTTACATTCATTAATTATATATATATATATACACACACATTTATATATTAACTTACAAAACTATAGCTATTAACTTGTTACAAGTTTTTTACTTTCAAAACTTGTGATGCCGAGAGGCGGGAGCAATGGATAATATAATTTATTGTTAAAATGTGTTTAAGTCCAAATTAATTTAGAATTGAGGGTTGAATAGATTAATTCACATTTATGAATTTTGGGTAAAGGGAGTATTTATCAATTATCACTTTTATTTGTCTAATTATTTAGAAACTAGAAGTCCAAATATTTTAAGTAAACTCGAGGTCAATTTTGGATCAAGTTGGATTAACTAGTTGTCACATATACATTATAACTCGCACTCTCTATAAATATAATGAAATGAAATAAATTTTTTATAACTATGTAATCTATGTATTAAGGATAAATAATAAATAAAACTCCCCATAAACATATTATTAAAGTTTTAATCAAGTATTTGAGAAAAAATAATAAATATTCAATGTAAACTTTTGAATCTAATTATAGATTATAAATATTCATGCATACTATAGTATTACCCCCGCACACATAAAATTGACATCTACTTATTAACGAACATCTAAACATTAATAAGTAGAGCATAATATTTGAAATTTAGGATTTCAAAAATGATGAAAACTTATTTGAATTGTAATTTAGAGCACTGATTATTTTATTTATTAAAAATAAATAAATTAACATTCATTCATTAATGAACTATACTTTAAAACTCATTATTTTTTTTCTTATACTAGTTATAGTTGTAATTAGAGCATTCATTTTGAAATTTAGAATTTCGAAAATGATGAAAACTTATTTGAATTGTAAATTAGAGCATTGATTATTGTATTTATTAAAAATAAATAAATTAACATTCATTCATTAATCAACTTTACTTTAAAATTCATTATTATAATAATTTGACTATTTATATATTTTGATAATATACTTTTAAAATTATTATTTTAATATTTATACTTTATGTTTAGAAAAAAAAATTGTTGCCATTAAAGTTTATAATAATCTATGCATATAAATTTTGAACTGGGATTTAAAACTAATACATATATTACGCATACTAATACAAATATATAGAATATACTAGAATCTGTATAAATCAGCATTCTACTTAGTTGAGACAACCAATTAGAATCAATCACAAGAATTGACTCACAGAAATCGTTGGATCAAGTTATATTTCTATCTTAGTCGTTCATTCAAATCACTCAACATGCAACCATTAGAACAAAGCTGATTAAAAGTTGGATTTAATTCCGACCGTGGATCATTTTCATCAAATAATTCCAACTGTTACAACAGGTGAGTAAGTATAAATATAAATATAAACAATAAAAAGAAATTTCCATTTTTTTTCTTCTTCTCTTTCATCTCAGTCGTTCTCTCTTCTCTCTCACTAAAAGTGTTTCTAAACCCTAACTTTTCTAACTTAGATCTAGCCAAATCAAAACATGTTTTTTGAAAAATTGCACTGATTAAGTCATTCTTTAAGTATATTAACTACAATTCTACCAATTTGTTTTACAAAAATCTGTTTTCAAAATTTCAAAATCTTCAAAAAGTTTCTTTTAAATATCTAAGCTAGATTTGTAAAATATTCTCTCAAATAACCCATGATCTATTCAAATGTTTCTGGGTAAACTCATTTCAATAATTTTTGATTCGATACTTGATGTAGAAAAATTAAAAGATTTTTTAAAAAAAATTGCAAAAAAATGTTATAGATCTAAACATTTACAAAATCATTCAACCTCCGGGGGGTTATATCCTTTTTACATATTTGGAGCATGAAATTTTCTTATTTTATGGGCTGGATCTGTGAAGTATTTATTCTCAAATAATATTTTTTCTTTATTTTATACATAATATACATATACGTGTGTAAATATATAGCCTTGAGTTGATTATATCCAACTGGCCCTGTGATCCAAGAAGATTTGATTTTTCTCTTCTGGGTCGGTGTTAATTTAAGCAAATAATAATAAATTTAAATATATTAAAAAAAAAAGGAAGTGAGATTGTATGGGTAGGACAGTAACATATATTGACAGAAACTAATCAAGATTTTTCATGGTCTGAGATATTTTTACTGGGTAACAGCTCTGCTAGATGTAGCAATTAGCATTGTTCTCTATCCAACGGACAATAACTGCTTAACCTTGATAGGCAATTGACTATGTTTGGAGTTTTGGACATGAGCAGTTAAATTACATGAAATTTGTTACCGGTGCTTCTTGATTGCTCTGAACATTCATTAGAAATAAATTTAACCTTCAGGATAAATTTAATCTTGAGGTTAGGTCTGAGGGTGTTCACTACAAAGTTATCTTCTCCGTTCTCCTTTCGTTCTCTTCTGTCTTTTTTATTTTGACTTGGTTGGCAGGGTCAGGGGGCCTTTCTCACTGGGCAAGCGCATCCGATTCTAAAGTCCTTTCCTAAACCACTTCCCATTCAGTTGCTGAAAGATAGAGATAAGGCTTTCTAAATGAAATTGAGTTCCACAATAAGACCTTCCCGCCTTTACCACTTCAATTGACTGCTTTGAATTGAAAGACCTTCCGCGTCTTCCTTGTGTGCCAAAGATATAAAGCGAGTACACCGGAAAAGAAAAGGGAATTGGGTCGATCTATTATTCTATTCTATGTTAAACAAAATAAAAGGGATTTGATGAAATATGTTGTTCCTTATAAGCAAAAATAACCAAGGTTATAGTATTTTATAATAAAAATAAGAAGTAGATATATAAGAAGATAAAAAAAGACTTCACCTAAAACAGAGAGGCCCAATAATCCAACTTCGAATAAGGGAAAGAATATTCAATAAAAAAATATAGGTAAATAGATACTTATAAGAAAAAAATTAGAGGATAAATAATTAAGAACTCTCTTTAGCTCTTTATACATGTGATACATATCCCAAGGAAGGGTTAATTTTAACTAATCGCTTTTATCTGTATTGTTTCATTTTGTTCACCCATTTAGAGGTAACTAGCAAAGTAGGGGTTTAAACCTTAGGTAACATGCATACCAAGATGATGATGACTATAAAAATAAATAAAATAAAATATAAAAATAAAAAAGCAAGAATTGTTAGATAAAAACTCCAACACTATGAGAATGTGGTAGTTTTTATGCTATTGATTCAACCAACTTGACAATTAGTTTGGGTAAGGAAATCTAAGGATTTTTGACTTGGAAAAGGTTGGGAAAGAAAATTATAAAAGTGTACTTTCTTTAACTTTTCTTTGTGAGTTTAGCAAGGAAAAAATAGTAAGTTAGGATATGGTTGTCAGATATTTGTTTAATGTGTTATCAATAAGGATAATTACATAAAAAAGGAAAGTTACATCTAGTCTATTTTATTCTCCTTACAAATTCTATCACTTTTGATAGAAAACTTTCTAAGGAGAATTGGGCAGATTTTCCTCAGCATGCCTTACCCTTCCCAACTTAAAAAATCTTACAAACATGGGATTGCTAAGGACAGTTGCAATTTTCCTTTCCCCCTTTTCTTTCCTTAAGTTGTAAAACTCACAAACAACTTTGGAGGTCAGTCAGACTTATAATCAAGAATAATTTTTAGGGTTTTTTACAACCCAATTTTCAGAAACATGAAACTATCCCAAATTTTCATAATACAGCTTTGGAAAATGCTATCATTTTCCACTTTTAGACCTTTAAAGCCATCAAAGAACAGCCAAATTGTTTTGAAATGCTTGCAATTAAGTAATTACAACAAGGAGAATATTCTGCAATTTAACAATGGGTCTCATCACCCACAAGAATAAAAATGGAATTACCTGCACTGGGCAGAGAATTGGCAGTTCTAAATGAAGTAGCAACGACTGCCTGAGAAGGGTAACGAGGTCCTTCAACCAAACCAGCCACATCTTTTCGGAGAGACTTCACCGCCGGAAAGAGAGAGGGCTCAGTAGTTTAACGGGTTTTACTTTCCCGGTGCGTTTCCCTCCTTTCCTTTAAACCCAAAATCCATTGGGTCTCTCAAATTAGCGCCATTATATAAAAAGCGTTGCTACGGATAAATCAATAAATTTATATATATATTAAAAACGAATAGAAAAAATAAGTTTTTAATAATTAAGTGCCCTTAAAAAATATTAGTGAAGTTTGTCAATTTTTATTTTATTATAAATTTAAGTATCACATCTTTAGACCAAAGGTGGTAGCCTATTCCTCTCCCTTTTTATTGTGAAATGTCATAATTTCGAGTTTACCGGTCAACAAAAATAAGTAATACACCAGCAAACCTCTAAAAAGATTAAAAAAGTAAGTTCCGCCTTAACCTCTTTCCTAGACTCCCCACTAGGTTCCTAAGATTGGGCTTAAGAGATTAGAAAGGTAAGTTCCCCTTGTAAGGTTGTGTTTGATAAAATTAATTGTTAAGATTTGAACAGTTTAGATATTTGAATAATATAGAACATCTGAATAAAATTGTATCTGAATGAAAAAAAATTATTTGATAATTACTTTTTTTAAAATGTCTGAATAACATATTTTTACTATTTTAACTTTATAAAAAAAAGAAAAAAAAAAGGACAACACAAGCCTTCTTCTTCCCCAGCCTTCCCTCCCTCCCTCCCTCCCTCCCCACCCCCTCCCCCCGCCTGCCCCCACCCTCCCCCTTCTCCCGCCCCCCTCCCTTCTCCTCCCACCCCGCCCTTCTCCTGTCCCCGCCGTCCTCCCCTTGGTGTTGTTGGTGGTAGATCTGGTAGTGGTGGTGGTAGATCTGGTGTTGGTGTTGGTAGATCCGGTAGTGGTGATGGTAGATTTGGCGGTGGTGGCGCCGATGGTAGTGACAGATTTGGTTGCAAATTTGGTGGATAGAAAAGGAAAATAATAATATTGTGGAGGGCATTTTTGTCTAAAAAATAGTCAAGCTCATTCAGACATGCCTCTTAATAATTTAGACTTGATTTTGTATCTTAACCGGTTAGAGACATTCAGAGGTAACAAAAAAAAACAGTCACCTGCCTCTTACCGAATAAGAGGCAGTCTATTAAGAGGCAATAAGAGATAATCAAACACACCCTAACTCCCCACTATGCCCCTATTATTGAAATGTATCCTTAAATTTACTCCTAGTGTAGGTTCTCAAAAAAAAACATGACATTTTTCGGGCTAGGATGTTCTGCATTATACTTTAATTTCCTCAACAGGAAATATTTATTTCCAAAGAACATGAGATATCCACCAATGTTTTTAGTTGAAACAAAATATATATATATATATATATATATAGTCCTGAAGTCATAGATATTATTGAGCATATAATTGTGTTTAGTCAATTAAAAATGGTGTCTATAGCATACTATCTATTGCCGCCACACCCAACAGGTTCTAGTTACCATCAAGTTAAGTTAGTCAATTGACCAATACAATACTGAAACGCAGCTTGCGTGTCGATATTGTATTAGTCAATTGACCAAAATTAACTTTATGCTAACCACTCCTCACCCAACATATGCTAAAACTGATGATTTTCGGTAGGAGCATATTCCTTGGCTTAGTTTCTTTGTTGTTTTTTTCTTCTGTTAGTCCACACCCATAAGACACAGTAAATCATAAACAAAATAAAAGTAAGCACAAAAGCAAGAGGGAAAAAAAGGAAGAAGGAACTGTTGGCTTTATTCCAGTGCCCAAAACAATTTCTACAAAGGATTTGACTCTGGGAAGGAGGGGGTATGATACTTCTAAAGCTCATAGATTTCCTGCTTTCCTTACTTTGTTTTCACAAGAAGCCAGTGCTAACTATTTTTGAAACCTGGCATTTTAGGCTACCATTCACCAGTGTGCTACAGTATTGCACTTGTTTACAAACAAGAACTTAGATATGTCAATATATATAATAATCATACCAATAGTTTACGGGGCCCAAGTATAATTAGCAGGTGGGGATGTCTTTTTCTAGCCTTGCTTGTATAAACTCATTCATCCATGCATTGTCCAGTCGTAAATTGTCTATATATATGCTCAAGGAAATGAAAATCCGAGTAAGAGGCCAAAGCATGCTTTAGTGATCCTGAATTTATTCAATGAATAATCATCAAACCATTGTACAGAATCAACTCCAGAAAGAATAAGATTACAACACAAAGATGATGATTAATAAATCCCAACCCTTTCATTTTGTAATTTATAAAAATCATCGTGATTTTAACACCAGTGGCAAATTTCGGAGTTTTTCACTGGTGGGACAAATGCAAAACACAGAAACAAACACAAGATAATGAAAGACAAGCTACTCTAATGGAAACTACAAGGGTTGGTCTGAGAATACAATTATTTTCCTCTTTGATACTGAGAAGTATCAGCAATTCGACTGAAGGTATAACTGGGGATGCTCAAGGCTTCCACAGGAGTGTAGTCTCGGCAATCATGGCGGTCACAACATATGGATCCATATTTGAAGCAGGCCTCCTGTCCTCGAAATACCCTTTGCCCTCTTTCTCTGTGTCTCTACCCACTCGAATGGATGCTCCTCGGTTTGCCACTCCCTGTTGGAACAAGAAAAGTAGAGAGTAAGGGGGGAAACACATAGTAAGAAACTGAAAAATGTAGATTTTCATTTATTTTCCGAATACAAAAATCTAAAATAAGGCGGTTCATAAGGCTCAAATCAAATCGTCTATAGTAACTAGTAAATAGCCTGTGACTTTGAAGTGACCCTCAGTTTCACTTGATCAACATTCATCCACAATATTTGAAGGGAAAAAATTACCCATAAGAATGTGTTTATATCAGCTGTTTCGTGTCGTCCAGTGAGGCGGCGTTCATTGCCTTCACCATATGCAGCAATGTGTTCTTTGTGCCTCAGACCAAGTTTTTCAATAGCCTTCTTTATGATCTCAAAGCCGCCCTCGTTCCTCATGGCTTTGGTGCTGAAATCACATTCAAAATTTCATGGAAAGATAGTAAGGGGGATGGGGGTGTCACAATGAAAATCCGTAGTGTGCAATTGAAACGAGGAAATCTTTTACCACTCATTACCTGTAATTTGTGTGAGCACCAGCTCCATTCCAATCACCCTGTTGAAAAGAAAAAAGATATTCTAATATAAAAAAACTTTTTTTTTCAGCAGAATATGGAGCCAGGAGTTAACTTTCAGTTACAATAATAATATACATATGCACACACAAAATCCGAAACCAAGCCCAAAAGTATTCAGCTCTGTAAAGAAACCATGAATTACAAAAGCTAGGTTTAAGATAATGCAACAAAAAAAATTAACAACAAAACTAACCGGGATAGGCTTGGGATCGAATGAAACAACCGCCCCAGCAATCTCAGTGATCCTCTGTTAACCAACAAAAGTTAGAAAAACATTCATGTTCTATCAATTCTGTAAAATAATTTACTAGTTCCTATAAATATAAAAATAAAACTAATTTTGTAGTTCTCATTATTTCAATGTAAAGCATGTACAACATAAGAGTACCTCCAGAATGTAACGAGCCACCCACAATTCATCTCCTGCTGAGATACCAACAGCTGGTCCAACTTGAAATTCCCACTATAATATAAACAGGAAGAAAGATTTGAGTTTCATTACTACTGAAGAGTATCAATGGAAGCCGCCGCCTTGTTTTCTATCTTAATAATTACAGAGTACAGTTTTCAAAATAGAAAAGCAAGAGCAATAAGAGATCATCCAAAAGATAGATCATACCTGCCCTGGCATGACTTCTCCATTGATACCACTTATGTTGATACCAGCATAGAGACAAGCCTTGTAATGAGCATCAACAATGTCCCTCCCAAAGGCTTTGTCGGCACCAATACCACAGTAGTACGGTCCCTGATGCAATAGCAAAAAAGATTAGATGCAATGTGTTCGTTAAATATTATTACTTAAACAAAGAACTTAACTGTAATTTAGTTAAGATGTAGCAAATAAAAAACATTTAAGAGATTAAGATAAGAAATCATAAAAAAAAATTATTAAAAAAAAAAGGTGTCCGACTTTAGAGGTGAGAAATTTCACCTGGGGCCCTGGAAATCCTCCTGTGGGCCAACCAAGAGGCCAATGAACCTCTTTCTTCAACAATGTGTACTCTTGCTCAATACCATACCTATTATAAAAGATTGAGTTTTAATGGATTGTTCATGTCCCACAAGAATAAATTTCAAAATAAGAAATAAAGATCAAAAATACATTCAGAAAAATAATTATATACCAGGGTACTTCAGCAGTAACATCAGGATGCCTGAAAATCTTGGCTGCAGCATACCTCTTGTTTGTAGGAATCGGCTCACCAGCTGGTGTGTAAGTATCACACATGACCTAATACAATTAAGAAAGAGACGGAAAGATTGTCGGGATCAACATATGGCTAGGAAATATAATGATGGAAATACACAAAAACTCAAAAAATGAAATAGGAATTAAAAGTGAATAAACTGTATAACAAGTTAAGAACAAATAACTTACCAATATATGGTTGCCCCTTCTGAATGGATCTTTAAAAATAGCTTGAGGACTATTTCATAACATCAGTTCACCGTAAGAAAATATATAGCCAATACTATACTATATATAAAGAAAATAGAAAAACAAGAGCAAAAGATGAAAATAAACGGATCAAGAACTTACTATAGGATCACTTCACTATCTTCCCCTGGGGCTTGACCTGTGCTGGAACCATCATAATTCCATTTGGGCAGCTTGCTGGGATCGTCAACAGGACCAGAAAGGGTCTATATAGCCAAAAAAAACCACTTAAGTGAGCGGTGAAGATGAATGAATAGTAAAATCACAAAACAGCACAGCTAATTTAAGAAGAAGAAAATAATTACCCTTGCTTTGCTTCTGAGGTCCATGCCAGAACCACCAATCCTGTTCACATAATCAATATTGCAGGAAAATTGAATAAAATTTGACAAAACAATGAGGGAAAAAAAAGTGAAACTGATATATTTCTGCTGACATCATCAGTATTACTACTTACAGTTCTATATAACTAACAAGAACAGAGGATTCAGGATTATAGAGTAATTCATTACATAAGCCGAAAAAAAATGTTATTTGGATCATATCAACAATCATCATGGAAACAAGGAAATGACTTCGACCTATCTAAAAAGGCGTGAGAAAACATAGTTCGAAAAAGGGTGGGGGTGAATCTCAAAAGAAACATAAATTAGATCCGGTTAGCTAGATTGATAAATCATCAGGAACATACAAAAAGGCATACCCTTTGGGAAGTGGATTATTGAATTCATACCAACACATATACTCCAACATAACCAAAAAGGTTGAAAATTAGCAAACGTTGCAACCAGAAGAAAGGAAATAAAATAAATAAAAAATCTTGCACATAATTAGTTTCATCACCAAATTTATTTATTTTTTTTCCTGATTTAATATGTATTCACTAAAAATATTACAACCGAAATGTGAGACAATATGGTGTTCCATAAATGTGATAAGTAACATAATATCTTCGAAATGAAAATTTTGAGATCTCATGAAAACTCATGGCTAATCAAAAGGAAGAGAAATCCAAAAACAAACCACACCCATTTTATATCAGAACAGTAGATCCCTTTTCAATATTCGCAAGACCAGCAAATCAAATCAACAAACACCAGAATAACTCGAAGCAAAAGCAGAACAAACCCATTAACCTAAAAAAACATACAATATGTGAGACACTGCAATCCATTAGAACATATCACCTCACAAAAAAAACAGAGTAAACAGAAAAGGTCGTTTAATCAAAGAACAGAGCAGACCCATTAATTAAAAACAGAGAATACAAAGAAACAAAGCATCAAATTGGAAACAATAAAAAGGAAAATGGTTTAATCAGAGGTGAACTAACCATATATACTCAGCAATAATCTTCTCCGTTTTGTCAGAGAGATCAAGATTGACGAGATCTGAGAGCAAAGCCATATTGAAGAACCTGCAGACGAATTCTTTCTCGCTCAAAACAACAGAGAAATTTTCTCGGTCTGAGCTATGATTGTGTATGCAGAGACGTTACGAGAGAGGGAGGAGATGGTTTTATAGTGGATTGAATATTGATATTATTATACAATTCCGAAACTATTGCTGCTACTTTTTAAAGCAATTTTTACTTTTCTGTTTCTTAGCTACATATATTAAAATATTAGGTTACATATATATATATATATATATATATATATATATATATATTGATAGTAATGCCGAATTGTAGAAATATAATTTTAAAATTAACGTAATTTTATTTAAAATTTGTAAATACCAAACATGCAATTAAAAATATTTTTTAAAATAACATATAATGAAAAGTGATTCATATCAAATATTTGTTATAACGAGCACCGTTTTTCAATAAACTGCTCCGTCATCTTTAACGACAGATCGTCTATTGAAAAACGGACGATTTTAAATTTTAAATTTTTATTCTTTTCACTACTAATAGTGGTAGATAGAACTTTTTTTTAATAATCAATTCTGCCCATTTTTCATATGCACGATCAAGATGTGCTTGATTAAATAATGTCATAGTCAACATTTATTATGAATCACTATTCATATAAAATAACTATATTAATTTATATTATTATTAAATAAGTTTTGATCCATTTTAAAAACTTATAAACTAAAGCTTAAGAGTTAAAATATATCTTTAATATTTTTACATATATTTTTGATATTTTCATATAATTCTCTCTCACATGAGTGGTCTCACCTTCATGTGAGAAAAAATTATATAAAAATAGTAAAAATATATGTAAAAATAATACTCCCTTATAATTATAATTTTAAAAAAAACTAAAAAAAATGATGGCATAAATAAAAAGGGAAAATGTATTTGTTGCCTGTTTGAAGGGCTGGCAACTTATATTGACAGAATCCAAATAAGATTTTCCATGTTCTGACATAGTTTAGCAGGTAACGACATAGACGTAGCAATCACCAAACTATCATATGATATCTTTTTTTTAATACAAAAACAACATAATATCTAATTATTTATTACTCAATATAGGAAATTAATATTTTTACAAATAAAAATATTAATTTCACAAGATACCTCTTGCTTGAATAGGAAGAGCATTAATAACAGTTTTTCTAATCAACTCTCTATCTTTAATTTTGAAAAATTCATCGATAAATTATTATCCAATAGTTTTCTCATCCTTATTTGACTCTTTATTTTAATCCTTATATATGATTTTACATCTTGACAATTTTTTACTACTTCATTTTCAAATTATAAATTTAATATTGACTTATTTTTTAAAAATTAATTTCAAACGTATTCAAATTTAAAATTGATAATAAATTTTATAAAAGTACTATTAATTATAAAATTTATAATTTTCGAAATTTAAATGAATTATATTAAATTTATATTTAAAAATATCACAAATTAACTTTTTAAAAGTTAATATTGATCTTATGTATATTTGCAACTACAATCCATTCAATACTCACTCCATAAATTACTTACAATTTAAAATAAAATAAAATTTATTTTACAGTGGAATATAATTGATAAATTATAATCTCTCTTTTATAAATTATAAGATTATTATTAATTTGATATTTTGACTGTTGAAACTTTTAAATTTCAAATTTCATTATTTAATGAATCAATATAAAGAACGTGTTGGTTACATAGTGAAAAAATTGAATCTTTATTTTGGAGAATGACCAAATAACACTACATAGTAGGGATAAAAATAAGAAAACTGTTGTGAATGCTAACGTCCACTCTCAAGAGAGAATATCTTGTAAAACTAATATTTTTACTTATAAAAATATCAATTTCCTTCCATATACTAAAAGAAATAGAAACTAATTAATAAAAATAAAATTATAAGATACCAAAAGTAAATTACCGTAAGATAATCAAATAATTAATAATAAAAAATTGCATGTTTCCGAACACAAATGGAGAGGTAATTTTTATAATCATAATAATTTGTTTAATTTCAAAAAAAATCATTATAATCTATCATTTTTAATTCACTGATTATAGATTGAAAAAAATTAAGTACATCTTTATCTAATAAGATAGCATTGACGTTGACAATCTTATTTATTTTTGTATTTACGCCATTTCAAATTCTAACGACTCTGACTTTAATAGGGAAATCATTTTTTTCCTCAATATATATAGTTAATTCAAGATAGCATGTTGTTAATCCTTATTAAACTTGTAAATTTTTTGTGTGTAATTTGATATACAGGTAAGTCCTATTTATGCTGAATTATAGTAAGTTGAATGAGATTGGCTATTCTAATTAGGTTTACAAATCATGAAAATTAATGCAAAATATTAAGTGCGTATATCAATAATACGTTCTATCTTTAATATTAGATGTATACTAAAATTTTGATCACTTGAATCAACTTTTGGGAACATCAAAATTGAGTTATCGAGTTATCAAACTTGAATGGTTGAGTTGACTCGAGACCAACTGAAATAATTTAATGTTTGCCTTGTTATATTAATTCCCCCTCCCCCTCCGCCTCCCCCTCCCCCTCCCCCTCCCCCTTTCCCTTTCTCTTTCCCTTTCCCCTTCCCCCTTCCCCTTCCCCTTTTCCTTTTGAGAGGATATATAATTATGTAAAACATAAGGGAGTATAATTGTAGTATATAATTCCAATCCCCCAAGTTAACTAGTAATTAGTGTTTGAGCAATGCTACTATCACATAAAAACTATCATATAACTCTCACATACACACACATATGTACTGCGGGTCCCCGCCTGACATGCGGGACCCGCAGTATGTATGTGTGTGTGTATGTGAGAGTTATGTGATAGTAGCATTATTTTTAGTGTTTTGCAAGACTGCTGCGTTCGTACGAATTCTAAATCAAAAAAGTGAAACATGCCTAAATACACATTGTTTTCATAAATTCACGGCATGTGATTGTGATCCTTCATCTGCAATTGAGTAATCATGTGTGTATAAAGGGAGTGGTTAGCATGAAATTAACTTTGGTCAATTGATCAATACAATGTTGACATGCAGGTCGGGAGGTGATCTCTCTATGGGTGTTAATACTGTATTGGTCAATTGACCAACTTAACATGAAGTTAACATCCGTGCATAAATTATACTCAAAAGTTTAGTATAAATGGTAAGATTATAATGTATAACAATAAAAATATGTCAAAATTTAAATATCAGGTCTTATTTTTAATTTTTTTTTCTAATTTTTATTTTGTTTGTATACAAATTTTTGTATATAATTTGTGCACATAAAATTATTCTTTATAATTAGCTTATGTAATGTTTATATTATACAACCAAAAAAAAAAGATGTTCCTTTTACAATTTACGGATCAAAACAAAATCAAAGATAGACTCACACTGGTGACTAAAAAATTACTAATGTAAAGCACTTCTTTAATATTCTTACTAATATACTATAGTAAAAAGAAAAGAGAGGTAAGTGATCATTTATCTTTTTCATAAAGTAACAATTAAAATTATATTTTTTTTACTCTTTATTTGACGATCCAATCATAGAAATATAAATAGCATTGAAAATGTAAAATTATGTTGTATATAATTTAGTAAAATGTTTCAACTAATTTATAGTAATAATAATAATAAACAAGTTGAGTTATTGAAAAACATTACTATTTTACACTGTAAACTACAAAAAAATTTGTCTCCAAAATATTAAGATAAAATTAATATGTCATTTGGTGGAGTTCATTAATATAAGGTGATAAAAATACTTATCACTTTATATAATTTTGTAGAATTATTAATGACAAATTTTAAAAAAATTACTCTTTAATTATTTTTGTAATATATATGTAAATTATACTTTGTTGAGGGGATGAAGTAAATTAAAATAGTAGGAGTAGTATTTTTGCGGGGGTACACATCATATTTTTTTCAGATGATGATGATGTAGAATTTGGAAATTAGTTAGATAAGCCTTATCGATTCATCTAATTTTCGAGGGAGACTACAAATAAGTACCAACGATTTTAAATCCGGACCAATCATCGAATTGAAAAAGTATCGGGTGGATGGATTATTGGTCTAATCAGTGACCGAACTATTATTAATAATTAATAAAATTTAAAAAAATCTCGTTTTTTTATAAACTAAAACATAATACAGTTGAGTTACAATATTATTAAAAGTGATTAATTTTAATATTAAAAAAAATTGGTACAAAAAAATTAAAAAATCGAGTCACTGGATCAATTAACCGGTTTTACCAGTTGAACCGGTGGGTCAACAGATTTTTGACCAAATCAATAAAATCGGGTTAAATCGGACCAGAGTATCGATTGATACTAATTTTTACTGTTATCTTGACCTGGTAAATTGGAAGTCTTTTTTTTTTTTTTTTTTATAACTATTCACGGTCCCATATTCAATTCGATTTCCTAATGAATTAAACACATACATTAAGTTTTCTATAAATTTCTCGTCACCTTCCTCCTGGTCTCTCTTTTCATTTTTTTTCTTAAAGTAAAAAAATTAAAATATAATGCTTTTTTTTTTCCAATTTTTATGGGAAAAAGATCAGAAAAAGAACCAATCAGGTATTTAAGAGATAAACTCGAACTTAAGACATTCTATAATAAACAAAGAGATATATATATCACTAATAATAATCACCTTTTGGTAGTTATCATCACCTTTTGGTCTAGATTTTAGTTCAAATAATAATAATCATAATAATATGTTATGTTATGTATTGCTATAAATTTATATCGAATTATAATTGCAAAATTTATCAATATATAAAATTTATAGAAATTATATGAGAATTTTATTTATTATACATCTCTAATACTTATCTACGTAATTGATAATCAAAAAATGAATATAAAAATTCATAATACAAATTGGGGATAAAAATACAAATAAATAAAATTTAAATATATTCATATTTAATTTTCATATTCGTTTAGAAGAACTCAAATACAAATATATGAAATTGTAAAATGTGTATATCCGCTTGCGTGTTTCGTTGAGTAGGAGAAGTCCACGAAAAGAGACGAGAGTTTGGAGTTTTGGGGTCATTTGGGCCACCTTCAATTGAGACTCCCAATCAGATGAGATCATATGTGCGCGCGAGGGAGGGGAGAATAAGATTCCCACAAATTTAAATTTGAATATGAATGAATATTCCATCCAAAATTTATAAATCCTAATTAGATACTACACCTTGTACATTAAATGAGCATAAAATAAGTTAAAAATTAAGTTTTTTTTTATAAAAAATTTACTTAGTTTTTTTCTCAGTGTGATTAAAAAATTAAAATATAATTCGAGTATTAATAAAAAATTATAATTTAAAAATAAACGAATTTTAAAATTTATTTATAATTTGAGTTGAGCTTAAATTCTAATTTTTTTAATCGAGAAAGTATAAATCAAATCGGAACTATTCAATTGAAAAGTATGCATCTTTCACGGTAGCTACACGTCACAAAATTGATACAATATAATGTGTGCAGCACAGAACGAACGGTCGAGATTTTATGGCGCTGAAAATGTTTACTGTAAATTTATTTTTGCTTTGGCAATGTCACCTAACACCTAACACCTAACACCTAACACCTAACACCATTCAATTCAATGAATTCTTTCAAAAATAAAATCACTATAATTAGATGAGGCACTTTTGGTAAAGTTAGGTACACATTTTATTTTCTAATTATCAGCTCAGATTAGAATTAAAGAAGGACAGAAAAGTATGTTTCATTAATACTAATAAAAGGGCTGGTTGGGATTGGGATACTTAATTTATCGTTCATGCAATATTGATATAAAATTATAAATTGATACCAACCCAGAGGCCAGAATTCAGATTTTATTTTTAAAGCTAAGTCAATATTTATAATTTTAATGGAATACTTGGACATTTCAAAATAGAAAAAAATTTGTGTGGCAAGTCTTGGTCAGAGAGAGACGACCTTGGCTTATAAATTATATTTATATTCCTTTCTCATAAAAATAGATCGTCTTAATTTACTTAAAATTAATTTGTACAATTTTAAATATTTAAATTGATGTAAATTTTAAAATAATATTTTATATTTAATAAGTTAAATTTTCGATTAGAGAGAGATTGCACTTCTTCTGAAGGGATATATTTTAAATAATTTGAAAAAAATTCAAATCAAATAAATTTATATTCGTCTTAAAATTTTAAAAATCATAAAATCAAATATTATAAATTTCAAAACAAAATTCTTTTGGTCAACGGCGATAGTTTTCCACACTTTTGACTTTTGCTTTGTGGCATGTTGATTGCCACTAATTCATATTGGCCACTAAAATTTTGATTCTGTCTTAGATTGGAGATGCAGAAACTCACGACTCTCGCTCACGAATGAATAAATATTTCAAATATAGTAGTAGGAATTTATTTATTTAATGTTTTTTATTAGTTATGTAAATACTCGACACTAAGAGCATTCACAACAGTTTTCCTAATCAATTCTCTATCCCCAATTTTAAAGAATACATCAATAAATCATTATCCAACAGTTTCCTTATCCTTATTTGACTCTCTATTTTAATCTCCATATAGGATTTTACTCCCCAATATGAGGAAGTCAAAAGACAGTTCTCTATATGTATAAAATGACATTTCACACCCTCATTTAAGTGGACAACTCATCAATCATACACTTATTGACATTTTTTTACTATTTCATTTTCAAATTATAAAATTAATATTAACTTATTTTTTAAAAATTAATTTCAAACGTATTCAAATTTAAAATTGATATAAATTTATTTAATTTATATCAATATAATTATAAATATTATAAAAGTACTATTAATTACTCCCTCCGTCCCAAATTAATTGCTCAGTTTTGACTTTTTTTAGTCAAATTGACTATTTTTTAAAACTATTTTGTGTACCATTTTTGCCAAAATATAGGTGAAGAGGTTATAACAAAAAATATATATATATACAATTTACTACTAATACCAATTTTTATAATGTTAAAAATATATTTATACATGCTTAATTATTAATTTTAAAAATAGTCAATTTGACTAAAAAAAGTCAAAACTGAACAATTAATATGGGACGGAGGGAGCATAAAATTTATTATTTTCAATATTTAAATGAATCATATTAAATTTAAATTTAAAAATATCATAAATTAACTTTTTAAAAGTTAATAGTAATCTTATGTACAATTCCAGCTACAATTCATCCAATACTCACTCTATAAATTACTTAAAATTTAAAATAAAATAAAATTTATTTTATAGTAAAATACAATTGATAAATTATACTCTCTTTTATAAATTATAAGATTATTATTAATTTGATGTTTTGACTATTGGAACTTTTAAATTTTATTATTTAAAGAATTAATATAAGGAACCTGTTAAATTTTAACTTTTAAATTTCAAATTTTATTATTTAAAGAATTAATATAAGGAACCTGTTAGGTACATAGTGAAAAAATTGAATCCCTATTTTGTAAAATGATCCAATAGCACGGCAGAGTAGAGATAGAGATAAGAAAACGGTTGTAAATGCTCTAAGCATTTATCGCAAGACCTAGCTAGCTTTTTATTATGAATTATTAACATTTGCATTCATAGTATTTATAGACATATTTTGTTTCTGATATTTTTTTTTATTACTATTAAACTTCATTAATTAAAAGTTATGAGTAAAAATGTTAAAAGTTACATATTAATGGATCGTATGGAAATTTATTAGTCTTAAAAAAAACATAATAACAAAACCAAATTTAATGCATGTTGACCCGCCGACCGCTAGTAACATTCTACAAGATGCTTAAGAAATTGGCTGAAAAATTGGTGCCTCGGAATTTAAATTATGGCAGGCTTATGGCCAGGCCACTCAAATAATGATTTTTTAATTGAAAAATTATTATGCAACCGATTGTTTCTGTGACGTGCACTGTTATGTTTGTTTGTAAAAAATATACTACTTCACTTGGAATTAGACTGTTTGTCTTAATTTAATACTATTTCGAACTATTTAATCTATTTATTAGAGACTATTAATGTAGGATTATTAGTCTCATAATATTCATTTGAAAGTTTAAAATCGGGGGACTATTAATACACATTAATCATGAGATTATATAATTCCTTATAAATAGTCTTAAAAATGACAAAAAATAGTTCATATGACTATTTATAAAATTATTAGTCTCCCATCATTAGATAAAATAGTCTGAACTAGCAAATCACATCACTTGCCATGCGAGATTACAACTCTTATCATAGTAGGTCTACTAGTCCGTTAGAATTAGATAGATATTAGCAAGTTGAAATTAGTTATATAGATATTATCTCATTCATTTTGTTTGGGTTTATCACAATTACTTAATTAATGAACATATATTTGTGTAATACCCATATACTTGGGATAATGAGAAATAATAAAATTATATGTTTCTATAGTGTTAAATTAATAGAAATAGTCCAATTCCAAACATGTTTTTCGCAAACAAACATGACCTTAGTATATTTGAATATTATGTCTATTTTTGTTGGTCAATGCAAAACAAATCTTCTACCATAGAAAAATTTGAATAACAAATCTTCATGTAATCGTTGGACATTGACTATCTTATGGGGCAATGATGACATGTAAAATTGTTTAATTAATCATATTGGATTTTAAATCCCTTATTTTTTTTTGGAATTCCCTTATTATATAGGGCCGGCCCTATATAATTTATGCCATTTTTTTTGTTATATGAAGACTTGGCGTGCACAAGTCCAGTGATTTGAGCTGATTGCCAACTCCATTAGTGATTGGCAACAATATTTCAGTTTGAGTCCTCAAAATTTGTTACGTCTTTTGTATCATTACATACTAAGTACCTTAGTAAAAATAACTCTTTATTTTAATAACAAAATAACTCTTAATGCAGCGTTTGGATCGAAAGAATAAAGGTAGGAATGAAATGACTCATTCCTATGGAATAAAAAAATTTATGTTTGGTTGCGATTGGAACGAATTGAACCATCCTTGTTTTTGTTATTTTCGACTAAAATTTATCATTTTTGCCCAATATTTCAGGCCCAAAACCTTGTGACTAGTTTTTTTATCATTGAGTCATGAGGGTCTTAGGGGAGGGAGAGTATGAAATAATTCATTTCAACTAGAATGAAATGAATCATTCCAATCTCCATTCCATTTCTTCAATCCAAACGCAGCATTAGTCAAAAAGGCTAATGCTCCAAGATTATCACGAAAGGCTAAGTTTGAAAATAACGAATATGTTTAATTAGAGTACTACTTGTTTATGCTTGATTAGATCTGATAATCGCAATGTTAATATTAATCAATCATACTATCAATATTTAAGTTCAAATCGCGACGACTAATCCTGGCTTCACATTTTGTGTTATTTATTATATCAAAATTGGTTTGAATTTTTTACATAAACCCTAGCAAGAAATTCAAGGAAACTGGAGTAGTTACTAATTAAGACAATGGTGATGACAACGATGATGAAATTGAGCGAAATTGACAAAGTAGACTACTCCAAGTCAAATGACAAGGACTCTGTGTGTGTGTTTTCCCAGGCCATAATGACAGGGACTTGGCTCTACCCAATTGATGCTTAATTCCATAATCCATAGGGTCCATAAATAATTTGGTGTTATCTTCATTATTTTTGTAAGCTTCACAAAAACCAACGGTTGTTTCTAATTATTATTAACTCTAGTTGGAACAATCGATCCCCCTCTTGTTTAAACAGTCTTTTCCATCGCTTTGAAGCCTTCAACACTAGCTAGTTTTTATTTTGTTTGTTGTTATATGTAGACTCGGTCGGCAGGCATTGTGAGACATTTGGCAACTCCATTGGTGAATATTGGCAATGGCAATAGTATTTAAGTTTGAGTCCTTCAAATTTAGTTACGTCTTTTTTTATCATCACTCAAGTACTCATGTTAGTCAAAATTACTCATATTTTAAGTAGGCATAACATCGCTCATAAATACAGTCTCAGTGTGTATATCAAATTTAATTAACTTATATATATGTATTAATATATATTGAGAGAGAGAGATAGAGAGAGAGAGAGAGGGATAGAGAACAATGTAGATGCATCATGCATGTGCATTTCCCACTCAAAAGATTTGAAGCATGCATAGATTTTCTAAAGAATATATTCCCCTAGCTAGTGCATGCATACTTTTGGAGGTAGTAGTTGGACAATAAACAAAGCCAAAAAAGCTCATGTTTGGCATTTCCCAAACTGTTGAAGGAAGGCCAGGCCAGGCCACTTGTTGTTGCTAAGATATGCCCAAAGTGACAGACTTATCCATTCACTGGCCTATGGTAGAAGGATCTGGTGCCAAATTGGCAAGCAGGCTTTTAATATACTCCATTTTCTATTGACATTGGTGGATGATAGTTACAAGAGAACATTCATCGGGCGGGCGGTCATGTTTTTTTGAGGAACATATTCTCTACTAGCTAATTCTATGGTTCTTAGATATATATATATATATATATATATATATATATATATATATATATTACGTTAGGAAGTTTCTATGCATGTGAAAAATATAAAGCATGCATGCATGCATATGGTGTAAGAATATGTAATGTGAATGTGATGATAATTAAGAACCAAGGGGGGAAAAGGAAGCTAATGCATGGGATACTATGAATCTTTCTTGTCATAACCTAAGTAATGGAAGACGGACAAAAATAACAAATTAATGCAAGTGTTACATCTTCCACTTGTTTATCACTATCCTTTGTAGCTTAGTAGTGATATTTCCTCGAGTAGGGAATCAAAAAGGTACATAATAATATGGGCATGTGTATAGACATGCACACACACATTCATGTAAAAGGGTAACTTGGGGAAGGAACTAGCAAAATAATTGATGAAAATAACCTCTCCAAAAATATATATATATATTTGCTTATATATGCCGGGCAACACTTTGTTTACACAAGTACTTTTTATATTTTTTAGCAAGTCCGGTACTAAATAAAATAAATTGTACCAAAAATGGCAAGTGCACTTACTAAAAAGTAAAACTAGTAAATATTTTTTTTTAAAAAAACTCAATAAAATTACTTACAAAGACCGTTACTATACCGTACCTATGTCACTAAAAATTATGGAAGCATCTAACTAAACTTTTTTTTTTATGAGTCGTGCTGCAATAAATTTGCCGAATTATAATTGCGAAACTTATCAATACATGAGACTGGTATAAATTATAAGAGGGTCCCACTTATTACATATTATTTCCAAAAAGATACCACTACTATTTATTCACTTAACTGACAATCAAAAAGTCGACGTAAACATTCATACGTAATATATATTATTTTCCCTTATTTATGCACTATGGGAAATTTATTTGAAGGAATTGGTGAATTCTCTAAGGAGTTCTACTTCTACATCTTTAGAATCATGGCGATGATTTTCCAAAGAAGAAGACTGAAAATAGAAGAACCCAAAACACAATTATTTTAGAGGAGAGCCCATTACTTGCCGGTGAACGATGAACAAGCTTGCATTAGAATGGGCTTAAAGTTTAAAAAAAAATAACTAAGTATTCTTGAGTTTAAAAGTTCAAAAAAAACATCCACCATATCCCACTCGAGACAGGCCCATAAAATACAAGTATTTTCACATTTTCTCAAACGTATTTTAATTAGTTAATAATTTATCGTATATGAATGAATCTAGTGATAATAATTAATCATAATCAACTACATACTTTTGTATTCATTTTTAGTACTAATTTTTTAGTAAGCAAAATATTATTGATTTTGAATTATGTATGTCATCTGCTTAATTTATAAGGGAAAAGTCAAATTAAACTACAATTGTTGAAACCATTTTTCCATACTATGATGCCTTGTATTACCCTTCTTTATTGAATAAAACTATTAGAATAATGTTGTGGTCTCAAATTTTGGTCTCATGTATTCCTTCAAAAAAATGTAGTTCTAACTATTAAGCACATTTATGACTGAATATTTACTCGGAATTGATATTTTCACAAGTAAAAATAATAGTTTCACAATGTTCTTTTCACATGAATAGTAATCAAGTCTCACACTTATGTTAAAGTTGCCTCGTGGAAATATCAATTTTAACTTGCGAAAATAACAATTCTCTATTTCTTTATATGTAAAAGAAATACTCCCTTCATCTCTTAATATAAGTCGTTTTAGAGTTGTACACAAGTATTAAAGAAATGATTGTATAATATTAAATATAATATCAATTGTCTATATTGTCATTGTATTGAAAAAAAAAAGAGTGTTATTTATTAGGCAAAAAATAGTGAAAGAATTAAAATTATATTTAATACTTGGATAATATTGAAAAATAAGCATTAATGTTTACTTGAAATTCTCAAACGATTTATATTAAGAGACAAAAATATTTCTCTAAAACGACATATATTAAGAATAATAAGTCAATTAACTAAAGTTTTGTAATTTGGGTCCTTTTAACATGTGCTCTTAGGGCACATGCTACGCACACAGTTCAAGAGAATTCTCTTGAACTGTGTGCATATTCTCTTGATTTCTGCATTTGTATCAAGTTCAAGGGAATATGCACACAGGGGCGGAGCATGCAGTCGGCTTTCGGGGCTATAGCCCAACCCAAATTTTTTTACTAGATATACTATATAATTATGTAGCCCAAAGTAAAAAAAGTTGGAATAGTCTTGGTCAGCCCAGTCCAAATGTACAATTTTAGCATTATAATATCATTGGTCCGCCCAATCCAAACGTACAATTTTGACATTATAAAATTTTTAGCCCGTCCCAATTATTTTTCATGGCTCCGCCCCTGTATGCACACAGTTTAAAAGAATATTCTCTTGAACTATGTGTTTAGCATGTGTCCTTTAAAAAATTTCTTGTAATTTATAGTCTTATAGACCCATCTATATACCATACTTAGTTTATTGTCATATTGATAAATATATATCTTTTAAATTATGCATATATGATCACCTCACAAACATGACTGACCTTTCTTCCACATCTGTTACTACTGTAGCTAATACTGTAGCCTCAACTTCAGAGGCCACTGAGTTAATTGCCTACCAGGATGTTAAAGAAGCTTTAGATAAATGGACTATTCCTAAAGTTAAACCAGAAATGATTTACAAAATTAGAACTTTTGATTTTACCAGTAAAAGAATAATCAAAACTTTTGAACATGCTGTTCCCTTACAGGACAATGATACTATCGTTTATTTACTTCATATTGAAGATCTGTATCCCTTTATGCAAAAATATAAATATGTGCATATAGGACTTGTTCAAATTGCTTTTAAACCTTTGACTTTACTTGGTCAAAATACCAGTATTCAATGCACTCTAAAAGATGGAAGATGTCTTAACTGGAAAGCATCTCTTATGGGAGCTATTGAAACTAGTCTAGCTCATGGACCTGTTTATTTTAATATTTACCCGAATTTGAGCATTTCTCTGACTGACAGTAATTTGTCTAAAGTCCTTGAAATGAGAATCATATCCCATGGATATGAGTATTTACCAGGATCCCCTCCTTTTGCTATTTTATTCAGAATTAACCTTAAAGTTTTGACAACTTTAAATCCGTATATTAGAAAGCAGAGTCTACAAGGTCATACTGTCCTTATTGATTCTAATCTCTTCAGCAGCCAAGTGGCTATACCCAGAATGATTCCTTGGGAAGATATTACTTTTCCCAAACAATGACAGATTACTAATGTCGTTTCTACCAGACCTTTAATTAGATAATCCATAGAAGACGTTATCCAGACTCGCGAGGGAAATGTCTATATTAGTTTTCAGAAACCTTTAATCCGTAGCCAGTCTACTAGAAGTTGTATTCCTTATAATATTGATTTTTTCGAATCTATTAGACATTCAGTGTCTGAGCCTGTAGAGTCTGTGTATCAAGGATCTACCAAGGCATCTAGCAACGAATCCGTTAAAATAGAGGATCATATTAAAGGCCTTCATATTTTTGAAAACCAGATACCTCATGGTATCTATGGACCTAGTACCTCCAACAGAAGACCAAACAGTCCTACCGCTAGTGACATGCATTTTGAATGCTAATGGATTTTACACCTAATAGCAAAATTCGTGTTCTTTTAAACCAGGAATTTATGCAAGATAAATATCAAGATTTTAGAACTTGGTATTTTAATAACCATAATAAAGAGAGATTAGCAGAATTAAAATCTGATTATTATTTTTATTTAAATCAAAACCAGTATATTATATCATTTACTCAATGGTATTTTTATTTTATTAAACCTACTGAAACTTTTGATAAAGATCAATTAAATATTTTAACCAGTATTCAAAGAGATTGGATTACTACTACCGGTGGTATTATTAAATCTGTTCATCCTCCCCCTCAGTCTTTAGAACTAAGAGCTGGAAATGAGAATTCAAAACCTTTAATTATTAATCCGTATGTTGAGATTTCTGAAGATAATTCTAATCTTCAAAGAAGTATGAGGTATGGTGACATTATACCCATTACTAAACAGAATAATTATACTAATTTATTCTTTCAAACTGTGGGAAAACAGTTAATCAGAATTGAAGACCAAATAATTAATTTTAATGATGTTGGAAAACAGCTAACCAAAATTGAGAATCAGGTTAATAACTTAAATAATAAATATCAAATGATCCCTAAACCTGCTAACCTCCAACCTGTCACTATCAAACCTCCTCTTGAAGTTACAAACTTTAAGATGCGATCTACTAAAACAGATGATGATTTTATTGAAAATCTTCTTAACAAAATGAAAGATTTAAAAATTTCTACAGGATCTTCATCTCAAATTAATGTTATTTCTGATAAACCTTCCTCATCCCAGAATATTGAAGATATTCATGAGAAAAACAATGATGATGAACCAGATCTTACACACATATTTGAGATACAGAATAACTTTCAGGATATTGATTCTGTTAGTAAGATTGCTTATAGCCAAAAGCCTATTCAGAAAACTAGTTTTTCAGCACCCAATAGATATTATTATCCTAGACCTACACTACAAGATATCCTTTATGAAGAAGACTTTCTTCATTCCCAGAAGTCTTATCATGGTAAGACCATTTATGAATGGAACATAGATGGTAAAATCGAATACCAGATCTTTGAAACCATACATCATATGATGATGTATGCTACTGTTTGTCGGCAGAATAATAATACTGATCATCAGATCTGTAGATTTCTTGCTGCTGGTTTTACCGATATTCTTAAAGGATGGTGGGATAATGCCATCACTGATACCCAGAAAGAAGAAATCTTAAAAGCCTTTAAGACTGAAATTGACCCTATTACTGCCGTTGAAACTAAAAGAAAGGATGCTTGCTATACTATGGTATAATCTATCCTCCACCATTTTGTTGGACCAGGACTTATGAATGCCGATAGAGGTAGAGAAGTGTTACAAAATCTCAAATGTCCTTCTTTAACTCATTTTAGATGGTATAAGGATGTTTTCTTTATGAAGGTCATGCAAAGAACTGATGCTAATAGTGAACATTGGAAAGCCAAATTTGTTGATGGGCTTCCTACTTTCTTTGCTGAAAAAGTTCGTAAGAAACTTAGGGATAAACATGATCAAATGAGTATTCCTTATAACCAGTACTCCTATGGTCATGTAGTGGCTATTATTATCGAAGAATGATTATCATTATGTAATGATATGAAACTTCAGCATCTGATGAAACAACAGAATCTTACTAAAAGACATGAATTAGGAGAATTCTGTGATCAATTCTCTTATGAGACCAAGATCCAGTACCCTTCTAAACCTAGGAAGCAACAGCATAAGATTAAAACACACAGAAAACGTCATTCTTCTAGAAAAGATACTTCAGGAAAACCTTCTAGGAAGAAGAAGACTAGTAGTAAAAAAGATAAATCTACTGTAAAATGTTATAAGTGTGGTAAAACAGGACATTTTGCTAATAAATGTAGGTCTAAGGTTAAACAGAAACTTAAAGAATTATCTCTTGATGAAGATGTTCAACTTGAGATTCTTAATTGTCTGTCCAGCAGCGATAATGATAATGAAGAATCTGATCAAGAGATTGATGAGATCTACTCTTCTTATGAAGAAGAGGATGACCAGGAACCCCAGACTTGTGTTACTTGTTCTCCAGATGGCTGTAACACAGTTGCTGAAGCCAATTACTAGAAAGCCATTGTTGAAATGAATGGTTTAGATATTGGCCCAAGTATTAATGTTCTTACCAGTTCCCAACAATCTATGCTTGACATAGCTGATCTTATAAAAGATCCAGAAATTAAATTAAAATTTTTGAAAACTTGTTATAAGAATCATAAAACTGAAGATGATATTCTCCTAGTAGAACAATACAGTATACGTGAGGTTATGAAAAGAATGCAACAGACTTCTACTAATGATAAACCTGTTACTATTAATGATTTAAAAGCAGGAATTAATCTTTTAAAAACCGAAGTTAAACAACTTAAAACAGCTAATATTATTATTACAACTGATTTAAATAATATTAAGCAGCATTTAAGCACCAAACCAGAATCTTCTAAAAAGAATGATGAAGTTACTGATAATCAGTATCTTATGCTCATGAATCAAGTTGTTTTCCAAAAATGGTATATCCGTATTACTTTTATTATTAAACCAGACTTTATTTTAAAAGATACTATTGCCCTTGTCGATAGTGGCGCTGATATGAACTGTATTCAGGATGGATTAGTTCCTACTAAGTATTTTCAGAAGACCACTCAATTTTTAACTAGTGCTAGTGGTAATACTATGAAAATAAAGTATAAATTACCTGAGGCTTTTATCTGCAATCAAGGTATTTGTCTACCTACTTATTTCGTGTTAATTAGGAATATGAGTCAAAGTATTATTCTGGGCACTCCTTTTCTTTGTCTTTTAATGCCTATTTCTAAGATTGATACTTTGGGTATTCATACTAATCTGAATAATAGAAAAATCATCTTTGAATTTATTACAGAACCTTATACTAAGGAATTAAATCAAGTTAAGAACATGATTTATTTCAAAGAAAAGCAGATAAATTTTATTCAAAAAGAGGTAAAATTTCTTACTACTGAACAAAGGATTTTACAACTTTCTCTACAGGATAAAATTAAAACTCTTCTAAAAACTATACAAACAAAAATTTGCAGTGATGTTCCTAATGCCTTTTGGGATAGGAAGAAGCATATTATTTCTCTTCCTTATATTCCGGGTTTTAATGAAAAGAATATTCCTACCAAATCTAGGCCAAGCCAGATGTAGAAGGAATATCTTATTTTGTGCAAGAATGAAATTGAATCTCTTAAACAGAAAAGTCTTATCAGACCTAGTAATTCTCCTTGGAGTTGTACTGCATTTTATGTTAATAAACATGCAGAGATAGAAAGAGGAATTCCTAGGCTTGTGATTAATTATAAACCGTTAAATGAGGCCTTACAATGGATTAGATATACCATCCCTCATAAGAAGGACCTCCTGGATAGATTGCATAATGCAATTATCTTTTCTAAATTTGATTTAAAATCTGGATTCTGGCAAATCCAAATCTGTGATAAGGACAGATATAAAACAGCTTTTACCGTACCTTTTGGTCATTTTGAATGGAATGTTTTACTATTTGGAGTCAAATATGGACCATCAGAATTTTAGCATATTATGAATGATATATTTAACCCTTTTACAGAATTTGCTATTTGTTATATTGATGATGTTCTTATATTTTCATCCTCAATTGAACAACATATTAAACATTTAAATATTTTCAAAAATGTTATCATTAAAAATGGTTTAGTTGTATCTGCATCCAAAATAAAGCTTTTCCAAACTGCTATTCATTTCCTTGGACATAATATTTTCAATGGAACTATTATTTCTATTGATAGATGTATTGAATTTGCATCTAAATTTTCTGATGAAATTAAGGAAATTACCCAACTCAGAAGATTCCTTGGAAGTATTAATTATATTAGAGATTATTATCCGAAATTATCACATGATTCTTCTATTTTACAATCCAGACTCAAAAAGAATCCTATGCCTTGGACTGAAGAGTATACTCAAGCTGTTCAGAAAATTAAACAAAAGGTTAAACGGTTACCATGTTTGTCCCTTCCTCATCCTGAATGGAAGAAAATTGTGCAAACTGATGCCTCTAATCAAGGCTATGGTGGGATACTTAAACAGTATAACCCTATTAAGAAAAAAGAAGAATTACTTCGTTTTGCTTCAGGAACCTGGAAGGGTGCTGCTTTAAAGTACCCTACAATCAAAAAAGAATGTTTATCTATTGTCAAATGTGTTTTAAAATTTCAGGATGATCTTTTAAACCAACATTTTCTTATTAGAGTAGACTGTTCTGCTGCTAAACAGATATTTAAGAATGATGTACAGAATCTTGCCTCTAAACAAATATTTGCTACATGGCAAAGTATTTTATCAGTATTTGATTTTAATATTGAATATATAAAAGGAGAAAATAACTCTTTACCGAATTTTCTAACCCGTGAATATTTACAGGGTTGATGATTAGAGGAAGAGGCCGAGGCCGAGGCAGACAACAGTATTATACAGAATTTCCAAGTATTAATACTCCCAACAGTACATCTTCTTCCATTCAAACGGCAAAAGATGTTTTACTCTTACCAGAACAGTATATACCTAACAGTAATATTGAAGAAATAATTCTTTATATTGAACCAAATGATGAAAAATGGATGAAAGATCCATGGAAAATTAAGAGGCGTTATTTAGTGACTCAGCAATTTCCTACCCATTTTGATCAATACCGTTATATCTATGAACAAATAATCATAGAAACAGCATCTATGGATATAAAGCATACGCTTCATGATCCATCTAAGGCCACCAGCCCTATTTCATACAGTAAAACAACCATCAGAAATATTATGCCCATTACTAATTGGGGCATACACCCTCATACTACCCGAATTGTCGACTCCAAAAATATAGAAACCAGGTATAGTTATTGGGATTATATTGATTCCTTTACCTATCTGTTCTATTACCAGAACCCTGTTCATAACCATTCTTGGTTTATTCGAATTTGTCCTGATGTTCTAAGAAACGAAATACCTAACTGATTTTTCGTTTGGTGGGATAAATTTGGTATAACCATGGAAACAATACTAGAATCAGTCCTAACAGTATTCAAGAATTAGCAAGTTGCCTACTCCCATATTCCTATAAACAAAGATTTGTCCATGACAAAACTTTTTATTCATTTTATTATCCGATTGCAAATTCCATGGATATGAAAATGGGATTTAAAATGTGATTATCAGAATAAGATTCCTTGCCTTAAAAGGATTTTCTTTACCCGTTGGTGGGACAAAGGTCTTAATCCGACTTTACCAGAATTGATAAAATCTATTAAAGACTATACTCAAGCCTGTTTTGATGCAGTCTCTAAGATTCTTCCTGAACCACATGATAATCCATTTATTAAAATTCAAGAAGAATTAAAACAGAAATTTGCAAATCTTTCAAGAGAAGATTTAATTGTAAAATCTATGAATTTTATGAAAAATTAATTTCTAAAATCTATGGAACAGGATAAAGATGACTCATCAATGAAAACTGTAAGTTCTGATCAGGATGATAATGAATTCAATGTACTAGCCGGAGAAAGTCAAGAACCTGATGAGACAGAAGGCACTATAGGTGATTTTTGGGATTCTCTTACAACCATTATCTCAGAAAGAATGGAACAAAATAAAAAAGGAAAAGGTAAAGCTTGATGTTACCTGTCCACCACCAATCGCTCCATTATCAGCAAGAGGACAAAACTGTTGTCCTTAAAAGTCTCCACTTGTAGAGATGCTCCTCCATTATCAAGGAAAAGACAGATAGCTGTCCTCCACCAGAAGAGAATATTAGCTTTATTAAAGTTATCTTTATTAAAGTTAATCCTACTACCGCACAGCTGTCCCTAAAGATAAGGATGAAGCAGGATATCTGACTCCACTTATAAGGACACGCCACCTGCCCCTCTCTTTATCTTTTGTTTTCTATTTAAGGGAAACCTCACCCTTATGTTGAGGCAGAGTTTTCTTTGTTAAGTTTTTTTTTTCCCTGTACTTCTCTCTCTCATAAATAATAATCTGAAGGTTTGAAGATATCATCGTCTCCTTTCTCTCTCTGTAAGTATTGCTAATATAAATTATTATGTTTTCATAGTTGATCTTTTATCATATCATCAGGATAATAGTAATCGATATAGAACAGAGATCATTAACGCTGTAGATAATCATAATCGTTCTTACTTTAAAGAAAAATTTTCTGAATCTGAAATTTTGATTGATAAAACTAAAAAGGCTATACAGGAAGAAACCTGCCGGTTGATCGTGGTGGGAAGAACCCCCACTCAACAGTAGTTTATGAGATCATATATGCAGTAATTTAGAATTTATATATTGTTAATATGACTTTAAAATATTCTTGCTATGCTGCTATTCTGATTCAAGAACTTGAATAAGTGGTACGTCACCCAAGTCGCGTTGAGGGTTTATGTCGTTGATCGGGTAGGGTGTTTTGACTGTTCCTCATAAATCATTGACAGACGTGCTTATTTGGTGTTCTTGGCTCCCTATGGTATCAGTTTATCCACAAGAATCCTTAGTTAGAATGAGCATGCAGTCGGCTTTCGGGGCTATAGCTCAACCCAAATTTTTTTTTACTAGATATACTATATAATTATGTAGCCCAAAGTAAAAAAAGTTGGAATAGTCTTGGTCAGCCCAGCCCAAATGTACAATTTTAGCATTATAATATCATTGGTCCGCCCAATCCAAACGTACAATTTTGACATTATAATATTTTTAGCCCGTCCCAATTATTTTTCCTGGCTCCGCCCCTGTATGCACATAATTTAAAAGAATATTCTCTTGAACTGTGTATTTAGCATGTGTCCTTTAAAAAATTTCTTGTAATTTATAGTCTTATAGACCCATCTATACAAATTTATAAACAAACTACAAGCATTTAAGTGGATATCAAATCCCCATAGACGTTAGAGACTGCTATTAAAAATGGTTTTTAGTGAGTACCGAAAAAATTATAGTCAGCCAAACGTCCAAACTCCAAACCACTGATCATATTATAAAAACATGTACTGTGCCCATCATGAGTGTAAATAAATTAATATGAGTGTAAATACACGCTTCAAAAATATGAGTGTAAATAAATTAAGTCGAGTTGATTATTGAGTTGTTCAGATTTGGTTCACAAAATTTATCGAATACAAAATAAAATTTGATTGAGGCTCGTTCAGCTATCGAATCAAGCTCGAACAGTTTGAACTTTTCAAACGAATATGATCTTAATATCAATAGAAAATTACAATTTGAGAATATTCAAGTAATTTATCGAACTTTAAAATTTGCTCATATTCGAATGATTTATATTTCGAGTCGAGTTCGAATCAAACTTTTAGTTAAACAAGTATAAATCAAGCCCGAACTGTTTGTTCATTTTACAGCCTTGCATTCAAGTTTACTAGTTGCACATTCAAATTTAAGTAAGTGACTAATTTACACTTAATAATTAAGATCTCAATTCATTTATTTATTATCTTTCACTTTTATCATTTATCCTATTACACTTAATAATTATAAAACAAAATAGAATTTAAACAAATATAATAATTATATAAAATGAAATTAAACATTATATATCGCTTTTTTAAAAAAAAAAGACAAATAAAACCCCATAATTGCTTCCCTAGAAATATAAATTCAATCTTAAAAAAAATTAGACCCAAGAAATAAAAAGTCATCCTATTTTATATAAATACTAGATAAACTAATTATTTGATATTAAATAACTGAACTAAATATTGATTGTCAAATGAATATTAGTGTTTTATATTATTATTGAAAAACAATATGACTTTTTTTAGGCTAATTATTTATAAGACATGCAGGAATATCTTATATTTCCCAAAAAAATATATATTATGAGGTTAAGTTTGTCTTATTTTTTATATAGACATTATATTTGTCTAAACATCTTATGTATTTGTTTAAATTATTTTTATTTTATTGTTATTATGTGTAATAGGGTAAAATTAAAACATGACAAATAAGTAAAATAGGTCTCATTTATTAAGGACGGGTTAGTCACTTATATTTAGGTGTGCAATTAGTAATTAGGGCGTGCATATATCATTACCCAAAAATATTCCCTCTATTATTTTTAATTGATGTTTTAGAAAGAAAATACAAAAAAGTAAGAAATACAATTAATATGATTAAAATAAATATAAACTTTCAATATTATCCATCAAAATTTATTGACAAAGATAAAAGATAAACAAATTAATATTTAATATAAAAATAATATAATAAATTAATTCATTAATATTTCTTTAAAATCTACAAATGATAAATAAAAAAATAAATTTCACTATTTAAAATAATTATAAAAAAAAAGGAAGCGAGGGAGGGAGTAGATGACATTGCTCATCAAATCTACTTGGAAGCAACAAACACTAAATCCGAAACGGACGGTAACTGGCCAGACGTGACTCGCTGCCGAATGAGATTTGTACAAGTGGAAGGGTGGGATTAATTGCCCACTTGTTCACATTGTATTTTTTTCCCTTCTATAAATGAGGAATAGGCCGAAAATCCGAAAAACAAAATCCGAAAAAGAAAAAGAAAAAGAAAAAGAAAATCTTTCGGGAAATGCCGACTTATGAAATAACCAAAAGGTGGGACATAAATAATTTATGAAATTGTAGGCGCCTCTAGTTTTTAATTTTAGTCATTTTCAAACTTCATCCAGTCACATCAATTGAAAAGATGTACTTAATAAACATAATAATCAAAGAAACTGATATTTTGATTTACTTTATTGTAAGACAAATCTAATTGCTTAAAGTTTGTCATGAATCACAAGTAAAAAAAAAACTTGGGAACATAATGATTTTAGTAGTTAGCCTATGTAATTTTCTGAATCATATATTGTGGTATTAATTTTTTTTTTGTATTAAAATTTACAATTTTGTTTTTTTTGTGTGCAAAATATGAAAAGTAGGTAATGCATTCAGAACTCTAGACATGACATATTGTGCCTACAACAACTACGTTTACATGAATGGAATCTCGCCGCACTTATGTCAAGGTTGAAATTCAGGGATCTTTCGCGATTAACGTGTAAAACGTAGAGTTATAACTTGTTACAGGAGAGTAAGTTACCCATCAGAAGGGACATATCTCACTGAAAATGTGTCTTTAATCCAAAAACGACGTAATTTTAAAGCGTAGCGAGATAGGCGCGTCCGTTCGGACCCATAAAACGACATAGTTTTACCCTTAGCGGAACCAAAACTACGTAGTTTTAGGCTTTAGCAGAAAAGGTGCGATAAAACGACGTAGTTTTGGGGTGTCCGTTCAGACTTATACTTTTTCAGCAGATACCGCTTCTCAAAACGACACAGTTTTGACAATCGAACTAAAATAAAATTTAAATTAAATTTTAAATAAAAAATTTAAACCAAAAAGTCATATACAAAACGCTAGCCAACTGACCGGTTGGCAGCGCGCGAGTTTGAACCGAGTCTTGGCTAGGTCATCTTTCTTTCACAAAAGTGGGGTGCCCTTTGAGGCCCAAACCCAAGAGCAATTTCTTTATATATAAAAACATTAAATTTTAGTTCTTAACCGATGTGGGACTTGACTTTTCCCACATGTATTTATTATCATTTATCATTTTCAAGGGTGATCTTTGGGAGTTAATATCTCATTCATTACTCAATGGATTTGAGCTTTCAAATGCTTAATTTAATTTACTCATGGAATAGAACACATTAATATATAAATTTATTTTAAATAATTATTAAAACCCACTTTAATTTTGGCTAAAAAATTAACAACCGGATCCGTGTAACACATACTCTAGAAATATATATGTTGAAGTTGTGGAGTGGTGGTGTAAAGATTTTGAGCTTATCTGATGTTTCGATGATCTCATCAAAATGACCACACTAAATTTAGGTCATTAAATGGTAGTGATAAATAATCTAGAAATATACATGCATGCATGTTGTGTGTGAAAGTATGAATGATGTACCAAAAATCTAATTTCACATATGAAAGGGAAGCACTGAAGGAAGTTCTGGGTTCCAAGTGCGAGTGTTTTGTGGTGACCTAATAATCATTGACAACTAAAAGAACCCAAGATTGGTACGGTTAATGATAGGAGTCGATTGGATGCTATCACTTGATTAGGTAAACATTTACTCGGTCTACCTAATAAAGACTTTGAACATGATATTAACAAAATTATGGTGGTTCTAAGGACTCAGGTGGTCGAGGGTTGTGTAAAAATGTTTTTAAATTAAATGTGTTTATTGACTTTTTAGAAGTGTTCAAGTGAATAAATCTTTGACAAAAAAAATTAATCGAAGGAAAAGATTTATGCTTTTGAAAACAAATTTAAAGTTTATACGACATAAAACATATATCCAAAATACGTATGAAAATTATTTTACCTTTAAAGTATGAGGTTGTTTTTTTGGGTTTCCCAAGGTACACGGGCTCAAAATCGAGACCTCTGGTAGAGACATCTCTAGTTCACACCATACGTTTCAAAAGTAGAGATACAATTTAATTTTTAAAGTCAAACGACAGTCTATTAAACTTCAAAATTATTTGTATGAATTTTTTTTAAATGAAATGAAATAAATTTTGTGAGTAATAATTTTTGTTATATATTATACAATTATAATAATTGTATCAATTAAAATTAAATAAATTCACATAAATTTAAAATTTAATACTAAATCATTTTTTGATCTCAAAAATAAATTATATCTCCAATTTTAAAACCCACAAATGTTTCATAACGCATCTCTCTCCCTCTCCAACCATTTGAGGCGAGTACTTTTACGTGTTAAGACTCTTTTCAAATATGTGGGCCATAGATGACCAAGTATTATAATACTATCCTATTTCATCGAAATTGCTCTCTCTACTTTTAACGTGTTAGACTCTTTCCAAATATGTGAATGAATTAATAATTCTGAAACTTATTCGCAGTTTTATTGGTATGGACTGGAGTAATGTAACACACATTATTTACCGGAAAAAATGAAAATGTATTCGCTGTATAACATAATCTAAAGCTATCAATGTTAAGTAACCATAAAGAGTAAGAAGGGAAAAAAATAAAACAAAGGAAAATGTGTGATCCAAATACACGAAACTTTCTCACGGAGGTTTTATAATATAAATATAGATATAGATATAAATATAAATATTTTAGGGTAACAATTTTTATCAGAGTAATTTTTATTTGATTTAAGTATCAAATTATAGTTTGTAATATTATTTTAGAGTTGATATTAAGTGGACTTTTTCTTAGATAAATACGTGTCTTGGTTATCCATAATTTTTTACCATATTCATATCAATTTCCTTGTATTTTTATATTAAATAATGCTATTATCACATAAAAATAATTATATAAAATTTATATACACAAATATATATATTATAGACCTCACGTGCTAAGCTGATCTCAAAAATATTCATGTAAATTTTATATGATATTTTTTTTATGTGATAGTAGCATTGTTGTTTTATATCTGTGGGTAGGGTAGGATCTTGTAACGTCTATACAAGATAAAAGTGTGAACATGTCGCGTCACTTACACGTGTCTATGGCCCCAAACTCTGTTTATTTTCTGCTAAAAGATAAAAGAAGAAGAAAAAAAGTGACTAGAGTTTGTGGTTTGGATAAAGAGTTTGAGATGTTTACATTGTTTATCAGTTGGCAAAAAATATTTTCATAATCAATAGAATCATATCTCAAAAGGAAGGAAGGAAGGAAGGAAGGAAGGAAGGAAGGAAGGGTGTTTGTATAACTAGAAATTGAAAAAAAAAATGGTAACTTTGGTTGCTCGCCATGGAAGGCATTTGCAGCGTTACAACAATATAGGCCGTCGCCAAGTCGTGGGGTTCGTTTCTCCCTCTCTCTCAGTTTTTTCTCTCTTTCTACTCGTTTGCAGGGGGTAATCAAGTGTGAAATGGGATCTGTCTGATTTTTTTTATTTTTTTTCGTTTGCAGGGGGTAATCAAGTGTGAAATGGGATCTGTCTGATTTTTTTTATTTTTTTTGAATGGGGAACAAGGGTTTGAAAATGTTCTATTTTTCAATCTTTTGATTCTTGAGAGAAACAGAGAGTTGGGACCAAAATTTCTCTTTTATTCAAAATGCCCATAATTTTGTGTGAAATACTTGATGTAAAAACCTTGAAATCAACAACATTACTTGAGGGAGGCTGGTTTGTTAATGAGAGAAGATTAACCAGGGAAAAAGAAAGAAAAGAAAAGGGGAAAACAGAGAAGAAAATTTTGTTCCTTGTGGGACTGTTGAAGGATTTAGAAGATTTTAGATGGGGGTTTCTTCTAGTGTATAAATTATTACCAATCTCTATTAGACATGTAAATAATATGTTATTTCTAATTTTGGGTAATTTTTCTATATCTCCAGTTAGGAAATAGTGGGAAGAGAGTTGGGTGGTTGATTTTATTAATCTTTGCCATGTGTTTGGTTATTAATGTTTATTTTTTGTTCAGATGTATACCATATAGAGTGCAGGATGGAAAAAACTTAGAAGTTCTAGTCATTAGCTCACAGAGAAAAGGCAAAGGGATGTTGTTCCCCAAGGTACTTGGTTTATATTTTGTTGATTTCTGCTATACTAATTATCAACACAAGTACTTATGGCGATTTGGTTGTGCCAATTTACTGCAAAAGTTGCTAATATTTCATTTACATTATCCTACTGTTTTACCAGGGTGGTTGGGAAAAGGATGAATCCATTGCGGATGCGGCTGCGAGGGAGACAGTTGAAGAAGCTGGAGTAAAAGGCATTCTTGAGGTTAGTTATTCTCTGTACTTTATTTTTCTTTTTTTTTTTTATTTTTGATCATGAAACTGAGTGATATATATCAATTTGGCATGTTAGACTTTGATGATCCTTTGTTGATATCAATGAAATGTTTTCTTCATAAAATTCACATACCTGGGGACATATTGAAGCATGAACTATTGCTAAAGATAGACGCAGTCTTTACAAACGTTGTTTGTTGAAACAATGCAGAACTAGATTGCATTTGTAATGCTTTTTGAAGAAGAATGGGGGGTGGGGGGGTGATTCGAGAAGCAATATTCAGCATCATTTCCCTCGGGCATGAAGATAACAAACCAAACATACATGTGAATTTGGTGTTATATAAACATTTACTATATTTTCAGAATGGTTGAAATCTTATACTAGTATATGAAACGTGTTACGGCAGGAAGAGTTGGGTCAATGGAATTTCAAAAGCGGTGGGAATGGCGTTTATTATGAAGGACATATGTTCCCTTTATGTGTTGAGGAGCAGCTGGATTTTTGGCCAGAGAAAGACATCCGTCAAAGAGTATGGGTAAGTTTGAACTCTCAACTAACTTTGCCTTAAAATTTCGCTCCAGCCTTTTGGTTATGAAACAAAATTTCTGATTCTATGTGCAACAACTTGTTTCCTGTAGATGAGTGTCCCAGAAGCTAAAGAAGTTTGCCAGCATTGGTGGATGAAAGAAGCCTTGGATCGATTAGTAAACCGTCTCGAATCTCTAGAGAAGCATGAATAGGGCCTTTGGCTAGCTGTAGCCTAGCAAGTCCGATTACGATTAGATCTAGCTGCTTGTACATAGGAAAACTGCGACCAGAAGGTTATGTAGAGGATCGAATCAACTGACTGACTCTACAAGCTTTAATTCGAATGCAGGTTAGGATGAATGTGGGCATTTGGTGGTAAAACTATACCCCTTTCTTTTGAAGATGCACAACATATCTTTTCCAAGTTTGAAACTTGATCCATCCCTGTATTTCTTCAGGAAGTTTGTTTATGTTTTCCTTCCAAATTCTAGAAGAAAGATGTACATTTTTGTTGAATAATATTATTGGGTAGTCTCGGAAAAAAGAAAATTAGTAGTTCAAGTTGTTCTTTTCCTGCCAGCCCAAGTGTGTATGTATGTGCATGTCCTGATCTTGAGGAATATTCTTATTCGCGGTCGTTGTCCTCTACCTGCCTTCTCATAGTTTTATTTAAAATCTTCCTTGACAATGGGGGATAGGGAGGTTTCGTTTTCTAAATAAATATAAATTTTAAGATTATTCCGAACTCAAATATACCATTCACTTATTTATCTTCATTACACGATTAGACATCAAATCAAATCCAGATCTCTGTTAATGATGATCCCACACTGCTTTGGCAATAATTACTCATGACCCATGTGATGGGCAAATTTGGAAAGAATCACTAAATCAATAAACTCCAGAATTCAACTCTTTAGTAGATAAGCACACTGAGCTGAGCTTCTTCAATATTCAGTCCCTTACTTTGAATTTTTTTTTTTAAAAAAAAAGAAAGGAAAAAAAAAGAATAAGGAGAAAGAATGCCACCTTAGTCTTAAGCATTGTAGTAGTTACGTGGGTTATTTAGGAGTGTGTTATGGAGAGAGATGTTCTTAGACAGATCCGGTTATCATTAAGTTAACTTCATGATAAGTTGGTTAATTGATCAATACAGTGTTGACTCGCGAGAGAGATCACCTCCTGACCTGCGTATCGATACTGTATTGATCAATTGACTAAAATTAACTTTATGCTAAGGACTCCCTTCTTAAATCAACATCTCAAAAACTTTATGTTGTCGGGGTAAAATTTTTAGTCTCAAATATGACTCTTTTTATTAAGGGAGAGACTCTTGTTCATCTTACCGATTTTCAAGAAAGAAGGCAATGAATAGTGAGTGCTAGGTTGAGTAGCTTTACAAATAGGGCTAGTTAAGTACGGGATGGGATGGTATCGGATAGACCAGTTAAAGCTGTCAAACAAGTAATAGTCCTGAATAGTTCAATTATAATATTATATAATAGTTTTATTTTCGAATAACGCTACTATCACATAAAATGGTAATATAACTCTCACATATTGCTCATGTGACAATATATAATTTGTTGTTGAGTTAAATGGATTATGTCAATAACAAATCACATACTACTATATATATGAGAGTTATGTAATTATTTTAATATTGCTGATGTGACAATATGTGATTTGTTGTTGAGTTAAATGGGTTATGTCAATAACAAATCACATACTACTATATATATGAGAGTTATGTAATTATTTTATGTGATAGTAGCATGACTCTATATTTTCTTAGTGGGATTTTCAATTTTGATTTTGGCAGGTATAGAAATGAAATTTGGACTCTCGTATGGGGTGGAAGTATAAGTAATGGTGACGGTGTTATTGTTTGTTTTCCAAGAAAAGTTGTCCAACAAGCCCACTGAGCAACATCATGAATTACTCAAATTATAGCAGAGCAGTACTGAAAGAAAAAGTCCAGTCCAGTCCAGTCCATTTCACTTGAGTCGTTTTAGAGAGGGGAGACAACAAAAGTCCCATTGGGCCAAGTCTTTATTTTCAATAATATCAATTATTAACAGAAATACAAACTGGAATTCAGAATTTAGGGACTACTTTTTTTCTTTGGTGATAGAATTGAATTGAGAATATGCTCAAAAACTAGGTTATTGAATTCAGACACAGACAGACTCTTAAGGTATTTGATGATGCGGGACAACGTATACATATACATATAATAAAGCTTTTCCAATATCTTAATTCTTAAGGTATATATTTGATGCGGGACAACGTATACATATACTAAAGCTTTTCCATATTTTGAATAATAATTTTTCAGAGACCATACTATTGCTCTTCCTCTGCATGGCTGTTAATTGGATATATTCCACTTTTTTAAGATAATGGAAAAAAATTACGTACAACCATCCTGTTATTAGTTTCACTCACTTTTCATCTACTAGTACTAGTATATAAAAGAACGCTAATTAATGCCAGAGACCTAATAATACCAAAGCCCACACAACCTTAATTTCCATGGCGACACTACTCTTGGCATTCCTCTTTTCTCTCTCATCTCTCATAATTCTTTCCCATTCCATTTCAGACTCCTTCGTCTATGGTGGCTGCTCACAGCTAAACTACGTACCAAACTCGCCATACGAGTCAAACCTCAACTCACTCCTCACCTCCCTGGTCAACTCAGCCACTTACTCGTCCTACAACAAGTTCACCATCACCGGGTCAAGCCCACAGGACGTAGCCTACGGTCTCTACCAATGCAGAGGGGACCTGGCGATGCCCGATTGCGCCACCTGTGTGGCTCGCTCAGTGAGTCAACTCGGGGCCGTCTGCAAACATACGTCCGGTGGGACTGTCCAGTTAGAAGGGTGCTTGGTCAAGTACGACAACACAAGCTTCATTGGTGTACAGGACAAGAGTGTGGTGATGAGGAAATGTGCGCCGTCGATTGGGTATGATACCGATTTGATGAACCGTCGAGATGCGGTGTTGGCGAGTCTGGGTGGGGCCGGTGGGGCGTATCGGGTCGGTGGGTCAGGGGATGTGCAAGGGGTGGCGCAGTGTTTGGAGGATTTGAGTGCGGGAAAGTGTCAGGATTGTGTAGCGGAGGCGATCGGACGGTTGAAAAGCGATTGCGGCGGTGCGGTGTACGGTGATATGTTTTTGGGCAAGTGTTATGCTAGGTACTCAACTAGCGGAGCTGGTGTGTATGCCAAATCAAACCATGGTAATTAATTAAGAAAATTTTCAGTTTCATATATAACTTACTTTTAGTGAAGTATATATTTCAATTGAATTCCATCACTTAATTTCTCATGTATTTGTTTCATTAATTAGTTCGTACGTACGTACGTACCATGATCTTAAAGTTTTTTATTTTTTTTATTTTAGTTAGTTTTGACGTTCAAGTAATTGTGCCTTTATTATTATTAATTTAATTATGCATGCATATATGTTTTGAGTGATCTTTTTACCTTTTTTTTCCAATCCAATAATACAGCCGGTAATGATGCTGAGAAGACATTTGCGATTGTGATCGGATTATTAGCTGGGGTTGCACTGATTATTATTTTCTTCACTTTCGTAAGAAAGGTGATTGGAGGAAATGGTATGAACTACTCCTAGTAATTAATTTATTCATTGCCTTTCTTTAATTAATTAGAAGATTTATTTATTTATTTTTCTTTTTAATTTGCAGGTAAATAAATTAAAAACAATGCAAAGCTAGCTTTGTGCATGACCCATCGTTCAACATTTTGGATTTGCTTTCTGTACGTACGTAGCCCTAGCTTTTGTCCAGCTAGCTGCTAGCTCGATCGCTCTTTCTTTCAAGATCAAGATCATGATGATGTCAACTGAATTGGTTTTATTTCTTTTGGTTTTGTTTGGGATTAATTACTTTATGAAATTAATTAAGATGTAAAGATTTAATTACCAGAGGGCAATGCATGCATGTACACTCTCAATCAAACAAACTTTAAAGGAGGAGGGTCATTTAATTAGAAAAGACAGACGACGGGCCGGCCGGCCGGCTAAGAAAGAATATTATTCCACTCATCAACAAAGTTGTACTGCATGCATGTTTAATCTTGTCAAGAAATTAAGTGCCATATTCTTTTTGTAAAGCTGCAATTTCTAGACGTTTCCTTTTTGTCTTAATTTGTTATACTAATACTCATGCATGCATGCATGTTGCCTTCGATTTACCAAATAATCAAACTCAAACATGAATTAATTGAAGGCACGCTTTATTGTTTATCAGAGTATAATAATTAGTGGATCGAGTTATATATCTTGGCTATAGCTAGCTAACTACTACTACTACTTGTAGTTTTTTTTATTAAACTTTCAGTATTACACGGAACACAGCTTGTTGTAACATATCCCAAATCCATATCATCTTTTGGGTCTTGGTACGTATTAATTTATTTTCAGAAATAAAATTATCTTTGCCGCCTGCCTTTTACTAAAAAAAGAGATCTAAATCATGATGATTTAAGGGAGTATTATAATCTCCTAAACTTAAATCTTTGATATTATCCTATCACTGATCAAATCAACATCACAAGATCCATATATATATATATATATATATATATATAATCGGGATCCAAAATCAATCCTTAAGAAATTTAATTTGGTTCCAAAATTCCAAATAAATAAAGTTCCATATCAATTGACTCATCTCATGACAAATTATATATTGTGTGTATAAACATTCAGTGATATATACCTCCCATCGATCGAGCAGACCTCAAAAATGTGCATGTAATATATATGTTTGTTCATATCCCAATCCCACTATATACTTATAGTAGAGTATATATCAAGCTCATTTATTGTGGAGGCCAGGAATAATGTATAAACTCCCGCGTATTTCGTTTTTCTTCATTTTTACACCTTCCTGAGCTCTTTTTTTATTTTTATTTTTATTTTTGGAACGTACCAAAACGAGCTCGCATTGGCTGTCCAATTATGGTTAATTAATCCAATTTTTTTAGATTCTAAATCTAACATTCTTGAATTGGTTTCCGGTTCATAAATGGGACCCATAAATATTAAATGTATATAGTTGATAATAAAATCCCATAAACTACACTAGCTAGTTTTGGGTAATTAATTAATTTTATCCCACATTTAGTTTAATTCTTAAGTATCATCAAACTAACTCTGTCAGTAGGCTTAATTATATACCGGCCTGGTGGTGGACTGGTAGTCTTAATTTGTACGTAGTGGAATTTTATGGTTCATGTTATCATTCTAAATAAGCTAAAAGTGTCTTTTTCTCCCCCTCAGAATAAAGAAGAATCATTTTGTATATTCTCTCAACCATTATTTATAAATATTTATATGTCCAGAGCTTTTGAGAAAGCTTAACAGAGAGGGAAAGATACCTAGCTGCATGCATCCGACTAGCATTAATTAATATTCTAACTAGCTAACTACTTTTTTTTATTAAAAATTAGTGTATATATATATATATATATATATATATGTGTGTGTGTGTGTGTTGTAGTGTTTATATATGAGTAGTATTAGAGACACAGTTTATTCTACAACTGTTTTACAATTTGTTGATGTGAAATACTCCACCTCAACATATTGATGAATAAATTGCTTCAATGTAGTCTTCGGCCCCATATAAAAGTTGAGGTGGAGTATGCCACATCAAAAAATTATAGAATAAATTGTGTCTCTAGAATTATTTATATATATATATATATATATATATATATATATATATATTGAAATTGAACTAGTGTATCTATCAATGTATAGATGGTATCTCGTGCACGAATCTTCCTTTTATACTTTCTGCTACATAACTTTTCGTGTAACTATTTGTATCACCAATCACCATTCAATTTAAGCAATTGTTAGGACCACAACTTTAAACACAAATTACAGAAAAGTGATTCAATTAAGCCGACCACTTTCATCTACTAATAACTTGTCGGTTAATTTTTATGCTGATAATTATAATTGGACCAGAAGAATAAAGGAAATTTGTTTCAAGCGAATAAATAGATTGTACTGTCTAATTGTTCGCTGAAATAAATTCATTTTATTCTTTCGATCCAATTATCCTGTCCGAATAGAAATGTTCATATTTTAATTTAAGAGGCTGGTGGTTTTTGTTTTTAACTTTTAATTGTCAATTGCTAAAGCAGGTGGATTGAAGAAAAACGGCTTTTGATTGTATTGTAAATCGGTAAATTAACAGCGATTTTTCATGATGTTATTTATTATCCTTTTGGGCTTGTCATGTTTCTCCTGGCTCTTTTACTGTTTGTTGTTTCGTTTGGTTTTCTCAGTTGGGTTGGGTTGGGTTGATAATATTTGTTTTTGTGATTTTAAATTCTATTTCAGAGGCCCAACTCATGTCAATCTTGATTTGTGGGCTTGATAGACTTTCTTGTTTGCCCATGTATCACTTGTTAGTTGCGATTTCCCTCCACAGGATCCCTTCCCCTCCTCCCTTTTTATTTATCTTTTTAGAGAATAAAAATCTTTTGTAAATTTTTAAAAAATATTAATGATTTTTTTAATATATTTTTTAATTTATAATGTGGGATTTTCCAAATGCAGTCAGACTAATCTCTCAGTATTGGCTTGACATATTGGAGCTGGTGGTATTCGAATTCAAGACGCCCAAGCTACGGCTCGTCCCGGGTCTCATTTGAACCACTGCGCCAACTACTGGAGTTTAAATATTAACTTGTTTCTCTTTCATCTCTCCCAATAAATTTTAGAAAACTAATATTGAGATTTTATAATTATTTTAATCAATTAAATAAAACATTAATTATATTTTTTATATTTTCTATTAAAGCTTTAATTAAAAAGGGACTAACTGCTTGTAAAAATCCTAGCACAGTTAAAAGGATATGTTTGCAACTTTATTAGAGGTCAGGTGCCTACTACTAACTGCACAAGTAAAGCATTGTCCACAAAGAGAGCACAAACGCCTTCCCTTAGCTAGGAAGCAATGAATAATAGTGTGGAGTGGAGCTTGAAATTTTGGGCAAAAGTGGACTTAATTAAGGTAGTGATGCTTAAGTAAGTTCATCAACGGTATAAAGTCAAAGTTGGAGGGCTTACCTCAACTTTAAAAATTTAAATATATATGTTTAATTATTAATTTCAAAAATGATCAGTTTGACCACAAAGGTCAATGACTTTTATCGCGAGACAAAAAGAGTACTATGATAGTATAATAATAAAATTATAAATTGTAATGAGGAAAATTGTGGTAATTAAATAAGAAATTTCTTAACATGTGTCTTTAGAGGGCATGCTAAGCACACAGTTGAAGATAATATTTTCTTGAATTGTATGCATATTCTCTTGAATTTGGTGCAGAAATCAAGAGAATATGCACACAGTTCAAAAAAATATTTTTTAGAATTGTGTGCTTAATATGTGTCCTAAGGGCACATGTTAAGAGGATCCAATAAATAAAGATAGTGTTAACTGTTAAGGTACACAATCACCGGTTTAATACTCTGCCTCTGGTAGGCTACGCATGTTGTAAACGTGTTTAACACATCAAGTTAGACCGAACCGGGTTTGATAACTACAATGCCCCCGGTCTAAACGTCAACCCCGTTCCGTACAAGAACCGAGCTTTTCTCTTTTTTCTAACTCACCATTCACCAATCTGCTCACTCTTTCCTTCATTTTTCATCTTCTACCTTTTCTTTCCCCCAAAGAAACCCCACAAGCACTAAGATCAAGAGAAAATGGCGCTGGAGTGGGTTGTTCTAGGCTACGCTGCAGGCGCAGAAGCCGTAATGCTCCTCCTCCTCACGATCCCATCTAATTTCAACCCACTTCGCAAGGGCCTAATCGCCGTCACTCAAAACCTCCTAAAGCCCTTCCTCTCAATCGTACCCTTTTGCCTATTTCTCCTAATGGACATTTACTGGAAATACGAGACGCGTCCCTCCTGCGCGGAGCAATCCTGCTCCCCTTCCGAGCATCTTCGCCACCAGAAATCCATCATGAAGAGCCAGCGCAACGCCCTTCTCATCGCAGCCGCTCTCGTCTTCTACTGGCTGCTGTACTCGGTTACCTCCCTCGTTGTTCGAATCGATCTATTGAACAAACGGGTCGAGAAATTGAAATCCCAGGATTGACTCGAGATAAGATGAAACCCCCTTTTGTTTACTGTCTTATATCTATCTATTGGAGTTTGTTGTTTTTTTGGGTATGTTTTAATATTAGGATCTATGTTTTGCTTATGTATTATTGGTAGTACGTTCGGTTTAAGTTTAATACTTGTTTGAATTGGTGTATTGGGGTTTATATCGAAATATGGTTAAATGGTCTTCTTTTATTGTTGCAATTGGGGATTTCTTCGTATTTTGGTTGAATTTATATGGGTTTCTGAATGTAGGAGCTAGGAGTTAACAGAACAATAATGATGAATTAAGTAATGTTGATTTTATGGGTTTCAACTTGTTATTTGTGAATTTCTACGAATTTTCATTTTGCACTGGGCATCAAGGGGTTTTCCTTATAGTTACAGTATCTCAAATCCGTATTTAAGTTTTCTTTTCTGATGGGCTAGATAGAGAGTAATTCAGTATTCTTATATCCCTCTGTTCCACAATCTCATTTGCAAAATTTGCAAACTTTAACTATATAATTTCTTCCATGTTTGTCAGTAAATGTATTGTGTTTAGACTTCAGTGTAGTAGCGGTGACATTGTAGTGAAATTGTGTCATTATATCATTTTGTACTATCATCAACAAAAATTCATCTTTTTTTGGGGAACAAGTTTTTTTACAAATGATACTGTGGTTGAATGGAGGGAGGGAGTATCATTTTAATGCTATGATTTTTAGATGTATATGAATAGGGTCTTTATTCTTTTATTTGTCTGTGTGGGTTTGTGGGATGATGCTTTTGCCCCATAGCCTAGGGATCGGGCTTTCATAGAGTGGTATGGACCTTGTTAAGAAACTTAAAATTAATGTAGCGCTAGTGTGGATAGATAACTCAACGGCCTCAAGCATATAAATGCAAACCTTATTCTGTTTTCGTATTCGTTATGTAGTAAGTCGTTTGATAAACTTAATCTCTCATTGATGACTTGGATTACTGTAACCATAGTTATCAAGTTGTCGACTAGTCGTCTGGTGGGTACTTGCTAGCCAAGTCGAATGGACGACTTGGGGGATGTTGTTAAGTTGTCGACCGGTCGACTAGCCATACAAATTTTATTTTATTTTGTACTTTAGTTGGCATATAACAAGTCTGTGGTCCCTTGACCCACCTTTAAAAAATTAATGGACACATAATTGCCTATAATAATTTCCATAAGTCCTAATATTTATTAATGGGCGGTCAACTTGTTTTGCTTTTCCTTTTTTTTTAAACAATGGGCATTTTGCGGCCTTTTATTTTTTTCCAATGGGCAGTAAAATATATTTATTACATTAATGAATTGTGAATAGTAATATATTTGTGAGAATAATTTTTATTTAATGTAATTGGAATCATATATATATATATAAATATATATGTATTTAACAATTAACATGTATAAATTATAAATTGGAAATGATTTGTCGACTTATGAGCGACTAGTTGGGTGCCTATTTGTCTAGTCGCTAATCTCTCCGCCACCGACTCAACTCGACTTCACAACTTTACAACTATTACTGTAACATTATAATCCTCAGAAGAATAGTGTACAATTTGAAGGTGCCTTAAATTTGACATTGGACAGCTTCTTTTCACTCTCACTTATGTGCCTTGGGGAAAAAATAAAAAACTACACTAGACCATAGTTTTTCTTTTGCACTCTTTAGCATCATGTGTTGAAGGTATTCCTGAACTCTAGAAAATCTGTGATTTCGTATGTTGTTGAAATTCTTGAGAGATGACTGTAGTTTAGTATCATGGGTCTTAGATGAATAAAAAAGTTTGAGGGCCTGATTGCTTTAGAATTGTGTATGAGGCTTGATTGGTGTTTCAATCTCTACTGACAATTGCTTTTTTGGCTTCTTTCTGAATTTTACTAGTTCTAGTATTAGAAAACCTATTGCTTTATCAAAGTAGCCTATATAAAAGGCTTTAGTACTCTTTGTAATTACATAACAACAATATTTAATACATCTATTTTATCTTTAAGATTATGTTAATACAATCTTCGTAGTTCGTTTGAGTCTTTTATTTTTAAGATAATTTTATGTAACAAGTTGTAAGTCGTAATATAAGACTTCCAACTTGAGGGGGAGTATTAGAGTATATTATTATAAGGCAAGGAGTCCTTCGTAGTTGGTTTTAAGTCTTTTATTTTGTTATGTAACAAATTGTAAGTCGTGATATAAGACGTCCAAGTTGAAGGGGAGTATTAGAGTATATTATTATTATTGCTTGGTCATCAAGTATGCTTGGTACACATACATGCTTGGCCACTACTCAACTAGTAGCCTATATTGAAGGCTTTAGTACTCTTTGTAATAACACCACACAACAATATTTAATACATCTATTTTATCTTTAACAAAAATATCTTCTCATGATATTATTGAAATTATTTGTTTATTTATTTGTGATTTATCTGATGTGGTCACTCTCCACATTGGTTGGTTGCTGAAAACTAGACAAGCTTACACAGTCCAATTGTGTGTTCAATAATCTTAAAAATAGCATTCGGGTTGGACTGTGATTATGTAAAGTTGGAGGTTAATACTTAATAGTCAAGAACAATGTTTTTAAATCATGTTAATGTTATAGTATGATTGTTGGTTGTGATTTCTGTATTGTTGGGTTCATGTGTTATGGATAACATTAATGATGAATCTACTAGCCATAATGATAGGGAAAAGTAAAAGTAAAAGAGTTGTATTTATTGGCAGGTTCTTAAATTTAAGATTTTTACGTGGGATGATACTTGCACTATGGACCTTGGTAAATTAATATCGAGAATATAAGATAAACTTTTTTTGTTTTCTGAATGGTTATAATGCACAAATTTGTTTGACAAACTTCATCTCTCATCAGTAATATGTAGGACTATTTAGTGTAACAATTTGAAGGTGCCTGACAATTTTGACATTTGACAAATATTTACTCTCACATGCTCTGTAGAAAAAAAAAACTGTTTTAGACCCAAAGTCTTCTTTTCAAGGCTTATGGAAAATTTTTGACCAAGGCTGGATTGGCCTTTGATCGATAGATATTAATTCAGAACATAAATTGATCTTTCCTGCTGCTTCTTCATTTTCATTTTTTTTGGGCTTTATTTGCTTAAACCCTTGTGTCTAGTGGAGGAATTACAAAGGTCATTGCTCAAGACTTGAGGTATTCTGTGTGGATGATTAAGAGGTTTTTAAAGTGCCAGATGTGAGTTTTGCTTTTGTGGGTTTCTTTGGGACATTACAAGTTTAATTTTTATTTTACTTTGATGCCGATAAGCTATTTTGATGTGGCTATTGGATTATTTATCTGAATAGTGAATACTGAACTGCTTTGTATAATTGCATATTTGCTTGTATATTACCACTGAGTCACCGAGTTAAAAAGATTTCAGGTGTAGCTTGGGTTGGTTTATTTGGGTCTGGGGCAAGTATATATCAAGCCATGATGCATACTTGAGAAGTATACTGATACAACCAAGAAAGAGGGGAATGCATTCTTATTTCATTGCATGGTTAGAAAATAATTAACTCCTGCAATGTCTATGCATGTTAAAAATGGAGTTAGCCAAAGTAACTAATTTAGGCAATCCTGCTTTTGCTTATGCATTAGTTTTAGATGTGTGTTGAGTCTATTGACTAGAAAGTTTACACACTTCATATACTTGTTCCTCGATTAGAAGTATCACACTTGCGAAACACCTCTAGCTGTAGAAATTTTTGGTGAGTTCAAGGATAGTGTCTAATCATCCTCTGCGTCGTAGCTCACTAGATAGTTCACATGTTAAATATTGTTTACATAGTTCATATTTTGGAAGCTAAACATAGGACAGCTTATAATTAATTAGTAGTCCATGTCCTTTAATCTGCCAATGATTTGAGTTTTATCTACTGTTGCAGCGTGTTTGGTCATCTAGATTCTACACACACACACGCACGATAAATGTACGTGTGTAAACAGGGTTCTTTGATACAGACAGCTTTAGAGCAGTGTACTCTAGGTGGTACTATTAAATATATTTATCTAGTCATTAAGTTGATGTGGTTTCTCTGACGTTAATATTGGAGCATGTTTTCTGGTTTGAAAATTGAACAAGCTTTAACAGTGTCTAGCTAGTAGAGAATAATAATAGTGAATCTATGTTAGCAGTGGAGCTTGTTCACCATAGACACAGGAAGTTAGCAGTATATATATATATATATATATATATATATATATATATATATATATAGTGGGAAGTGGGAAGTGGGAAGTGGGAAGTGGGGAGTGGGGAGTGGGGAGTGGGGAGAGGCTTGGCTATCATGTGAATGAGTTGGGGTTGTAGGATATGTCAATGTAGGACATATGGGGCTGCTTGTAATAGCAGAGAATTTATGGTTTATATATCACGGATGATACTAATAAATGATTTTGATATGGATTGGGACAGGGGACAGGGGACAGGAGGGAGAATGTGAGAGGTTGGTGAGAGCAACAAATTTATTTTGTTCTTTCAGTCCAATTTTTCTATCCAATTTTCGTGTCCATATCGAATTCCAAGCTGCATTTCTGATTTCTCTCATCTATTCTCACCCACTATTACTATTTAATTTAAATTCAACAAAAGTTAATGACCAAAAAAACACACAAAATAATTTAAGTGACGTTACGTCACTAATTTCTTTCAATTCACTCTTAACTCTACAAACCTTTCTTCTCACTCCCTCTAACCCACCATCTTAATGCTACACTACTATTACTACTACTACTGCCTTCTTTGGCATGAGCATGACCAATTTGGACAATTTCATCCATCACTATACTAACTACTATTTTCTATGTTAATATCACTCCTCCAATTACAAATAATTCTTAATGTAACAAGTGTTTGGTTTAATTAATAATTATGAGATTACATGATTACTGATTACTGAATTCTCATCATAAAACACTTTTAGTACATTCACTACATGGTGTTATTTTATATCGTTATAAATAAAAACGACACTCTTGTTTTCAGAAAACAAATAAATTTAAATTAAATTCGTAAGGTAGAACTTTTATTGCAGAAGAAATGGAGATTATCGACAACAAGATTAACACCCACCAAAAACAAATAATGTTCACCACCATTTAGAAAAAAATATTCATGTAATAATTTAGTATATTTGATAAATAAAAAAATTGTTAGATGGGTTGGAAGCTTTGAAATTATGCCTGCAAACTAACTAAATTGTTAGATGTATTATCTTGCCGAGTCGAGTTCGCATATGGTATCACGTTCGATTATTTGATCGAACATGTTTGCGAACCATGTGTTTCGGTTCGACTTATTTGGTTTTATACCCGAGTATGTTTGCGAACAACTAACGATCCAAACTGACAAATGTGTGTTGATTCGATCATGTAATTTTAACATATTTGAGTTCGACTTATTGTCTTCGAGTTGGATAAAATTCGAATAGAATCAAATTGTTTTCGACCCTATTCGAAATGATTAGAACAGTAAAGAATCGAATATGAGAAATGGAGGAGGAGGCAGAGGCAGAGGCAGAAGCAGAAGGTACTTGCTACTAGTCACTCAGTTACATGTAGTCAGCATATCTTCCTTTTTTGTTTTCCCAAATCCTAAACCATGTTACACTCTGTCTATAAATGTTTTTCATTCTTTTAGGGTAGACCTAGCTACGCCTACAACGCACCAATAAATGGTGTGCCTTGACAATACGGAAATGTCGGTGGTATTTTGTTTAGTTCAACCACAATTGAGAATTCACATCTCAATCAATAATTTGTGTTCAATTTCTCAATTTTTCGGATAACATTATTTTTTTATATAAAAATTTAATTTTCTCATCCTAATTTTGTTACTATACTACCGTTATTTAATTAAGAATTTATTATTTTTAAGAGTAAATATAAAACAAATACATACTCCATAGTTACAAATTTTATAAAAGAGACTTTTTCAGAAAAGGGGAGAATAATAAAATAATACTAGTGTTAAAAGTGCCGACTAGATTAATGAAGAAAGCAAGCGTATAATAGTTTAATTCTATTCGAGTTGGTGTAGTGTCATACTATTAATTAGGAATAATGGTCATGCACAATTGTGTATTTTTATTTGTGCAGTCTGTCAAAACTACGTCGTTTTGACATATTTGTTTTTCTTAAACATTAAAATCTATAAACCATAAGTAAAAAAGACGGGAGGGAGTATTATTTAAGTATCAATTTATATATTAATTAATTAATATATAAAACAAGTTCATCACTTCATCCTCTCTCTTTCTCTCAATTTTATTTTTAAAAAAAAGTAATGCTACAGGTTCAAATAAAATTTTGGTTTTAAATATCAAATGTACATATTATTTTCATTGATTTTGTTTAGTATCATGCTAATTTTATCCCTCCGCATGATCCGAAGACATTATTTTTTATTATTAAGAATATATTTTTGTTTCATATTATTTTTAAAATGTTATAGTAATGATTAGTTAATAATAAAATTATGATAATAAATCATCCATTTTATATAATAAACGTCATTGTATAGTTAGGATATGAAATATTAAAAGCTTATATAGTACTAGTAATTTTAATATTTAAAAATATAAAAATAAGGCATCTTAAGTTACAAGAAGAATTTAGCAACAAAAAAAAAAGGGTACAAGAAGATACCGTATGAATAAAATATATTTCAAGCACTCTTCACCCCTACCTAATAAAATAAAACAATTAATTAAAATTTAATAAAAGGTAGATGCAAATGTGAAGACCGCAAATTAATAAACAAAATGCAATTCTTGGCCGTTGCAATTATGCACACCACCTCCATCGATCAAGTCAGCAATGTCCCATTCTTCGCTGTATGTATGTATGTATTTATTTATTTATTAATTAATATTTCATCTGTCCCCAAAAATTGATTAAAAGTATAAATTTTTTGTCTTTAAAAATATGAGATAAAATATATAAAATAAATAATAATTTAGTCATTCAGTGAGATCCATTAATATAAAAGGACGAAGGACAGAAGGAGTATTCCTTTAAATAATTATTACTCTTTCCGTCTCAAGATAAAAAGTTTTGTATTGACTTTTATGATCAAATTAATTATTTTTAAAATTAATATATCTTATTATTTTATTTGAAAGTTCTATTTTTTTTTTGTAAAAATACAATATAATTTCATAACTATTACAAGAACCAATCAAATCAAAACTCACTACAGAAAAGAAGAAACCACTAAAGGAGGGAATTAGAATTGAAACTGAAAACTAATAAAATTTCATCGACATCTTTTTATTTTTAAAATATATACAAAAGGCCTATAAATATTATAACTAGCTACATATAATTTGGCATCAATCTTAATATTTGTCTTTTTAAAAAATTTAAATATATATATTTAATTATTAATTTTAAAAATAATTAATTTGATCATAAAATTAATAAATAATTTTTATCGTGTGGAGGAGTATTATTCTACTCAAAAAATAAAAAGTGAAATAGAAGTTCCCTAAATTGCCCCTGTATACCCTTTTACTTTGCCTAAGGTTTTAACTTTTACTACTAATACACAACCAATCACAATTCCTCCCTCCCCTTCCCATAACTGTATCGTCGTCTTCTCTCTCCACCCTCACTATACATACGGTCTTTCTCTACAAAATAAATCTCACACACTCAACACTCAACACTCAAACCACCAAAAACTAAATGAAACCCAGTTCATAATTCTCCCAAGTACATTCTGGGTACGTCAATTTTCCCCAGAAAAACAATGAATTTTCACTTATTCGCCCTCGCCGCCGTCATTTTCTCTCTCCTTTCCCACTTTCCCACCATTAAACCCGACCTTGCCACGGATAGAACTGTGCTCTTAGCCCTCCGGTCCTCCATCGGCGGCCGGTCCCTTTTATGGAACCTCTCTGGGCCACCATGCTTCTGGGCTGGAATCATATGCCAGTCCAACCGGGTAGTCGAGCTCCACCTCCCTGGTATGGGCCTCTCCGGCCAAATCCCACAAAACACCATCGGTAATTTAACCCAACTCCTCACTCTCAGCCTCCGATTCAATGCCCTCTCCGGCCCACTACCCTCTGACCTCTCATCCCTTGCCTCTCTTCGCAATCTCTACCTCCAAGACAATCTCTTCTCCGGACCAATCCCCACCTCCATTTTCTCTCTCCAAAACCTTGTTCGCCTCAACTTAGCGTCCAACAACTTTTCCGGCCCAATTTCCCCTGATTTCAACAAGTTGAATCGATTGGGTACACTTTATTTAGAAAACAACAAGTTCACCGGGTCTATCCCTGATTTGGATTTGCCGGGTCTGGCTCAATTCAATGTTTCTTTTAATCAGTTGACCGGGCCAGTTCCTGCAAAGCTCTCCGGTAAGCCGGAGAGCGCTTTTGCTGGCAATTCTCTCTGTGGACGGCCTCTTCAGCCTTGTAATGGGACTTCCGACGAGAGAAGTAAGAAAAAACTCTCCGGTGGTGCAATTGCCGGAATTATAATCGGATCTGTTGTTGGGCTTTTGCTCATTTCACTGATCTTGATATTTCTTTGTCGTAGAAAGACTAGTAAGAAAGAGGAAGTAGGTGATGTTCCCTCCGTTAAGCAAGCCGAAGTAGTTGACATTCCTCCAGAAAAATCAGTTGAAAATGTGGGTAATTTGGGTAGTGGATATCCAAGTGTTAAGGATAAGGGAGAGGCTAAGGTTACTGAAGCTAAAAAATTGGTGTTTTTTGGGAAGTTACAGAGGGATTTCGATTTGGAAGATTTGTTGAGGGCTTCGGCGGAGGTTCTGGGGAAGGGGACATTTGGGACGGCTTATAAGGCGGTTTTGGAAACAGGGACAGTGGTGGCGGTGAAGAGGTTGAAGGAGGTTGCGGTATCAGAGAAGGAATATAGGGAGAAGATTGAAGGTGTTGGAAAGATGGATCATGAGAATTTGGTGCCTTTGAGGGCTTATTTTTACAGTGGGGAGGAGAACCTTCTTGTTTATGATTACATGCCAATGGGGAGTTTATCTGCACTTTTGCATGGTGAGCAAACACTCCTTACAATTTGTTTACTTTTTGTTGTTATGATTGTTATTCCGTTTTTGCAGCACATATGATAATTTTTATTCTTATTATGTTTCCCTCTACGAAACCTTCTTGGAAATTGATTTGTTTCAATTCTAGTGCTATTTTGATCTTTTTAGTGATCTCTTATTGCAGAATTATTGTTAATTATCACAAGATTTATCATCAATATAACTCATTATGACTACTATGTGCTAGGAAATTGCTATAGATTATTGCTTGTCTGTTAATTACATCATATATGCTAGAGAGAATGCTTTTGGGGTTTGTTAGATGTGGCATTCAACTAATTTGAAATGTGTCATATATGCTAGAAAGAAAGCTTGTTGGGTTTGGTAAATGTGGCAATGAACTTAATTTGAAATGGTCCAAGTGGGTCTGTTGAAGAATGATAAATAAGAGATGATACCGGGTGCCGGGGGCCTGGGGGCTCCTACCATTTTCTCTGTTTGTTTGTGTAAGTCATTTTATTGAAGTTTTGGGTATATTCGTTTGATATATTTATGTTTAATCATCTCATTATTTTTATTTAGCATTTCTCTTTCATGGAATAATATGAAGCATTTTGTCTACAAAAAATCTAAAGTTTAACCCAAATATAAAGCTACATGCATTTTGAATAAATTCTCCAAAGCTCTTCAGGCTGCTCCAATTCCTGTCTTTTGTTGTAATAGCTTCAAAATAATGTTTTTCATAAGTTTATGGATAATTACATGTGGGATCTCTTGCTTTTCCTTATCTTCACTTGGAAGCTTACAAGTATCAGGGTACAAAGGTTGAGGAGTTAGATGTAATAGATGCCAGCATTCTTGGTTCATCCACACTGAATAAATGTTGTCATGTTTCCATTATGGATTCTGAATGTAAACATGCTGATATCCAAAATGTAATGGGAAAGAGACATATCATAGGAAATGGAGCCATTTGTCCAATTAGCTGTTTTTTTAATCCTGTTTTCTCTCTCCTTTGTTTACAGGAAACAGGGGTGCAGGTAGGACTCCCTTAAACTGGGAAACAAGATCAGGAATTGCACTTGGAGCTGCCCGGGGGATTGCATACCTCCACTCACAAGGCTCGACAGTCTCCCATGGAAACATTAAGTCATCAAATATCCTCCTCACTGCGTCGTCGTATGAGGCTCGTGTCTCTGACTTTGGTCTTGCTCAACTTGTTGGACCCACCGCCACTCCCAACCGTGTTGCTGGCTACCGGGCACCAGAGGTGACAGATGCTCGCAAGGTCTCCCAGAAAGCAGACGTATACAGTTTCGGTGTGTTGCTCTTGGAACTCCTAACAGGGAAGGCTCCCACTCATGCCCTCTTGAATGAGGAGGGGGTTGACCTCCCAAGGTGGGTCCAATCTGTGGTTAGGGAGGAGTGGACAGCTGAGGTTTTCGACCTTGAGCTCCTTAGGTATCAAAATGTGGAGGAGGATATGGTTCAGCTCTTGCAACTTGCTATTGACTGTTCTGCTCAGTACCCAGACAAGCGACCTTCAATGGCCGAGGTGGCACAGAGAATTGAGGAGCTTTGTGTCTCTAGTTTACAGCGGGAGCAAGAAAATCCTCAAAGCGAGATAGTCAACTCTATCGATTCAGGTGCACCACCACCTTCGGCTGCAGACTAAAAGAGAATAACCATTCTTCATTGTTACTATTTTATTTCTTCTTTTTTTTTGGCGAATTTGATCAGCCGTTGTGATATTCTTCCGGCTCTTCATTAAGAGTCAACTGTGAATCTTTTATATCTTTTCTACTTGGCAGCAATTCTCTTTTTACCCTGTAATTTCTTTTGAAAGTAATATGCATAGGCCATAGGGGATCTCATTTTATTATTTTTTTGGATGTGTGATCTGTGAATCACTGTCAATTTGTTCTGCTTGGGTGGAATGCCCTGTAATTACCTTTTCTGTTTCTTTGAAACTGAGTTGTTATAGTTTCTTTTCTAAACAGGATCTGAGATTCTCTCTCTCTCTGTCTCTCTCTCTCTCTCTCTCTCTCTCTATATATATATATATATATATATATATATAGTCTTAAATGTGTGATGTGTGCTTGCACGTTCTTATGTCTCCATGACTAATATCTCTACAACTCCCTCTATCTATAGATATCTCTATTCACAATTGATACTACTTGATATGTAACACCACCTAACAGCATCCCATGTGATGTGAGGTTATTCTTTGTAGCATCTTTGCTATTTAAAACATTATGATTTTCAACTGATTTTTATGGCAAAGGAATCTGAATAATAAACTGAGTTGATTGAACATGCTTGCACGGTAAATGATTGTTAAAAGCTATCCATTGGGTAGAGGGTTCTGCATAAACTTTTCAAACATTGCAAACCACCTTGCATAAAGATGTTCTTGGGCTAAGACAGTATAGTAAAAAGAAATTGATATTTTTACACCGATATTTTCACACGTAGAACTCACATATGTTGATGTGTCGAATTTTTATTAACTAATATGTAGATCATATGAAAATATCAAAAAGTGATGCGAAAATATCAATTTTCTAGAAAAACTTCAATTTAAGGATATGGGGATTTGTCACGAAAAAGACTCCAACCCATAACATAGACGGAGGTTATGTGTCGAGAATCAACCCTAGGGCTAGAGGTGTTTCTTTCTTTCCATTTAGAAGTTTGTTAAATTCCTTAATTAATTACTACTCTTTTGGATAGTTTTTCCTTTGCGTGATTTCCGCATATAATAAACAACAAATTTACAACTTGATTTATTTATGAGTATGAAAAAGGTGGAAATCAAGTGAGGCAGCCACCCATATTTTGGGTCTTAATTAGGAGGGGAGGGGAGGGACCGAGGGATATAATGTGCATTTTGTTGGCTTGTCTTCGTATACCACCCTCTTCAATCATGTACTCAACTAAACAAAGGTATTAATTGATGATGGGTTAACTTTGATTCTTATTCTTATTTTATTTTATTTTGAAAACTTCATATTATTTATGTTGTTAGATTAAATATATACTTTTAATGACACAAACAATTATTTTATTAATATATTTTGAGTATGGTTATACTTGTTATTCTGATGACATAAATAATACTATGATATTATCCGCAGTCAAATAAACCAAAGATAAATGAGCATTATTCCTTGTGAAATAATAGTGCTATATACATTTTAGAGAATAAATTATATACAGATAGCTTGTAAAACTAAGAGTTCGTTTGGTAACCATTTTTACTTTTAAATTTTTATTTCTACTTTCACTTTTTTGAAATCAGAAGAAAAAAATATTCTTTGGTAATTATATATGCTTTGAAAAAAGTGGAAGCAAAATCAATTTGGCAGTAAAAAAAGTGATACCACAAAAAAATTGTTTTTGCAATTTTGGCAACACAAAGAGTCATTTTAACTCTAATGAAAAGTTCAAACTCTACCTTTTCATAAAATAAAATTAACACTTGAATATAATTATCAAACAACGTTGTCTAATTTTTGTTTTCAGTAGTGAAATAAGTAAAAGCAGAAACATATGAAAAATAAAAGTAGAAATAGTTATCAAACAAACCCTAAAGTTTTACATCTTCCAATAATAACATGCCATATAGGAAATTTAGGAGAAATTTGTAGATTTTGTATTAATATATGGTAAATTGTACTTTTGTCTTTTTATCTCTACATTTTAGGCATGTGGTTACAAAAATCACCTTTAACCACTTTTTATATGTCGTAAGGGCAAATAACAAGTAGCATTCTTCCCATCTAAACTAACCCCACATGATGTACCAAAATTGATTTTACACCTATCACAATTTGTGGAAGATACAAATGGTAATGGCAAAATAAGTTTACCTAACATCCTAAGTTTCCAAGCTTTTGGTTTTGCTTCAAATTCAAATTTGTTTGTTGAAACAGAGGTTTTATAAATTTGTCAGCAAATTTCACCCTCCTATTAACTGATTAATGCTTCTTGATTTTGATTTAGATGTTGATGCTTCTACTAACAGCATTTGACATCCATGGGAATTTTTTACTGGATGTACCATTTTTGGTAAGATTTACCCATCCAATGAATAGGTAGGTAATTAATTATCTGCATTCTCTTAAACAGAGGGTTGAGTAGACAATTTCTCAAGAAGTCCTGCTGCTTTATTTGGAAATTAATTGGGAATTGTTATTTTTACTAGACCTTGATATGCAACTCTATATAAAGACATTTCAATATTTTACCAAGCACTTTTTAACAAAAATTCTCATTAATTAAAAGTGCTTTTAGCCCACCAAACCATTCCACCAAATAGGCAATGAGAGGAAGGGGGAGAATACTGTCTAAAACGACCTCAGGGTATAACTGATCTCAAAAAATGAGAATAAATATAAGACAAGATTCTATGAGACAATATACAAGTGATTAGCAACTAGATTCTTTATACTTGATGAAATATAAAGCAGAATGGTGTCAATTTCTGGGTTACCAGACTGATAATTATAGAGCTTATTCTCCTTAAGCTGCAGTTTAAAGCACCATATGGTCCATATCCACATCAAAAAGAGTAAAAAGAAGATATTTTTCCTGCATTATCTCGAATCCACTCGACCAAAAGAACATAAAATATATCACTCAAATGAATCATAGACTTGTCTATAGAATGCAAGTAATACATTAAGAACTGAGTAGAGAAAAAGTATCACTAGAACTCTACAAGGGTGGTGTAAAACCCACCAGGAGGTACAATATAACTAGCAGGCTTTGAGAAGTTCCATCAAATATTGCGTTCAACTATGACCTATTATTAACCAAACAACCAACTGGACCAATCAAGTTGGACAAAATTTTCATTTTGCCGTTTTTGAGTGTTTGATAAGCCAGTCGAGGACAACATCTATGTTCACAGAGTCCTTGCAAGAGATCATGTAACATGAGACTTCTCTGTCTGTGATCGAGTCAAGACCTCTGAAATAAGAGGGGGATTTTTTTTTTTTTAAAAAGAAAGGAGAATCTCAGTTTAAGATTTATGATCTGCAACGATATGAAGTAGATAGATACTCTAACCGATACTTATGCACAAATGCTTGGTTTAGTGCAAACTTACAGCTGATCCGCCAATACTTGCTTTGAGAGAGCTTCTGACTTGTCAATTTTGTTTCCAAGAACAAGCAACGGAATTCCACTCAATGAAGGTTTGCTCAAGAGCTCATGTAGCTCACTTTGAGATATAGGAACACTGTCTCTGTCAGCTGCATCAACTACATATCTGCCCTTTGCACAAAAAAGGACAACATGTTATCTAACTTGACAGCTAGGCTTACTAGGCCTTCAAGGACTGAAGGTTACGTGTAGTAGTCCTCAAAAACTGCCCTTGATGGTTAGCATGATGGTTAACATAGAGACATTGGAAAAAAATCATAATCTGAAGTTAGATATGAACTTTGAGTACTTGAATTAATGTTTTGTATTTATGTTGCTTCCTACAACTTCTGTTGATCCAACAGAACATAGACTAAGAAGTACCGCAGTTACTTAATTAGCATAAAGGAGAGAGGAGTGGAAGAAAGAAAGGAGATAGGTGTACAGCCAAAGACAAATATGTCTTTAGTTATTGATGTGGGAGAATGGAGGACATGCACTATCATCATCTGATCCTAACTTCAAGAATCCCCAAAAATGGGAACACCACAAAATATATCCAGTAACTAGAAGGCAAAACAAAATTTTTAAAGAAGATAAGAGTTCTTATTATAGTCCCTAAATATTGTTCCAAATAAGATAAAAAGCCACAACTGCAATCTTAGCTGCTAAGGATGTCATTTAATGTGGATTTAAGATGAGACTGACTATTTTTCTACATTGACAGGCATTTGCCTTGAGCACTACAGGCAAAGGCACTTTGTAGCTGGATATTAACCAAACAAATCTAGAAAAAGTACCAAATAGAAAAAAGATGAAACTGAGAGAAAATTACAGAATTGCAGAGACGCCACGACAATAACGCTCCCACATGGTGCGGAACCTTCTTTGACCTCCAAGGTCCCAAAGTTTAATTGTTACATTGCCTTTTGTGACTTTTCGCATATTAAAGCCAACCTGTTTTCAGAGTACAAAAAAGTTTGTCAATTCCCTCAATGCTAAAAATCGTATTTCCATATTCAGAATTGGATAGCCAAATGGATACCTACAGTTGGAATCATGTCTTCACTGAAACCACCTGTCTGGGGAAAATCACAAAAGGGAAAAAGTAGAAACAAGAACCACTCCTCAAACATGAAAAATAACAAAAATGTACTTATATGGACAAATTTAGAAAGATGGAAAGCCTTGAAGTTCACTCACAGCAATAGCATTTACGAGAGACGTCTTTCCTGCATTCTGAAGACCTATGAGGGAAAGTTCCATTTCCTGTTTAAAGAACAAACTGATATGCAGGCATTGTAAGAAGTGGGAAGAACTTCAAACAAAGAGCTAATGAATTGTTTCTTTGTATATTAATAGATTACTAATTTACTAGGAAAAAACAGGAACATGGACAAGGATGCCTTTTTACAATCACTAATCACTACGTCATAACGTTAAAACGAGGTAACGAAGTAAAGATGATACTGTCCACAAGAAGACAATGGAAAACGAACTGAAAGAAGTGCTCCTCCTTTTCGCTGCCTGCATTTTGGTGTTTTAAATAGTAACATATAGGAGAATTTAAATGGCACAAGTCCTCATCTACAGGTTTGCTAAGTAAAGACCAAGAAAGTAAATTATTTACGTTCAGTTATCAATTACCCTAAAAGCTTTCTTAGTGAATGGCCAACAAATGTACATTATTTTTTGGCCCTCTCATGTACAACCGCAAAAGTTACACGTAGAGTGACAAAAAAAAGTTGCATCAAATTATCATTATTGCTACTTTAAAAGCTTCGCTTGAGAATGGGCAAACAATGTTGATTATGTTTTGACACTCCCCCACACGTACCACAATTACAGGTAGAGTGGCAAACCAACTTGCATCAAATTCCACGAACTACAAAGGGTGCCGGATGCACTAACATAATTTTAAAAATAAATAAATAAAGAAGAATATATTATTTGAGAAAAAAAAAGAGAGAAGATAAAAAGATAAGGAGAAAGAGAAATCTGCCAAAAACCTGTGGAAAAGTACAAAGCCTTGAAAGTGCAGCCCTCCCATTTCCTATTAAAATCTGTAATAAAATGTCACTACCTTCCCAACGGACCCAAACCTAATGCAACAAACAAGCAAAACAAATGCTCATAGTCCATACCAGATGACAAGGCAGAGAACAATCACTGAGGGGCATCTCTTCGTCCATAAACCCCAAAGAACAAAAAAGTAACTACTGTAATTCCTTTAAACCTGAGGAAAAACCCAATATTCACTCGAAAATTCAAAGAAGGAACACCTCAACAGTCACATTATAGGTATATGTACAAACAAGAGAGAACTAGTATCCTAGCCTGCATATATCAGGAAAGAAATTTGTATGATATGGCGTCGCGGAAGCAAATCTTTAATATTGAGCCTATTAAGGATCAAAGACCAGGCAAAAGCCTTAATTTTAGAGGGACCTCTTGATTGCAAAGGAAACTAGCTAAAGGGAACAGTCAAAAGGATTGGATCTAACGAAATAAGAGAAGAAAGATATGCAAGAATACCTATTAGACGAATGGACAAATCAAGATTGCTTATCATGAGAGGATGAAAATATGCATGAGTTAAGCAAATCCTCTGCCTCCCCATCATTTAACTTACGGAATTCTAAGACACCAAATTACTTGCATGAGTACTAGACTCGGCACACTACAGCGAGAAGATAGATAAAATAATAGAGGAAAAAGCAACAGAGAACAAGATAGCACCCAACTTAACATCCTCCCAAAAACTAATAGATTTTACATCACCAATGCCACAGATAAGAGGGATGGCCCTAAGAGATAAACTTTCGAGGGCTAGAGTGAGTAATTCATAAAGATACAAATTAGAGTCTTCTTCATTCCTGTGGAGGCCAATATTGCTCTGTATAACCTTTGCCAAAGAGAAATAGGTTCTAAGAGAACCAACATAACCGCTAACCTACTAACAAAAGGTTCTTGGACACCAATTTGAAAAGACCCAAACCCCCTCTAAAGGGGACGGGGTTTTGGGATTAAAGATAAATATCACACAGATAATCTCAAACAAAACTCAATCAATTCTAATTATTCAATGTATCAAAATAATGAATTACATCACTATTTATAATACTCCTAGACAACTTTCCTAACCTAAATTCGACTCTAATAAAATAACCACAAATTAAATAAGATAACTGCAAATAAAAGAAACCAATTAAAATACAACTTCTTTCCCATAGGCTTCCAAAACCTCTTATATTGTTCCAACCAACATTCACGGCCTCGTCCTACATCAGTTTTCCTCCGCTGAGAAAAACTCGACCCTGTCGCGTTAATCAACTCAAGAATAAGCACACTGGATCATCAAGGAATTCTTTGCAAACTTGAAATTTGGCATGTCGACAGCACAAGTAAGAGTGAACTTGGTATCACATTTGATAATCAAATAGATATTATCACGAGTAGCATGTTGCACATGACGATCCCATAGCCACTTACGCCCTAAGATAATGTGGCAAATCTTAAGGGGTAGAACATCACACATAACAGTATCCTTAAGCTTGCTAACGGAAAATAAAACCAAACACCGCTGGGTAACCCGCAACCTTGTATTCGTAATCCATGCAACATCATAAGGCTCCGGGTGAGGCTCAAGTTTTAACCTAAGTTTCTTAACAGCTTCCTCAGAGATAACATCCGTACAACTTTCAGTATCAATCACAAGAGAGCACACCTGTCCCGCACATAACTCTCGTCTGAAAAATTCGCCCACGGTGGATTTTAGGAGCACATATGACTCATCTGATGAATTTTAGGATCATCCTTATATTTTTGTGTAACAAGTAAAGGTCGAAGAACACCTAAACATCCTTCCAAATAAGCATCAGTTTCTAAATCTTGCTCATCGGGCTCATATTCGTCGTCTATCGGCTTGCAAACCTCTTTATTTAAGTCAGTTTTCTTACACGTTTTGTCAACAATAGCAAGTTGTCTAGAGGGAGAAGAGACAACATTCATCTTCGGGGAAGGACACTTAAAAGACATGTGACCAAAATCACGACAGTTATAGCACATAAACGTATGATTGTTGCTAGCATTAGAAGAACCTGGGGTACGATTAAGCCTGCCAATAGCTGAAGGGCTTACTGACGATCGTTCCACCGACCTATTTAAAATAGGCTCCACAAAAGTACGCTCCCTCCGAGTTTTGGACTTGTATTGGAGGCCTAACATAATTCCTTTACAAATTATCCTCTACTTGGGTGGCAACTTGAACAACATCATCCAAGAGCCAGAGTTTACCTGAAGCTATACCACCTGCAATTTCCAAATTCAATCCTCGACGGTACATGGAGATTAAAACTTCTTCAAGCCAAGGAAATTCAGACCGTGTAACCAAACTGTAGAACATTGAAGTATACTCGACTACAGATTTACTTCCTCGTACTAACTTAGAGACGCTCATTATGTTGTAACATATAAGTATCAAACTTGGCGTTGATTTCTCTAGCATTTACCATGGTTCCTGCAAATAGAAATATAGACCCTTTTTTTGGACTTGCTATAGGGGCTTAAGTTCATAAAGTATAAAGAAACAGCCAAACAGGGACTGTGAAAGTACATGGACTAATATGTAAAATTTTCAGGGGGTATTTCAAAATTTAAGAAAACTTAGAGATTAAACTAGAACACTATAAAAACTATGGGGTAACTAACTGTAATTTGCAAGGAGATAAATATGTTCTCTGTTCTCTAATTTGTTCTCTGCTTTTTTCTATCCTTAGACGTTAGAGAAATGTAAGGACAAGCAGACTTGTAGGAGAAAGGTAAGGAGCAATAGGCTTATAGATGAGAAGGTTGAGACTTTCTCGACGAAGACAATGATGGCGATGGCAAAAAGTGGCTGCAAAGATCGTGGGATGCAGCAGCGACGACTTTTCTCTTTTTCTACCTTTCTTTTTATTTTTCTTTTCTAGTTTGATGTAGTCAGCAGGTTGCGGTCAGCTATGGTGAAAGTTATGGTTGGGGTTGGTGATGGGTTTTTTTTTCATGTAGTTGATGTAAAGGAAGGGTTTGGAATAAGGTTGTGCTTCGCATATTAACGGCTTATGGCTAGTGTTTATGTTTTCTGTTTTGACAGGATGCAAATAGGTTGGGTAGATTTGATGTAGCAGCAGTGATGGGCTTTGTGCGGTTAGGGTTTTCTGGCTAGGATTTAGTTAATGATGACACTGATTTTGAGACAGAGGTAGGGACGGCAGAAAGTGGTGGTTTTGGGTTGGGCTTTAATACCAAAATGATGGGGACGGAGTTTTGGGATAAAAGATAAATATCACACAGATAATCTCATACAAAAATCAATCAATTCTAATTATTCAATGTATCAAAATAATGAAGTATGTCACTATTTATAATACTCCTAGACAACTTTTCTAACATAAATTGGACTCTAATAAGATAACCACAAATTAAATAAGATAACTGTAAATAAAAGAAACTAATTAAAATACAACTTCTATCTCATAGGCTTCCAAAGCCTCTTATATTGTTCCAACCAACTTTCACGATCTCGTCCTACGTCACCCTCATACGTGAATGACCATAACCATATAATATCACAAGGCCTTCACAACCAAAGTCCAAGAAAACAACACAATCCACTTGAGAGACTTAGCCCTCAAAACAGAAATTTGCACAGAGAAAAAATATAGAAGGGAATACAAAAGAAAAAAAAATCCTTAAGCAAAGTAATCCTAACCCAAAAATAAATAAATAAATTTAAAAAATACATTTTCTAGAATCAAGTTTCTTGCCGGTAAATGTTAAGCAATTAAGGGGGAGACTAACTCGCGACATTGGGATACTACAACTTTGATACAATAATGAGATTGCTATAATTATAATAATAAGAAGAAGAATAGCACCATTGCTGTGACAGTGAGCTTTATAAAACATGCAAACATATAATATCTATAAACTTTAGTTCTGTTGAAGAACTGTTCCAATTTGAACTATCTTGCAGGAAAAGAAACTGCAGAAAGATCTATATTCAAAATACGCCCCACATCCAAATAGATCCTATCTTCCACATTTTGCTAGATAGCCCTTTAACATCCCTCTGGTAATGCAGCTCATAAAAGAATACAACGGGGTATGATGGTGAAACAAATGGGACCTACAGTATCATGATCCCCCATATAAGACATTGAGCAGACCACCCCCCCCCCTCCCCCTCTTCCATTAGGCTTACTCTTTGTAGAATGTGAATGCAAGGTTACCAAGGAAGTAAAATTACCAGGGAGGTAATGGTACTGTGGAGCTGAGGTTCTTGATATGCTGAGGTGTAAAAGACTTTGTAGTAAGACCCAGAGAGAGACTGAATTTGAGGGTGAGAGCAACCTAAGGAGAGAACCTATATAGAGTTAGGGGGAGAAGGTAGTATCTAATATTTTGATAATAGAAATCTTCAAAGTGTAGTAATGTAGAATTGTCCAACTTTACCCATGTCCCATGGAAAAAATTATCTCAGAATTCCAATTTCTATGCCACCTTAAAGTGAATTTATGGCTCTGCTCACAAATTCTCTCTCTATCAGAAAAAACAAGCACCATTTTATGGAAATTACAAAGAAAATAGGAATCTTTTTTCCAAAAGGAAGAACTAAAAACATATATTACATAATCACACCCAGATAGATTACACCTAGCTCAGCATCTTCAACAATAGTTATCACTAAACATGTATACTATCCCACTCTTTCCCTTCAAAGTACTCTTACCAATCTGGTTTCCAGAAAAATAAAATTTAATTTTTATAACCACAGTTTCCTGACTCCCATATATTATTAGATTGCTGTAATTTGGTTCTTGAAGGAAACCCCAATTAATTTTAAGTCATACCAAGTTGGTAATTCTTACCTTAAGTAATTATTTTTCATACTTTTTAAGAGTACAAAATAATTTAATTCCTAATGTTCCTGTTATTCTCCTTTCTTCTTTCCGGATTCCTAGTATCTCAGAAAGTAAACATCCAAAGAGCTGGGATTATCATTTCCAATTGTTGGCAAGAGTTATGGACCTAGAAACTTCAGTATAGAAACCAAGTACCACTAATCCATGTTGAGCACAAGGAAATATCATTTGGAAAAAAAAATATTCATGCGAGCTAATCATGGGTATTCAAAATTCAAATAGACGATTATATATAGGAAATGGAAGGGGGAAAAGCAATTAAAGGAATTGGGAGAAGGGAGCTACTTACCTCCGGAGCCAGTTAAGGAAGGAATCCCACAAACCCATTAGCAGTGAAATTATAATCTCGATAAAACAAATAAGTTTTTGGAGAACTCTCAATCGTGTGTTAGAGTCTTGCGCAGAGAGCAATCCGAAGAAGAAAGACAACGAAAAGAAAGAAGATGGAAACTCCGCCGACTCGTGAGCTATTATGGCTAAGTTCGAAAAAGATCGAGTTCGAGTGAATAAAATAATTACTATTTTCACCTAAAAAATGACAAGATGTTTGAAGTGCCCTTTTTAAATGTTAAATATTAAGTAAAATTTGATTCTTCGTACGAAAGCTTTTTTTGTTAATTTATAATTAACTTACACTAATATATGAAATTTGATAAAATTATAACAACGATTCACGGAATTAGATAATTATTTGTTAGTTTATAATTTTTTGTGATTTTAATAATCATAAAATTATTAAGTTTATATTCAGTTTAATGGATTTGATTTAAATTGTTTGGGCGGATTTAATTTATAAGTTATTTTTTTTGTTGGCCCAAATTTGATTAACAGTTCATTAGTTGATAAAAAAAAATATTATTGATGAATATTTGCTTAATATATATCTATTCTGTTTTGAATCAAAGTTAGATCTATTTTTGAAAAGAAAAGAGTCTTATGATAAAATTATTTTGATATGCATGCTGATTACTTAATGGAATAAGATCAAACTTTATCAGTACATTTTTTATTCCTTTATTTAAGCTATTTTGGTTTGACTAAGATACTGTATCTTTGATATCTAATGAAGTATATTATATCCGACGTTGGTTTATTTAAGTTGCTGAAATCATGTGATATACTATGTGTGATATGAGATTTTCATGCTAACTTATTCCTCGGAATCCATTGGTCATATCAGATGCTAAAGAGATATAGCAGCTAAGGATTCCTTGCTAACAACATATATAGCCGTTAGTTCCTTCTTTATATATATATATATCTCCTTCTCGGTTTAACATGTTACAACACTTGAAGTTGATATTTGTTCATCACTTTTGAAGATATATCAGATAAAGTCCGTAGTTTATTAAAGTTATTTTTAGCTATATATTGTATTGATTATTAATTTTTCTTATTTGAAAATTAAGAGCCCATTGTATTTAAAATTCTTTGTATTCTGAATTCAAACACTGTTAGGCTTGATTGATACAATAATGGATAGGGTTTGTTCAAAGAGAGCTTTCAATGTTGCAGAGGTGAGAAGGTCTCAGTGGTGAGAAAGGTTGTAGAGGCACAAGGGGGCAATGATGTCCATCAGTGTGAAACTACTTTTTATTTGTAATTAATTAAATTTTAAAGTTTAATAAAAAGAGTCTCTAATACTAATTGATATTGAACGTGAATTAGGCTACTAGACTATAGGTTAGGGACTGAACCACATAAAAATCTTGGTGTGATTTCTATTCTTTTCTTTAATCTGCTTTTGTATTCTGTATATTTAGTTCTAGTTCGTGCTTGAATATTATAACTGACGAATAACATATACTAAAAACAGACACAGAATCAAACAGAGTTACCTGTCCGATTATAACCTGTAGAATGAAAGTTTAAAACTTGATCATTGTAGATCACTTTTGACATTTACACCTATTCACACCTCTAGGTGTGCTTATTTACATAATTATATTATTCACGTGATTTATAATAATAAAAAAAATTGATATACAAAATTGTAAAAATATATTTTATTCTTAAAAATATTTAAATAAGATCAATCATTTTTTTTATAAAATTAGACAAAAGAATTTTTTTGAAAAAAAAGTTATTGTGTCTAAAATAATTATTTATTTAGACTGTTTTTTCTATTTTGAGTTTATATGAAAAAAGATATTATGACCTTTTAATGTGATGAAGGGATTACTCAATGGTATTGTCGAGTTTGAGTATGTAACCTTACCAGAATGGTGGAGTAGTAGGTATTTATAAAATTGTATGACAGGCTTGTTCTTTGGATTAAAATTTGAGTTCATCAAGATTTTATGATCACAAGTCATGACGATTCAATTTGAATCAAATTTTTTGCTTTACTAAACTGATATTCCTACAAATAAAATTATAATTACATAATTTTTTTATTTTTACATACAAGTGGGTGTCAGTTATTATTTATTTATACGAGAAGTAAGTTACGTAATTTTTATTTTTACTCCTGAACATTCTAAAACTCCTTAATGAATCTTTAATTTTCACTTGCATCATATTCTTAAATATTCTTTAAATTCATTATATTTAAATGACCGAGTGACTGTGACAAAACTTTATTTATCAAACCCTGATGTCCCGATTCCTTTTTTACATAGAATGAAGAAATTTAATTGGACGCCAAGTTGCAAAACCTTTTGAAACATTTAGTATATTTAGAAAAATCCAATAAAAAAAAATTTGCCCATAAATTTATAAGACATTATATTTCTTAAAATCAATTGAAAATGTTAATTATTCGACGAAATGAAAACTCAACAATCTATGAGAAATATGTAATTTATGCATATATAATTATATAAAATGTAATATATATATATATATATACAAATGTATGAGAGTTTGTCTTAATATATTCATGGTGGGATTAGTTTCAAAATGGGAATGAGATTATGAGGGAATTGGGGGACAGGGTCCACAAGGTGGGGTTCGTGGGCTAGGCCCAATTCGTTCCATTTGGATACAAAAATTGTTTGGGCCATTATAATATCATGGACCACTCATCATCACAACATTACATACTTCCTTTCACTTTTTACTCATATTTTCCTTTTGTCATATTGAAGGAAAAGGAAAAGGTTCCAATTCTAACGACTCCTCTCATCATGCATTACATCATGCATATGTAACAATGACCTCAATATATAATCTAATTATTTTATTTTATTTTATTTTATTTTTTTCATTTGAAAGGGAAATGAGAGGTCGTCTATTATTTTATTTCAAACATTAAAATACATTAAGAGGTGGACTGTTAATATAACCTTTTTGATTCAAATATTTTTTGGATCTAGGAATTTCAGAAATAAAATTTCTCTCGTCTTTTGCCAAAAAAAAAAATATAAGCCGTTGATGGATCATTTTTAGAGTGAAACATAATGTTGTATTATGAGTTTAATGACAGTAACTATAGTATAATTGCTACACTTCCTAGTTCCTATATATGTATCTAAATATAATAGCAAATTAATTTATTTTCTTTAAATTTAATTTAAAATTGACGACATAAGAAATTGAATATTAAGTCATGTACTCGTATTTTTTTATAGTATACAATATTCATAATTCATGTATTGTTTATAGTTAATGAATTCATAAATTTTGAATTTTAAATATCTCAATTTGAGTTCAAAGAGTCGAAATATCTCTTGTATTTCGGAGCACAGAAAGTATACGATTTAATTAAGATCCGGGCGTTTTTTACTTTTTCCCCATGCTCAAATTAATGTTGTATAAAGGATTTGAATAATTAGTATTTTCATGCTTAAATTTCAAGCAAGAAGATAATTATTGTGTTAAAGGAATGAATTAGGCTTGAAAATCAAACATGTTTAAGGCTGCAGCCGTATATACAAACCTATGTGATTGGCCATGCGATGATTATTATAAGATCAACATATATTTATCTGGACATCTATATTATAAAATATAAAGTGAGAGAAGGGAACGAAAGCTCTCATTCTCCAACTTTATTATCCAAAAAATATACTATCATTAATAAGTATTAGTGGATAAGTATTTTTTGAACGTCAGTTACGTGCATAAGTATTAGTGGTATTTTTTAAAAAAAAAATGTGTAATTCATAAGTGGGGTCCTCCAATAATTTTTATCAATCAATCTCATGTATTGATAAGTCGCAATACATTGCATAACTCGTAAAATAATATGAAAATCTTAATATGGCTTTATTTCTAGTTTTAGTTGATTAAGTCCTTCATATCATTGTTATTACATTTCTAACTAATACTAAGAATAAGTATGAAAAAAAAATTATTTTTAAAAAAAATATGACTTTGTAAGTGTATCTCTATTTTAAAATAGATGGAAGGAGTATTATACTAATGGCAAGCAAAAAATAAAGTTAAAACCTATTATGTATAACTATTTTAAATTACATGAAAATTATACTCTAGTCATTTTTAGAGGGCAACAATGTTACTATCATATAAAAAATCTCACATAATACTTACATACACACACATGCATGTTGTGGGCTCCCGCCTAATATGTGAGGCCCGCAGTATGTATGTGTGTGTATGTGAGCATTATGTGAGATTATTTATGTGATAGTAACATTATTTTTTAGAGGGACAAGGTAGTATTTGAAAAAGGGAAAAAAATCCAAATGATGACGACATTGCAAGTGTAGTAACGCGCTAGAATAGTGAAGCACACATGTGGGGGTCCAATGAAGAAAAATTAAAGAAATATTAAGCGAAAAACTGAACTAAGCCGTGTCCTTCTAGAGGAGGCGTTGATTTATATAAAGTGTAAAGTGTATACATATAATATATATGAAGCTCTTGTTTGGAGTATTTAGTGTACCAGTCTATATAACCTCTAGCTAGTAGCAACCAGAAACATCTCTCCTCTCTCTCTCTCTATCTCTCTCTCTCTATATATATATATTCATTGAATATTATATATATAGTTGATTTATAGGGAGCGAAGAAAGGAATTTGATTGAAAATGGGGAGGCAACCTTGTTGTGACAAAGTTGGATTGAAGAAAGGGCCATGGACTACTGATGAGGATAAGAAGCTCATTAACTTTATTCTCACCAATGGCCAATGCTGCTGGAGAGCTGTTCCAAAACTAGCAGGTCACTTTCCTTAATTAATTAGGAATTTCTTAATATGTGGCACTTGTTAAACACACAGTTCAAGAGAATATTTCTTTGAATTGTATACATATTCTCTTGAATTTGGTACAAATGCAGAAATCAAGAGAATATTCACACAATTCAAGAGAATATTCTCTTGAACTGTGTGCTTAGCATGTGCTCTAAGTGCACATGTTAAGAGGACCCAAAAATTAATTATGATCCATGCAAAAAAGAAGAAGAGAGATAATCTGTCTCTCTCTCTATATATATATATATGTATGTGTGTGTTAAATTCTTGAATGGTAGTTTCTTTAGAATTGAAATTCTTGATTGGTAGCTGGATCCTTTTTTTTCTCAAAAGAGAGGTTTAAAGTAGAAATTGGTGGTGGTTCTTTTTTCCTTTTTTTTTTAAAAAAAAATGAAATTGGGAGTGTGTTTACAAAGGCTTCTACATATATATTTATTAATTTATTGAAATTGTTATCTAGCTTTACTGAGCTTATATATATATATATATATATGGTGGGCGGGTGGCATTGCAGGACTCCTGAGATGTGGCAAGAGCTGCAGGCTGAGATGGACAAATTATCTTAGACCAGACTTGAAGAGGGGTTTATTATCGGAATACGAAGAGAACATGGTTATTGACCTCCATTCTCAACTTGGCAACAGGTTAATTAATCTTTTCTACTCTACTCTTGTAAAAACAATTACTATATATATATATATATATATATATAAGAGTCAGTTATATAATATTTTAAAAAATATTACTACTAGTAAATAATTTTTTATATAGGCTGCTCCGATCCTCAAAATGCCAAATTAAAGTTGGTATATGAGATGTCTGCTGCTGCATTATATATATGTCACCTAACTGATCCTTGGAAAAAAATTAATGATTATTCCATCCTTGTGATCAATCATATCTTGAAATTAAACAGATTCATGAGGGAATGACTTCTACTGCAATTTGAGTGAAATGGCAGACATGCCAGACCTACAACAACTGCAAATGGAATGATCCTCCTAATTTAATTTCAGCTCCCAATATTCCTAATTTAATTTCAGCTCCCAATATTCCTTGCCCCCCCCCCCCCCCCCCCCCGGTCCCCTAATTCCATCATCATTACCGTTCTCTTTCATTTTCTTGCATTTTCAAGTCACTCAAAGTTATCACTCTTTAGAGTTTAGATATATAAGTTATAACCACAAAATAAATAAATAAAGGATGGTTGTTCATCAACTTTTTAGGCATGCGATAGCTACATACTAGACTACTTTTTTAACATGCATGGACAACTTTTAGTGGCCATTAAATTAATTTTTGACAATTTCCTTTTTCTTTTCAATGGCAGATGGTCCAAGATTGCTTCTCATCTCCCTGGAAGAACTGATAATGAAATCAAGAATCACTGGAATACCCATATCAAGAAAAAGTTGAGAAAAATGGGGATTGATCCTCTAACTCATAAACCACTACCTCCTCCAACCGATCAACCCCAAGAACAACCAAAAAACAGCATATCAGAAATTGAGACTACATCAATGGAGTCAACCATTAATTCTGATAATCAAACCAAAGAAGAAGATAACCCATTTGACCCTTCATCAATGGAAGTCATCATTAACAATGGCTTTTCCAAAGATGAAGTCCCATTCATTGAGCCCCACTACACTCTTGTCCCTAATCCCTCTGTTCCTTCTACTTCTTCTTCTTCTTCTTCTTCTTTAAACTATTCTTCTTCTTCCTGTTCATCATTAACAAAAAATTCATCCAGTGACAGCAATATAATGCTTGAAGACTTTAAGTTTCTGCCAAATTTTGAGTGGCAGAATGATGATTGCAACAACAACAACAACATGAGTTTCTGGAAAATTGATGATATTTTCAGCAGTTTGGATTTGTTGATTAATGATGTTGATAATGTTGACACAAATAATGTAAATGTTGAATCTCCTGATCTTACCCAGTACTCAAGAATGGTCTTGGATGATGAATATTGGAAGTATGAGCTCTTGTGATGTGATTATTTTCTTATTGGTGTTTGTTGTTTCTGTAGATTTTACAATGAATAAATGAGGGGGCAAAAAAAGCATTATTTGTATTTGTTTTTCATTTTCATTTTGTTTAATGAAAGGCACAAAAATATCAATTCCTCATGTACATGAATTAATGAAATTATGTTGTCTATATATACCTTCTGTGCCTCTGTTAATTTTTATGACAAGGTCATTCTTTCTGATTACTTTTCTATGAAACTTTTTGTGAAGATCACATAATTTTGAACCAAAATAGATTACATAATCAATATCACTTGGTTCACTTATTTTTTGAGTTAAATTTTGGCAGTTTATATACGAGCTGTATTTATACTTGTGTTAGATAAAATTACTCTTATGCTATGTTTGGTTCCCATTCCTTGATATGTATGAAATGAAATGACTTAAGGAATAGAATGGGAATAAGAATGGGAATGAAAATGAAATGGTCATTCTTATTTTTATGTTTGGTTTGTCCATTCATTCATTCAGAAATAAAATCACTTTTCTACTTTAGGGGAATTTTTGTTTGCAAGGATTATAATCCCGGGATTATAATTCAAAACTATTAATCCTAGGATTAAATAGTCCTAGTCACATGTTTATTTTTTTATGGGATTATTCATGGGATAACTTAAAATAATCTCATGTTATGTTTGTTTTTTTCAGGATTAATTAAACGATTAGATTAAAAAATATCGTTTTGACTATTATAACCTTACCAATAATAATATATTTTATACTTATTTATACATCAAAAAATAATAAAAAATTAATTAAATTTTTTTAAATAAATAGTTATATTATTCAATAAATGTTATTTTTTTGATAGGGGGTGGGGGTGGGGTGAGAGTGTATACATAATTAGTAAATATTATTTTTTTTGAGAGGGGGTGAGGGTGAGGGTGGGGGTGGGGCGAGGTGTATACATAATCAGTAAATATTATTTTTTATTTTTTGTGGAGTGGGTGGGTGGGTGGGTGGGTGGGTGGGGTGGGCGGAGTGGGGCTGGGGCCGGGGTGGCGTTGGGGTATACATAATCAAAAAATAAATTTTTTTTAACTAGTAAATATTATTTTTTTAAATTTTTGTGGGAGTGGGGTGGGGTGGGGTGGGGTGGGGTGGGGTGGCGGAGTATATACATAATCAGTAAATATTTTTTTTTTTAGGGGGTGGTGGGCGGTTAGGGTGCGCGGGGCGTGTAAATATGTATTTTAGTAAAAATTAATTATATGAATACTAATATTCATATTCTATTTTTACAAGAAAAAATACATATTTTTAACATGTTTTTGTTTTATTTTTGCAAATACAAACATGTTTTTTACTAATAAAATAAAAATTAGAATGTATTTTTTTATTTATAAAAATAGAATATGAATATTTTTATAAACATATTTTTTTGACTCTAATATTAGTCAAAAAAAATATTAGTCTGAAAACAATACAAAAAAGTAGTTCAAAATAAAATAAACATAACGTTTTTGTAAGAAAAACAAAGTAGCATAAAAAAAAGTAGGAAAATAAAAGAAATGATGATAGCGAAGAGTGGAGGGAAAGGAGGTTGGCCTAGGAATGAAATAAACCCACCTATTTAGAAAGGAATAAAAAATAATTTTTAGATTTGGAAAAGAATAACTAAAGGAATGGAATGACCATTCTAATTGACTAACTAAATATATTTTAAGTTATTTCATAAGAAATGGTCATTTCATTCCCAGCCCATTCCATTCCATTCCATTCCCACCAACCAAACTAATTTAATGACGTTTCATGATTGTCCTAAAATCGCTCCTATATACATTATCCGTTATCACATTATTTAAGCTCTTATGAATTTAATAATAATGAATTATTGTCCTTATTTACTTTTCAATTTAAAATTAATTTGTTAATTTTAAACCAAACTCTCCTAACAATCTCAATAATTAAACACGTTAAAGTCAGCAACATGTGATTATTTATTTTTTTTTGTTTTGATACTGGATAATATATATATATATATATATATATATATATATATATATATATATATATATATATATATATAAAGAATCTACAACTTTGGTAGTTCCGGTTTTATATTTTTATTCTTTTAGTCAAGATTGATTAGTTTACCTTTTTTTTAATGTAATTAATGAAGATATATAATACAACTAAATAAAATAAACCTTGCCTAACTCTCTAACAGCTTGAAAATAAAAAAAAATACTATTATCAAGATGTACAAGTACAATTCTTATGCATTATATATCTATAATATAATTAGTTATAAACGTAATCATATAAAAGAAACTCTCCACCTCTTTAATTTAATATATTAAGTTGGTACATATATAGTAAAATATTGATCACCTTGTAAAATCCCATAAGATAAAGAAACTTGGTATGCAAGTCTCTATTAATTTCCCTCCGATTCAAGTCATGCATGCGTGTTAGTTTGAAGATTTTGTGGCATTTATATTATCAAAAACGTAAGTGAAACTCTTAATAAATTGAAGGAGAATTTTTTCTCAACTTTAATCTTGCAGGGAAGGGTTGGCATTAGGGGGTTTATATATATATATATAGAAATGCAAGTCAATTTGATATTGAAGGACATATATAATTGTGACCAATTCTCAGTAACAGCTAGCTGAGAGATTTTGCACATTGACTCACTTTAATTATTTCTACTCGGTTTGGGTTTGGTCGGCCCCAAACCAATACCAGCAATAAGTCAATAACAAACAAAGACTAGAAATTAAATGGAGAATGAATGAATGTAGGATCAGAGACTAATCTTCAATATGTTTTTGCAGCCAGATAGATTGGCACATCCATGGATTTATATATAATATATATATATATATATATATATATATATATATATATATATATATATATATATATATACTCTATAAGAGTTTAAATTCGATATATATGCCGAAAGTGTATATATAGGCCGGCGAACCATATTATGATGGTAATACGTTATGAAAATATAAAAAGATATCATAATCCCATATATCTACTTGTCAGTATATCAAACTTTGAGTATACTCTTATTTTGTTGTTATTTTTTTATTGCCTTCAATTCCTTTTAAGTATATATATATATAACCAATAATTTAATTAAACCGTGCGGTTTGGTTGACTGACTCCCAAAGAATCTCAAATGAAGAGAAGAGAGAGGTAAAACTACAAACAAGTCCAACTTTGTTTCCCACTATTTATCATTAAATAAGAATCGTAAGAAAATTAATATACTACATAAAACGGCTGTTTTACTTAATTTTAAAACAAACAAATTGTGTTCATATTATAAGTTGAATGAACGTACTATTGAAAGTTGAACTTCATCTTTATTAGAAAAATTCGTAATATATAACGACGCTTCATGGTTGGCAACCATGAAGTGGGACTTATTTTAAGTTACAACGTTCATTTTTTTTTTGACATGACCACATACATCTAACGCATAATTAAATCTCAAGTTTGTCTATGAAAAGCTCATCAATTAAATTGTATTAGAGGTTAACGTATTATTGATATTTTCAGTGTAAAATATGTTATCAAATATGAATGGACAATATATATATATATATATATATATATAAAACTTATCTGTTGTACGTACAACAATGCAGAAAATCAGTATGTCAAAGTTAGTACTTAGTATTATTTCCTTAAGATAATTATGCGCTCCTTACGGTGTTCAGAGTTAATAGCACTTGTATATCAAGATGCAATGACAACGTATATTATAGTAGCATTTCAAACAGCATACACAACGAACCAAAAAAATAATACTCAGAACTCTCTCTCTTAATGAACTATGAATAATGAATATTAGAAGACTAAAAATGCTTGTGAATTGAATGATTCGAATGGCAGCCTCCATAGCTATCTATTTATAGTAGGGGTTAATGACTAATCAAAAGGGACACAACCTCTTGAAAAGATATTGTTTAGTCAAAACAACATAGTTTTAAGCTTTAACAGAAAGAACGCGTCTGTTCGGGCTACAAAACGACGTAGTTTTAGGCTCAGTATAACAAAAACGACGTAGTTTTAGGCTTAACAGAAAAGACGCATCCGTTCATGCAAAAACGACGTAATTTTGGGACGTTCGTTCAGGCAGATAGCGCTTTCCAAAACGACATAATTTTGATAATAAATAATATTTATCAAAACGACATAAGTTTGATAATAGAACTAAAATAAAATAAATAAATTTTGTTCAAAAAATTATATTTCATGGACCACGAGCCACGAGCCCGACTTGGCGATTGGCGGCACGCATGTGGGTTTTGAATCAAACCTTAGCTAGGTGTCCCTTCCACATAAGTGGGGTGCCTCTTAGGGCCCAAACTCAATAGCAACTTTAATGTATATAAACTTATTTAATATTTAGTTCTTAACCGATGTGGGACTTAGCTTCCCACAAATATTTATTATCATTTTCAAGAGTGATTTTTGTGATTTAATTTTTCATTCATTACTTCATGGATTTGAGCTTTCAAATACTTAATTTAATCTACTCATGGAGCAGAACACATTGATGTGTAAAATCATTTCAAATAATTTATGATACACACTTCAATTTAGGCTCAAAATCTAACAATATATATATATATATATATATATATATATATTAAAATTTACATAATAATAATTTACAATTAATTGTAAAATACAGGATGAGTGATCACTCAAATTACATGACTTAGCTAAACACATGAATGTTATTGAACTTGTGAAAGACTATGAAAACGCTCTTATAGAAAAATTAATAATTAATTCTCTTATGATGGTAAATTTAAAACATTATCATACGTATATTCAAAGATACTACTAGTAATCAGTTTTTCTTCAAGAATAGTTCATTTAATTTGACATTAATATTATCCAAAATCTCTCTCTCTCTCTCTCTCTCTCTCTCTCTTTCAGCAATGTGAAAATATGAAGAAACTTGTTTCGCCGCCTTTAGTGGACCACCAATTCTTTTCTCTTGTCGTCTTTGTGGCCATTAATCCATTTCAACATACACAAATATGCTTTCACACTCTTTTGATCAAGAATTAGGTCTAGAACTTGGCAAACGAAACTTCTTCATATTAGTAATATATTGTAATATTTTACTCTATTTATTATTAATAATATTATAATTTAGAACGAAGGGAGTGATCAGTAGTTTTAATTAATTATAAGCAAATGTGAAAAAGAAAGAAAAAAGGGGTAACACATACAAGAACAAATTAAATTTACTTTTTTGTCAAATCATAATTAACATGCTCAGTTCTCTCTTAATTTTATCAAAAAAATAATGTCACTATCACATAATTTTGAATTACATAATGTTTACATACAAACACATGTATATTATGAATCTTACATGATATGCAGGACTCACAAATATACATATATATGTATATAAATTTTATGTGACTCAAATTATGTGATAGTAACATTGCTCTTATCAGAATTGTTTACTTGAGTTGGGTGGATAATTATATGTTGTCACCTTTTGATCCAAATAGAAGTTTTATTAGTGCATGGCTGATTGCTTGATCAGTTAAAGAAATGTGTCAAATCATAAAGATTTCATCCCTTAAACACGCTTTAATGAGTGGTGATACAAACACATGTCTAATCATAATTATTATCCTTAAACGATTAATTATAATGTACTACAACTCACTCATATATAATACTCGTTCGTCTCTTAATATAAAACGTTTTAGAGAATTTTTTATTCCTTAATATATGATATTTTTGAATTTTAAATAAGTATTAATTGCTTAGTTTTTAATATTATTCTAAGTATTAAATATAACTTTGGTTCTCTAATTATTTTTTGCTCAATAAATAACAATCTCTTTTTTCAATACAAGGATAATATAAACATTTGATATTATATTTAATGTTATACAATCATTTTCTTAATGCTTGTGCACAACTCTAATACACTATATATATATTAACGGTGTTTATTTAACATTTCATCAATAATTTTTTGAGGTTAAATTTGATACATAGACACTAATACACTATATATATTAACGGTGTTAAAATTAATTACGACGCATCATTAAAATTAGGATTTTCTTGTCTTACACAAGTACTCTCTCCGTTCCAAAATTAGATATACAATTTGATTTTTGAGATCAAATGACGACATATTAAATTTTAAAATTGGTATCACTCAAAAAAATTAGAATAATTTTTTTTTAATAGTTTTTGTTACATACTTTAGAATTATAATAATTGTATCAACTATAATTAAATAAATTCACATCAATTTAAAGTTTAATATGTCGTTATTTAACCTTAAAAATCAAATTGTATCTTTAATTTTGGAATTATAGAATGAGTATTTCATTAAAAGTATCACGGTCTTGACATAGTTTAATTATTTGTATAGTATTTGTGCATCTAAGGGTGTAAATAAGTCTAATCGAAACAAATAGAGAGTTGCTCGAATTCGACTCGAAATGTTAAATTCATACTCGAATTCGACTCGAATTTGAATTGTATTTGAAATTTTTTACTCAGATTCGATTCGACTCGACTCGAATATTAATTTATTACTCGAATTCGATCCGACTCGGATCAGATTATATTCAAATTACTCGTGACTTCAAATTCAAACTCGAATTCGAGTCTCTCCACATAATAACTAACTTTATTATAAATATAATTATAAATTAAATTGTTATTTTACTTAAAAATTAGAAACTATATTTACTATTACATTTTACAAATATAAAATCACAATTAAAAATAAAAATAACATAAAATAATAATTAATTATCTTAATTTGATTTAATTTTGTATATATTATAAGAGAATGTATCGAATATTTATTCGAATATGTATCAATCGAGTATAAGTATCGAATCACAATTGAGAATTCGAATAGTTTAAATCTTAAACGAGTCGAGTATAACTTTGCTCAAATTCTACTAATATTTTTATTCGAACTATCTTTTATACTCAAATTTAGATCCTATTATTAATGAATCCGAGTCTCGCTCATATTTTTTAAAATTAAATTTGAATCGAACTCGAACTATTTGGCTAATTTATAGCGTTGAGTGCATAAAATTCTATCTATTAACCATTTTGTGTGTTATGTAACCGAAACATGGGCTTACCATGTGATTTCATGCACAAAATTGAGAGTTTTTTGAATTAGAATCTCCCAATAGCATGACGTTTCCATTACATCATAGGATTTAAAGCAATATCCATTATTTCAATGAAATTGATATTTTCACAATAAAAAAATTTGAGGCCATAAACAAAATTAAAGTGAAAATGACTTTTTTGAGCCCGCAAGAGTAGTACCATATATTAGAGTATCTCTAATTGTCTCTTCAATTATTTTGAAATTTTTAAATAGGTGAGTCACATCAGAAAAAATATTTTCAACAGTCTCTCCAACCTTAGTCATCAAATCTACAAACTCATCCTCTCTTCAGAACCGGTAAGTTGACCTTGCCTTTTCAAAACATTTATATTTGTTGTGAGAGAATCAAAATCATATGAAAAAAGCTAAAAATATTTATTTTGCTTGATAGGTTTGATGTACAGCTCATTTTAAAATTTAATATCATTCTTTTTTAAAAAATAAATGTTATTAATTATTTCAAATGTTATCAATTATTATTGTTTTAAGTCAAATACTGCATTAATTGAATTGAAGAGACTGATGAGACAAAAATATTAAAACAGTAAATAATGCTCTTCAAATTGCCATGTAAGTCAACAAACTTCAATTTAAAGAGTTTTTTTTGCTACTAGTGTTGTCTGTTGGAGATGCTCTTAGTGTGACAAAGAATAAGTAAACTTTTTAAAAATTTAATTATCGGTTATGTGAATAAATGTTAATAATATTTTTTAAAATATATATGTAATAAGTAAAAAAAAAAATTATATATTAATTATTTTATAATTATAATTCGATACAAATTTATAATAATATATGACGGGACTCAAATTTTAATATAGTGGCCATCTTACTTTTTTTTTATCCACGTCAGAAGAATATTCAATCAATTTTGGGGAATAAAACAAAGAGTAGTGGCTTGATTTGAAAACTGCCACGCGGTTTCAAAACTCGGACATTTTAGAGATGTCAAAGTGGGTTTTGTAACCAATCGCCATCCCTAGTAGTATTATCATATTCTCAAACAAAAGTCTCTGCTGTAGGACCTCCCGCCCTGTCAAATCCATTCCTTTTAGCGCGTGTCACTAATGGCGCGTGGGCCTCCAACCACCATTTCCGTATCTATTTTCTACGGTCTTCCTATTTTATGTCGTCCGTCCTACAAATTTTTTTTTTAATAATAAATTAAATTGTTGTTTTTTATTAAATTATATTTTTATTTTATATTATTAAGTTAATAATTTATAAAAATAGCATGATATTGAAATAATAATAATAATAATAATTAATACATTTGATAAAAATGTATTAATTTTTATTAATATTTATATAAAAAGACTCTTTATTTCCCATTTTAGTGCTTATCCTCCATTTCCCTAGGTAAGCACTGCACAGATAATATCATTAGAACTAATAATTTATTGAAATTTTTTATGCTGACATGATAATGGGATACGGGTATTTTATAATTTTAATTATTTATATTTTGATTGGATAAAAATATAAATAAAAAAATTTATAAAATATTTATATTTAATTTTTATGTCCGCATAGAAAAACTCTAATTTATTAACATATCTAACACTCCAGTTTGTGATTTGAATTTTATACATACATAATTTTTAAATATATAAATATATTTTCTATAATTATGTATATATGAAATACAAGATTATATAATTTAATATTTTGTCAGTACGTTACGGGTGAACTCTTTAGTTCCAGATGTAATAATGACGTCAGATGCAGTAAATGACTTTACCGTTTGATTTTTCTTGTATGCATTTTTTATAATTTTCTCATGTAATTCATTTATTTGGTGAGGTGGAGACTTTAACTTTTACTTTGCATTTTTATTCTACAGTTCTATTGACTAATTAACATACATTTATGAATATTAAAGTGGCGGTCCGGATCTTAAACTTATTTTTTATTCAATATATTTTATTTTATTATTTTTTAACGACGGACCGGACGACGATTTGATCCGTCGTTATATATACAACCGTCGTATTAGTTTTTAGCGACAAACAACATATAGCGACGGATAATATATAGACGACGGTTGTATATATAACGACCGACCAAATCATCGCCCGATCCGTCGTTAAAAAAGATAAACAAAATACGTTGAATAAATAATAAGTTTAAGATCCGGAATATATATATATATATATATATATATATATATATATATATATATATATGTGTGTGTGTGTGTGTGTGTGTGTGTGTATAAATATCAACCTAAGACACCACTTAGTATAACAATATAGTATATGGCATAATATATCATTAACTGGCTTTCTACCAACTGAAACGTCACAAGCCAACCACTGAAAAGCTCAAGATCAAAGCGAATAAATGACACGTACGTGCATTAAATCGATCAAAATAAAAGAAAGTGAATAAATTAAATGCATGCTTATCTCAGGCTTATGAATTATGACAAAAACAATTTCAGTAACCGATCGATCGAGTCATACGTACAAATTTAGAAAACTGAAAAAAGACAGTGGGTGGGAATATTATATATATATTATTAATCATTATGATGATGAAGATGCATGTACGTGTACTATTTTGGTTTGGTTGCTATATATAGACACAGAAGTTGGCAAATAGACATTTGAGGTCGGCAGATAATCTTGTTTTCTCAACATCTCACCATTTTTTTTCAGGGCAATCTGGCAAAGGGGCATGGAGTATGTCGGAAAATGGCTTACTTCACTGGGGCGGTTGCCCAATCATATCGGCCGGTCGCCCCACGCGGAATCGGTTCATTGGCCTTTTTCAGTGCATTTTGGGACCCTCTTAATATTTCCCACTCCCAAAGCTTTCTAGCTAGTAGCTACAATATATGCATCTACCTGAATTTCTCACTATGAATCAACTAGTTCAATGCTGCAATGAGTGCAACTTTAATTTCACAGTTGTAAGAAACCCCTTTAAACATAAGATCGATTTCAATAGAAGAATTCAAAAAAACCACTTCAAACATAAGATAAGATTTCAATAGAATCTTTGGGATTCACACATAATTTAGCGGCTCCGACTAATAGGTCATTACGATAGAGTTGTTGAGGGTCATGTGTATTTAGGTTTGGTGGTTTATTATTAGGAGTTCAGTTTTGGGTTTATCTAATATTTTGAACATCATGTGTTTGAGCTCATAGTTGTTATATATATAAGCATATGTTTGGTGTGTAAATCATTACAGAGTGTGCGAGACATATTAATGAATACACCAGACATGCAAGACTAATCATAATTTATGTAGCCCATCATGTGTTCTTTAATTACTTTCTGTTCTTCATATCTCATATTAGATCTTAAATCTAACAAGAATTAACTTATGTTTCACGAACTCTTCATTTTAATGTAAATAATTGACAAAATTGAAAAGTATGCATATCGGACTATTCAAAATACCGTGTTTACCTAAATACTTGTCTGTCCGAATTCGTGTAACATAGGAATTAACAAAAAAAGAGGTCCTTACAATAGAAATACAACTTTAATGACTTGAGCAACTAAATATGATGATGCATGCAAAAATAAAACAGTAAGATAGTACCACCGACTCAAACAAATCAACATTTTCACACGAATTTATTAACGCAAATTATAGTCACATTAGAGCATTTCTAAGAGTAATAGCAAAAAAACCTCTTTAAATTGAAGTTTGTTGATCTACGTGACAATTTAAAAGACATTATTTGCTATTTTTATATTTTGTGTCTCGTCAGTCTTTTCAATTCAATGAGCTGTACATCAAACTCATCAAGCGTAATAAATATTTTTAGCCTTTAATTGTAGATTTGAAGAGTGAGAAGGAGAAGGAGGTTGCAGATTTGAATAGTGAGGTTGAATAAGCTGTTGGAGAGGATTTTTCTGATGTGACTCACTTATTTGAAGAACCCAAAATGATTGAAGAGACTGTTGGAGATGCTCTTACACATATTTTGGATCATGGGACCTAAAAGTGGGAAATAATTGGACAAAACTTGAGCACATTTGCAGAGCCAAGGCGGTGCCACGACAACAAAATATTGCGAAGAACACTTTAGAGGAGAACAGAGCCCCATTGGGATATAGTATAGAATTCATGGCAGCCATCTTTCAAATATTGCATGTGTGTCTCACTTTCAGTTATGATGATTAATGATTATGATTTATGAAGATGAAGATTAAAAGGCTTTCGACATGCTTCATCCGTTTGAAAATTACATATACATTTATAGATTAAAGATAATTTTATATTTTAAAATGTACCACTAGATTTACATTAACAGTCTTGGTATGATATTCGAATTAAAGATAAATAAATAATAAAGTAGAAGTATCACGTAACTTTATAGTATACAGGAAAATGTGCTTCTCCTATATATTCATAGTAATGGCCCCCAACATTTTTATACCAAAGCCTTATCGTCTGCAACCACATGCACTACAAAGTTGTTCTACATTGTTCTTAATTTGAGCCAAGTTGTAGGGGATTGTGGGACTTGGATTGATGATCATTATAAACAATGGACGAAAGGGGGGACATCTGTATTGGAGGAAATTTTTTTTAACACGTCTGTATATGTTTTTGGGTCCTCTTAACATGTGCCCTAAGGCACATGCTAAGCACACAGTTCAAGAGAATATTCTCTTGAATTATGTGTATATTCTCTTGATTTCTGCATTTGCATTAAGTTCAAGAGAATAAGGACATAATTCAAGAGAATATTCTCTTGAATTGTGTGCTTAGCATGTGCCCTAGAAATTCCTATGTATTTTGGTACTTTGAGAGTTGAAACCAGCTTTTCTGGCTTCATATGGGTACTAATTAATTTTGTTTGCATGGAAGCTTAGGCGGGTTCATATTCTTTTTTGAAGTGTCATTTATATGGGTACTAAACTAGTAGTTTTTTTGGGATAAATTTGCATGCATGCATGCTTTACTTTGGTTGATTATATTGAAAGCTAGCCTAATACTTTGTTGGGCAAATCCTAGTTAATTTGCAAAATTACAACACCTAGCTACTTTTGCAAAATATATCAAAATATAATTAGAGGACAACCACTTATTCAACACCTAGCTACATTGTCTGCCGTTCCCATTCCCATTCCTCTACCTCCAGCCCCATTCCTTTTCCTCCGCCTCCTGCCCGTCCTCAGCTCGATCTTCTTCTTCTATTGAAAAGTCTCCCGTGTATTTAATTGTATGTGAGATGTATATTTCGTAAAATGAGATTGTTGATTTTGTGTTCAGATCTATCTACTTTAAAATTTTGAAAATTGTGTTGTGATTTTAAAGTTCGAGATAAGATTGGAGTTTAGGGAAGCAAAAGGGTGTTTGATTGATGATGGTAAAGGTGTTGGAGGAGTTGATGATGGAGGAGTTTAGGGAAGAAAAAATGAGTCTTTTATTTTATTACATTATTAAGTCTTTGAATTAGTTATTATATAAATAATTTCTTAAATTAATATTTTTATAATTTAATAAAATCAAAAAGTATAAAACTATTTGTCTTGCTGGTAATTTAGGTATTCTGGTCAATTTCAATAAAAAAAATGAATTTGAAGGACACATTATATGCAATTCGGTAGTTGATGTAACAGACGTGTAAGCTCAATTAATTTAAAGGCTAACAATGAATTTGGGAAAATTTAATGTAACAAAAGTGTATTTTAGCCTTTTAAATAATCACTAACCTCACATAATGGTAAATACAAGTGTAAGATAAAGAATACCTCACATAATGGTAATACAAGTCTAAGATAAAGAATAAATAAATTTTACACATTTGGGTTTCAATTTTAACCATAATGCTAAAGTATTATTTACCTCTATAAGTATTTCTAATTATAACATTTACGATTTCCAAACATATATAAATCATATATTAATTTCAAGTTTAAAATTGTCATAATTTACTTTTAAGATTTTTTATTTAAAAAACAAACTCTTATATTTTGGACGGAGACATTGTAATGTTTACGACAATAACGTTTGGCACACCATTATTTTTAGTACGTTGCGTTTGTGAGTTAAATAAATTATATTTAAAATAAATTATTTTAATCGAATAAGATAATTAAAGTGCATTTTGGAGTTTAAACACGACCTCCAATGCACACTAATTTTATTTTATTGTGTTTGAGTCTAAAATGTTGTGTCTGAAATAAATTATTTTAAACGAATCAAATTTTAAATGTATTTTAAGAGTTTAAAATTTAAAAGCACCAAACATTTCAAATGCTCATCAAACAATTCTCTTACTATAAAAGGGATTGGGAAAAAGTAACTGTTTTTTGGCAGAGCTGTGTAATAAAAAAAAATTACATGCTTCTTTTCACTTTCCCACTTTTTATTTATATTTTCTCATCCATATTTTCAAGTTTTATTTTAAAAAAAATTCTTAATTACACACGTGCCACATAAGCTAGTATAAATAAATGAGTAATGCTAGAGACATAATTTATTTTACAACTATTTTACAATTTGCTGATGTGGCATACTCCATCTCAGTATATTGATGAATAAATTACTTCAATATAGTCTTCGGCCCCACATAAAAGCTGAAGTGGATTATGCCACATCAATAAATTATAAAATAATTGTAGAATAAGTTATTTTTATAGCATTATTCTAAATAAATTGACTACAACTTTATTGGCTTCGGCTTGAAGGTTGCAAACGTATGTACAGATACGGAAAGTTGGTTCGGAAATCCGTAAAGGGAGAATTCTATAATGCTCTGAAAACACGCTGTTGGCGGCCTGGTGGGCTTCTATTAAGCCGAATTGTTACTACGCCAATTTTATGGGCCTCTTTCTTGCATTTACTAAATCAAATAAAGAGGCCCATAACCAGAGCTTGATCTTGTTTCAAGATAAGTTTTGTATTGCTATGGAATAATATTGGATCCTCTTAACATGTGCCTTTAAGGCACATGCTAAACACACAGTTTGAATATTCTCTTAAATTGTGTGCATATTCCCTTGAATTTTATATTTGCACCAAGTTCAAGGAAATATGCACACAATTCAAGAAAATATTCTCTTGAACTGTGTGCTTAGCATGTGCCCTAAGAGCACATGTTAAGAAATTCCAATAATATTTGATTAGATATAACTTTTTTTTTCTTCTTTTGTATATATAAAAAATCTGACGACAATATCGAGTTAAAGGTAGGTTCCAGAATTTAAGCACTCTGGTTTTGCACCTGGCTTGGACTTGGACCACTGGTTGGAGGTTGGGAGCAGCATGTCATGCTCCATTAATTCTACGAATGGGCATATTGGTGGTAATAATAATAAAAAAATGTTTATATACTTCATCGTCTTGTGTAGTTATATATATGCATTTGTTCAATATTTTGCTCACTGATTGTTCCTTTATGATTAGGTTAACTCACAACATGTGCTTAAAATGAGTACTGACTGCTTTAAAAGCTCTAAGATGATATGCTTTAGACTTTAGAGGGAGGAGGGTGCTTGAAAAGAGAAAGTATATATATAGAAGAAAAGAAGTAAGAGAATATTCTTTAATTTAGCTTGCTACCAAGTCTTTGGAATCTGTGCTCATTTCCCTATTTCCCTTGGGCTATATATGTTTGTTTGCAAAAAACGTCTTTATTTGATGCTATGGTTGATGCTGCTGCTTACTTTGCAATGTATTTTCTAAACTTCACCAGCATATATATATATATATATATATATATATATATATATATATATATATATATATTCCTGTAATAGTGACCGAGTCTGGTTGGCCATCAAAAGGCGAATCTAATGAGCTGCTACATATATATATATATATATATATATATATATACTTACAACAGCAATTTGATAAAGCATGTGTTAAACAACAGTGGAACTCCCAAACACCCTGGAATTCCAGTTAGCACTTACGTATATATATGAGCTAGCTATACAATGAAGATACAAAACCCGGGCCAGTGTCAGAGCGGAACTGGGGATTGTTTGAGGAGTGACTTTTGCTCTGCTATGGATCATTTTGCAGGTCATGGTTCAATTCTTGCTCGTCTCTCGGAAGGTAACTACTTTAACTTGAAACAAATAGCTCGTCAATCATACTTCAATAATCACACCACACCATTTGTTCTCAAAAAACTACTTCTCTATGGTGCTGCCTTTACAAGCACTATATATTATATATTGTGATCCAAGTTTTAGTATGGATGGCAGTTCTATGATAGATTCTTAGGGGCATGGGAGAGGGCTTGTGCTGATCTTTCCATGGGAAGCCAAGTTGGAAATGGCCTAGCCTGCTGCCTGCCGGTGCTTGAGTTTCCTTTGGTTTTTAGTTGTAATTAATAAACAACATGCTTAACATAAGGTCAAAAGTCCGTTTGTTTTCTGTCAATGGCCATGGGCTGCAGCTGCACACCTTTGGACTTGACCTTCAAGTAGCAGCATAATAATTCCCCCCACCCCCTCCCAAAAAAAAAATTAATTAAAAAGGGAGTAGTTTGGATTATCAAATCACTAGGAGCTTCAAATTAAGTAATATCCAATGAATAATATTCTGACCCCTGGACATTTACTTTTATTTGATGTATAGTTTAGTACTATGATATGAAAAATGAAATTATATAGAGGATATCGTATCATGTTATAATATTGTTGCCCAAAAATGAACTCGCTTTATAATTTAAAAAATATATAATTGAGACTCTTTTGCTAAAACGAGTACGTATAAGCAAACATTTTTATTCTTTCAATAATTATTTACCACTAATTATCACCACAACAAAAATAAACTCCTTAATTATTTTCGGTTGAAACAAACAATTGAACAAGTGGTTTATGGATGACAATGGTGTGGTGCGATTTTTATTTTTTAGTGATTTAGAATCGCAACGGTGTTAAAAAATCTTGAACCAAAATTGTACCGCACCAATAGCAGTTTAGGATTTTTCTACACCAAAATCGCACCACCCGATTTATATTTTGAAACACACTGCACTGACTTGCACCGGTCATATTTACTTATATTTTTATAATACACATCATAATAACATTCATTAAAATAACTCAATATATACTAACAAATACTATAAGAATGCATGTTCAATTAAAATTTCGATAACATGGTTATAATTTTAACCATATCAACTATATATAAAAATATTCATAAATTAACTTTAGATATGCAAAATAATAATTATAAAGTATATATTTGAGTAACTCTCTAATTATATATAATACTATATAAAAATAATAATATAAAATATAAAGACATAATTAAAATAAACAAGTAAATACACACCGGTTTATCACTGGTTCAAGAACCGGTGCGGTACGATTCGACGCACACCGACAATTTATAGGCAAATATCAAAAATGTACCACACGTTTTTGTAGCAAAATTGCACCGACAATGCTAACGGTTCGGATCGGTTCAAATCGTCATCCTAGTGGTGTGTTTGAAAATTGAAAAGATTACCGTGGTAAGATATGTAAATAAATAAAAGAACGAGCCCATACAATGATATTTTTAGTCAGAACCCTAATATCCCTCCCTATAAAACATAGTTTCATTCATTTGTTGATCCTAGTCTCCTGTAAACAATTCTCTCCCCTCTTTTTCTCTTCCGCCGCAAGTCTAATTTAATCTCGTGTTCTGAAGGAAATTTTTTGTATCTCCTTTTATTTACAATTAAGGAAAAAGGCATCTACTATATATAAATCTATGATTTCCTCTGTTTCAATACAAATAACTGAGGGATTAAGAATTGATGCGAAATCAAATCACTTTTGGCACCTATGGACATGCATTTTCCCTAGTTTCTCCATGGATTTTAGCATTTTCTCGTAGGTTCAACATACATGGATCATTTTTCTCTAATTTTATCTTTTTAATTTTATTTTTGAATTTTTGGTTTATAATTGGAATGCTCGATGATGAATGATTTGCTTTAACCACACCGAAAAGAGGCTGTTGGATCTGGGCCTCTTGGAATTAAGTTGATGTTTGTTTCCATGTTTGATTTTGCTTGGTGGAGCTTTATGATTCTTTTTCTATGGGCTAGAGGAATCTTAGGGTTTCTCTTTCTTATAGAGATAAGATGAAGGCCTTGTCAAGCAGCTTGAAGTTTGGGAACTTTTAGCAATATGGCTTAAATTCTTGAGGTTTGCCCTCCATCAGTGTTCTCATGTGGAAAAACTTTGGCCTTTCGACTGAGAGCATTATTTTTTAGTATATATAACCTGTTTTGGGATGCTAATTGTTTTTTACATTTTGTACCTTTCATATAAGAGATTGATTTTCAAGTAACAGAAAATTAGAAAATGGGTAAAGCATTTATTTAATCTCAATAAAGGAAAATATTTTGTAGTGGTTTGGAAATTATTATTTTTTTGTTTTTCTTTTTTTTTGGTTGAAGTTTTTCGGTTTTGTGATCAGATTGTATATCGGAACAAGACTTTTGAAACAGGTCAAATTTGCGGTCTGTGACTCCTATGCCTTTGTTGTTGGTAGTTGGTAGGAGTCGAACTCTGGACGAAACATGTCCAAATCTGCTGTTTGTGATCCCTATACTCTTCAGTAGGAATCTTGATTCTTTTTAATGAATTTGGTTTTAATGAAATATGAAAATGGCTTATAACCCCATGGAAAAAAAGAAAATTGAGCTATACTTGTACGAGTGCAGTTAAGTTGTCATATGAAATGGTTGTTGGTCTTTTCCTAGTTTGGTAGAATTGGTTCATGATTATGAAACCTAGTCAAATTTTATTAGTCATTTTTTTAAGAAATCAGAAATTTTGAACTCGTCTGTCCAAAACATTTTGACTTTTTTATAAGTTGGTTTGAATAATTTATAAGTTGTTGCGAACAACCCAAGCTGAAATAAGAAAACTTGATGGTTCATGATCGTTATATATGAAAGAACACAAGTATGGATGTTTGACAATAAATCGGATATAAGAAACAACAGATTGAGTAATTGTTGTATATTCTCAATACTACATTAATCATCGCATAATTGGAACCAGCATTCTCAATTTTACATTAATCAGCACATAATTTAATCAACGTTAAATATATCAAGTTATATCTCAATTTTATATGCAAGTAACCTCAAGGAGAAGGAGAAGGAGAAGGAGATGGACTTCCGGAGAATATGACGGAGAAAAATCGATCAGCAAGCACTACATTTGCAGCATCAGAAGGATGAAAGGCATCCCAAAAAACATATTCCGTTCGATTTTTGCACAACTTTGAGTTAGGCAAGCATAGCCCTCCAACACTCGTGTCCACATTGCAACACGAGGTATTTGATACCTTAAAACCTGCACGGCAAAAAATTAACTTGTGAATTCAAATGTCCAATACTATCATCTACATCATAAATTACAGTATTGATTTCGGTAAATTACCGTATGAAGTAGGCTTGTTGATCAAATCTAAAACTGCTCCGTAGGTATCTGCAAATGCTAGCTTTGCACCAGGGAGGTTCCGGTTTAGGGTGGTTATTAGCTTTTGAACTCGGGAGTTAAAATGCAGCACCCATTCATTGACTTGGGTTAAGCATTGTCCGCGCTTTGATTTCACCCGTTGAGAAGGAATGCATCCGAGTGGTCCGAGGCCATGGAATACCATCTTTCTTGCACCGAGCTGGTACAGCCTCTTTTAGGAGAAGAAATGGGTCAAATTTTAGTGATGCCTGGCTTCTAAGTTGTATGTGACTACTGAGAGTGGTTAGCATTAAGTTAACTTTGCTCAATTAATCAATACAGTGCTGACACGCAGAGAGAGATCCGTAACCGGATCCGTAACTACTATACGAATAATGTTATAGACACAAACTATTTTACAAACTGCTGATGTGGCATACTCCACCTCATCTTTTTATGTGGGGCCGAAGACTACATTGAAGCAATTTGTTGATCAATATGCTGAGGTGGAGTATGCCACATTAGCAGTTTATAAAATATTTGTAGAATAGTTTGTATATGTCACGTTACTCCTACTATAATGCTAAAATTGACCAGTGTGAGTGAAACTTGCATAAATAGGATGGTTGAAGGGGGGAGGGGTTCTTCACCGTAAATTGTTCGCCTAAATTTGATATTAGAAGTCCCACAAACTCATCATGAGTGTACTGCTGGCCATCCGCTAGAAAGGGTTGCAGATAGTTGTTGACATAGTCATTGCTACCTATAGGAAAATCACAAAATTAATCCATTGAAAATCCTCCGGTCGCTTATTTTATTTTCTTTTCCTTTCCTATACCAATTCCAATGAAGTACGTTGCTTCGTTCAAGAGCTTGTCTGCAGCATCTACTCCAATTTTCCTTTTGATTGCTTCCCTTGTCTTGTTAAAGCTGTTTATCTGATCGTCGAACGTTAATCTCTGAATCTATAATTATGAATATTAAGACAAGAAAAAGTTTGACAAAAATTATTTCCACACTTGTATAGTATCAATTGTGCGTTAAAAAATAGGAAATGTGATAAAAGGGTGATTACAAAGTAGAGTCCAGTTTCATTGAGAATTCCAGCTCCACCAGATGCATAGTTAACCCCTTTCAGAATTGCATCATCGTTTAGGGACAAGGACAGATAAGGCGGAGGCGACGGAATCCCAAGTTTTTCAGCTGCATTTATTAGACAACAACTAACCATTAACAGAGTGATGATGATGATTAATTTACGGGAATGGTTAACATGAAGATGAAGTTAACTTTGGTCGATTGACCAATACAATATCGACATGCAGGTAGAATGTGATCTCTCTCCGTGTCAATATTGTATCCTTAATTTACAGTAATAAACATAAGCATATAATATCACAAAAAAAAAAAAAAAAATCATCATACATATTATATCACCAATGGTCCTCCCATTTGTGAATCTTCCGGTGGCCTTTCCACCTTTATAATCAATCCCATAATACGGGAAATTTGATCTTGCTAGAGATAATTGCAGGAAATTGTTGTTTCCGACTTCTGTTAAAGAATCACCAAAAACAAATGTGATCATTGATGCCGCCGCCGCCGCCGAAGAAACAGCCACCGTGTTTGTGATAATAAGCAAGACGGCGAAAGCTAATCCTAACACTGCCATTTAATTTCTTCTTTTTGTTTGTTCAAGTTTTAATGAGTTTGCAGTGATATTGAGGATTTATAGCAGTAGTAGCTAAATCACCAACTATGGATTGATTGGAGATTGGACTCTGAAGTCAAGCCCAGTTGTTTAGGTTTTGATATATTAGGTGATTACGTAGAAAATGTTGTGCAAAATCGTGAGAGTGTTGGGACTCAAAAAAGGGGTTCTAACTCAACTACTACCTCCATATTTTTTACAAGAAAATATTTGTTCCAATTTATATGTCGTTTACAACTTTTTAGAAGAATAAATTATTTGTTTTCTATATCACTCTTAATTTCTCTCATTATCCCAAATACTTCTCATAAATAGACAGTGATGGAATTTCATACAAATTTTAATTATTAAATGATAAAATTAATTCATGTGCATCAAGTTAAAACGACTATTATTACCGAATTAAGCTCAAATTTTTAAGGAATTGGCATTTGGTAGTTTCTGTCTTACAGTTGGCCAACTTCACTCATCAGAGTCAGGGAAGTAAGTTTTGTTAGGTCTACCTTGCGATGGTGATATTGCCATTGATTTAGCTTAAAAAAGAAAGAAAGAAGAAGAAGGTACTATTGCCATTGTTCTAGTTTTTGGCAGGACTGGTTATTTAGGCTCATTACAAAAGTTTATACTCTGTCCGTGCTTTAATATAAGTCGTTTTAGAGAAGTATTTTTGTTCTTTAATATAAGTCGCTTGAGAATTTCAAATAAGTATTAATTGCTTAGTTTCTAATATTACCCCAAGTACTAAAAATATAATTTTGTTTCTCTCCTTATTTTTTACCCAATAAATAACATTCTTTTTTTCCAATACAAATACAATATAGACAATTGATATTATATTTAATGTTATACAATCATTTCATTAATACTTGTGCACAATTCTAAAACGACTTATATTAAAGGAAGTATGGAGTATTAATGATGGGTGGAAAAAAATTCACATTAGTGAGACATTCATGTTTTTTCGTTTTGAATTTCTTGAGTACATCTAAATATAATCATATTTAGTCATGAGTTATTACTCCCTCAGTTAACAAAACAATAAGTCTAGGCAGACCTTTTTATTAGACCGAAAAACTGGACATTTTCAAATTTTTTTTAAATGACCCTCAAATAATTTATAATATTTATTTGAACTAAAATTTTACAGAATCCAATTATTTGGATGTATAATTTGGATACATGTAAAAAATAATATTGTACAAACTGTGCAACCCTTTTTTATATGTATTCAAATTACATCCAAATCATTGAATTCTGTAAAAATTTCAGTTCCAATAAATTTTATAAATTGTTTGGGAGAAAATTTTTTTGGAAATATCAAGTTTTCCAGTCCAATAAAAAGGTCCGTGGAGAAGGACTCTTAACAAAAACAACCTTACATGGATGAGCTCTTCTAGGTGGACATGAATATTGGACATAAAAATTGGACATGAGTGTATTTGAATTTTATCTATTTATATTTTTACCCACTATTAGGGGTTAAAATACAAATAAATAAAATTCAAATACACTCATATCTAATATTCATGTCCACATAGAATTTTTGTACATGGATAAACGAAAAACTAAATTGTGGGGCCGGTTATTTACTCTCTCCAAAATAAGACTTCCAAATAATCAAAATGGTGAAGAGTATTTCTCTCTCCAAAATTTAATCATCCATAATTCTCTCCTGAATCCTCTTTAATTATCTTTCTTTCTCATCTTTTTCACTAAACCGTGTGAACATTAATCAATGAAATTTTATATTTTATACGTTCACTTTTACCTCTCCCTCCATTTTTGTTCTCTTCTTCCTTATCAATCATTTAACAAAACCCACCAATTTAAAATTTAATGGATCGAGATTAACCATGAATATATAAGAAGCCTTTGAATTAAAAAAAAAAACTCTTCTTCGAAATAATGAAAAATTGAACTCCATAATAAATCCAAGAAGAAGAGGTATTTAAAAAATATTGTTTATTTCAACGGGGGAAGAGAGAATCATGAATAGTGATTTAGAGATTTTCATCGATTGTGTTAATTGTAACACATATATATAATCAAGTCTCTCTTGGCTCAATGATAAAATAATTACTCATAAGACTTTGAGTTCAAGAAATCTTGGGATCCATTCTTACCCAAAACAGCTTAAATTAGCAAAAAAAAAACACAGATATATATTATGGAGGAAAGAAAAAGAGTATTGAAAATTGTGGACTATTAACCTTAAGGGTATTTTGGTAACATTTGTAACTGTTTTTCCTAGAAATCTTAAATCCTCACATATTTTGAAATAAAAAACTTGATCATTATTACGAAACTTTTATACACAATTGATTGGTATTTCTGCCCCTCCAAGTTGTCACCCATTTTTAAAGTCGTCCCTAAAGTACCATTTTCGTCAGTTAGGTCCTTAAAGTGGCATTTTATTGACGTTTCTGTTCCTTCAACCCATTTTAACCTAAACCCGACCTATTTTCACCAAATTTAACCCAACCCGAACCAGTTTGACCCAACCCAAATTTTTAATATTTTAAAATATAATAATATTTTAAAAATAAGTTTAAAATAATAATTATATTTAACATTTTTTAAAAATAATATTTAATTATTGAAAATATATTATTATTATTAAAATAAAAATTATTTTAATATTTTAAAATAAAATAATTATTTAAAAAATAGTTATTTTTAATATTTAAAAATAAAATATTAGTTTTTTAAAAAATAAAAATAAAAATTATATTTAATATTCAAAAATAAATATTTTTTATTTTTAATATTTTAAAAGTAAAAAAGATTTTTGTAAATTTTATTTTTAAAAATAATATTTAATTTTAAAATATTAAAAATAATATTTATTTTAGAATATTAAAAATAATAATTATTTTATAATACTAAATATAATATTTATTTTAGAATATTAAAAATAATATTTATTTTACAAAATTAAAAATAATAATTATTTTAAATTTTTTTGAATAAATATTATATTTATATTTATTTTAATTTTTAATAATATAAAATAATTATTATTTTTAATATTCTAAAATAAATATTTTTAATAATTATTATTTTTGAAGGAAAAACAATATTTAATATTCTGAAATACTTATTAAAAAAATTAAAATAATTATTATTTAATAATAATAATTATTAAGATTATTTAAAATTTTAAAATAATAATTATTAAGCTTATTTTAATTTTTAAAATAATAATTATTAAGATTATTTTAATTTTTAAAATAATAATTATTAAGATTATTTTAATTTTTTTTAATAATTATTAAATCATAATTTTTTAATTTTTTTTAATAATTATTTCAGAATATTAAATATTATTTTTCCTTATAAAACAATAATTATTAAAATTATTTATTTTAAAATATTAAAAATAATATTTATTTTAGAATATTAAAAGTAAATAATAAAAAATAAAAATAAATATAAATATAAATATAATAATTATTTAAAAAAATAATTTATAAAATAATTAAAATAATTATTATTTTTAATATTCTAAAATAAATATTATTTTTAAAAATAATATTTACAAAAATATTTTTTACTTTTAAAATATTAAAAATAAAAATTATTTATTTTAAAATATTAAATATAATTATTAATTTTTTTTATAAAAAAACTAATATTTTATTTTTAAATATTTAAAATAACTATTTCTAAAATAATTATTTTTATTTTAAAATATCAAAATAATTATTATTTTAATAATAATAATTTATTTTCAATAATTAAATATTATTTTTTTAAATGTTAAATATAATTATTATTTTAAACTTATTTAAAAAATACTATTATATTTTAAAATATTAAAAATTTGGGTCGGGTTGGGTTAAACTTGGTCAAAATAGGTCGGGTTTAGGTTAAAATGGATTGAAGGAATAGAAACGCCAATAAAATGCCACTTTAAGGACCTAACTGACGAAAACGGTACTTTAGGGACGACTTTGAAAGTGGACGACAACTTGGAGAGACAGAAGTGTCAATCAACATTAATTTAAATATTAAACTTAATCGCGTTCTGAATATAAGAATATTAATTTACACATGCATGCATTAATACTAATGATCATTAACTGTTTGATAACCTCATACTCATGGTATTCAATTCAATATATATATATGAAGTACACAGCCGGCTATGGCGACGATTTTTTAGGCTATAACGACTGTTTCACCTGTCGCCATAGCTATTCTAGGCTACGGATATATATATATATATATATATATATATATATATATATATGTATAATCTAACAAACTTTCATTTTATACAAAATAAAAAAGTATTATTATTATTTTTATCTAAATTGTTAATATGAAATGTTAAAATTGATGTGCATGAACAATTATTATTATTTTTATCTAAATTCTGATGACATCTACAAAGTATTATACTATTATTTATTACATATTTAATTATAAAATTTCAACAATTGAGTGACTAAGGTGCTGTTTGTTTACATCTGATTGCCTCTTAATGGACTGCCTCTTATTCGCTAAGAGGCATGATGCTGTTTGTTTATTTTTTTGTTACCTCTGAATGCCTCTTAATCGGTAAGACATAAAATGAAATCTTAATAATTGAGAGGTGCCTCTTAACGAAATTTTTTTGATAATTTTTTTTATATAAATATATTCAACAATATTATTCACTCATTTTTATTAAATTGAATATTTAAAATTATTAAATAAAATTTTACCCTTTAAAATGGTAAAATAGTGTCATTAAGAGACAACTTACTTTTTAGTTATCAAACAGTTTTTTAGATTCAGATCTCATAACCATTCAGATGATCTATTTTATTAAGACATCATAATCATTCAGATCTTAATTCCCAAGTTTATCGAACACAACTGACTATATATATAAAGATTATTAAATTATAAAAAAATATAAAAGAACAAAGAAAAAATAAAGCATATGTGACGCCCCCAGAATAGGTCCATTCAACCCAACCCATTCTGAGTCGCCAAATACATGGTACAGAATTCAAATACAAACTTTATATCATACGGTCGTGCAAAATACGACCACACAACTGTGAGTGTCAATACAAATATATAGAAAATATTAAGATTCAAACTAAGTCCTCATTACAATTATTATCACACTATTTGTCAGAAATAGTGAGGACTACTACTGCTCTAACTCGGACCATCACTCTGTCCCCCGACTAGTTTCCGCAACATTCTCATTTCCTGAAGAGGACAACAGATGAAAAGGGTGAGCTCAACTAGCTCAGTAAAGAATATTATGACTAAGATAATAAAAAATAAATTATCGTTAGTCCTCAATAAATCAGATAAAATATAATGGACAACCAATCTTAGGTCAATATTCGCAGCGGAAATAACAAATCATTAGAAGAGTTAAACAGAGAATGAAGTCTATTATCTTCTATGATTTAAAAGTCCATCATCAATATTTTATCCCTGTAACATCAATCAATATACATCTCGAATCAAATATTCATCTTTGCACTACAGGCCAAAGATATTCATTTGTATCATCAGTGGTCATATTCATCTCAACACCTGTCATCTTTGCACTACAGGCCAAAAATATTCATCAGGTAATCATTCATCTTTGCTCTACAGGCCAAAGATATTCAGTTGCATCACCTTTTAGGACTGAGAATGATGAAAAATATTTTTAAAAAAAACGAATCCAGTGAGATAAAAGACAAAGACTAAGGATTCGTATTTTAGTATATCCAATTCAAAAATACCTCGTAATAATCAATTATGGAGCAAAATTCAAGAATAGAGCTCAAAACTTGGATACAATCAAAGATAGTAACCTTAACGAGCAATTTGGACAAATAGAAGAAAATTTAGTTTTTTCGTGAATAGTGCCGTATACGTGAATAGTGTTGTATACGTGAATAGTAACCCCGACGGAAAAAGTAAGAATTTCAACATAAAATCCATGACAATATTTCTGTATAATGATATTGAAAAGAATAACATCATTTACGAAAGAAAATAACATCCCTTACCTCAAAAGAACAGTATCTCTGACTGTAATATCGGATATAATACCGACGGAAGCTTGTACTGAATAGTAATACTCAAAGTATTGAAATACTCACAAAAATACGCTCGATATTATAGAGAGAGAAAACTTCTGATTCTGGTGTGATTTTCAATTCTAACCTAAGCACCCTATTTATAGGAAAAGCTTAGGATGCCAAAGGAGACTAAATGAATAAAATATTTTTTTTTCTCCAGCCGCCGGCTGCTCTCCAACAAGCCATCAGCATATTTTTCAACCAAAAGTGGGTCCCACCCTTTATTAAAAAATATTTATTTTTTGAAACTTCAATAATTCATAATAAATAGCCCCTTTGTCAGAAAAATACAAATTCTATGTCCTTTTATAGAAAATTTAATTCTCTACAACTTTGTAGAAGGAAGTTTTTTCAAATTCCAAACATAAATTATCCGAAATCCATAAAAAGATGATTTTTCACACCAAAATACTGATAAAAACACATCAGCACTAATTCCTTCTTTAATATCCACAAAATAAATATTTCCTTATCATATAAATCAATAATTAATTATTCACAAATAATATTATAGAACTACAATATTAACAACCAGGTCGTTCCCAGGAAAGAGGGGGCCTTCCGATAAGGACTTCTCCTTACTGGCGCGCAATTAAATAACCCCTCCTAGACAGAACTTCCTTAGACATTGTCAATAATGCTTAATAATATTATTCAAATAATATGAATTATTGAGTTGATAATGTGAAATACTGTGCAATGACAATTATTGAATCAATACTACAAAATATCAACTGTAGCCATTATTGAATCAATCATAAAAAATAGCAACGTAGTAATTATTGAGTCAATAAAATATCAATGCAGCAATTATTGAGTCAATAATATAAAATATCAACGTAGAAATTATTGAGTCAATAATATAAAATATTGAACAGTAATTACTGTAACAATAATTGAGTAGGTTCCTTCTCACGTAAGACTCAATAATTCAAAATACTGTGCAATACCGTGTGCTACTGCGCAACACCGTGTATCACTGTATTTTAACCACCGGGTATTTCAACAGTACTAACGGTAACAATTACGCCGTTATCTTGTAAAAAAGTTATTTCTGTCGCTTTCTATATCCGACAGTTATTCCGTTGTGGGGGCTCACAAATAGCTGCGCCGTCGTACGAATATTCCACGACCAAACGAATATTCCCCGACAACAAGAATATTTTATAACCACTTGCTCATTTTAAAAATGTTTGCACATTTCACCCATAACTTTCATATTTATCAAATCAACACCTTACTATTTCAAAATAATATATAAAGAAAATTAAATTTTTATTCATAAAAGTTGGGGTCTTAGAGCATACATATAAAATATGAAATAAAAAAAATGCACATAAAAATCACAATCTTACATGTTGGCAACCACGTGAGCATAGCATTTCCACCCAACATATTCCCATACACCATTCCATTATGGCTGAATGGCACTTCTGTTCCTTTAAGTTGTCATCCACTTTTAAAGTCGTCTCTAAAGTTCAATTTTCGTCGTCAGTTAAGTTCTTGAAGTGATATTTTGTTGGCATTTCCATTCCTTCAGCCCAATTTGATCTCAATCCGGCCCATTTTTATCAATTTTAACTCAACTCGACCCAGTTTGACCCAACCCATATTTTTAATATTTTAAAATATAATATTATTTTTAAAATAAGTTTAAAATAATAATTATATTTACCATTTAAAAATAATAATATTTAATATTCTAAAATAAATTATTATTTTTGAAATAATAATTATTTTAATATTTTAAAATAAAATATTTATTTTAAAAATAGTTATTTTTAATATTTAAAAATAATATATAGTTTTTTTAAAAATAAAATAAAATATTAATTATATTTAAAATTCCAAAATAAATATTTTTTTAAATAATTATTATTTTTAATATTTTTAAAGTAAATATTATTTTTAAAATAATAATTATATTTAATATTTGATTATAAAATATTTTTTTAAAATAATTTGTAAATGATAATTATACTTAATATTTTAAAATAAAATATTATTTTTTAAAAGTTATAAAAATAATTATTATTTTAGTTTCTAATATTTTTTCAAAAATGAGTAAAGTTTCATAAAATATAGATTAAAAAAAATTACATAAGAAAATAAAACTTTATTCTTTAAAAAATAAAGTAGTTTTTTTTATTTTTTATGTAAAACTTTATTTTCAGAAAAAAAAAGTTAATACCTTTACCATTATTATATGTATTCTTAAGATTAGAATTTTTTTTAAAAAAACTAAAAATAGAAATTAAAATACAAAAAATAGTAAAAGATAAATTTAAAAAATGATTTAATTTTTTAAATAAATAAATTATTTTTAAAATTAATTATTATTTTTAGGAAAAAAATTAGAAAAAAGTAAGATTGAATCTCTAAAGTTCAAAAAAAAATCTAAATTTTTTCCTGAAAATAATAATTATGTTTTTTTTTAAAAAAAAATTATTTATTTATTTTAAAAATATTGAATCATTTTTTTAATCTTTTACTGTTTTTGTATTTTAATTTTCGTTTCTATTTTTTGTTTTTGTTTTTGAAAATTCTAACATTAAGAATACATATAATAATGGTAAAGATATTAGTTTTTTTTCTTGAAAATAATTTTTCACATGAAAAAATCACTTTATTTTTAAAAAATAATAATTATTTTCTTATGAAATTTTTTTGAATCTATATTTTATGAAACTTTACTCATTTTTGAAAAAATAAAAGTTTCAAATATTTTTTCCTTAGAATAATAATGATCTTTATAACTTTTTAAAATTAATATTTTCTTTTAAAATATTAATAATAATTATTATTTAAACTATATATTTTTATTTAAAATATTAAATATAATTATTATTTATTTTTTTAAAAAAACTAATATTTTATTTATAAATATTAAAAAGAACTATTTTTAAATTAATTATTTTATTTTAAAATATTAAAATAATTATTATTTTAAAAATAATAATTTATTTTAAAATATTAAATATTATTTTTTAAAATATTAAATTTAATTATTATTTAAAAAATAATATTATATTTTAAAATATTAAAATTTTGAGTTGGGTTAAAAATAGTCAAAATGGGTCGGATTGAGATTAAAATAAATTGAAGAAAGAAAAACTCTAACAAAATGTCAGTTTAAAGACTTAATTGACAAAATTTGAACTTTAAAAAGGACTTTAAAAGTGAATGATAACTTGGAGGGACTCAAGTGTGCCGTTCCATTATCACTCCAGCCCCAGCCCCAGCTAGAACTAGCTCAACTGACAAGTAACTATCAATCACTATTAGTCTATTACAACGCCATTATTATCATCCCAGCTCCACCGAGTGCTTTGATCAAATTCCGCAACCATATGTCAGTCTGCTGCGGCGTCGAATGTGTCCTCGTATTAGGCTGCTTCCGGTGGGCGTGGAAGCGCTGCACCTACATCGGAGCTTACGACAGCGCCACCTGGCCGGAGGCCACCCCCGACGAGTTCTCGCCCATCCCGCGCCTCTGCCGCACCATCCTCGCCATCTACGAAGAAGACCTCCGGAATCCCCAATTCCCACCCGCCGGAGGCTATCGGCTAAACCCTGACTGGGTTATTAAACGCGTCACTTACGAACAAACCCTAGGTCAGTCCCCACCTTATCTTATCTATGCGGATCATAAAAATCGAGAAATTGTGCTCGCAATTCGAGGTCTTAATTTGATCAATCAGAACGATTACAAGGTTTTGCTTGATAATCGGCTCGGAATGCAGAAGTTTGATGGTGGGTTTGTTCATCATGGGCTGTTGAAGTCGGCGACTTGGTTACTGAATCAGGAATCCGAGACTCTGAGGAAGTTGTGGGTCGAAAACGGGTCGGATTATAAAATGGTGTTTGTTGGGCACTCGTTAGGGTCTGGTGTGGCAGCGTTGTTGACTGTGATCGTGGTCAATCATCGAAACTTTCTCGGAGGGGTTCCCAGGAGTAAAGTGAGGTGTTATTCCATCGCACCAGCTCGGTGTATGTCACTAAATTTGGCAGTGAAGTATGCGGATGTCATTTACTCTGTAATCTTGCAGGTGAGAAAGTTTGGCTTTTTAAGTACTTATTGCCATGATTGTGTTTATTTGGTTGTATCTGTTAAACTATTTGTTGGACATACTAGTGTATTTTGATTGTATTTAGTTGGTGGAAATAAACATTTTCTTGTGTGTGAACATAAATTGTTGATTCTAGCTTTTTTTTTAATTGTGGCAATCACCCAGAAATATAGTTGTGAAATGAGAAGTGGGATACGGGTAGGTAGGAAATTATGTGATGCAATTGTTGGTCCGTTGGAGCTTGTGCGAGCCGAAGTGAGACAGAGTGAAATAGAGGGGAAGAGGAGGGAATTTGTGTCTTGGTTGCCAAGTATACACTGATCTTTTATAAATGTGTATTATCCTTTGTCATCATACATGTTTTTTCTTTGTTGAACATTTATCGGTCTTTGAGGTTTTCAGCTTTATCTATTGCATTTGCTTGTCGTTATATTGTGTAATTGTGTTTTATTAACTTTGAATGTGGGAATGAGGCCAATGTAGTTATTTAATAATTCTAAGTTTTTAACCTATTCTTGTTCCCAGGATGATTTCTTACCGCGAACACCCACCCCACTGGAAGATATATTCAAATCAATCTTCTGGTTAGTTAGCTTTCTTTTCAAATAACTTTTACTAACCTCCGGCTTGTAGAGGAGTGAGTTATTATTATTATTATTATTTCTTAAACCAGGCCTTAATACTTTGTACAGCTTGCCTTGCTTATTATTTCTAATTTGCCTGAGAGATACCTTCATACCAGAAGGTAGGAAGCTAAGAGATCCAAGAAGACTGTATGCACCGGGACGAATGTATCATATTGTTGAGAGAAAATTTTGCAGGTGAGATAAAATTTTAACAAGTGCCCGATTTTCATCCTACTTGCATCTATAACTGTAAATAACAGATATCAGTTGTAAGCGCAGAGACCGTAATGCTTTTTATTTATGTCATTTTGTTTCGCTAACCTTCACTAACAGCCATTTCCTATGGTTGAAATTGTGAATATTTTTATTATGTACTGTCCACACTAAGATGACAACAATATTACACAACCACCAATTTTCAGCACATAATAATTAGGAGGTGAGGAGCCATTAGTTATGAACTTTAGCCAATTCATGTAGGCATCATACCATCTTTTAGCTTCTACTTAGGGGATTCATAATAATAAAACAGCCCACTATTTAAACGGAATTAATTATTGCTATATTTCAGTACATATGTCGACTGCAAACACGCACTAGGTTGTGACAGCTTCCTCATCTGGCATGTTTTTGTGCTTCAAAAGAAACTACTTATACATTATGATCCATCAAGTATCATACTCCCTGCCCACAAATATAATCACATATGGTGAGTTCGCACAAATTTAGGAAGTGAAGTCGATTTCAGAAAACTGTGGACCAAAATTTTAGTTTACGAAATAGTATTCAATAGCACCTTTTGAGACTTACAGTCGACCCCAGCAAAAAGTATTTTCTCTTTTCACTCATTTCGTGACTTTAGAAAGAGTTACTAGCTCTTTGAGACAAATTAAACTCAACTATACTTTTCTTTGTGTCATTTAGGGAGTATTAGATATAGTAACTTCTTCTCTTCTTGTTTTTTTTAGATCGTCTTAGTTCAAATAACATCTCTTGCAGGCACAAGACGATTTAAGATAACCGTGATATCAATGCTCTTATTTTTTAATGCCCAAAACTTGAGACTAAATCTTTAGTAAATAACTAGAAAGTAGATTTAATAATTGTCACGCCTCCAAATCCAGGTCTCCTTCAACCCCTAATCTGGTGTTGACGATACAACTCTATCTATTAAATCTACCAATCATTCTATTGGTTTAACTAGTCTATTACAGATTTATCTCCATCCTTGGATCGCAACATCTTTCCTTAATATTCATTATACTTGGTAAAAATTCATTTAATTAAAAACTTAACATCATACTCTTTATTCCAGAATCGTAAACTTTATAATTTTTGGTTACATTTAAAAGTCATAAAAATTACAACTTATTCTAATGCATTAAATATGCAACTCCTCCAACCCTACTTCCTCTTCAGTATTCCATAACTTCAACCCAACACTAAACCTTTCTTCTCAACTTCATCACCATTTATCTATCATAGACTTTCAATATTCGCAACCAGTCAGTTCTCAGGAAAGAGTGGGTTTTTCGTTAAAGCGGTGCTCAATTAGACAATCCCTTTATTCTACAGAACTTTCTAGACATTGTCAATACTGTTAATCTAGCATAGTTAAATGACTTTTACATCTAATAGCTTAAATGTAAAGTACACTATACATTTTTATAATAATTCTCAACTCTTTTAATCAAACCTCAAAAGTTATTACAACTTTAAGTTCTATTACAAATAAAGAAGACCAATTATCTAATCTTCTTTAACTTTTCCGTTCTACTACTAGACTCTTCTGGTATTACTTCCTTAACTGCAAATGAACATATTTGCAAGAATGAGCATAAGATAGCTCAACAAGTCTAACGCATGACACATAAGAGAACTCACACTTCTCTGATTCAATGGGACGAATAGCTCAACAAAAATATCAACAATTGTTCATAATAGTAAACTGAGAGTTGTTAAACCAAGAACTAATCGTCAATCATAAGACATAGAACTCTACATTCGTCAGCCATAAAAAGTTAGAACTCTCTGTAAATATTATAAGGGGATCAACCTAATAATATCTTATGTTATGCATAACACTTTTTATATTGACAACTTTCGTTTTCAACAATATAGGAGTCGGTTACCCGACACATCATAAATTCCCCCATGAGTATAGGTTGTTCATATCAGTTACTAACCTACAGATTCCGCCTCAAAACAATTTGGTTTGGCACAATAAACTCAACTCCAATAAAGAATTATAAGAATTTAATATCTCATCAATAATTATTCCGAAAGAAATAACTCAATACTCGAGTTAAGCCGAATCAAATGACAAATAATTATTCTCAATAAATTATTTCACAATATATAATGAACTTCATAATTCAAAGAAAGAATTAAATGAAATTCAACAATTTAAATCACACCGTTGCACTTTGCGTAAGTACATAAATCGAATGAGGTAGAAAACTTGCCTAATAGCGTCTTCTATGTTTAGGCTAATTTTTCGTCTTTCGTATGGCCTCTTGAAGTTGCAAGCTTTACAATTATCTTGAATAAGCAAAACTTGATTTTCTACCTCTCAAATTTATGTGATCTTACTATGCTCTCTCTTTGAATTGCTTTTGAATTTAATGAAAGTTATTAGCATAGTATGAGGGTCTTATTTATATGCAACCAAAACTTAGGGTATAATGGTCATCACACCACAATCAATCAAAGTGGCCAACAAGGCCTAACAACTACAATTGACCAACAAGGTCATGTCCTACCACTTGTGTCTTGCAACAAATGTGTTGCAAGGCAAGAGGCTAAATCTCCCCTCTCCAAGCTTGACAACACCACAAGCAAATCCTTAGGCCACATCTATCCATCATATGTTTGACAACACATTAAAGCAAGCAAAACTCAATTTGGTGACTAACTCTTCAAAGCAAGTATCAATACTTACAAGCTTGTAAATATTACATATTCTCATAATGGCCAAAATATCCCTACTTTCTCTCCACCCTAACCAGATCCCACTTAGTTTGGTTACTCCAAACTTGGTTTACCGTCTAGTTAGCATCTAGTTTGCTCATTAGTTAGCTTTTCTGACTAATCCGGTTAGCCGAAATTGTTGACTTTCTCAAAGTTGACTTTACGTTTTATGAATAGTGATTTTCTAGTTAAGTTTTACATAAATTTTCTATACTTATACTTATAATAAAACCACACATATTCAATCACATAACATCATTTCAATCACAAAAACATCTTTTATTAATCATATAAGGTTACATTACAAGTCTTATAAGGATTCGGAATATTACAATAACAGGATTCACTGGTATAAAAAATAGCTTTCTGGCAGTCGAGAGTTAAAATTTTGGGTAGTTTTCTTCTCTTGCATAACATTTATGTGTTGCTGGTAAAAACTGTTGGGCTCATTCGGACACTGAACTTCTCACTTCTCGGAACACAGATGTGGGAGGTATCCTCCAGAGGTTAGAACGGCTATCCCAGTTGAAGGAAGATTTGAACATATTGTCCTGTCATGCAGCACTACTTCTGATCATGGAATTATTTGGATTGAACGAGAAGCAGAAAAGGCTTTAGAAGTAAGTGAGAAGTAACTCTATCTATTAATTTGACTTGTCCCGAAACCTTAACGAATTGGTTTTGCAAATTCTCAACTTCTTATAGCAACATGTTTGTTTCCAAGTAACCAGAAGATGAGGAAGAAGCCAAAGATGAACCTTGCTCTTTATCTGCGCCTATCATTATTCTTATCAAAAAATAAAATTCTAGCACCCATCATTATTCTGTAAATTTAAATATCATTGTGTTGTAAAGAGTACTATTGTTTCAGATAATGAGGGAGATCAGTTCTGAGACCATTACTACAGCCCCGAAGGTACAGAAACTTGAGAGGTTACACACGATTGAAAAAGAACACAAGGATGCTTTGGAAAGAGCTGTTAGTTTGAACATACCTCATGCGGTGGCTAGCTCTGAAGAACCATCTAGGGATAAGGAGGAGGGATCCTCAGGGGACAAGGACATCGAAGGTTCTCAAAATGAGAGTAAAGTTGCCCAAAAACCTACTTCAGAATCTGCTGGAGGAACCAACTGGAACGAAATGGTTGGGTTGCTTTTGGACAAAAATGAGTTGGGAAAACTGGGACTAAAGAGTGATGCAGCTGCCCCCTATTGACAATCCCCCGAGCAGATAATTGCATGCTAACGGCATCAGCTCATTTTTTATCCCTCTCTTTGTGTGCATCAAATCATTCTTCTTTCACGCCATATTATTCCGGTGTGTCATCTCATGCTCGTTTTTCTTTCCCTAAAACCATTTTTACTATATATTTGAGTTCGCATTTGTTTTCTTGTAAATGCTGAGGTATGGCCAGCACTATGTATATTCAGGGTTGGGCACCCATGAGCCATGAGGGATGTAAATTACATTTCCAAATTTGTCTAAAAGAGGGTCACATATATCAATTCTATTGAAGATTTTTTTATTTTATTTTTTTGCATCTATAGATATGCAACGGTTTAAGAGTCTTATTACCGGATGTGGAATGGTATGTGGAATTTTTTGATACCCGACTATAGTCAAATTACAATTTGAATTATTAGATCCACATCCTGGAAATACTTGTTTCACCTTTGGAACCTCCGGGGCTTTAATCGTAGCAATAACTCACTCACCATCTTACTCGAATTTATATCCTAAGCAATAACTCAATAGCTCACTGAACCATTTCTTTATGCAATTAGTTTCAAACTAGCAACTTACATGGCAAAACAAAGCTACCCCAAGTATGGAAACTTTATACACCACATTTTTTGGACTAAAATAAAGGCCCATAGCATATTTAGACTAGTTCTGCATGTTTCAGAAGAAAAAAAAGGCACCAAAAGGATAAACAAAATTCATCGTCTGACATAGTGACATTATAATGGAGCCGTACTAAACGCCAAAAAAACAAACACGTCCACTCAAAAGAGATCAAAAATTTACAAAATAGAAATGATGTTTGGTGCATGCAGAATCACCACTTTAAGCTTTTGTACAGCTAATAATATTGCTACTCCAGAATTAGTAGATCCTACTTTTTAAAACTAAAAAACCTTCATCAAATTTGCATGGCTTCTGCATGATAGTTCTCTAGTTCCTTGTCAAGCTGATCAGCTGACTTATCGACATTTCTCTTCCCCCCACGGCCACTTCCTCGACCACGCCCTCGGCCCCTGCTATTGCCACCACGACCACGAGGTCCCTGACCAGGGCCATTCATCATGCCCCCACGGCCATTTGTCATGCCCCCACGGCTCCTCTGACTACAACAAAACAAAGTAGATCATGTAAATTAAGAGACGAGTCGAATAGATAATGCAAATTAAGAGACGAGCCGAACTAAAATTATTTTCATGCAGAAAAGAGAAAATTACTTTCAAAAAACAACTATTTTTTTATTTAATAGGTAGGTAAATAAAGGATACTAAACCGCAAAAGTAAGAGTGAGCCCATGTACAAATGTTTGAGCATCCAAATATTGGGTACGAATATTGATATTTTCGTGCAATTGGAGAGAGAAACAAAATATGATAAAATCAAGTAAGCTAACTTCAGAATATCAGAACATAAGAGTGCCATATTTGGGAATGCAAAAGTACCGATACGTGATTCGTTAGGTCAATAAGAGTACCTAAAATCGATGAATACCAGGCAAACTATACAAAGTTTGAACTCAATCCTCTAACCAATCAAAGATTAAACACACGTAACAAATCTCAGTCCCTAGAGATATGCTAGGTAGTAAGTCCTAGAAAGAGGTTTCTCCCAGAGCGCCAAAATAAAACAAGCGATGAATAAATGGGAAGTTAAACTTAGTCCGAACCCAATCCTCTCACCAATCAAGATTAAACACTAGGAACAAATCTCAGTCCATAGTGACGTATGTTTGGCAAAAGTTCTAGAAAGTGGAACTCTGACCTGAGACACAATACTTATCACACATGAGAATATATATTATTCTATTAGGATCATATCATATCCAACTATCACAAATGTGATACCAAAACCCAATATCACAAAACCGGTGCCAAAACAAAATATCACAAGAAACGAGCCCAATTCAAAACGTCACTTTTTTTTTGAAGAACAAAAAATCTTACAGCTCAAAACCATCAAGATATGATTACCATTATGTCCACTTGGATTGTAATTCTAGTCAGAAAATGTCTGAATTAGGTAACCAAAAGAGATCAAATAGCATAATGGGCTAAAGAATATGATGCTCAAGATAGTTCCAAGGACATGGTTACTGGTTAGAAGTTACTTGCAAATGAAAGACTTACCCAGAAATACGATTAATAGCAGCAGCGCCTCTGCCACGAGGCCCACGACCCATTCCCGGCCTGCACAATGTCAAATTTTAGTTGAGCATCAAAGTGCTACATCATTTACAATTATTGGTGGGAAAAAATGAGTACTTGACAATAATCAACAACAAACTTGAAATGAATATTTCAACCAATAACTCTGCTAATCTGGTCTTAAGTAGGACCTCATTGCAAGTCCCACAGATTAAATACCACTTCTTTGTGGAGGGAGGGAACACAACCAAATTAATATATGTATCATGGATATAAACCATAACCTAAAACATAAAAACATAGCTATCCTCACCACTCAAATCAAATTCTTTTGCCAACATACGCTACTATTATTGGTCAAAAGTTATCTTAAGACCACAAACAACAATCAAAATCTAAGTATGACTATACAATCTATGCAGATTACTTAAACCTATACATATCTCACAGCCCTTATATATTTGTGTAACTGAATAGCTTTCCACCTTTACCACAAGATAAAGCTTGGTGCCGTATATAATCTATTAGTATAAAATACAATTTTCCTATACAAGAATCAATTGTGAAGCCTGTCAATGGATCTTTACTCTTCGATAAGTACTACAAGCCACTAAGTCAGCCAACAGAATCAGTAAAGATTTAGGTCAGACGGACATTTACCAATTTATTAAAACTAAATGGAAACAGAAACCCAGGTCAGGGTGCGTAGTGTTTTAACTCGAAATCCTATAGCAAAAACTAATTGACGAGTCAGTCCCAGCCCCAAAGAAAAAGGGAATAGAAAGCAAAGAATAAAAGGCAAGACAAACAAATTACGAGGAAACGCAGAAAGTATAAATATATGTTAAAGATAAAGTCACATACGTCATCACAACTGTCCTCCTTCCATTTACACCTCCAACTACATTCACACGAGCCGAAACAGAAACTGGGATCTCAGAGTTGGCGCCAACTATTTCAATCTTCATAGGCTTCCCATCCAATTGGACATTATTATATCGCTTCAGAGCTTGAAATGCATCACTTCTACGAGCAAACACCACTTCAGCAGAGCCCTATAACAAACTTAAACGATTAAAGCAACAATAACAATAAAATTACCAAAGCGTGATGACTTTTCAGCGCTGTAAGAGCAACATACTTAAAACTAAGGTAACTAAAAATACAAATATGCTCATGCCAATCATTTAATAGTCAAAACAGGAGAAATTTTGCCTCGGAACTAAGAACAAAACAAAGACTCTATAGTCCCTATAATATTTTTATCAAAACAAATTGCTTTGACAAATGAGCACACAGAACAATTATTTTAGAAAGGCTGACCTGCCATGATGTCAGGGGTTTTCATGAAGACAGAATGAATGTTACTTTTAATTGAAACCTTCTTACTAAGTCAGACTACCTTTTCCACATCTTACATGATAGCATTTGATATACAAATATGCAACTTGCATGACATGTGAACTGGAATAAAGAGCAATGTAACACACTGCTACAACTAAATTCCTTATTCATCTCATGAATGTGTTAAAACTAAAAATAAACCAAGCATTTGATCCCCACATGGTTAGAATAATATTATTAAGAACAGAAACAATGAACTAGTACAAGAAAAAGACGTCTGAGCCTTTATACTTACACTTGGCTGACCATTTTTGTCATAATGAATTGCATATCGCTTTAGCTCTCCAATTTCAGAGAAAAGTTCCTGACCAGCAAAGCAAGTCCATTTAATTTCATGAGAAACCCATAACAAGGAACCAAATAATATGAAAATATATGTCTCAGGCTGTACCCTTATATCTTCATTGGAAACTCCACCATCCAAGTTGGAAACAAACAATTTTGCTCCGTTTTCAATGCCGGGTAGCCCAACAGCTCTAAGGCTCTCTTCCAACAAATCACGCTGCCATGGTAAACTCTTTGTTCTGCGGATTGACTGATGCAAGCATACCGAAAAAATAATCCACGTTGGAAAAATATGTCAGCACATTACCATAAAATAAGACGACTCACCGTTCTTGAAGAGTAAATCAGAAATCATGATATCACGATTTGAATCCAGAGATATTGAAATGTTCAAACCATGACGTAATCTAAGATCGATGCAAATTGAGCTATAAATACAGATTGTAGATGGGAGATGAGGATTTCACCCACTGCACATGAACTGGTACTATGCTAAAGTGAAAGCTCCAGTTCTGAAGTTCAGCGAAGGAAGCCCCTTGGCAAAAACACCATGAACTAGGATATTGATATAGTATCTATCCCAGAAGAAATTCCATAATAGCAATAGGATCCATCATAAACTCCCCCTCTAGACAACCAATAATCACAAATTTTAAAGTGATTGAATTAAATAGAAAGGATTAGATATGGGCAAAGAAAATTCAAGTCCCCTATTGTTAGTGGATAATAAAGCTCTGAGAGCAAAAGTTCGTAATATCAACTAAGCTCCTTGCCATAACATGCTAGAAAGAACCACTATAACTTAGAGTGAGGCCAGCAAAGATTTCCACTTATATCAAATAGATCCATTGCATAGTCCAAGAATGCAGCCCACACTAACAGGATACCGTGAAGATCATGGTACCAATGCACTGCAATGCAACAGTACTTTTGTGGCTGAGCCGTGGTGAGCATTTCCAGGAACAAAATGTCACAGATCCTCTTATGTGCAATTTTTTTTAAGTATATCCTTGTGTTTGGATTTCTAAAGCATGACATATTCTCTAGCAAATTCATAAGATATCCATAGTTTTGAGCTTGCCTTGGCAATGGTATGAGCTGATGGCCGAGAAGTATTCACCCTCAATGGACCACCACCCCTACGAGGAACTCCTGTCATTCTTCCACCACTAAATGACCCTCCTCGCCCGCCTATGGGCCTACCCTGTCCTCTACCTCTCTCAGTATTACGCCTACTTTTAATCATATCATCAAGTGACATATCCAAAGAAGCCATTTAGAATGCAGATAATGAAACCCGATCCAAATAAAAAGTAAACCTGCCAAAATAACAAAAAGAAGTACGTAAATAACAATTGCAACAACAAAGTATGAACAAAAACATAATTAATTGACAGATGATGCAAATGCATCAAATGTGTTATACAATACTTCCATGGATCAGGACAATTCATGGTTGATACTCTTATAAAAACAAACTCAATCAAAAACATTGTTATCCTATAACATGTGCCACCAAGCATTTCCTGTTTGTATTTCGAACAAGAAAATGTCCATGTGGCGTTAATTACAATTATAAAAATGTAATATTATAAAAGTCCCAAGGTGTAACTGCTACATGAACATGCAGATAAAAAAGGTATATACACAACCATAAAAATCAATGATATAGTTCAATCTATCTAACAAAACAAAAATGATTTTGAAGAAAAAAAATCCCACTCACCCTAATAAATCATCCGGACCGTCCAAAGTTTCAAATAAATCTAACCCTTGGAAGTGCCGGAGGCACGGGTTACATGATCTAATAACAATACAAGGAAATATTAAAAGAAAAAAGGGCAGGGTAGAAATTAGAACATTGTTCATTCTACATTCAAAATCAATAAATCAAGGAAACAGCTTTCTTAACTGATGGATTAGGTTCTTTTGAGAAAATAATAATCACATAATGTAATATAAGTTTGCATCCAATCAACTCAAGTCAACTCAACTTTAGATCAGTGTTCGAAAAGTCGGCCTAGTCGGTCGACCACTAGGTCGGGTCGGAGACTCACTGAATCGACTAGGGCCTAGTCCTTTAAGTTAGTCGCTGGCGGGCTCTAGTAGGCAACTAGTCGGTCAAGTTGGAAGATGATGACAACGAAGAGGAAGATGAGAATTATGAGTTTGAATACGATGGAGAGCAAGTTTTGGAGGGATACGGAGAAGAGGAGGAGAAGTGATTGACTATTGTTTTTGTAATAGTTAGTTTCATTTGGTTAATTGATTTTGAACTTAGAGGGTTAAACTTAGTTTCCTCGTGTTATTCTATTTACTCAAAAAAAAATTATGAAGGAGAAAGGAGAATATATATTTTTTTAAAAATTGAAAATTCGACTAACCGAACCGACCTGGGACCGACTAGACTTTTAGAACACTGCTTTAGATCACAAAAAATAAAGTAAATTAAAAATAAAAAACTAACAAACATACTTCATATGCATAAGCAAATCAACCATATAATAGTCTCACAAATCGACTATGATGAAATTACCTTCAGAAAATCGCAAATCTATCCAACAAATATTCGGGAACAAACAGATCTGTGAACTTTCCGAACAAAATCAGACCAAAATTGAGAGATGGATTGAAATAGATGAGAGAAGAGGATAAGGGATATGCGGATCAATGGAAAATCGGTGGCTGCTAGATAAAACGGAGGAGCTTCAGAAGAAGAGTTGTTTTTCTAGGGTTTTGAAAGGAAATAGGGTACATAGAGCGAAGCTTTTCGTCCGATTATAAATTGGATGGGAGGTAATACATACCACCTCCGAATATAAAATCTATTAATAGTACTTTCCTTCCTTGAAAAAAATTACTTCCTCCGTTTCTTAAATAGTACAGTTTTAACAAAAAATACATAAATTAATAAGTGAGATAAAATAATAAAGTTAGCTTTTTTCTTCCTTTAGTGCATTAACTTCTCCATTTAATGCATTAATTAAAACAATGACATATTTGAAAAAAGAATGATTTGAGTTCCTAAAACTGTATTCTTTAAGTTACAATTTTTTTTTGCCTCAAACTGCATTCTTTAAGAAACATAGAGAGTACTACTTTTTGTAAAATTTATAAATCCAAGCTCACCAACGGTTGGTGCGAAACAAAGGGTGGAATAGATAGTAATGTTCTAATATATTATTACTAGCCTACGTACGAAGGGAAAAGAGGAAGAGAGATTGTCGGCGCTAGAGAATAGAGGATGCAGAGGGCGAGTGTAAGACCCCAAATTTTATGAAATAAAAGTATTTAATTTTTCTATTTAGTAATGGTTAAATTGAAAAAAAATTAAAGTCAAGGGTGAAATATGCAAATTTTTCAAAGTAAGCAAGTGGTTATAAAATATTCTTGTTGTCGGGGAATATTCGTTTGGTCGTGGAATATTCTTGTTGTCGGGGAATATTCGTACGACTGCGCAGCTATTTGTGGACCCCACAACGTAATAACTGTCGAATATAGAAAGCAACAGAAATAACCTTTTTATAAAATAACAGCGTAGTTGTTACCGTTAGTACTGTTAAAATACCCGATGGTTAAAATACAGTAATACGCGGTGTTGCACAGTAGCACACGGTATTGCACAGTATTTTGAATTATTGATTCTTACGTGAGAAGACACTTACTCAATTATTGTTACAGTAATTAATGTTCAATATTTTATATTATTGATTCAATAATTGCATGATATTTTATTAATTTAATAATTGCTACGTTGATATCTTATATCAATAATTGCTACGTTGCTATATTATATGATTGATTCAATAATTGCTATCGTTGATATTTTGGTATTATTGATTCAATAATTGTCACTGCACAGTATTTCACATTATCAACTCAATAATTCATATTATTTGAATAATATTATTAGATAGCATTATTGACAATGTATAAGGAAGTTCTGTCTAGGAGGGGGTTATTTAATTGCGCGCCAGTAAGAAGAAATTCTTATCGGAAGGCCCCCTCTTTCCTGGGAACGATCTGGTTGTCAATATTATAGTTCTGTAATATTATTTATGAATAATTAATTATTGATTTATATGATAAGAAAATATTTATTTTGTGGATATAAAAGAAGGAATTAGCGCTGATGTGTTTTTATCAGTATCTTGAGGTGAAAAATCATCCGTTTATGGATTTCGGATAATTTATGTTTGAAATTTGGAAAAACTTCTTTCTACAAAGTTGTAGAAAATTAAATTTCCTATGAAAAAGACATAGAATTTATATTTTTCTGACAAATGGGCTATTTATTATGAATTACTGAAGTTTCAGAAAATAAATATTTTTTTAATAGGAGGCGGGCCCCACTTTTTGTTGAATGCTGATGGCTTTTGACTGAGGCGGCGGATTTTTTTTTTTTAAATATTATTTTATTAATTTAGTCTACTTGGCATCCTAAGCTTTTCCTATAAATAGGGTGCTTAGGTTAGAATTGAAAATCACACCAGAATCAGAAGTTTTCTTTCTCTATAATATCGAGCGTATTTTTGTGAGTATTTAGATACTTTGAGTGTTACTATTCAGTGCAAGTTTTCTTCGGTATTATATCCGATATTTTAGTCAGAAGTACTATTCTTTTGAGGTAAGAAATGGTAAGGGATGTTATTTTTTTTCGTAAATGATGTTATTCTTTTCAATATCATTATACCAAAATATTGGCATAGATTGTATTATGAAATTCTTACTTTTTTCGTCGAGGTTACTATTCGCGTATCCGACACTATTCATGTATACGGCACTATTCACGAATACGGTACTATTCACGAAGTATGATTTTTCTTATAAAATTTCTATTTTTTATGTCGGGGTTACTATTCACGTATACGGCACTATTCACGTATACGGCACTATTCACGAAAAAATTAAATTTTATTCTATTTGTCCAAATTGCTTATTAAAGTTCCTATCTTTGATTGGATCTAAATTTTAAGCTTTATTCTTGAATTTTACTCCACAATTGGTTATCATGTTGACTATTGGATCGTATTGTTCTTATTCTCATATATAACATTTTTATAACCCGGATGATGAAAATTCTCTTTGACTTGAGTGTAAAGATGAGTAGATTAGTGTTATGATCATGACTATGGGTTCTCTTTGGCCAGTAGTGCAAAGATGAATTGTTGACTGGTATGATCATGATCATTGATTTTACAATTGAATATCTTTAGCTTAAGTGCAAAGGTGAATTGATCAACATAGTTATAAATATTATTTCTATAAATTCTGAAATGATTAGATATTTATTTGGGATGAATATCTTTGGCCTGTAGTGCAAAGATGAGTTATTGATGAATATCTTTGGCCTGTAGTGCAAAGATGAATGATTAATTGTTGAATATCTTTGGCCCGTAGTGCAAAGATGAATTGATTAGTATGATTATGAACAGGAACTGTGATTTGGTATAATCATGATCTTTGGTGTTTCAGGTAAAGATAAGTGATGAAAGTTATCTTCGTCCTGGGTGCGAGGAGAAATTTAGTAACACAATTATGATTATAAATTATTCACATGATTGTGGACAGGAACTGTTGATTGATGTTACAGGGATAAAATATTGTTGGTGGACTTTTAACATGGAGATGATAATAGACATTATGGTCTATTTGACTCTTCTAATGAATTGTTCGTTCCGCTGCAACTGTGATTGAAAAATTTTATCATCTACCATATATTATAAATCTCTGATTTATTACTGATGAAGACTATTGATAATTTAATTATCTTTAGTCATAATATTCTTTACTGGGCTATTTGTGCTCACCCTTTTGCTTCACAATTCCTTTCAGGTAATAAGAGTATAACGGAGTCGAGCAGGGATAACAGGGGAATAGAACGATGGTCTTTAGCTGTTGAGGTTTTTCATAAAACAGTATGAGAAGAATTATATTGAGAATTTAAAATGTGTGTGTCGTATTTTATACGTCATTTTAACAGTTGATTTTGGTGAACCAAATAGGCTGAGGTGAACCCAACTTTGGAAGGGTGTTTTGCCACTATCATACAAGATATCTAATCACCTACGACTTCGGGTTATCATAAGACATGGTTGTGCATATCCACTTGCTGATTATATCTATGAGCACTGCCTATATAATATTGGAGTTTGGTTGAAATATAATTCTCAATTGGAGACAATGGAGATAATTATATGACAAAAGAAGACCCACCATTGAAAAGAACATGATAGTAATCTTCTTATTTTTTTTTTGGGGTCTATTGGGTCAACCAAGGATAATTCTCAAGTCATATAATATCTATTATAACTTAAACGCATGGCCTCCCATGTACGGAGGTTTCCTTGAGCATTTTTCAAAGATTTTAATTCCTAAAACAGTTATTGACTGTACCTTTCTGTAACGTATTATTGATTTGGAGTATGACCACTGTATTTGTATTGAAACTCACAGTTTAATTATGATCGTATTTTGTACGACAATTTAAAAGTTAGAATTTGAATATTTATATTTAGAATTTTGTTGAGTGTATTTCGTGGCGACCCAGAATGGGTTGGGTAGATTGGACCTATTTTGGGGGCGTTACAGCGAGCTCGGGAGGAAGAAGAACGGAGGAGGATCTGAGAGGGTGAGCAATTTTTTTTCCTTTAAATTGAGATTTATTCCAAACTTTGGACGGTTCTGATCGTTTATTAGAGTGAGCAAAAAATTCAAAATCAGTTGTGTTTTGTTAATTAAATATAAAAATATTTATTTTTAATTTTAAGAAGATTATTATAATAATTAAATATTTATTTAAATAATAAATATTTGAATTATATATTATAGGTTCATTCGATCAATTATCAACCTTAAAATTTGGATGTAGTGCATATTTATTTAGTTATGATTATAAAAAAAATAATTATTTTAATTTGTAGTGGAATTTTATATTTAGTAATACTTACAAATTTTTCTTTAAATTTTAATCAAAATAGAAATATGAAATTAAAGTTTTAATTAATTATAATATCTAATTATTACTGAATTTACTATAATTTTTAACTAATCTTGCAATTATTATGTTTGCATATTATTAATATAATTAATCATTTGATTTAATAAAATTTCAAAATTTAATAAATTTAATTTAATTAAAACATTAAATTTATAATAAAGTTCATTATTGATATTTATAAATAGATCGCGTTATATGTTAAGATATATCTTAATATCTTAATAAAATTGTAATAGTATAGTTATCCTATATACATTTTTTTAAAGATGTATTATGTTACGTAAAATTATGATTAAAAAAACTTGTAATAAAATTGTTAAAATCAAAAATAAAAATTCTTTTAAAATAGTATTTATGCTAATATAAATAAGAAAGATAAATTAGTTTTATTTTAATATTTTAACAACAACAACCTCGTAGTTCCCCTAAATAATGTACTCCGTGCAAATATACAAATAATTACGTGTGATTAGTCTATATCATAAAAGCATTGTTGACTTTATTTTTGATATATAAAGTTCTTGTGTGTGTATAATAGGACTATATGTAGGGGTGTGCAATGATAAATTATCGTACCGAACCGTACAACACCGAATACCGAAATTACCCAAAAAATAGTTACCGAAACCGGTACCGATAAATACCGCTAATACCAATTTTTTTAAAACTTGCAATTTAAAATATCCGGCCCAAAATATAAACCCATCTTGAGACCAAACAAACATAACCACCTATATATCATGCCATATAAAATGTCCAGCCCAAAATATAAACTCATTTTGAGAACATTAATCCAAATAAAACCCTTGGACCCTAGTTTCACGTTCTTTCCTCAACCCTTGCTCCCTCCCCACATCATTTCCTATGAATACTGTAATACCCGAGAATTTTCATATATTATTAAATAATTATATTAATGAAAATGAGAATTTATTTGAATATAAATGATTTTGTGTTATGAGGATGATTAATTCAATTATATTAAATTGAATATCTGTGACAATTGAGAAAAATGTGGAGTTTACGATAAACTCGTTGAGAGCCTAGTGTGGCACAGTGATGGAAAATATTAATAATTATATTAATTGACGAAGAATTTTTAAGTGAACAATTAATTAATTGTTAATTGTTATTAGAGAATATTAATTGATTGTTGTGGGATATTAACTATGGTTGATTAATAATATGTGATTATTATTGCAAGAAATATAATAATAATAATCCACTTGTTTATAATTGTGCTGAGATTTATATTTGTTAATGTAATAATTAATCCTATGATTATTAATTTGGTATAATTAATAATCAATGAGGAATAAATTAATTAATATTATTGTTAATCAACGAGATAAATAGTCTATTTATTTGACCTTATGAATAATAAAATAAATAAGTGAGTGATTAATATAATAAGATTATATTAATTAATATGTGCAAAAGTGCAATACTTGAAAATATAAAGTATATGGAATACAACTATATTATAGAGAGACACTTAAGTGTGACCATGCATGTATATACATAAACTATGTTATATAATGCAATACGAATATATTACACATAGAAACCATATATTACATGAAGCATAATGTGATTATGTTAAAACTATATGTTATGAATGCATGATAATACTTATGTGACAATAAATATGTAGGTATACACTGTATAATATATCATGAATATATTGTAATCAATTATTGATTGTAGAATTTAATAATGTGATAGTACCTGATTAAATTATATCCGGTATTAACAGAATGTACATGGATTATATGCGTACAAGTTACCTTCACTATATTGAAGTATTCCTTATGCAAATTTATATTGTGACATTAAGTTATAACCTGTGTATGGACAATAGGTATATATAATATAACATAAGAGTAGGAAGTATGTTATGTGTGTATAATAATTTAAGTGTTGTGTACTAATAAAATGCTGAGATATATGGCTTGTCCATTCCTCCTTCCTCTCATACACGTGAAAACCTCAAAGGCTAGTCTACTTCCTCATTCTTCTCCCAAGCAATCCTAGCTCATAATTATATGAGGAGTGGCTCTCATGATGCATTCCACCAACTATCTACCAACTTCTTCTTATCTAGTATGCAATTCAAATTTCCGTTAGTTTGAAATGGTGGGCAATTGCATTGTCTGTATTTTGTTTTCTCTATAAATATGGCTTCCTTCCTTTTCATTTCACCTTGCTGAGATTTTGTTTGAGTTGATAAGTTGAGAGCATATACATATATCAGTATAATAGCATTGTGAGATAGCAGCAGGCTTAATTCGTAGCAAAGGTATAATTACATGATTCATGTTCTTCATTTTCATTTTCTGTCAAAAAATTCAATTTTTGATTATGCCAAATTGGACTATAATTGGATTGAAGGAAGTTTGTTTAGTTGCTATATGGCTTATATACATGTTTGAACTGGAATGTAGTTGTTTAAAAACTGTTTTCGTGAAGCCATTTTGTGAGTTGGGCTAGAATCTGCCGTAGCTGCCTGCTGTCTGGTGCGAACCAGTAGTGGCGCAGCTGCGCCGATTTAAGCCTGGGATGCAGCGCAGCTGCGCAGGCACCCTGCTCCAGTTTTCTGCAATCTGCTTAAATCCTGTTATGTGTTAAGTAATTGATATGGCTTAAACCAGCATGCTAGCTTGTGTAACATATATATATAAACATAATGAGGCAATGTAAGCATGTTTTAGTATATTAGCATGCATGGTTAACAAAACAACATGTAGTTTGGAAACGCACTTAAAGTTTTCGAAGGGAACATAAGGTTTATAAACGGACGTTAAACATATATGACGCATGTTAATATTCTGACTTTCGATACATGTTATTATGGTCTAGAGATTCATGAAGGATGTAATAATTTGTGTATATATGTATCTTAAGGTAACATGAACATGTTAGACTTCGTTAATAGAACTTACTAACGAAACATGGACTTTGAACATGGACTTAACATGTTGTATTAGAATCCATATTCTGATATTTTTTAACATGCTTAATAATGAATATAACATCACTAGTATACCATACGTGTGTACTCGCTTGTTAAAATTCAATAAGAAGTTAACCAAGCACGGGTTTACGCATGTTTCTAAAGTAACAAACAATGCTAGTTATGAATAAATGATATGGACAATCGCAAGCATGTATATTATAATTTGTATGACCTTCTCGCATGTATCTATGGTTTAATTGAATACGTTGTGATTGCATGGCCACATTTGGCCTTAAGCTCTTAGAAATCCTAAACTAAGACCCTAATATGTAAAGATAAATTTAGATTTGAATACGTGTATGATATAACTACTTGTGAGCATGCCTAAATCAAGTTATATGATCACCTCGTATATTTAAAATTAACGAGCATGATAGCTTACATGATTTTATGATGTTGTAAGGACTTGAATTGTTTAAAATGTAAGTCTAGAATCATGTTATGGAAAGTGGAACCTAGATTGCCTTGGGAAAACACGAAAGGACTTTTAACATGTTAGTATACCTGGTGTGAATGTTAGCTTGCATGACCGGACAGAAACCACAAGGCACATATCAGCCTTGGCTTAGCCAGAGGGCTGCGCAGCTGCGCCGGCCCTAGGCTTAGCCATGGCGCAGCTGCGCCAGTCTGGAATCAGAATTGAGCCAGTTGTTGATCTGATTTTTGACAGTTAGCTTATGCGATTACTTTAACTTGTAATATATGACCAATATGCTAAGAAATGTGTTAAGAGGCATGCTAAGTGATAAAATTGAATGTTTGATTATAAACTTTCCAAGGATAAGTCCAAAAGGTATTTGGGGACTATAAAGCAACGATTAAAAACTATGTGATGACTTCATAATGTCTTGTAAACTGAAATGTGCTATATGTACGCAAAAGTATATGATGAAGTATGTGTATAGTATGCAACTAAGTTAAACGTTTATGGGTGCGTTTAAAATTACATATCATATGTGAGCATAAATGACTAATGAAAATCCTATACTTATAATACACTATAAATAGGATTCAAAAGTGTTGAATTACTTTACGTGGATAAACTACGCTAAAGGCAAGTTTCCTAACTTGCACTCTTTTACGGTGCAAGTATTTTATCCTTGTATATTGTGAACTAGTTTCTTACTAAATTGTTGAATTGAATTAGCATACTTGAACTCTTAATTCATTAAAGCTATTATACATGTTGAACTTAGTATTGTTCTTGAATATTGTGAAAGTGTCTATGCCATTTGATTCGGCTAGACTTATATTATTGAAAAGCGACCCAAACCAATTGATTAGTGCGGAATCTTGTATTTGACTGAGAAGAACAAACTATAACTGTCGGAGAACCGACGCGCGCACTTGAGTATGATTGATTGTTATGCATAACGAGGGTACTTTAGGCTGATCACCTGCTGTATCTGTTTTTGTTGGATTTTCAGTTTATTACTGTCAAATCCTGTGAAAGTTCATAGTCCTTAGTGACTGCTCAGTATTCAGTTATCTTGAAATCTTGAATTGAATTATTATTGAATCATATTGATATTATTCTGTCCTTAGCGACTGTTATTGAGAACTGTTGATACTCTTGCTATCCTTGAACTATCAAACTTTTCTATACCTTTTCGAGAATTGAGAATTATATCACTTACCCTTGTCGTATATTACTTGCTGGGCAATTTGTGCTCATTCTTGCTTCCCTAAAATATTTCAGTTAAAGCAGAGCAGGGCGAACCTTCGGGCATTGATAAGGGCAAGGGCAAGGCTACCAACTAGTTTGTCTCTTTTATGTTTTTTATATATTTTAATGTTGTATTAAGATGATGAAGTAAGACTGGATTTGATTATGTTTAAGCTTAAGTTATATTATGTAATAAGTCGATAATTGATATTAGTATGTAATCTATTAAGTACTGTAGGTTGCGAGACTTGGGGGAATAATTATAATAAATCATTGTAAATTATTCTAGGATAGATTTTCCCCTGTGATTGTGTGATATTTAGTTATTATTATTGCGATGTATTACCATGAGCACATGATGAACCGAATTCGAGAGACCAAGTGGCGGTCCTGGAATTTGGGGGCGTCACAAATACTCACACTGAAGTTTGAAAATTGAAAAATTGAAGAAGAAGTGAAATGAAGAAGTAGAAAAACATAACATGGGCAAGAAGCATGACATTCCTTCATCCTCTTCTTTAATCAAACCTCTATTTAGAACAATCAAGGTTGGAAGAAAGAAGTTGGGCAAAAGTTTAAGAGATGAGATTGGGAACATATATATATATAACATGATTCGGTATATTGATTTTGGTTCGGTAAATCTCGAACATAAAAAAGAAGGTACCGCTACCGGACCAGTGTCAAAATGTACCGAAACCGATCAATTCGGTTGAGCCGATTTCGGTAAAAAAAAAACAATTGTAGAATATGTTATATTATCTTAATTAATTACATTAAGTTGTAATAAAATTTGTAATAAAACTGGTAAAACAAAAAATATCTTAAAAGTTACTTTTTTTCAATTAAAGGTTGGTTGAGTTTTTTTAATACTTTACAAAATTGATAGTATATATTTAATTATTATAAATTTGTATAGTACTTAAACTAATTTAAATATGAAAGAAAAAGGTCTTCCTTTTTCTATTTCAATTAGAAATAATAATATTTTTAAAATTGAATAGTATTTAATTGATATAAATTAGGAAAGCTGAACAACAAATAGGTAAAACTAAACAAAGTTTGTACTTTTAATGATATAATTGACTGATTAAAAATATATTCTCTCAATTCCAAATTATAAGATCAATATTAATTTTTAAAAAAGCTAATTTGAGACATTTTCAAATATAATATTGACACGATTCATTTAAGTCTTAATAATAACAACTCTTATAACAACAAGTACTTTTTAAGTAATTTATAATTGCAGTGCCATAAAGTACATGAATTCATGTATTGAGTTTGAAAATGCTTAAAATTAAATTTTAAAAAGTCAATATTGATTTTATAAATTAGAATGGATGTAACATTTTTTATTTCATACTAATAACACTTCATTTGATTTTAATGTGAATTAGATTTTAATTTTTTAAGAAATAAAATTAAGATAAACATTTAAAATGATAGTCTTATAATTATTACATTCAAATTAAATAATTTTAAAAGTTTACTAATTAACTATAAAAAATTAAGTTACTTTTTTTTGTGAAATGGATAAAGTAAATTGTTAGTTAATTAGTTGTGATGTATGATAATAAAATTGAAGATTTGTGTTATTTTATGCTACTATTAATAAATAAAAAATGTATTTCTAAAATTATTATATACCCATTCTGTTCCAAAATTAGAGATTTTTTTTTAATATTTTGATTTAAAGACAATAAAGTAACATAATATTCTTAATTTACCATTTCTTTTTCACTATCATTTAAAATTATCACCCCACCACAACCAAATTCTTAGTTAATATGACCTCCGTTCCTTAAAGAGTGCAGTTTTAACAAAAAGCACACAAACCAATAAGTGAGATAAAATGACAAAGTTAGTCTTTCTCTTTCTTTTGTGCATTAACTTCCCCATTTAGTGCATTAATTAAAACAAGGGCATATTTAGAAAAAGAAGGCTTTGGGTTCCTAAAACTGCATTTTTTAAGGAACAAATTTTTTTGTTGCTAAAACTGCACTCTTTAAGGAACGGAAGTAGTAATAATATTATATTTAAGAATATTAAATTATCCTTAAAAATCGTCATTTTACAAATGTATATCTAATGTTGAAACGGAGGGAGTAAAACTCTTTTTTGAAATAGAGGGAGATTTAATTTTAAAAAACACTTATATAAAAAGTAAAAAAATTGTGCTTTTGGTACAAGTGTTTTTTGCCAAGATGCGATTTACAAATTGATTCTTAATTTATTGGAAAATGTAAAAAATTATAATACATAATTTTTTATTTTTTATTTTTTAAAACAATTTCATAATTATGAATTTTTTTTTACTTCATAAAAATATTTTTTTTTTCATAGAACAATTTTCTCCTCTTGAAATGGACCCAACAACATAATATGGATTCATTAACCACCAAAGGATCGGATCACTATCCTTTCGCGCCTCAATTTCTCTTCTCTGGTCAGTCGAATCAAATGCGAACCAGAAACCAGACCAAGCGACACCCTGAGCCGGCCGGTAAGTTTGCATCTCTCGTCAGTCTCACACTTTCTCTGTCAACCATGCTTGTTCATAAGAACTGAAGAATAAAGAAGTTCAAATGACATGCTTACCTCGAGCCCTTCCCCTGTTCACTCTTCTCTCTCCTTCAATCTCCAGCTATGCCGGCCGATTTATAACCATCACCAATCAATTCACAGTAGCCGCTCAGCTAATCCACACCACTTCACCACCAGATTCACCCAAAACAGAAACCGAAATCATCACCTCCCTTTGCAATTCCCTGAGAAAAGGCTTGAACTGGAACACCCTCACCAAAAATTTCAACTTTCTTGATCTCACCAACAATTCACAATTCACCCTCAAAGTATTACTCCAACTCAAAGAACCCCAAGACGCAAAAAGGGCTCTGGGTTTCTTCCACTGGTCTGCCCAACACATTAAACACGGCCCTTTTATTTACTGCATCGCAATTCACATCTTGGCCCGTGCCAAGCTCATTAGGGATGCTCAAGCATTGCTGGAATCAGTTTTAGCCCAAACTAATTCAGGTATTACAGTTGTTGATTCCATGCTTGATAGTTATCGAGTTACAAATTCGACCCCTTTTGTGTTTGATTTGTTTGTGCAATCTTGTGCTAAGTTGAGGATGATTGATGATGCTATTAGTGTTTGTCAATACTTGGATGAACATGGGTTTAAGTTGAGTATTATTAGTTATAATACTATGATGCATGTGGTTCAGAGATCTGATAAGACCCATTTAGTTTGGAAGATTTATGAGCATATGATTGATAAGAGAATTTGCCCAAATGAAGTTACTATGAGAATTATGGTTAGTGCATTGTGTAAAGAAGGGAAATTGCAGAAATTTTTGGATATTGTGGATAGGATTCAGGGGAAGAAATGTTTAGCTGGGGTGGTTGTGAATGCTTGTTTAGTTTTTGGGATGATAGAAGACGGGAGGATTGAAGAAGGGTTGGTGCTGTTAAAGTGGATGTTGCAAAAGAATATGATTCTTGATACTATTTCTTATGCCTTGATTGTTCTTGCTAGAGTTAAGCTTGGGGATTTGGGATCCGCATGGGAGGTTTATGAGGAAATGCTCAAGAGAGGTTTTCATGCAAATTCATTCGTGCATACGTTGTTTATTGGGGCATATTGTGAGGAGGGCAGGATTGAAGGAGCAATTGGGTTGTTCCGAGAGATGGAAAATGTGGGTTTGAAGCCGTACGATGAGACCTTTAATCATCTCATTGTAGGATGTTCTAAAGTGGGAAGATTAGAAGAGAGCTTGAGCTTTTGTAAGAATATGATAGATGTTGGACTTGTTCCTAGTTGTTTGGCATTCAATGAAATGGTTGATAGGTTGTGCGATAATGGGCACGCGCAAAGGGCTGATGAGATGTTAACGTGTCTGTTGGATAAAGGGTTTGTACCAAATGAAAACACATACTCTCGCCTTATTGCGGGATATGAAAAAGAAGGTGACCTTCAAGGAGTTCTCAAGCTTTATTATGAAATGGAATACAAATCACTCTCTCCAAGTTCTTCAGTGTTTGCTTCCTTAATTTCGACACTATGCCAATGCAGGAAAATGGAAGAAGCAGATAAATATCTAAAGATAATGAAAGATAGATCATTAGCCCCGTATGCGTACCTTTATGAGACGTTAATCGCCGGCCATTTTGTGAAGGGTAATAAAACAAGGGGTCACCAACTTTATTGTGAAATGGTTGGAAGTGGACTTAAAGCTAGCAGCCAAACTCATTTACATGGGGAAGGGTCCAAGTGACTGAATGATGGGAGCTGGCAGTGAGCCAATCTTTGCGAACCTAATAATACTTGGTCATTTTCATTTGACAAAATTCTTGAATTGAGCAGCTTCATTTTCATTTAGTCAAAACTTATTCTTTGTAAATACTTATCTAGTGGGTTGCAGGACACACTGAATAAAGTTTCAATTTCACTTTGAAACTTCTTCAACACTTGATTTACATATTATAGAATTATTCATGCAAATCGTGCAATTTGTCCCTTTTAATCTCATTTTTTAGTTAGAGACCGGTTCAAAGGAGAATGAGATACAAAACTCTCCTCCAACAAAAGAAAAGGCAGAAGGTGGAAGTTCTAAGCATGCTAATCCTCATGGAGACGATGAGATGGATGAGCCAGACTGGGAATATGGATTAGTTCCCACTCAGAGTTCCAAAAATGATCATCAAGAGGACAAAGTAAATAGTGTTACTATTGAATTTGAAGCATCACCTGATTAGGCGAAGCGGAAGCCCATCTTTTTAGGCTCCTGTGGGCCTATACTCTGTGCATGAGTGTCTTACGTTTCTGCTGTATGACATAGAAAATTGTTAGTTTGTTTATTGCTTTATATTTCTAGTCGGCAAAACTAATGATTTGATTTAGCCACCGAAGTTGGTACCTTTTTTTGAATACCTGATTGAACTTTTAATTTATCAAATTAACTCACTGAACTAATTATTATTTTCAAATTGGGCCATTCGGTTAAAAAAAGTTGACAGACGTTAATTTTTTATCTACGTGACACTGACGTGGACGTAAAAAAAAGAAAAAATAAAATAAAAATGACATGGAAAATAAAAACAAAAAAATCAAAATAATTTTTTGCAAAACAAATCTAACCATCTTCATCAAAACAGATCTTCATCAAAACAAAAGGAAAAATTAAGGGTTTTCTATATTAAAACAAATCTTCATCAAAACAGATCTTCATTTTCTTCATCTTCTCCAAATTTTAGGATTTTCTATATTAAATCCTCAATTGAGAACCCCATTACCAGAAAAAAAAAATTAAGAACCCCAATTTCGAAACACCCAGTAAGAAAAACCCAGTTGTTGATGAATCTGAATCTCATCTTCAGTCCAAGAAGGATTACTTGAACCCGAAAACCCTGAAGATTATGAAAAACCCAAAACCCACGAAAATGATGCGCCTAATTTGCCCAAAAGGCCTTTAATTTGCTCGAGGTGTTACTGGTTGTAGTTTCATGGCCTTTAATTTGTTTGGTTTTGTTCGTTCATTTTGTGGTTAATTTGACTAGAGGTAATTAGATATCTTCTTATGAAGCCAACAAGTATTGCCACTGAGGTTAGATCCGCGAGTTGCAGCCAAAAAACAGAAGAAGTCGGTGTGGAATCTCTTCAATTCGGCGAAGAAATTCGAACTTTGATGTTTGTGCCACCAGATTTGTCATACGCCGCCTTCGGCCTCTCAGCGCTCCTCTCCGTCTTCTGCTACACTGAATTTTCCGTCAAAATTTCTGTCGTCGGTGGGTCTTTCTCTTTCCTTCGCATTGAATTAGGCGACTTTATTGCTTTCATTGCCGCCGCTAACATTCGACCGTTCTTGGTCTTCCTACTTTGCCACCATGATTAAACCAGATCTGAGTTTTGTTTGTTAGTATTGATTTTTCAGTCGGACTTTATGGGTTTTACTGTTTATCTATTTTATTTTTCTGAGTCAGATGTATGTGATGGGTTTATGGGTTTCAAATCTGTTTTGTGCCCAGCCTGTTCATCATGTTATTTTCAGATCTTCTCCATCACTTGCCCCCTCCCCTGCTCCTGAATCGCCTTCTGCAGGAAAGTCTCACTCTGTTCGGTGGAGATTAGAGAGTCTAGGGTCGAATCGTCGACGTTCTCTCCGGTGACAGTGAAGTACCGCCGCTGGACGGTGTCCCGGTAGTCGGCGGCCATGCGCTGGCGGAGGTCGTGGAAGGAGGCCATGCGCTGGGGGATCATTGAATGAATGATGGTGGATGACACTTGACAGTAGACGGCGGGCGGGGGACTATTTCATCATGTTATTTGTTTTTTGTATTTTGTTGAGTGTGTTTTCAGATCTGTTTTGTGTCTAGCATGTTCATCATGTTCATCACTAGGGATGCAAACGAACTTAACTGTTTGCGAATCGGTTCGGTTCGGTTCGAGTTCGACATGCTCGCCTAGTCGAGTCGAGTTCGCACAGAGTGTGCGGTTCGATTGCTCGATCGAACATTTTCGCGAACCATGTGGTTTGGTTCGTCTTTGTTCACGAACAGTTCGAGTTCGGTTCGGTTCGGTAAGTTCGAGTTCGGTTCGATAAGTTCGAGATCAGTTCGAGTAATTCGATTTCTTAATTACATGTTTAAATTATTTCTAAAATTATAAATACAAATAATTGGTTATTTCATATTAAATTCTAAAATTTGTCTTATTAATAATTGTTAAATTTGTGGTTAATTTTTTTATTACCTAAACATCTTTTCGTTTTTTTAATAATTTATTATAAGTAAACTTTTTTATTAAATAATTAATAAATAATAATGTGTACTTCTTCACCTCTAAATTCTAATTTAATTAAAATAATTTTAATATTTTTATAAAATTTTGAACAATGATTGTTGGATTATTATAATTTACATTCCAAATAATTTAATAAATTATAACTCATGTCATAATGCACATAAATAAAGTCATTAATCATCATGCAATGACAATTTGACATTAATTAAAGAATGATACAATACAGTTGCTTACATTTACATCAGTTATTGAAATTGTTAAATCGAGATAGAAAATAGAGAAATCAAGTCTTCAATGTACTTATCGAGACTTTGGTAATAGAGTAATAATCATTAAATTATTTACTGAATAATTTTGAAACTTTAAAAAATTATACATAAATTTGAAGATCGAAAATAAAAACTAGATATTAAATTTTAAAATTGTAAAAAAATTGAATATTAATTAAAAATGACAACAAAATAAATACATTACTAATATTAAATTGTGAGTTTTTGATAATCATTTGTTTGTAGACTCTCCTTGAAGTGGTTGGACCTTGAAGAGTTGAAAGGCTTTTCGATATTAATATTTGATTGTTGATATTTGTAAATCAAAATTTTTTAAGTACTTGTTAACTTTTAAGTTAATTATAACTTCTAAGTTCTAAGTAATTATTTTTGGTTTTGGTCTTTTTGGATGAATGATGATTATAATATTTGGTCTAATTTTTGATTGAATACTTAGACTCTTAGAGAAGACATTTTTTGTATTTATTTAACTATTTTTTGCTTTAGAATTCTAAGTTTGTGTTCGTGAACAAGTTTGTGTTCGTGAACAAGTTTGTGTTCGTGAACAAGTTTGTGTTCCTGAACAAGTTTGGTGTTCGTGAACATAGTTTGTGTTCGCGAACAAACTTATGTTCGACTTGTTCGCGAATACCAAATCGTGCATAGTTGTTGGTTCGATCGAGTTACTCGAACATGTTCGAGTTCGACTAAAAGTGTTCGAGTTCGACAAAGTTCGGTTCGGTTCGGTTCGTTTGCAGCTCTATAATCATCATTGTATTAATTCGAATTGCTTTTATTTGTTGGTTTATAATTTTAAAGAATTGGTTGCCAGGTAATTTGATGAAAATTTGGGGAAGATGAAGATTTTGATAAAAGGGAAGATTTGGGGAAGATGAAAATTTTGATTTTGATTTTGTGTATTTAGATCTGCGTACGTTCATCTGTTCTGGTTAGATCTGTTTTGATGAAGAATAAAAGGAATCAAATAAAAAAGATGGTTAGATCATTGTATGAATGGTGGTGGATGACACTTGACAGTAGGCGGCGGGCGGAGGACTATTTCATCATGTTATTTGTTTTTTTGTATTTTGTTGGGTGTGTTTTCAGATCTGTTTTGTGCCCAGCATGTTCATCATGTTCATCATTGTATTAATTTGAATTGTTTTTATTTGTTGGTTTATAATTTTAAAGAATTGGTTGCTGGGTAATTTGATGAAAATTTGGGGAAGATGAAGATTTTGATAAAAGGGAAGATTTGGGGAAGATGAAAATTTTGATTTTGATTTTGTGTTTTTAGATCTGGGTACGTTCATCTGTTTTGGTTAGATCTGTTTTGATGAAGAATAAAAGGAATCAAATAAAGAAAACGGTTAGATCTGTTTTGCAAAAAGATGTTTTGATTTTTTTGTTTTTATTTTCAATTTTTTTTTTGCCACATAAGCAATATTTTTTATTTTTTTATGCTGCTTTTTATTTTTAATGTCATTTTCTTTTCTTTTTTTTACGTCCACATCAGTGCCACGTAGATAAAAAATTAACGTCTATCAACTTTTTTTAATGGAATGACCCAATTTGAAAATAATAATTAGTTTAGTGAGTTAATTTGATAAATTAAAAGTTCAATCAGGTATTCAAAAAAAGGTGCCAACTTCGGTGGCTAAATCAATAGTTTTGCCATTTCTAGTCTTATCCATTGCTCTTTCTAGCGTTTTATATACTTTTTTGTTAATTCTGGTATATGTTTCTGTGATAGCAGGCTGCCTTACTGTCACTAATACCAAGTCAGTTTTTGAAGATTTCAGAGGTCTCAAAACTTACTGCAACTGCTTTGGCTCCTCTAGTCAACTGGGTACAGCCTCCCTCTAACCATCCCAGCTGTCCAGTTTCATATTTTAAAATTATTCCTATCTGTTAATTATTTGATTCCTTTTGCATCTTGCAGTTTCATAATAACTTCCGTGCCACAAGTCCGGTGGTACAGAAAGATCATTTCAATCAGCTTTGGCATTGGCTCTTGAGCTGCATGAAGGCACTGCAGAGGAGGTATTATTTTTTTGCTCTCATATGCATACATTTTAAGTATTTATCGTATTAAACTTCCTTGCTCATGTGTATATACATTGTATACTTATTTTTATATGCTGGATTGCAATATGCTAAAACAGACTCCACAATATGGAAGTAAACGAGCTGATCCTTGTTGGGTATTTTATTTTCTTCATCTTCTTTGCTACTCAACTTTGTTGGTCATTGCAAGTGCTGGTCATACCACTATGGACGAGACTCTTTTATTGTTTGGAGTCTAGTAATTGTACAAATAAAGCTTGGTTAAAACTATCCAAGTCTCGAATACCCAAACCTCAACTTAACGGGGAACATACCTGCTTCCAGTTAACTAAGTTATACTTGCTACCCTACACCTCAGCACCTCCCAAAAATTCCCACATATCTTTACGGTTTCTCCTCTTTCTTATCAAAGCCCAAAGCAGAAAAATTAATATGAAGTACGTCGACAAGTTTGAAACTGCGCTTGCCTTTCAATAAGCACCAACCTACCACCTTTGGACAACTATCCCTCTCCCCCCCAAACCCGGCTCAAGCCTATTCCTTCCTTTCAGTGAAGGCCCAGCACCACAACACTCACTCTTCTGTTTAGAAGACAAAACACTTGGGATTTATTTGCATTTCAATGCTTTGTTATTATTTCCTTTCATGGCCATGCTTGATATTAAAGTTTGTGTGTGTGTGTGTGTGTTTGTGCACCAGTTCTGGATGTTGTGTTGCATAAGTTATGTCCGAAATCTCGAGCTTTATTTGTTCTTTTTAAACCCACACATGTATTAACAGCTGGACATATCTACTCGTATTTCTTGAGGAATAAGTGGTTAGACAATTTAGGTGGTTATCTGTATTGATGTATTGATGTTTCGAGAGAGAGGGAAATAGGGAGGGAGAAAGAGAGAGAGATAGTGAGGTGCGTTTGATGTTATAACTGATTAAAAATGGCCATCAACTTATAGGGTTATTATTTTCTAAAGACTAGATGATCGGGTATAATCCACCGACCCCTACATGGACAAGGGGCCGAAGCCAGAATTGTGGCAGCATTGTTCGGGATCGGGTATCTGAGCTCTTTGGGCCAGAACCCAGACCCAACTGGTGTTATCCGAATCGGGTATCTTAGTCCCACGAGACCAGGGCCCAGACCAACATAATGATGATCGGGGTCGGATTACCAAGCCCTTCGGGCCGGAGTCTAGACCGAATAGATAATGATTGGGATCGGACTACCGAGCCCTTCGGGACGGAGTTCAGACCACTTTGTAAGGCCCATACCGAAGGTTACTTCTCGGATGGAGCCCGGAGCAATAAGGAGTCTAAAGGATTAAGGGTTTTAACCCTAATCCTATCTCAATACAAACTCTTATAAGACAAGTGGTTGGATAACCACCAACTTGTACTTTTAAAGGAGATTGCGTTGGACCCAAACAATGGTAACTGCCATGTTTAGGAGTCCTAACTTGACTGGGACATGGGCTCTAGAGGTGGTGAGAATGACTATAAATACAAGGCTTAACCTAATGGTAACAGGTAATCATTATTAATATTCCCTTGAGCACTATACACTATTGCCTCCATTGTTAACCTTGTGACCAGCCTGTACTTATTCTCACACCGGAGCTATCACCCGGCGGCACCAGCCGTCAAGCTTCGTGTTGACGTGTTATTGTGCAGGTCTGAGCGCGTGGAGTTGGTGATTGGACGCGCCGGCAAAACTTGACGTTAACATTTGGCGCTAGAAGGAGGGGCAGTGCTTTAGTCAATCACGTTTGTACTTTTCCGGTGGAAAGGACATGGCCAGTAAGGACGGTGGAGCCTCGAACCAGGAAAAGGCCAAAACCCACCCGACGACCTTAGTTAGGGCATCGGTCAAAGATAGATTGGGACCTAGCAACCAGGAAGGCAATTCGGTGCAGGTCCAGTCGGCACGAAGACAGCTGTTCATCCCTAGTCAACGTACTCCGATCCCTCAGCACACCCGCATGGGAGACAACCAGTCTCAGGCCTACGAACGACGGGAGGAGGATCGGGTGGAGAACAGTAAGGATCAGCGTCAGTTTATTCTGTTGACCAGAATACAACAGAACAAGGACGCCATGCTGGCCTTGCGTCTCCAGCAAGAGGATTTGGAGTTGCAGATGGCTAAGGTGGCTGGAGAACAGGAGGCTTCTTCGAAGAAGCACAGACATCGAAGCCGATCTAGATCTCCATGACAACGTGAGACAGGAAGGAACAGAAGCCGATACAGAAGCCATTCTCGGGAAAGGAGGAGCCGAAGAAGGAGTCGTTCCCCCGAACGAAGATCGGAACGCCTGGGCCGATCGGGACAGAGGGCGAAAATCGGATCTCCCGAATATGAGGAGGACAGGCGCAGACCTTCCTCCCGTAAGGAAGATACCGACCCCCTCGCCCGAAGAGTCGCGGAGTTGGAGAAGCTTCTGGCCGGGAAAAATCAAGTGGGAACACCATCGAGCTGCCACAGTTCGCCCTTCTCGCCCGAGATTAATCGAGTCACTGCTGACCCAAAGAAGAAAATGCCCCCGATGGAGACATACGACGGAATGGGAGACCCGTATGACCATTCGGATGGATATGATAGGTTGATGACATATTATGGGCATTCGGACGCAGCAAAGTGTCATATGTTTGCAACCACCTTGAAGAAGAGTGCCAGAGAGTGGATGGGAACTTTGGCACCGGGAACGATTATTTCTTGGAACGACCTTCGGGAAAAATTCCACGCTAGGTTCGGAAGCAACAGGAGAAGGGGAAAGATCACGGCTTCCCTCATGCAAGTGAAACAACGTTCGGACGAGACTCTTGGCGCCTACGTCAAGAGGTTTCGGGAAGCTGTGGGATCGGTGGCAGAATTGAATTCACCACAGGCTTTGGGATTCTTCACAACGGGTTTGGATATGGGGAGGTCAAAGAAGTTGATGAAAGACCTGGTGATCAACCCACCCTCGGACTTGACTGAAGCCTTTCATCGTGCCGAAGGGTTCATTGCCATTGAAGAGGCAATGGGAAATTTCAAGCCACCTTCACACGACAAGTCGAGAGACAGAGACAAGCCGAACAACCAACGATCGGACAACAGTCAGGGGAGATCGGATAATCAAGGGAGAAGAAACTATAACAGTGGGGGATCGGGCCATGGCCGTTCACCCTTCCCGAACAGAAGCATCAACAGGGTATTCACTCCCCTCAACACCGACCGTGCAAGAATATTGGAAGATATCAAGGACAAACCCTTCTATGAGCCCTGCAGGACAAGACCGAAACCGGGGAAGCGCAGCAAAAATAGATACTGCAGTTACCATCAGAACGCGGGCCATACGACAGAGGAGTGCCTTGATCTGGGGGATCTCATCGAGAAAAACATTCAGAATGGGACGTTGGTTCAATATGTGGCCGGCCGGGAAAATGCCAGGACTCAACCAATAGAAGGAGACAGGACACAGGCCCGAGAAACGCCGCCAAATCAGAACCAGCCCGCTCGGGGGGCGATTGATGTTATATCCGGAGGTTCGATAGGGCGCGTGACTGGACGAAAAAGAAATGAACATTTAGACGCTGTCTTATCGGTTGCAGGGTCCTCGGTAAAAAATGAAAGGGTTTTCCCGGGAGCGGTAATTTCCTTCTCAGATGAAGACTATCCTTCGAATCCCATAGAGTCGCATGACGGGGCATTGGTGATAACGGCGCAGGTCGGACCAGTGGACATGAGAAGAATGATGATAGACAACGGATCCTCGGTCGACATACTGTATACACACGCTTATCAAAGGATGGACCTAGGGGGAAAGAAGATGGAACTGGGAGGAGAAGGACCGTTGTACGGATTCAGTGGCGACCCGATCCATGTGTCGGGCACCATCGAATTGCCGGTTAAGTTTGGCACAACTCCCCAACAAATGGAGATTATGGTCAGATTCTTCGTTGTTCATGTAGATTCGGCTTACAACGCCATATTGGGAAGACCGACCCTGGCAGCCTTACAAGCAGTCACCTCCATACCTCATTTCAAGATCAAGTTCCCCACACCGAACGGAGTCGGAGAGGTAAAAGGCGATCTGGATATCGCTCGTAGGTGTTATCGGAATACTGTGATCTCATCCGGAACCGGGGTAAGCAAGCAGAAGCAGACGATGGCTATTGAGATAGAACCCTTTACAGATGGTAGTACAGAGCCACTTGCTTTACCAGCCGAAGAAACAGAGGATGTACAACTAATCTTGGGGAACGAGAAAAAAATGATAAAGATCGGTTCAGGATTGGTAGAACCCTTCAGGACCGGGTTGATCGATCTGCTTCGGGCGTACGCGGATATCTTTGCATGGGAACCCAGCGATATGCCCGGGGTGGACAAATCAGTAGCACTACACCGACTGGAAGTAGATCCTAATAAGAGGCCGGTCATACAGAAGAGAAGAATCTTCGCCCCGGAGAGGCAGAAAATTATTGACGAAGAGATCGCTAAATTACTGAAGGCAGGGTTTATCTTCGAAATTGATTATCCAGAATGGCTGGCAAACGTGGTGCTGGTTCAGAAACAGAATGGGAAATGGAGAATCTGTATTGATTACACCGACCTGAACAAGGCGTGCCCGAAAGATTTCTACCCTTTGCCCAACATTGATCAATTGATTGACGCCACTTCAGGGTACGGCATGCTAAGCTTCATGGATGCTTTTTCAGGTTATCATCAAATCTCAATGGCCAAGGAAGACATCCCGAAGACAAGCTTCATCACGCATAGGGCCATTTATGCGTATCGGAAGATGACCTTTGGACTGCTGAACGCGGGGGCCACTTATCAGCGAATGATGAACCATGTGTTTACAAAGCAGCTAGGCCGAAGTATGGAGGTCTACGTAGACGATATGATTGTAAAAAGCGTGACAGTTCGGGATCATCTGGTGGACCTAGAAAACTGCTTTGAAACGGTTCGGAAATACAAGCTTCGCCTGAACCCAACAAAATGTACCTTCGGATTGGGATCAGGGAAGTTCCTGGGTTATCTAGTTAGCAAGAGGGGTATCGAGGCAAACCCGGAGAAGATCCAAGCGGTATTAGATATGAAATCCCCGAAGTCCTACAAAGATGTGCAGAGGCTGACAGGTCGGATCGCGGCTCTTAGAAGGTTCGTATCAAAGTCAGCCGAAAGGTGTTTGCCATTCTTCGACACTCTGAAGGGACCAAAAAATGAGAAGAGTTTCCAGTGGACCTCCGAGTGCGAAGACGCCTTCCAGGAGATCAAGCAATACTTGTCCTCGGCACCCTTGCTGATGAAACCGATCCCCTCGGAGCCACTATATCTATACCTAGCCGCCAGCTCGATGGCAGTAGGGGCAGCACTGGTGAGAGAACGATCGGGAAAGCAGTCTCCGGTTTACTATGTCAGCCACGTCCTTCGGGATGCAGAAACCAGATACCCTAACCTGGAGAAGTTCGCCTACGCTCTGATCATCGCAAGCAGGAAGCTTCGGCACTATTTCCAGGGCCGGCTAATAATAGTCTATACTGATCAACCTTTGAAAAAAGTACTGCACAGGCCCGAAGTCTCGGGAAGGCTAGCTGCATGGGCAATGGAACTAACTCAATTCGCCTTAGAATACCATCCCCGAACGGCCATTAAGGGACAGGCCTTAGCGGATTTTGTCGTGGAGTGTTCTTTCAGCGAATCAGATGTAAATTCGGTCATCAAAGCTCGATCACCACAAACTGCCTGGACCCTCTACGTAGACGGGTCATCTACCTCGGACGTCAGCGGAGCGGGGGTCATTCTGACTAGTCCTGAAGGGTTCCGAGTCCAACAGGCCATTAGGTTCCGATTCAAAGCCACCAACAACGAAGCCGAGTACGAAGCCATTTTGGCCGGACTTAGATTAGCCAAATGCCTGGAGGTGAAAAGGATAATGGTGTACAGTGATTCCCAGCTGGTGGTTAAGCAGATATCGGGAGAGTATGAGACCCGAGGGGCCCGAATGGCGAAATACCTGTCGGAGGTAAAGGACGAACTCTCATACTTCGAGTCGTACAGCTGTCTGGGGATCGATCGGACGGACAATACAGTTGCAGATTCCCTAGCCAAACTAGCCACAACCGAAGCGAGCTCCTTCACCGGATCAGTTTACTTGGAAGTATTAGACAAACCTAGTATTCAAAGGACCGACGTACTGACCCTGGATCGACTCGACTGTTGGCTTACGCCTTACATTACCTATCTGGCCGAGGGGATCCTGCCTTCGGATCGTTTGTACGCTAGAAAAATCAAACACAGGAGTTCTAACTTCGTCCTTATTGATGGAGATTTGTACCGTAGGGCATTCACCTCCCCATTACTGAAGTGTCTAACACCTTCGGAAGCGGAGTATACACTGAGGGAAGTACATGAAGGAATCTGTGGGGATCACATGGGAGCCAAGTCATTGGCTTACAAAATTATGAGGCAGGGATACTATTGGCCGACCATCTTCCAAGAAGCAAAGGACTACGTCAAAAAATGTCCTAAGTGTCAATTACATAGTTCTATCCCACATAAACCTCCCGAAGAGCTATATTCGGTTTTATCCCCTATTCCATTCGCTATGTGGGGGATTGATATCTTGGGACCACTACCGAAGGCCAAAGGGCAGGTCACTTTCGTAATCGTCGCAATCGACTACATGACAAAATGGGTGGAAGCCAAACCATTGCATAAGATTACTGAACAAGAGTGCCTCAAGTTCTTTAAAGAGTATGTTGTTTACCGGTTCGGCATTCCCATGGTCCTGGTCTCGGATAATGGCAGACAATTTGTGGGGTCTAAATTCGAAGTTTTCCTGAAGGAGTTAGGTATCCAACACAGAAAGACTTCTGTGGCCCACCCCCAATCCAATGGACAGGTAGAAGTCACCAACAGGATCCTGCTCACAGGAATTAAGAGAAGGTTGGATGAACTAAAGGGAAGATGGCCCGAAGAGTTGCTCAGTGTCCTTTGGGCATATCGGACTAACCCGAGGACCACTACAGGTGACTCACCGTTCAGATTAGCCTATGGAACTGATGCACTGATACCCGTTGAGATCGGATCACCAACACTTCGAATCAGTCAGTACCAAGAGTTATACAATGATGATGGTTTACGATTAAATTTGGATCTGTTGGATGAGGTGCGGGATTCAGCGTCGATAAGGCTAGCTATATACCAGAAGAGAACGGCTCGACATTACAATCAGAATGTGAAGCAAAGAAGGTTTGAGGTCGGGGACCTGGTTCTTCGGGAAGCAGAGGCATCAACCCCCCAGAACACAGGCAAGTTAATGCCGCACTGGGAGGGACCTTATGAAGTAACTGAAGTGCCGAAGCCGGGTACTTATCGGCTTCGGGCGTTAGACGGTACGGAGGTAAAAAATACATGGCATGCTGGAAGACTTAGAAAATATTATCAGTAAAAGTCATGTAATTTACTTTCGCTTATGTAAGCTGCTTTATACATTAATAAAATAAAGTGGCTTTCTCTGGGCAAAACTTTTTTGTTATCTTCATTCAAATTCTACAAGTTTACAAAACCCTCGGACTAGCGATGAACAAATCCGATCAGAATAGTTACAAAACAACTTGAACTGATCGGAAAAAGTTACACGCAGATCCGATCGGGCAAAGTTACAAAAGAAAGAGACAAAAATTAAAAATACAAGTTATAAACTAAGGATGGGGACCCTCGCCATCAGCATCATCATCGGCATCGGACTCATCATCAGAGGAGTCCAAGATAGCAGGATCGAGCCCAGCAGCCTTCATCTTCGCCTGAGCCCGCTCCTTATGAGCCCCATAGCCTTCGGCAAATTGGCCCATGATGGTATCGCGGAGCTCAGCCGATTCTTGATACTCTCGCGCACCTTGCTGCTTGGCCTCGGCACATTCGGCCCCCAGAGCTGTGTTCTCCTTCATCAGCACCAAGTGGCTGGCGTGCATTTCAGAAACTTGGCTCTGGAGGATCAGAAGCGCATTCTGCTGATCAAGATCTTTCTCCTTCAGAAGAGCCCTCTCCTCGATGAGCTGTTTATTGTATCCGTCAAGCGCAACGAATTCCTTCTGCAGATTATGATGGAGCCTCTGGTGTTCGTTGGCCTGACGTTCGGCGAAGGTCACCTTATTGCGGGTTTCGGCATGATTTTCCCTCTCCTTGATTAAATCAGCCGATAACCCCCGAACATCCCCCTCAAGCAGTTCCACGTCGGCTCGAAGCTGAACCTCTTTCCGGGTGGCCTTGACAACAGGAGGAATAGCTCGGGCCAGAATGGCGTTAGCCTGTCATCAAGGAAAAATAAACAGTTCAATAACGGCCAGACAGACATTCAATAAATTCAAGCTAAAGCTTTCGGGAATACCTGACTCTGGGCTTTGATGTACGCCACCATCAAGGCTTCGGCCGAATACCCTTTGAACCGGGCATCATCAGCAGGAAGCTTGAAGTAATCCAAGCGGTCAAACGGGAAAGCTTCTGACGGACTCTTCGGCCAAAAGGATTGGGTCGGAGACACATCAGAAGGATCCGCTTGGGCAGCAGGGCCGGAGGCGGCAGAGGGCCCGACCTCAGCAGGAAGCTGGACCACAGGAGTCTGCGGAGCAGCGTCCGGCTGAACCTCGACCATCTGGAGGTCGGGCTCATTAACCAACTTTTGTTTCTTGGGGCGAGGCCTCAGAGTTTCCTCCTCGGTCCCCTTGGGATCCTCAAGAACAAGAGTCAGCTTCGGGATAGCTGGTTTAGAGGAGCCCTTCGGAAGGGCCCTCTTCTTGCCTTTCCTCAGCTGGGCCACCTTATCGGCTGCAGTCATCTTCATGACATTCTTCGGCACGGCATGAGAGGAGTCGACTGAGAGCTCAGAAATCGGGATAGTCTCCCCTTCGGCCGCGTCATCCCCGAGAGGTAGAAGTATCGGGCCAGACCGAACGGGGAGGGGCGTAAGAGACTCATCAGCGCCCTTCGGCTTGAAGATTGTCACTGCAGAAACAAGTAGATACTTCAGAAAATCAGAAAAACAAATCAGAAACCAATGCTCGAAAAGAAAGGAGGTCAAGATAGAATACTCACATCCGTGCCTGTAAAGCCAGACCTCGTCAGCAAAGGTATCCAGACTCCACATCGTCTCCTTCACCTTCTGGTAGAAGGTTCGGAACTCCTCCCTTCGGTCGGTGGGGAAGGTGGTCACTTTCACGATCGGATCTTCGGGGGAGGCCCAGTTCGGGAGAAGTTGAAGGTCAGTCCCCTTGACGAAGATCCACTGATTGTGCCAACCTTTGTTGCTAGAGGGAGTCTTGGCAAAGGTGGCCCGGCCGGAGATACGGTTTAGTTGACGGAAACCGGGCTCCTTTGATTTGCCGACCGAAAATAGGACGAAGAAAAAGTCAAGACCAGGGGTGATCCCTAGTTCTTGACAGATAGCTATAAAGCTTATCAAGTGAATGTACGAGTTCGGCACAAGTTGTGCGAACCCGATCCCCACAAAGCAGAGAAAGGACACGATAAACTCGTGAAGAGGGAAGCGGATGCCGTACCGCAGGGCGTAAGTAGGGATGGCCACCCATTTGCCTTCGGGGCGCCAGAACATCCTCTCTTCGGCTCTGGGTACCCGAAGACTGTACTCCTGAGGGACTCTGAAGAGAGTTCGAACATCAAAAATCTGAGACGGAGTAATGGTGGACATAGTGTTGACATGCGAATACTCCGTCTCAGAACGGTAAACGGACCGGATGTGTGTCTCGGTTCCATCAGCCGAGTCTCCGGTGGGAGCTTCAGGTAGGTCAACCGGCACCAAATCGGTGCTGGCGATGGTGACAGTGGCGGCCATTTCGGCGGAAGTAGGAGTGACCTCAACGGTAGAGTTCAGGTCGGAAGTGGAAGCAGCTGGAGGAATGCCGGAATCAGCCATTAGAAGGAAAAATCGACGAAAGTGAGGTGATTTGGGGGGTAAAAGGACTGGTCGGAGAACAAGAAACCTCTCGACGGAAATCGCACTCGCCGGAAAATGAGTTTTGAATTTAGCTTAGACAAAGAGAGTTCGTAAAAAATGGATGTGGTAGGGGGGAAGATATTTATACTGATGCTGCACGAATCTCAACAGGCGGCTAATAATGACGTTGGGCCGTTCATTTCTTGTGTATCGTGTACCGCATTAATTAGGTCGGTTGGATTACCCCGGCATCTCTTTAAATCTCTCATTAAATATCCCATTAAAGGCTTGTTATAATGAGAGACTAGGGGGCAATGATCGGGTATAATCCACCGACCCCTACATGGACAAGGGGCCGAAGCCAGAATTGTGGCAGCATTGTTCGGGATCGGGTATCTGAGCTCTTTGGGCCAGAACCCAGACCCAACTGGTGTTATCCGGATCGGGTATCTTAGTCCCACGAGACCAGGGCCCAGACCAACATAATGATGATCGGGGTCGGATTACCAAGCCCTTCGGGCCGGAGTCTAGACCGAATAGATAATGATTGGGATCGGACTACCGAGCCCTTCGGGACGGAGTTCAGACCACTTTGTAAGGCCCATACCGAAGGTTACTTCTCGGATGGAGCCCGGAGCAATAAGGAGTCTAAAGGATTAAGGGTTTTAACCCTAATCCTATCTCAATACAAACTCTTATAAGACAAGTGGTTGGATAACCACCAACTTGTACTTTTAAAGGAGATTGCGTTGGACCCAAACAATGGTAACTGCCATGTTTAGGAGTCCTAACTTGACTGGGACATGGGCTCTAGAGGTGGTGAGAATGACTATAAATACAAGGCTTAACCTAATGGTAACAGGTAATCATTATTAATATTCCCTTGAGCACTATACACTATTGCCTCCATTGTTAACCTTGTGACCAGCCTGTACTTATTCTCACACCGGAGCTATCACCCGGCGGCACCAGCCGTCAAGCTTCGTGTTGACGTGTTATTGTGCAGGTCTGAACGCGTGGAGTTGGTGATTGGACGCGCCGGCAAAACTTGACGTTAACACTAGACATTATTTTTTTCCTTTTTCTGATCAGCACATTATTTTTTACTTATCCATTATTAATGAAGTGGATAAGCATATTTATGGGCAGTAAGCTCCCAAAATGTGAAATATTAACGACTTTGAGAACTTAAAAAAGCACACCGGAACTTCGAAGCCAAAATGCTCCTCTGTTTTTCATTCCACCTTTTAGAATCTTTTTAATTTTCGTGGGATATGTGGCAATTGACAATAGTTGAATCAAACATATAACTTTTTGTGCATCAAAAATGTTTTCTCCTACTTATATATATATATATATATTGCCTTACAAGCATAAATATTTCTTCTGAATCTGCAGCATCATTGCCTTTTCACCTACTTATGTTGAAGGCCATACGCTTCCAGGTTTGTTGCTATTTTGGATGTCTCCTCCTTGAAACCCGATGTTGACAAATCAGAATCCACAAGTAAACATGCAAAAGGGGTACGTAGGGGGATTTTTAATTCTTCAACATTAATGGTGGCTCCGCCAGATCTGGTTTTTGGATCTCATGATAAACAATCTGCAAATGATGCCAAGAACAATGTTTGTGAAACCTCTCTGAGAGTTTCTTGCAAAAATAAAGTTAACAAGACAACAAGTAGCATTTCTCAGCGCAAACATTCTGCCGCTGCAGGTCAATCGACTGATAAAATGTTGGTCAACGATTCTATCGTTCTTAAACTTAAACTTGTCAAACGATAAAATGTTGGATTCTCAAGCTTGTGAAGCTCATAATAATACGTCTGATGTTTGCTTTACAAAGCAATCTAAGGGGCCAAAGAGGAAAGGGGATCTTGAGTTTGAGATGCAGTTGGAAATGGCTATTGCTGCTACAACATCTGGAAATTCTAAAAGTAACACAGATTCAGATGTGACAAAGTTGCATTGTAATTCAAGAAATTTGTCATTGAAAGGAATGAAAAGAGTTAGAAGTGAAGAATCACCATCTTCCTCTCAGGGAATCTCTGTTGCAGTTGGATCCAGAAAAGTAGGAGCTCCTTTGTAGGGCAGAAGTATACTGTAGTGGAGAGAACCTGACTGGAAAATGGGTGCATGTTGATGCTGTCAATGCAATTGTTGATGGAGAGCAGAAAGTAGAAGCTGCAGTTGCTGCATGTAAAACATCTTTGAGATATGCAATTGCTTTCGCAGGACATGGAGCTAAAGATGTGACGCGCAGGTTTAATATCCTTCCTGTTATCATTACTTTCTTTTAATTGTGTTATGATGTTTGGTAACTAATCTATTGGATGCGTGGAGTTGAATTTTTTGATATTTGTTAGATTTTGCGGTGGGCCTTTTTGGTCTCATTGCATCGTCTTTGTATGATTTCCTATAAGCATTTTCGTTTTTCAAACAATTGCTTTTAGTATATAAGCATAGATTTGTTTTTCTTTTTCTTTTGAGGTATAATGTCAGCTTTTATTAATGAATTAACAAATACAAACAAACAGCATACCCTTCTCTAAACTATCTTTACATAAGAATTCTATCAGTAAAATCCCAGAATTTGCATATAACCAGTTGCTGAAAGTCCAAGGAACCTCTTTACAAGGCATTAGCTTGTCTTATAAAAGAGTTTCAACATCTTTTCGGACTAATCTCCAGCTCTTGCTATTAAGGTGGAACATCCTCATATTGCTTTCCTTCCCTTCCACATTCATGTGGGCAATGAATGTTTCCTCTCATTTCTTAACCTTTTCCAGCAATGAGACATTTATGGGGAAAAATAACACTTATCCCATTGTAGTTGGCACGATTTGTGCAATAGACCACTGAACCAAAAAAAACTTTAAGTAACCAACTGAACTAATAAAAATGTTGGAATGACACCATTCTGCAGACCCCATGTTAGGGAAACTTTTTAGATGCCTCAGGAGGCATGTAAGGTAAGTATTTCTGTAATCACATGAAGTTTTTGACTTGCATGCCACTTCAATGGTGAGTAGGCATTATCAGTGCCCAAAAAATTAGCATGTGTACTATCCATAATCCATTGCAGTCATGGAAATTTGAGGCAAATCCACGAGCACGAGGAATTAACCTTGCGTAGCCCTTGGTTTCATACGCCATCGAGAAACTCCCAGGGCTCCCCAAAAAGGTGTATCTTACAACTTAGCTTATGCTTACGATCATGGCACCAAGTCTCGTGGGTTTCATGGGCACCCTAGCCCAGCCTCGCCTGGCTAAAACACAAAAGGGGAGCCATGCTCCATAGTGGATGCGTTGCCCATTCAGCACCAATTAATACCATGATGAACGCTCTAGTGGGTTTCCCAAAGATGTTCCGCAACCTAAGTAGGTTCTTTGGGGCTTCAGAGTTTTGCATGACTATAACATAAATGTGCAATAGTTAAAGCCATATCACATTTGCCTCTTGCATGACTGTTTGCACATAATGGGGACACATGTGTATACTCAAGTTAACAAATATATTAATGCAGGTATGGTTTCTGCTAATCCAAAGTATTTGAAGAAAACATTGACAATGAAATCTCTATTTAGTATTGGGAGAAGTACTCTGGGACACTTCCCTATGATCGTTCTATATAGTTTATCCAGCAATAGATACATTATTACATATAGTATTCAACATTTCCTGACATCCAGCAGACTCAGAAGCAGGCAAAGAACTGGGATACTTACTGATATATACTGAGTGATCACTTGAGAATTTGCAACAATAGATGCAGATATACGCTTTGCTGGCTCAACAGAGTATTCAGCTTGAGCATTTCTTATTGCTCTTGTCTAAGTCACATGTAAATCACAAGTCAATGTTCATTAGCTTCCCTGAAAGGAGTAAGCCTGCAAGGTTGAAAGGACAAAGTTTAATGAACTTACCAATGCCTGTAAGTTTTCAAATCTTTTAATAGAGTTGGTATGCCTTGGAAGTGAAGTCTGTGGCCAACATGAAACTATAAGAGCTTCCTTCCGATTGGGTAGAGCCTACAGATATCCAAAGGAAATCACCAATCTCAACAAAACATGATATGATACAAGTATACAACACTGCATAAAGCTCCAAGCAATATATTACAATCTGATGATAATTGGCAAATCTAATGATTTGGCCACCGAAGTTGGCACATTTTATTGAATATTGATTGAACTTTTAATTTTTTAAATTAACTCACTGATCTAATTAAAATTGTTATTGGGCCATTCTGTCAAATCTGGCTAACTGCTGTTAAATTTTTTTGGCGTGGATGTTAAAAAAAGAAAAAAGAAGAAGAAAATAACATGAAAAATAAAAGACAGCATAAAAAAAATTATTATTACATGTGGTAAAAAATAATAAAAAAACTTAAAATCAAAACATTCAAAACATTTAAAATTAAATTTATTTATCAAGATAAATCAAATCTTAATCAATTAAAAAACCAAACATATTTTCCTTTAAAAAAAGACAACATTAATAATTAAACAAACTAATAAAAATAAAACATTTTTTCATTCATTAAATCAAATTTATTTATCAAGATAAATCAAATATTAATCAATTAAAAAACAAAACATTTTTTCCTTAAAAAAAAAGACAACATTAATAACTAAACATTAAAATCAAAATCAAAATGGGTGGATTTATCCGAAATGGGTGGAATTGAGCTCCAATCGATTTGAGGGAAATGGATGGTTTCGAGGGATTTGGACTGAGATTGAAAGCAGAGGAGAGCGGCGGAGTCCCCAACAGTTGGGTTTGTGAGATCCAAACCCATGAGGAGACTAAAATCTAATTGGAAAAGGAATTGGGAGATAATTCCGTGTGAGGCCTAAAGTTATTAGGAATTGATTTTTTGGTCTAATCCAATAAGAAATCAAATATTAAAAGCAAAAGGGTTTAGGAGGGTATATATATATATATAAAATAATGCTATTGTCACATACAAATTTTCACATAACTCTCGTATACGTACACATACAAAATGTGGGTCCCGCGTGTCAGTCAAGGGCCCACAATATGTATGTGTGTATGTGAAAGTTATGTGAAAGTTTTTATATGATAGTAGTATTGTTGATATATATATATATATGGTACAGGTGGAATAAGGATTCCAAAGTCAACTTGTAATTTGAATCAAGGAGTATATATATATATATATAGATTTGGACACATGGACAGTGTACGCAATAAGAAGATCAGTGCTCTGTTGTGGGAGTCATACACAAAAAAAGCAATAGAGTGCAGAGAAAAAATTGAGAGAAATTTTGTGAAGGTTTATTCATAAGTTGTCATCATTTTTCGAATTGATTAATTGCTTGAAAACTTTAATTAATTCGGAGGTTCTGGTGGTGAGGTAATTTGAGTTTTCATTCAAATTGAGATATTCTTGTATTATTTCAATTTCTTAATATTTCAAGTTTTTAGTTATAAACCTTGAAATGACTATTTGTATTCATGGTTGATTATAGTAGAATTGTTCGGAGTTCGGCCCGTGATTTTTACCTCTTAGTTTTAGAGGGTTTTCACGTAAAATTTGGTGTCTTGTGTTTGATTTATTATTGTGATATTATTTTCTGGTTTATTTAATTTTTCAAAGACAGTTATAATTGGAGGAGTTTTTTCAACACCAACGTTGCGGAGGAAGAAGAGGGCAGCGACGGTAGCGATGAGAAGCCCAATAGCAAAGATTTTGTACAGATTTTTGGAGACCCATGTGGAAAAATCTAGGGATTTGGACTCGGAGAAGCGATTTGGAAGAAGGGTTGGTAATGCCGCCGCTGCTCCGTTCTGTGTGGATTTTGGAGTTGGACGATCTTGGACCAACATTGAATCTAGTCCCGGCATTGAAATCAACTGTTACAGCCTATATTTCTCTCTCCTGGTTTATTTTCTCAATTAGACTCGTGACTCTAACATTGACTGGAATATGTTGTTGTTGTTCTTCTTCAGAGCTAACTAATTCCTTCGAAGGCGCCTCGGTGTCCCCCTGTAGATATGCCGAAACAGATCCTTCGAAGATCAGCCCTATAAAATCTTTGCCCATGGTTTCGACATTATTGCACTGGTACTTGGTTTATTATTCAAGATCTGAAGAAAACAAGGAAATAAAAAAATGAGTTAATGTTTTGAATGTTTTGATCTCAAGATCTGTTTTGAATGTTTTGATTTTTTTGTTTTGATTTTAAGTTTTTTTTTTATTTTTTGCCACATGTAATAATAATTTTTTTATGTTGTCTTTTATTTTTCATGTCATGTTCTTTTTTTTTTCTCTTTTTTTTACATCCACGTCAGAAAATTTTTAACAGCCGTTAGCCAGATTTGATAGAATGACCCAATTTAACAATTTTAATTAATTCAGTGAGTTAATTTAAAAAATTAAAAATTCAATCAGGTATTTAATAAAACGTACCAATTTCGATGACCAAATCATTAATTTTGCCGATGATAATTCATAGTTTAATACCGAAATTGTTCCTAGTTAATCAACACCTAAAGTGATGTGATTGATAAAGATATAGAAGGGGGATAAACCAGATGTACATCAAAAGCAAAAATATAAAAACAACAATGCTACTATTACATAAAAAAATCTTACATAATATTTGCATATACACACATGCATATTATAGCCCCCGTCTGATATATGAGGCCCATAATATATATATATATATATATGTGAGCATTATGTGATATTATTTATGTGATAGTAGCATTATTTATATAAAAAACACAAAATAAAGAGAACAGTTCTCAAACTCTTCATCACACAGATATTAAAGATACATAAGCAGAAAGTTGAGCAATAATTGATTTATTAAAAAGAGGTGATTTTTAAATTTGAGCTTGGAAGTATTAATCCTAAAAATAATAGTTTAAAATAATTTCATAATTATGAATTTTCTTTTTACTTCATAATTTTTATTTTTATTTTTTATCATAGACCAATTTTCGCCTCTTAAATTGACCCAACAACATAATATGGAGAGTCATTAACCACCGAAGGATCAGATCACTATCCTTTCGCGCCTCAAGTTCTCTTAGTTCTCCGGTCAGTCGAATCAAATGCGAACCAGAAACCAGATCAAGCGACACCCTGAGCCGGCCGGTAAGTTTGCATCTCTCGTCAGTCACACACTTTCTCTGTCAACCATGCTTGTTCATAAACAATTTACTTGCATCATGTAAACCCTATTGCGCCGTTTGGGTGTAAGTACTATTCTCACTTATTATTTTCACAATTGAGGGAGTATAATTTGTTTGTGTAATTGTAGTGGTTTAGGTTTTTCCTAAAAATTGCTAAATGAGCCCTCTATGTTTGTATAAAAAAGTATGTTTCTTGCTTTTGTGGTGATACATGGAACGTATTTCAACGAACCACAATAGTATTTTCCTTCTTGGCAGGTGAAGAAGACACGAAAAAGCCTCGACGTGATTCCGGAAGCCATTTAAAGTCTGTTGATGACAATGGTTTGTTGTTTATCACAAATTGTCACCTGCCTTAGTTTACTATGCTTTTAAGTATAGAATATAAATAATTTAAGAAAGAATGCTAGGGCATTGGTGTGAGATGTAAATTATAGAAGTATCTTGATTTCAGGAACTCTTACTGACATATCACAAGAGGCAGTTGGCAAACTTTTGAAACGAGTTAATTTACGCGGCTCACGAGGGTTGAAAAAGCAAGATAGTTATCTCCATAAATGTGATTCCATAGACAAGGTTAGTGTTCTTATTATAACTTTGCAATAGGCAATTGTGTATAATGACAAAATTCTTGAATTGAGCAGCTTCATTTTCATTTAGTCAAAAACCTATTCTTTGAAAATACTTATTTAGTGGGTTGCAGGACACACTGAATAAAGTTTCAATTTCACTTGGAAACTTCTTCAACTCTTGATTTACATATTATAGAATTATTCATACAAATCGTGCAATTTGTCCCTTTTAATCTCAATTTTTAGTTAGAGACCAGTTCAAAGGAGAATGAGATACAAAAATCTCCTCCAACAAAAGAGAAGGCAGAAGGTGGAAGTTCTAAGCATGCTAATCCTCATGGAGACGATGAGATGGATGAGCCAGACTGGGAAGATGGATCAGTTCCCACTCAGAGTTCCACAAAGGATCTTCAAGAGGACAAAGTAAATAGTGTTACTATTGAATTTGAAGCATCACCTGATTCGGTGAAGCGGAAGCCCATCTGTCGAGCTTCTGCTGAAGATAAGGTGAATTTTATCACAGAGTTAAACATATTTTGGAGATGGTGTTAACTGATGCCTTTTTGCTTTGATTGAACCTGAGGATCTTTTATACTTCTTGCAGGAATTGGCTGAGCTTGTTCACAAAGTTCATTTGCTTTGTTTACTAGGACGGGGAAGGTTAATTGACCAGGCCTGTAATGATCCTCTTATTCAGGTAATTTATTTTATTACTTAATTTTTTGATTAGGTGTGCTTTCTCTTACCTTGTTTTATTTTATTTATTGTGGGATCCTGTGATGATTATAGCTGAATTATTATTGTCTATAGTATAAATCCAAAGTTGACTAGCACGGTAGTATTGTATAAAAATCTGACTAGCAATTCTCTATTGCTATATAACTCTTGATAATTTCTCTGGATATCAGAAGTTCTGATTTAAGCCTCCTAGTACAGATGTTCGAAGCGGAAGCCGCACACTGTGTACTTAGGCTTCACAGTTGTACTAGGCTGCATCTATTAACTATTTAACACATATTGATGTAAGAAAATCAATCATGTGATGAACTTTTAGGGTGTTATTTTTGTGACGGTATAAAACCTGTATAATAGAAAATAATTTTTTTGAGACATTTAAACTTACGCATTCAAATTTAGACCTGATCCTGGTTCTCTTAGAATTTTTTTTCCGATAACTTCTTGATCCCTCATTTTTTATCCTATCCTTTTTCCGTTATGGGGTGAATAATATTTATTTATTTTTGGGGCACGTTAGGGAATTTCACACAAAATGGATATTTTTATTTTATACAGGCTAGGTGTGTTATTAGTGTTTGTGGGATAGTGAAGCTTTTAGTTCAATGTGAACTATCAATGGGATTTAAATATATCTAGGGCATTACCCACAGAATACTAACAAGTGAGAAAATTAGGTTTCAAAGATCTCATACACAGTTGCAATTGAGCAAATGGTGGTCCAACAGTTCCCAAGCCTGGCGACACTTCCTGTACAGATTCACTATGAATTTCCCTCCCTACCACATGTTATCTTGAGTCAAACTTTCCCCTCAGGCTGCTGCCCTTGAGAAGAAGACCGATTTTTTGGAACTTTGGTGCACTTCTACGCTATGGAACTGAAAGGGCTTCAGAGTAAAAACGTACCAAGAATCTCCTGCACCCATGTTCCTTCAAGGGTTTTGTAACTTCGAGTGCTATTTAAAAAATGATGGATGTATAATGTAAATAGGCAGTTTTTGCAGTTCATAGATAGAAATGTGGTTCATAAACCCAGTCAGAAAGAGCTTAGAGTTCCAAACTTTGAGGTGCATGTAGATATATCTTTTGATTCTTTTTATAAACATTCCCTGTACGAGTTTCAGACACTAAATTCAAGACTTCATAGGAAAAGGTGACCATAATATCCTTTGCAGTATCCAGTTGTTAGGGTGTGTGATAAAATATGGCTTCTGAATACGTCAAAATTTGATCGTCAGATATTGATTCAGTTTGCATGTCATGCAAATATAACAATCAGTATATAGGGACACCAACATATCCATATCGCAGAAAGCCTCATGATAGGTCTTAATATCTTAGTTTGTATGATGTCTGTTTATTGGAACTGATTCTCTTGGAAAATGTGATTGAATTCTTTGTACTAAGTGAAGCTTATAAGTTATAAGGCAGTCAGATTCATTGACTTCTACCTCTCTTATTTGACATTGTGAATGTCAATGCCCAAGCTTTTCAATGACTCGTAGAGCTGTCCAGACATCCTATTTCACATTTTTACGGTATTGCTTCATAACTTGACATGGTCCTTCGATGTTTTATGCGTTGTATCTTTAGCTATGTTTTTTTCCCACTCCAAGATATATGCTTCAGTATTTTTAGGCTCCTGTGGGCCTATGCTCTGTGCATGAGTGGCTTACGTTTCTGGTGTATGACATAGAGAAGTGTTAGTTTGTTTATTACTTTATATTTCTAGTCTTATCCATTGCTCTTTCTAGCGATTTATATACTTTTTTGTTAATTCTGGTATATGTTTCTGTGATAGCAGGCTGCCTTACTGTCACTAATTCCAACCCAGTTTTTGAAGATTTCAGAAGTCTCAAAACTTACTGCAACTGCTTTGACTCCTCTAGTCAACTGGGTACAGCCTCCCTCTAACCATCCCAGCTGTCCAGTTTCATATTTTAAACTTATTCCTATCTGTTAATTATTTGATTCCTTTTGCATCTTGCAGTTTCATAATAACTTCCGTGTCACAAGTTCAGGTGGTACAGAAGGATCATTTCAATCAGCTTTGGCATTGGCTCTTGAGATGCATGAAGGCACTGCAGAGGAGGTATTTTTTTTTGCTCTCATATGCATACATTTTATGTATTTATCGTATCAAACTTCCTTGCGCATGTGTATATACATTGTATACTTGTTTTTATATGCTGGATTGCAATATGCTAAAACAGACTCCATAATATGGAAGTAAACGAGCTGTGTACTAGAGACCGGTACTGATCCTTGTCGGGTATTTTATTTTCTTTATCTTCTTTGCTACTCAACTTTGTTGGTCATTGCAAGTGCTGGTCATACCACTATGGACGAGACTCTTTTATTGTTTGGAGTATATTAATTGTACAAATAAAGGTTAAAACTATCCTAGTCTCGAATACCCAAACCTCAACTTAACGGGGAACATACCTGCTTCCAGTTAACTAAGTTATACTTGCTACCCTACACCTCATCACCTCCCAAAAATTTCCACATAAGCTTATGAAGCCTCTTTACGGTTTCTCCTCTTTCTTATCGAAGCCCAAAGCAGAAAAATTAACATGAAGTACGTCGACAAGTTTGAAACTGCACTTTCAATAAGCACCAACCTACCACCTTTGGACAACTATCCCTCTCCCCCCCAAACCCGGCTCAAGCCTATTCCTTCCTTTCAGTGAAGGCCCAGCACCACAACACTCAGTCTTCTGTTTAGAAGACAAAACACTTGGGCTGCCCAAAGGTCAACTGGCAGAAATGAAGCAATTATATATGGTTTCAGCTCTTTATACGATATCTATGTTATTTGATATGGAGTTTTCAGCTTTTTATATAGGATCTATAAAGTCCTAGTCGTACTTCTACGTTAAGAACAATCATATTCTTTGTTCTTCATTGTGTGTTTTGTCCTTTTCAAGAAATGTCAACGAGCTCAACAACTCTTCTGGTATTTAAAAACAATATTTTCTGGAGTTCTATATTATGTTTGCACCCTTTTAGTTGAGTTGGCCAATACAAATTTCTAAATTGAAAAGTAATAACATTCCAGCTGAGATGGACCAAAGTTGGATCAATAAATGAACATCTTGGTCAGCATTATGAGAAAAAGTTACGAGTTCATTTTTCTTGCAGGTTGCTGCGTTGTCTGTGATACTGTTCAGAGCTTTGAATCTTACAGCCCGGTATTGTGTTATCAAAAACTTACTTTGTGTTTTATTTGCATTTCAATGCTTTGTAATTATTTCCTTTCATGGCCATGCTTGATATTAAAGTTTGTGTGTGTGCGTGTTTGTGCACCAGATCTGGATGTTGTGTTGCATAAGTTATGGCCGAAATCTTGAGCTTTATTTGTTCTTTTTAAACCCACACATGTATTAACAGCTGGACATATCTACTTGTATTTCTTGAGGAATAAGTGGTTAGACAATTTAGGTGGTTATCTGTATTGATGTATTGATGTTTCGAGAGAGAGGGAAATAGGGAGGGAGAGAGAGAGAGTGAGGTTCGTTTGATGTTATAACTGATTAAATATGGCCATCAACTTATAGGGTTATTATTTTCTAAAGACTCTGGACATTATTTTTTTTTCTTTTTCTGATCAGCACATTATTTTTTACTTATCCATTATTAATGAAGTGGATAAGCATATTTATGGGCAGTAAGCTCCCAAAATGTGAAATAACGACTTTGAGAACTTAAAAAAGCACACTGGAACTTCGAAGCGAAAATGCTCCTCTGTTTTTCATTCCACCTTTCGGAATCTTTTTAATTTTCGTGGGATATGTGGTAATTGACAATAGTTGAATCAAACATATAACTTTTTGTGCATCAAAAATGTTTTTCCTCCTTTTCTGAATTTCGTGTGTAAGATACATATCTTAAACGGTGTTGCCAAAATTGAAGGGCCAGTTTTGATTTTTTCATTCTTAATTGGGAATCAAATTTTGGTAGAGGGGTCCTTGGCAGGGTTTAGCCATGGGGTTTTCATGCTCTCAGTAACATACATATATATATATATATATATATATATATATATATATATTGCCTTACAAGCATAAATATTTCTTCTGAATCTGCAGCATCATTGCCTTTTCACCTACTTATGTTGAAGGCTATACGCTTCCAGGTTTGTTGCTATTTTGGATGTCTCCTCCTTGAAACCTGATGTTGACAAATCAGAATCCACAAGTAAACATGCAAAAGGCGTATGTAGGGGGATTTTTAATTCTTCAACATTAATGGTGGCTCCGCCAGATCTGGTTTCTGGATCTCATGATAAACAATCTGCAAATGATGCCAAGAACAATGTTTGTGAAACCTCTCTGAGAGTTTCTTGCAAAAATAAAGTTAACAAGACAACAAGTAGCATTTCTCAGCGCAAACATTCTGCCGCTGCAGGTCAATCGACTGATAAAATGTTGGTCAACGATTCTATCGTTCTTAACTTGTCAAATGATAAAATGTTGGATTCTCAAGCTTGTGAAGTTCATAATAATACGTCTGATGCTTGCTTTACAAAGCAATCTAAGGGGCCAAAGAGGAAAGGGGATCTTGAGTTTGAGATGCAGTTGGAAATGGCTATTGCTGCTACAACATCTGGAAATTCTAAAAGTAACACAGATTCTGATGTTACAAAGTTGCATTGTAATTCAAGAAATTTGTCATTGAAAGGAATGAAAAGAGTTAGAAGTGAAGAATCACCATCTTCCTCTCAGGGAATCTCTGTTGCAGTTGGATCTAGAAAAGTAGGAGCTCCTTTGTATTGGGCAGAAGTATACTGTAGTGGAGAGAACCTGACTGGAAAATGGGTGCATGTTGATGCTGTCAATGCAATTGTTGATGGAGAGCAGAAAGTAGAAGCTGCAGTTGCTGCATGTAAAACATCTTTGAGATATGCAATTGCTTTCGCAGGACATGGAGTTAAAGATGTGACGCGCAGGTTTAATATCCTTCCTGTTATCATTACTTTCTTTTAATTGTGTTATGATGTTTGGTAACTTATCTATTGGATGCCTGAAGTTGAATTTTTTGATATTTGGTAGATTTTGTGGTGGGCCTTTTTTGGTCTCATTGCATCGTCTTTGTATGATTTCCTATAAGCATTTTCGTTTTTCAAACAATTGCTTTTAGTATATAAGCATAGATTTGTTTTTCTTTTTCTTTTGAGGTATAATAACAGCTTTTATTAATGAATTAACAAACACAAACAAACAGCATACCCTTCTCTAAACTATCTTTACATAAGAATTCTATCGGTAAAATCCCAGAATTTGCATATAACCAGTTGCTGAAAGTCCAAGGAACCTCTTTACAAGGCATTAGCTTATCTTATAAAAGAGTTTCAACATCTTTTCGGACTATTCTCCAGCTCTTGCTATTAAGGTGGAACATCCTCATATTGCTTTCCTTCCACACAAAATTATATTAGTAGCCAATACCGATCTCTTGATGTGGGCAATGAATGTTTCATCTCATTTCTTAACCTTTTCCAGCAATGAGACATTTATGGGGAAAAATAACACTTATCCCATTGTAGTTGGCACGATTTGTGCAATAGACCACTGAACCAAAAAAACCTGCAAGTAACCAACTGAACTAATAAAAATGTTGGAATGACACCATGCTGCAGACATTAAAAATTTCCTACGTGGCATTGCAAAAAAAATAAAAATAAAATGAAAGTCTTACTTACCTGGCAAAACAGTAATAAAAAATATTTTAAAAACAATAAGTTACCAATTCAGTTTTTATTGTAAGTTTTCTTTATTATTATTATTATTATATAAAGGAAATTATACTCTTCCAACAAATCTGGGTTCTTTTTGCATCGGCATCGACAACAGCATCAACGTGCTTTCACCACCATCATCATTTCATTCATCTTACATATCACTGCAAAAACAATCTAAACCAATCTAATTCTTCTTTCTTTCCCATTTTCTTAGCCAAAGATTTGGGTAATTAGAGAGCTGTTCATGAAGTACAAACCCTAGGTTTTATTGTTCATCAAATTAAAGTTTTGGGTAATCTTCTTCTTTTCATTTTGTTCCCTCCTTTCTCGATCTGGTCTCTCTCTACATGTATAATTTCTCTCTAATCTTTGCCATCAAACAATTTATGCTTGCTGGGTTTACTTTTGGAATTGTTTTTGAAAAACAAAAGTTTTAGATCTGGTGGATGAAGAAGATAGATGATAGGTAAGTAACTAATTAAACCCATAACTAATTGGGAAGAAGATAAGACGATGGATTGAGAAGAAGATGAATTTGGGTAGTTTGATTTTGCGTTTTTGAGTCAAAGAAGATGGCTTGGTTTCAGCTAGCTAATTTATTATCCATGTCATTTTTATTTTTGTTCCAGCATTGCCACATAGGAAATATTGAGCCTAATTTAGACGGTTGTTAGATAAATTTGACGGAATGGGTTAATTGCATTATTTTTTTAGTTCAATTGGTTGATTACAAATTTTTTTTAGTTCTGTGGTGAATTGTACAAATCGTACCAACTACAATGGCGTAAATGTTGTTTTTTCCGACATTTATGTAAAGTAGTTAGGGACTTAGGGTTTTTGGAGAACAGATGCTGCCTAGTTTCTGCTGCACAACAGGGTCTTATATTGCAGTGAACACCTACTCATCAATGCTGTGGAGTCCAGTTCTGCTACCTTCAAAGATAGCGGAAAAAACTGCTACTGAATTACAGTCGCCACAGGGACGAAACTATGCTAGGACTGGAGGGGGCCACGGCCCCCCTAAGGTTTGAAAAATTTATGAGGTTCACCCCAAGTTTTGAAAATGTATTATTATTAAATTCAATATAATTGTAAGTTTGTATAATTGGAACATAATATTGTATGTGTTATTCCAATTAAATGATATATTTATATCCAGGTAACCAACTTAAACTCTTATTTAATTTTTTTTATTCTTTGTTTATTTTATGAAACTTGATATTTAAAATTTTAAAAGTTTAATGAGTGATCATAATATTGTATATGTTAATTCCAATTGCATATTCAATTCGTTTTCCGGTAACCAACTAAAACTTTACTCATTTGATTGCAAATTTATGAAAATTTTATTATTAAAAAGTTCAATAAATGATCCAATAATATTGATTAACTCATTCTTGTAGTGTAGTTAATTGATTTTTTTATTTTTTGTTTTAGAATCATGGGAAAATCACATATTATTGATTCATTTTTCAAGAGAAAGAAATCAAATTATGTTGACACATCTCTACTTACTCCTGAGCCTAATGTTCAAACATCTCTGCCTACCTCTGAACAAAAACAACGTTCTCTAAAATCACTAAGAATTGAAGGTAAAGAATGAGATATTAATTATTTGGAGCGTGATCCTAGCTATAAAACGTATCGAAATATGGAAATGTCGTGGTGTGATGAAGTTCGGCAAGCTTACATCAATTACGGTCCATATCAATGCATTCTTTTCGAGTACCCTTTTTCTGAATATATATTATGTTGTTAAAATTTTTTTTTGCCCCCCCCTAAGAACAAATCCTGGTTTTGTCCTTGAGTCTACATATCAATGGAATTTCTTTTCTTTTCCCCCCGTGGGTGGGATATGGGGGTCGTTCTGTCATCATAGCTTAGTTCAATTTCCTGTCTGTCAAGATTTCAATGTAATTTGTCCCTTCATTTTATGCTAACACTTTTAGACTAGCAGTCTGTTAGCATCTTTTGGCGTGAGCATTTTTTTTATGAAGTTTTTACAGATAAATGGAATGAAATATTTACACTGTAAGCTCTTTGTTATAAATCAAAGAGAATTAGTGGTTATGTTCAACCGTTGCATATATGGTCTACATTGGAACATAACCAAAGCCCCCTGGCACACATATTCACCAACTACATGAATTAACCAAGGCGCTACATGAAGAAGGTAAAATTCCTTTAGGTTTCCCAATTCCCCCTACTTCCCCTCCTTGCCCCTTTGTCAGGTTCCCCCTAGGCCCCTAGATGAAATGTATCCCTAGAATTAAATTGTAATAGAATAGGTTCTCACACACACAAAAAAAGAAGGTTTTTTATGCATGTCTATCATAGAAGCTCAATAGGTTATGGATTTAAGCATATATACATATTTATTGTTCCTTCCAAGTTTTACTATGCATGCTGATTGGTGAGCTTCATGACTGATGATAAATGATTTCTACAGAGATGATTGTCCCACATATTAATGGAGAATCAATCATTTGGTAATCTTTTATGTGATGATAATATTATATTGTTGTGTTACTCATGTCTCAAATTAAACTGCTGCTAGTAATTCAAAATTTTAAGACTATCTTTGACTATCTAGTAATTATATTATAGCTTAACCTTGTGTTAATCTTAGTACCCAGTGGAAGCTCTATTTTACATTTCAGGTACTGCATGAAGTGGTATAAGATAGCATCACAGAGAATTAATTCGAATTGGTGGGATGCGGTGTTAGCACCATTGAAAGAGTTGGAGTCAGGAGCAATTGCAGATATGGTCTTTTTGAGACAGGAGGGTTCACAGGAGCATGAAAAGACAGAAGCAGCTAGAATGCCTGTTCAGTCAACGTTTGTGTGTGTATCAGACCCTCTAAACTCTTCTGCAAAGTTGACCACGAAAGTGTTGAGAGTAAATAGTCAGAAATTTACTGCAGCCTCTTCTGCAAAGAACTCCTTTGTCGCTTCCAGGAATTCTCTTGAGGATATGGAGTTGGAAACTAGGGCATTGACTGAACCTCTTCCAACCAATCAACAGGTGCAATCAATTTGTATAGTTATATTGATACAATATAGCAACCTTTGTCATGTATGTAACTTTCAAGTTCTTTGCGACACATAGGCCTATAAAAACCATCAGTTGTATGCTCTTGAAAGATGGCTTACCAAGTACCAGATACTTCATCCCAAGGGTCCTGTATTGGGTTTTTGTTCTGGTCGTCCAGTTTATCCTCGAACTTGTGTCCAAATACTCCATACAAAAGAAAGATGGTTGCGTGACGGGCTGCAAATCAAAGCCAGTGAGCTTCCAGCTAAGGTCTGATATGGCTCGTAGAATTTTAGTACTTGACACTTCTATTAACATGTATATTTCTCTCTGGGTATTATAAGTAGCATCTGGTATATAATTAAACACTCAATATTGCACTTGTTTGTTTTAATCAGTATTTGAAGCGGTCACTACAGCAGAGCAAAACACAAGCTTGTGAAGAGAATGATTATGACGAGGGAGACTGTGGACAAAATACAGCTCTTTATGGAAGGTGGCAAACAGAACCATTACAACTGCCTCATGCTGTAAATGGGATTGTGCCAAGGGTGAGATTATGTTTACCTCAAAATCATCTGGAAGTTCAGTTGTTTGAAATAATAATGTAGTTAACTTGTACTTTTGTTTTGATAAACCATTTGTTTTTTTTCTTCTAATAATTTTACTTCTTGGATTACAAAAATATTGTATCATATCCCAATTTTCTTGATCTTGTCTAGGTGAGTGCCCCAAAGATTTTTTTATTAAAACTATGACTTGCAAAAGAAGATCCAGACAAGTCTGATAGTGTACACTTTTTGTAAAAGTGGCTTTGCTTTCCTAGCTTATGGATCTTATATGCATATAGAGGATTACAGGAATGATGTTGAAGGGAAAGGAATTCCTTCCTTGCATATTTATGGGAAGTTGGACATTTTGTGAAGTTTTTCTGTCCTGTTATTTATAATATTTCTTTTTATCTTTTTTGTTTATTTGGTTTTGAGCAACATTACTTACTAGAGGTGAGGAATAAGGTGACACACCTACTATTATTTCCATGCTGGTGTGTGGTTGATTTACCATATATCTGCAATAAATATGTGCTAAAATTAACTTGCCACATTATATTTGATCCTTTCCATTGATTTTTTTTTCTTCCTGATATTGGATATCTGATGTTCATTATATATATATATATATATATATATATATATATATATATATATGTCCATAATATTATTAGACTTATCTATATGCTACTCATCATCTGTATGAATTTATGGAGGATGATTGAATCTTTTTTCTTTCAATAATATAACTGGAAATATCTCATCTTTGTATATTTGTATCTTCTTCTTTAGGAATTTGACTGATTGGATTGTTAAAATTTATCCTAATTTTAATTTCCAGAATGAGCGTGGTCAAGTAGATGTGTGGTCTGAGAAGTGCCTTCCCCCAGGAACTGTGCACCTAAGGTTGCCAAGGGTGGTCCCTATTGCAAAGAGGCTTGAAATTGATTTTGCACCTGCAATGGTTGGTTTTGAATTCCGGAATGGACGCTCCTTCCCTGTATTTGAGGGAATTGTGGTGTGTGCCGAGTTCAAGGATGCAATTTTGGAGGTAAATTGATCTCAATTTTGATATTGAATGAGCATTATTGCTACAATTCAGACGAGTGTTTATTCATATTATTGTTTTATCCTATGGGCGGTCCGCCGCCTCTGATTTGAGTAATTTTTTATACATGAACAATGTTGTTCCCTTGTAATGTTGTTTTCCTAGAATATCTTAGGTTGATTGTTTCTCTCTCTCAGGCATATGCAGAAGAAGAGGAGAGAAGGGAGGGTGAAGAGAAAAGAAGAAATGAAGTGCAAGCTATTAATAGATGGTATCAACTTCTTTCGTCCATTGTAGTCAGGCAAAGGTTGAACAACTGCTATGGTGAGGGTGAGGGTGAGGGTGAGGGTGAGGGTGAGGGTGAGAGGCAAACATCCAAGTGGCAGCCAAGGAATGTGCATGATAATAGTAAGCAGGAGGCTCCTCCGCCTTTGGGACCCACAAGAGATCATGAACATGTATTTTTGACTATTGATGATGATGAAGAGAGTTCCATGCGGACTAAGCGTTGTCGATGTGGATTTTCAGTTGAGGTAGAGGAGTTGTAGCACGTAGTACCAACTACCAAACATGCAAACATGCATCTGATTCTTGTGATTTTTAATATATGGTGATGGTTTTTGTTCGTTCATTCAACCTAGGGTGGGTATGTATTTGGTTCCCTTTTAGAACGGAAGGAACATAAACTAGGAGTCGTATTTAGCTGCTGAGCAGTATTTGCAATCATTCGGATGCAACAGATGTGACATACATACATACATATATGAAACATGCTCTACATCTATCCATCTTTCTCCTCCCTTCTTATAAATAAATACTAATATGAAGGACAAAAAGAATGGAGGAGAATTGAAAGAGCTTTAATTGCGTGTAGAAAGCCATGCCATTAAACTCTTTATACTATGTTGGTCTGAAAATATGCTACCATTTGATGCCGGACATAATCAGTTAATTATAACCAACTTACACTCATCATTAATTAACCAACTATCACTTCACTTCTGAAACAACCCGGATCAAATCTCGAGTTAGGAACAAATCTCGGATCAAATTTCAAGTCCGAATCGAATTAAATCTATCAAAATAAGGCCTTAAACTATTGGTTCAATAATATCTTCTTAGGTCATTTTAGCCCACTACAGGCTCACCCAAAAGTTATGACCGAAGGTACTATTAGTAGTAACTTATTTCCTTATATGCAAATAAATTTTTCCCCTATCTTTCGATATGAGATTGGGGTGTTACAAACTCCCCCACTTAAGATAATACCCCTCTCTAGCCCTATTGTGGGATAATACCGGCTGATTTTGTGTCCCCACCTCCGGACTTCCATTTCTCCATTGTGGGGGTAATACCACCAGTCTTCGTGTTTCCACCTCCGGCAACCCGATCGAATTACCCGACCTGACCCGAGCTTTCGAGAGTCGGTTCTGATACCATATGAAACAACCCGGGTCAAATCCTGAATCCGGAATAAATCTCGGGTGAAATCCCAAGTCCGATTCGAATTAAATCCATCAAAATAAGACTTTAAACTACTGGCCCAATAGTATCTTCTAGGGTCATTTTAGCCTACCACAGGCTCACCCAAAAGTCATGGCTGAAGGTACTATTGATAGTAACTTATTTTCTTATATGCAGATAATTTTTTTTTCTATCTTTCGACGTGAGACTGGAATGTTAACTTGTAAAAATATGGAGTAATTCTTTTTCTGAGTTTTCAGATTTAAACAGATAGGTAGCATTCGCATAGATCTTGTATACTCCCTTCATTCCAATTTAACTGACGTTTTACACCCTTTGAGTTGTTCTAAAATATTTGACGTTTAATGAAATCAAAGTATAATTAATATTTTTTCTTCCAATTTTATCCTTATTCCTGTTTTTCAATAAGTGTGTAATTAATGCACACAATAATGAGTTTTTAGAGTGTGAGAGAGGAGAGAGAGAATATTTATTAAATAAGGATATTTTAATCTTGTACAATAATTTTTTACTCATATTAATAGCTTCCTTAATCCATGTGCAACACTTATTTAAGAATAGAGAGAGTATTAATTATCTACAGCATTAATTACAAGGATTATCACTTTCTTTATAAAGTACTCAACATTGATGAGAATTAAATTGAAGAATCACTCGGCTTCCTAATTACTAGTAGTAATTAAAACGACAAATAAAAAGAGTTATCTGCAACTTTTAATTCTTTCTACAAGCAGATGTCATGTCATGTCAAGACATTAGAAATCAAAGTAAAGACTATGTAGACACTACCAAAAGCCACAGGAAATGGCATTGCACATGAACAGTATCAACAACAAAAACCTATTTCTCTTGATCTCTCACAATCGCACAAAAGCAAAGCTCCAAACTCTCCTCAGGCCCCCACAAGGAGCGAAAGTACCAACACATCTCCTCAGGTCCCTCCTCTGTATCAAAAATTTAGAAAATATCTCCTCAGGCCACCAAGAGAGTAAACTAGGGAAGTCATATTTAGATAAATCAAGATTCCCTAGGTCCATTGAAAAACACACATTTAAAACATTACTACATTATTTTTATGAGATGAATACATAAAGAAATATGGAGTACAAAGAGAGAGTCGATCAAAATTGTGCCAAAGTTGTTTTTGTCTAAAGAAACTGCTGGCTGCAGTACAATTTTTCAATAATCTTCCCACCTACCAAATCCTCACAAATATTTCAAGATTTCTTGTAGCCTAAACCTTTATATGGATCCGGTTATCATGAAGTTAATTTCATGATAAGTTGGTCAATTGACCAATACAGTACAGACATGCAGAAAGATCACCTCCCAATCTATTGGCCAATTGATCAACTTACCAAAAAATAAAATATGAAGTACAAAGAGAGTATCAAAATTGTGCCAAAGCTGTTTTTGTCTAAAGAAACTGCTGCAGTACAATTTTTCAATAGTCTTCCCATCTACCAAATCCTCACTTTATCCAAGCATTTCAAGATTTCTTGTAGCCTAAACATTTATATGTATCCCGGTTATCAAAAAGTTAACTTTATGATAAATTGATCAATTGACCAATACAATACTGACACAAAGAAAGATCACCTCCCAATTTACACATAGAGAGATCATCTCCCAATCTACATGTCGACACTGTATTGATCAATTAACCAAAATTAACATTATACTAACCACTTCCCCTTTATATACAGCTCACCCAATACTACAATTATTGATCTTCCCAAAAAAATTCCAAAACCCAGTTGCTATGGTATCTCTACTATTTCATCCTTCTTCATGTTATTATATCAATGGAAGGACCCAAAAAGATATTTGTAATTTTTCAAGCAAGAGATATAGAATCTTTTGGTACTACCCACAATTAGGTCCTTGTCAATTGAATGTGATGGCTAAATAAGCATATATAAGTCAGATCTATTCAAGTAGGAATCATAAGAATTGAAATCTGACTACTGTTAAATTTAAAAACATGCCTCAACCAGTAAGAAGTAGGCTTACTCCAGAATTCACAAACAACTAGACATCGCATAACTGCACTACAATGTACCATCCATCCAACATTACAAACACAACAACAAACCCTAGCAGGTGAGAGTCTCATAATTCATAGCACATTAGCATAGAAATTAACAACTAGTAAATTAAAAGGGTCTAATTTAATTTGCCTCCACACCATTTTGGGCCAACTGTGGCTGCACCTTGCGAGGCCTTCCCCTGGGCCTTCCAGACTTGGAGGGTGTCGGCTCACTGGGCTTTTCCACAGGCTTAGCCTTCTTAGGTGCCGGTGGCGCATTTGGGTCCCTTCGCGGGCGGCCCCTAGGCCTTGGCTGGCCTGGCTGGACTAGCTGGACTGGCTGGACTTCAACGGGTACGGGAGCAGATGGGTCCTTGGCCTTTGGAGGGCGGCCGCGGCCCCGTTTTGGTGGGGCATTTGGGTCGGGCCTCATGTAGTTGTTCTTCACTATAATCAGCTCTCCATTTTCCTTCAACTTGTTGAGATGATCAGTGAGCAGGTTGATGTGGCCAGCTGGCAGATCTCCGTAGGTGGATTCGATGTACCTCGATATGGATGATTTGTTAGATCCATCCTTTTCATTCAGGGTATCAATGGCTGCAAAAATCATCTACAAATCCCATAGATCAGAACCATTATTAGAGCTCGAATCGGGTAAAGAAATGATTTTTATGAATCCAGCACAAATTTAACCTACAATTTTAGTTAATTAGTACACAAAGAAACCTTAAATTAGGGATTTACAAGTTTTTGCTTAAAAAAATCTATGAACGTACAAATTTTTTTCCTGTAAAATTGTGGTAAACATAAAAAAGGGGATTAATTTTGAAATATAAAAGAGTGTAGAACAATTTGAGCTGAGAAGAACAAATGGGAAAAGGGGGTTAGATAGAGAGATAAGATTGATATACACCTCCTGGTATGGTGGTAGTGATGGAGGTTTGCTTACTTCTTCCATGGCCATTGAAATTTCAGTCGCAGCTACAGAGAGAGAGAGAGAGTCCACAGAAGAGAAGGGGAGGAGTGTCAGCTTCAAAAGCACAGTAACAACTGCTAAAGCGCAAGGATACGCGAGAGAATTTAAGAGTGAAAAACAAACAAATTGTTTCGTCTTGAAAGGGAATCAAAGGTTGGGATTTTGCGAAGGAAGATGATCCAACGCTTTACGTGGTAGATGAAGATATCACATGGATTTGTGACGTGGCTTCTTGCAAGGGGTACTTGGTTGTTGTCATAATTACTCTCCTAGGACGAAGATTACCAGAATATCCCCAGTGTGGGATCTAATGACCATTCAGTGCACAGTTGACCTGAGCCGGGGATGTACATATTTTGTTTGTCATTTTGTGGTACTAGTAGTACTCCTTAGGCCCAAACCCACTTCAGTGGGCCTTTCAAACTTATTAGAAGCCTGTAATAGGTTTGGAGGTGTTTTCAGTCTTTCTTTAGGTTCTACTACTGTTTTTAACATTTCTACATGGAATTTCTTAACATGTGCCTTAAGAGCACATGCTAAGCACACTGTTCAAGAGAATATTCCCTTGAATTGTGTGCATATTCCCTTAAACTTAGTGTAAATGCAGAAATCAAAGGAATATGCACACAGTTCAAGAGAATATTCTTTTAAACTGTGTGCTTAGCATGTGCCCTTAGGACACATGTTGACAAGTTTCTACTCAAATAAATAGTAAATGAGCCTCCAAGATTCATGATATAACCAAAATGATATAAATTTCGGCTGAGAGTTTTTGACTGGAGTGATATTCTAGGCGTCTTGCTAAGCAAGATGTCCCTCAAATTAGCAAAAATAAATAAAAAAAAAATTGAGACCATAGCATTACTGGATCAAAAAAATAAGTGAGCTTCCAATACAGCATAATGTATTTTCTCCTTGTCCTTTTTTATTTTTTGTGTGTGTCCATTCTTATATTTCCCAACTATCAAAATCACTTTATAGTGCTAGTTAAGCAAGCCATGGATCTTAGAGGAAACAGTTAAGAGGCTGTTGAGGACCATTAATAATTCTGATTCAAGAAAAATGCAGTGCTTCAGGGGAAATATATTTCTTTACTACCAAACTAACGACCACAACACATTCTTTGTAACAGGATACTACACATCGGCCTCACCCTGATCTAAAACTAGCCAATATCATTCGTACACTTATAGAGATAGATAGATTATAGGCCTGCCCCAGAAAATTCCCAAAGAAAAACCGCCATGAAAAAGAAAAATGCATGGACGAGTTTTAGCAGAAGCAGCTATATATACATTAGTCGGAAAGGAAAAATTCACCATTTTCCTGTCCAATGTGATCTCGAAATCATTTTTCTGATCAATCAACTCCAGAGAAGTGCAACAATTAATTAAGATGCTAAAGGACTATTATCCCCAGAATTTCTGACTCGGAGTTCCACAGTCCTCAGATCACGAAGATGTTCCAAGATTTCTTCAAGAAGATCCAACCCTTTATCTCCTTTCTTCAAGGAACTAAAGCAGTGCTTTAAAAACTCCTTATCTGCTTCAAGTGCTTGTAATCTTTCATACACATGATCCACCTCGTCTTCTATTGTAACCCTATTGTTCTCCTCCAATTCAAATTTATTTAGCGTAGACTGAGATTTCACGTCTTCTTCGGATTCAAAACCAGCAGCTTCGTCAAAAAGAGGAAGAAGATCAAGTCTCTCTGCTGCTGTAGAACCCAATAATGCTTTTTTCTCTAATCCATTCAAATCCTCCTCCTCAGTAAACTTTCCATTCTCATCATCAAACTCTTGGCCATAGGAGGCATGTGTGAAATGTTCAGTTAGTTTTATATCCTCGAACAAGTGCTCATCATCATCATCATCCGCCAGTGTAAAAAGCTTCTGCTCCAATGCCTTGAGCTCCTCTAAAATGGACACCCTCTCGTCCTCGAACTCTGCAATCGATTCGTCAAGCACACTCATATGCTTTATGCAGTCCAGCCCACTAGTTTCCTCCGACAAATCTACAACTGCCTCACCGTCATCACCCTTGAGATCAATGAATAGTTCATCATTCTCCTCGACATTGATGGAAGAAGCAGTAGAGTTTCTACTTCTCGTACTCCTGCAACATTTCGTTTTGCTCATCATTCTTTCATAGTCCAGGACTTTCTTATGACACATTTCTAGTTCCTTCTCGAGTTCTTGCTTCTCTTTCTCTCTCTTTATTATGAGGTCATTCAAAAGCTGCAAGGCTTCTTGATCATACTCGGATTGTTCTTCCATCATCCTTTGGTAATGCAGTGCTTCCATCTGCATTGCGGATTTCTCTTCTTGAACCCTCGTTATCATAGCCATTGTCTGGTTGGCAGCTATTGCAGCAGCATTCCTCTCTTCTTCTAGTTCTGCTTGTAAACAAGTTAAAGCCTTCCGTTCAGCTTCTAATTCTGATTTTAGTCCTTCAATATTAATGGTCAGACCCCCATCATCACCTTGCACTTCACTTATTATTATTACACTTCCATCCCAAGACTCCTCTTCTTCCAGTTCCTTCTTCTTGGTTAATGGAAGAGGAGAATTCTCTTCCTCCACCATTTCAGGCTCTAAATTATGATTTATCCCTGAATGACTGTTTCCAGCAAAAACTGTTGTCTCTTGTATTATAGCTTTCTCCACTTGCGCTGCGCCTACAACATATAACTTAAATCAAATCATTACAATTTTTCTTGGTACACGATTCTCTTTTTTAGGTAACTATTAAAAGGCAATGTGGGATTTCTAAGACAGGTAGATGAGGCAGCTTACCTTGGCCTTTCTGAACCATAGATGCTGCGTCAAGGTCTGTAATTAGTTTGATTTCTCCATTGTCCATAGGAGAGTTATTTAGTTGAAGGCGTGCCAATGGATGAGTTTGTTCTTCAGGTTGATCAGTTAAGTCCATGCCTGTCGACGTTTGGGGTGTGATTTCATCACCAAACAAATCACAAGGGTCTTCTTCCTCTGCTGCAGCAGGTAAACAATAAAAACATATTACAGTTTTTAGACAAAAAAGATGGTTAAGAAATGAACAGATTCTTGTAAACTAGTAGTGTCTCTATACCTGGTTGTTTACTGGCTGATGGTACACTTATGCCTGATCTTTGGCTTGTAACAGTTGAAGAAGAATCAATTAGCTCAGCCGGAATTAAGCGATCAAAATCAGAGCACTCACTATTCTGGAAAGACAGATTCATGGCTTCAAGTGATTCATCATCTCTATGGAATATTTGAATCCTTGCATCATCGTCATCATCATCATCATCATCATCATCAACATCAAAAGATTTGTCATTCAACTCTGTATCACTGTTATCTTTTGCAATATCTATTATTGATCCAAAACTAAAACTTTCGACACTAGGATCTCCATTAACTTCACTTTTTTCAATGAAATCATTTTTGCAGCGATCTTGTTGAAAATCAGATTTACTCTTGTCCAAATTCTCACCTTCTTTGTCCAACACTTCCGCAATCAGATGTTTTTTGTCTGCATAATCCAAAACACCCCAAGAGGGCTTCAACAGCAGGCAAGAAGGGTAAAATGAGAATCCCCTGCTGCTCATAATTTCATCACAACAACAACAACAATTGTTGTTTTCTTGATCATTCTCAGCAACATTTTCGTCCGCCCAAATAAAGAAAGCAACTTTAGGTGACATTTCAATGAACCTTCCACTGCATATCGAGGAGCAATCCGTGCACATGTTTCTGGATTCAGCCAACCTATGGTGACTAGTACAGTAGCCCAATCTTGAAATCTCCGCAGCATGTTCCTCACAAATAAGCTCTCTGTAGGTATGTCTGTTGTCATCATCAGGCTCCAAAAAGTGATCCACTTTTGAACACCACAAACACGGCGGTTTAAGGCCAAAATATTTGGCAAATTTGCATATCAGATACCAAAACAAAGAGTTGACAAGGAGGAGCAAAATGAGAACCCATTCAAGAACTGCATACACTAGAATTAGGGTCATCTTGTTGCTGTTTTTATGCAACATAGTTGCAAACTTGTTGGGAGCCATGAATTTTGCTTTATTAATTGTTTGCAGAAAGGGAAGAGGAGTGTGTTGTAAGACTTGATAGATACTGGATTGAAGGTATCTTTGTGAAATGATAATAAGAATAGGAAATTGTTAAATTCACAACATAAAATATTATTTCCACAACAAAATTGTCAATCTTATAAGGACGGTTTTCACAATCGCTATATATCTACAACGACTGTTTGTTGTGAAAATAACAAAAAATGTCGTGAAATTAACAATTTCCTAATAATATGGGTATGGGGTGGGGGTGGGGGTGGGGGTGGGGGGAATTAAAGTTTATCAAGAAGTTCAATATAAACTGGAGTTGTAAGTAGATTAATTAGACTATGATTGAGCTAAGTTATTTCTTGGTCCAGTTGTGTCTGATTTGGGCTACAATAGGCGCCGGATGCCCCCACCGCCATTTACAAAATTAATTGGGTAGCCTAGCCATGATATAAAGCATATTTTGGGCCCACATAAAAAAAACCTCACTTGAAGTGCCACTCAAATAGTCAAATTATTATAAAAGCAAAAATTCTCTTTTTCTTTTTCTTTAATTAGTATTTTTTTTCTTTTTCTTTGTAGGGGTGGGGTGTTATTTATTTATTTATAATTTGAATTTTATAATTTTCTGGGTATTTCCAATTTGGGACCTAGTGTACTATTTTAATTATAAAGCCAACTGAATAATTCAGAGACATGTTATTTCTCTATAGCTTTGTTATCTTTTGTAAATGAAGTGCATCTCTCTATATACCAATACCATACAATGGATCTAGAGTTGCTTCATGTTATTGAAGAGATTATTTCTCTCTGTCCTAGCAATTAATGCTTATTTGTCTTGTAGGAAGAAAGAGAAAAAAAGTAATATTAAAATTTTCCTGCTTTATTTAATCTTTTTGACAAAAAATATAGTATGTGGTAAATTTATAAACAGTATAAATTGACAAGAGTCACCAACCATGTTGACATTAATTGGTCCATCCTAATATACCCCAACACTTTTAATTTATTAACCCTCAACAATCAACAGCCCAATAAACAAAAAATAAATAAATTTGGCAACCCTCAAACTTTATATTATATTTTTGAAGGCGTTGCGAAAGAACATGTGTCAACATTTAAGTGGGGGGACACAAGAGAACAGAAGATCTGCTCTCGGCGTTGCGAAAGGATAAGTACCGCTTAAAGTATTAAAATGTCACTAGAATAAGTATAAAATCAGTATTATATTTCCTTCATCAATACTAATAATTTTTATTTTATATAAAAAAAAAACTGTTTTCTTTTTAGAACTTTTATAAATTCAAATACAAATTAGGTCTTGCTGATGAGTGCCCTTAGAATATTTGTCAATAAGTCACTTTCTGTATAATTAAAATCGTTTATTTTATGCATAGTGAAAAATTGGGATCCTAAATGAATGTGAAGGAATGATGGTCATGGCTGCCAGCAGTGGGCAGCATGATAGAAACAGGAAGGCTAGGAAGGAAAAAAGAAAGAAAAGAAAAAGCTGAAAGTAGGGGAAAAGGAGGATAAAGTGGATCAAATTAGGGGGGACTATGATAGTGGCCTGGCCTCTATGGAGGAGCCTTTTTGTTAGTTTTTACATCTAAATGAAGCTGCAAGCAAACAATATCAAGGGTTACTGTATTCAAGGTTTCTCTCAGCTTCTGCTCTCTGTCTCAGCTTTTTTATACATCTACATGATGAACCTTCTTTCTTTGGCTTATATATATATATATATATATATATATATATATATATATATATATATATATATATATATATATTCTTTATACTCAAGTTTTGTTAGTTATCACCAATATTATGATAATATATGCACTCATATAGGTTGTTATACAAATAATAGAGTGTATAAATTAAAAATCAGCTTTAATTTTAGTTATTAAGAGTGTTCAAATCCAAGAATCAAAAAATTATGTAAAAAATTTAATGTCATTAATGTCCCCTATATATATATATATATATATATATATATATGGGCTATATGTAGCTACACAGCTGTGTAACTACACAGTAGGTTATAGCGACGGTTTTTTAGGGCTATAGCGACGGTTTGTCTGTCGCCATAGATATTCTGTCTATATCGACAAACAAACCATCGCTATAGCCCTGAAAAACCGTCGCTATAGCTTACTGTGCACTACACAGCTGTGTACTTGCATTTTTTCCTATATATATATATATAGATATATATATATTCTTTTATGCTTTGAATATAAATTCATGTGCAAGTGTATGTGTTACGATTGGTACATGAAAGTTTTTTTAATTTTTGAAATATGAATTCTGATGAAATTTTTATAAATATGATTGGATTGATAGATGGATGAGGTATATCGATTTTTTTTTTCTTTTTTTTCGTTGGTCATTGCCCATTGCCTCATTGCCAATAGTAAATATGAAAATGTCATTATGTACCAGATTAGCTACCGTTGATATTTTCTTTTTCAGAGATATAATGGGGCTATATTAATCTAATTAACAAAATATAATTGATTTTAAATTTTCTGCTCATCCTAATAAACGATCAGGACCGTCTAAAGTTTGTGATAAATTTCATCGTCCATTATATCCTCTTTAACTTTAAAGGAAAAAAATTATTCTCTCACTCTCAGATCCTTTTCTGTTCTTCCTCCTCCCGAGCTCGCCCTCTGCCTCCATTCTTTAGTGCCGGCAATCTCTCCCCCCCATTTTCCTTCATACGTAGTGTAGTACGGCTATATATATACATATGGGACCGGCTCTTCAGCGACCGACTATATCACGGACAAAATTATTGCTATAGTATAGAAATTTAATTTTCTATGCTATAGCGACGATTTTGTTCGTCGCAATAGTTGATTCGTTTTTGATTCACTCCCTTTGCTTCACTGGAGAACCTGGTTGTGTGTGTGTGTGTGTGTGTGTGTTGGGGGGGAGGGTGGGGTTGAGAGTTGGGCCTTGGCAGTGAGTTCAATCAGTCAATCACTCAGCTTAGGCTGGGTTTTTTTAAAAAACGTTAGGCGTTAAGGTTGGCCTGGTGGTGTAGAGTGTTGGGCTGGGCCGCCTGACTATTTTTTTTGTTGTGTTGGGTTGGGTTGAGGACAAACAAGTAATAAGCAAGCCAGACCTGTTGTGCTGGACCAGGTCAGCTCCAGGCCGGCCCATGCCAAATTTTTGTACTAAAATAACAGCTTTTTAAGCCTTTCAGGCCGGGCCAGGCCTTGAAGCTGTATTGAGAAACAAACTATTTTTGCAATAATGGTACTATCACATAAAATAATAACATACCGTTCACATACAGCTGACATAGTACCCATGTATTTGTTGTTGACATGACCCACTTAACTCAACAACAAATCCATGGGTACCACGTCAGCTTTACGGGAGCGATATGTGATTATTTGATATGATGGTACCATTATCGCTATTTTTGAGGTCCGTTAAGGAGGAGTTTTACACCACTTATGACATTTTAGCTACGCATTTGGCAACCTGCAGGCCAGCTAGTCATCCTGAATTAAAGAATCGACAAAGTGTTTCACAGCGCCCCCCCTCCCCTCCCCCCCCCCCCCCTCCCCCCCCCCCCCCCCGCGTACGTTCTTCCAAGATGGCCACTACAAATATATGCAAACCAGGCAATACAATTGCTTGTGAATTGACGTATTCAGTTCCTAATTGAAATACCCTTGATTTCAGTTGGGGGTGGTGGTGTGAATCTATTTCTTCAAGGGCCTTCTTAATTAATCTCTCTCTCTCTCTCATTTTGATGAATTAGAATTCCTTCTTCATCAATCTGAGTTCCATGTATAAACAAACACTGGCGAAATCACTAGAATTTCGTTTCCAACAAGCCCAGCCTTACACCTCTGGCTACCCTGCACATGATATTCTTCCAAGCAGCACCAATGCTTTCACAAATTCGAAAATACAACTCCAAAGTCTCCAATTCACCTAACAAAATTCCAAATTTTTCATTCAACAAAATCCAAATTTCTATTCAAGAACAACTTCACAATTGCACATTAATATGTTTTATTCGAGCGTCATGACAGTATCGCAAGTTGATAAAGACACAACTCGTGCAAAAAATTGAGCAAAGCAATCATTGTATTCCCGCAAGTTCAGTAGCTCACATTCATTAATGGTGAACGTAATAAATAAGATGAATATAACAACAAACAACACAATTTATTCAGTAACAAAAATGAGAGCATGTCATAAAAAATTAAACTTTCTATCACAGAATGTACAAAATGTAAAAATTTGGTAAAAGAAAACAAAGAAGAACCCTACTGCAAAAATATAGTCAATACGCCATTATATATTCATTGCCTTCAGAGAGAATCCTCCACAACCAATCTCAACCTCTGAGCCAACACTTCCATTTCTGCAACCCTAAGTTCCTGCCACCGCTTTTCAAAACTCCTATCTTTGCCCTCTCCTCCCTGAGTAAACTTCATTCTCATTTTAGCCTCCTTCAAAGACTGATCAAAAACATCAACTACAGTTTTCCCCGAAATTTCCCAAATTTGATTACCCTGATCATTGCCCATTCTTGGCAATTCCTCCTCTTCAAGAAGACAATCCTCCTCAAATTCCACGTTCACTTCACTCAATTTCACATCTTCATAACCACCACCACCACCACCACCATCATAATTATAATCAGCATTGTTATTATTAACAGAATAAACATTCGATTCATGATCATGAGTCACTGTTTTATTAGATAAAGGAATTGAAGGCAAGAAGCTAACTTTAACTCCAACTAAATTAGAAATCTTTACCGGTATCTTACTGTTACTACCGCCACCAAACGGCGACGTAGAGGAATAATCCGGGTGCCATAACTGCTCCGATAGCTCGTACAAAGCCATGTCGTGCGGCGACAAGAGCGACTTACGGAGCCCTTTGGCGAGCCGAGCTGAGATCACGCGGAACTTCTTGCGGAGACGACGGAGCTTCTCGGAGAGCTGGGATTTGGTGTAGGGCTGCGACATGGTGTTGGAAAATCGGTTGAAGAAGACATTGAGATCTCTGGGGAAGGAAAGGGATTCGGAGGTGCAGTCGAGGAGGCCTTGGAGGAATCGGATCTCGTCGGGCTCGGTCCATATTCGGTGGAATTTGAACGGCGGAGGACGGCGGAGATGGTCTTCATCGCCGCCGTGGTCGGTGGTGGTGGAGGAGGATTCGAGTTTTGGGGTTTGAATTGGGGGAGAATTATTAGGGCCATGGTTAAGAGAGAAGGAGGAGTCGGGGGCTTTGCGCTTGATCGGGAGCTTGCGAGGGGAGGATTTAATGGAGATGAAAGGGGGTTGATGAGTAGAAGGGGTTGGGGTGGAGTCCATGGCTGTGGGGCTCTATGTGCCTATGCGTTTTTGAGCCTTTGAGGGGAGGGGTGAACCATTTTACTGTGTTTATGTGAGGTTGATTGAGATTTGGTCAATTAAGTGCGAGTTATTATCGGTTAATTTTAGGAATTCTCTGATTTTATCATATGGGCTTAATCTAAAAATGGGAGTATTTTTATTTTGCTAAAATCATATTCTTAAAAAAAAAACATTTATATTTTCGGTCATTTTCTTTTAAACACAGCAAGCAAACATAGTTAAAATCGTCACAAGAAGTGAAGAATAAAGAAGTTCAAATGACATGCTTACCTCAAGCCCTTCCCCTGTTCATTCTTCTCTCTCCTTCAATCTCCAGCTATGCCGGCCGATTTATAACCATCACCAATCAATTCACAGTAGCCGCTCAGCTAATCCACACCACTTCACCCCCAGATTCACCCAAAACAGAAACCGAAATCATCACCTCCCTTTGCAATTCCCTGAGTGAGAAAAGGCTTGAACTGGAACACCCTCACCAAAAAATTCAACTTTCTTGATCTCACCAACAATCACAATTTACCCTCAAAGTATTACTCCAACTCAAAGAACCCCAAGACGCAAAAAGGGCTCTGGGTTTCTTCCACTAGAGACGCCCAGCACATTAAACACGACCCTTTTATTTACTGCATCGCAATTCACATCTTGACTCGTGCCAAACTCATTAGGGATGCTCAAGCATTTCTGGAATCAGTTTTAGGCCAAACTAATTCAGGTATTACAGTTGTTGATTTCATGCTTGATAGTTATCGAGTTACAAATTCGACCCCTTTTGTGTTTGATTTGTTTGTGCAATCTTGTGCTAAGTTGAGGATGATTGATGATGCTATTAGTGTTTGTCAATACTTGGATGAACATGGGTTTAAGTTGAGTATTATTAGTTATAATACTATGATGCATGTGGTTCAGAGATCTGATAAGACCCATTTAGTTTGAAAGATTTATGAGCATATGATTGATAAGAGAGTTTGCCCAAATGAAGTTACTATGAGAATTATGGTTAGTGCATTGTGTAAAGAAGGGAAATTGCAGAAATTTTTGGATATTGTGGATAGGATTCAGGGGAAGAAATGTTTAGCTGGGGTGGTTGTGAATGCTTGTTTAGTTTTTGGGATGATAGAAGACGGGAGGATTGAAGAAGGGTTGGTGCTGTTAAAGTGGATGTTGCAAAAGAATATGATTCTTGATACTATTTCTTATGCCTTGATTGTTCTTGCTAGAGTTAAGCTTGGGGATTTGGGATCCGCATGGGAGGTTTATGAGGAAATGCTCAAGAGAGGTTTTCATGCAAATTCATTCGTGCATACGTTGTTTATTGGGGCATATTGTGAGGAGGGAAGGATTGAAGTAGCAATTGGGTTGTTCCGAGAGATGGAAAATGTGGGCTTGAAGCCGTACGATGATACCTTTAATCATCTCATTGTAGGATGTTCTAAAGTGGGAAGATTAGAAGAGAGCTTGAGCTTTTGTAAGAATATGATAGATGTTGGACTTTTTCCTAGTTGTTTGGCATTCAATGAAATGGTTGAAAGGCTGTGCGTTAATGGGCATGCGCAAAGGGCTGATGAGATGTTAACGTGTCTGTTGGATAAAGGGTTTGTACCAAATGAAAACACATACTCTCGCCTTATTGCGGGATATGAAAAAGAAGGTGACCTTCAAGGAGTTCTCAAGCTTTATTATGAAATGGAATACAAATCACTCTCTCCAAGTTCTTTAGTGTTTGCTTCCTTAATTTCGACACTATGCCATTGCAGGAAAATGGAAGAAGCAGATAAATATCTAAAGATAATGAAAGATAGATCATTAGCCCCGTGTGCGTACCTTTATGAGACGTTACAACAATCTTGACTCGGTCTATGTTTATGTCTATGTTTTTTGATTCGGTCTATGTTTGAGGAACACAAACGCAACTAGTTTTAAACATCATCCTCGTGGGCCGTGGGCCGTCTGCTGTTAAAACAAAATGTGATCCTCAACCTCAACCTCTGAGCAGCTCAGAACAGGTCTATTTGGACAGTAACAAGAATCTTGCTAACCAGCACCAGTTCCCCCTGTTTTTGTTTGGAAATACATTAACAAGATCAAAAAGCATAATTAATATACAACTTAACAGTGTGATTTTTGTCATTTTCAATTGTGATTTATATGTTCTTTCATCAACACCCATGGATGGATTAATTTACAAGCAGAACATGGATAATAATGCTATTTCAAATTGAAATTTTGTTTTAGAAACAAAATCAAAAATATTCAAGGCACACAAAATTTAATGATTTGGGGCTTTTAAAAAAAGGCTGTAGTGTAAACTATTTAAAATGTATTACTACTAGGTACAAAATTGTTGTTTCAAAAATTGAATTTTTTTTCCATATTTTACTGTCCTTGTAGAAGTTTGATACGATACGATACGAGTATAACATTGTACAAATGAACGTTTGACAAAGTATGATATCAAAATAAAGGGAATTGATATAGCACTACATAATTCACCAGTTGCAGTCCACTATAGCACTACTTTAATCTTGTACTGGAATGCATTTATCATCTCCCTAAACGAATGGTATTTGCATATTTGTACATTAACACGCCCGCAGCTATAACTGGAAAATCCTAAAAGGAAAAATGAGTTACCACCATGGTTTGCGCAATTTCAGTAACCTTAACCCATGGCTGAAGGAACTGTATGGGATAGATTAAGCCCAGCAATTTACATTTCATTCTCTCCTCTGAAACGCTAGTAGGAGGCTTCACCAGCATTACAGTGAATGAAATGTGCGAGTCTATGAGAGAAGGATTTCATTAGAGCATATGTAGCAAACACCGACCAATACGACAATGGATTGACAGTTGGAAATACCCAATGGAACTTGTGATCAAGCATCAGATTTGGGGTTCAATTGTAATCTAGCTTCTAGTGAAATAAGAACTACTGCGACACCAAAACTGTGGATTTGAGAAAGGCTAGTCGGTTTTTGGTAAGAGTTAATTTCTCTTCAGCTTCTGATGCTTTTTTTCGAACCCCATTAACAACTTCCTCAGGAGCTTTCTCTATGAACTGTACAAAGCAATTAGAAGTTGTCAGATGATATATATATATAGCCCGAGAAAGTAGATAAACATCCAAGAAAAACAGTTAATAAGATGCAAGCATGAATCAGTCACGCAAACGTGATAAACATCTTCTTTTTGAACAAAAGTCAATAAGAACTTTTCTCGAAAGTTATCCATCAAATACCAGGTACATTTTTAATTCATTTTCCACGTACATTTTACATGAGAACACCATATGTTTCTATGCGTAAATGTCAGCAAATCAGCACAGATTGTATGAATTGCCAACCCAGTGTTGCACATAAATAGGTAGGGCAAGTTTGTATGCATAAACTGGATAGGATAATTTAAGGCATCTCTACTTCACAGTAATAATGTTGTGCATGAAGTAGGATTTGGAATCACTAGATGGTAGCAAGTCCCATAAATCTGTCGTAATACATACTTTAGGAGAATTCAAGCGTGCCACAAGTCCATCATACTCTGTTTGCATCTTGGAAATGCGTTTAGAAAGGCGCTGAACTTCAGCAGAGATATCTACCATATCAGCAAGGGGAAGATATGCCTCCAGGCCCTCACCGGCAACAAGATGGACAGATTGATTTGCATCCCCTAAAGCATTTTCAGCGGTCTATATCAGTAGCATTAACAATTTAGAATTCACTATTACGAAAAAAAAAACAATTTAGCACTGCATATTACTAGGACAAACAATAGATAAAATTAATATGTAAGGCAAGATAACATTAACCGTACATTCACGGTATCTATCTGGTAAATAAGAAAAGTATATTTAGTGGCATACCTGGGGGAGAGTCAGAAAAGTGGATGCTTTGCAAATCTAGTCTGGAGAGAAGAGCTAAAACTTCCTTCTCTTTCTGTATCAAGCAGTAGTATATATAAGTTTCAAAACAAAAACATGCAGGAGTGAAGCTTCACACCTAATTTCATTCCATCAGGTGCTAGCTAAATTAATTGCTCTTTCCTTCCAGATATATGGCATAGGTTTAGGTTTAAAAATAACGTGAACCATGCAAAGGCAAAAAGATCAACATTGAGTTGGCCCAGGAGTAGTACACTTATATTTTATATGTAGGCTGTAGTGTTCAAGATAGGCAAGTATATGCAGAACACCCCACAATTGAGACTGCTGCAATAATTGTTTGCTATAACATCAACAATTCTTTGACTAGTTCATGCATGCACTGCCTATACAATGTTGGCATAAACTATTTCTTTGAATGTCACTCTTTTTATAGGTAATACATGCAATATTTAGTCACAAATTGCTTAATATTGAGCGACCCTCCTACCAATTGAGGATTGGAGATCATGGTTGGGGAATTTAGATGGTTTAATCCAAGAGAATCAAAGCTGCATTAATGTTACAGTACAGGAAATCATGAATGACAATTGAAGTGGTGAGGCCTGTTTTTGTGAATGGTTGGTGCAGGACATGTCATGTGCCCCCCCCCCCCAACCCCAAAAAACAAGAAGTTAAAAAGCACAACCCCATGTTAGGGAAACTTTTTAGCTGCCTCAGGAGGCATGTAAGGTAAGTATTTCTGTAAGCACATGAAGTTTTTGACTTGCATGCCACTTCAATGGTGAGTACTGAGTAGGCATTATCAGTGCCCAAAAAATTAGCATGTGTACTATCCATAATTCATTGCAGTCATGAAAATTTGAGGCAAATCCACAAGGAGGAATTAACCTTGCGAAGCCCTTGGTTTCATACACCATCGAGAAACCCTCAGGGCTCCCCAAAAAGGTGTATTAAAGCAGTACTTAGCTTATGCTTACGATCATGGCACCAAGTCTTGTGGGTTTCATGGGCACCCTAGCCCAGCCTAGCCTGGCTAAAACACAAAAGGGGAGCCATGCCCCATAGTGGATGCGTTGCCCATTCAGCACCGATTAATACCATGATGAACGCTCTAGTGGGTTTCCCAAAGATGTTCCGCAACCTAAGTAGGTTCTTTGGGGCTTCAGAGTTTTGCATGAATATAACATAAATGTGCAATAGTTAAAGCCATACATTTGCCTCTTGCATGACTGTTTGCACATAATGGGGACACATGTGTATACTCAAGTTAACAAGTATATTAATGCAGGTATGGTTTCTGCTAATCCAAAGTATATGAAGCAAGCATTGACAATGAAATCTCTATTTAGCATTGGGATAAGAACTCTGGGATACTTCCCTATGATCGTTCTATATAGTTTATCCAGCAATAGATACATTATTACATATAGTATTCAACATTTCCTGACATCCAGCAGACTCAGAAGCAAGCAAAGAACTGGGATACTTACTGATATATACCGAGTGACTTCAGAATTTGCAACAATAGATGCAGATATACGCTTTGCTGGCTCAACAGAGTATTCAGCTCTAGCATTTCTTATTGCTCTTGTCTAAGTCACATGTAAATCACAAGTCAATGTTCATTAGCTTCCCTGAAAGGAGTAAGCCTGCAAGGATAGTGTGGTAATAGCATGTTGAAAGGACAAAGTTTAATGAACTTACCAATGCCTGTAAGTTTTCAAATCTTTTAATAGAGTTGCTATGCCTTGGAAGTGAAGTCTGTGGCCAACATGAAACTATAAGAGCTTCCTTCCGATTGGGTAGAGCCTACAGATATCCAAAGGAAATCACCAATCTCAACAAAACATGATATGATACAAGTATACAACACTGCATAAAGCTCCAAGCAATATATTACAATGTGATGATAATTCATAGTTTAATACCGAAATTGTTTGTAGTTAATCAACACCTAAAGTGATGTGATTGATAAAGATATAGAAGGGGGAGAAACCAGATGTACATCAAAAGCAAAAATATAAAAAACACAAAATAAAGAGAACATTTCTCTGACTCTTCAACATACAGATATCAAAGATACATACGCAGAAAGTTGAGCAATAGTTGATTCATCAAAAGGAGGTGAACAATAATTTTACTTTTTTTGGATAAGTAGTTGATTTGCCACTACTGAAGTAGCTAAGAGCAACAATAGGTCACTAAGTCAGCTCTTGGAAATAGAATGAACTTGATTAAAGATTAATTGACGTTTATAATAGATAACCACACAAAACTTCTGTGTCTTTTCAGTGAAACTAATAGGCGGGCCTAAACATAAGGGGCTTTCACTACATTTTAGATCAATATTTCCTTTTACTTCTGGGAAGGTGTAGATAGAAAAAAACTATACATATACATAGAGAGAGAGAGAGATGAGGAAAAGAAAGGAAAAATTAGTGATAGGTGCATAACAGGAGAATATCAATATCAAAAAGGTTGAGGTTGAGTTTCCAAGGACCAATGGTTACATCATTGAAAGCCAACACGACAACACCTCTTACAGCCTACAAATGACAGTAGGCAAAGATTGATCTTCATATAATTGAGCAAAAAAAGTATTCTCTGAAAAAATGACGAGGAACTGCATAATAATACCATGCAATTAATAACTGTCCCTAAACAATGTGCTATACATTTGGAAGTATATTATTTCTTATAACATCAGTAGTTCTATCATTATGAGACAGCAAAATATGTAAACATTGATCAATCAAATTCAGACAAGAAATTGGTAAGATTTAAGTTATTATTATTTATTTATGAGATGCATAAATGCACAAAATCTTTCAGATATTCTTGCCGAAGCTTCCAACTGAAAAGTCACATGGGAAGAGCCGCCATACAATTTACACTTGCGGTAAGAAGTTTGAATTCAACACATTACCTGCCACAATTCTTCAGTCACATATGGCATAAATGGATGCAACAACTTCAATATGTTCTCAAAAACATATAAAAGAACGGCCTGTGCTACAGAAGATTCTTGATAACCTTCAGACTGGTAAAGGCGAGCTTTACTAGCTTCAATATACCTGATAAGAAGTAGGACAACATTAAGCCCTCAAGACATAATGGAAAAGGATCTTGAACCAGGAGTAAGGAGAACCATCTTAACAAAGAAAATAACTTATATAGAAAGCTATGGTACTCCAATTGCACCTAAAATAAACTGACATAATTTTAAGAAAAAATGTGGTATAAAATTTGACTTTCTTGTTCCTTTCACCCACTTGTTTCTAATAGGTAATCAAATCTAACTCTTAGTCTACAAAGACATGGGTTACCTCATGACAATGGTACTTTTATATCTCATAAACATTGATGATCTTTATTTGAAATTTCCTAATATACAGAAAATAATACTTCCACCTACATTGAATGGAGCTGCTTCAATGCCTAAAAGTGATACAAATAAGCTACCAGTATCTATCATGCGTCTCTTCCAGCCAACTTATCTCATAGGCTACAGAGAAATAAGATCCCACCCAAAAAGATAATCACATTCACTATGTTAGATATAAATAAGGGGCAAGGTTTTGGAAGTAGAGGAAGTAACAGTTGCAGTTTTTATGGCAAGGATGTGTACAATGTTGAATCACAGGGAAGAATCAAAGGGAACTCGAAACTAAACTTACCACTACTGAGAACTTACTCTTATTTACATAAATTTACTTTTATCATAAATCACAGGGAAGAATCAAAGGGAACTCGAAACTAGACTTACTCTTTTTCCTTCTCTTTTGATTGATACTTAGATCTCATGAAGCAACTGATGGATATATGCCCTAAAACTTATGAGATCCTGGAAATCAAATTTAGTTACTGTATGGAATTAGTATAGAGTGTACTGAATGTAGACAATCTTGTTGGCTATTGTAGAACCTATCTGTTTGAGATTCTATCACGTCTAAACATTATTTTCTCTTATAATATTACCTTCTCCTGTGTATATTTGAAGCAGACAATTGCAACCTTTTTAGCCATATAATGACAGCAATTGGAGGAAATTCTGCAGGCCCAGGTAAGTTTATTGTAATAACATCTAAAGTAATATTAAATATATGACCCCTTTCCCCCCCACTTGATAGGTTAATTTCAGACTGCGTCGCCTAATATGGCATTTTGATTGCAGGTGATGCTGTTGTCAATGTGTACATTAATCATGAAAAGAAATTTGCATTTGTGGAGATAAGAACCGTTGAAGAATCAAGAAATGCAATGGAGTTAGATGGGATTATGTTCGAGGCATGCTAAATTCTGACTTTCTCTCGCTTTCCCCAATACCCACTTTTTCTAATTTTATATCTAAGTTAATCAACCTTGGTGGAAATATTACTCAAAAACTGGGGAGAACCATATACAACCCCAGTGAAAATATGATTCAAAAACTGGAGAGACTAAATAAGTTTGTTGAATCTTAAAGTTGTCCATTACATCTTAGTTTTACAACAGTATTGTTTTCGAATAAAGAAATATACAGGAAGGACTTGAGCACTCAAGAATGTGCATCTGAAAATTCAAAATGCATTCTAATCAATAGTGACTTTATGCTGTCATCAATAAAAGACTTTATACGTATCTAAGTAATATGGTCAAACTGTCATATTAAGCATTGGTGCCCGATATTATATGATAATCAAATTTCTGGGGATATTGATGGAAAGAGACTCAAATTTGAGGGCTGTATCTATCAGGTCGTTCATAAATGACTTTTTTAAGTTGGCACTTGATATGGGTTTGTTGCATTGTTCACACGATTTACCCACATACAATAATTTTGAGTAATTTATGATAAAAGTAAATTGATCATGCAAACAAACTTATGTTTTTTGTAAACATAGATTTCATTTAAGTTCCATAAAGCACTGATTAGATCCACATACATAGGCTACAAAAAGATTTAACACAGTTTCCAAGAATCTCTTAGCATATACCAAGTATCTTAGTTCCAATAACATAAACCTAAAAGGACTCAACATAAACCAAAGATGCTGTAGATTCACGCATTCAGAACAACTAGAGAACTACTAGACATCTCAACAACATAGAAGTTGCTCTAATTATTAAAAAACATACCAATCAGCAAAATCGCCCCAAAAGAAATCATATATTTCCCTTCCAACATCTCCAAAGAAAAACTTGTCATAACTTGTGGTGACCATGTCAACAAGTATATGAAGTTTTGAGACCTGAACATAGGACAAACTTAATGAGATAATTATATGAGAATGAGAAATTGGCCGTTGAATAAGATGCATAGAAAGGATTATCTTACCACCCAACACTCTGGTAAAGGTAGCTTGAGCAGGCACGCCTCATTATCGAACTGAGAAAATAATATAAACTTTCACTATACAGTATAAAGCTGAATGCACTCTCCTTACAAATGGAGCAGGTTCGCTTGATGCAGAATGTTACTTCAATCCAACTTCAGTGAGACCATATAAAGTTATGGGATCACAAATAAATTTTGTACCAGGACCTGCAGCTTTTCTTTATAGTTTGTGGTTAACTATATAACAACTACTTTGTGACTACTGTAACCAAAAGAAGAAGTTATGAAGCACTCTTCTTAGCTTGGGAAGGTGTACTTTGTAACTTCACTAGCTAGAAGCTAAATTTTGTGGTTGGTGATGCTGGTCATCTATGTGACTAGGGAGAAACAAACTTTCCTTCATCATTCAGCATATCACACCCAGTGTCCACATGGTGCACACTTTCTTTCTTTTATTTCTATTCAGTTTCGGTGTGTAATGTAATCATCTAACAAGTGCCAAGATAATGTATGCTCAATTGAATTCAATTCAGCATAATAAGGAATTTAGAAATAATACACCAAGTCGTTCAAAAATTCTATAAAGAATCCTTGGACACCTGGCATCATTCAGTAGCTAATGCAAATAACTCAATATTGGCTGCTGCAATTGCAGAATTGAGAGGAACTTTTCTTAAAAGGCAGTCTTCTACTTCCCTTCCAGCTAGACCTCTATTGCAATGCAAGTAAGAGGGAGAGAAAGAGTGAACTACATAATAATGCAGTTAACCTAAACAACATATTAGCATCATCCTAACCCCCACATAGTTGTATATAAAACCTAAAATCGCGGTAACTATAATAAAATTACATATAAAACAAGTATTATTGGAAAATCTCGTTATGGCAGAAACATAAAGATGATAATGTTTACATTCTTACAGCTTATTATTTCAGTGGTTATACACTACACAATCTGTTCTCAATTATAATTTCTGGGCAACTTAGGTCCTCGCATCATGCCATAAATTGAGATTCATGAATAATTTCAACTTGTTGAACCCCATTTAAATTCATAAAAACGAGAGGAACAAACCTCAAAGGCCAGTAAAGTTTCTAGAGCAGATATATCACTTTGACCAGGCAAATTCTGCAACACAAACTTTCCAGCATTCCATAATTTATTTGTGAATGCCTTGTTAGAGGTCAATCTCTCAGTTGATAAATTTAAATCCTGCAAAAAAGCTACTCAAATCAGTCAAAAGTTTAAGATAAGTTATAAACCAGCCACCATATGCATAAGCAACAAAAGACACTGATAAGTAAAATGAACATTTGATAAGTTATGGACCCGTAGCAAAGCAGCAAAAAGCAGACATGTGATCTTCTCCTTAAGAGGATAATGACCCATATCCATGATTTTCTTTAGACAATGACAAACCTGACCAGCAGTTCCTAAAGCAAGTGTGAATCGTAATGCATCTGTGCCAAACTCTTGCATTGTGTCAATTGGATCTATAACATTGCCTAATGTTTTGGACATTTTCCGCCCCTGAAACAATATCAGACAATATAAATTCTCTCGTATAATGCTAAGGAACTTCAGAATAACAAGCATGAATAAATGACCCCTTAACTAACCTCTAATGAAAAGAATAGCACAATATTTAACTAAGATATTACTATCCAGTTAATCTAGCTGCTCATAGTCATTCCATCCAAAACTTTCTCAAACAAGATATCCATTTCAAGAGTAATTAGTTTTTAATCCCTCCGTCCTGTATTAAACGTCCTAATTTCGTTTTTAGGATGTTCCACAATAAATGTCCTATTTCTATATTTGTAACTACTTTTATCCTACTTTTCCACTTATACCCTCATAATCTTTTTACCCAACTTTTGTTGGAAATTGAATAAATGAGAAAAGGCTTACATTGGGAACTGATGAATTATTATACCACTTTCTTTCTCATATTACCAGTATAACATGTCTTCTATTTAATGACTCTCTAAACTCTTTTTCTCTATTTATTCTAACTTTTAGTACTTATTAGGAATGTGTGAATAACAAAAAGAATGATCTAGAGAACTAATTAACATGGGAAGAAGTAATACTTCATAGAAAAGTGGAGAAATACTTCAATTAATAAGTAATTCAAAAGGGCAATTTAGGTAAAAAAATATATTACTAATCAGTGTGCCGAAACTAATTAAGACGTTTATTTTGGGACGGAGGGAGTAATATATAAAAGAAGCACCAATTGGTGAGCATCTTTAAAGTATGCCTATTTATAACACGTAAACTAATGACATCAAGAGAATATCCAATTACAGAACCCGTTAACTAATATTTTTGGTAACAAAAAGAGACCAACATTAGCACACTGGTTAAATTAACATGAGTGAATTTTCACAGATATAGTTGAACAAATACGAGTGAGAAATTATAGGCAGAGAGAGACTCCCACCCGAGAAGATTGTCATCATGCAAAGGTCTATGAGGGGAAAACAGGTGAGATAGAGAGATTCATGGAAAGAAGAAAAATAATGAATAAAGAATAGCCAAACCTTAATACAATGTCCCCAAAAAAATTCTGAGCACATGGTAAATCAGTTATAGCCTTACTCGTAAGTTCTACACTTCTACTCACTTGAGAATCCCTGATAAGTCCGTGTAGATAAACATTAGAAAATGGAACAGTCCCTGTGAACTCAATTCCCATCATCACCATACGTGCCACCCAGAAGAACAATATGTCATGCCTGTTCAGATATAATAAAGGTATTAATCTTCATACAGCCAAGTAAATGTAACAAAATTAACAGTACTCTTTTTTTAATTTGAAAATCAAATGAATGATGGAATAAGTTTAACTATATACATATAGCTAATCATACATGCTTCAAGTGAGCCATTTATCTGACAGAATAGGCAAGAACAATTTTTTAACATGCATAGGCATGAAAAAACACATAAAACCATTTATACATCAAAACTCTAAGAAATCTAACTGATTAAAACATTCATAAATCAGTACTAATTTCTAGGTACGTAATTCTCATGGATTATATTCATTTACTCATTCCTACGACAAAATTACATGGCTTTACCAGATAAGCTTCTGCTCAGCGAGGACCAATATCGAAAAGTAGAGATGGTATGTTGTCACACTAATTCAACATAATTCTTACTCTCTCTCTCTCTCTCTCACACGCACACACATACACACAAGTAATAATTTTCATAATAATATAATGGTGTAAACATGTTAAAACTAAAACATAACAGTGTATAATAAAAGAAATGAAACCGAAATTATCACTAAAACATTAACAGATGCCTAAAAATAAAAGATTAAAAGTAGACATTTAACAATATAATAATTAGACCAAGATCTAGGGTACAAATTTTGAATATATGTGTTTCACCCCAAAAAAAAATCAAGAGAAATTATCCTCTATAGAGAGTCCAATTTGGCTACAGAAGGGAAGTAGATGCTGGTCTATAATGTGAAAGGAATCATCTAGACCAAATTTAGAAAAGCTTCATGCATGGATGGCATCCTTGCAGTTGGTAATAAAATCACCTAAGCGCACGTGATAAGGAGTGTGAATCCTGACACAGAAAGGCATTTTGGTCGCCAATAGGGGAGATTAATGGAAGGGAAACAGATACATACCTGAACTTTGTATAATGTGCAAAACTGGATGCCTGTGGATCCAAACCTGCAATCTCACTGTTGCTTTCCTAGGTAAAGGAAGAACTTATTGAGCATATATTGATTGTCTTTCCCTTTCCTCTTCTTACACTATTCTCCCCAATTCTTCCCCAATTGTCAAACCAATCCTAACCATAAATTCAGTCCTCACCATTTACAGCCAATTGCCCAATATAAAAAGAGTGACAAAATATCATATATTCATATCAGCGCAAAGCTATCAGAAAATGCCTCACAACAAAAGTTGGAAACAACCAGAACACAAACTTGTCAATTCACAAGTTTCTGATTTATCACAAAATCTCCTCATTTATGATCTTGCGGTGGGCTGCCCATCCAATGCAGTAAACTTACCGGATTCATATCAATTACCATGTTGTGCAAGGAAAGAATGGATAATTCAATTGAGCAAATGGTAAAGGAGTAATTTCCAGACTCTGTCCCCTCATTGATTTTTGGGACTTCAAGAACGCTATATACAAAACTTGTGAACAAAGAAGAGCAGGAAAGACTACTTTCTCTCCATTTACCTTGAACATATAAAATAATAATATATATAACTTGAAATCATTAAGTACTCCTACATTGTGTCTTGTTCACGTGCACCTGTTCTCTAAACTTCAAATTTTACTTGAGCATAAATGAATAAAGCACAAAAAGAAAGATATCCCTTTCACATAATTAAGGTTATGTTTCTTCTTGTACTAGGTCTCTGCAGAAGAGATATGAAGAATAAACCAGTAATTTGCTAAATCATGATTACATTAAAATTTTCAGTATCGTAATGATATTTCAACAATTCAAGAACAAATAAAATGTGGTAGATGGAGGTATATACCCAGTTTCGAGCACAGATGTTGGGTAGAACCGCTTAAAATCCTCGGCTGACACATCAGGCCATCCCAAAGTACTAAAGGGCCATAGCGAACTACAAGAGGCAAGCATGTACTAAGTCAACTGTTAAAAAATTCTGCATCTGCATGCAACTTATGCATCCATATAACATAGTTCACCTATTATTTTACTAGTAAGCACACATTAGTTTACTCTCAAAGAAATACAAGGGGAACATAAAGAATTCCTTCACAACTTGGCTTCATGAGTCAAACAAGTTAGTAAACTGAACATGAACAAGTTCCGAACTGACAATATTTATTATCTTCGAGCAACTGTTTATGAATTAGTACTAGACAGGAAAGATGTCCTCAAATCCTTTACTTATACATGAACTGGTGCCATACTCAATCTATTTTAGTTTATAAAATTGTTCCTAATGCGGTACTTTAATATTGTTCTTTCCTATTTTCTAAACTAACAGGAGAAGGGGCAGTATCAGATTGTAACATTCAGAGTAACATAGTTCTGTGCAAATTTAAAGCTCTCAAAGTTTAACAACGGAAAATTTACAAAACAAATAACTGAAGTCGTTTCTATCCAAGTCTAAACAACTGCTTCTGTACTTGATATGATTTCTCATGCTTAAGTAAAATAAAGTTTGAGAACATGACTATAGACTTCTATGATTAACACCCTAAAGCCTGTTCTGCATATAAGAACAATAATCTCTATTATTAAACAAAGAGTTGAACGCTTAAATCAAGCAGAAACAGAATGGTGTACCATTATTGTACTAGACATGTTATGCGATATCCACAGGTAAGTTCCATCAAGTTTATCTTCTACTCCCTCCGCCCCTTAATATATGACGTTTTAGATATTCTCTATTTTCCCTAATTATTTGTCGTTTGATATAATCTAGGAGAATTAGCCACAATATTTTCAAAATTACCCCTCATTACTTCACCTAATTTTTTGAGATCTTTATTCACAATTCTCAAATGCTTTAACTCTTTCTCTCTCCTTATCACAACAAAACTCACTCCTATTTTCTCTCATTGCAATTCCCTAATTTTTGCTACATCCATTTTTTCTTTTCACTTTTTTCTTTCCCCTCTCGCTCTTGTTTAAAGTGTATATACTCTCATTTTCAACAATTTTTAGGTCTCTTCCTCTCCTCAGATTAATTATGGAGTTAAGAAAGTTTATTTTTTCAAAGATTTTTTGTCTCCATATATATGATGGAGATCTTCTTACATAGAGTTTGTTTAGTCATAAACACCATGGATTGCAAAGAAAACCCTCAATATGACAAATGAATGACTTTTCTTCTTCCAATTTAAAAGATAAATCCACTGGTGAGACTCCTTTGATTTGAATTTGCCGGCAGATACCAGCATCGATTTGAACAAGATCCCAGATGATGAAGGTGAACTTTATGTGGATGAGTTGTTTTATGGGGAGAGATAGAGAAAGAGAATATTAGTAAATGAGAGCAATGAGTTTTTTTAGGAGAAAATTATGGGAAAATGTTACGGATGAGAGAGAGTGTATGAGACAACTATAGTAATTATCGGAATTTAAGTGTATTATAGGCAATTGATATTATATTTAATACTATACAATCATTTCTTTAATATTTGTGCACAACTCTAAAACGACATATATTAAGGGACGGAGGGAGTATTACTTAAAAAACCGTAGTAAGTTTTGACATCAAAAAGTTGAAAACTTCTTCATAACTATAAATTTGCTCTACTATTACCACAACTCATATTAATCTAACAATTATTGGCTTCTTATTTTGTAGTCATAGGTATTAAGTACTCATACATCCCATAACCGAAAATCTTGGCCTGTACACACCAAGGTTCATAATTGGCATACCTGCAGTAATAACTGCAACTAAATTACCAAAAAACATATATTCTATTAACTTATGCAAGGCAGAACCAACTCTCAAAAAGCATGAACCAAAACAAGAAAATTTGATCTACAAACACATGTTCAAACGAGCAGAAAAGAACATTACATATACAAGTTAGCAGCAGCTTGCATTTAGTTATGCTTACTGAATCAAATAGGCATTAATCAATAGAAACATACAAATCTAAGGACGAGTTGAAGGCAATAACTTGTTAAGAACGATTAATGATCAAGCTACTATATAATGTACAAGATTTGTGTTCATTCTGACAAACCTCGAAAACCAAGTGTCAAGAACATCAGGATCCTGATATATTTCAACATTTTTTCCATACTTCTCACGAGCTTTGTTAAGAGCTTCTTCTGAGGTCCTAGCAACTATATATTCTTCTTCACAGTTTTTGCCCACAATGTACCAAACTGGTATACGGTGTCCCCACCAAAGCTGTCGACTTATGCACCAATCCTTGATATTTGATAGCCAGTGATTATATATCTGAATAATAAGCAGAACATACATGTAAGCTAGCTAGCATGCGACCCTGAAATGTGAAAATACCTTAATATCTATGAAGCATGCATACCATTATCAGCTGCACACCAGTGCCCATTTGTGTAGTGCATAAGATACGTATTGGATATGCCCAGATATGTGAGGCATTTAATAGAGGATTATTTAAGTTCAAATTTTAATATATATATATATATATATATATATATATATATATATATATTGGATACAGAATGGATATGAATTGAGTATGCCAGGGATGCATCACAGGTCAAATATAAATTTGAGGTTTTTAAAGTGGGACAAAGTGCAAAATAGTTGAGACATCTGCAAAATACCTAGTTAGTTTGGGTATTCTTAGACCGATTTATAAAAGTAGTATATATCAAAGGTTGCTTCCTCACCCATATAGTTTAGTTTCAGAAAAATGTTTTCTAATCTGAATTTGTGTCCCCCAAAACCTCTCTCTCTCTCTCTCTCTCTCTCTCTCTCTCACACACACACACATCAAAACTCCAGCAAACCCAAAATTAATTAATCAGTTTTAGCCAAGCTCAGCTCTAATTAGCAAGACGATATAAAGTCACTAAGAAATTTCTTTTAATATATATTTAACTTGCTAAAAAAAAGAGGGAGGAAAATAAAAGCTTGAGGTTGGGAAACACAAGGCCATGTAAAATCACTAAGGAATTTTAAGTTTACATACCTTCTCAAATCTCTCAGGCATGATGGTTAGTTCTCCTTTTTCAACTGCCTCGAGGGCCTTCTCAGCCAAGGGCTCCATAGTTACAAACCATTGTTTGCTTACCAAAGGTTCTATTATCTGATTGAAAATATATTAAATCATTGTAACTATGTTCAACTTAAATAATCAAGAGGATGTATCAAAACTAAAACACACTTCTCCACCACGTTGGGATCTAGGAACTCGTAAAGTGTAAGGCTCCTTTTTAACAGCTAAACCTGTATCCTCAAGATCTACCCAGAGCTTTTTCCGAGCTTCAAACCGATCAAGGCCACTAATTAAACAAGTGTAACAGCCATAAATTACACCATATTAGTACCTTTCACCAATGCAGTATGTTACAAACTTTCTACAGCCTAAAAAATTGATACCGTAACTTACCAGTATAATCCAGCAACGTCATTGAGCGTCCCATCCTTGTTCATTACGTTAAGTATGGGAAGACCAAGTTTACGCGCAAGAAGGTAGTCATTGTGATCATGGCCAGGGCTTATTTTTAATACTCCAGTTCCAAAATCTTTATCAACATACTGCCACATTATCAAGTTCCAGTATGTTTTAAAACATATCCGGAAAAAAATGAAATACGTGCAATAGCTCCTAAAGAAAGATGGTAAATTTAAACAACCTATTAAAAGAACATTCAACAAATGAGCATGACCTTTTTTTTTTGAGTCGAACAGTGTTCACTTTACAGACTATATCATTTAGGGAAAAAAGAGAAAGCAAGAATAAAGATAATTGCAAAGCAGGTAGGGCTCAAATACACCAACTCATTTAGTGGCTAGACAAGGACAGGGTGGGAGGGTCAGCTCAGAGGCCAAATGAAATCAAGGTTTGAAAGAAAGCCACTAGTTTATAGGGTACCACTGTGGCGGTAATGAAGATTATCAGAGTCTGTGGCGGTAATGAAGATTATCAGAGTCTAACACTAGGGATGTTCAAATCCAACGGTACAATCGGTTTTTTACCGAAACCGGCTCATCCGAACCGACCAGTTCGATACATTTTGGCACCGGTCCGGTAACGGTATAAAAAACCGGTAAATACCGAACTTTCCGGCACGGTAGCGGTACCTCCTTTTCCATGTTCGGGATTTACCGAACCGAAATCGGTATACCGAATGATGTTATATATACAATAGTATACATATATATATATATGTATATATATATATATATATATATATAAACCTTCGCCCAACTTCTTTCTTCCAACCAAGATTGCTATAAATAAAGGTGATTAAAGAATATGATGAAGGGATGGCAGAATAAGGTAATTAATTTGTGCTTCTTCAACTTCAGTGCGAGTAGATGAAGGGATGTTATTTTCTTCTTCAATCTTCACTTCTAATTTTCTTTTGGGTTTGTTCCTTGAGCAAATCAGATCATGTGGGGAGGCGGCTAGTGTTCACTGTTGAGGAAGGAAGGAGAAGACAGGGACTAGGGTTTTATTTAACGTTATGTCTCTGTCTCAAAATGGGCTTATATTTTGGGTTGAACATTTTAAATGGCATGATATATAGGTTTACAAAAAAAATTGTACCAACAGTTATGTCTCTTTGGTCTGAAGATGGGCTTTTATTTTGGGCTGGACATTTTAAATTGTGGATTTAAAAAAATCGGGTATTAACGGTATTTACCGGTACCGAACCGGTATCAAACTGGTTTAACCGGTTCGGTATATCAGTTTAATCGGTACCGGTTTCGGTATCCATTTTTGAGTAGCTTCGGTATTCGGTACTGTTCGGTACAGTAATTTACCGTTGCACACCCCTATCTAACACTACTACTTCCCAATTACGAGGATTCACCTTAAGGAATCGACGTATAGATTTTATGATTTTTGCTCTGAAGGAAAAGTGGCCTCCAAGTGGAAATTAAACTAGCATATACATTTGCATCCATTATTTGGTTTCTTTGATAAAAACTGGGAAGTGGATTTATATACCTTGTCAGAGATGATAGGCACATGACGGCCATATGCCATTGGAACAATAGCTTGCATTCCTATGTACTTAGAATAGCGTTCATCCTGCAAGAAACAGTAACAAATCCATTAATGAAAAGAGCTATTTTTTCAACAAAATGCCAACAATAGCATGTAACTTTTAACATCTCAAATAAAAGAGAAGCAACAGTGTCAAATATAATCAGAGTCATACCAAATTGTGAAGCATTCTTCAAGAGAAGCATGTTTTATTTTAATAGATTTAAAGTCCATAAAAATTGGAAAACAAGTATGTAATAGGAACCATGCAAAACAATGCCTGTTGCATGCCTATCAGCACCATGTCAGCAAGATCGGATCAGGTCCAAAATCTGAAAGAGTACAAGTTATTTTAAGGCTGATAATCATCGTAGTAGTGATGCTGGCTTTTAATCAGTTAGTAGATTGCTCACTGGGTTTTCATGTATGGGTTTGCAACTCTTTAAAAGTTTGTCTAGTTAAACTGTTAAAGTCAAGTAATTCCCTATTAAGGAGTCCAAGTTGTCCTTTTATGAAAAGGGCAAAAGCCCAAAAACTGCAGAGAAAATGGTCTCAGAAAAGCTACAATAGAGATGTCATTTACCACTGATATTATCCTCAAATTTGAACAACAGTCAGCCTCCAAAGCACTTTGTCTGTGCAAACTTTGTGTTACAAATTTAGACAAGTGTTTCCCAATTAATTATTTTCTTACTTATCTAGGAGACCCCTCAATTCATGCCATCTCTTATTTCCCCTTAAATGTCCCGGTAGGGACCACAGGTAAAAATGACATTGCCATAAATTAACTTATCTTCCTGTATATGTTGCTCTATTGTCATATATAAAATTGATGTGTGTTTTTCCCTTTCTGAGGTAAATGTCATGAAGAAAATATGGCTTCAAAGTTCCAACTAAACTGGGTTGGAGGCAACTAGGGTTCACAGTTTAATATTAATTTTATATAAACATTCTAAGATATATTAATATATGAAAATATAGCGTTAAGGAGATGTATATCAGTTGGCACAAATGATCAGCTACTAGAAATTCTGTAAAATCATTAAGTTCATTAAGATACACAGAAATAAAGATTCTTCAATATGACATGAAACAGCTGAATAAGCTTCTTTTAAAAAGATTTTAATAAACAGAAAAATGACCTGCCAGAAGATCCAAATATGCTCTATACGCATATAAGACCTACTAGAAGATCCACATATGCTCTATAAGAAGCTAGTGTAGTATAGTAATCCATTACCTACCACTTATAAGTAGAATCATAGGGTCTAGCTTCAACTCACAGTTCCCAGTTATCTTATGAATACATGAATAACATATCTTCCTCATAGACATGCTCTAATATAGTCAAATAACTTCTCTTAAATAAAGGTAACTGATAGTACCCATCTCAAAATAGAATTAAGAATAGAAATAAAGAGAGAAATAGAAGAAGAGAAACACAATGTGAGAAATAGAGGAAGAGCAAAGACTACTGATGAGGATGGAAGCAAAAAAGAAATTTAATATTATTAAGTTATTATTATGTATTATTATTTATGGATGATTTCAATGTAATTAGTTTATTTAGTAGATAAGGTTAGATATATATTTAATTATATTAGTAGAATACTCTAGAATATTAATTATTTAAGGTAATAGATAATTATTAGGATTTTATTTCCTTATTTAAAAAGGTTACTTAATATTTTACTTAGCCACCAAGTATTAGGGTTTTTTTTATTTCTATATAAATAGTTATAACCCATCAGTATGAATTGATATTATTGAATTAAGCTTTGTGCTTTGTGACTTTTAGCCTAATTATTTTCTTCGACTCTCATTTATTATTGTCTCCACCCTTGTCCTACATCATAATGGCATCAAAAGCCAAAAGTTCCTGATATATTTTGATTTCACTCAATTCCTTCCGACCCTAATATTCCGTCCTTCATCAATTGTCGAAGTTCGCCAGAGAGTCGACACCAATATCCGAGACAACAACGTAGTCTCAAATCTATCCCAATTTTTTTTATCCTAAGCAGTGTTCTAAAAATCCCCGCCTAGGTCCGATTAATCCCCGCTTAAGCGCTAGTTGGTCCTTTACTGCCTTGATTTGGCTGAGGCCTAGGCCTCACCTAGGCAGAATCTGACCTCTATTTTGAAACTCTACAATACTTAAATGAATTTGTTAAGCCTAAAAAGATTGTTTTTTTTGTAATATTTCATGTAAAATTTTAAAAAATTACATCTAATATATGTTTTGTATAGAAAAAAAAGTATGTATAATAGAAAAATAAATAAATGAGAGCACCTAAGAAAATGCCTAGTCTGTTTAAGAAAACGCCTAGCGCTAGGCTCCCCCTCCGCCACCTAAGTTTTCTTAAATATTTTAAAACACTGATCCTAAGAAAAAAATTTGCTACAGTGTTGTACAAATTGGTATCCCAAAGGTTTCTAAAACTTTCAACTTTAGCACTTAAAGTTTCTGAAATTTTCAAACCATCCTCCAAAGTTTTTGAAATTTTCAAATCAGCCCTCAAAGTTTCAGACAAGTTCAAATTAGTCCTTGTTTCGTTGTATTTTCTGCACTTATGCCCTCGACCCCAAAAAAAAAGAAAAGAAAAAAAAGGAGTCTTGTTTTATTTTCTTTGGTTACCAATAATGCGCTTGTATCTAAGATGGAAGCGATGTCCAAAAACTATGGTGCAAGAATTGATTCTTTAGAGGCCCAAATGAAATCCTTAACGAAATCAATAAATACTTTGCTCCAACACAAGTCTGATCAAGAAAAGGGTGAATCTTCCACTGTTTCAACGACGATGACTAAGGAACCACAATTGACAGAGACTCTCAATGCAAATGACACTAATTGGGAAGAAATTATGCAATTCAATGACAAGTCACAAGAAGATGAAATTGAAGTTGAGGATACAACGAGCAAGAGTGAGATTGAGCAGAAAGTTGATGATGTATAACCAAAGCCATGGCCGGATGGGGTAGTATAGGACCTATGCTGAATTTTTATTTTTATTTTTTTTATAGGTATATGAGTGGGGGGCAGAATTTATAAGTTATTAAACTCAAGGATGCAGATTAAGAGAAAAGTTATACTTAGTGGGAGCAAAGAAAAACAATTCCATTCTAATCTATATCTACAAAGTAAAGACTACAGAGTAACAGAGAATCAGATAGCATCAGAGCATACTTGAAAGAACTCGTTCATCACTTCCTCTGCTTGGCTGAAAGCCTGAAACGCCACGAACACCGCGACTTCTCCTCTTCTCAGTGACGACCACCACGACCTCGTCTCCTCTTCTCATTCCATTGCAGTCTCTACCTCTCACCCTTTGTGCATATCAGACTTAGAACTTAGAAGGTAACTAAATTAGGGCTTTTTTTTGCTCCGGGGCTAATTTAAGACCTACTAAAGCGTACACCTTTTAGATGCCCCTCGGGGAGCGTGCATATTAGATATCTTAATAGGGTGTGTGATCATTGATGTTATCGAATTTTTGGGCTATGCTACAAGGTTACTATAACCTTAGTCGATAAGGTTGTGGATTAAAAGATATATTGCATACATTGAAATCATTTTTGAATGTGAATTCGTTTTGTTATTATTTATTTTAGTTTTGAAAGTATATTTACTATTGTTATCGAACAAAAAGAATTTTGAAAAAGTGTTTTGCAAATTATACTTGATCCACCTAAATAGTAAGGATTGTCACTTGTTGAGCTTTATCGCTCACCCTTTACAAATTTTTACAGGTCCTATCGTTGAAAGCTTATTTGATACGCTTTGGATAGCTGTAGATTAGTTTATGATGTTATTTCTTTTTGTTGTTGAATTTTGATATAAAAAAAACTCTTAGTTTCGGGCAGTTGCGTCTCCATTTTATGATTTTGGTATTTAATAGTCCTTCATTTGAATTGGATTGAAAGATGTTTATTGTTGGGTTTAATTTAAGATTATTGTTGAGTTGTTTGCACGCGATTGCTATTGTTGTCTTGCGGGCCTTTGAGCTTGCGACATGTAACACTTCGGACCTGTAGTGGGTTCGGGGTATTACACAGAAACTACTGAATTTTGTAATGTGCATGGGATAGTTGTTCGAGAAATGGAAGATATCTTTTCGGTTCAAGGGAGATCACGGGGTGAAAAAGTCATCAATCTTCATCACTTTTAAGTTGAGTTACTCTATACAGTGATAGATAGTCAACTTCAAGAATTAAATGATCGATTTGACAATGTTAATACAGAGTTGCTCTCATGTATGGCGTGTCTTGATTCAAGTAACTCTTTCTCAGCATTTGACAAGGAACGGTTGATTCAATTTGTAAAGTTTTACCCGTTGGAATATCAAGATAGATTTTTGGGGGATTAATGATGAACTTGAAACTTACATTTCAGATGTGAAAAATGATCCTGAATTTTCTAATGTGAAAGGAATTGATGAACTTACTCAAAAGTTGATTAAGAAGGATAAGGCTGATTTGTATCCTCGGAGTTTATTTGTTGTTGAAATTGGCTTTGATTTTGCCGGTTGTTACTGCCACGATGGAGAGGATATTTTCAGCGATGAATATTATTAAAACCACTCTCCGAAACCAAATGTGTGATAAATGGTTAAGTGATTGTTTGGTTCCTTACATTGAAAATGATGTATTTGAAATGATTGATAATGAAGCTATTTTAGAATATTTTCAAGCTATGAGGTCTAGGAGGATAACATTGTAATTTGTAACTATTATTATGATTAGTTAATATTATGATTAGTTCAAGTTTTTTCTATTTACCTTTAACAAAAAAAATAGTTCAAATCCGCCTGAAAAAATTCATGGATCCGCCCCTGCCCAAAGCAACTTGATATTACATAATATGAAGAAACCTACCATCAAGTCACCGCTTTCGTAATCAACAAGAGCTCCAACCAGAAGCGAAACAAAGCAGTTTATTCCTTATTGTTTTCTACTTATCAATATGTCTACAAAGAGGGCCAAATTTCTTGCATGTTTGGAGTCCAGTTCGTGGATTGTGGATTCTTCTATACTTCAAAACTCAAGGACAAGTTTTTTTCAAAGGAGAGGAGAATGATGAGGATGGACGCAAAAGAAATTTAATATTATCAAGTAATTATTATGTAGTATTATTTATGAATGATTTCAATGTAATTAGTTTATTTAGTAGATAAGGTTAGGATAAATATTTAATTATATTAGTAGAATACTCTAGAATATTAATTATTTATGGTAGTAGATAATTACTAGGATTTTATTTCCTTATTTAATTAGGTTACTTAATATTTTATTTAGCCTCCAAGTATTAGGGGTTTTCTTATTTCTATATAAACAGTTGTAACCCATTATTGAATGATTGATATTATTGAATTAAACTGGCTTTTAGCCTAATTATCTTCTTTCTCTCCTTTATTCTTTCCTCCACCCTTGTCCATCAACAACCCATATCCAAGGGGGCAGAACATCCAACGATTTAGTTTCATGTAGAAACAAGCCTCCATTAGATTAAACTCTAACCTGATATATATTCTTAGTGCCTTTCCCTTGAAAGCATGATACATATGTATACAAGAAGCAAATAAAAATAACTACCCACTTATCACAACTCCTAACTCACATCCACCACTAAATATAACTATCCAATCCACTACAAGTGCATAAAATTAGGACTCAATTATGCCACTACTACTTCCATAAAACAAGAATTCCTCTAAAGCCTAATTAGAAATTACTTACAAGTAAAAACCATAACAATTTAACTACATAAAAATATAGGTACATAACATAGACGTTCAGCTTCTTAATTAGAGGCCTCTTGCGCAATTCAAGATACAGTGAAGGCTACACTAGAGAGAATTATGCCACATCTGTTATGTTTTGGATTAATGAGTCTCACTCGACTACGTTATATCACTGGGTGAATATTAGTTAGAAATCTACCTATCCAGATATTAGACGGTATACACTTGTAACCTTTAATATATAGATTCCACCCATCATGCCCCTTTATTTAAAGAATTCTGTAATGGATAAGATTTCTGGTGTAGGGACTATCTGCATGCTTAAGCATACTAAATGTCAAAATTCTCAATGTAACAGCAACATTTGACTAAGAATCTAGAAGTTGCCACCATAAGTTTCTAACAGGTCCTTCGCATCGCAGGTTTTGCACTGTCCTGCTGCATTCCAAAAATTTTCCAATTTCATTTGGTAGATCAAAACTTACAATTGTGAAGTACTATACTAGAAGTCAATGGGCACGACCGTAAGACGAAGAATAGACGGTCAAACTGACAAACAAGTACAAAACAATGTACCAAGCGAGTAATTTAAAAATACAATTCTAGCTAACGTAATCTAGAATCATTGTTCCCAAATTTTATGAGCAAGGAGGATAGGAGCATATTTTAAAAGTATTGGCAAGTACTCAACAGAAAACTTTCACAGTTGTACATGATAAACACTTCCATTCATTTCCCTGGAGATAAAAAAGAACAGCATGCCATTTAGACTGATACATATCAACAAAAAAGATCTTTCAAAAAAAAAGTATTAACTAAAAAGAAAATCATACACTTCATACTAGGTAGGTTGTACATCTCCCACATATGAGTCCAACTGCAATCAAACTTACCTCAGGATGCACTGCAATAGCAGTATCGCCAAATAAAGTCTCTGGCCGCGTTGTTGCAATTGTCAGAAAGTCACTCCTAGAGGTATACAAAATCGAAAAGCCCATCTGGACTTAGTACGGATTATAAGACAGTAAACACTCACATAATTACAATTCTGAAGGAAAAATAAATAACTACTCAACATAATTTTTGCATAAGCATCTACATGTGTTCTAAGCACTAAACAATTGAGAAATAAACAAACATAAAGGCACCAGTGTACTATAGCATCTACAAGCAGCACCTCAATCTAATAAAAAGAATCTACTATGCCTCAAGTGCTTGGACGGCAAACATGGCTTGATATCTTAGGTTCTTATGCTTTTTATCTTCACTTCGGAAATTTAGCCACAAACCAATTGTTAAGAATAATCCTTGTATTCAAGATGGTTTCTTCTCCAGAATCTTTACGATTTCTATAAGAAAATTGAATAAGAACTGGAAGGGTTTTTATTACATAATTTACTTGGTCAAATAAGTATACCGAAATTACTGGAAAAACATTTTTACATCACTAGGCCAAAAACTTTAAGAATTTATAAAACAAAAAGAGTAGGGGAACTTGTTTAGCTTTCCGAACTTTCCTATGATATATTCCTATAAACCATATATAAATTACATAATACACAAATTGGTTTCAAATAGAAAAAGAGTCCTTGATGTAGGACAAGGCCTTGAAAATTGGTTGGATCAATATAAGAGGCTTTGGAAGCCTATAAAATAGAAGTTGTATTTTAATTAGTTTCTTTTATTTGCAGTTAACTTGTTTAATTTGTGATTATCTTATTAGAGTCCAATTTAGGCTAAGAAAGTTGTATAGGAGTATTATAAATAGTGGTGTACTTCATTATTTTGATACATTGAATAATTAGAACTAATTGAATTTTGTTAAAAATTATGTGTGATATTTATCCTTTGTCCTAAAATCCCCGTCCCCATCATTTTGGTATCAGAACAAAATTCAATACATCCTCATTCGTCCAAAAATCAGTGCCATCACCTGAGCCAAAAAAACTGCCTAGCCAAACAAAGCCTTATCTAAACCCTAAACCATCTCCCAAACCCAAAACGTAACATCACATCATCGTCTACAACGTACTTCAATCGTTAACCTTCATAATCCTCAAATTTCAGCACCCATCCAAATCAAGGAACCCTAGATTGCAGCCCATCTTTTCAGTTTCGAAACAGACCAACAAAAAGAAAGGTAAAAGAAGAGAGAAAACGAAAAACAGAAAGAGAAGAAGTGAAAACTCGTTGTCGTTACACCTCGCCATCTTTACTGCTGTTTCCCGACGTCAGAGTCATCTCCATCTTCGTCTTCATCTACTGCTTGCCTGAAACTCACGTTAATAATATAAAGGATACAAAGCCAAGATAGCATACCTGGGAGTATAAATATCTCCTGACAAATTATAGTTAGGTACCCATATTTTTTATAGTTTTCTAATTTAGTCCCCTAAGTTTTCTTAACTTCTAAAATACCCCTGAAAACTTTACATATCAGTCCTTGTATTTTTCTCTTCTTTACATCTAGCCCCTGAAGTTTCATTAGTTTCAGTTCAGTCCCTATTTCCTTTTATTTTTTACACTTAAGCCCTAGATCAAGTCCAAAAAATAGCTCTATATTTTTATATGCAGGAACCATGGTAAATGCGGGAGAAATCAACGCCAAGCTTGATGCTTATATGTTACAACAAGATGAGCGTCTCAAAAAGATTGAAAATTCAATCACAACACTTACTGCAAATGTTCAGGCTTCTATTACAACACTTACAGTAAAAGTTGATGTACTCACGGAACTCGTAGATGAGGGACAATAAGATACTCATAAAAATTTTGAAATCCTCATCAAGGATCTTAATCATCTGAAACTACAGCAGCATGACCCTATTCCACGAATTAATCTTCATGTTCCATATCCTAAGATGAATGCAGTGGATAGAGTAGCAAAATTAGATGTTGGAGATTTCAATGGCGATAATGGTCCCGAAACATTCTTCGATTGGATTCATAGTTTGGAGAGCTTCTTTCGTTGGTATGAATTATCCGATGAAAGGAAACTTTTCTTTGCTGAATCGAAGTTGAAAGGAACAACTCGTATTTGGTGGGATCAACATCAGCGAAATTTATATACAACTACGAGAAGATGAGAAGATATGAAAGCTGCAATTGACACGATGTTTTGTACCTGCGGATTATAAGTAGCGAGCATATTTGTAGTTAACTGAGTTGGTACAAGAAAGTAAATTTGTAGCCGAGTATACTTCAATGTTCTACAGTTTGATTACACGGTCTGAATTTCCTTGGGTAGAAGAAGTTTTAATCTCCATGTACCGTCGAGGATTGAATCTGGAGATTGCAAGTGGTGTAGCTACATGTAAACTCTTGCTCTTGGATGATGTTGTTCAAGTTGCCACCCGAGTAGAGGATAATTTGAAAAGGAATTCTGTTAGGCCTCCAATACAAGTCTAATCTCGGAGGGAGCGTACTTTTGTGGAGCCTGTTTTAAATAGGTCAATGGAAATCGTCAACAAGCCCTTCAGCTACTAGTAAGCCTAATCGTATCCCATGTTCTTTTAATGCTAGCAACAACCATACATCTAGGTGCTATAACTGTCGTGGTTTTGATCACATGTCTTTCCCGAAGATGAATGTTGTCTCTTCTCCCTCTACACAACTTGCTATTGTTGACAAAGCATGCGGGAAAGCTGACTTAAACGAAAAGAATTGCAAGCCGATAGACGACGAATATGAGCTCGATGAGAAAGATTTAGAAGCTAATGCTCATTTAGAAGGATGTTTAGGTGTTCTTCGACCTTTACTTGTTGCCCAGAAACATAAGGATGATCCTAAAATCCATCGTGACGAATTTTTCAGATGAATGTCATGTGCGGGACAGGTGTGCTCTCTTGTGATTGATACTGGGAGTTGTACGGATGTTATCTCTGAATAAGCAGTTAAGAAACTTAGGTTAAAAGTTGCATCGGTTACCAATACAAAGTTGCGGCTTACCCAGAGGTGTTTGGTTACATTTTTCGTTGACAAGCTTAAGGATACCGTTATGTGTGATGTTTAATCCCTTAAGGTTTGTCACATTATCTTAGGGCGTACATGGTTATGGAATCGTCATGCGCAATGATGCTCGTGCTAATATCTATTCGCTTATCAAAGGCAATACCAATTTCACTCTTACTTGTGTTATCGACATGCCAAATTTCAAGTTTGAAAAGAATTCCTTGGTGATCCAGCGTGCTTATTCTTGTGTTGATGTTTTTAACTCGACGGGGTCGAGTTTTTTTCAACGGAGAACTGATGTAAGACGAGACCGTGAAAGTTGGTTGGAATAATATAAGAGGCTTTGGAAACCTATGGAATAAAAGTTGTATTTTAATTAGTTTCTTTTATTTGCAGTTATCTTATTTAATTTGTGGTTATCTTATTATAGTCCAATTTAGGCAATGAAAGTTGTATAGGAGTATTATAAATAGTGATGCACTTCATTATTTTGACACATTGAATAATTAGGATTGGTTGAGCGTTGTTAAAGATTATCTGTGTGATATTTATCATTTGTCCTAAAAACCCCGTCCCCATCAGTCCTGGTATATATTGCGAACGATTTATGCCGAATTACGATTACGACGTATATCAATACATAAGATTTGATAGATTATGAAAATTAGTCCACTGTATCAAATACATTGTAAAAGTAATACTAATTATATTTATCCACGTAACTCGCAATAAAAAAATCAACATGTAAAATCGCAATATATATCATTATCCATAGAAAAATAAAAGATAACAATCTGAAATAAAAAAATGGAAAAAGGAAAACGAAAATCTGGGCCCAATTTACCTTTTTCTCCATTTGAAACAAAAAAAATGTATAATTTAAAGTGGAAAATAACATAGACCAAATGAACAAGTGCTCCAATTAGTGATGTTACCATTAGATCACCCCCACCCCAAAAATCAAGGAAGACAAAAAGGAGACAAAGAGAGCAACAATTGAAGAATAATTAAACAACATTAAAGCAGTAACAAGAATAACCTTAGCGACGAAGTGTTTGCTTATCAGTTATGTTAATAACTTTGTACCAGAATTAAATAGGAAAAATGAAGAGCCACATTTCACGGGGGCTGCTTTTAGCATTCCATTTGTTTAGTCATTTTGATTTTTAAATCTACCTTTCCTCGGACCATCAAATTCTAATCGATTTCTAGCTTCATTTTGGATATCGCTCATTTTCAACTCTCGATTTTTCTTCTTTTTTTTTTAAAATGCAGAACACAATGAATTTAGTGCAAATAATATTTGCCCAAAGAATGAATGATTTTCTACCTAAAACGATTGAATGTGAATATCCACAATTCAACTAAAGACTAAACCTATATCACACTAGCTAAACTCTTTCCCATTCTAAAGTCAATGGGCAAAAACACTCCCTATTCAGTTCCAGTTATCATAGTTTCTAAAAAGTAACTGAGATTGATCCAATGAATATTGAAGTAAAAAAAAGCTGAATATTCATTACATAACAAGTGTTTCGCAATTTGAAGAGTGGGAGATAAAGGGGGTGGATGTTTTATAGTCTCTGCTTGTTGAGGTTGGTCAATTTCAGGAGGGGATGATTCCATGCAGTGGATCCCTCATCAAGGTGGTAGGTTCTTGGTGAGTTCATATCACAAGACTTTACAGGGGGCAGGGTGGTTGTTTTCCTTAGAGAGGCATCTGGTCTGTGGGTTCCCAAGGAAGGTGGTATTTTTCTCTTGGATAACTGCTTGGGGAGCTACTTTCAGGATTCCCTATAACAGGGGGGAAGTATGTGGTAAACCAGTGTTACATGTGTAAGAAGGCTTTAGAATCGACCATTTATTTACTTTTACAATGCGAGTTCATTAAACTGCTATGGACGTTATCCTTTATGATGTTCGGTGTGCCCTGGGTAATGTCAGGATAAGTCCAAGCCTTGTTAAAGGTGTGGAGGGGAGTAAGACTCCCAAGGAGAAGTAAAAGGTGCTGGCGGATGTCGCCAAATTGTTTATGGTTGTGATGTGGATGGAGAGGAATACTAGATATTTTGAGAGGGATAAGCATATAGAAATTTATTCTCAAGCCTCCTATGGCTATCTGTATTTGATTGAGTCTTTTATTTATTTTGTGTTGGAGTTTTCCCTTGTAGCATGAGATGACTTCTTTTCATTTATTTTCTTCTTTTTTTCTAATGTCTGGGCTATGATTCTTGCTTGTCATGCTCTTCGTATACTCCATGTGTACTAGCATGGCAACCCCTTTTGATGTTTATCTTTACGACTATATATGGTCACTTATCATATATATATATATATAGGGCCGATCTAGGTCCAAAGTTGGATGGAAGGCTATAGCCTTCCAAACCATCTTGGACCATCTAGATAAGGCCTGGCACCACCTTTTATTAATAATCTAGACGGTCCAAGATGGGTTGCAAGGCTATAGCGTCCCATCCAACTTTGGACATGGATCAATCCCAATGTATGCATGTGTGTGTGTATAAATATATATATATATATATATATGTATATACACGGTCCGTCTCTCCAACGAACCATAGAGAGTGAACTACAAACGAACCGGCTATAGCGACGGTTTTTTCCGTCGCTATAGCATAGAAAGTCGGTTTTTTATGGTATAGCGACGTAAAAAACCGTCGCTATAGCCGGTTCGTTTTTAATTCGCTCCTTATAGTTCGCTAGAGAGACGGACCCTATATATATATATATCCACTAAACATACACATATATACCTAGAACTTAACCTTCAATTGGTCAACTAACCGAGTTAGACATCATTTAAAAGCTCTATAATCCATGTCAGCCAAAATAAATTGAGTTAAAAAGTAAAAGACAACCGTGAACAGTCAGGAAACTACCTTGAACCTCCGGCAACGCGATATTTGATGTAATATAGAGCACCAGGTTCTTCAGAATATTCTACTTCCTGAGGCAGCGACAGATTTTTCATGTTAAATAGAACGAGTTTTAGAACATCAAAAAGCAACAACAATATAATGCACATCAGACTAAACACAGCGTAATACCAAGTCTGACACTGCAGTCTGTAAACTAGGGGACCAATTGACCATGTAAGAGCCTGCAAGAAACATTGATTTATGTGATCTCTGATAAAAACTCATACTAAAAACAAATATTCGGGAGGGCTAATGATGAGCCTCTCCCCTTCCCCCCACCCCCAAAATAAATAATAATAATGCTACTATCACATAAAAGTATCGCATACTGCTCACATAATGCATGGGGTGGCACCCATGAATTTGTTGTTGAGTTAAGTGGGCCATGTCAACAACAAATCCATGGGTGCCACCCATGAAGTATGTGAGCGGTATGTGATACTTTTATGTGATAGTAGTATCATTGAATAAATAAATCAATATAGAGAAAAAAATCAGTTAGTGTTCATCTTTTTTCTGTTTTTCTGTCTATGATGAAAACTAGCTGCCAACAGGATAAATATGACTTTCGTTTGTCTTAATAATATATAAGAACGGAATCAAACCCATCATAGGTTAACTCTCTAATTCGTTTCTGTCTAAATCTTTTCCATTTGCTTCCACAGTGCACGACAAGGGCAATAACATTCCAGTTCAGATAGCGACATATTGTAACAGAGCAACCAGGTACCACAAACATGTGGTACTCTACTTGTTATTACCCACCAAAGATCCAGCAGGAAATGGATAGCCAAAGGATCATATCTACATCCCACTAGGACAGTAAAGGAAGCCTATCTATACCTCGCATCAGTAGACTACCATGTGAGATTGGTAGAAACTGAGTTACTGAAAAGGAGATCAAGGATTTAAGAAGGGATAATTCTGATGCCCCAAAAACCAAATCATACATTACAAAAGTATGAAGGTTTGCAGTTTTATAAAGACGTTTGAGGTAATCAATACTAACAACTTGGGCTTAAACTTTAGGCCCACTTTGGTGAAAACCATTCCTTCAAAAGTTTTGTTTGGCCATCAACATTCGAAGCTCTTAAATTTTAAATCAACTCTGCAACTATTTTATCTATAATTAGAGATCTAGCTCTTAAATTTTGAAGTACAAAAAGAATTCTGAAAATTAAGCATACAGTGGTTGACATGTCTGGTAAAGGAGAAGCAACTACACTACAATATAAGAAATCACATCTGCAACCCCATAAAGAAGTATAATCAAATGCATTGATATTGGGTAGGTCTGCTGCTCAAATTTTTATTAACCTCTCTTTCAGAACATAAAAGGAAAGAAAAAGGTATGGTGCTCCTAAAAATTATTAGGAAAACACCCGAAGACTTTTACAACCATGCTACCTATATACTGGAAGTCCCTCTTTTTCTTTTTCTTGATTTTTTTTATTTCACTGATATTGGAAGTCCCTCTTAGGTTCATAGGTTGTATTTTTACTCTTTAGTTGAATTACACTTGGAAACTATACTGAATAAATAAATAACTACAAGCATTAGAGAACCAACAACCACAAAAATAATGAAAAATAAAATTAGGTTAGGACCTTGATAGATGAGGCCTTTCTCATGAAGCCTAATAAAAGCCTCAACTACAGCTCCTGCAACAATCAAAATCACAAACTCAGAAAATATTACATACAGCTGAGAACAAATGCCAAATGCCCAAATGTATATATACATATTAAAAAAAATTGTCAAAGGTATAAAAGAAGCCAAAGACAAAGATTATAAATAAATTACTTTAAAACTTCATATAAGCAGCCTGATATACTATCCTCGAGATCAAAATATTAATATTATCCTGAGCTATATCAAACACCGTTTTTTTTACTGGTTCTAGTTACTGGATTGAAAACCGTCTTACGACTTAGCTGCTCATCAAGAGTGAAACGTTCTCTGGTCCAATCACAAGAAGCGCCAAGTCTCTTAATCTGATTTGTGATAGTTCCACCATACCTATGAAAAATGTATAGGAAAAAAAAAGGTAATAAGTATCCAAATAGGAGCTATATTTGAATATATATATATATATGTATGTATTTATGTTTGTAAACATATAGCCAATCAAAAAAAATTATGTACATATATATGCGTGTATATATATATATATATAATGACCTGCTAACTAAACCTTTTGACCAACAATCCTTATCAATAAGTAATCACTCCCAAGGAACTGAGAAGCATATCATCCTTCAAAATGTCAACTTAAGTATATATGCATATGTGATATGGAAACTCATTTTAATTTTTGTTTCGGTTAATTGAGATCGGGGGGGTGCATTAAAATACAAGAACTCAGAATAATATGGCACGATAGTTATTAAGTAAATCATTATATTTTTAGTTATCTAGAATCAAGCAACCAATATAGTGAAAAGTGAACTCTATAGTTTCCAGTTTATACTATGAATCTTATATTACAATCTTCATATAGAGAAATACACCCACCAATCAAAAGAAAATCAAGAGGGGTAAAACATACACCCAACATAAAAATATCATGCAAATATATGTCACTACTTTCCACCACTTAAACTTCAATACTTCATATCCTATAATGTCGGTTATTTTCTCAATATTCTTAATCTCGTAAGCATTTCCCTCTCTTTATCCTGTAATGGGCTTCACTATCATTTGAAATTTTGGAAGGTTTAGAAGAAAATGAAATTCATATCCCAGTGAGGGGGGTGAAATTTCCAAAAACAGATAACATATACTTATAAGAGCATTCACAACAGTTTCCTTATCTCTATCCCTACTCTGCAGTGCTATTGGGTCATTCTGTAAGATAGGGATTCAATTTTTTCACTATGTACCCAACAGGTTCCTTATATTGATTCCTTAAATATTAAATTTTGAAATTTAAAATTTAAAAGTTAAAATTTGAAAGTTCCAACAGTCAAATCATGTTTTAACCGTTGTAACTATTTTTTATTTAAAAGTAACTGTTGTTTGAATTTAAAAATTGAAATTATTTTAATTTAAAAATAGATATTGCTAGAAATCAAAAAGTGCAACGATCATTATGTGTTTATGAGCACTAAAACAACATTATTTTAATTATAAAATAATAAAATTTATAATTAGTAGTAATATTTTTTACAAAAAATGATCAAAATCAAAATTTAACTGATTTTTAATTTTTTTATAGTTCTCTTTCTTCTCTAAATCCTCTGTTTAAAAAATAAAAATGAGTGAATTTGATAGGCATACCCAAATTAGCAATTAAGTGAGATAAGATCATTTAACCAACATAAAATAACAATAAATAGAGTGTGAAATGTCATTTTACATAAATAGGGAACGCTCTTTTGATTCCCTGACCCTGAGGAGTAAAATCATATATAGGGATTAAAATAGAGAATTATATAAGGATAAGGAAACTGTTGGATACTGATTTATTGATATATTCTTCAAATGTGGGGATAGAGAGTTTCTTAGGGAAACTGTTGTGAATGCTCTAAAGATCAACTCAGCAAGAACTTGAAGATCCATGACAACATGTAACTGAACAAAAATTGTGTAGATATTGGTTATCAATCACAGGGATATACAAGTAAGAAATAAAAGTAATTTAAAAAAAAACATACAAACATCTTTTGCATAGATTAAGACCAGTCAGTGCAAGATGAATGAGTAGCTATACTTCTCTTTCCACCCCCAAACTCGCTTTGAGAACTCATCTCTACCCAGGTCAACTCGCTTTGTTCCTTCAGAAGCCAGCATTCTTTCCACAACTAACTGAAAGTAACATGCATTAGCTTCAAAGAAGAAAAAGAGAGTATTCAAAGAATAATAACAGAAAGAAAACAGAACAGAACAAATCACATGTGCCACAAACTTATGAAAATCATACAGCATCATATCTTATATGGTACTCTACAAAAACCAAGGAAACTCACAGATATGCTCAACAGACTCAGAATGAACTGGAATCATCTTTTTCAGTTAATCGCAATTCCTGTAGTGCATTACTAAGCATCGTACTCCATCTTTTATTCTTCAGTACAAAAGCTTCATAATCATACATAGGATAATAGGGGAGGAAATAGCAAAGTGACTAGACATACTAAACTCTCCAACTTCCATATTCAAATTAATTTTGACATCTATACTATTCCAAGTATTTTCCAAACAGAAGCTCATGTTCATTGCATTAACATACATTGATGTAATTTCAAAGTTAGAGAATATCTATCAAGTTAAAAGAACTTCTACATCTTCAGTAATCATAAGAAAGGATATGATAGTGGCAATGATTAAAGAGACCGAGTTACAAAAAAAATTAGGGAGCGCAGCATATTGTCTACACAGATAAAGATTGGGTAAGAAAATAGGGAAAATTTTAGCCTATATAGCTGGAATCAAACCTGAGTTGCAATGCCTGCATGATCAGTTCCAGGAAGCCAAAGTGTAGGACTTCCCTTCATACGGTGGTATCTGACCATGATATCCTGGAATGTAAAAGGCAAAAGTATAATTGTAGGTTGACATTATCACATTGAACAAAATGGTGAAAAGAGGACAATGGTAACAAGTAAAGCATTTGTTACGGCTTCCTACAACACCATCGGATAAGGATGTAACCAAGCATCATATCTTTAGGTTGAGATACGATTATGGAGAGAGAATGTAAGAGATTGGATAGGTGGGAGGGTGCTATCTTTTTGTTAAAGAGACATATAACGCTGATTCAGTCTTGTCTTTCTAGCATTCCTATTTACTATGTCTCTTTTTAGCTTCCAATTAATGTGGTTGCTTCTCTTGAGAGTATTATGAATCGGTTACTTTTGGCAAAGGCCGAAGGAGGAACAAAAGGATCACTTGGTTATTTGGGATCATGTTTATCGTCCTAAGGAAGGGGTTTAGGTTTGGAGAATCTTGTATCGAAAAATCTTTCCCTTGCAAGTAAATGGTTGTGGTGATTTCCTTCGGAGTCGAGTTTTATCTGTCATAAAGTTCTTAAGAGAATATATGGTCTTCACACTCATAATGTTGTCATTCACACTAGCCCTTGGAAATTCATATCTCAGTGGTTAAGTTCTTTCCTTCCTTTGCTATCCTTCAGATTAGGGTTGGGGAACACATTTTTTCTGAGAAGATAATTAGTTTGTAGGTTCTCCTTTGCTCACAACATTTCCAAAAAAATTCAGTCTCGCTCGTTTCATTCTCAGAAGATGACGCTATTACTTGGAATTTTCACTGCTTTAGGATTTTAATCATTGTGGGACTACTGATTTAACTACTCCATTGGCCTTCTCAGCTAGGTTTCTTATTAGTTTTCTACTTCTGACTATTTAAATTTCTCGTAGTGAAGGACTCCTAAAACTAAGTGAACATAATGAACTACAATGAAAAAACTAGGGTCTATCAGCACATATTAGTCACTATCGAAATGTTTAGAAATGGCCCACATGAGTACAATATATAGCATATATTTTATAAGTAAATCATTTTAGTAGAATATCTAGCAATTAGATTGACAGCCAAGATACAATTCAAGATGTACATTGCCAGTGATAAAAGTAGCAAGTCATTAAATTGCAAGAAAAATATAGTTCATTCAAAATTTCAGTAACCACTTTTCCAACCTCAAGAGTCACAAACATGGCATGCCCCATGTGCAATGAACCAGTAACATTAGGAGGTGGCATTGGAACAACAAAAGGATCACTTCCTCTGTCGAAGTTTGGCTTGAAATACCCTTGAGATTCCCACCTAACATCCATAAATAAACTACTATCAAATAAAGAACATTGTATTTTTTCAACTTTTTTGAGCACCAATAGTTTTATATTAGCAGGCAACTGACACACCAAATAGATGTCGTTGCAAGCATGGTAAGCACCATAAGACAATGTACAAAGGTAAAAAAACCACCAACAATGCTAAAACAACATGCAAGTTTAAGGGACACTGAAGCACATATATTATTGTAAGAACCATGACAAGATCTTCACAGATAGGTTACTCCAGGGATTTTATAACATGTGCTCTCTACAATGTCTACAGATAGTTTTCTGCCCAAGACATTGAGTTGAAAGAATGTTTCTGTTATACCACTTTACATGAAACGTATTGGAATAGTAGAGGCATATAAGAAACCATACAAATACAAAACTTCTTCCTGATAGCGGAGCAAATTATCCAGAATAACAATATAGTAGGTAGAAGGGTTAGAAACCCTTCCAGAATAAAGCTACACGCGTATACATGTATTACATATGACTCATGAACTTTATTTTCGGAAAAGTATTACTCCCTCCGTTCCAAAATATAGGATTAATATTGACTTTTTAAAGTCAATTTGAGATATTTTAAATTCAGAATTCATATGAACTCATTTAATTTTAGACAATACAATTATGAAAATTGTAAAGTGTAAACTATCTAAATAATACTATTAATTATGTGAATCACATCAATTTGAATTTGAAAAAATCTCCAATCAACTTTGAAAAGTCAAACTTAATCCCATATTATAGAACGGAGGGAGCATTAGTTAGAAGGTTTCCTGTTATTCAAAGAATAATATATGGCCTTCCACATTCATGCCAAAATTAACAATTAAGAGTAGGATCTAATCAAGAAAAAGAGACGGTTACCTCTGGCTATCCAAAAAAAAAAAGAAGAATTTTTTTTAAAAAAAACTTCCATCTCAAAGATTTTTAAGGTTTATTAAGATGTAATTTTCTTTTATAATAATAAAAAAAAGTACATTTATTAAAGGAATGTCAAGAAGGTACATGCACAAGCAAAGGGAACCAAAACACCGTCTCTAAGCCACAAAACACTAACCCTAACTATGGATGTATTCCTAACCCCCTAGACCATACAAAATATATGCTTATTATTAAGACTAAGATAATATAAAGAAAAAATGTCAGTCAGAGATCAAGGCTTCTACCATGTTAGTACAAGAACATAGAATTGCTCAGCAAGACAAGAATCAGCAACACCATTCTGTCCATTCATCATAGAAAATTTTGGCTCGCATAAATGTTCTTCATACTTTAAACATTGAGAGTCTAGGCGGGTTTTCACATGATAAATTGTTAAATGATCTGCAGGTTGATTCATAGCATTTTTTGACTATTTTGAACACGGAAATTGTGTTACAACATACAGGTGAATGTAGGATCCTTTCTTTGTTGTTCTTTATAGTCCACATTATCAATTTCAAATTCTTATAGAATGCCTCTATTTGCAAATAAAGTATGTAAGTTCTTCATATATTATAGTAGAAAAGTGTATACGTTTACATGTATTAAGCCCTTACACATTAAGTTAGTAGAAGGTAAATAGGATCCTTTCTTGATTGTTCTTTATAGTGCACATTATCAATTTCATATTCTTGTAGAATACCCATATTCATAAATACAATAAGTCCTTCATGCATACATAAAATTTTTATTAAAAAATGTATACTTTTGCAAAGCTGGCACATTAAATTAATAGAAAGCAAGTAGAATAACTCAACTAAACAACGGGGAGAAAGCAAATAGAGTAACGAATACAACTCTTATCATGCAAAACTAAGACTAATACATTAACATAATTTCAACAGTAAAGGACACAATAAGTAAATAATAATAATAATGTTAGAATGAAGTACCAATTGTATATCCGTTCCTCAGAAGTGAAGTCAAATGACTTAGCAATCTCAGGAGAAGTAAACACACCATTCTCTGATGAAGCAGCAACTGCAATGCCCACATTAACAACCCAATATAATTCAGCAAGTTAGGACTTCCGGATTACTTTACCAAACTTCGACTAACCAAAAGCCCAAAAAAACAAAAAATACCTGCAAAAAAATACCAATCCAATTGGTAATTGCAATATTAATTACCTGCAAAGAATCTTGGTTTGAAAGGATTGAAATGAAGGCGACAGCGAGTGAGGCTACGGCGCCTTTGCGAGAAGAAAAGAGGGTTGAGCCTGTAAACGGAGTAAGAAGAAGATAAGAGCGAGGGGTTTGAGAACGCCATTGGAGATGAAGAAAGTGAAGGTGAGAAGCAATTTATCAGAACATCAAAAACCCCATGGTGTTGGGTTTTAGTGGCAGAGAAGAAGAGACCGTATATAGATAAAGTGGTGCACCACGGCTCGAATCAGAGGGACTTGGATTTGTAACACGGGATTAGCTCGAGGGGTTCCAACTGCGTAAAAGTTGGGTTGGGTTGCGTGGTTATAAATTGAGTCGAGCATAAATTTGGGTTCATCTTGATATATAATGTTAGTTTTTAAAGGCTTAAATATAAATTATTGGTACTTTTAATCATTCAATTTTTTTAACTTTGATGATTGTCTATTTAATTTTTTTTAACTAGATGATTTAAAAAAAAATTCACTTTCATTTAATTGGACATGTCATGTTATAAATTGAAGATGTGAACCGTTAAACCAATCAATTTATATGAGTAATTAAAAATATTATTTCAAATAAAATTTTCACATTTATTAAATTTTAAAGGGTAAAACGTCATAGATTTGATGAACTTTAACCCTTGATGTTTAATAAACATGAAAAAAATATTTAAATAAACGTTTTTTAATTACACAAGTACTTATTGGCTTAATCAGCGGGTCACGTTATCAATTCATTACACAACATGTACAATTGAACGTAAGTAAAAATAATAAATGTTTAATCACCTAATTGTAATTTACAAAAATTGAAAGAGTCGATCACCGAAATAAAAAAATCAATAATTCAAGCTAATAATTTATATGTAATCCTTTTCTAAATTTCCTAATGCAAATAAGTAAGGTCTCAAGTATGTTACTCAGCATTTTAATTTTTTTAGATTTTTTGGGTGGTTCTATAATATAAGATAAGATAACTCAACCTAGTTTAATTCTTCTGGGACAGTAGATTAAGCTTTTATTTAATTGAGCTCAAGTTTATGCACAAATTGTTATATATGGATATGATAGTATTAGAACGATGGCCAATGATCTATATAATATAATATGTATTTGTTATGGATAAAAAATTGACAAATAACATTTAATTCTTTCATTATAATTATCAACGGGGATTAAAAAAAGAAATCTGGACCATAGATCAAATACAGCGGTAACCAGCAAGTGCAAGCATCAAATAGATTTTACATGCTATGGATAAAGTGCAAGCATGAAATACAGCAGCAAGCGCAAGCAACAAATACAGCAGCACAACATAATTCTAAATTAAAATTCCAGACAAATTTGCACAACTTGTGTCGATCTGCCTTCAATTACAAACTAGGGTTCATGAAATCGCAACACCTAGCATCAAATACAGCAGCAGCAGCAGCTTCGATTAAATTACTAGCGCACAATATCAAATTGATTTGCACAATTTGTTGTCGATATGCCTTCAATTGCAAACTATGGTTCATGAAATCGCAGCAACTTCGGTTACCAGTATTTTCCCCCGATTCCTTTCATGAAATCGCAACACCTTCATGAAATATAGCGGACAAGGAGTTTTTTTTTTAACTGTTAACTCGGTGTTAGGGGGCACAATGGTCCAAATATTTTTTTTCTAGCATTTAGAAATATTATTTGTCGATTTTTAATCCATAACAAATAAATGTTATAAATCATAAATTCTAATTCTATCCGTAACAATTCGTGCATAAACCATTCTAAGAACCTAACGGCTCTTAACCATTCTATTACAACACATTAATTGCGTATAATAAATTAATTGGACTTAAGAGATTAAATATATATATATATATATATATACATTATTTTGAACTAACAAATCTATAGATATATGATAACTAATCAATGAGATAATATTAGGGCATTTAATCTAGGGTAATATTAAGCATATCAAATGATGGAATACTAAATTATTTTAAAGAATTGATATTATCACAAATAAAAATGTGTTAATTCTACAAGACTCTATCTTTCTCATGATGGTGTGCCCCACATCTATTTTTATGAGACTGTGAGTGACGAAAGACTTACAGAACTATCATTAGCTTTTGAAATTCAATTTTATAATTTTAACGATATTTTATGATATAATTAATCACATAAATGTAGCTAAGCATAATTAATCACATTATGCATCTGCATTAATTAAGTTCTTTTGGATAAGATTTATTTGATTACAATGATTTTAATACAAATTAATTCTTTGCCTTAATATCATTTCTGTAATTAGTTTCTATATATGTTTATATATAAATTTCTTAATTCACATTATATAATTCCTAATGTATTGAATTAGACTTTATTATAATCATATTTTGTTTTTGTTTTTTTATGAAATTATAACAGCGGTATAGGTATCTCAACCCTCTTTATATAATCCATCTCATCCGCCCACCCTGATTCAACGTAACACACTAGAGTTCATAATCAATTCTTCATCAAAACTCTACATCTTCATGGCATTCCTTTCAACCATCTCTGGCAATGAATCCAATAACCTCCTCTATGATACTTTCAAAAATTCAACTAAAACCCCATATAGCCACCCTAAGATCTCCCCCAAGAAAACTCAGGCAACTCATGTTGTAAATTCAACTGATTATGTCCAATCCATAAAACTCCTACAACCCTTGACCAAGCCACCAAGCTTCCATGTTCCTGAGTTTCAGTTTGAAGAATACATGGAAATGAAGGCAAAAAAGGTGCACAAAGCACTTGATGAAGCACTTCCATTGCAAAAACCCATACTGATTCACGAGGCAATGCGCTATTCACTTCTGGCCGGAGGAAAACGCGTCCGGCCAGTCTTGTGCATCGCCTCGTGCGAGTTAATGGGAGGCCACGAGTCACTGGCGATGCCAATGGCTTGTGCCCTCGAGATGATCCACACCATGTCATTAATCCATGACGATCTCCCATGCATGGACAATGATGATTTTCGACGCGGAAAACCTACAAACCACAAGGTTTTTGGGGAAGAAACCGCTATTCTTGCCGGCGATGCCCTCCTCTCCTTTGCATTCGAGCACGTGGCGAGATCCACCAACAAAGTGGTGGCACCGGATGGGCTGGTTCGAGCCATTGCTGAGCTAGGTTCCGCGGTTGGTACACAAGGGCTTGTGGCAGGGCAAAGTGTGGACCTTTGCAGTGAAGGAAAAGAAGTGGATTTGGAGGTGTTAGAGTACATACATATACACAAGACATCGAAGCTTTTGGAGGCTGCGGCGGTGTGTGGGGCAATAATGGGAGGAGGAAATGTGGCTGAAGTGGAGAGGCTGAGAAAATATGCTAGGTGCATTGGGTTGTTGTTTCAGGTGGTGGATGATATTTTGGATGTAACCAAGTCGTCGGAGGAGTTGGGAAAGACTGCTGGAAAGGACTTGGCGACCGATAAGGCCACGTATCCGAAGCTGATGGGATTAGACGGGGCTAAGGAGTTAGCCGGAGAACTGGTGGCTCAGGCGGAGGAGGAGCTTAGTTACTTTGGTTCTGCAAGGGCCGCACCATTGTACCATTTAGCTAACTACATAGCTTACAGGCAAAATTGATTTAAGTACATCATTGTTGTTGTTGTTGCACTGAAGAAGCCTATGGCACCTCAAGGTTCGGTTCGGTTGTTTTCTTTTTAGTTTGAGGCAAATATTGTAAAAATAACGCTACTATCACATAAATCTGCGGGTCCCGCATGTTAGGCGGGGCCATACAAGATGTATGCGTGTGTGTAAAAATTATGTAAAAAAATTTATGTGACAGTAGCATTGTTAATATTGTAATGCATTGTTACTGTTAGGATATATTATTAGTGTAATCCTTCGTTAGTTCAAAATGAGAATCACCTTTAACGTTCTTTCTTCTACTTTTCAATTTTTTAATTAAAAAAACTGCATTTGTGGCCTAGTGTAGGAGATTAATTAGAACATAATATATATATATATAAGGGAATATCCATTAATTTTATATAATATTATTTGAGACAACTTAATAAAACGACATATTTTTATTAAGTTTTAGTGAATTAAGTTAAAAAAAAATCTCTAAAACCTCTACTATCCCTAAACTTATCCGCACTACATTTTCTTTCTTCGAATAAGGATCATTTCCATTTCAAAGTCCAAATTTAAAATATATTTGAATGTGATGATTATGAGAATTGAGAAATATACAAATAATTAATTGAGAGTCTCCATTTCATTTGCTAAATGCTTTCTTTCTCCGTCAATTAATAGCACGTCCATATTCTTGCAGTTGAACATTGTTATCTTTGATAACATCATTCTCTCTCCTTATGTAATTACACTCTTGTATAAAGCATTTGACGAAAATTCATTCTAGGCAAGGGATTAAAGTTGTATACTCCGAGTCTGATTTGGTAAGACCGTAAAATTATTTGGTAAAATTTTATTTGTCTTTTATTGTTTCTTAATCGGTAAAAGGGAGAAGATATAAAATCCAAATAATTAGCCGCCTCTTAATAAAAAAATTAAATCTATAAAGCCTCAATAAATATTGTATTCTCTCTATTCCAAATTTTAAAATCATTATTAATTTTTGAAAGGTCCATTTGAGATAATTTTAAATTTAAAGTTGATATTTTTAAATTTAAAAGTCATTCAAATGTTTTATACTTTTTAGTTATCAAATAACTTTTTAAGTTCAGATGATATTTCACTCGAAATGATATAATCCAGATCTGAATTATTCAATTTTATCTAAGGCTAGCCTTAGAATGAATATATGTATATACTTCGAATGATATTTCACTCGAAGTGATATACATACATATATATATATATATATATGTATATATTATTTTTTTCGCAGCTACGAATTCTATTCTCAAACTTAACATTGAAAAATTTTCAAACAGAATTATCACCAAGTATGTCCTAACTGTTAAATTTTTTCTTTTTAATGTCATTTATGAATTTTGACTACAACTTTGCAACATCTCAGGCTTACTTCGGATTGGTAAAAATTAAAACCCAGGTACTTCATTTATAAAGGAACAGAACTTAAAGTTAGATGCATGCTGAACAAATGTTCAAGTCCATACTCCATATATTCCACCTAAAAAGAATGCAGGTAATTAAAGAGCATAATACCATAACAAGATCCAGTAGTACTTTGCAAGGTCAAAAGGCCTAACTAACAGTTTGAGTACATAGACAAGAATACACTGCTTGAATAGTAGTTATGGTGGATTCAGTAGGATGGTACCAATAAAATCGCGTGCTAACTCCCATTTTTTTTTGATGCAGAGAACGTAGTTCAGATTGATACTTGCTATACAATTTTGTACATCTGAAATATTATCTGCAAATGTATATGAGATCAATAATTGATCTAAAGAAAGGCATGCCAAACAAGAGGGAGATCTGAAAAAAGGCTACAGCTATAGACTAATTTACCCCATGACTTTTGGTCGCCAACCCTCGATCACATCCTCAGTCAGAGCCCGTGTATTGATGAATGATTCCTTGGAGAACATAGTCTGAGCATGAAAATCAATGGGATAGAAGTAAAGACAAAGATAGATAAAACTTACTTACATTTGCTGTGCCATAATTGAAAAGGTAAAACTGCTATAATCAACAAGAATATGCTTTAAACCCACAACCATTGCATTTGGCTAAAAGTTAATTTCTATATATATTATGTTGAGTCTAACTCAATATCTATAGATAGCAGAGAAATGAACGTACAGAAGAATGAACAAACCTTCCTATGAAAATTGGATAAAAAGAAAAGATGAAAACACAGTTGTATGAACATGAGCAACAATGAGAAGGAAGATGTATAATCCTCACTCAGAAAAATTGGGGATTTATAGGTCATGCTTAGAGGTATAGCTCAAAAAGAATATGAAATAGAACCCGCCTGTTGCCAAGAATGTTTTCCCATGAAAGGCCATATAGTAGCCAAAGCTTAAAGAGTTGAAGTGGAAGCATGGGTAGAGTGGTTAAAGACACTATGGTTCAGTTAAGCTTGGGCAGGGCAAGCCAAAAATGCATCCCAACCAACCTGGCCTCAGATGGAGTTCTGAATTTTTTTGTGACACCGAGATTGTACCCTGAACATTTCAAATTCAGTACCTTTGTACTCTTCCCTCTCCAGCTCAGGGGCCATACTAGGGAAGTCCAAAAATTTACTAAATTCAACTGTCCTAATTCCTAAACAAAACTGAGCCCTATTGCTGGTTTTGGTTTTCTCTCTGATTAAACTACTATTACAGCTAAGCCACAATCTACTGTATCTCATAACTGTCACAAAGCTATGCTAAATTGATAACCTCTCTTGCTAATGGACATTTGTGAAACCCTCGTGTAAATATATACCAACATTCTCTGCTTTTCTTGTGGAAAATGCTTTAGAAAATATACCTTCATATAGGCCTTCACATAGGGAAGTGAATCTGGAACAGACCAGTTCTTGTAATGCCCCAAAGCAATCTCTAGGTGGTAGAGCTTTGGTCCCAGGGCCAAATCTGCAGCTGACACGTCTTTTCCATTGATAAATGGACCCTTCAAGCAACAAGAGAGATATTATGTATAAACGGAACTGTAACATTTACCCATTTCTGCACAGAAATATACATTATATTTGGAAATCACTGAACTCATGCAACACCCCTACAAGTCTACAACCAAGAATAAAATTCCCAGGGAGGAATGAAATAGCTTGATGTTCAACCAGCTATCTCGGTATAACTTTAAGTCAAAAGGCCAATATTTTCAAAGAAAACTCAGGACCCTAAGTATACAGCTGATCTATTTGTTCTCTTATACAGGATGCTAAATGCTTGGACTCGAGTAACATCAAGCAACAGTAAGATTTAAATATCATATCTAATAACTTCTCTTAAAGTTCCTTGCAAGAGAGAGAGAGAGAGAGAGATTATATGGCTTACATTTTCTTTAATATAATCATTGAAAGTAGTCAGTTCACTGAGTAATGCTTGTTCTGTTCCATCAGCTGGATCTTTGCTTTTCAGGAAACCAATAAATGTGGAGAAGATCTTTGACCCACTTCAAAGAATACATGAACAAATGTGAGAAGTAGTTGCTGCTTACTATTCAAGACGTTATTCTACAACAAACTGGAGGGATTGGATTAAGTGGAGGACTAACAGTCTCTTATATGGGGAATATGAAATCCAACCCCCCTTCCCCCACCTAATTAGTTCCTCATATGAGGGATCAGATTAAGAATTGGACTAATAGTCCAATCTGGAAATGACAAAAACACAAAATATTATTTTTTAAACGAGACTAACAATCCAGCCCCATGCTCTAAACCTGCAAACAAACATAGTCACAACTTAAATAGTTTAATGTACAATTAGTCACATACTATATACACAGGAAGTTAAAACCTTTTTAGATCAACAATGATTCCTATTTATATCAACAACGATTATGCATATATTGTAAAATTGACTATTCTAAATCAGGATTAACTATACTATTGGAACTCGAATCCACTAAAACCCCAAAAGTCCTGTGTCAGCACTACTCAACACAGTGGGCTATACAAAAAATGATTGACATATTAGAACTAGATATCAATGGTCAATGTTGATACCTTTACAGGTGCATAAACCTATGTATCTAATGGAAAATAAAGTGAAAGAAACAATAGACTGCTTATGCTATGGCCTTAATTAAGGTTTTGATGTAGACCAGAAAACGAAGAATTACTAGTGACAGGGAATGAATAAACTGCAATACTCAAACTGAAGATAGTAATATGAAGTTAAAATTGAGCAAGAATTTAATAGTTAAAAACAGAAGGAAGTTGAATTACGAAATTGAGATATCAGACCGCAAAAAATAGGTTAATATTAAATATCACATCATTATAGATAATATACACAACTGAAATTTATGAGAACACCTTTGTCCAATGATAATTAGCATCAATGCTCTATGTGGATATAGGGGTAAGGAAGGGAAAGAAAATCAAGGGAATAAAGGATGAAAAGTGAAGAAAAACAAATCCTCATAATTAGAGATTGCAATTTGTAGCTCTGTCCTGATGGGACGGGTTTGGGGGCTTTTAAACAGGGTAGCGGTAGTGCTGTAGATGGGATTTAGGCTTTTAGCATTCCCCAGTCAAAGTATCAATGTGGTTATTATCTACCCCCATTATATTTTTATATCCTAAATCTTATATATAAAGCAGTATGATGATTCATCAGGTTTCCTAATGGCCCTCACTTTCTTTTATCCTCCCTTCCATTCTCTCTTTTCTTTCTCTCAGCACTGATTGGTGACAGACAAAAGAGCTATATTGTGGTACCTATATGTTTTCCTCCCTTCTTCATCTACTTATAATCATCAAATAAGTATCACAAAATTTCACAGTGATTGACCAACAAGTTTCAAGACTTTTCTAGCTTCTGATCTACTTTGATATGTGTTGGGGGCTGGGGCATGATTTTGTGGGCCCGAATAATTAGGTGGGCCACGCCACATGAAAAAATATTCCAGTCAGGAGGCTTGACTTTTGAGAGATTCACAATCCTAATTGACTTATAATTCCCATACCTAATTTGATTTCCTACTTCCAGCAGCGGAACCAGAACGTTTTTAGAGGGGGGTCAAAATACATCAGTAAAAAAAAATTATTTATTGACGCTTGGGGTGCTTCTTTCGGCTGTATGACTGAGAGGATGCAACTGTATCTTACGACTCTGCATAGTTTGAAAACGTCTCAAAATTTTGGTCAATATCAAAATTTATGTAGAATTTTTTTTTTTTATTTCATGTAAAAATACGTGAGAGGGGTTCATGTAGAAATATTATTTTTTTATGTGAAAGTATCAAATTTCTTTATAGAACAAATAGAATTAATCCAGAGAGAAATCAACAAAGGGGAGTCTCTGAAGTAAATTCATGATGTTTAAAAATATAAAATGTTTGTAGAAAATAATTTGGTAAATAAAGAACTTGGTTTTTGTGATCATTCTTCAATCGAAAGTAGCGACCTAGATTTGATTGTGTTTTAAGTTCTTTCATTTGAATTTCATTGTAAAATAAAATTTATTTTATTTTTTAATTTATGGAGCGCATGAAGAAAATTTTGAATTGCTATTATAAAATACTATTATTATACATATATACATGTGTGTGTGTGTGTATATATATATACTGACTATTAATATATGTATGATGTTGATTATTAATATATGTATTAATATATATATATAGCCGGTGCAAAATTTTGTTGGGGGGTCAGATGCCCCCCCGACCGCCCTGGTTCCGCTAATGCCTACTTTTAAGGAAACCAAATCCAATCCAATCAAAAAAATAGTGGTTATAATAGGACTTTACATAAAGACTCCTATTCCTATTCGGGGAAGAACGCACAAAATTAAGGAGATGTGATCAACTATAAATACACGACCATAATTCAAGTTTCAAATACCTTACACATTATCTACTTTTGCGCACCAGAGTAATTACATACCTCCATTGTTGACGTTTCTGACTTGTACTTATTCTCACACTGAAATTATCCTCCGGCCGCCCCGGCCGTCAGGCTCCTCAGTGTGTTCGCTTGTTAACTGTGCAGGTTTTACGTTCGTTGTTTGATAATTCGACGAGCGGTCAGATTTTAGCATTAACATTGACGCTAGAAGAAGGGTCTTGTTCTAGTGTCAAATTAAAATCACCAAATATCATATCAATTGATGTTGTTTGTATGAGGCAACATGCATGCAACATATGTACGTGGAATCTGTTATTAAATTATAAAATCAACATGATTATTGCTATCTCCTTCAAAACACTAGTTCCTTCATCCCAAAGCCTCAAAACTCTCTCCAATCTCCCTCTTTCTTCTCTGTTTCAATGCAGACTGAACTAAACCACACAACACTCTTACTATAGCTTTTTCATGGACTTTCTTTTATTAAATTCGTCACGTACAACCGTCAACTTCAATCTCTCCAACCCTACAATCAACTCTTTCAATTCTTGTTCATCACCATTCTTCAAAGTATACAATTTCAAGAAAAAGAAAACCTCTTCAATCTCAGTTTCTTATAGTCCTCATTCAGATCCTCAAAAACCCAGTTCACAATGGCAAAATTACAGTAAACCCTTTTCGAGTTTAGCTCCAATTTTGTGAAAGATTAAATCTTTGGCGGCAAAATCTTCAATGAACCAATGGGCCTCTGTTTTTCGAGGCTATAGTGATTCAGACTAGGACTGAACAAAAAATGGGTAAAACCGAACCGAAATATTTCAGTTATTCAGTTATTTTAAGTATTTCGGTTATATCCGTTTTACTATCCGATTTTCAGGTTCGGGTTTGATTATTAAAATTTGGTAATTCGGTTAACCGTATAACCGAATAAGATGTACAAAAATTTAAAAATTAAAAACTAAAAGTAAAACACTACAGTCTACATGACTCCTAGTTTGTCTCTGCCCTAACCCCAAATCACTCAAATCAGCCACTTTGCTTGAAATATCAGATTTGGTCTGATGGGGTCACCACCTACGTAAATCACCTATGTATATCACCACTTCCAAATTTGTAATCTTCGATTTCCATCGAACAACTCTGATCTTCCTTGGGCGAACTGATGCGGTGCAATATATCTCTCAGGTGGTTTACCCTACCCTACTAATTTTCTATAACTCTACCCTGGTTATTTGTTTTCATTCTTGTCTATGTACTACAAGGACTAATGGAAGAGCTTACAAGTTGACCAAATAACTTCTTTCAGTTACATAAAGGATATCGCATCCTGTCAGAGTTCCTTAAACAAGCTTCTTGAAGGTTAATATGGCCACTTATAAAAGTTTGATGCTATTGTAGAAGATTTATGTTGATATGGGTTTTATTTTGTTTGAGAAATCAGAAATATATTTATTAATTTTGGTTATTACCCGAACAACCGAATAGTAAATTCGGTTATTCGGTAATTCAGTTACTGGGTAATTCGGTTACTTGTTCGGATACCAAAATTGTACAAATTTCGTTTTTCGGTTACAACCGAATAGCCTATTCGGTTCGGTTATATTCGAATGATCAGTCCTAATTCAGACACTATTACAGAATGGGGGATTTGGGATTGCTTTATTAAGTGTAACAGCCAATGCTAAGGTGAAAATTAGTCCTTTTGTAGCAAACATTGGCTGCAAGTCTGACCTTTGTTTTAGGTTTTTACATATGAATGATTGCACGATCTATGAAGGTTTTCTTGCATTTTTGTTTTGAGAAGAAGTGGGACTTGAGAATTATTTGTTCTTCTGGAGGAATGCCTTCTTCTCATACGGCATTGTGTGCTGCTTTGATGGCTTCGGTGGCTTTATGTAATGGAGTAACAGACTCGTAATTTTTGATTTGTTTGCGGTTTACTTCGATAGTTATATATGATGCAATTGGTGTAAGGCAGCATGCTGGGATGCAAGCACAGGCTATTCAAAAATTGACTTGGTCCATTCCAAAACATGGACTCCCATTTATGGCGGATTCGGTGAATCAGCAGTTTACCATCGAACTTCGGTAAGAAAAGAAATTACACGGCCCAAAATGTCCAACCATGATACATCAAAATTTGAAAGAGAAAAAAGGGGAAGTAGTCCAACTCCATCGATAAATTAATTGGCCTTTGGCAACATCATGCCCAAAATTAAAGGGACAGGCTTCGACACTCTCATCCTTTGTCACTTTGGTTTTTGGTAATTTGGGGATGATCTTGGCGGGATGAGGATTTCATCCTCCCACGGTCCCTCATCTTACCCCCAAGCAGAAACAAGCACACACGGCAGACCATTATGGTGAATCAATAGCAAATTGGATCCACGTTCAAACTTTGGCAAAGCACATAATGCTACAAATAAGCATGGCCGTCCCTTCGGAGCAATTAAGGAAAATCGCCGGAGCAACGTCAATTTCAACCAATATCAGTTATCTAATTCAGAAATATCCTCAACAAAACTTGTTTCTTCGGGGTAGTAAACGCCTCCGAATAAGCACAGTTCTCTTTGGGTCAGTTCAACACCATGCACGTGTCGGAATTTTTAAAGAAAAAGGAAGAAACATAAAGCAGATTAGCTGCTACATAATCATGGTTTACTCGGAGCTCCAAGACCTTTGTTGATGGCTTCACACTTCCCACTCGGGACTCCAATGAGTTCCGCCTCCTTTGTTCGTCGACTCCCCGAGTTCAGGTTTTGAAACATCACGTGATCAAGTATAAATATGTTCCATTGAGAAACAACGTTATGACATAAAGAGTTATGGGTTCACCAAACCGCCAAAGACGAGTGCATACAGCCATATCATTCGTTGAGATCTCATATTCAGCAGAGCTTGAACTGTTCTAAAGAGCCCCGGAGTCATTGTCCTCAGCTTCATCAATGGCAATCCAAAATTGTTACGATAATATAAGATCGAACGGTTCTCCAGAACCTCTATTTAAAGCCTCCCTATGGGATCGGGAGCGTTGTTATGGAGATATAAGGTCGGACGGTTCTCCGGAACCTCTATTTAAAGCAGTGTTCTAAAAGTCGTTAGTCGGTCCCAGGTCGGTTGGCTACCGACTAGCAACTAGGAGATTAGTCGGAGATTAATCGGCTAGGGGCTTAAATGAAAGAAAATGAAAGTATAGGGGCTGAAATGAAATAAAATAAAACTACAGGGGCTGATATATAACATTTTAGGGGCTATTTTGAAATTTAAGAAAACTTTTAGGACTAAACTAAAAATTTATAAAGACTATGGGGTACCTAACTGTAATTATTCATAAAATATTATATCAAATGTATAGATCTGATAGAACAGATCGCACAGAAACGACTCTGGAGAAGCTGAAGGAAACGACTCTCGGAACAAAAGATCGCGACTCTGGAGGAGAAGAAGAAGAAAGAAGAAAGAAGAAAGAAACGAACTTGAAGAAGTCGATCGGCGCTTCTCTAGAGAAGAAGAAGGCTCTGCCAACTCTGCCGACTTTCGCCGACTTTCTCCGACCAGGCGCCGACTAAGTCGGCCAACGACTACTTGAAGGGACTAGGCCCTGGTCGCCTCGGCTGCCTTCCGACCCCGACCTAGTCGCCGACTAGGCCGACTTTTAGAACATTGATTTAAAGCCTCCCTAGGGGATCGGGAGCGCTGTTATGGAGATATAAGGTCAGATGGTTCTCCGGAACCTCCATTTAAAGCCTCCCTAAGGGATCGAATGCATTGTTATGGCGAGATAAAGTCGGTCATCGACCTACGACGGTAATAAGATCGGTCATCTACCTTCGGTGGTGTCAAGGTCAGTCATCCACCTTGGTTATCCACAGTGCAGAAGCCAGAAACTTTTGGCAGTGGGATTGAAATTATTACTGAGCTACAAATAATTTGACGAGGGTTCGGGGGCAGCGCTCCAGAGCCAAATTTTTTTAATACTTTAGACTTTCGGGTCACATATATATATACACACTATATTACAATGAAAATATAATAAGTAATAATATATGGTATGTATACACTATATTGACTCATAATAGACTTTTTTAATCACAACTGTTTATAAGTAAATAATTCATTATTTATTTTTAAAAATAATATAAATTAGATTATTATTTAGTTTAAAATATTATAGATATATATATATATATATATATATTGATAGGATATGAGTCGTATGTGGTTAAAATTTGATTGACAAAGTTATAAATTTTCAATTTAACCCCGTATAATAGAAAACTTATAAAATTTTAATGGGATCAATTTATATATAATAATTAAAAATTTTAAAATTTACCTTACATTATAAACAATTTTTTTTTCCTGTGGGGTCGATTGACCCAACAAATTCATTGTGGCTTCGCCACTGGTTATCCACCTTCAGCGGTGTCATTGTCAGTCATCCACCTTCAGCGGTGTCATTGTCAGTCATCCACCTTCAGCGGTGTCAAGGTCGATCATTCACATTCGACGAGTATAACGTCGATTATCCACCTTCGACGGGTATAAGGTCGGTCATCCACCTTCGAGGGAGATAAGGTCGGTTGTCTACATTCAGGGGAGATAAGGTCAGTTATTTACATTCGGCGGAGGTAAGGTCGGTTGGTGGTCGGGAACGTCGTGGGGATCGACTACCCGACCAAGATTTAAACGTCCTTCAGGACGGACAAACGTCCTCCGGGAAGGACGAACGTCCTCCCGAACAGACTAACGTCCTTTAGGACAGACTAACGTCCTCCCGAACAAACTAACGTTCTTCGGGACGGACAAATGTTCATCGGACTAAACGTCCATCGGACTAAACGTCCATCGGACTAAACGTCTATCAGACTAACATTCTCTGGGACAGACAGGCATCCTACGGGACTACACGCCTTTTGGGCTGATGCTTTCCAAGACTAAACGCCATTCAACTAACGTCCTCCATGACTAATTGATGTACTCTCTTATTTTAAGTTCCTTATAATAACAGATTTAAAATAAGAAAGTGGGAGATTTTGTGGGCCAGAATGATTTGGTGGGCCACGCCACGTGGCAAAATATTCCAGTCAGGAGGCTTAACTTTTGAGGGATTCTCAGTCCTAATTGACTTGTAGTTCTCATACCTAATTTGACTTCCTACTTCTAAGGAAACCAAATCCAATTCAATCATTAGAATTGTGGTTATAATAAGACTTTACATAAAGACTCTTATTCCTACTCGGGAAAGGGCGCAAAAAATTAAGAAGATGTGATCAAATATAAATACACGACCATAATTCAGGTTTCAGGTACCTTACACATTATCTATTTTTACATATTAGAGCAATTACATACCTCCATTGTTAACGTTTCGGTCCTGTACTTATTCTTACACCGGAGCTATCTCTCGACGGCCCCGGCTGTCAGGCTCCTCAGTGTGTTCGTTTGTTTACTGTGCAAGTTTTACGTTTGTTGTTTGGTGATTCAGCGAGTGGTCAGATTTGGCGTTAACAATATGATATTATTGCTTTCAAGTTCCAGAACAACGAAATGATACTCATATCTCGTTTAATTAGTTTTAACTCTATTTTATCAAGGTTAAGAAAATTCATTCTGATGATGTAGATGAATGAAACCTGACTTCTTCATGTTTGCATGATCGGGTATGGTATTTCCATGTTTCACGGTGTATGACCAACAATTTTTAAGAATTTTCTTGCTTCTAATCTAGTTTAACCAGAAATGTTTCTTTCAAGCTTATAGGGTGATAAATTATCTGGATATGTTGAACTATTGGAAACAAATGAAAAAGAAACACCAAGCGGGATCAAAGTCAACCTATTAGAAACATCAATTCACCCATAAACCACATTGTCATGCTTGCTGAAATGCTATGGTCATGGCTACTTTCCCTAGAAGAGAAATTTTAAAGGTGTCCTCGCTAAATTATTTTACAAGATGAAACTCTCTGGATTTAAACTATAGTTCCTCATTACCACGTCAAGATATTGATATTAAGCTTAGTTTGACAATTGCTCATGCGCAAATCTTGTTGCTCAAGTTATATTCCATTTTATGAAACAGCAGTGAAATATTTTAACTATTAGAGATCCAGACAAAGGGTTCTTCAAATACCATAATACAACCTACAACAAAAATGCAGTATTTCATTTAAGCTTATAGTGAACAAAACTAATTAACTCTGGCCTTGAGCATTTATAATAAAATTCCAGCAATGAGCAAGAACTATGAGACCATTATCAATTGTAAAACTGAACATAATCATACACTGAAGCATTCTCAGGAGGAGCCCCCAATGGTGGAATCGGAAAATTTTCTTCCAGTGCTTGTGTGATAACATCTGAATCTGCAACCCATTTATCATCAAGCTTTAGCAAAGGTACTTTCCCTTCCGGACTAATTTTCAAGAACCTACAACATATTCAAATAATTGACAAAACAATAAAGAATAATAATATTTCAAAAAAAAGAAAGAAAAGAAAAGAGTAAACATAACGTGAAAAACAAACTATATTAGTAATTGGGAAATAATATTTGCACTCCAAATTACTCCATTTGTGCCCTCCATTGTAGAACAAAATTAAGCTTATTTATAACTTATAATAATACCATTCGGGCTTGTTAGCCAAGTCAACAAACTTCAAGTCATAAGGAAGATGCTTTTCCTCTAGAGTCAGCAAAACCCTCTGCGTAAAGGGGCCTGAAAACAAATACAGAAAGTTGTAAAGTAGCGTACTTTTTCATTGGATCATTCTATCGGTCACCAAACAGACAAAAAGGAAAGACTTACAGTCGCCAAGCCTGTTGGGGGTCGTGACTGAAGCTTTTACGCAGACTTCGAGAGGGCTTTTGTCTGAAGAGGAAGACATTGTTACAGTGAAGCTTCTTCCTGGTCTCATGTTGGTGGAATTGTGGGTAAAGAGGGTGCGAATACGAGAGCTTTGGAAATTGAAGGCAAGGTGTTTGATGGTTGTTGACAGACCGACAGCCGAGGGATTTAATTGAGCGGTCGACATTTTTCCGATGAAAGTGTGCGTAAAGGTTTAGATGAGGTTCTGTTGGTGTGGGAATAATGGAGGGAGAAAGGCTAAAAGTGCAGAGTATTCTGATTCCGGGTGCAGGACGTAGTTTGTGGGTTCAAGACACAGCGGATCATTTCCTTACCAGAGATATAGTCTAATAATTTGACTTTTTCCCTTTTGAAACATTCATCAATTTGACGTAAGAAATGACATAAATATTTTCAAACGAAGTAGTCTAAAATTGTGAGTCAAATTTTGAAGTCTTGCGTCGTGAAAAAATGACATAAATATTTTCAAACGAAGGCCTGTTCGGAACTTGTTATTTTAAATGATTTATAAGTTAAAATATAAATTTTTATAAGTTATTTTAAATTATGACTTATAAATAAAAGTGTTAGGCATTAATTTGACTTATAAATCAAAAATTAAGTTCAAATAAGTTACGAAAGTATTCGGCTCATAATTACTTATAAATTAAAATAATGTAAAGATTACTAAAAAATACATTAAAAAAAGATGAATAAAATAGACATTACATTTGATCAAACTAACTTATTTTAAAATGACTTATAAGTCATTTTAAAATAAGTCACAAAATAGTTAAATTTTTTTTTACTTAAAAACCAATTTATAAGTTAAAAAATAAATAAATATTTTCAAACGAAGGGCCTGTTCGGAACTTGTTATTTTAAATGACTTATAAGTTAAAATATACTAAATTTTTATAGAGAATTGATATTTTCACAAGTAAAATTTGATATTTTCACAAGTTCCCACTCACATGAGTGTGGGGTCCATTTACTATTCATGTGAGAGAGAACTTATAGAACTATCATTTTTGCTTGTAGAAATATCAATTCCCTTTTTATAAGTTATTTTAAATTATGACTTATAAATAAAAGTGTTAGCTATTAATTTGATTTATAAATCAAAAATTAAGTTAAAATAAGTTACGAAGGTATTCGGCTCATAATTACTTATAAATTAAAATAATGTAAAGATTACTAAAAAATACATTAAAAAAAAATGGGCAAAATAGACATTACATTTGATCAAACTAACTTATTTTAAAATGACTTATAAGTCATTTTAAAATAAGTCACAAATAATTACTTTTTTTTTACTTAAAAACTAACTTATAAATTAAAAAATAAGTAGATCCCAAACATTCAAACAATGACAAAAGACTTATAAGTTGGTTTGACCAACTTATAAGTCACTACCGAACAACCCCGTAGTAGTCTAAAATTATGATTTGTAAAGGATATTAATATATGACCTTTGTTTCAAAATTATTGATACATTTTAACTTTACAAAGTCAATTAATAAAATCCTCAAACTCAAAATTGATATAATTTGGTTTAAATTTTAGAAATAACAAAGATGATAATTAATAGTACTTTACAATTAATTTATAATTGTTATATTTGTTTGTACTAAAATTAAATAAATTTATATTAATTTTAAATTTAAGGATTTCACAAATTAACCCAAAAAACTAAAATGTATCTCTAATTTTAAAATGAATAAAGTATGAGTTTGAATAAATTATTAAATTATAAGAATGAGTCGTTGTGTTACATATCTCTTTTAAAAAACTATCATTCATATTTATTAATGTAACTTGTAACAAAAAAAAAATCTATACATAAAGTTCAAAAATATGCCATCTCCTAATTTTCAACTAATACTCCATCAATATTAAATATAAGATCAAATTTAAGATATTTTTATATTCAAAATTGACATGATTCTTTTTACTTTTATTGAAAATAATAAATCTTCTAATTACTAATATTATTTAAATAATTACAAAATTTTATAATTGTATAAAATTGTGAGCATTCAAAATTTTAATTAATACTCCATCAATATTAAGTATAAAATCAAGTTTGACCATTTAAAGTCATTAAAAGATATTTTTATATTTAAAATTGGCGTGATTATTTTAACTTGTTTGAAAATAGTTAATATTCTAATTAGTAACATTTTAGAATTATATTATCTAACACTACGATAATTCATATTAGATTTGAATTTAAAAATATTTCAAATTAACTTTAAGAATTTAACATTAAGTTTATATTTTGAAATAGATGAAATAATCTTTAATTATTTTAATAAACCCTTATTACTCCCTCCGTCTTATAACAACTAAAAAAAACATTAATTTATTTCAATAAAATAACTTGTATTTTTTTCCACCCCTTCAAAATAACTCACCAAGTTAGACGTATAGATTAATTTTAAAAAATGGTAAGATAAATTATGTTTGATTCCCAAAAGTTTTTTTTTTAAATGAGTAATGGTAGGAGTCTCAATTTTTTTATTTTTTTTTTTTATCTTAAACGATATCTTAAATTACGTGTCATCAATATATTGGTATGCTAAAACTCTTATAATAAAGTATATTTTATTTTATTCAATATCATATCAGTTTAGACAAAAAAATTAAAACCCCTAACATTATCTTATTAACCATATTTTCAATATAATACAAGCCTCCTAATATATTAAAATTATTCTTGACATGTAAGTATTTTCTTCAGAGACATTCAACAAAGTACTCCTTCTTTAGGGACCAATGAAACCTTATTTATGACGGAATTGGGTAGGCCTAAGGAGTGGGCCGACACAAGGTAAATGGTTTACCATGGGGGAGGTGGAGATAGCAAATGGGCTTTCATATAGGTTCGTAAGTTGTGTGGACAATTTATATATGAAGGAATGCCACAACCACTACTCATATGGGTTTGGTGTTAACAGTTTAATCCCTCAATTTATGTTAGATTGGACTAGCTTGCTCTGGGCTTCCTATTTTATAGTACCATTTTTTGTTCCAAAATATAAGATATTATTGATTTTTTAAAGTCAATTTAAAATCATGAGCACCGATTTTTACATGTTATATTATAAAAGTCTAGTTGATTCAATCAAGTCGTTGACACTGAAAGAGATTTGATTGGTTATTAATATTGTAATAGTGATTATTTACTTGATTATGAAATTATATTGTACTTTTCAAAATAGAGCTTTCAAAAAAAATAAAATAAAAATAAAGCAGTTGACTTGACTGAAATTTAAAAATACACCATTATAAGCAAAATGGGGCTTTCAAAACCAGCCCGTCTCATTCTTTCTTATTGCGGAGGGAAAATAAAACCACTTAATAAATTTCATAATTAATTAGTATTGCATATATGTGGAGGAAAACATAATTCATGCACATCTTTTGGGTAATAAATTGGGAAACCATCAGTTGGCAGTTGGAGCCCAATCAAATCCGGCAAAAGCTGTGAAAATCAAATTCAAGATTTTCCAGCCCCATAAGGAAAATCTAATTCAAACAATTCCATCAATGAAAAAGTTCAACTGGCCCATCATGACTCAATAAAAAAAAAAATTACTCATAAAGCCGTGCATGAGATTTTGGGATGCATTCTTATCAAAGGCAATAATGTTAAAATTTCAGTTGAACAAAAAAAAAATTCACCTGGATAAAGTCAATACACAACATAAAAATAAAAATATCTCAACATGTTTCAAGTGTGACCTAACACGTGAACTATTTATAGATGACGTGAACTATTTATACATGCGTTGGGCCTAAGACATGCGTTGGGCCATGACCTTATTAAGTGAGTTTGGGTCCGAATAAAGGAGTGTTTGGAGGATGAAGGAATATTCTAGGGATTACTAATTTCATACGGATTTTAATTGTGGAAAGAGGAGTTGGGGTTTGAACCAACTTTCTTATTTCTAGGAGATTTGGTGCAATCCTATTATAGAATGATAAATGGGGGACCCTAATCCAATATGGAGCATGGATTATAGGGAGAAGGTAAGAACACTATAAATACAAGGCTTCACCCTGATTTTAAGGTACACATTATTATTACTTTCCAACACTAGAGCAATCCGCCTCCATTGTTAACCTTAATCAGCCTGTACTTATTCTCACAAAGCTTTTGGTGTTTACCCGTTTTTGTGCAGGATTGGACGTGCTTTGGTGATTGAAGCGCATGAACGGATCTTGGCGTTAACATTAGCGCAAATGTTAAAATTTCAGTCGAATACAACAAAAAATAAAAATAAAACTCACCTGGATAAAGTCAATACACAACATAAAAATAAAAATGTCTCAACATGCTGTTTCAAGTGTGACCTAACACGCAAATTAATTATAGATGACGTGAAACATGTGTGTTGTTGAAACTTCCACAGGACTAAAATTGCTCAACTGATTTTATATTAAAGCATTTAACTCAAAACCATATATATCAAGACTTTAATTATATGGAGTAATAATGTGTATCTCAACAAATTCATCACATCAAAGATAGAATTTCAATTTTTGGGCCTCTAAAAGATCTATAGTTAGTTGATGGAGTTGGGACTCCTTTGTCCCAAAATCATATATAAACAGCATGTGGAAGTTAGTTTGAGCTAAGCAACAACAGCACTTAAAATGGGTACATAGAGCCCACAGTCCATTATTCTTCTCCTTTTCTAGGACCAAAGCTGCCCCAACAACAGTATGCACAAAATGCTCCTACTTTGGAATTGGGGACCCCTAAAATAATAGAGGCAGGCAACACACTGAAGCAGTGTACATCCCCTTTTATAGCTAATCTCGTATAGTGAAATGTATTTTGGGGAACATTATGCACATGGGAGCTAGAGATTGGGTTCTCATTTTAAGGTCCTCATTTAAAGGCATGTAATACTCATGTTACTTGGGGTTTATAAAATAGGATTGAAATTGATTGCTAAATAAGGTCTAAACTACTAATAATAATATACCTTCAAAGCAATTAGATAACTAGTCATTAGAATGAGAGCTGAGGGGAAAAAGTAGTTTTATGTGCATAAACTATACACAAACAGTATAATAAAAAAAAAAATTGTCACAAATTTATCACAATATATAATAGGACTCTTTAAATTTTTTATATATCTATTTTATAAAGTGAGTGGGAGGAAAAAAAACCCACCATTCTTGAAGTTGTGTTACAATTTTTTTTAGGGATTTGTTAAATTCACAACACTTTTTGTTATCTATAGTGACACTTTTGTTCTGAAAATAACAAAAAATATTTTGAATTTAACAAAAAAAAAATTACTTTCTGATTCCTATCTTTACTCTCCCACCCTCATAATTTATTCTCCTTTAACTCTTATTTTTAGTTGCCTTCCTATTTTTAATTTTTCTGCCCACACATAATGTATATCAGGTGCCTAATAAGTATGCATAGAAGTGTTATCTTGCACAATTATTTATGTATAATTTGTATTATATAAAATAAAAAGAAATAATAAAATAGTGTTGTATGATAGAATAATGCCCAAATTCAGCTTAAACGAGCAGATGGACCGGACTGAACAAATTATGCGACTCGCAGCCGAAAGCCGGCGATCGTTAAGGTATCCGGAAAAAAGTCAAAGGAGAGAGGGAGAGAGGATTAGATCAGAGCAGTCGACGAGACGAGCAACAAGAGATTTGAGGGGGTTTGGGTTGGTGACAGATTAATCCATGATTAGTAGGATTATCTACACTCAATGCTTTTAATTTTATTTGTTTGGTAACAAATTCTGCATGGAAGATCCATTCATTTAAGGTCCGAACTAGTAAATGCTTTCAAAAAAAAGACCCGAAGTAAATGTATGATAGAGTTAAAAGGATGTCCACTATATCCAAAAATGGATCACAGTTGTAAACTTTCATGGATCTAAGTATGAAAAGAAAGAAAAGAGTAACACATGTTATTTGACCCAGTGGTATCAGGTATGACTCGTCTCATTATATCCATGGTGACAGCAAAGAGGTTGTGTGTGGGGTGTGTGTCAATGTAGACAAAGGCGGAACTAGGGGAGAGGGGGGGAGGGGTCATATGACCCCCCAACCCTGGAATCCGAAACATCTTAATATTAGTTAAACTTGATCTTTGTTATAAGATGGTATTAATTCATTTGTTTTCTCGTGTCCTTCCACCTATAATAAATTAACAATATTACTATAAGATAAAATAATGTTAAATAAGTTTATTGATTAATTAATTAATTAATATTGCACTCATTTGTCTTACTGACTTAATCATACCTTGGTATCAATTTTTTATAAATAAGAATAACTTAATTCATTTTCTTGCTTTGAGTGGCTCCTCTCAGTTGTCTCCAAATTAAGAAGACGACCAGAACCACAATATAAGGTTTTGAATATATAATATTATAATATATAATTTATCTATAAAAGTAGATAATCAGTTGACTAAAAATTTTAAAGTTTGATTAATAGTCTCATAGTTAGGGAAAAAATTAAAAATAAAATAAAATAAAATATATATATATATATATATATATATATATATATATATGAATATATATGTATTTAAAGCCATTAGACTCACAACTCAAACGTTGATAAGGGTTGGAATAGGATGTTGTAAAATACTATAATTGGGCAAAATGAATGTGAAAGAAGCACTCTAAGCATCAATAAATAATTTTTTTTACTGATGTATTTTGATCCCCTCTAAAAATATTCTGATTCCACCACTGAATGTAGCAAAAAAAAAAGTATGAAAAGAAAAAAATTAGTAATCAATTATAAGAGACATATGTCGCAACTAATCAACATATCTGCAATCACTAATTACCGTAGAAGGAATGAGGTGTGTAAAATCAAGTAACATGATGAGATTAGTTGGTATGATTAGTATAGAATGAAAGCTAGTTGGTATGATTAGTATAGAATGAAAGCAACTAATTGGAAAAAGATTTGAAGAAATCAACAGAATGCCATTAGCACTTGAAAGCTTCTTCAATAGTAATTCCATTTCTTCTCCGCTATTTTTGTGGTTATTCTTAACTGTGTAAAGTCTTTACGGATAAAAGGACTTGATTCGTCTAGTATTTTACTCTAGAGACGTACATGTTGGTGCATTTTGTAAGACGTTACTTGAATCTTAGGCGTTTGTTACGCAATGAATGACTGAATAGTTGAATCGGTCAGCATTCAGTGTGTTTGTTTTAAAAAAATTTGTCTGAATAGCTAAATCGATCAGTCATTCAGACGATTTGGGCTGGATGGTTTTGTGTAATTTTTTGGCTGAATGGACTGAGTGACTGCTGAATGAAATATATATTTTTTTACAATATTAATTATTATATTAAGTAATATTAAATAAATTTACAACAATTTTGAATTTTTTCAGAGAAGTAAAATAATAAAAATCTGTTATTCAGATTATTCAGACATGTCAATTTTCAAATAACTTTTTTCTTTCAGTATTCAATTTCATTCTGCTCAATTTTATTAAATTTTTATCAAACAACCCCTTACTGTCTTAATTACCTGTATACTACTATATGCTAATAGAATTGTGGTAACTAAATTACCCTTACGTTTCTTAATTTGTTGGTTGAAACGATGGAGTCGTAACTCTTGTATTGGGTATTACTTCTAACTTTAATATGACTTTTTCCTATATACCTTTTTCCTTTCCTTCTTTTCAGAAAAATAATGGAGAGAGCAATTAAATTTGAGTGGATTCATTTCCATCAGTGTCAATCACATTCAAGAATTGAATCATTTGAAGCTTAATCCTCTTGGCCAAAAAGGGTTTGATCCTTGAGAACGGATAAAATGAGTTGCTAAAGTTTGGTGAATATCGTGACCACTGACCAACTAATAACACTAACCAAGGATTTAGATATTAACATGAAATTAATTTTGGTTAATTGATCAATACAGTATCGATATGCAGATCGAAAAATGATCTCTTTATGCGTGTCAGCAATGTATTGGTCAATTGACCAACTTACTATGAAGTTAACTTCATGATAACCGAATATATATATATATATATATTAGCTACAAAGCCAAGATCATGATGAAAAAAGTTCTCTATTAACAGGCTTATTTGTGCTCATTTGATATCATATTTTTATTTAAAAATATTAACCTATTAGAGTTATGTTCTGGTGATGAAACATATATATACTTAATTTTATTTTTTTATATTCCGATGTGCGATTTTATTACCACAAAATGCCTCAACAATATGATGTGTCTAAAATATTCCGTTATTTAGATAATTTTACATCTTTCTTGTCCTCCTATTAAAAAAAAAAGGTTAGTGTTGAAGATGATGAATAGAGTAATGCTACATTGCTACTATCACATAATCAGGCCACAAAAAGTCGTGTGGCATCCTCTAATTTGTTATTGACTCAAGTGGATCATGTCAATAATAAATTAAAAAGTGTCATATGAATTTATGTGAACTTATGAGCTTAATTATGTGGTAGTAGCATTATTTTGATGAATAAGGCCAGCCGAGGATAAAAAGTATTTTTATAACAAAAATGTTAAGAGAGAGAGAGAGAGAGAGCAGCGAATCTTTACTCCTTTACAGGGTGTCTTTTATATATATATATATATATATTCCTGGTGAAGGTGATCGTTACTCTTATATGTGAAACGACCATTACAATTACTATCTAAACGAAAGATAATTAAAAAGCTAGGTATGATATAATCTCACTCTTCGCCCCTCAATGGGTGGCACATGGCGGTACTTAATAACTAGCTGCCTATTTTTGGTTGCCTTTCTAGCATGTTTAAGCTGCTAATCTTGGGTCCCTCCTCTCTTTTTTTTCCTTTGTTTATTTTGTTTATACTATATTTATAAAAATACTGTTAGGCTAATTAATTGTTTCATTATTAGGGTTATAAACAGAAATATTTGAATTCAAATACAATGATATCTGTATTTGTATTTAAGAATATATTTTTTTTCGTATTTGTATCCGATATTCGAATATTATCGATTTTCAATTAACTATTCGAATTTATTGGCATAATTAATTAAAATAATTAAAAAAAATTACTATTATGATATTAATATAACATAACACAATCATCAACCATATGATTAAACTATAAAATTAAGAAATACTAATATAATTTTATAAAAAAAACTCATTTTTTGCTCAGAATTATAATACTACATATTTGATTTAATAAATATATTGACGAACGAAGGTTAAACAAATACGAATATACATGTATAAAATATTTTTAATCGAATAAAAATAATATCTATTTTAAACTAAATCGTATGCGGTACAATTAATTGAGATAATAAATATCAATAGCAAACAATTTTCTGTTATTGAAGATAGGATGATGAGTTTAAATCTAAATAACGTACGGTACGTTTTCCAAACTTTAATAAAGGCTCGCCAAGTTAGAATAATGTATTTGCAGACATAACAAGTTTTGTACTCCATGTTATGTTAGGGACTTTAAAATTAAAACCTGTACTACTGCTGCATGTTATTGTGGAACAGTATATATTCCTTTTAAGTTGTGCTCTGAATAGATTACCATTAAAAAAAGGTGCTGTTGAATTCAAATATTCATTTACTTTAATTTTATTAGGTCACAGTCCTTTATTCCCGTATATTAAAAGTAAGGAACTGTTGCAAAATGCAATAATTTCCTTAAATTATGTTCCTTGTTAAATAACCAAGTAAAAAGTTGGATGGAGTACCATTTTTACATTTTCTATGTGCAAGGGTGGATCCATAAATATTTTTTGGATTTTTCAAAACTTCAAATTAAATTTACTTTTTAAATTCAAACAAAATAATGAATTAATTTCAAAACTCCAACCTAAGTTTGCATTAAAGAGATTTTTATCAATACATTGTACACGTCCTAATATCCTAAGAGGATATTACTTTAAAAATCATACAACGAAAAAAAAAGGAAAATAAAATTAATATTTACTCGTCAAACACAATGAACAAACACCTAATAAAATATACATACCATACAAACTACTACTACTTGTTAGAATACATGTCGATGGAAGAACTGAAGGAAGCAAAACCATTTGGATGCCTCAAGTTATATATATATATATAATAAATTAACTCTCAATATTGAAAGACAATTGCTAAACAAATCTTAAATCGATGTTGAAACAAAATGCAATGATAAATTACCTCCTAAATACATAGATCGATTAACCTTGACACCTACTTAAATTTAGCATTTGCAGAATAAAAGTTAAAATTAAGCAACAAAATTCCCCCTTCAAATCAATGATGAAACCCCTTCTTGGTTAGTGTAACCTGCTGCAATAAAAACATAAAATCAGTTATTAGTAAAAACTGAAAGGAAACTGAAGAAAATGGGTCAGAAGAAAAGAAAAATATATATATGAACAAGAAACAAACCAAAACTAGGTCCTATATCAAGTTGGAGTGGTAAAAATTTGAAATCCTAAAATTACATCAAAAATCACACATGATAAATAACCCCTAAAACTAATAATTCAACATCCAAAATACCTATAAATTTCAAAATTTGGAATTGAAAAGATGAATTTTATTGCAGAAACGTTTTATTTGATTAATGTGTTGATCCATGGCCAAATACTTCAAATAAATTGGATTGAGTTTAACCCCAAGTCACCAAGCAACAACAAATTCAAACAAATTATAAATTTTAAATTATCAAACAAAAAAAGCTCTAATTTAAAAGCCCTAATTTAGTTACCTTTTAAAAGCCAATAGGTAGACCACAGTAGTCTGTACTTGCATAGTTGTATTTAGAATACTAATGATTTTTTTTTGCCTTCTCTAAGTTTAACTCTTCCATTAATCTATCCCCTTAAACTTATTAAATTATATATTTGTCTCTACCTCTATACCTATAAAAAAAAATAGCATAGTCAGATGCCTATGTTGTCCCCTGTTCATGTGCTGTAGTATTTTGGGATCCTGTTAGCATGAAGTGAATTTTATAATAAATTCACTTAATGACTAATACAGTTCTGACACACAAACGAAAGGGTAATCTCATCGCTTCTGTGTCAACACTATATTGATTTTAAAGTGAATTTATCATGAAATTTATTTCATGATAACTATTGTGAGTATTTTTCTAACCAACTTTCACATGGAGCAAGTCCTTAAAAAGGATCCAACTCTAATCATGAAAATTATCAATGTACTTAGGATTTGTAGAGTTTCAGTATCTGGAAATCATTGACATTTTATTCCAAGTCAAAATATAAAAACATAGGCTCTCAATAACCACCCTTGAGATAATAGGGATTTTCCTTTTTTTTTATTTTAGAAAATAGATAAAACTACTAGCAAAAGTACATGAACTCCCAAAGGGTAAAAAACAAACAAAAAAAAAAACTTCAAACGGTAAAAAGTAAAAGAGGCCGACTTAGAGGAGAGAGAGGTAAGAAAGTAAAATCAGATATCGACTCGTAAAGATCTGTCTCTCTCACTCTTATTGTCCTTTCAGTTTCACACCACCACCTCAGCATATTTCCACTCTGTATGGTAGCCGTCAGCAATTATCGGCTGTAGCTGAGTTCGTCCGAGTTAACTCACTCAAAGAACCGAGACTTGATTCGTTATGGATCCTCGACGGCGAGTTGCCAAGCCGAGGTGGCAATGAGTGGGCGAGTATGCCAACCCAGCATGAGACACCCATCATTTTCTTCAACCCGGTACCCGTCCCCACCCGCAAACAAAGCCAGCAACATACTTGCCTGTTTGTACGCGTTGGATCCGAGGTGAACCGGGTCAAACCCGGCATTACCCATCCTCGCTCGCCACTGAGTCAAGGTCTCGTGTCGCTCGACTCGGTCAGTTCCTTCACAAGACACCACGTTACAAATCTGCCTTCCCAAGTAAACCTCGGACATCAACAAATCCTGGGTATTATTAGTCTGAGTCAACCCGGAACTCTCCAACGAGTCAAACATAGTTGAATAATAATGCAAAGCCTCATTAAACCTGTCCAAAAACACCGGCCCGTTATGGCTAGATTCTTGCTCAACAATAGTCACAATCTTTGGCTTCATGGCCTTGATAGAATTCAGAACTTTCTCAATTGCCCAAGGCCGAGCTAATAATTTGTGCAGCTCAAAAACTGAATTCACCACGACGGCCTCCATCTCACTCGGGCGAATATCGAGCATAGACGCATCGATATCCGCCAGCGAATTCGCAACATACCCACGAAATTCAAACTCTATCCCAATAGTTTCTGCCAATTGGGCCAACTTCCACCCCACTTGCTGCAGAGCATCTGAGTTATCCGGTTGTGGTGGGCCAATTCCAGTCAGCCTAAAGGCCGGCGGCCCGCCAGGCCGCAGTGCCAGTGCTTGCATAAGCGCTGGCCACTGCATCCCTTGTTTTAGGCTAAAATCTATGACATGAACTCGATTCATACCAACAAAGGCCTCCAAAATAGCTTGATTGGCGGTGAAGTGAGCGAATTTTAAATACGGGCACGATTCGTAGAAATGCATCTCCAACATATCGGATTCTGAAATATTCAACGAATCCTGACGATGAATCTTGTAAATCCGTCTAGCCAAAGCTCCGGCGAAATACGTGGCAACTTTCCTCATTGCTCCGGCTTGAGACACAGCCAGTAGTCCTATGTGCTTCACAAGTGCATCAGCCACCTTCAAATTCTCCTCCTGGATTGCTTCCGCGCAAGCCCCCAAGGTGTGCACAAGTCGGATTCCGGCCTCTTGTGAATCAACTAGTATCAATGGTCGCACTGATTCAGCTGTCACCGCCGGTGAAGTTAAAGAACTCTCACTCGATTCACATACGGCCGATGATTTCATTCGTTTATTCCCACAATTTCTAGTACTATCAGCTCTATTCTCCTGCACATATATAGCACCACCGGGAATTGCTCTCAAATCATACTCCGAATCGTCGGCGTAGATCTGATTACTCTGTTTCCCATTCGTGAAATCAATAATAGTTGAGGAAGATTCATTTGGCAGCGCCAAAGCATTCTGGTCGGAAGGGGTGATAGTGGTGCCGAGCTCCGACAGCATGCTCTGTACCCACCTAGAAATATCAGCAGGATTGTAATGAACTGTATCTGAAAGCTGAGAAATCCCATCTTCAGTATTGGTACCCATAGCCATCTCAAGCTGCTCTAGTTTCTGTGCCACATCGGCCATGTCCGATGACCGAACTTTGTAACCCAAAACGGCCAAAAGCTCGTCCATGCCGCCGGCGTCCGGCTGATCTTCTTTCCACATCTTGGCTTTTCCGGCAGCTGGCGGTGGCGCCATTGATGAGGAGCTTTCTTCTTTCTCACGCTCGCGATCTCTCTTTGTAACCATTTTGGTGGATGGATTTGATTTTCAGAAAAGAAAAGAGGTGAAATTAATTAAAGGTACGATGATATGGATGAATTGGTTTAAAGAAACATGGATGTATAGGGTTGCTTCAGTTTGCACTTTGAAAATTTTCTAATGGTTGTTTAGCTCAGAAAATAATGAGAAGGGCTCGTGGTGGGGCGCAACCTTCAAGGGAGGAAGAGAGGGAGGAAGAGAAAAGGACGACAAGATAAGGAAGAGCTCTTGGCCAACCATAATAAAGCTACATGTTTTTTTTTGTTTTTACTATTAGTCTCTCCGTTCTATTATTTAAAAAGAAATTGGTAGTACATTTATTTTACTTTAGTTGTAAAATCTTATAATTAATTCTTACTCTAGTGAAAATAAAACTGAAGTCCTACTTGAGTTGGATTCGAGTTAATTTGTAAAATTTTAAAATATAATTTGCATTTTTCAAAATAAACAACGATTTATTAAATTTTAAAATTAATATAACTCATAAAATTTTGAATAAAATAAATTTTATGATTGATAATTTTTGTTATATATTCCATCATTTCTATTATATAAGTCCTTTTAGAAGAATTTTTTCCTACCATAATATAACACGTTTTATATATATCTACACTTGGCAAACGGGCAGGCTCGGCCCAAACAGGCCGGGCGAGTGGCGAGACGGGCCAAAAACGAGCGGGTTAAAAAGGTCCGGGTTTTAATGGACTAAAAAACGGCAACCCAAAGCCCGGCCTGTGGCGGGCGGGCCGGGACCAATTTATGCCTATTTTTTGCTATTTTTTTGGGTTTGGCCCAAACGGGCCAGGCCAAAAAGGTCTGAGTTTTGCTGAACTAAAAATTTGCAGCCCAAATCCTAGTCCGTGGGCTTGGGCTTGGTCCAAATTTTGTCAGGTCTGATATATCTAAAAGAAAAAATTAATTGTTTTCTACTTTGCTCTTAAAAAATAGAGTAATTAAGAGAGAGAAGGAAGAGTAGTTAATTACTGCATGGGTAGTAATGAAGTTAATTTCAAACCAATGTGTTTGATTACATCTTAATGCATCTTAATAGCTCACTTTTTAATGCATTTTAATAGATTGCATATTTGTATTAAAAGATTTTCTGAATAGTTTAGACTCATGGGGTGTTTGTTTAGAGCTGAATGGGTCTGAATGGCCTAAAATCTGAGCGAATCAGCAATTAAGAGTGTTTGTTTTGGAGTTTTAAAATCTGAATGGAACTGAATACAACTGAGCGATTCTTTTAAAAAAATTGGTCTGAATCAGTTGAATAGGTCTGAGGAACGTTTTTTTTTACCCAAATAGTCCTTTTTTCTTTGTCGTTCCATCTCTCTTTGAATAAAATAATTTGAATTATTTAATAATTTGTTTGAATTATTTATTTTTATTTATTGTACAATTAATATTGTATTTAATTTTTTTAAATTAGTCCAGACAAAATTATATACTTGTTCAACATAGTTTAGAGGGGTAAAATAGTAATAGACTGTTATTCAGATATTTTAGATATATCAATTATCAAATAATTTTTTCATTCAGATTCAGATTCAGCTCATTCAGATTCAGATTCATTCAGCTTTTATCAAACAGCCCCTCATATTTGTATCTTAACTATTCAGAGGATCTCTTAATACAAAGATGTGGACTTTTAAGATGCATTAAGATGTGTGCTCTTAAGATGCAATTAAACACTAACTGCCTAACATTAAAATTAATGAAATTTCTTAATATATGTGATTATGTCTTAAACGTCATATATAATCAATAAGAGTCCTCTTAACATGTGCGGGCAGTGCTAAGCACATAAATCAAGTGTTGAGTACTGAATTCAAAGAATGGGACCCACAAAAATATAATTTTTAAATGCATATGGCCCCACTGAAATATTATTTAATTATATTTTAGTGGACCCATCTCCTGAATTCAGTACCCAACACTTGGTTTCAGTGCTTAGCAGTGCCCTTAGAGCACATGTTATTGTCAATATACTCCCTTCGTCCCTTAATAAAGGACGTTTTAGAGTTTCTCAATTGTCCCTAATTATTTGACGTTTGTTAAAATCTAGCAGAATTGGTCATAATTTTTTCAAAATTACTCCTCATTACTCTATCTAATTTTTTGATAAACTAAAGAATTGGATAAGTTGTTTTATGGGATGGAGAAATAGACCAACGAATAAATGAGATTAATGAGTTTTTTTAGAAAAAAATTATGGGAAAATGTGTGAGAGTGAGAATGAGATAACTATGATAACATAAGATTTAAGAGTATTATAGATAATTGATACTATATTTAATGCTTTACAATTATTATTTTAATTCTTGTGGAACACTCTAAAACGTCCTATATTAAGGAACGGAAGGAGTAAACTATAACCTTACTTAAAATTAAATAAATCAAAAGTGATTTTAAATTTTAAGATATAACAGATTGATTAGGAAAAAAAACTCTTTTTTGGAGCTCACAGAGTATAAGATTAATTAGTTCAATTTAAGTAGGTATTATTATAAAAAATTAATTGTGAAATATTACTAATTATTATATTTCTTTATTTTCAAATTTTAATAAATATATATAAATTTTGATTTGATTTAAAAAATAGTTTAAAAGGTTATATGTATCTCTTATTTTAGTTTTTAAAACATTTAAATTAAATTTCGTAAGAGGGAGGGACATTGGGCCGGCAACAAATATTATTAAAAATAAAAAGAGGTGGGCCAGATGCACCCTTGTCCGTGCCAATGACCATGCATCTTTAAAACCAGGTGATGGCCGTACGCCTGAATATCCTGACACTAATTATTTAATATCATGAATATATTTACATGCACATCTTAGTTTACACTTAAAGATGAGCATAATTATATTACAAATAAATCTATATATACATTTAAGTTCATATTCAAAAATACATATAAGGATAAAACTAGCAAAATAATATAGAAAGAAAAGAGGAGAGAGTATAATAGGAAAGGTAGAGAGAAATATTTTTTTTATATTTTTAATGTGTCTTTGGATGTGATTGTAAAAGTGAATGTGTAATTACATATATATATATATATATATATATACAAGCAGGTTCTCCAACAGACTAGTCCAAATAATAATATTTGTTATAAATTTTAGCGATGAACAGTCCATCGCTAAAGACTGGTCTATTGACGGACCAGTTCGTTGGAGCCGATTACATACATACTCTACCTTCTTTAAAAAATGATCAAAGTACAAATTTTATGTAAATTAAGAAAATTTAAAAAGTCGGGAGATCGAAAAAGTATAAAATGAATATCAATTTTGTTTATGGTAAACCCTATATAAGTACATTAATAAATATTTATCTCATTTAAATTTAATATATCCCGCTTTAACATAACAGAGTAAACTCATTTTATATTTAACTTACCTATTTTTTTACAAATAAATTATTATGCAGTTGCGGACATTTTTTCTTTTGAGAAAGGAGGAAGTATAATCTTATAATGTATTGTGGGGTAGGAATGAAAACAATGGGGCCCATCCATGTTAGCATTGTTTGGATAAAATTGAATGGTACACACGCGCTCCATGGTGGCATGTTCTACACGATTGGCATGAGGTATTTTCCTCTTGTTTTTCTAAAACCAACCTAGAATATACCCAATAATTAAATTCTAATAATATTAAACTCAAGTAAATATGTTGGTTTTGAAAACCGAAGGACTCTAGATAAATTAATTAACCAAGTGTTCCAAGATTATGAAAATAAATGTAACTAAATAAGGGTTTAACGTTGTAAATATCGCAACTAATTATGATGTTCCTCTTTTGTAAAAATGTATTTTATTTTCTTATGTTAAAATTTTTAACACATGTTAAGAAGAAACATATTATATTCGTTTGTATTTTAAAAAATTAAAAATGAAATACAAAAGAAAATTACACATCGTGTTTTCTAGTTGATTTTATGGAGAAAAAAATTTCTCTATAATAATTTAATATTGTTTATTATTTACGCACGACAAACAAAATCTATATAGACATACTAATAATTACATATAAAATTTTCTTTGCTTAGCCCAAAAGAACTCAAGAACCATTACTAGTTTTATTATAGAAATTAAAAATACTTGCTCCTTATTTCATAGAGAGATATACAAATAAGTAGTCTATATAGTATTTATCTAATTTGCTTTGATTTTCTTCTTTTTTTTATAGCAGAATTAACAAATCTTAAATTCTCGTATAACTTTTTTGTTTTGCTTTCTTTTTGATGAAAGTCTCCTTTATCATGAAATGATTACTTTTATTAAGTCAATACAGATAAGTAAAATGAGAGAAAGATAAAACTTTTACAAGTGAGGGTTCGTGAGGTGAATAACATCTCAAATTCTTGCGAAAAATATCTCTTTATAATAATAATATTTTAAAAAATAATAAAAATCTTTTTTTACATAATATAAATATGAGTTTATTCAATTACACAGAAAAATATCGCATGATAATTATATACGGCGTTCCTCACCTTTTTTTTTTTTTTTGCATCTACAAATTACAATTGTTACAAACTACAAATTTGTAAAAAAAAATAGTTGGAATATCGATTTGTGCTCACGCTCTTTTGGAATCGAGTAAAAATTGAACGGAACCTTTCATTTACTATATTTAATGAAAACATACCATCTTATTGGTCATGACCAGATGAAGAGCAATTAAAGATCGGTCAACTTTAGTTGTGACGCCATATTCCAGTTCGTAAATTTACGCTCCCATTGTGAAGTGTAATCTCCAAGGTGTGCAATACACGCACGCAACAAGCCGTCAACACTGTTTTGCCCATCTTCATTTGGGACCCACCGAAAAGGACATACGGTTGGAACTTGGAACAGAACGTTAAGTTAACGGACTTTAGAACTACATCCGTCCCTCACTATAAATAGGAAATGGGTGGGGCCAGTCACTCTAGAGGGTGACGAAGCAACGTTTGGTATCAATTGCAGAGATAGAGGGTGGGCCCTGAGGAAAGCAGGACGACGCCACATTGACACCGTCTCTCACCACGTATCATCCCCGTAACCCAAACAGTGGTCCCTACTGCCTCAAAACAATTTAGTTTAGGTTGATTGAAATTTCTGTCCTTCCAAGTTGCTATCCACTCTTAAAGTCGTTTTTAAAGTTCTATTTTCATCAATTAAGTCATTAAAATAATATTTTATTAGCGTTTCCGTTCCTCTAACCCATTTTGACCTCAATCCGAACTATTTTAACCCAACCCAGTTTAACCCAACCCAATTTTTTAATATTTTAAAATATAATATTTTTTTTAAAATAAGTTTAAAATAATAACTATATTTAACTTTTAAAAAAAATAATATTTAATATTTTAAAATAATAATTATTTTAAAAATAGTTATTTTTAATATTTAAATTTTTTTAAACAAAAATAAATAATAATTGTATTTAATATTTTAAAATAAATTTTTTTTTTGTGAATAAATTTTTTTTTTAAAATTTTAAAAGAAAATAATATTTTTAAAATAATAATTATATTTAATATTATAAAATAATATATATATTTTTATTTAAAATAAAATATTATTTTTAAAAATTTATAAAGATACTTATTATTCTAAGGAAAAAATATTAGAAACTTTTATTTTTTTAAAATGAGTAAAGTTTCATAAAATATAGATTCAAAAAAATACATAGAAAATAAAATTTTAATTTTTAAAAAATAAAGTATATGTTTTCATTTTTTATGTAAAAAATTATTTTTAGAAAAAAAGTTAATATCTCTTTTTTTATTATATGTATTCTAAAAACAGTCAAAGATAAATAAAAAAAGCTGATTCAAATTTTTTCTAAAAAAATTATTATTATTTTTAGGAATTTTTTTTAGAAATAATTAAGATTGAATCCCTAAAGTTTTTAATTTTTTCTAATTTTTTTCTTGAAAATTTTAATTATTTTTTTTAAAATTATTTATTTATTTATTTTAAAAAGTATTGAATCATTTTTTTTAATCTTTTACTTTTTTTTGTATTTTAATTTCTATTTTTTAGTTTTTATTTTTTAAAAGTCTAATATTAAGAATACATATAATAAAAAAAGAAATATTAAACTTTTTTTCTGAAATAAATTTTTACATAAAAATGAAAAAATATAATTTTATTTTCTATGTATTTTTTTGAATCTATATTTTATGAAACTTTACTCATTTTTAAAAAAATAAAAGTTTCTAATATTTTTTTCTTAGAATAATAATTATGTTTATAAATTTTTAAAAAGAATATTTTATTTTAAATAAAAATATATATTATTTAAAAATATTAAGTATAATTATTATTTAAATTTTTTTAAAAAAGTAAAATTTTTTAAATAATAAAAACAACTATTTTTAAAATAATTATTATTTTAAAAATAATAATTTATTTTAAAATATTAAATATTATTTTTTTAAATATTAAATATAATTATTATTTTAAACTTATTTTAAAAATAATATTAGATTTTAAAATATTAAAATTTTGGGTTTGGTCAAACTAGGTCGGGTTGGGTTAAAATGGGTCGGGTTGAGGTTAAAATGAGTTGGAAGAACGAAAACGCCAACAAAATATCATTTTAAGTACCTAACTGACGAAAATAAAACTTTACGGACTATTTTGAAAGTCGGTGGCAACTTGGAGCGACAATAGTGTCAATCAACCATTTAGTTTGTCTTAATATTAAAAATTAAAAACTTAGTTAATATTAAGGAAGTGATATTTTTATTAATAGAAGTGATACTAGTAAACCATAAAAGTAACATATTTTTTATTATAAGAGTTGTATTTCAATAAATCTTATCTCATAAGTAGTGAACTAGTCTTGCATTATGATTGAGAAATATTTTATAAGAATATTAAAAATCTTAATTGTAAAGAATATGTTTGTACAAATTAAGGAAATGAAATTTTCAACTAAGAATTAACATCCTGCATAAATATATAATTTTGAATTTATATGGTACAACTATGTGCATTATTAATTTGTACAACTCTATTTTTTACGTGTATTCAAATGACACAAAAATCACTGAATTCTATAAAAATTTCAATTTCAATAAATATTATAAATATTTTGAAAGTCAAAAAAAAATTGACCGATCACTTTAAACCGATTCCCCTAAATTTATTCAATTTCAAATTGAACCCTAAAACTTAGGCCTAAAAATAATATAAACAAACTCCAACATTAAATTAAATAAATACTATATACTCGCACATGGAATAACATATAAAGGTGTGACAATTCATTAGCCAAAATATTGGCATGTTATCATCACAAAAGACATGTGCGTGATGTGGTAATTAATTTCTCTTTTTCCAATAAATTTTTATTTTTCATCTTAATTAATTATTAATTTTTTAAATTTGCATACTTGACTTTGATTGTTGATTCATTAATTCTTGCTATCAATTGCTATTAATATCATATCTTTACTTTTTGATTTTAGGGCTTAGTATTTGGGATAGGAAGACTTTTATATTTATGAATGAAATTGATTTATTTGTGTTTTAATGTCACTTAATTATGATAGACTATTGATAGTATAACGTTATTGATTTAACTTAAAATATTTGATCAATATTGTTAAAAATATATGAACTACTTCACACACTTATTATATACCCAAAAAAAATCTTAAACCCACACTAACCAATAATCATAAAATCAGAATAGGTACACCAATATTCTCACAATATTAACTAACAAAAAATCATTAATTATAAGCAAATTTATTGCAATATTGTCTCAAAATCATTAATTATAGTAAATTATAAATTACAATCAATGAACACCACAAAATAAATTTAATTAAATACAACGTATATTAATTTTGTACTATAATATAAATAATTAAGATATGTATATACTGTGACATGCACCCCCAAAATAGATTCACACAACTCATTTTCAGTCATCAAATACATACTACAAAAATCCAAATACAATTTTTCCTACTTACTACTATTAACTTGTCGTACAAAATACGACAACACATAAACTGTGAATTTTCAATACAAATATTGTAACATATATAATACGATAATATTCACACTCAAATTAAGTACTCATTACAATTATTGTCATACTATTTTACAACATAGTGAGTACTACTATAGTAACTATCTCGGACCATTACTCCATTCTCCGACTACTCCCATCTACACTCTCATTACCTGAGAGGAACAAAAAGGAAAAGGGTGAGCTAAAATAGCGCATTAAAAAATATTATGACTAAGATAGTGAAAAATAAATTATCTATAGTCTTTAAAAATGATAAATCAAAGATTTATAGACAATATAAGTTTTCAACGTAACTGCAGCGGAACAAGCAATCCATTAGAAGAGTCAAGTAAAGCATGATGTCTACTTTAAGTGGCACTTCTCAGTTGTCTCCAACGAAGATGAACAGAACCACAATATAAGTTTTTGAATATATAATATTATTATTTGTAATTTATCTATAAAAGTAACTAATCAGTGGACTAAAAATTTTAAAGTCTGATTAATAGTCCAATAGCTCGGGGGAATTAAAATATATATATATATATATATATATATATATATATGTATTTAAAGCCATTAGACTCACAACTAAAAGGTTGACAAGGGTTGTAATAGAATATTGTGAAATACTATAATTGGGCAAACTGAATTTGAAAGAAGCACTCCAAGCGTCAATAAATAAATTTTTTTTACTGATGTATTTTGACCCCCACTCAAAATATTCTGGTTTCGCCACTGAATACTCGAAAAGGTTGTCATTTTATTTCTTATTAATCTGTGAGAATAACCTGTCTATGCGGACTACCGCATACATGATGAATAACTCTTCGTATTCATTCTTTTTTAAGTTGTGGAAATGATCTGTCAACGCGGATTACCGCATAACGGGTGAAAATTCATTTGCAGTTTCGTATATTATTTCATTTCATATTCCTAAATCTAAACTTACTATGATAAATATTGCTTCTATAATTTTTGAAATCATTAGAAATTGCTTAATGTTTGCGCTTCATCTAATATCATTTCACTGAAAAATTGGTCTGAACTTTCTTATTAAATTTTAATCTTTTAATTTCGGGGTACTATTTATACGATACTATTCATAAGTACTATTCACAACAAAAATTAATTTTCTTTTCTTTGTCCAAGTTATCTTTTATGAATCTTATTCTTAAAATTGAATCCATGTTTTGATCTTCATGTTGACAATGTGGACATTCTTGAACTCTTGATAAATTAAATTATAAATATCTAATATTTATTCTTGATCTCACTGGATTCATTCTTTATATCATTGTCATAATCCTCAGACTTTAATGGTGATGAAAGTTCTCTTTGGCCCGTAGTGCAAAGATGAACAGTTGATTGATGAATATCTTTGGCCCTTAGTGCAAATATGGACTGTTGAATGGTATGACAATTGATTTTACAGTTGTATGTCTCTTTGGCCCGTAGTGCAAAGATTAGCTGCTGTTTGGCATGATCATGACCATTGATATTATAGTTGAATATCATTGGCCCGTAGTGCAAAGATATACAATTGATTGATATGATCATAACCATATGTTGTTGTTACATTTGTATCTTTGGTGTAGGGTGTAAAGACGAAATGTTTATTAAGTGTCTTTAGCCTTTGTGGCTAGGACATTGAGTGAAAGTTCTACTAAGCCTTTGTGGGAAGAACAATATTGAGTGAAAGGTCTATTAAGCCTTTGTGGCAAGAGAGATACTGTTGATTTACATGATTATGAACATGAATTGTGAATTAATATAACCATAAATCTTTGGTGTTACAGGTAAGACATGTGATAAAAAGTTTCTTCGTCCTGGGTGCAAATAGGAATTAATCAACATAATTATGATCATGAACTATTGATTGACATGATTGTGGGCAGGAACTGTTGATTGATTTTACAGGGATAAAAATATTGTTGGTGGACTTTTAACTTGGAGAAGATAATAGATATTATTGTCTATTTGACTCTTTTAATGGATTGTTCATTCCGCTGCAGTGGCTCATCTAAAACTTGTTGTCTATTATATTCTGTCAGATTTTTACTGTTGAAGACTAATGATAATTTATCCTTTATTATCTTATATAGTCATGATATTCTTTACTGGACTAGTTGAGCTCACTCTTTTTCTTTTGATTTCATTATTCTTCTCAGAAAATGAGAGTGAAGCTGGGACAGTCGGAGAGTGGAGTAATGATCCGAGCTAGTAACCATAATGTTCCGAGTTAGTGGTTGTTCTCATCAAATTATAAGATAATGTGACAATAATTGTACTGAGAACTTAAAGGGTGTGTTGCCACTATATTACAAGATGTCTAACCACATACAAATTAGTGTTATCATAAGATACAGTTGTGCGCATCCACTTGCTGATTATATCTATGACCACTACCTATATAATCTTAGAGTATGATTGAAATATAATCCTCAGTTTGAGACAATGGAGATAATTATATAGCAAGAAGATACCCACCATTGGAATGAACATGATAGTAATCTTCTCATTCTTCTTTGGGGTCTATTGGGTCAACCAAGGTTAGTTTTCAAGTCCTATGATATTTATTATAACTTAGAAGCATGACCTCCCATGTATGAAGGTTTTCTTGAGCATTTTTTAAATATTTTAATTTTTAAAATAGTTATTGATTGTACCTTTATGTAAAGTATCATTGGTTTGGAGTATGAGTACTGTTACTTGTATTGAAACTCACAGCTTATGTGTGATTGTATTTTGCACAACAGATTAACAGTTGTAAATAGAGAAGTTTGTATTTGGAATTTTGTATATGTATTTGGCGAATCAAAATGGGTTGTGTGGACCTATTTTAGGGGAGTCACACTACGGGCCAAAGAGAACTCTCACCATTAGCTTTTATCTGTAACACCAAAGGTCATGATTATACCTGTGGGCTCAAATGCAAATTAGGGTTCACACGTCCTAATTGAATTAAATGCACAATTAGGGTTCCACAACTTCATTAAATGTACAAATTAGGGTTCGCATGATCTAATTAAATGAAGACGGAAAAGACGAAAATAAATATGCTAGACCAGAGAGAAGCCTTCATGTGTCCTGAGGCAGAAGGCTCGTGGAGGCGACTCGTTTTGAAAATTGATTGAGGGATTGGATTGATGGCTAGAAGGACAAGACAATCTGGACATTACTCTAATGATTAAAGGGTATTTCTGAAATTTTTCTGAGAGCATGTGCCTTGCACATGACCACTTTCCAGAAAATTTTATAAATATTCCTTCCATACCATTGAGAAAGGGGACCTCTCTTCAGACTCAGGACTTGGACCTTTGGAAGATTCAAGGACTCATACATTCCTCTCTGAACCAGAAGCACTCAAGAAGGCTCTTGGAATCCCAACCACCCTAATAAGGTTTTCGAATTCTAGGAGTGGAAGGACTCAAGAAGGCTCTTGGAATCCCTGCTACTCTAACACGGTTTTCGGATTCTAGGAGTTTTGTCACGTGCCATTGGAGTAATCATTCACCTGTTCTTCTCCACTATTCAATCAACCAATCAATCAATTCCGTGCTTTTCATGAATTTCTCTCTTCCTCAGCAAACACGAAACCCTAATCCTAGCAAGGTACGATTTTCTTGCCACAATACCAATACGTAATTCCTGGTCATAATCATCTCATTAATCAACAGTTCAACTTTACACTACGGACTAAAGACAACTTTCCACCACAAATTTAAGTCTGAGGATGATGACAATAATATAAAGGATGAATAGAAATAATAAGAATAATAAGATCAAAAATAAATATTAGAAATTTATAATTTAAGTCTGAGGATTATGACAATGTTTTAGGGATAAAATAACATATGTCCGATGAAATTCTATCGAGATTAATTTTGTCAAACATACGTTAATTTGACGAAAATTTTGTTGAAAATAGTAGTTATTTCGTCAAAATAATTGTTCGCGCCAATGACCGTAGTTATTTTCGACCGAATTCCGTTGAGCTTTAGGTATTTTCGTGAGAATTAACTTCTAACAGAATTTTTCGTTGAAAATATAGTAATTTCGACGTAATATATTTCATCAAAATTAATTTGGTAAGGTCTGTTCTTGTAGTGTTTTGTCAGTCAAGTTATCCAAACACGTTGGTATATAAATGGTTAAATTCAATTGATCATGCAAATTGAATAACGGAATAAGATAGCCAAATAATACCAGATCAGTGATTAACATGTGTGTAACTATTAATATCAACTAGTTCAGTAACTATTAATATAGCCTGAATTCAACAATTGTTGTAAACGTTATAATTCAGATCAAATACACTGTTGACATGCAAAATACAGAGCAACTTAATAAATTCATAGAAAATTTGGATGAAAGTGAACAACTGAAATTATTTTTGTTATTTTTTTTTAGTTGAATTCAATCAAGTTCGAATTATATTATCCCGGTCGTGGGAAGTACAATGAATTTACTTGCTAAAATGAGAAAACTGTTTTTGGCGGCTTACAATTTATAATAATTAGTCATATGATCAATGATATTAACTATCTGCCAATAAAATACTAATATTGTGGGAGTTAGGAAGTCAATTAATTGCATTTGAAATTAAGGTGATGTTTGTTTACATCTGATTGTCTTTTAATGGACTGTCTCTTATTCGTTAAGTGGCATGATGTTATTTTTTTTGTTACCTCTGAATGCCTCTTAATTGGTAAGAAAAAAAAATAAAATCTTAATAATTAAGAGGTACTTCTTAATGAAATTTTTTTAATAATTTTTTATATATAAATATATTCAACAATATTATTCGCTCAATTTTATGAAATTAAATATTTAAAATTATTAAATAAAATTTTACATTTTAAAATGGTAAAATAGTGTCATTAAGAGACAACTTATTTTTTAGTTATTAAACCGTTTTTTAAATTCAGACCTCATAACTATTCAGATGATCTAATTTATTAAGACATTATAATCATTCAGATCTTAATTCCTAAATTTATCAAACACAACCTAAATAAAAGTTTACCGATAATTCAATAGCTACAAATTAACAATATATAGTTATATATTTAAAAAACTATGAATATGCTTGTTAGGGTTAATTAGTGTGAAAATGTTTCAAAATAACGTAACTTTAATTAATTAAATAATAATAAAAACTGGATTTACATGAGTAGCTGTATATTTAGCTGGTCAAGTCATGAGTGCTGTAGTGTACTTTCTTATCATTTTTCCTCTTGATATATTTCTAATTTCTTTCCAAGTATGGAAAGTTAAGAGTTAGGCGCCATGCAAAGCATAAATCATAAATCTACTCATAAAGTTTTGAGTCCGAGAAATTTTGAGATTCATTAAAAAAAAAAAAAAAAAAAAAATAATCACTCCTACTCATAGGCAGTAGGCTCCTACCTATAAATATAAGAGCAATGCTACTATTATATAAATTTTATCAAAACTCTCATATACACACATATATATATTATGAATTTTCGTTTGATATACAGGACCCAGTATATATGTGTACATGTGAGAGTTATATAAAAAAAATTATGTGATAGTAACATTATTTTAAATATAAATATTGTTGAGACTGGTGTCGTGCCATACATGGGCAGCTGATCAATCCCTTATCCAGTTTTGAAATCGTCCAATATTCCACCACTACGTACTCTATGCTAAGGTGAGAGATTAAGACAGTGACAGTCTAACCTAGCTAGCTAGCCACCCACCTACTGTATTCAATATCTCTTCTTCTATGGTCCAATATATATATATATATATATATATATATATCCGTAGTATTTATTACATATGCATCTTTTAGGCATACACAATCTATATTATTAAAAATAAAAAAAAAACAATTATAATTAAAAATTAAAAATTGACGTCTGTTACTATCAGTAACATATGATTAAAAAAAATTTATATCATTCACTACTAATAGTAATAGACGCTAATTAACCAGAATAAGGATTTGACTTTATTAACTAGAGTTTTAATTAATTAACTAGGATTTAAAATTTATAAACTAGGATTTAGGGTGTATTAGTTATAAAAATAAATTAATAAATCCTAGTTTATAAATACTAGACCTTAATTAATAAATCTTAAATTCTAATTAATAAACTCTAAACCCTAGTTAATAAACCCTTAACCTTAGTTAATAAACTCTAAATTATAGTTTATTAATTGAAACTCTAGTTAATAAAGTCAAATCCCTATTTTGGCTAGCGTTCACTACTATATTTAGTAGTGGATGGTATGAGTTATTTAACCATCCGCTACTAATAGCGGATGTCAATTTTCAGTTTCTAATAATAGTCATTCCTTCTTGTTTTCAACAGTATGTATGGTGTATGCCCTATAAGTATTCATAACAAATACATGCTATGAATTATTCCTATATATATCTATATATAATTTCATTTTCAATTTTGTCCAATTAATTATATAAATTATATTATTATTACTAGTACTTGATGATACATGTACATGCAGTATGTGTGTAAATTATGTAGGATAAATAAAAATTTTATAAAACTTAAAAGGTTAAATGAATAAAATAATAATATAACTAAAATTATAAAGATGAAAAAAATAGTGCGACACAATTATACTAACAAAGAGAGCTATTTAATTTTATAATAAGAGATTATATCCTCCCAAAGGTGTTACTTGTTCTCAAAATGTACGTAAAATACAACCTTTATATCTTTAAAGTAATAATACCTTTTTTTTTCTTAAGGTGATATTGGGGGGGGGGGGGGGGGGGTCCAATTCTACTTTTATTTATTTATTATTATTATTATTAATTTTTTTATAAAGAGTCTTTTACCATACACCACTAGGAAAGGATGACTCCTAATTATATTGAAGTTGAGAAATAGTCTAATAAAGTCCAAGATTAAACTATGGAAAATGATAAATGCTTTTTATTTCGCACTGTTTGGTATCTTGTGGAATTAAATAAAACAAGTTTTATTATACTCCCATTAATAGACCAAAACTGATAAAAATATAAATGCGTGAATGGCTTCGAATATTATTATCAGGCCATTTGAAAAAGAAAAATTAGTTTTTCAGCTGGCCTTATTTATCAAGAATTAAGCTGACCCGACCCCGATACTAAAGAGTCAAATCAATTAATCATCAAATACATGATCAAAATAATGGAATAGAAACATTATGAGAAAGGGTAAAAACGGCTAAAGAATGAGTATATATAGATAAGAAAATTATTAGTAGTTTATTGAGCCGAATATATATATATATATATATATATATATATATATATATATATATATTTATTTATTTATTTTGCTAAATAGCCGAAAATAAATTTTCATGAGTTGTTTAACATAAATAAATAACTACCATAAACATTCTACAAATTAAGGAAAGCATTCCCTTGGGACATGAATTGTGCCATTTTGAATTAATCCTCATAAACATCCATAGGATTTGTATATACGTCTTCCTTGTTTATGACTGCACGAGTTAATTAGTATCGCTATTATAATATAAAATTGTGGTATATGATGTTTGTTTTATAGTTTTAGTATAAATAGAATAATATATATATAAATGATACGTACGTAGTATTACATTGAACATGAAATTAATCAGTTGTATGTATATTAAAATCGTCATATATATATGTATACATGCATGTATATCTTTAAAATAATACAACAAAGATGTTAAAAGTTTAATATAATTAATTATGAACATGACATACATTGTATTAGTAGAAATGATAAATTCGAGACTAATTCAATATTAACTTGTCATAAATTGTATTAGTATAGAGATGACATACATTGTCATAAAGATTATTGACTGATTTAAAAAAAGAAAAGAAAATAATAAAAGAAAGAAATATTGAGATATATAGTAATTAAAATTTAAGGATCACAATTTAGAGGCCGAACTCAAATGACATGGTCATCAGCAGGCAATTAACAAAATAAATTAATTATATGTATTTATTCATCATTTGATTTGATTATATTATATTATATTATATTATATTATATTGTGACAGGACTGTAGTCGCTGCTAGTCATAAATTAGCGAATAAGATTCCGTAGTCGTTGGTTAAGATCCCATAAGTACCAAGTTGTCCCTTTGCATCACAATCTTCACTAAATTAAAATATATTAAGTCGCCATCTCAATGCACGTATTTAAAATTTCATGATAATTTAAACTAATTGCACGTCTTTTCATATATATTACTCTCCCGTCTTTTAATATAAATAATTTTAAAGAATTATTTTTTGTCTTTTAATATAAATCGTTCGAGAATTTTAAATAAACATTAATTACTTAATTTTTAATATTATTCAAAGTATTAAATATAATTTTAATTTTTTTATTAATTTTTACTCAATAAATAACACTTTTTTTTCAATACAAGGACAATATAAACAATTGATATTATATTTAATACTTGTGTACAACTCTAAAACGACTTATATTAGGGATGGAGGGAGTATCGTTTTAAAGAAGTGTTTTTGTCGTTTGAGAATTTCAAGTAAGCATTAATTATTTATTTTTTAATATTACCCAAAATATTAAATATAACTTTGGTTCTCTCACTATTTTATGTCTAATAAATAACACTCTTTTTTTTAATACTAAGATAATTAATATTATATAATTATATTTTTAATACTTATGTATAAGTTTAAAACAACATATATTAATAGATGGGGGATAGGAGTATATTATTATTATTGTTGTTTTAATTATTGGAGCCGGCAATTACCGATGCAAACTAAGTACATGCCACCAAACATTTATAATAAGGCATTATAATTAGGATATAATTAATCTAATGAGATATTTAGTAGATCCGATTGTTGTAGCTAGTGATGTGGTGACACAACTAATGAATACTTTAATCTTATATTAGATATCTATTAGATGCAAATGCAACTGTTGATGACATCGCCTTGAAAATAATTGAAAAAGACCCTGCCCCTAAACCAAAAGAAAATTAATATTTTCTTGAACCTAATTAAATTAACTAGGAGTCATATATATATATATATATTAGAATTATAGATCAATATCTCAATTTTAACCACTAAACTAAGATCTCATCATTTTTCACATACGCAAGTCATATTCGATGTTATATATATATCGTGATTTGTTGCATCCACATACGCTGGTCATATTCAATAATATAATATTATTTCTAATTTTTTGACATAATTGTAAAATGTTTGACAACTCAATTCTATTTTTCAAAAAGTAAAATTACATTTAGAATTGCACAATTTTCAGTTTGTTCATAATTATTATTATTAATAAAATCAGTGTATATGAGAATTGGAGTAATTAATATCATCAACCTTATGATAGATGAAAATATAGTGATGAAAATTAGCAATTGGAATTGAAACTCTCCCACTAGTTAACAATAGAACATCAATATTGTGGAGACAATCGATCACATGTCCCCCATTCTATCAACATTATCAATATCCTACCAACCAAATGCCATACCCACTGGCCACTCCTCTCTAAAATCAAATCATATCAATTTAACTGTACTACTAAATTATAGTTCCTCATCTCAATTATAATAGCTTTACAAACAGATGATATGACAATGAATTATACAAATCAAAGATAAACATTACAAACTTGTTAAGCTCAAAATTAGTTAATTATTACAGATTTACAGTAATCATTTCCCCCTTCTCCTATAAATATAAGTGTGACGCCCCCAAAATAAGTTCAATACTCAACCCATTCTGAGTTGTCAAATACATTGTACAGAATTCAAATACAATCTTTCATGTCAAACGGTCGTGCAAAATACGACTACACAACTGTGAGTGTCAATACAGACATGTAAAAAATATAAACATTCAAGCTAAGTCCTCATAACATTTATTATCACACTATTTTAAAAAAAATAGTGAGGACTTCTACAGCTCTAACTCGGACCATCACTCCATTCTCCGACTAGTACCCGCGATATTCTCATTTCCTGAAGAGAACAATAGAAGAAAAGGGTGAGCTCAACTAGCCCAGTAAAGAATATTATGACTAAGAGAATGAAAAATAAATTATCATTAGTCTTCAATAAATCATATAAAATATTATGAACAACAAGTTTTAGATCAATATTCGCAGCAAAAATAACAATTTATTAGAAAAGTTAAGTAGAGAATGATGTCTACTATCTTCATTGATTTAAAAGTCCATCATCAATATTTTATCCCTGTAATATCAATCAATATACATCTCGAATCAAATATTCATCTTTTGCACTACGGGCCAAAGATATTCATTTGTATCACCAGTTGGTCATGTTCATCTCAACACCTGTCCATCTTTGTACTACGGGCCAAAGATATTCATCAGGTAATCATTCATCTTTGCACTACAGGCCAAAGATATTCATCAAGTAATTATTCATCTTTGCACTACAGGCCAAAAATATTCAGTTATATCACCATTTAGGATTGAGGATGATAAAAAATAATATGGATAACGAATCTAGTGAGATAAAGAACAAATATTAGAGAATTTATCCAGAGTTCAAGAATGAAAATCAAAACCTGAATCTAATCAAAGATGATTTGGAAGAAGAAAAAATATTTTTTTATCGTGAATAGTACCCAGTGAATAGTAACTCGACATGAAAAGATAAAAATTTCACAAGAAAGTTCAGACCAATATTTCAGTGAAATAATATTAGATGAAGCGCAAAATCAAAGAATTTTGATCATTTCAGGAATTATAGAAGCAATACTTACCGTAGTAAGTTTAGAGTTAGGAATCTGAAATGAAACAATATACGAAACTGCAATTGAATTTTCACCCGTCAGGCGGTAGTCCGCTCAGACAGATTATTTTTATAATTTAATAACAACTGAATACGAAGGGTTATTCACCAGGCATGCGGTAGTTCGCGTAGACAGGTTATTTCCACAGAATAATAAATAATGGAATAATAACAAGATTTCACCATGCATGCGGTAGTCCGGGTAGACAGATTATTCCAACAGAATAATAAAGAATGGAATAACAACCCTTACGAGTATTGAAAGAAAATAGCTCTCTTCATGAATATGAAAGAAATAATACCCCTTACCTTAAAAATTTAGAGACTGCACTAATGTAATAGCAGAATACTCTTCTTCTTTCTCCCTTATTCTCTCTATACTTTCTCTCTCTATAGCTTTAGTGAATTGGTGAGAAATAATAAAGAAATGAGCTTCTATTTATAGGCTCGGCAGAGTAAGGGTAAAATAGTCTTTTTGCCATAATTTATGACATCATCGATCCTATGACATCATTGCTTACCTCATCGTTCCGATGACATCATTGCTTACATCATAAGAATTCAAATTCAATTTGTTCTCTTCTACCTCATTTTATTTTTATATCCTGAATTTACTATAATAATGTTACCATTCAAATTATAAAAATCATACTATTATATAATCACATCATGCTACTATAATGCAATATTATAATAATATATTTGAATAAATTATTTTATCGAAAAAGATAAAATATCAACTTTCAACAAATATCACATGTTAAAAATTCCCCCGTTTAAATCCACATTGAATAAATATTTCCTTATCATATATATCAAAAATTAATTATTCACAAATAATATTACAGAACTACAATATTGACAACTAGGTCGTTCCAAGGAAAGAGGGGGCCTTTCGATAAGAATTTCTCCTTACTGGCGCACAATTAAATAACCCCTCATAGGCAAAACTTCCTTAGACATTGTCAATAATGCTATCTAATAATATTATTATAATAATATGAATGATTGATTTGATAATTTAAAATACTGTGCAATGACAATTATTGAATCACTAATATAAAATAGCAAAGTAGCACTTATCGATATAAAATATCAACGTAGCATATATTGAACCAATAAAATTTTATGCAATTATTGAATCAATAATATAAAATATTGAACAGTAATTACTGTAACAATAATTAAGTAAGTGCCTTCCTACGTAAGAATCAATAATTCGAAATACTGTGCAATACCGCATATTACTGTATTTTAACCACCGGGTATTTCAACAGTTTAACGATAAAAGTTTTGCCGTTATTTTTATAAAAATGTTACTTCTGTCACTTTCTATATCCGACATTCATTCCGTTGTGGGGTCCACCAATGATTGCGCCGTCGTACGAATATTCTCCGACAAAAAGAATATTCCTCGACCAAACGAATATTTCCCGACACAACGAATATTTTATAATCACTTGCTTACTTTGTAAACTTTGCACATTTCACCCATAACTTATCACATTTATCAAATCAACACCTTACTATTTCAAAATAATATATAAAAAATAAATAAATCTTATTCATAAAATTTGGGGTCTTACAATAAGAGTATAGTAATCCTAAAGAAGCAAATAAAATTTTTTTTTCTTTTGGTTTGAAAGGTAAGGATATTATCGGGCCAACTGAGACTAATTTTTTTTAGTGCGATCTTAAGAGCGCATCCTCAACATCAGCCTAGTGCATTCAGGAGAATTTTCCTAAATGTTGGCCGTAAGGTTCGAACTCAGAAAATTAAGGGGAAAAAAAATTCTCATACTCTACTTTTAGTTAGGGCGGACATATTCGAATCCAAATAAAATGATATCTGTATTCATATCCGGGGAAAAAATATTTTATCTATATTTGTATTTGATATTTGACAAATTTCTTAAGATACCATTCAAATTTGATATTTGAAAAACTATTCGAATTCAAATATTATTCATTTACGAATTATTATCCGAATTCATTAGCATAATTAAATAAGATTAGTAAATAAATAATGACAAAATTATAAAATTACTATTATGATATTAATATAACATAACACAATCATCAATCATATGATTAAATTATAAAATTCAGTAGAAAAAAAATAGACACTATTTAATATAATATCTTTATGGAAGATATTAAAAAATATTATAATTTTATAATAAGACTCGTTCTTTGTTTGGGATTATGATATTGCATATTTGATTCGATAAATATATTGGCGGACGGATGTTAAACGAATACGAATAGATTGTTAGAATTTGAGCTTAAATTTAAGTGGATTCTATTAATCATTTGAGATGAATCCACATATAAATGCGTGTTTTGCTCCATGAGTAGATTAAAATCAAGTATTAAGAAGCTCAAATTCATTGGATAATGAATAAGAAATTTACTCCCAAAGATCAATAATAATGCTTGTGGGAAACAAGAGTCTCAAATCGATTGAGAACTAGACATTGGATGCGTATATATTGCTCTTACATTTGGGCTTTTAAGGGGCACTCCACTCTTGGGTAGGGGAGAGGACCTAGCCAATACTATCTCTTTTGGGCAAACATTTCCTTACTTTTTGTTTTACTTAGTTCCAATTTTATCTTATTTATTATCAATAGAAAGAAACAAAACTGTGTCGTAAACAAAGGTCATAAGTGTCCATTTGATTCACAAAGGTCAATTTTATCTTACTTAATTCCAATTTTATCTTATTTATTATCTTATTTATCTTATCTTGTTTCGCACTTGTTAAGCCATGCTTTTTCACAAGTGTCCATTCGGTTCACCAAGGTTATGTCCATTCATGAAAGGTCATTAATCCTCCTATAAATAGCAGATGAATTCATTCATTTGGGTAATTCAATTCTTCATCTTTTCTTCAGTTATATTCATAGTATATTTGAGGGAGTTCAGAATATTATTTTTTGGTTTGTCGTGTGTTTATTTGTAGTGTTTCTATAAACCTATAACACACGTTGTCATTGTATCCTGGGAGACAAATGCTGATAAATCTAAGCACCGTGAAGGAGGGTAGAATTGTTTTAAGGATATAGTATCAAGTATTAACATTAACATATGATTTTCTGATTTACATCAGATAAGTTCTATATATACACACACACACACACACACACACACTCACTCACACTCAACTTTCCTGTCAATCCTAAGTTGCAAATATATATCTAAATATATTGTTCGTTATGTATTCATATCCGTTTATTTGTGAATATCTCTAATCGAATACGAATAATACCCGTTTAAATTGAATACGAATAATATTCGTTTAAAACAAACACGAACAAGAACGAATTTCTTATTTTTCGATTACCATTAACAACCCTAGTTTTAGGGGAAGGAGAAATAACTTGTGCATTTACAACTAATGGGACTCGATGGAAAAATACAAGGACCAAGCTACCTGCGAGTCTGCACTGATTACTGAAACTTAACTATTTAAAAATAGCAAGTCAATCTTTATAAACTACTGAGTACTGAATAACGTTTATTCCGTTCAACCAAAAATTTCAAAAGAAACTTGGATAACATTCAAAATAAAGAAAAAGTTCTGCAAAACATATAAGCTTATTGCAAACAAGGAGGATTAGCTTCATTTACAGAACTAATTCGTCCATTCCCATTTTCTACCCTCACATGCATCTAATTCATAACCATGAACTACAGGTCTACTGTCCACACTTCATGTCGAACTAGGATCCTCTCCATTTCACCTTTCATTTCATTCTTCATTTGATGGTCCATATTTAAAATGTAAGTGAATGTGACATCATGCTGACAGGAGAGAGAGCGCACATTTTAAATCTGGATCATGAAATAGAGAGTGAAATGGAGGGTGAAATGGAAAGGATCCTAATTCCTTCTTGTCTGACAGCATGATTAAGATTAAAATAGACTATTTTTGGCTAAAAAAACATGCTATTTGAATCTTTAAAATATAATATTCATGCCGTCCTACCATTTGAATTTCATCATAGTAAATTTGTAAAATTCTAAAATTTTAATTCTAATGTGAATTTATTTTAATTTTTAAAACCACAAATTAATTTGCACTATTCACAATAATAATTTTATTAATATCAAACAAATTCACGTCAATTTTAAACTTTAAACTTTTAATTTTGACTATATGATTTGTTTTTTTTTGTGAAATGAAGGAAATACACGAGTAGAAGTAACATTCAAGATACTAATGGAGTAATGTAGCACAACATAATTCGGCGCAGGTACCAAGACAAGAGTAATTTACGACCAATATCAGGTTGGCCCAAATTGAAGTCGGAAAAGCTAACGGGTTTATATAAGGGGCTTACCTGCAAAATACCAAAATCGTATACTGTTCAAATCATAACATATAGGTCTCCCTATTTGTTCGTAAACGTTAGTCTTGCTAGTGCTTCTCAGCCCATAGGTTTGGCCCATATAAACCTGGAATGGATACTTGACAACGCTTGGACACAGCTTAAACAAATTCCTCCTTGGCCCATGTTCCTACCTACTCAGAGTCTCTTCATTCCGGCTACATAATTAAAATATGATAAATGTTACCAGTTACAAATTTAAATTTTGAAGAAAAGTTGTAATATGTGATCAATACTCTGCCTGGTGATAAGTATCTCAAACGGTAAAAATCAGGAATTTAATAGTTCACAAAACAATAATTTTCTTGACCACTCGCACATCATTCACTATTGTTTAGCAAGTAGCCAAGTATGTTGTATGTGTGGTTGATGGGGGTATCGTGTGCACCTGATAGCAGTGTTTTAAAATTCGGACCGAATCGACAGTCGGACCAGTAAAAATAAAAACCGATCTGCTTTCAGTTCCAGTTTAAACCAATGACTCGGTTTTGGTCAAAACTCGAGTTGGTTCGTTGACCACCGGTCTAACATGTAAACCTAGTTAATCGACTCAATTGACCCGATCTTTAAATTATTATTTTTTACCAAAAAAATTTGAATATTAAAATTAACCACTTTTATTAATATTATAACTCATATTTATTATGTTTTAGTTCATAAAAAATGAGATTTTTAAAATTTTTATTAATTACTAATAATATATTTTTATATATTAATAACGTTACTGGGTCAATAACGATTTGTTCACAGGTTAGATCAGTGACCCATCCACCCGGTACTTTTTTCGGTTCGATAAACGGTCCAGTTCTGAGAACTTTGACTGATAGTTTATATTATACACTTCTAAAAGTAATAATAATATTATTCATCCACCCTAATAAAAAAAAAAAAAAAAAAAGGAAAGTAAAACCACCCAATATTCTTATTTTTGGGTGCAAAGAGTAGAAACTATTTATGTATATAAAAAATTTAATGCTACAAACTCCCAATCCTAGAAACTTTTATGATTAATACAGCTTCTAAAATGACAGGCCGGCTTCATTCCATCATGATATATATATATATATATATATATATATATATATATATATATATATATATATAACTATGCTATGCTGCTCAGCATAGTATGTCAAGCCGGCCGTCTCTGTTGTTTAAGAGTTCCGTTGACTTTCTAATTTGTCTTAATCTACTGCAAATGGTTTCTCTTATTCCGTTCTATTGTATCTTTTCAGCCACCTCTTACTCCACAGTCCAAACGCATTAAACAAATTACCCCAATTTTAGTCTTGTAAGGCGACATATCTGATAGAATTAGTACACCACACAATAACGTAATCGAATTGGAGCAGCTAATATATATATATATTTCAAATAAATTTAATTATTAATACCTATACAAATAAAATAAAAGCATTAGGATTGCCGCCCAACACCACCAATGCATATAAGATGGACTTGAATTCCATTGACAAGCTTAAGATGTAGACAAAGGAAAAAGAACAAAATAGTACTAGAAGCCAAGCCATTTAATTTTGTAGGCTGCAACAACGTAGTACATCTGTAGTACTGGTTGTTAATCTTCTAAACGTATAACATTCATTCTCATTCTCTTTAACAAATTCAAAAACCATGATTTTCTTTTCCATAAGTTTGTCACTACTTTTTCATGGCTGCTACATTTTAATCCTCCTCCTGCTGCTGCTACCTGATAATGTAAATTCAACTTTCTTCAGCTTCTCCAACTTCCAGCCAAACTTGAACACTATATTCTACCAAGGGGACGCTTTCGCCGCCAGTGGGGTAATCCAAGTCACCAAAAATCAGCGAAACGTAGCCCTGACTAATAGCGTTGGTCGCGCCTCATACTCGGAGCCAGTGCACATTTGGGATGCCAGAACCGGGAAAATGGCAGATTTCACCACCCATTTCTCGTTTGTCATAGACGCCCTTAATTCATCGAGATATGGTGATGGCCTTTCCTTTTTTCTTGCCCCTTTTCAGGCTGAGATTCCTGATAATTCGTTTGCAGGATACCTTGGCCTGTTTAACATGTCGAGTTCAAATTCTGTGGATAGTGAAATTGTTGCGGTTGAATTTGACAGCTACCAAGATATATGGGATCCTAGTGATGACCATGTTGGGATTAATGTTAACTCGATTGAGTCTGTGGCTAGTGTTCAGTGGAAAAGTAGCATAAAAAACGGATCAATTGCGAATGCTTGGGTGAGTTATAACTCGAGCACCAAAAATATGAGTGTGTTTCTTTCTTACGCTCATGATCCTGTTTTTGGTGGGAATTCTAGCCTTTCTCATGTTGTTGATTTGAGCAAAGTTTTGCCAGAACGCGTTCGCGTTGGGTTTTCAGCTGCCACGGGTGATTGGATTGAAATACACAACATTCTCTCATGGAGTTTTAGCTCCAATTTGGTGATGGATGGAGATGAAAACAAAAAATGGTTGGTGGTTGGTTTAGCTGTGGGTATAGGGCTTTTGAGTTTAGGGGTGGGCATTTTTTGGTTCATTTTGTGGAGGAAAAAGGTTATTGAAATAGCAAAGAACATGGCTCGTGATTCTTCTATGGATGATGATTTTGAGAAAGGGACGGGGCCGAGAAGATTTACATTTCGCCAACTATGTCAAGCTACCAACAATTTTGCAGAGGAAGGAAAACTAGGGGAGGGAGGATTTGGAGGTGTTTACAAGGGCTTATTGAGTAAACCAAGCTCAGAAGTGGCGGTTAAGCGAATATCTAGTGGTTCAAAACAAGGGAAAAAAGAGTATGCATCTGAAGTACGGATTATAAGTCGATTGAGGCATAGAAATTTGGTTCAATTAATTGGCTGGTGCCACGAGCAAGGCGAATTCCTTCTTGTCTACGAGTATATGCCTAATCGGAGCCTTGATTCACATCTTTTTGGTGGCATCACAAAGCTAACCTGGACCGTAAGGTACAAAATAGCCCTCGGCTTGGCATCCGCGTTGCTTTATTTACACGAGGAATGGGAACAATGTGTAGTCCATCGCGATATCAAGTCGAGCAATGTAATGTTGGATTCGAATTACAACGTGAAGCTAGGCGATTTCGGCCTAGCCAGATTCGTAGACCATGAGTTGGGGTCACAAACAACAGTTGTAGCAGGCACAATGGGGTATTTAGCCCCAGAATGTGTGACAACAGGCAAGGCAAGTAAAGAGTCAGATGTGTATAGCTTTGGTGTTGTGGCACTTGAAATAACTTGTGGGAGAAAACCTGTGGAACCAAAGGCAGAGCCAAGCCAAATTAGGCTTGTGGAGTGGGTTTGGGAGCTGTATGGAAAAGGGAAAGTTCTAGAAGCATCCGACAAGGGATTAAGCGCGGAAATCAATGAGCGAGAAATGGAGTGTTTGATGGTTGTAGGATTATGGTGTTGCCACCCCGATCACACATTTAGGCCTTCTATAAGGCAAGTGATAAATGTGCTCAATTTTGAGGCTCCCTTGCCTAGGCTTCCATCAAAATTGCCCGTGCCTATGTATTTTGCGCCTCCTATGGAAATGTGTAGGTTTTCCTACTCATCATCTGTCGGTGTCTCGGACTCCGAGAGCGATCGGAATCGGACACAGACTACAAGCAGCAGTTCCGGTTCATCGACGTCGGCCGGATCTTCTAAAGCTCTACTGCAATTGCGTGGGGGTCGTGTATAGTGTTGCAACTTGTACTTGCTCTTGGTGAAACATGACTCGTATATGTTTCTTCTAAATAATTGTTTAGCTTGTAATTTCACTGTTTCTGCTTTGTATTAATTGAAACACGTGTTTTAGTTGTTGAGAATTTTTCTTCTTCTCGATATTCGCGAATCAAGAATTGCATTAGCATTTACGATTATTTTGTATCATATATTTTGATTTATTTATTTATCAATAGTTCTTTAATGAATTTAATCTTATTTTTTGTTCTATACTTAAACTATGAACTAGAAATATAATATCCTAACCTCTCCAAGTATTGTATAGTCCACCAATTAAATATACTTTTATTTTAACAACCTCATATATAATTAATTAATTCCCTAGAAACAAAGGTATTGAGTATTATTTAAAAGAATACAATAGAACCTAAATAGGATCATTAATTCTAGAACTATAAGTAAAACCATTACAAGAGAGATCTAAGAAACATAGTTTAATAAATTAAAACATAACAATATAAGGAATTCATGTATATAATACATTTGACCATATTGGGTATAGAAAAGAAAGCTTTAACCAAATTGTTCCAAAAATAACAGAAACAAGTGGAATATCAAAGTTCACCCAACAAAAACTGAACTAAATAACACACATATATCTTCCAAAAGTTTTGCCTCCTCGGCTCCTCCTCCCTCTAAAAGAAAAAAACACAAAATATTTTATATTTCTCAGCATATTAAACCAATTACATTGTACAAACCATATTAAATTAAAATATTACCCCCATAAGTATTATTTTGGGTTATATGCTTTTTAACCACTGTATTTAGGACAACTTACAAATAAATAATTATACGTTTTTTTTATAATCAACTAAATAAACTTTAATTTACTTACAAAGCGTCAAAAAATCTGTTAAATAAGGTTGACATTAAACGATTTGCCACATCTGATTCCACATAAGAGAGAAAGCTGATATAAAACTATCATGTATAATGTAGTTACTCGAGTGGAAATGAAAGAAAATTAAAGGGAATATGAAATAATTTTTTTTAAAACAAAATAAAATCAAAAAATTTAAGAAAAAACATGGAAAAAATAAATTTTTTTCTTATTTTTGTAATTAATAAAAAATTATTTTTCAGGTAAGGCTTAAATATTATTTCAAATGAATTTTTTATATTTATTAAATGTCCAATGGTAAAATGGTCAAACCATATGATAACCTTAGAACATTTCTCTCTCTCTCTCTCATCTCATCAAGCAAAGAACAATCAAATGCAAAATGAGATCAAAACCAATAATCAAATGCAAACACAGACCCAAATGAACGATTAGTTTATTGAATTGAAGATTGAAGAAATTATTGAAAATATTTTTAATTAAATTAATTTACCTCCACTAATATCAACCATAGCACCACCACCGTCCTGCCACCACTTGTATTCCTCATCCTTCTCTTTCCTCTCCATAGCAGAGACCCATCACCATTACTCCTGCCCACCATCATCACCAACAAAAAGAAAACATCCCACCAAAACCCATACCCATCAAACAAATACACCCACAGAACACATCATCATCACCGATAAACATACGACCGATAGAACTCTATCATCGTCAATAAAATCGTCATCATCGTGAAAAGCAAACGAGGATAGAAAAGATCTACTTGAGATTGTCGCTCCACGTTATCAAACAACTCAGATCTGCTATCCAAATGACTACCGCCACCGTCACTTATAGATCTGAATAAGATTAAGTCAAAAGTATACCCATTTAGAGGAAAAACAATATATTTTTTTCTTCTCTCGCTATGTGTGTGCGCGCGCGCCGCGCGCACACATGTTTACAGCATGCTGAAATTTTTGATGTTTTGTTTCCATTGTTGATTAAGCTATAATGAAAATGGTGCAGATTGTTATTTGGACGGAGATGGTGTTTGAGTTGAAGAATGGGTGAATATAGAACACAAGGAAATAATTTGTCAAAACTAATGATTTTGACATCGAAGTTGACACGTTTTATTGAATATTTGATTGAATTTTTAATTTTTTAAATTAACTCATTAAATTAATTATTATTTTCAAATTGAATTATTCTGTTAAAAAAAAAAAAATAGACGTTAATTTTTTATCTACGTAACGCTGACGTGAACGTAAAAAAAAAAAAAAAAAAAATAACATGAAAAAAAAAAAAAAAAAAATCAAAACAACTTTTTATAAAACAGATTTAACCATCTTCATCAAAACAAATCTTCGTCAAAACAAAAAAAAAAATTTAAGGTTTTCTTCGTCTTCTTCATCTTCTCCAAATTTTAGAGTTTTTTTCGTTTTCTTCATTTTCTTCGTCTTCCCCAAAACAAAAGGAAAAAGGAGTCTTGGGAGTCCACATTGGCCCATCTTCGCCGATCAAAAAATACAATATGTGAGATTTTGAATTTCTTGAATCCACTAAGCTTGCTTAGCTGAATTACAAAGTTGGCCGGTAAGCCGTGGTGATCCCATTCTGGGGATTGTGATTCGTCAGCGTTGGCTGAGGCAGGGGAGAATAATTTAAACCAGAACTTGCCGCCGCCAGATCCACCGCCACCCCCGTCAGTTCCTCCTCCTCCTCCCACGTTGCCCCACCGCCGCCGATAAGGTTCATAAGGACGCTGGATGCAACCGAGAACGCGGTGAAGGCTAGTGGGGTTTTGAGAGGGAGGGAATGGAGGGTTTCTGAGGCGTAGTTATCAAGGGTTTAGGGTTTTGGGAGGAGGGTCGGGAGCGTAGAGAAGAAACTGAGCATTTGACGGTGGGAAGGCAAGTGGTAGCAGAGCTGACAGTGACGGTGGTGGGGGTTAATTTGCGGTGGGAGTAGGCGGAAGGAGTGAGATTGAGAGAGGCGAGGCTTCCCGTGGCGGTGATCGACGCCATTTTTGGGATAAGAGTGAGAGAGAGTCTTCTTTGGAAAAGATGAAGAAAATGAAGAAACTTCTAAAATTTGGAGAAGACGAACAAAATAAAGAAAATTCTCAATTTTTTCTTTTGTTTTGATGAAGATTTGTTTTAATGAAAATGGTTAGATTTATTTTGCAAAAAGTTGTTTTGATTTTTTTATTTTTATTTTTCATGTTATTTTATTTTTATTTTTTTTACTTCCACGTCAGCGCCACGTAGATAAAAAATTAACGTCTGTTTATTTTTTTTTACGAAATGGCCCAATTTAAAAATAATAATTAATTCAGTGAGTTAATTTGAAAAATTAAAAGTTCAATCATATATTCAATAAAACGTGCCAATTTCAGTGGCCAAATCATTAGTTTTGCCGAAATAATTTTATTGAGTTAATTTTAATGTTAAATAAATATGGCTTGGTATATTTACCCTCAAATGATTAATAATTGTGAAAAAAATTATGAAATAATTTTTTTAATTACATATACGCATGTTTAGGCCTAGTCAGCGAACCATCTCATCAATTTATATTGATAAAATTAAACCACATAAGTGTCCCGTCAAAGTTCCGTTAAAACGGAATTTAAAATTTTTGTTAATAAATTAAAGTTTAGTTAGTTGACTGTAAAGAAAAAAATATAGCTAGACATTTGTAAGTTAACCTAAAATATAATTAGATAAAAAGTATTTAACCCGTATTATTTTATAAATAATTTTTTTTATCGAATTCTTTATCATAATTCAATATTTGTTCAGATTCATATAATATTTTCTTATGACTAAAAGAGCAAAAAAGAAATTTTAGTGGAGCGGCCTAAGCCTACTATAACACTAATCAGCCCGCAATATGGAGCTGGTATTTTATTTGGGTTTATATATATAGGGCTAAATACATTTCTGTTATATAAAGTACCATTAAATTCATAATTCGGCCCCTAAAAAAATTTAAAATTATAATTTACTACATCAAGTGCCTAATTCGATACAATTTAGCCCTTAATTTCAGAATCTGGCCAATTTTGACCGGAATACCTGACCCGCTCAAGAATTTGATCGGGTCTTGTGTATTTAATACCAATTGACCGTATAAATATATGATTTGATTTAACTTAAAAAGGGCTATTTTCAGTTTCGTTACATCATGTACCACCATATTCATGATTCGGTCCTCAAGAAAAAAATCACTAAAATTATAAATATAATAATTTTTACCCCTTAAAAAAAGTAACTAATACCCACTACAAGAAAACAGCCTAATGCTGACGAAATTATTACCGACGGAATATATTCGTTCGGAATTAAGTTATCTTCGACGGAATATTTAGTCGGGAAAAATTTCGTCGATAATAGGGCAACCTTAATGGAATTATGTCGAAATAGGACAAAAGATGTGGCGCGAGATTTTCCTTCCAGCATGCTTGCTGATCTCGATGGAATAAGCCTTAATTTCGACGGAATGTCCGTCGAATATAATATAAAGTCGACGAACTTATTACCGATAGAATTCCATCGGAAGTATAGATGTTTTAAAACCTAAATCGCTATCAGTAGCGCAACAGTCATCCTAAATTTTATCTCTATCTCTCTCTCAAAGTTTTATCTCTCTGTGGTTTCTCTCATCTCGACCGTTCGGAATCCCCTACCGCACCTCCGTTGCTGGAACCCCTTGCCGTCGCACCTCTGTCCGTCGAAATCTTCGGTGCTGACTTTAGCTTCAATTCCAGTTCAATTTCTTCTTCTTCTCGTTCATAAATACAAATTGTTATTATTGCCCAATTTAAGGTTAGTTTTTATTAATTAATTTTGGATTTATAACCCTAAAATTTCTGTTATATGGTTATGCATATGGTCATTATGTGTGATAATAATTATCAATAATTGAGACTGATTTTATATGATTTTGTTAATTAATTAATAATTTTGGGACTGATTTTATGTAAATCCGTGTGGATTTGGAACTTATTTTGGGACTCAATTATATGTTAATTGATTATATTATAACTAATTTTGGGACTGATTATGTGTTAATTGATAATGTTTGGATTGATTATGTATTAATTGATTATTTTGGAACTGATTTTGGGACTCAATTGGGATTGTTGGGATGTACTGTCTTACTATTTTTGTCTGTGCATATTTGTTATTTCTGACAAAATTTTCAATAGAATTTCTGTCAGAATTCTTCAATTAGAAAATCTGTGGGCCCTGCTTTATTTTATTTATGTATTTTAATTAGTTTCTAATATTTAATTTAATTTATTGTAATTAAATAAAATAAAATAATATAATATCCAAGTAATTTAATACAATCAAATAAATTAAATTAAATTACATAAAACAAAATAAATTAAAATAAAATTTTCCAATAAAACAAAACAAAATAAAATAAAAATAAAACAAAATAAATAAAAATAAAATAATTTAACATAAAATAAATTATAATAAAATAAATAAATAAATAAATAAATAAATAAATTAAAAATAAAATAATTTAACATAAAATAAATAAAATAAAATAAAATAATAAAATAAAATAAAATAAAAATAAAATGAAATAAAATAAAATAAAATAAATACTAAGTAGTATTTGTTTAGTGTTCCACAACTAAATTATATCTAAATATGTTTGACACATGTAAATACTTATATCCTTTACTAAACTAAGTAGTATTTGCCTAGTTTTTCATAACTAAAGTAAACTAAATATGCTCGACACATGTAGTACACTTATTATAAACTTTAGTAAACTAAGTAGCATTTGCTTTGTTTGCCCACAATCTTCAATAAACTCAATAATTTATACTCTATGTTCAATCTTCAATACAATCAATAAATCTTTTAGTTTTATAGTACATATATCATTCCATTAACCTGCAAATATGTTGATCGCGTTAGTTGAGCTAACAACTAAGGCTAATACTCCAACTGGTTCCTCGGCAACAAAAAAAGGATGGATCGTAGTTCCTGTTTGTGTCCTATACTCGAATTGAATAATTGAATTATTACAGACATTACTCACTGTTCCATCATAACAGATGACAACATCCCGAAGGAGGGCCATTGTCGCAAAGTGCAGAAATAATTTAAGTTGGCATCAATATAATACTATGCAAATTAATTTACCAGCCAACTCATTGTGAAGAAAGCATTAACTGCCTTGACTTTCTTTATAATCCGTCCCCGCAACTGTATTTTGGGACATTTATAAGTTTCCATTCCCCACTTAATCTTCCTACTTAATAGTATTACAGCTTTTATTCTTTTAAAATAGAGAGTTCATAAATTACAATGAACTATATAGGAATGAGCAAAGAAGAGCAACTAATTAACCAATCAATGGTAGAAATTGCGATTAGAATTCTTGGAGGTTTTAGAGGTTTTGAGAGGGCAACGAATACCTGTGACGCCCTCAAATTCGGGTCCCTAGAATCTCGGACCTGGTACGTTACGATACATCATTTCTATAACTATTGCGGAAGATATAAACATAAATTGTTTATACAATAACTTATTACACAATAATCTCCAAGGTCTGTAACCTTAACTTAATACCTGCCTTCAATATCCTATACGACATACCATGTCATTTGCATTCAATACGATTACAAGTTTAACCTGCATCCAAATCCAATTCTGGAGTTTGTCTTTGTGTTTGCCTGTATCCGAAGTTTCGCCTAAATCTAAAATATTTATCATGATATAGCAAGGGTGAGCAACAAGTTTGCCCAGCAAGTTTAAGTTCAAATGAAGATATAACATGATTGAAAGAAAGAATAAGTTTTTGAATTTTCAACAATATAATAATTGTGAAAGAGCATAAATCAGAGTTTCTATAAATGAATGATTGAACCAATAATGTTTAATGTCAACAAGGACCATGAACAAGTTTAACTGAACCTTAGGGTAATGAAGGTAATCAGCCTTTCATACCTGATGAACATATGCAACATGCACTAAGTGCGAATTAATAATCAATATAGATGTGAATAATCAACAATGATTAATTACGAACATGCTTTACAATAACAATTCGAGTTCGAGTTAAGAGACTTGCTTAATTAAAAGTATAGTTCGAGAACTTGCCTGTACCGTCGATTACTGCTACGCAATCTAATTTAATCGCTTTATTGAAAAACCTATCAGTTATAAGATTCATCATTCAATTAGCATAACATACCTTATAAGTAACCAATCTAACATTTAAACACATAGTCAAATATTAGAAAACCTTAACACTACACAAATATGCAAGTCTAAACCTAGCACACATCTAGCCTTTAATAGTATTCAATATAATATACTGAGTGATTTTCCACAAACAACTAATAAATTAATTTTCGTCTCGTCTACACTGTTTTCACAGTGAGTTAGATCGATTACTAATTCGTATATACCTTCCCCATATAAAAGAGTCGTTTAGCCCAGCTACTATACATCAACCATTAAAGGGTACGATTGTACTACCTTAGACTTAACATTTACTCGTTCATTTATAAGTTATTATTATAACTCGGTAAACTGTTTACTATTCAAGATACTTAATATATCATTTCAGTAAGCTGAAACCAAACTGTTTTCTTTTGCTGACATTTCAGTTTCCATTTCAGCAAGCTGAAACCAAACTGTTTCCTTTTGCTGACATTTCAGTTTCGATTTCAGCAAGCTGAAACCAAACTGTCTTCCTAACATTTTCAGTTTCCATTTCAGCAACCCGAAATATTCATTTCAGGAAGCTGAAATTTCTTTTTCACGAAAATACCAAAACAACATATTATTTTTCTATCCTTTGGCCAATCATATATACATATAATCCATACACAAAAATAATTTTTCTAAAATTTTTCAACTCCCTTAAATATTTTTCAAAAATTCATTTCTAATTAATTCCTTAAGAAAATAGCTACCTCACGCTTAACTCCAGAAATTCTCAACTCTTGGCGGGATCTTATACATGTTAACGTGAGCTTACAGTTTAAATTTTGTGGCCATCGGAGTTATACAACTCCGGTTATAGTGATTTTTGTCAAAAAAACGCAAATATTAAAATAGTCATAACTTGCTCAATTTAAGTCGGAATGAGCTCATTTTTGGACACAAGCTTGTTTATAACATATATTTTAATGTCCCAAAAGATTGGAATTTATTTATTTAAATAAGTGGATGAAACTGCCCTTGGAAATCCCGAACAGCCTATTTTTTGTCATTTTTAGATTTTGCGTCTTTTGCTAAAAACTGTCCAGACGGAAATCTACATGAAATTTTTCAATGATTCCACTTGAAAAAGTTAGAAGACTTCTAGATCTAACTCCAAAAATTGATCACACTCAAAAATTCGAAATACAATAGGAGTTTGTAGGGTTTTCGGCACATAAACGCAGCGAAAATTAAAAAAATTTCCAAAACCCTAAAACAGGATCCATGCGAAAAACATATTAATTCAGAGGTTAAGATTTGTTTTACCGATTATTCAAGCCTGAACGGAGACGATGAAGATTCTGAAACTGCTTCGAATCCTCAACGCAATCCAACGGAACTGCGCCTCTACGGTATCCACACGAACGTCCCGTGAATCGTCACACGATCTGCAGCAAGGAAAGCTGCGGTACTAGCCGCCAAGGATCTGGACTTTCGAAAATTTTCTCTCTAGTCTCTCTCTAAGAGCGGCTAGGGTTTTGATATCGATAATACCCTAAACGGTTGATATATCATATATATAGCAGTTAAAGGAATTAACCAAAACTTAATCCAATTAGAAAAATAAAATTCGAATATATATATATATATATATATATATATATATATTATATCTTAATTAAGTCTTACTTAATTAATATACATATATATATATATATATACAAATTATCCTATTAATTTAAATTCGTAATTTAAATACTATCAATCATATTGATATATTTAAATCTATACAATTTAAATTAATTCCCTTTTAATTACGTTTTAAGTGTGTGACCCTATAGGTTATTATTATGTTGGTAATAATTTTAAAATCATATTATAAAATTATAAACAGTGAGCGGCATCTAGTAATGCATCACTGCTACCCAAATAATAATAAGATCGGTGATTCGATACAACCTTTTCGTGACCAATGTTTCAATGTAATTTAATCCTTTTAACCTTGACATCCTAGATTAAACTCGAGACATGGAATGTGTCATCCTATTCATAATTTAATCTGAGTTTTCTTGATCGATTAGTAGACTATATGAAACAAATCACTATTTGAGCATGGCCATGCATTTCATAGTCCTACTCAATCAAAAGGCCTATGGATATCACCCCTAATATATATTAGAGTTAAATTCCATCTAGATCACTCATATTCCTCACACGATTCATGATGTACCCAATAATCACCTTTATCGTCCACCCTATTAGAGGTGGCCTTTGATGATATCAAAGTACATAAATTCTCGTGTAGTAATATAGTGATTTCAGGTCGGAGGATCATTACATCATTGTCACTATGAGAATTGCTTATGACACTTTGCATAATGCTCCACGTAGAATTCTCATGGTGGGTCTGTCCAGTACATTGTTCTCTAACATGTACCTATGCATTGACTCAATATCTCATATATATATGACCAATGAGATTTGACCATCAGTCAATCCACATACTAGTCTCAATGTATCATTGTTGTTCCATTAACAATGACACTGGACTAGGGAAATTTAAGAGTAATGATACTAATTGTAATTATATGATCTCATGTTCAAGTCACATACTTGAAGCCATATAATTTGTATCACTATTCTAAGGACTTTTATTATGTTAACATTTATATAACGCAGTAAATAAAACCATAATAAAATAATTCATTTATTCAATCAAATATAAAATCAAAAATGTTTAAGCAATTACATCAAAGAATTAGCCTCTAGGGCATAAACTCTAACAGAGTTATGGTCGTTTGAATTTCATGTTACGTTTTCTCAAAATCTGATTTTCTAGTTTTTGTGATTTCTACGAAATCTTCCTTATTCTCACCTATTCATCAACATAATCCATCATCAAATATCATAACACAAACTAATACCACATATATTCATGGATCTATCATGATCCATGATCTATTTCACCAAATAATCATCAAACACAAGATAAACACACTCAAGGTAAGAAAAATTAAATTTCTAACTTTTGAGAAACCTAGCTTGCCTTTTATGCTTTAGATCAAATTTCTAACACTTGAATATGTTAAATCTATACATGAATCTATTGAAAATACATAGATTAAAGGGTTTACACTTCCAAATCAAGAAACCCCCTTTTCATCAAATCAATCAAAGAAAAGAGAATAAACTTAGAAATTATTTGTATACCTTGATTAATCTTCTTCTTCCATGGAGAATATTTCCCTTTCCTATCCCCCTTCATGGGCTGCCGTCCCCCTCTTCTTCTCTCTCTAATCTCCCACTCCCTTTCCTCTTATCTTTCTCCCTCTAAAATCTTAGAAAGTAAAGTAAGAAAAATGAAAAGCTTACTTAGCAAAAAGGATTAGATATTATCATATCTATCCATATCCTTCCAAATCCTTATCTTTTTTCTCTCTCATGATTTAGTGGTAGCTTGCAAGCATTAACAAAGTGTTGGCTCATTAATTGAGTGACACATACTTACCAACTAAAGTATAATCATCATCACATGCACTCCCCTTAGTCCTCCCTCTCTACAAGTCCGGTCAACTTGGCCAATTCTCCTTTCAAATTGATTTTATTAATGCCTCACTTAATGACTATACTACCCCTCCTTACTTGGATAAAATCTTGGGCTTTATTTAATTCCTTTGGGCATTCCTTTAATTCCTTTGGGCTTGAACCTTTTTCTTAATTTACTTACTTAACTAAAATGCACTTGAGCTTCCACCCATAATTAAATTGGGTCATCGCTATACATGTCCCATATATAATATATTGGGTTAGCTTAATAACTTAATTGCTATTAAATCAATTTAGCTACACGTCCAATGCTTAAATAAATAATTGGGCTACAAATTTAATTCTTTGGGCCAGAAAATCAACTTAGTTCCATACTCTCATCTCACCCTAATCATTTAGTTAGGGTTTTCATTCTCCTTCTTTGTAATTTAAATCTTTACTCATGTATCTTTAGTTTCATAACCCAATTAGACTTGCTTTACTTAAGTTATAAAATCAATTATTTAAGATGTACAAAATAAATCTCTTAGAGTATTTAATTACTCTACCTAACATATATATTAGGTTATATTTCTTTATTCTTATTCAAATAGTAAACCTTATAGGTTCTTCTTAAAAATTTTAAATCAACCAAAATCCTTCACAAAAATGTCAAATCCATACACTTATTTTCTGTTTAGGTCTATTATTCAACCTTAATTTAATCATTTAAGATTTTAATAAAATGTCTAAATTCTCGGGTTGTCACAATACCCCAACTATATAGGAATGAGCTAATATTTTCTTCACAATGAATTGGGTGATAAGTTGCATAATACCATGCGGATGCCAACTTATGTTATTTCTGCACTTTGCAACAATGGTCCTCCTTCAGGATGTTGTCATCTGTTATGATGGAACAGTGAGGAATGTCTGCAGTAACTCAATTATTCAATTCGAGTATGTGACATAATTAGCTGCAATTGCAACTCTCTTTTATTTATTGTCATTCTTTTTTTTAATTAAATCATTTTTATTTGAGTATATTAATATATATATCTTTCAATATTTTATATAAATGACTTGATGATATTATATTCTTTCAACAAATAAATTGTGACTTCTCATGCACTATATATTCAAGACTAACACGATAAAGTTTTCCCCTAGTATATATTCCTTGAGAAGTGTAAAAGCTAGTTGTGGCCCACCTCTACATGAAATCAGGAAACATTCTCGGTTTTAAAGCCCTAGGCTTTTCAGATGTTGCTCAAGCTTTTGCAAAATCAACTGCCATAGTGACGGGTTGCCATGAAGAAATTTTTTACTCATAGCTTTATTTGCCTCAAGGTTTGCATGTACTAAATGTGCAGTAAAGATTGTACCCAAGTAATTAACAAATTCAACAGTTCCCAATAAGTGGTTCCCCATGCATACTATACTTCCTCTTGAATTTCTGACAAAAGTGGTTCAATAGTGAGCCACTTTGTTCATGAATTCAATAGGAAGTACAGTATAGTGAACCACTTATTGGGAATTGTTGAATTTTTCGCAACTTTCCTTTTGTTTATCATATTTCCTAATAAGTCTAATTTTGCATGAAATTCAAAAGTTATTTATTGATAAGTCATTTGATCAATGATACCTTGGTACAATCTCAATTGCACATTTAGTAGACGCAGACCTTGAGGCAAATAAAGTTATGAGTAAAAATGTCTTTAGTTAGCAACCCTTCACTCTTTGACAATTGATTTTGCAAAAATATGAGTAACATCTGAAAGGCGTGGGGCTTTAAAATAGAGGATGTTTTCTGATTTCATGTAGAGGTGGACCATACTAGTTTACACTTCTCATAGAGTATTGGGGATAAACTTTATCGGCGACGACCGAGTATGAAAATAGTAATCTTCATCTTGCACTTGGAGGACATTTACAGTCTCTAAGTCCTGAGGAGTTAGCTTATGCAATGGTGAGAGAAACACATCAACAGGATGATCATGGTGAGATAATCTTGTGATTGTTTAGCTTGTGCATATTGTGTTTATATAGCGGTAATGTTTATATATATAGCGATAATATTGTGTTGGATGAATATAATGAAATGTTGGCAATGCCGAGGAGGCTGCTCACTCCGATCACAACATTGACGATTTTCATATGTTAGAGCAGCAGCCACGACGTCTGCTCGATGATCTTCCTCACACCGGGGGTAAAACTACTGGCATTACTTAGTTTATTCATCTTTACTTTAATTTAGCTTAATTGGAAGCTTTAATTTTTGTAGTTTAGTTGATGTTTGACATATTGTAGTTTAAACCTTGTAATTACATATCATTTTTTTATATTTTATGGAAAATTAGAGTATTTTTAATTATTGTTGGACTTGTAATTAATTCATATTGGACTTGTATGTGAACAAAAGCCAGATATTACTGTATGTATATGTTGTTGGAAGGTTATTATTATGTTGTATGTGTTGTTAGTTGAGAAAATAAACAGGTTTACAGGTACAAAAATATGAGTTAAAACCCTGGATGTTGCCAAAACAGAGCAAGCATTCAAAAAAAAATCCTTATTCTCGACGGAATAAGATAATACCGACTGAATTATGTCGGAATTAATCCTGAATACATGGCAGCAGATTGTGCCACATGGCAGAGTAAAATCAACTGATTATATTCGACGGAAGGGATTCGGTTGAGGTTATCATGGGCCCGACGAAAATTTTGGTCGAGAAGAAGTCCGTCGAATATAGGCATTTTCGACTGAAATCTCGACGAACTTAATTTCAACATGCTTATATCCGACCGAATTTTCGATCGACTAGTCCGTCGAAAGTAAGATAACCTCGACGGAATATCCTTACTCCCGAAAATAACCTGTTTTCTTGTAGTGACCGTAGAAATACGGTATAAAATTATAAATACAATTTATAAAATTTAAGTTGTGGTATAATTTGTAAAATTTTAGACGTAACTTTATAATATATGATATAATTTATAATTTGATAAATTTAAGTTGTAAAATTTATACATACACTTTATTAAATTATAGATATAATTTTAATTTTTTTTATATAAATACAATATATTAACTACTGTTTGTTTGAAGAATAAAATGGAAAACGAACGAAAAAGAAAGTGTTGTTGGATACACTAATTAACCACTATTTGTTTGAAGAATCTTTTAACTAATAAAAAACAATTTACTTTACAAATCCAAAATACATTGTCTATGTCGTCTTATGTACATTCTCTCTTTGCAACTCACTTTTTGCGCATCATCTCCTCTATCCTCGTCCTTCAATGGCGATAATTAATTAATTAATTAACTAATTAAATTTTGGGCATTTTTGTCAATTGTTTACAAGTTTAATGTTATTCGTGTTAAAAATATAATTTGTATGTTTAAAAGTTTATTGATTTTTTTTGTAATTAAGCCTTTTTTTAAAATTTTAAATAAAAAAAATTATATTTGGTAATCTTTGTATTAATATTTAATTTTAATAATTTAACATATACTAATTATTTATAAGGATTTATATAGTTTTAATACGTCAAAATAAGTATTTATACAAATTTTGTACGAATTAGGTACTTGATGTAGTAAATTGTGAATTTGGTGGTATTTGATGTAACATAAGTGTTATTAGCCCGTATTTTATACGGTCAAAGCGTATACAATTCTTATCTGGACGAAAAATTAGGTAGGATTCTGAAATTGGGGGCTAAATTGTATCAAATTAGACACTTGATGTATTAAAGTGTAATCTCAAATTCTTTAGGAGTCTAATCATGAATATGATAATATTTCATGTAGTACAGTACTGTATTTAGCCCTTATATATATTATCATAGCATTTGGATTTTGAGGTGGGATAGTTTTCTTCACAATTTAATTATATTTTCTATGTTTTGGTATAGTGATATTTTTTTCTCATTTGGGTTGAATTTAATTTCACCTAAATCTTGTTGTCTTCTTTTCTTTAATTTTTTTTGTTGATTTGTGTGTATGGCCATATTTTGTAATTGTAATATTATCTGAAAACTCATTTGCAACGCATGGAATTCATGGTTTTAATTATTCTAGTGGTTAGCTAGCAATTGGCTTCAAACGGATGAAACACTATCTTTGTAATAAGGGTTTGTCAATGCCAAGGAATTTTGTGTTCTTAATTGATGTCTCTTAGTTTTGTCTTAAAAAAAAGGTGGGATTAATTGTCCTGTCAATTTGGACAATTTGCTGCGTGTCCAATTTTGTCACAAGGTCAGCTCCGTGGTTATTATTTCCTGCTGTAACTCCATAGCAAGACTTTTGCATAAAAAAATAGCTCGGTAATTCGAAGCCCTCTTTAAAGTCTAAGAACAACTTTGACATGAAAAGTGACTTGAATATATATATATATATATATATATATATATATATATATATATATATATATATATATATATATATATATAATTGCAAGGAAAGTCTCCAGGCCTCTATCTAGTTGGGGTCGTTTATTGGCCAAGTTAAGTTAAGAATAATCAGCTTTTATTCACTTTTGGCTGCCAAACAGATAAAATTAGTAATTAATAGTAATACTATATGGAGTAGTACGTACTCCTATATATTAAGTAATAAAAACAACCTCACTAACCCCGTATTAAGTACGGACGGCCTAGATAATAATTTACAATATTATTAAATGTAAAATAAAATTTTAACTCATATTCATATAATATATTGCGGGGACTAAAAGGAAAAAAGAAGAAGAGAGATTTCATGGTGGCAGTGGTATGGGCCAGTTGTTTTATTTGGGTTTGTTATATTTTTAACATATCTATCTATATATATTATCATAGCATTCGGGTTTTAAGGTGTGAGTTTAATTTCTTCCCAAATTATATTTTTATATTTTGATATTTTTTCTCTTTTTTTCACCCTAATTTAGGTTTAATTTTCACGTAATTCTTATTGTTTTTTTTTGTTGATTTCTGCGTATGACCATGTTTGTTTTGTTGTAATTAATATTATGTCAAAACTCAATTGCAACACATGGAATTAATTCATGGTTTTATATTGGTCGTTTAGTATGGGTAGATAGCAATTGGCTTCAAATGGATGACACGCACGCTAGCTATATGTAATTAGGGTTTGTCAATGCCAAGGAATTTAATTTTGTCATAAAAAGAAGGTGCCAACTAACTCGGGATTGTCCTGTCAATTTGGTTTTGCTGCGTGTCCAATTTTGTCACAAGGTTTTATATATATATATATATATAGCTCCGTCGTCGTTATTAGTTAAATTCCTCTCTAAATTAATCCATATACTTAGTTTGGCACAAAAAGTTAGCTCAGTATAAATTAGATGACTTGTTTAAAGTCTAAGAACAACTTTGACGTGAAAAGTCTTGAATATATAACTGTAAGGAAAATATATAGAGGTGAATTCCACATAGGCCTCTAGTTCGGGTGGTTAAGTTTATTGGCCAAGTTAAGTCAAGAATAATCAGCCTTTACTTTGGCCTACAATACATCCATGCCAAACATATAATATATATATATAGGATCTGTCTATCTGACGAACCATAAAAAGTGAACTAAAGACGAAGCGGTTATAGCGACGGTTTTTTCCGTCGCTATAGCATAAAAAACCGACTTTCTATGCTATAGCAACGAAAAAAATCGTCGCTATAGCCTATTCGTCTTTAGTTCGCTCTCTACGGTTCGTTGGAGAGACGGACCATATATATATATACATACCAAGAAAATAATAAAAATTTAATCCACTACTTTCTGGTCTAGCTTGCTAGCTAGCTTGAGTATTATTCCAAGTTATTGACAATTCTTAATTAGAGCTCAATTATTTCCATATATACTACCCTATTAGTGTTAATTTGTGCACCTTTAACTTCCAAAAGCAAAACTCTACGTGGAGAGATAAGTTGGTGGAAACCAGACTTACTTGGCAAGCCAGCTTCTCGCAATATTAATGAAATTAACCAATTGACAAGCTAGATTACCTTTAATTTAGTTTAGTACTTTGCTACAACCATGTTAGTTGTGCTTGTCATATTTAAGTTATCCATACATACACATATTCTCCCTTTGTATTTGTTTCAAAAAATTAGAAACACGTTTGTAAAACAATTATTTTTATAAAAAAATTATTTTTTAAAAGTAAAAGTAGCAATGAAAGTCTTAGGTGCTGTTTGTTTAGATCTGATTGCCTCTTAATGGACTGCCTCTTATTCGCTAAGAGGCATGATGCTGTTTGTTTTTTTTTTGTTACCTCTGAATGCCTCTTAATCGGTAAGACAGAAAATAAAATCTTAATAATTAAGAGGTACCTCTTAATGAAATTTTTTTGATAATTTTTTTTTATATAAATATATTCAACAATATTATTCACTCATTTTTATTAAATTGAATATTTAAAATTATTAAATAAAAATTTATCCTTTAAAATAGTAAAATAGTGTCATTAAGAGACAACTTACTTTTTAGTTATCAAACAGTTTTTTAGATTCAGACCTCATAACCATTCAGATGATCTAATTTATTAAGACATCATAATCATTCAGATCTTAATCGCCAGATTTATCAAACACAACCTCTAATGGTTAAAACTCTTTATAACATGAGGCTTAATTGATTGATATTTTTATGAGATTCTATTGTACTTCCTATAATGGAGTTTAAAAAAAATAAAAGTAAAAGTAGTGATATGTTAGAAACTGTCACTTTATGATCTAAAAATATAATTATATTTTTTTATTTTTGAATAAATTAAAAAATAAAATATATCTGTAATTTTAAAACTGTCACTTGCATTATTCTTTTTTTGTTGTTGCTAAATTGACTTGCATTATTCTAAAGAACTGACATCTAACTTCTACGTACTAGTTAGTTGAATTAATTAAACCTGCTCTCTAACAACTCATCGATCTCATCCCAAAATAAAGAAATGTAAGAGCAAGTAATTACACTTGAGCGATGGGTTTCGTTTTACACAGTTGTAATAAAAATTTATTCAACATCATAGGGAAGCATTGCTGTTACCAAATTTTGTTGGGCTTTTATTCAATAAATTGACAAAAATTAATTATAACTATATAATATTAGAATTAATATTTTCATAAGTAAAATTTAATATTTCTACGATAATTTTTTTATAAATATGAGATCCATTTAGTATTTAATTATTTAAGAGATATCTTGTGAAATTATCATTTTTTTTTCTTGTGTAAATATCAGGTCTTAATAATATATACAAATCTTCAGCCTTCATCTTGTTTTGAGATAAAAAGTAAAGATTGTTTCGGCAAAATATAGTTGACAAGGCCATAGTTTAGGTTGTATGACCTTAATTATTAGGTTGGTCTAAATTTGTTGTATTTTATTATTATTTTTGTTTTGTTTTGAAAGAAGGTCTAAAATTGGTTGTTAAAAGTCCACTCTTATCCCTATAAGAAAACCAGCTATCTCCGACGGAATTATGTTCGACGGAATTACTTTTGTCGAAATTAAGGTATGTCCGACGGAATAACCCGTCGAAGATATGTCCCTCGAAATTACTGTTAAGTACGACAGAAATCCGTCGAAGATATGTGACCCCCACTGACGCCAGTTTTTCCGCCAGCGCAAAAGTTAATTTCGACGAAATAAGGGTAACTTCGAGAGACTAAACCGTCGAAGATATGTTAAGTTTGAGGGAATTACTTCCGACGGGCATTCCGTCGAAAATAATACTTAAAACCTAATTTGCCATTTTCTTCTCCAGCTGCCTCCTTCATTTCACACTTACCCCTATCTCTCTCTCTCACTATCTCTCTCTCTCGGTCTCTCTCTCTCCCTCACCGCCACCTCCTGCCGCCTCCTGCAGCCGCCTCCTGCCGTCCCCTCCTGCCGGAACCCCCTCCTGCTGCCAGCCACCTTCTTCTGCCGCCAACCACCTCCTCTTCTGTTGTCTAGGTTCTATTTAGGGTTTATTTTATTTTTGTATAATTAATTTAATTTAATGAAATTTGTGTTTAATTTAGGGTTATATATATGTTACTATATTGAAATTTGTATATTGTATGCTGAAATTTGGATATTATATGCTGAAACTTGTGTTTAATCTAGGGTTACTATAATGTTTGGTTAATTTGGATAAGGAATTTGTTTGGAGTAAATATGATCATTATTCTGAAATTTTGAATTGGGCATATTGTGAATGAATTTCGCACACTGTTAATGAATTGGGCATACTGTTAATGAATTGGGTATACTGTAAATTGAAATTGGGCATACTGTGAATGTGGTTGTTTGAAATATGATATTTGATATTTTCGACGGAATTCCCGACGAAACTTCTGTCAGAATTGTGCAATTGCAAAATTTGTGGGCCCTACAAGTATATTATTAAAGAATAAATAATAAATACTAAATAATAATAAATAAGCTAAATAATAATAAATAAATAAATTATAAATTATAAATAAGATAAATAATAAACTAAGTAGTATTTACATAGTTTCTTACTAATAAATACTAAATACTAAATAATAAATAATAAATAAGATAAATAAATAATAAATAATAAACTAAGTAGTATTTAGTTAATTTCTTACTACTAAATAATAAATAATAAATAAGATAAATAATTAATAAATAAGATAAATAAATAATAAATAATAACTAAATAAATAATAAACTAAGTAGTATTTACTTAGTTTCTTACTACTAAATAATAAATAATAAATAAGCTATCTCACATACTTAGTTTCTCACATACTCGACGGAATGGACGACGGAACTTATCTCTAACGAGGTTAGTTACGATGGCACTTCTGACGGAAGATTCTCTCGGAAATAAGTTACTTTCGACGGAATAGACTTATTTTCGAAGGAATATTCCGTCGGAATTAAGTCTTTTTTTTTTATAGTGTATGTTGATAACATTTACCAAATTTTGATCGGACACTTAAGTTAATTTATACCAAACATATATAATCAGAACTAGCAACTTGTTCCTGTATTAATATTCTAATTATTTGGTTGAATCTCTTTTTCAGAGACAAAGTGCACTATTATTACTAGTCATCTGACATGCACACTTATACTATATAAAAAAAAAGGTTAGGAGATAGTAAAAGAACAAAAATAAGAATAAAAGAATAAAATAGAAAGATAAAAAATAGTAACACAACTTCAAGAAGGTCATTTTTTCCCCTCTCTTAATAATATATTAATAATATAGATATAAAAATCCTTCTCTCTCTCTCTAATAAGGGGGGAAAAACCTAGGATTAGTACATTGAGAATTTAATCTAGGAAAGTGTCAACTTTCTAAATCAGGAAAGTCCCTCGGTGTGTGGATGGAATAATGACAAAATTGTCTCCATGTTGGAACAAAAACAAAAAGGAAAAGCAACTTTATAGTTGGGGAAAAAAACGGTTATGCCAAATTAAACCGTCGTTACTCATCCTTATCTGGGGTTTACAAAAGTACAATTTCATTTTTTTTTTGACTTTAGCATAAAAAGGTAGAAAAAATGATAGAAAGTGGAGGTTTAATTTATTAATTTATTCCTTAAATAAATAGTTCTTTTTCAAAACATAAACATGAAGTAATTAACCTAACACATACGAACCGGCCAATTTCTTTTTCTTATCTTACTTTCAAATACGGTGGTGGCATTTAACTTATTTATCAAGTTATTTGATTCTCTACTTATTTTAAAAAAATTTGTTTATTATTAAAGATTGGAATATTGTCATCTGGATGTCTCGTTTCTCCAAAGACTTGTTCAAAATCGATTCTTTGAGCTTTATATTGTGTTATAAAATAATAATTACTTTTATTCTAGCGGAATATATATATATATATACGGTCCGGATCTTAAGTTCACCCAACTAAAAGCTCTTTAGCGACGGATCGGACGATGATTTGGTCCGTCGCTATATATACAACCGTCGTCTTAGGTTTTAGCGACGGACAACATATAACGACAGACAACATATAGACGACAGTTGTATATATAGCGATGGACGAACCGTCGCCCGGTCCGTCGCTAAAGGGGGATGAGTTGGGTGAGCCTAAGATCCTTATCGTATATATATATATATATCTATAGATATAGAGAGAGAGAGCAAGGATCAAGAGCATAACTCTTAAAGAGCATAATTCCTTAAAGAGCATAACTTCCCTTTAGCGACGGACCAAACCGTCGCTAAATGCGTCGCCATAGGTCCGTCCGTCATATATTGTCCGTCGGATAAGACCTATGGTGACGGACAGGCGACGATTTGGTCCGTCACTAAAGGTGTTATGCTCGTTATGTCTTTTAAGAGTTATGCTCTTGAAATACTTCCTATATATATATATATATTAGACCATCTTTTCCAGTAATATGTACGACTTTGTAATTCTACCTTTGGCTTTTACCATGTATAATTTCTCAAATTAGATTCGTAATTTTTAAAAATTGACTTAATTTCTTAATTCAATGATGCTACTATCACATAAAAGTATCACATACCGCTCATATACTGTATGAGTGACACTCATGAATTTGTTGTTTACATAATCCACTTAACTCAACAATAAATTCATGGGTATCACCCCATGCATTATGTGAGCAGTATATGATATTTTTATGTGATAGTAACATTATTATTCTTAATTAATGTGATATATATTATCAACAGAAGATAGAGATAACCAAACCGATATCCAAATTAGTAAATACCCAACCTTGTATACTTTTAGATAAAATAAACCATAAATATGAACAAAAATAATAATAAGTGTGCACCATAAACATGAAAAGCAACAATAATAAGTACAATTAATGTGAAGAGATATTATGATCTATTTTTTTTTAGATTATGTGATAAGTATTATAAGATTGAGAATCTAAAACTTAATACTTATCTACTTTCTCTATGAGCAAATTTATCAAAGGAATAATGCTATGAATATAAACTATACACAAATAGTTATGAATCAACAATATCAAAAAAGAAAAAAGAAAAAAAAGAGGAAGTGGGACCTATTATTAGATATTTCACATATTTTCATTGGTATATGTGCAATGAATAAAGCTATATATGGACACAAATTGTATATAAAAACTTGTGTACAAATAGTATAAAAAAAAAGAAGAAAAAAGAGGAAACGATACCTATCAATGAATGTTTTAAACATATTTATTGATATGTAATACATGGGTCCTATTCTTTCTACACAAATGTTTATGCACATAGTATTATTCTTTATCAAAGTGTAACAATATCTATGGAAGGAGAAAAAGTTCACAATATTTTTGTTCAATTAAAAAATCAACTAAGAAAAAAAGGTGAGTTTCCTCTAGAATTAAGGATGCTTATCGGTAAAAAATCAAACCAGTACCGAAAATACTGAACCGGTATCAATCCGAAATTATCGAAAAAGCAAGAACCGGAACCGGTGTCGGTACCGGTTCGGTACAAAATCGGTACCGATTTTTTCAGTTATACCGCATGGTAATATATATAATTATTAATAATAATTAAATAATTTTTTTATAAATTAACAATTTTTTTAAAACTAAGAAATCATTAACTATTAATAATAATTAATATATAAAACTACAAAACATTATTAATATAAAAAAATTAATTAAACTACTATTATATATAAATTATTAATATATAAAAAAATTATTTAATATATAAAACTATAAAACATTAACTATTAATTATTATATTATTAAAATGTTGATTTTTTCGGTTTTTACTGAATTCAGAAAATTATTTATCGCTACCGGTACCGAAAAATATAAAAATACCAAAAAAAATTGATACAGAAAAAAATCAATACCGTCGCTATTGGTATCAACCGATTCGATAAAAAATCAAAAAAATCGAACTTTTTGAGCAACTCTATCTATAATTCCCTTGGTTCCCCTTCTTCAAGCGACTTTTTAGGTCACTAGGATTGAAATACATCTTTAGATTTATTACATTATAAAAGCGTAGATTCTCAACAAAATAAGAATATCAGGATGGTCATAAAAAGTAGTATGCATCATAATTATTATTTATTATACAAATTCGTTAATGATTTACATACATAATCTACACTTTGTACCTATAATGTTGTGACACATGCCACATGTCGTAACGTAATTCGAAAGTAGTTCTCAAAGTTTTAGGCCAACTGCCCGATTCTTAACGTTTTTGGTCAACCTCCCCGAACTCCACTCTTACTTTATTTTTAATTCGCTTGTTTTTCTTTTATTTTAATTTTAATTGCATTTCCCTGTCTAAATTCTAAAATCTAATACCCCAATGCCAAAACCTGTGAAAGCTCCCTAAATCACACAAATAATTGAAGCAAATGAAAAATAACTTTATTATTATATATAACCACATAATTCTGACATAGAAATAGAATATATTATCGATATTTAGTTTCCATCTCTATAATCTAATTGATAAAATCTACAGTACCTTTTAAATAATTTATAGTATTGACTATTATATTGTTTACAATTAAAAATAATATTTATTTTAAAATTTAAAAATATCAAAACTTAATGTCAAATGTCAAAACAAAAGTCCTTTGTGCAATTAAAGTAGTACTATAATACTGGCCCGTCTGTCAAAATCAAAATCTCATTTTCCTTTAAATGAAACCCTTTCCTTAAAAATGGAATAAAAAATGACATAATGCTTTAAATGTGGGTCAATTTGTGCTTTTTATTAATTTTATGTTAATAATGTTATATAGATTGAGTTAACAGTATTAAATGAGAATTATCCAAGAGTTGTATTTGATTTTTTTAAACTCAAATTTGATTTTTAAAATTAATGTAAATTTATATAATTTTGATTATTGCCATAGTTAATATTTTAAACTATTTAAAAAGTATTCCTAAGTATAAATTTATTAATTTTAAAAATTTAAACAAACTTAAATCATAATTGAAAATTTCGTAAATTAACTAGGATGAAAGTTAAATATGCCTTCTGTTTTTTTTTTGAACCACAGGGAGTAATACCTAACCTTAAAATTTTGTAAATTAGGTAGGATGAAATTAAATATACCTTATTTTATTTTATTTTTGAACAAAAGGGAGTAATACCTTCCTTAAAGTCAAAAATTTCAATGCAAGTTTACTTAACTATATATCAATATGAATCAAAGAAACTCCTCTAAATACAACGCCGTGAAGCACGAATCCTCCGTTGTATGCGCTTCAACCCGAATACATGTCCCAAGTCAAACATAATCAACCAGATATAATTACTAGTACAATTTTAACTAATAGACATAAAGAGCTATAAATACATGATTCACAACATAATAATTAACCAAGATTTTGTAACCACCCTTTTGCTAACTAGCTACGTTTGCAATTACTGTCCTCCCCCTCCTCCCCTAGTCCCCCCCCCCAACCCCCTTTCCCTCCCCCACCCCCTCCCCTCCCCTCCCCTCTCCTCTTCTCTTCATTTCATTTTCTCTTTCCAAAACTTCACCACAATATATATATATATATATATATATATATACACACACACGCATATATATGTTTATAAATAGGACAAAAGCAGCAGCAGCACCACCAGCCCAATTAATTCATTCTTCCAGTTGATTGTTTTAAGCAGAGAGCACCTGAGGTATTACTTTGTGAATTTTCTAACATTTAGTCTTCTCTGTTCTTCTTCAAGTACTTTGGTTTCTTTCATTTATCCTTTTTGGCCTTTCTACTTCTATTTTTTTGGGTACCCTTTATGTTTTCTTTAGTATGAAGTTACACCAAGGAATCAAAAGTGCAGTTAATTAAATTATTATTTTTGTATTTGTTTTTGTGTTGATGATTATTTGCAGGTTTGCATTGAAAATGGGAAAGGTGGGCCGGGAGAAGCAATGGAGAAGGCCTGTGGGGTTCTTGGGAATCCTGTTTCAATTCTTCTTGCTTACTGAATCCACTGTGAGAAGAGAGTTAAGTTCTTTCCCATTTCTTGCTTTTATCTATATATATGTGTATATGTATGTATGTATATTCCTGTACATAACGTGTATATATATATATAGAACCGATCTAAAGCATACCTCTTGAATAGCATGAGAACGAAATATCAGGAGCTAGCATTAAAGAGGTCTAGATTTGTGAATGCGTGTTATGGTAATCTGGTATTAAGCTGCAAAAAGTATGGTGTGAAGGAGATGATACGCCATAATATTGGAAAACATGTGTGAAAACAAATTATTGGAAAATTTTAATATCATTCTTTTCAAAACAGAGTCCAAGTAATTTTTGCTTATTCTTCTTTCCAAAATCAGAGCAAGTCTTTTTGGCTTATAATTTAAATGCCATGGGGTGAATATTCAAGGTAATTCTCAAATGAAAAGTCCTGATTATGGGTTAGCGACCATGTCATGGCATATTAGGTGAAGAAAATTATGTACATACGTAAGAAAAGAAAATTTGTGATGAACACAGTGCCCCCTGTTTCTGTCTCCCATGGCAAATTTGTTAGATAACATAGAATTAAGGTTGTGTTTGGAACTTAGGAAAGAAAAGAAAGGAAATTGGAAAAAAATAATTTTAAAAAAACGACTATCTTAATGAAAAGAAATCTAGTTATCTATATTTCTACAAAATCTAATATCAATAACAATATTAAAATATAATGCAATAAATGTCTTAAAATCACGCAATAAATTATTTCCTTCGTTCCAAAATATAATATCATTATTGACTTTTTAAAGTCAATTAAAAATATCTTTAAATTCAAAATTGACATGAATTCTTCTAATTTTAGTCAATACAATTATAAATATCATAAACTATCTCAAACGTATTAATCATTGTAAAATTTATTTTTTCGTAGTATTTAATGCATCATCTCAATTTTGAGTTTAAATTTTTATAAAATCAACTTTCAAAAGTCAATACACAATATTATGGGTGTAAATGAACCGAGTCGAGTCGAATATTGAGTTGCTCAGATTTAGTTCATACATTTATCGAGTTTAAAACAAAGTTTGATTGAGGCTAGTTTAGCTACCGAGTCGAGCACGATCTCGAATTGAGTTCGAACTATTCAAGCGAATATGATCTGAGTATCAACAGAAAATTATATTTTAAAAAGACTCAACTAATTTTTAAAATTTTAAATTTTGTTCATATTTAAATCGTTTATATTTCGAGTCGAGCGAATACGAATTAAGTCGAAACACTCAATACTAATGTTCTAGTAATTTCGAACGGAGGGATTCTTAGATTTCATCTCCTTGTTTACCATCCTTAATTCCTTCTTCCTCAAGTTTGCGGAGTTCCAAAACGTACCATAGAAGAAATTTGGTGAAAAGAAAAGAGAATTGAATCTGAGAATGGTTTTTCTTTTTTCTATTGATTCTTTCCCTTTTTCGTGGGGTACATATGGGACCTGGTGTATCTTCCTTTTTTCTTTTTTTGGTACCGTTAATATTCCTCATAACCCCCTATTCTACCCCCGATCCCCCACTCCCCCACCTACCTAGCCTACTACCCCCGTTAGAGAGGATTTGATTTCCCAACCTCATGGTTACTATAAGTTGGATGGTACTACTGGCCCAAAAGGCCTTCAGTGATTTGGTGTATTTTAAGATTGTGATATTGTCCTCTCGTAGAAACTTCTCTATATTCTATGACATGACTTTTGCTCCTTAAACTAATCAACACAAGAAAATCTATAATTTCGTGCTAATATGTTCTCACACTCTTGGAAATATAATTGGAATTTTAAATAGTCGTTTATATTGCTATAATATTTTAGATATTATTATTATTAGTTGAAGATTTGGTATTTTTATATTAGGTATGTAAAAAAAATAATTCTAAAATTATTATTTTTTAAATAAGAGCCGACCATTCAATATAATTATCTCTTCATGTTTTTTCACATATATTATATTCTCTTAGCACTTGACTCCGCGATATAGCTCAGTTGGTAGAGCTCCGTTCTTGTAATTGGGTCGGAGAAACCCCTTAAGAACACAATAAAGTTGCAATGTCAATATTAATCATGGCTATTTACTACCCTCGGTTGCAGCCATTTTATTTTTGTTAAAAAAATTCTTGTTCGAATTGCAGAAGGATATGGAAGAACAACTTCTGGGATTCCACTCCATCTAAACCAGTGCAGCTTCATCTATTGGACGATCATGTAAAAAAAAAACTACATGAACAAAGTTTTTGTCCTGTACTATTATTTTAGTCAGCAAATGTCCTAATTAATTTATGGCAGGTTGTGGTGGACAATGGACTGGCCAAAATCACTTTCTCAACTCCTGAGGGTATGATAACTGGGATACAATACAATGGAATTGACAATATATTGGAAGACAAAAATGAAGAATCAAACAGAGGGTAATTAATCCCTTAAATTTTAGTAACCAATTGCCAAATTATAAACAATATTATGAGAACGAATCTAAAGCATACCTCTCTTCAAACAACGTCGTTTTGGATATTTTTTTAAAAAGCAAAATAATATTAAAAAAGAGTGGTCCCACTTACTTTTCTTTTATTTACAAAAATACCACCAACGACCCCACTTATTTTTTAAAAGAATCTACAAAACGACGTAATTTTAATAAAAGTATATTATTTAAGAGAGATATGCTATTTAAGATGTATGCTTTAGATCGGTCCTGTATCATCAATATCTCGTGCATTTATCATATGTGCCTAGTTGGAATACAGCCAACTCATCATATGAATTATTTACGTTTAATGATCGAATTAACATTTAAATTTTAGGTATTGGGATATCGTTTGGAGCAATCTAGAAAATCCTAAAGACAATTTTGACAAGTAAGTTCTTCATATCCTTTCTTAATTAAAAAAATTTATGTTGTGGGTTATGTGAATAAATTAAATTATGGTTTTAACTAAACTATACTTAAGTTGTTATTAATCTGCAGGCTAGAAGGAACGCGTTTTAAAGTTATCATGAAAGATGAAGGTCAAGTAGAGATTTCATTTACAAAAACATGGACACCTTCGCGTAATAGCCCCGGACCTCCACTCAATATAGACAAAAGGTGCTAATTATTGTCTAAGTTTTATTTATGTGCTTTTTTAATCAAAGAAAATGATAAATGCCGTAACATTAATTTTGTTTTGTGTTTATTTAATTAGGTATATTATTCTTCGAGGCATTCCTGGTTTCTACTCGTACGCAATATTTGAGCGTCTAGAAGGATGGCGTGACATGACCATATACGAAGGGAGGATTGCATTCAAGCTTCAACAAAAATTGTAATAACACCAACTAGCACCGTATCTTTCTTTTTAGTATATGTACTAAATAAAAAGAAATTGATATTTTCATATGAAAATCGTCGCTATAGATCCTATAGCGACGGTTTTTACCGTCGCTATACATCTATAGCGACATTTTTCATGTGAAAATATCAATTTCCTAAATAAAATGCTCTTTCTTAATGTATTTGGGTGTCGATTAAGACAAATTTATTTTACTTTTTATAAAATAAAAAGAAATTCGTACAAAGAAATAAATAAGTTTAATGATGATGTAAATGTCGGCCGATTAGGTTTCGGTACATGGCGGTGTCCGATCGACGACAAAGGATTATGCCAACGTTTGAAGACCGTGACAAGGGAAAGCCGCTTGCCTATCCAGAAGCTGTCCTATTGTCAAATACCTCAAGTTCATTTCTGAGAGGAGAGGTAGGCTTCTACGATCCCTGCTATAATATTTATCAGCATGATTTAGATGAAATACTTCTTTTTTTTTGCTAAATAAATATTTTGCATGAGTTAGCATAAAATGTGAAATAAATATTTTCCCTTTAATTTACGTTGGAATTAGGGAAAAGAACTAATTCATTTCTAAACCAACACAAATGATTATTTATTATACTGATTTATTTATATATGGATTCAGATATAAGTAGTTATTATGATTTTTGTAGGTGGATGATAAATATCAATACTCAGCTGAAAATAAGGACAACAAGGTGCATGGATGGATATGCTCCAACCCTCCGACTGGGTTTTGGATGATCACGCCAAGTTCCGAGTTCCGGGCTGGTGGTCCTCACAAGCAGGACCTTACCTCTCACACTGGCCCAGTAACTCTTTCTGTAAGTATTGCCAACACTTTTCCAAAATGCAATTATTACCCAGCCCTTACGAATTTTACTTACAATCTTATAAAGCCCACTAACCATCAAGATTGAGAGCAAAATCTTTAGACCGGAAGAATAAAATCAATTTGTTCGAACAAATTGATTGTACCGTCCAATTGTTCGCTGAAACAAATTCCTCTTGTTCTTTTGGTCCCTATTATATATCCGGTCTAACTTATCAAAGACATTGATACACATGTTTGGAACTTAATTTAACACAAAAACTTAAATAATCAAGTGTTAGGCCCATATATCAAATTTTATCTATTTCATTATTTATCCGAGGTGGGACATATTCTAAAACCTGGTTCTAATGTTGTGGCCATTCATGTTCAGATGTTCTTTAGTACTCATTACGCGGGCAAGTCATTGGGGCTAAATTTTAGTGAAGGAGAGCCATGGAAAAAGGTTCTTGGCCCTGTTTTTATCTATCTAAACACTGTTTCATCTGGGAAGAGTCCCCTCACCCTATGGCAAGATGCTAAACAACAGGTACTCCTTCAAACTTCAACCATTTTCTACTTGCAAGTAATCAAACAATAACCGATGCTTCATACCTCTAGTTCTAATTACAATAAGTCTACGGCGTTCGGCGGGTTCCGACAATTTGTGTAACCTTGTTTTTTACATGTTTCTAAATGACACCTAAATCACTGCATTTTATAAAAATTTCAGTTCTAATAAATCACATTAATTATTTGGGAGTCAAAAGCAAAAAAAAACAAAACAAAAATCTGGCCGGTCGCGACCCCGGTCGGAATTCCCGCTCCCCGTAGAAGGATTCTTCTAATTAACCACTTTTAAATTTCAATTAGATGATCATAGAAACCGAAAGCTGGCCATACGATTTCCCACGTTCAGAAGACTATCCTTATGCCAATCAACGAGGCACAGTTGGTGGAAGGCTACTGGTCCGCGACAGGTACCTAATGCCACATTTTTCTTACAACTTAGCATTATGCACTATATTTTATATTTCATTTCAGTCTTTTCTTATGACAATTAATCTTGTTATTTAGGTATATCAACCGGAGTCTAATGACAGGCAACTTTGCTTATGTGGGATTGGCTCCGCCGGGAGCCGTAGGATCATGGCAAACAGAAAACAAGGTTATCATTTGTCAAAAATAAAATAAAAATTAATAAGAATCAAATCTTAAAATTCTTACTGTTTTCATGTTTTTTATTTGTTTTTTTTACAGGGTTATCAGTTTTGGACAAAAGCTGATGCTGATGGGTACTTCTTGATTAAAAATGTTCGTGCCGGGAACTATAGCTTATATGCTTGGGTGCCTGGAATTATTGGTGATTACAAATATGAATTTGATGTCACCATCAAACCAGGTTTGAACTTTTTAAGTATGAAGCTTTCTTGTTTCTTGTAAAAGTAGAATATGATATTGAAGTTTAGCTAATATATAGGTCAATTGGATTAATTTCATAAATTATGTTTTGTTTGAACATTTTATCTCGATCTCAGAAACAATCTATGAGATTAAATAACGGAAATCATACCATAAAATAGTCTCTAAAAATGTTAAATTAGTACAAATAATCATATCTCATCCCTCATTTTTGCAAACAATATTCCTAACTTTTCTACTTGTAACCAGGAAATTAGGGTTTTGTAGATATGAAATGATACAAATACATGGTGGATATTTATGCAGGAAGTAGAAGGGGATTGGGTAATCTTGTATACGTTCCTCCAAGAAATGGCGCTACCCTTTGGGAAATTGGCTACCCTGACCGCACTGCTGCTGAGTTCTTCATTCCGGGGCCGAACCCAACTCTTATGAACAGATTATATGACCAACATACTGCAGAAAAGTAATACAAGCACTTATTATTTGCTCCTCCTATCCTATTTCAATTTCATTACATATATATATATATATATATATATATATATATATATATATATATATATATATAAATCATACTACTCATAATTTACCATGCATGCATATACTTTTTCATATATATACAGGTTTAGGCAATACGGATTATGGGACCGTTATAGCGATTTATACCCCAAGGAAGATCTAGTCTACGACACTGGTGTTAGCAACTACCGCATAGACTGGTTCTTTGCTCATGTTAACAGGTCTATACGCGCGTTTACTACATGCACTTTTATTTTGAGCCTTTGGTTTCTTAATGGTGGAGTTGCTGATTATAACCTAACCTAACCTAACCTTACATTTGCAGGAATATAGGAAATAAAACATATGTACCGGCCACGTGGAAAATTTTATTTGACCTTAAAGAGGTGGACAAGATCAGTACTGGAAATTATACGTTATGGTTGGCATTAGCATCAACCAATCTAGCTGAATTACAAGTAAGGAATATTAATTATATTCCATTTTTAATTCTAAATGAAACTCAATCATTTTTGCAATGTTGTCTGAGCATTCAGTATTGTATAAATCACTAAATGCAAGTGTCATCTGTCAGCACCATCAAATTTCAATTACCCACGTCATTAATTAGGTGCAGTTATATATATATATATATATATATATATATATATATATATATATATATATATATATATATATTTGCCTGATCAATTTTGAACTTGTGTGCCTAAGGTTCGGATCAATGACGAAGATGCCAAAGTCCCTCACTTTACAACCGGGCTTATAGGCAGGGATAATGCAATTGCAAGGCATGGGATTCACGGGTTATACCAGTTATACAGCGTTGGTGTTTCAGGATCTGTGCTTCAAATTGGGAAAAATACAATCTTTCTAACGCAACCAAGACGCGGTGGCCCTTTCATAGGAATCATGTATGACTATATACGTTTGGAACAGCCACCGGGTAGAAGAAATTAAAGGAAGAGATTTACAGGCCAATATGTGACTATATATATAGGCTATAGGAAATATATTCTTCTGGTGATAGATTTTTCCTATTGGAAAATTAAATTTTATTATTACTAGTTGTTAGCTTCTATTTTAGGCTAGCTGGTAATTGGTGGCATTGATTAATATTTTGTTTAGATACATTTAGGGCCATTTTACAGTTTACACCTGGTTTTGACCCCCTTTTTTTTTTCTTTTTTTTTTTTGTAAAAAGATACATTTCTCATGTGTGTACATAAAAATACACATATATGTGAATGAAATATGACTATTTTTAGTAGTATCATACTTCTAGGCATCGTAAATTCTTTTATTAATCCAAAGAAAAAACGAGGAAGATTTCATATTTTATGCAGCTCTTTACCCTAACATGAAAGAATTATGTCTCTTTCTTGAAATCGACTTTGTAAAACTAATCTATTCCAAGACTATATAATAGTACACAATAAAACAAATACAGAAGTTCTTTATAATTGTATATGGTAATAATTTCTCTGTTCCAAAACTAAAACTTAATGATATAATTTGTCTTTTGAAATTAAACGACGATATATTAAATTTTAAAATTAGAATGACTCACAAAAATTTAGAAGGTTGGAAAAAAAAGACAGGAAGACGGAAGAAGGAGAAGAAAGGGGAAATAAGACCACGCAAACGTTGTACGTATTAAGCTGTAAGTCATGATATAAGAGTATCACAACAGCTATTTATTCCTTAAATTTTTCTCGGAATCCTATGTTCAGGGATTCAGCTATTGTCGGTTGTAAAATTTAGAATCATTGAAAAGTATATTTTACCAAACTCATCTTGGCTCAATGGTAAAACAATTACTCATAAGACTTTGAGTGCAAGATGTCTTTGGATCCATTCCTGCTTAAGGCAGGAATGTTAAGCTTTTCAGCTAAAACTAGCAAAAAAAAAAGAGAGTATATTTTACTGATAAAAAAATTGTATCATAAAATATATTTAAAGTTCACGATTTAAATATAAAATGTTAACATATATTTTACTTAATAATACTTAAGTTAAGTTTACTAATTTTAAGAGAAAAGACTTATTATATTTATGTGAGGTTAAAATGTGAGTTTAATTATATTATGTTTGAAAATATATTTTAATAACTAGTAATTGAAGCCGTGCGATGCACAAGAATTAAAATTAAACTATTTCACTTGACTAATAAGATAAGCAAAATAATTGAATATAAAAATCTTTTAGAGTATCAAATTAAAATACATTATTTATTTTATTTCATATTCTAAGATTTTATAAATCGTTTTGACTATCCAAACATGGATCAATGAATATAAATATTCTCCAATATTATTAAAGGAAACATATTACTACTTTAGTTTGTATTTAACAAAACAAATGTTGGCTAATAGTGTTTCAGAACCAAAAAAGACTAATACTGATCCAATCATGTTGATATAGATTATGTGGATAACAAAGTTCAATTCCACATCTTGTTCCAATACCTACCAAAGTATAATTTAGTTTGGCCATCCAAACATAGATCAAGAAATATAAATATTCTCCAAGATAATTAAAGGAAATATAATACTATTTTGGTTTGTACTTAAAAATCAAATATTCGCTAATAATACTTCAAAACCCAAAAAGAATAATATTGATCCATTCCTGTTGATAAAGAATATGTTCAAAATTATTAAAGTAGTCATATGTCAACTCAAGTGTAAAGTAAATGTAATTTATGTTAGCTCACTACTTTCTGTTTCATGTCACAGCAAAATAGGCAAAGATGGCAGGTCTTCCTAACAACAACATTTCTTTCAATAGTCTTGGATATGGCAGAGTAGCTTCCGAAAGCTGTTCAGATGTTGCATACTGTAATAATCAATAATAAAAGCAAATCTAACAACGCAATGACAAATTATAACACAGAAACAAACATAGTTCGAATTATCAAAAAATTTAAACCCTAATTTTTTTCTGCATATACATAATATATATATACACACACAAATTCGAGTAAGAAGAGAGAAATTAGTACCTGTAAAAAGTAGATGGAAACTTGAATATATAAATCTGAATAAAGAAAAGAATCTCTACTTTTATCTTCAAGTTGGAAACTAAGGAGGCAGCCGAGATGTTAGGCCAAAATAAGAGTTTGGATATTAGTGTGTAGTGGAGATAATGAAATGAAATGGATTATTCTGTGGGTGGAGGAAATGACAAATTAGTCATTACCACAAAACACAAATATAATCTCACATCACAAGTGGGTCTTAGTCCTTACAATATTTTTCACTATCTAATAATGCAAAAACAAAACACACAGAATTCCTAATAAGAATTCTCTAGAACTCCTAATATGATAACAAAAAAGATATACACTATGACTCAATCATTCCATACACTGACCATTTAACTATAAATTTTGTTACCATCAACAAACCAATCATGATTCAAAGAAGTCAAAAATATAACCATAATATAAAAACTATCTTAATTGATCAAAGAGATTCGTTACAACCATTATGCATCAAAAGATTCATTACAACCAAAAAAAGCTCAAAACAAATAGTTATTCACCATTAAGATAAACACATAAAAAATCCCATAACTGTAGCACGAAATTCATTCTGATTACTCCTTCTCAATTTTGATATTCTTCCTCATCTTGTTGGTTGAAAATTGTGACTGAAGATCATCACCCAGATCACTTAATTCCATAATTTTATTATTAAAAGTTCTCTTTGAAGGTGTTTTATTTGGGGAGATACCATCTGTCTCATCAAAAAAAGAATCCTGATACATTCAAAAAAAGAAGATGAATGATCATATAAGAATAAAAGCTTTTTATAATAAGAATAAAAACTATGTAGCATAAAAGTAATAAAAAATAATAGTTTTAATGAAAAAATAATAGTTATATTATTAAAAACTCAACTTTGTTTATGACATCAACTTTCTGATTACGTTCGATACAATCTGTTGGCTCCTGAAACAAATAAAGACATCTTATAAGCACTAATTTTCATAATATCAACATACTATATATATATATATATATATATATATATATATATATAGGATAAGGCTCTTAAACGGACTGTTCGTAAACGAACAATCCTTTTGCGTACATCCTTTTCCTACTTATCCTACATAATTGAGATAGTACATAATTGGGCCCACTTATTCAATTTAAAAGTGTACGCAAAAGGATTGTTTGTTTACGAACAGTCCGTTTAAGAGCATTATTGTATATATATATATATAAACAACACCAGTGTTTTCAAATAATCTACCCTGCTCAGTAATTAAGGAAGAAATAAATTTTTCAATAAGGGTATCATTATCTGTCACCCTTTGAATAACATATATATCCCAACTATCACTTCAATTTGCTTCCTTAATTTTAACTTGGAACAACATTTTCTTGCCAAGCAAACAATCCAATTCAACAGGATAATCACGTTCATTCTTTTCAGGATCTTACAATATTAAAAAAAAATCTTTAGTGTTTTTAATAAGTAACACTGACAAATATAATACTTTAACAAAAAGAGACGGGTTATATACCTTGGTGCTCTTTAACTCTACATGATTGAAGTACCAATATGTTAGGTCCCTGAATAGTTTCTTTTAAATAAGAACTTAATTCTTCAGCAAAATTACCCCACAATGTACAAACCAACTGATTAATTATCCAACACCCTCTACCAGAATTTTTTTGAACCTTCTTAGTAAAGAACTTTTGACTGAAGCATGGATTCTATCACACTCTTATGAAGAGATGAATAAAAATGATTAACTAAATATGATTATTTTAACAAATAAAGGGAAATAAATTTTGAGTTACACTTACTATATGAATGATTATAAAGAATGATATCTTTTCATCGAGTAATATCATCTCAATCGTATTGATCTGTTTAGGATTCACAAAATTTGGGGTGGTCTATAGGCGGATTATTCGGATTTTCAGCCTCCAATTATGTCTGTCTGGAGTTATAGAAGAAATGAAGTCCACTCTTCGAGTTATTGACAGTAAAAGACACTGTGATTTTTAAAAAAATGGCAATAGAAGAAGAAGAAAATATAATATGGTAGTCAGACTGGATTTAATCATCATATATATATATATATATATATATACATGGATCATAAACAAATACCGAGAGATTTTCGAAAACTCATCTGAATTAAAGATAGAAGACGAATAGAATATATCCTTTCATCTACAGGTTGATTCAAAATAAAAGGATAATCTGATTTTTGAATTTATACGTGTTTTGTTTTGGAGGAAATTGTTATTCATTATTGATGGTGATAAATAACATTATATGAGCAATTTCAAAATAAAGTTACGTAACATTATTTTATTTTATTTTTTAAATTGATTATACAGAGCCTGTTTTTTGTATGTATCCAAATTACACCTAAAACATTATTTTCAGTAAAATAATAAATACTATTAATTTTTTAGAAGTTACTAAAAAAAAGTCACTAGAATGTCGCAAAATCAATGTCCCCCTAGACTTATTGTAGTTTTAACTTAAACCTAATTTAACTTTAGATATTTATAATCTATAACAAAATATTTTCATAATTAGATTAAATTAAACTTGATGAATGTAGATTTTTTTTCTTTTTTAAATTAAATTATAAGTATTATTTAACATGTATTATTGATGGTGATAAATAGCATTAAAGAAGGGGAGTGAGATAACAAAGAATTTTTTTTTTTTGTTAAAAATGTGTAAAAGGATAATCTAATTTTTGGGAGAAAAAATGTTTTGTTAAAAACGTGTAAAAGGATAATTTAATTTTTTTGGGGGAAAAGTGAAGGGGGAAATGTTTTTTTTTGGAGGGAATTATTTTGTGTTTTGGGGAAAAAAATTAAACAATTAAAATTAAGTGTATTCTATTTTTATATATAGTATGATTTTGTTTTAGTAGTTTAAAAAATCAATTTGTGTTTGATAAGAAAAAACACTTAATTAGTAAAATAGATAAAAAAAAATGTTTGGTTTAAAAGAAAATTGTTTACTACTTATTTCAAGTTTGAATTACTAAAAAGGAATGTTTTAAGAACTAATAAGGGGTCAAAGGTAATATAATTAAAATAAATAAGGATAAATTAGTTATATATTTGATCAAAGTTGATTATTAGATTTTGACAATCAGAAGTACCAAAATTAGTGCGTCTAATTAGTTCCAAAAAGAAATTATGAGCAATTTCAAAATAAAGTTACGTAACATTATTTTATTTTATTTTTTAAATTGATTATACATGTGACGCCCCCAGAATAGGTCCAGTCAACCCAACCCATTCTGAGTCGCCAAATACATGGTACAGAATTCAAATACAAATTTTATATCATACGGTCATGCAAAATACGACCACACAACTGTGAGTGTCAATACAAATATGTAGAAAATATTAATATTCAAACTAAGTTCTCATTACAATTATTATCACACTATTTATCAAAAATAGTGAGGACTACTACTGCTAACTTGGACCATCACTCTGTCCCCCGACTAGTCCCTGCGACATTCTCATTTCCTGAAGAGGACAACAGATGAAAAGGGTGAGCTCAACTAGCCCAGTAAAGAATATTATGACTAAGATAATGGAAAATAAATTATCGTTAGTCTTCAACAAATCAGATAAAATATAGATCAATACTCGCAGCGGAAATAACAATTCATTAGAAGAATTAAGTAGAGAATGAAGTCTACTATCTTCTATGATTTAAAAGTCCATCATCAATATTTTATCCCTGTAACATCAATCAATATACATCTCAAATCAATATTCATCTTTGCACTACAGGCCAAAGATATTCATTTGTATCATCAGTGGTCATATTCATCTCAACACCTGTCATCTTTGCACTACGGCCAAAGATATTCATCAGGTAATCATTCATCTTTGCTCTACAGGCCAAAGATATTCAGTTATAACACCACTTAGGACTGAGGATGATGAAAAATCATATAAATAACGAATCCAGTGAAATAAAGGATAAGATTAAGGATTCGTATTTTAGTTTATCAAAATTCAAGAATATTCCATAATAATACTTTGTGGAGCAAAATTCAAGAATAAAGCTCAAAACTTAGATCCAATCAAAGATAAGAACTTTAACAAGCAATTTGGACATATAGAAGAAAATTTAATTTTTTCGTGAATAGTGCCGTATACGTGAATAGTACCCCCGACGGGAAAAATAAGAATTTTCTAATAAAATTCATGCCAATATTTTGATATAATGATATTGAAAAGAATAACATCATTTACGAAAGAAAATAACATCCCTTACCTCAAAAGAATAGTACCTCTGACTGGAATATCAGATATAATACCGAAGGAAACTTGCACTGAATACTAATACTCAAAATATTGAAATACTCATAAAAATACGCTCGATATTATAGAGAGAGAAAACTTCTGATTCTGGTGTGATTTTCAATTCTAAACTAAGCACCCTATTTATAAGAAAAACTTAGGATGCCAAAGGATACTAAATAATAAAATAATATTATTTTTAAAAAAAAATCTCCAGCCGCCGGCTGCTCCCAAAAATTAGATTTTCAACAAAAGTGGGGCCCACCCATTAAAAAAATATTTATTTTCCGAAACTTCAATAATTCATAATAAATAGCCCCTTTGTCACAAAAAAAAACAAATTCTATGTCCTTCCATAGGAAATTTAATTCTCTACAACTTTGTAGAAGGAAGTTTTTCCAAATTCCAAACATAAATTATCCGAAATCCATAAACAGATGATTTTTCACACTAAAATATTGATAAAAACTCATCAGCGCTAATTCCTTCTTTAATATCCACAAAATAAATATTTCCTTATCATATAAATCAATAATTAATTATTCACAAATAATATTACAGAACTACAATATTGACAACCAGGTCGTTCCCAGAAAAGAGGGGGCCTTTCGATAAGGACTTCTCCTTACTGGCGCGCAATTAAATAACCCCTCCTAGACAGAACTTTCTTAGACATTGTCAATAATGTTATCTAATAATATTATTCAAATAATATGAATTATTGAGTTGATAATGTGAAATACTGTGCAATGACAATTATTGAATCATTAATACAAAATATCAACTGTAGCCATTATTAAATCAATCATATAAAATAGCAACGTAGCAATTATTGAGTCAATAAAATATCAATGTAACAATTATTGAGTCAATAAAATATCAATGTAACAATTATTGAGTCAATAATATAAAATATCAACGTAGCAATTATTGAGTCAATAATATAAAATATTGAACAGTAATTACTGTAACAATAATTGAGTAAGTTACTTCTCACGTAAGACTCAATAATTTGAAATACTGTGCGATACCGTGTGCTACTGTGCAACACCGCGTATCACTGTATTTTAACCACCGGGTATTTCAACAGTACTAACGGTAACAACTACTCCGTTATTTTATAAAAAGATTATTTTTGTCGCTTTCTATATCCGACAGTTATTCCGTTGTGGGGCCCACAAATAGCTGCGTCGTCGTAGGAATATTCCCCGACAACAAGAATATTTTATAACCACTTGCTCATTTTAAAATATTGGCACATTTCACCCATAACTTTCACATTTATCAATCAACACCTTACTATTTTGAAGTAATAAAGAAAATTAAATCTTTATTCATAAAAATTGGGATCTTACAATACAGACCCTGTTTTTTGTATGTATCCAAATTACACCTAAAATATTATTTTCAGTAAAATAATAAATATTATACATTTTTTGGGAGTTACTAAAAAAAATCGCTAGAATGTCACAAAACCAATGTCCCCCTAGACTTATTGTAGTTTTAACTTAAACCTAATTTAAATTTAGATATTTATAATATATAACAAAATATTTTCGTAATTAGATTAAATTAAACTTGATGAATGTAGATTTTTTTTCTTTTTAAATTTAAATTATAAGTATTATTTAACATGTATTATTGATGGTGATAAATAGCATTAAAGAAAGTGAGTGAAATAATTAAGAGTTTTTTTTTGTTAAAAACGTGTAAAAGGATAATCTGATTTTTGAAGGGAAAAGTGGAGGGGGGAAAAGTGTTTTGTTTAAAGCGTGTAAAAAGATAATTTGATTTTTTGGGGGGAAAATGTTTTGTTTTGGAAGGAATTATTTTGTGTTTTGGGGGGGAAAATTAAGCAATTAAAATTAAGTGTATTCTACTTTTATATATAGTATGATTTTGTTTTAGTAGTTTAAAAAATCAATTTGTGTTTGATAAGAAAAAACACTTAATTAGTAAAATAGATAAAAAAAATGTTTGGTTTAAAAGAAAATTGTTTACTACTTATTTCAAGTTTGAATTACTAAAAAGGAATGTTTTAAGAACTAATAAGGGGTCAAAGGTAATATAATTAAGATAAATAAGGATAAATTAGTTATATATTTGATCAAAGTTGATTATTAGATTTTGACAATCAGAAGTACCAAAATTAGTGCGTCTAATTAGTTCCAAAAAGAAATTATGAGCAATTTCAAAATAAAGTTACGTAACATTATTTTATTTTATTTTTTAAATTGATTATACAGACCCTGTTTTTTGTATGTATCCAAATTACATCTAAAACATTATTTTCAGTAAAATAATAAATACTATACATTTTTTGGGAGTTACTAAAAAAAAAGTCTATAGAATGTCACAAAACCATTGTCCCCCTAGACTTATTGTAGTTTTAACTTAAACCTAATTTAAATTTAGATATTTATAATATATAACAAAATATTTTTCGTAATTAGATTAAATTAAACTTGATGAATGTAGATTTTTTTTCTTTTTAAATTAGAAGTATTATTTAACATGTATTATTGATGGTGATAAATAGTATTAAAGAAAGGGAGTGAAATAATTAAGAGTTTTTTTTTTGTTAAAAACGTGTAAAAGAATAATCTGATTTTTGAAGGGAAAAGTGGAGGGGGGAAAAGTGTTTTGTTTAAAACGTGTAAAAAGATGATTTGATTTTTTTTTTGGGGGGGGGGGGAAATGTTTTGTTTTGGAGGAAATTATTTTGTGTTTTGGGAGAAAAAATTAAGTAATTAAAATTAAGTGTATTCTACTTTTATATATAGTATGAAGTATGATAGTTTATATGGACAAATTAATTCTTTGATTGTTTGCTTGTATGAACAAAGATAGCTAATTGATTCACCGTGTGACTCACTTCTATAAGAGAATCTTGTTAACAATAGGTTCAAAAGAAAGTCTAAGGCGGCAACATAGTGATAATACAATACTTAGACCCTTCTTCCTAAGTTATGATAAATTATTCTAATAAATTAAGACATTCAAATCAACTATAATATGAGATTACTAATTTTAACAAAAATAATACTACTATCACATAATTTTGGGTTACATAATGCTCACATACACACACATGCATATTTTGGGCCCTGCGTGACATGCAGGGCAGAGCATACAAATATATATATGTGTGTATGTGAGCTTTATGTGACCCAAATTATGTGATAATAGCATTGCTCTTTTAACAACCACTATACAGTTCCTTTACAATTGCAATATAGTGGCGGTGCAGTTGCTAGTTTGCATAACCACTATCAAATATATTCAAAAATATTATACTAAATAATTTTTATATTACCAATTTATATTACTAAAATTATTTTTAGTTTTTCATTTCAACACATATCTGTTTAAAATTTTATGTATAATTAATGTGATAAAATTATGTACTGCAAGTGCACAACGTTTATTGTAAATTTGACAAGTGCAGGTTAAACAACAGAGATTAAATAGAACTAACAATGGCTCCAATCAATTCCCAAAGGCAAATGTGAAGTTCCATCGTGTTTGTGAGTTGGCGAACTCTGTCCCCTGCATCCTTCAATTTGATCTGTAATTTCGATTTTCTGGAAATTTAGAAAAAAAATTTAAATTGGGCAAGGTTTTGGCGATCATATTTAATATGAGAGAGGAAAAATGACCAAATCTAATATTAACCAATAATCAAACCAAGAAAAACATAACTCATCTGTAAGACCCCAACTTTTATAAATAAAAATTTAATTTCCTCTATATATTATTTTGATATAGTAAGGTGTTGATTTGATAAATGTGGTAAGTTATGGATGGAATGTGCAAATTTTACAAAGTAAGCAAGTGGTCATAATATATTCGTTGTGTCGGGGAATATTCTTTTGTCGGAGAATATTCGTACGACGGCGCAGCCATTGGTGGACCCCACAACAGAATAATTGTCGGATATAGAAAGCGACAGAAATAACATTTTCACGGCAAAACTTTTACCGTTAAACTGTTAAAATACCCGGTGATAAAAATACAGTAATACGCATTGTTGCAAAGTAGCACACGGTATTGCACAATATCTTTGATTATTGATGCTTACGTAAGAAGTCACTCAGTATTTAATAATTGTTACAGTATTTACTGTTTAATATTTTATATTATTGACTCAATAATTGCTGTATTGATATTTTATTGACTCAATAATTGCTACGTTGCTATTTTTTTTTGATTGATTCAATAATGGCTACAGTTGATATTTTGTAGTATTGATTCAATAATTGTCGTTGCACAGTATTTTACGTTATCAACTCAATAATTCATATTATTTGAATAATATTATTAGATAGCATTATTGACAATGTCTAAGGAAGTTCTGTCTAGGAGGGGTTATTTAATTGCGCGCCAGTAAGGAGAAGTCCTTATCGGAAGGCCCCCTCTTTCCTGGGAACGACCTGGTTGTCATTATTGTGATTCTGTAATATTAATTTATATAATAATTGATGAATGGTTGATAAAAATATTTTCATTGTGTTGGAAATATTAATGTTAGTAGAAATCGACATTTATTTCGATAATAGTTGATTTTCGGATGTTAAATTGACCTAACGGAGAATTAATCAGATAAATGAGCAATTAATGGGTGGTTAACATGTGGGACCCACTTATTGGTGGATAATAAATAGTTGGTGGGTAATTGCAGGGGTGGAGGTGCAAGATTTATAAACTTGAGGGACTAAATTAAAAATTTAGGCAAAGATGGAGGTACTAAAGTGTAATTGTCCAACCTTTTTCTAGCCTATAAATAGCAAGCTAATTTCATTCATTTCTCACCATTCTTGAAGAACAAAGTTATTATAGTGAGAAAAATTATAGAGAGAAAAAGAAGAAGAGTATTCTGCTACTACACTACTCCAGTATCCAATCTTCTACTGAGGTAAGGGGTATTATTTCTTTTATATTCATAAAGAATGCTATTTTCTTTCAATACTCGTAAGGGTTGTTACTCTATTCTTTATTGATCTGTGGGAGTAACCTGTCTACGCGGATTACCGCATGCATGGTGAATAACCCTTTGTATTCATTCTTTATTGATCTGTGGGAGTAACCTGTCTACGCGGATTACCGCATGCCTGGTGAAAACCTTTTGTATTCATTCAATTCCTTAATAATCTGTGGGAATAACCTGTCTACGCGGATTACCGCATGCGTGGTGAATCACCCTTCATATTCATTTCTATTAAATTGTGGAAATGATCTGTCTACGCGGATTACCTCATGACGGGTGAAAATCCAATTACAGTTTCGTATATTCATTCATACTCGTACGAAATATTATTTCACTGGTATATTGGTCTGAACTTGTTATGAAATTTTTATCTTTTCATGACAAATTACTATTCACGAGTTACTATTCACGAGTTACTATTCACGGTAAAAAAAAATATTTTTTTTTATCTTTGATTAGATCCAAGTTTTGAACTTCATTCTTAAATTTTGCTCCACAATTGATTATTACGGAGTATTCATGAACTTGGATAAACTAAATTACGAATCCCTAATTTTTGTCCTTTATCTCACTGGATTCGTTTTTATATTATTTTTCATCATCCTCAGTCTTAAATGATGATACAAATGAATATCTTTGGCCTGTAGTGCAAAGATGAATGATTATTTGATGAATATCTTTGGCCTGTAGTGCAAAGATGATTACCTGATGAATATCTTTGGCCCGTAGTGCAAAGATGGACAGGAGTTGAGATGAACATGATCACTGGTGATATAAATGAATATCTTTAGCCTGTAGTGCAAAGATGAATATTTGATTCGAGATATATATTGATTGATGTTACAGGGATAAAATATTGATGATGGACTTTAAATCATAGAAGATAGTAGACTTCATTCTCTGCTTAACTCTTCTAATGATTTGTTATTTCCGCTGCGAATATTGATCTAAAACTTGTTGTCCATAATATTTTATCTGAACTGTTGAAGACTAACGATAATTTATTTTTCATTATCTTAGTCATAATATTCTTTACTGGGCTAGTTGAGCTCACCCTTTTCTTCCATTGTTCTCTTCAGGAAATGAGAATATTGCGGGTACTAGTCGGGGAATGGAGTGATGGTCCGAGTTAGAGCAGTAGTAGTCCTCACTATTTCTGATAAATAGTGTGATAATAATTGTAATGAGGACTTAGTTTGAATCTTAATATTTTCTACAAATTTGTACTGAGACTCACAGTTGTGTGGTCGTATTTTGCACGACCGTATGATATAAAGTTTGTATTTGAATTCTGTACCATGTATTTGGCGACTCAGAATGGGTTGGGTTGAATGGACCTATTCTGGGGGCGTCACAGTTGGTATCAGAGCTTAGGGATATGATCTCTGGCGGAGATCTGGGAATAGAACTAGGAGGGGAGAGACGAGTAAATCCTTCGCTAGTGTTTGTCCTACCTAAGCTTATGTGGTATTTATTTTGTCGGTCGGAACATAGGGTTGATATGTGATATGTTAATTTATTTGATTAACCCTTGTTTCATGGCAGTATTTGAGAATGGCAGCTGAAAATCTTAACAATGGAGTGAATGAGACCGTTGAGACACCTTTAATCACCAACCAAGAGAACGTACAACAGGAAGGCAACAATTCTCCTGTAAACAACCCTACCGAAGAAATGATAAATGACGGGATGTTCAGAAGTTTTTTGCAGTTCATGCAAAACCAGACGAGGGAGACTCGTGTTCATAATACAGGTGGAAATAATAACTCGCGGCTTGTCACTGCCAGGCAGTTTAAAGAGTTGGGACCACCAGAGTTTCAAGGAAAGCCAGATCCAATCAAGGCAGAGACGTGGGTTAAGCAGATTACCAAGATATTTGATGTCTTGGGATGCACGGAGGAACAGAAGGTTTCATTCGCCACGTTTATGTTTCGTGGAGAGGCAGATTACTGGTGGGAATCTGTGAAGCGTACCCAGCCTGCCGCACTCAAGATGTCTTGGGAGACGTTTCAGAAACTGTTCAATGACAAGTACTTTCCAGAAAGTATTCGTCACATGAAAGAGGTAGAGTTTATCAGACTAGAACAGAACAACATGACGGTGTCCCAGTACGAGGCTAAGTTCGCGGAGTTATCCCGGTTTGCACCTCATTTGGTGGAGAATGAGGAACGTATGACGCGGATGTTTCTGAGAGGTTTGAAACCCGAGATTCGTCAATACCTCATTTCTCACAAATTTTCTTTATATTCGGATGTAGTGAACAGGGCCCAGTTATTAGAACGAGATAGTGATTACGTTCAACCAAAGGACAACAACCAAGGTCGTACCGGTGGCAGCAGTCATCGAAACAATGACAACCAGCAGGGAGGAAAGCATCATGACAGAAGCGGTAACCACTCCGGTGGTAATCGTGGCCATGATAATAGAAGAAGTGAGTCGGGGGGAGATTTCAAGAAGAGAAGGTACAACAATGAGAACGTGAAGACGTCAACAGCAGCACCAACTGTTTCTAGGGGCGGAGAACGACCGCCAGTCGTATGCTATAAATGCGGGCAAGAGGGACACATCAGTCCTAACTGCACACAACAATCTAAGGTGTGTTATAACTGTGGAAAGGAAGGACATATAGCTCGAGTGTGTCCTGTGGCGAAACCAAGTCCAGCAGGGGTAGTGATCCCTAAGGCTGTTCCGGACAAGTCAAAGTCGGTAGTTCCTGGAAGAGCTTTTGTCGTGACTGCCCAGCAAGCAAGGAACCCGAAAGAGGTTATTACGGGTAAGCTAATCATAAACTCTTGCAAAGTTTATACCTTGTTAGATACCGGTGCTACCCATTCCTTTATTTCACCTGCTTGTGCTCAACGTTTGAACTTGACTTCTGATAAATTAGACTTTGACTTATCTGTTGAAACTCCGTTAGGAGAAACCTTTGTTACATCTACAGTTTACAAATCTTGCTTGATTCAGATTGGTACCCTTACCTTACCTGTTGATCTTATATCTTTGAAAATACTTGCATTTGACGTGATTTTAGGAATTGACTGGTTAACCACTTACCATGCCAAAATTGATTGTTTTCGTAAGGTTGTTAGTTTTCATATTCCTAATCAACCTGTTGTGCGAATCCAAACCACCAAACCACTAAAATCAGTCAATATCATTTCAAATCCCAAGGCTATTCGTTTATTGAAAAACGGATGTCAAGCTTTCTTAGCTCATGTCACTGATCTAAATCAGAATACATCAGATTTGAATGATATTTCCGTTGTTAATGAGTTTCCTGATGTATTTCCCGAAGAACTTCCCGGTCTACCCCCAGAACGTGAAGTTGAATTCTTTATTGACCTTGAGCCCGGTACAAAGCCCATTTCTAAAACCCCATATCGAATGGCTCCTATTGAACTTCAGGAATTAAAGGTCCAATTACAAGAGTTGTTAGATATCGGTTTTATTCGTCCTAGTACGTCTCCTTGGGGTGCTCCTGTTTTATTCGTAAAGAAGAAAGACGGGAGTATGCGACTTTGTATTGACTATCGGGAGTTGAACCATGTCACCATTAAGAATAGGTATCCGTTACCTCGTATTGATGACCTGTTCGACCAGTTGCAAGGAGCGCAATTTTTTTCAAAGATCGATCTTCGTTCTGGATATCATCAGTTGAAGATTAAAACTGAGGATATTCCAAAGACTGCTTTCAGAACACGGTACGGGCATTATGAGTTCTTAGTCATGTCTTTTGGATTGACTAATGCTCCTGCTGCTTTCATGGATATGATGAACCGTGTATTCAAAGAATATTTAGATCAGTTTGTGGTTGTCTTTATTGATGACATCCTCATCTATTCTAAAAGCCGTGAAGATCATAACCACCACTTGAAGATGGTACTTCAAAGGCTTCGTGATAACAAACTTTATGCCAAATTGAAGAAATGCGAGTTCTGGCTTGAGGAAGTAGCATTCCTTGGGCACGTGGTATCAAAACATGGGGTATCTGTTGACCCGGCGAAGATTGAAGCAATACAAAGTTGGGAACAACCTAAATCGGTGACCGAAGTACGTAGCTTTCTGGGCTTAGCTGGTTATTATCGGAGATTCGTGGAAGAATTTTCTCGAATCGCTACTCCATTAACTCAGCTGACTCGGAAAGATACAAAATTCGTATGGAACGAGGAATGCGAGAAGAGCTTTCAAGAGCTCAAGAGGAGACTCATTTCGGCACCTGTTCTGACAATACCATCTGGTTCGGATGGATTTGTCATTTACAGCGATGCTTCGGGCAAAGGGTTAGGATGTGTTCTCATGCAACATGGGAAAGTCATAGCCTATGCCTCACGACAACTCAAAGAATATGAGAGGAATTATCCTACTCATGATCTAGAGTTGGCAGCAGTCGTTTTTGCGTTGAAGATATGGAGACACTACCTGTATGGGGAGAAAGTGGAGATCTATACAGATCATAAGAGCCTCAAATATTTCTTTACCCAGAAGGAACTTAACATGCGGCAACGACGTTGGCTTGAGTTGTTGAAAGATTACGACCATACCATCCAATATCATCCTGGAAAAGCAAACGTGGTAGCAGACGCGTTAAGTAGAAGATCATATGCGGGAATGAGTGCGATGCTGTCAACACAAAGGCCCATTTTGTGTGACTTACAAAGGATGGAGATAGAGTTCAAGACTCCGGGGACCCACATGATGATGTCAAGTTTACGCGTAGAACCAGCTTTAATTGATAAAGTTAAAGCTGCTCAATCTACAGATCCGGAGTTGATGAAGATGAAGAAGAAGGCGCAAGAAGGTGCAATTCCAGAAGCAAGAATCGATGAAGAGGGAATACTTCGAGTCAACTCCAGACTTTGTGTTCCTAACGATTCTGACTTGAAGTATAGAATCATGATGGAGGCACACAACACACCGTTTGCGATCCATCCTGGGAGTACTAAAATGTATCGTGATCTTCGACATACATTTTGGTGGAGCAATATGAAGAGAGAGATCGCGGAGTTCATCTCTAGATGTTTAACTTGTCAACGTGTAAAGGCAGAGCATCAAGTGCCAAAAGGTCCATTGCAATCACTTGAGATTCCAAAATGGAAGTGGGAACACATTACCATGGATTTCGTTACGGGTCTTCCCAAGATTTCTCAAGGCATAGATGCAATTTGGGTTATTGTCGATAGATTAACTAAGTCTGCTCATTTCTTGCCTATACGAGAAACATATTCACTGGAACGTCTTGCTCATATGTACATAAATGAGATTGTGAGATTGCATGGCATGCCAGTATCCATAATTTCGGATCGTGACCCAAGATTTACTTCACGATTTTGGGTCAGTTTGCAGAAAGCTATGGGCACTGATCTACGATTCAGTTCTGCATATCATCCTCAAACTGACGGGCAATCGGAAAGGACTATTCAAACTCTTGAAGATCTATTGAGACTCTGTGTTCTAGATTTCAAAGGGAGTTGGGACAAGTACTTACCATTGGTGGAATTCTCCTACAACAACAGTTATCAGGCAAGTATAGGCATGGCTCCATTCGAGGCGTTGTATGGACGGAAGTGTCGTTCTCCAGTATGTTGGGACGAGGTGGGTGAAGCAACATTGTTAGGACCGGAGTTAGTACGTATGACTACGGAAAAGATTCAAATAATCCGACAACGTATACAAACGGCACAAGATCGACAAAAGAGTTATGCGGACCTTCATCGAAGAGACGTAGAATTTAATGTCGGAGATCATGTATTGTTACGTGTTGCTCCATGGAAAGGAGTTACGAGATTCGGGAAGAGAGGAAAGCTCAATCCACGATTCATTGGTCCATATGAGATCCTTGACCGAGTAGGAAAGGTGGCCTATAGACTCGCTTTACCTCCAAGCATGTCTCGTGTTCATAACGTTTTTCACATATCCATGTTACGTAAATATGTGAAAGACCAAAATCACATTATTGAGTTAGAACCAGACGAGATAGCCGAAGATTTAACGTACGAGGAGGTACCTGTCAAGATCTTGGATAAGAAGGAACATGTCCTACGCTCGAAGATTATACCTCAAGTTAAAGTTTTGTGGAGGAACCATGATATCGAGGAAATGACCTGGGAGTTAGAATCGGAAATGAAAGCGAGGTATCCTCACCTTTTCGACATACCAGGTACGTACGTCAATTTCGAGGACGAAATTTCATAAGGAGGGGAGGTTGTAAGACCCCAACTTTTATAAATAAAAATTTAATTTCCTCTATATATTATTTTGATATAGTAAGGTGTTGATTTGATAAATGTGGTAAGTTATGGATGGAATGTGCAAATTTTACAAAGTAAGCAAGTGGTCATAATATATTCGTTGTGTCGGGGAATATTCTTTTGTCGGAGAATATTCGTACGACGGCGCAGCCATTGGTGGACCCCACAACAGAATAATTGTCGGATATAGAAAGCGACAGAAATAACATTTTCACGGCAAAACTTTTACCGTTAAACTGTTAAAATACCCGGTGATAAAAATACAGTAATACGCATTGTTGCAAAGTAGCACACGGTATTGCACAATATCTTTGATTATTGATGCTTACGTAAGAAGTCACTCAGTATTTAATAATTGTTACAGTATTTACTGTTTAATATTTTATATTATTGACTCAATAATTGCTGTATTGATATTTTATTGACTCAATAATTGCTACGTTGCTATTTTTTTTTGATTGATTCAATAATGGCTACAGTTGATATTTTGTAGTATTGATTCAATAATTGTCGTTGCACAGTATTTTACGTTATCAACTCAATAATTCATATTATTTGAATAATATTATTAGATAGCATTATTGACAATGTCTAAGGAAGTTCTGTCTAGGAGGGGTTATTTAATTGCGCGCCAGTAAGGAGAAGTCCTTATCGGAAGGCCCCCTCTTTCCTGGGAACGACCTGGTTGTCATTATTGTGATTCTGTAATATTAATTTATATAATAATTGATGAATGGTTGATAAAAATATTTTCATTGTGTTGGAAATATTAATGTTAGTAGAAATCGACATTTATTTCGATAATAGTTGATTTTCGGATGTTAAATTGACCTAACGGAGAATTAATCAGATAAATGAGCAATTAATGGGTGGTTAACATGTGGGACCCACTTATTGGTGGATAATAAATAGTTGGTGGGTAATTGCAGGGGTGGAGGTGCAAGATTTATAAACTTGAGGGACTAAATTAAAAATTTAGGCAAAGATGGAGGTACTAAAGTGTAATTGTCCAACCTTTTTCTAGCCTATAAATAGCAAGCTAATTTCATTCATTTCTCACCATTCTTGAAGAACAAAGTTATTATAGTGAGAAAAATTATAGAGAGAAAAAGAAGAAGAGTATTCTGCTACTACACTACTCCAGTATCCAATCTTCTACTGAGGTAAGGGGTATTATTTCTTTTATATTCATAAAGAATGCTATTTTCTTTCAATACTCATAAGGGTTGTTACTCTATTCTTTATTGATCTGTGGGAGTAACCTGTCTACGCGGATTACCGCATGCATGGTGAATAACCCTTTGTATTCATTCTTTATTGATCTGTGGGAGTAACCTGTCTACGCGGATTACCGCATGCCTGGTGAAAACCTTTTGTATTCATTCAATTCCTTAATAATCTGTGGGAATAACCTGTCTACGCGGATTACCGCATGCGTGGTGAATCACCCTTCATATTCATTTCTATTAAATTGTGGAAATGATCTGTCTACGCGGATTACCGCATGACGGGTGAAAATCCAATTACAGTTTCGTATATTCATTCATACTCGTACGAAATATTATTTCACTGGTATATTGGTCTGAACTTGTTATGAAATTTTTATCTTTTCATGACAAATTACTATTCACGAGTTACTATTCACGAGTTACTATTCACAGTAAAAAAAAAATATTTTTTTTATCTTTGATTAGATCCAAGTTTTGAACTTCATTCTTAAATTTTGCTCCACAATTGATTATTACGGAGTATTCATGAACTTGGATAAACTAAATTACGAATCCCTAATTTTTGTCCTTTATCTCACTGGATTCGTTTTTATATTATTTTTCATCATCCTCAGTCTTAAATGATGATACAAATGAATATCTTTGGCCTGTAGTGCAAAGATGAATGATTATTTGATGAATATCTTTGGCCTGTAGTGCAAAGATGATTACCTGATGAATATCTTTGGCCCGTAGTGCAAAGATGGACAGGAGTTGAGATGAACATGATCACTGGTGATATAAATGAATATCTTTAGCCTGTAGTGCAAAGATGAATATTTGATTCGAGATATATATTGATTGATGTTACAGGGATAAAATATTGATGATGGACTTTAAATCATAGAAGATAGTAGACTTCATTCTCTGCTTAACTCTTCTAATGATTTGTTATTTCCGCTGCGAATATTGATCTAAAACTTGTTGTCCATAATATTTTATCTGAACTGTTGAAGACTAACGATAATTTATTTTTCATTATCTTAGTCATAATATTCTTTACTGGGCTAGTTGAGCTCACCCTTTTCTTCCATTGTTCTCTTCAGGAAATGAGAATATTGCGGGTACTAGTCGGGGAATGGAGTGATGGTCCGAGTTAGAGCAGTAGTAGTCCTCACTATTTCTGATAAATAGTGTGATAATAATTGTAATGAGGACTTAGTTTGAATCTTAATATTTTCTACAAATTTGTACTGAGACTCACAGTTGTGTGGTCGTATTTTGCACGACCGTATGATATAAAGTTTGTATTTGAATTCTGTACCATGTATTTGGCGACTCAGAATGGGTTGGGTTGAATGGACCTATTCTGGGGGCGTCACATCATCGACCTTCTCTCATTGACGCTGCTAGAAATCCGCCTTGTTCATTCCTTTGCCGGAGGCAACCTGGTCGCCTGCAAACCCCTAACCTCGACCTTAAAAACTTTACATCAACTGCCTATTTAGCTTTTATTTTCTGAAGTTGTGGTTTATTTTGGATGTGGTTTCAATTTCTAGAGATATAGGTATATAAAGACAGAGAAACTGAAACTAAAAGGTGAAGAATAGAAGGTGAAAATCTGAAGCGGAGAGGGAGACCAATGGAGGAATCGCTAAAATCGAGAGAGGATTCAGCGATGATAGCAAGTTATGATATTTTTAAATTCCATTAAATATTAAAAAACATTTAATATAAAATTCTATTTAATAGTAAAATCATAACAACAAACAAACGATATAATTAGCAGGGTAAATTGGACATTTCTTGGACCAAACACCACCCCACCCCACCCCACACCACAAAAATTAAAAAAATAATATTTATTGATTATATATACACCTCCACCCTACCCCATGCTACCCCACCCCATTCACCCCACCCACTCCACCCCACCCCACACCACAAAATTTTTAAAAAAATAATATTTATTGATTATATATACACCCCACCCTACCCCACCCCAACCCACCCCCTCACCCCCCCCACCCCCCACCCCACCCACCCCACTCACCCCACCCACCCCACAAAAATTAAAAAAAATAATATTTATTGATTATATATACATGCCCACCCATCCCACCCACCCACCCCCACTCATCCCACGCACCCCCACGCACCCCACACCACTCCACCCCACAAAAATTAAAAAAATAATATTTATTAATTATATATACACCCCCACCCTACCTTGCACCCCACTCACCCACCCCACCCCCACCCCCCCCACGCCAGCCCCCACCCCCCCACCCCACAAAAATTAAAAAATAATATCTACTGATTATATATATACCCCACACTACACCACGCTACGCCACCCCATCCATCCACGCCCAACCCCCCCCCCCCACCCACCCACCCGCCCAACCACGCCACCCCACCCCACAAAAATTAAAAAAATAATATTTATTGATTATATATACACCCCCACCCACGCACCCACCCCCACGCCCACCCCTCACTACACCCTCTCAAAAAAAATAATAGTTATTAAATAATATAACTACTTATTTAAAAGTTTTTCATTAATTTTTTATTATTTTTTTATGTATAAATAAATTTAAATTATAATTTAAAATATGTTATTATTGATAAAGGTATAATAGTCCAAACGATATTTTTTTAATCCAATCCTTTAATTAATCCTGGAAAAAACAAATATAACATGAGATTATTTTAAGTTATCTCCTGAATAATTCCATAAAAAACAAACATGTGATTAGAATTATTTAACCATAAGATTAATAGTCCTGGATTATAATCCCATGGATTATAATCTCGGGATTATAATCCTTGCAAACAAACATGACATGATTCTTTATAAAAGTGAGTTATACCAGAGGATCAATTCACCATTTACATATTACTCTTTTATTATATAACTTTCATTTTCAAGTTAATATCAATCCACATCAGACATAAAATTAATTATATATAGAAAAAAAATCAATTTTTTTCTTTATATCCTTTTTTATTGGGTCTAATTTTCCTTGTCTTATTTTCATGGACCCTTTTTCTTTTAACAGAATATCTATGAGACTATAATTATGAACCAACCACCATAACCTCCACAACTTGCCAATTACATCTCTCCTTTCCTCTGCTGCTGCCACCACCGGATTTATCTTCACTCAGGTTCGTCCTCTCAGCTTTCTCTCTCTGTATCTATACATCTAGACATATATATAGATACGAAGCTTATTAATGGCGAATTCTCTCAGATTCTTTAACCCTACGCTAAATTCCTCAAATTCGCAACCCTAAACCCTTATCCGATCCCAATTCCCAAACCGAGATTCTCAGGGTTCGTTCTGCTTCTCGAATGGATCTCCAGTTTGTAAATAAGGGTTTACACTTATCCCGTAGGAAGAAGTGGTTAATTTTGCTGGCTGCTTTTGGTATTTCTGGTTATGGGGTATATAAATTTTATCACTTGCCCTCTGTGACTAGGAATAGGAAGAGATTTGTGAAGCTTATAGGTGCCCTGGTTTTGATAATCGAAATGGTTTCTGATTCGGCTGAGACAATTGGGGTAGTTTCTAGGGATTTGAAGGATTTTTTGCAGTCGGATTTGGACCAAATTCCTAATAGTTTGAAGCAGTTATCGAAAATTGCTAGGTCTGATGAGTTTTCGAAGTCATTGATCAGGGTTTCAGAGGCTGTGACTTTAGGGGTTTTTGGGGGTTGCAGGTTAGAGACTGGAAATGAGATTGATGATGGGGGAAATTCGGGTTTTGCTGATAGGGTTATGGATAAATTGACATCAAAAGCCGGGACAGGTTTTGTGTCCGTTGTTGTTGGTAGTTTTGCTAAGAACTTGGTTTTGGCTTTTCGGTCAAGTAGTCAATTGAATGAAGGTTTGAATGGGAGTCACCTTTCTGGTATGGCTGATGTTGGATCAAATTCGTCGAATTTGCCTAAATGGGTAGATTTATTGTGCAATGACAAGTTCAAGGTAGTCATGGCTGATTGCATTCAGACATTTGTGAGCACTGCAGTTGCTGTTTATCTTGATAAAACTATGAGTGTTAATATCTATGATGAAATGTTTTCTGGGTTAACTAATCCCAAGTATCAAACCCAAATGAGAGATGTTTTGGTGTCACTTTGTAGTTGTGCGGTGGAAACGCTCGTGAAAACATCTCACCAAGTGTTGACGAGTTCCAATTCTGGTTCAGGACCAAATTCTAGCTCTTCTTATGGCATTGTTGATCATACCGGTGCTCCAAGCTCAACCGGAGACAAGCTTTTTGGAGAAGATGCATATTCAGGAAATTTGAAGGAGAAAGGGACATATTTTGATATTCAGAATAATGGATGGATGAATAATGTTTCATCTACACTGGCAGTCCGATGCAATAGAAGGTTTGCGCTTGATATGACTGGGAGGGTAACTTTTGAAACAATTAGATCCCTTGTGGTGTTCATTTTACAAAAGCTCATGGATGGCTTGAAAAGAAGTCTGAATGTAGTTCATGAGGAAGTTGTGGGCAGGGGACTAGAAGTTATCCAATATGTTGGTGCTAAATCATCTGTTATTGTTACCATATGTCTTGCCCTGTATTTACATGTCCTAGGTGGTACCAGGGCTTTCTTGCCTGCTTAAATGATCGATTTATTTCCCTTTGAAACTGTTCATATATTGGTTGGAAAGGAAATCTCATTGACACGACTTCTTCAAGTATGTTTTACTTGTATGTCTTTGTCTTCATGGGAATGATATATTGTGATTATTACTTCCATGTTTATTTAGAATCTACAAGTATATATATAAAAAGCCGTAGCCTGATCCGTAATTGTAAAACTCACTGAGTTGTCTCGGATAGTTACAAACGTTAAGCGATGCTTAATTGCAAAACTCACCTCTGCCGCGTTATTTTGGAGGATGTACGAGGAATTTGTCAATTGCTGAATGATCTCCTCCATCTCTTCATCTCCTCCTCCTCCTCTATACGTTTAGTATAGTTCTCTATAAATCTCCATCACTTCATCTCCTCCTCTATACGGTTAGTAGTTCTCTATAAATCTCCTCAATTGTTGTATTTTGATCCATCCATCTGTCGATTTCGACGACTACTGATCTCAATCTCTTCGTTGGATGCTGATAATTCATACCGTGAGTAATGTATTAATCCCTACAGTAAGAGTATTTTCTCATAATCTCTCTTTCTTTCAAGTACCTTTTGATTTCTGGGATTTGCTTTTTACAGATTTAATTTTACCGAATCATGTGAGGGCCGATAATCAGATGAGAGAGTTTAGATTAATTGATCGAGCGATATATTGATGCATACTTCAACAATCCATAACAGGGTCTAATCAACCTCATTTTTCCCTCCGTAACATTCGGATTCGAAGCTCGCCAAAGGTATGTCAAAATTCAACACACTTTTTATTTTTTTGTATTACTACTTTGAGGTTTCATAAATTGAGTGAAATGATTTTACAGAGCTTAAGTATTATAACTTAATTCATTTGGATAGTATAGTTAGAAGTGTAGTTGAAGTGTTTGATGAAATGAGGCTAAGAGAATGTTCATATGTGTTAATGTATTGGCACTTATGATTCATAATTCAGAGTTGGATTGAAATTTTAATTAAAAAGGCGCTAGGCGGGAGGCGGGCGGCCAGGGGGCCCTAGGCGAGATTTTTTATTTTAAGTCAATTTTAATATTTTATCTTATATTTATCCAAACAAAACAATAATATAAAGCCAAACAATCTATAATAAAGATAATAAAGACATTTACTTAAAGTTCAAACATATATTCATATTACCAATTTCAAAGTGCAAACACAAACATGCAATTGTTCAAAATTCAAATATATCTTTAACGTATTAGTTTTATTCATCAATAAGATTGCTATTAAATAATAAAATTTAAAATTTCAAGAATTCAATCCAATATTAAAACTTAAGAAACTAAACATAAATTTAAGAATTATATTGAATTAAACTAAATATTACAAATGTATCATCATTTATATAATTTGAAGTTGGTACAAGTTCAAAAATTACAACTATAATAAAATTATCCATTTTGACTTGATTTTGTTCACTTCTTGTTGTGATTTGATATGCTACAACCTGCATTATGAATATGGTAAATCGTTAGAAAAATAAATATATCAAAATCTGGTTTGGGTAGTTATTAAAAAAAAACCCTCTCCACCAGGTGGCCTTGTCTAGTCTGCCTAGGCCCCGCCTAATTTCCTAGAAGGATTTTTTTGCCGCATTGGGTTTAGGCGAGGCGCCAGAGGGGCCTAGTGCCTAGGCGGGGATTAATCGGATCTAGCGGGGATTTTTAGAACACTGATTATAAATATATCATTGAGTTAAAGGAATTTCTTATCGCTCCAAATTTGATAAACTCATATATGAAAACACCCCACTGGATAACTTGCCATGGTTGAGTGGGTTTTTTGGTGCCAGACACTCTGTATAACAAAATTTGCAGGTTAAAGTTCTTTTAACACTATCAGTTTAGTACTCTAATTGAAATTTCTTGGTTAGTTGATTCAAATAGGAGGGGTTTCTATTGATATAAAAGTTTAAACTAAAAACAAAAATAATCTAAAAGCTAAAAGTGTACTAAAAAATTATCCTGCTCTATGTCGAAGAATTTTCCAAGCTTGAGGCTGTTTGACATTGATATAAACTCAAATACATTCATGGCTTCTGGCTATTCTTCATTTTTTTCTGTCACATGGAATTCCTGTTGTAAGACAACTTATGAAATCAAAAGCATCTCAAAGATTTTTTTTTTCTCATAAATACAATGAACTGTTTAATTAGTTTCTATGTCATCCAAATTAGCTTCTGTTTTCTCCTCAAACTCAGGTGTCTTACAATCTCTCTTAAACATCCATCCTCCAAAATTTCAGGTATATCATGATGAGCTGCCAGCAGATGTATTAATTCAAATGGTAAAGTTAAAAAAAGTTCAATTGGTATATCAAAGAATTTACATGATGACTATGCCATTTGTGCAGAAAGCTATTTACCTGCAATATGATGTTTTATACGATTACATATAAGATTAACTACTTGCAAAGAAAGTTAAAAGCCTGAAAAACCTAGCAAAAGAGGAAGGCAATATTAAAATGATTAATATCATTTAGCAAAAAAAAATATTAAAATGATTAATATTGCACTGAAATTGATTTATTTATTTTTTGCAGTGAAATTGATGGCAAATGTAACTCTAAATGTCATCACTTTTTCCCCAAAAATATAAGAGTAGGAAGAAAGATAAAAAAAATCAACTTTTTTGATCATTTTAATGCAGAAATAAAACCAAATTGTGAAATTCATCTCAAGACTGAAGGAGCAGCTCTTATTAATCAGATAATTTGCTCTTTTCTCTGATTTTTTTATAATTTGCTCTTCTTAAGGAAAAAAAGACTCCTGCTTATGTTTTATTAATTTTTATTAAGCGAATATCAAGCTCCAATGTGCAGTGTAATTGGCGTGAGCAGCCATTTTTTTCTTCGAAAGTGTTTGGTTACTTTTAAAGCTGCAATACATTTGTGTGTGTGTATATATATGCACGTATGTATAAATATAGATGTATGCATAGATGTACACGTTAGTGGTCATACACTGTTCAATTTTCAACGAGTGTAAGTTATTTATTTATTTGAATTCAATTTGAAGTTGGTAGTTGATATTCTAGATTATTTTTGTTATTGAGCCTTAGGTGCAACTCTAGGTATTGGAATCCTTCTCAGACTTGCCATTGAACTTAATGGTTTTCATGCCCATGCTGTTGGCAATTCAACAAATAGTTGTATGTCAAGTAGTAAATTTCATTTTGCATCTCATTGTGTTTTTACCTCCTTGAAAAAATTTCATTACTTTGTTAGGTTGAATGAAACTTATATATTTGATTGGGAGGGAGAGGATGTTGCTATCATAGTATTTGGAATCATTTAAATCCTTCTATGCACATGTTCAATCCTTATGTGCCCATTTAATTTTGAGAAATTTTTATTCAATTTTCAATCATTAAATTTTAGCTGTTATATAATGCCACGTGAATTGCATCCTTAAAATCTCATTTTTATTTGTTTATTTGCTTGCTTTGCATGCTGCAGGTGGTTGCATTTGCTACATTTGAAAATCATCAATCAACAATAGCTACTTTGCATTCACTAAATGTGAGCAACCATCCGTATTTTACGTTTTCAATATATATGTCATTTTGTGAACTTTAGGTAAATAGTAAATGCATTCACTAGGTTTTTTTACTGCAGTTAAGTGTATGTATTGTTTACTTCATTTGATTATCTTAGATAACTCAATTGTGATGGATTTGCATCCAGGGACCCTCCCAAGATTTGAATTTTATCTGTTGTTTGAGGCCTGACCCAATATGTATTATAGGTTAACTCTGTTACACAAGGTTTATCCCAAAATCAAAATCGGTAAATCTGAAATCCAACTGTCTCTGCTCCGCTGCTCGACTGGTCCGTGGTGGCGTCGGGCCTGGTCCCTCCTCGGTTCCTCCGGAGTCACTTCATTCTTTTGCACCATCATTTTCTCTGTTTGATCATCTACTACTACTACGAAGCTTTTCCAATTTTCCTTGGAGAGGTGAGTTTCCTTCTGCCAAGTTATATAACAATTTTTCTTCAGTGCCCCAAATAAATTTGCTCAGTCTACTTTTCAGTAGCTCTTTATTTTCAATCTAATTGGCCATAAATAATGTCCCTTTGTGTTTTAGCAAGTTTACTACGTATATATTTTACTTTATGGGTTTGACCAAATAACAGATTCTTGAGAAATTATAAATTTATAATGGTTGTTATAATTGAATTTCCTTATATGGGGGTTTGTGTTTAAGTGTTTATAAATTGAATTGTTGGGTGTCAAATTTTGGTCAATTATAAGAAGCTTTCTGAGGAAAAGAAGTCTTCTTTATTGATACATGAAGATGTTTGTTACTTTGTTTTAATGTCTGAAGACGAAGTATTCTTGATTGATAATTTGATACACGAAGATGTTTGTTTTAATGTCTGAATGGGGCTGAATTTTTATGCCGGAACCTCCGAGATTATTGGCTGTTGATCATTAACTAATTACTTTACTAGTACATAATGATATTGATATAGCCAAAACTAAAATAATTACACTCAGCAGATTATTTGGAATGTACAACCAATTGTAATCTAACATACAAAAATAGAACTTCTGGCTTGCTGCATACAAGGATGGGAGTAAAACCCTTACTTATTTGATTGTAAATTTATGTAGTTAACAAAAATTCTTACCCCCCAAGATCAAATCCTGGTTTCGTCCCTGTTTGCATCTCTCCCTACAAAGATCAGAATCTGAAAATTTCCTGATGGCACTCAAATATTAATTATAACTTATTCAACTCAACTTTAGCCATTGCGTTGTTATTTAAAAGTCTATATAAAAAAATTTATTGAAAAAAAAAATCATTCTCGTCGCTTATTTGACAAATTATTCAATCAATTCTTCAAACTAGCCCGTGCATTGCACGGGTTATCAACTAGTAATAACTTAATAGCCTATTTTCCTGTGCTTTGCGTAATCCCTTCCTTTTGTTTCATTTATTGTCATTCAATTGTTTATGGATATATATACATTGAAAATGGCAAACTTTCTTCCTGCTATCTGGTTTTCTATGGCTTCCCATCTGGTAACATGGAATTTATAAAACAACATTTGAGACCTTCAAATACAATTGGACCATTCTGACATGATTATATCAATTGAGCATGAAATCTCTCAACGAGATTCATTAGATGCATTAGTTATTTAGGTTGTGGGCGCTTCTAAGAAATATTATCAAGAAATTGATTGATGTTAAAGAGTGAGAAGCCAATGAATAACTTAGTTCTGTCATAACCAATGTTACATGGATCGTAGTTCAATACGATACGTGGAACGAAAACAGGAATGGAAAACATCAAGTTGCGTGCTTCAGAGTGTGGTAGAGTGTGGCGCAGGAAAATTGTCAATCAAGATTTTTATTTTAGAGCAATGATCCTATCACATAATTTGGGTCAAATAAAGCTACATATATATTTACGGGTCCTGCATGTCACGCAGGGTCCACAGTATGCATGTGTGTATGTGAGCATTATGTGACCCAAAATTATGTTATAGTAGCATTATTTTTTATTTTATTACTGTGTATATAGTAACTTTAGGTGAATATTATGCATAATCTACTAGTCAAATGAAAGTCTCATTTTAAAACGAAGATAGTACGACTTAATTTAAGGATTATTAATTAAAATTTTATTCTATTTTTTTTTAATTGCGTATGTAATGTAGGTACATCAGCAAAAGCAGCCTTAAGATAGCCAAGTCTGCGTATGTGGGGTTGGCTCTCCCAGTAGCTGTCGGATCATGGCAAAGCGAAAACATGGTTATATTTAATTTGTTGAAACCTCCTACGAGATGCTTCCTTAATAGTATTAGTTTAAAATTTAGAAGGGATAATGTAATCTTAGAAATTAATGGTAGTAAAAATATAATGATAAATTAAAATATCATGTCATTTTATAGTCTTATTTTATCTTGTGAGTTTTAATTTGAAAAAAATAAATAAAAAGGGAGATGGGGTGTATTTGAGTTTTTCAGTAGAAGAGGAAATGAAAAGTAAAAATATGTCACTCTATTTTTTAGTTGAATGGACTCAAAAAAATAAAAATTAATAATAATAATGTATTTTTAAATTTTGGAACAGCCGAACAGAGGTAGTAGTAATTTTTTGTTATTTCATTATCAGGGTTATCAGTTCTGGAGTAAAACCGATTCCAAAATCCAGGGGAAACTTCTTGATTGAAAATGTCCATTCTGGGAATTATAACTTGTATGCTTGGATTCCTGGATTTATTGGAGATTACAAAAATGAACTCCTAATTCAGCATTAAACCAGGTTAATTTGAGTCTTTAATCCTGAAAACTATTTCCACGCTCTTCCTTAATTTTGAAAAAAATATATATTATAGAGTACTACGTACATACATACATGCATACATATATATAGAACATATCTATGTACACACTCAAATTGTACATTTAAAGACACTCAAGTGTAAAATGATTGTATTCCCTCCATCCCTTAATATATGTTGTTTTAGATTATTTTATTTTTCTCTAATTATTTGTCGTTTTATATATGTAGTATAATTTAGGAGAATAAAGTACAATATTTTCAAAATTACCCATCATGAGAAAATATTACATATGAGAGAGGATATGAGATAAGTATGATAATTATGGAAATTTAAAGGTATTATAAACAATTGATATTATATTGTATATTTAATAATATATAATTATTTTCTTAATTCTTGTGCACAGTTCTAAAACAATATATATTAAGGGAGAGACGGAAGGAGGAGTAATAAAAATTTTCTCTCCTCTCTTTTTAAATACTAGTACGACTAATTATGTATTAGTATCAAATACTACTATCTTCTTTAATTAATTATTCTTAATAGTAGTACTATTTATAATCTATATTCACCATGCATGTATTATATCCATATTTGTGTGTAGGTTTAGACAATATGGACTGGGAGCGTTACACAGAGTTATATCCTAACCAAGATCTTGTCTACACTATTGGTACTAGCAACTATATATAGACGGGACTGGTTTTATGCTCATGTTAACAGGTGTTTAAATACTTTGTAAAAGATTCTTGTACATGTGTTTCGATTAATTAGCATTTCTAGTTGCAAATTCTAACTAACTAATTAACCTTAATTACTTTAAGAGTAATGATAGAGACATAACTTACTCTATAACTATTTTATAATTTGTTGATGTGGCATACTCCACCTCAGCATATCGATGAACAAATTGCTTCAATGTAGTCTTCGGCTCCACTGAAAAGCTGAGGTGGAGTAAGCCACATCAACAAATTATAGAATAAGTTGTGTCTCTAACTAGCATTATTCATACTTTAATTCGTTGCAGGAATGTAGGAAATAAAACTTACAAACCAACCACATGGCAAATTTTGTTTGACCTCAATCATGTCGGGAGAACAAGAAATTACTCCCTCAGATTGGCATTGGCAGCAGCTACTCTAGCTGAATTGCAAGTATGAACTTATACTACGTTTGGATTGAAGGAATGGAATAAAGAGTAGAATGATTTATTCCATTCTGGTTGGAATGAGTTATTCCATATGTTCTCCCTCCCCAAAGAACAAAACACAATTTTTTTTCATTTCAATCGCAACCAAACACAATTTTTTTCATTACATAGGAATGAGTCATTCCATTCCCATCTTCATTAATCCAATCCAAACATAGCATGCATTAATGTCTTACTATACATGCATGCATATATCAAGGTTCGAATAAAGCAGCCAAATTATGCAATCCCTCACTTGGGAACAGGGGTGGCAAGGATAACGCCATAGCAAGACATGGAATATAGTGTGGATGTATCAGGATCTCAACTCCAAAATGGTAGGAATACAATTTTCTTCGGACAATCAAAAGGCATGCATGAGCCCTTTCATAGGCCTCATTCATGTATGACTATATCCGTTTAGAACAGCCCCCTCCTATCAACTAAAATACATTATTGTATTATATAAGGGATCTAAATTTATGAAAATATCTTACTCTTATGTTATTCTTTTAAGTAAAAATAATAATAAATTATTAGTTTCGCTTGTGTGTTGGTTAATTGCTTGATTAGCAGATGAAAATAAAAATATTAGGTAATTAAACAGAAGTTAGACGTCTAGTTTATCTATACAAAATTGTGCCATAACTTTTTATTCAATTGTTCGATCGGATTTTCTACGGTGGATTATTTCATATCTTGAAATTTTATTTTATTTTTTTTGCTAAAGCAAATCTTCATGTAAGTCAATAAAAATGTAACATATGTTATAATGAAAGAACTTATAATTTTACATAAAAAATTAATATAAATATAAATTGATATTTTTATATATATATAGGATAAGGCTCTGGAACGAACAGTTCGTTTACGAACATATGTACATAATTGGGCCAATCAACAACCTTCAACACTGAGCCTTACATATGTTCGTAAACGAACTGTGCCTTATCCTATATTTATATATATAAATATTTATTATTCACATAATTTATCTTCTTATTTAACAACAAAAGAAAATCATATCAAAGTACAATCAAGTTGTCTTCCTATTGAATATGAAAGAGGGAGTGTGTCAATTGAATGCTATTATCACATAATTTGGGTCACATAAAACTCACATACACGTGCATATTTGCGATCATTCAGTGAAAAACACAAAAGTACAAATTCTTATTTTAGTAATAATACTTTTGGTGCAAAAAAAATTCATGCATGCAAATATCAACATTGGACCAATTCCATCCAATCGAATCTCTATTGCTTTCCAATCTCCAGCTTACATTAACAGTGAATTCTACATTTTACAATTTTCAATTAACCATCTTAGGAACAATGTGCTCCTTACACTAAAAGTCTAAAAGTGAATTTATACATTACAAAATATTCATTGAGCACAACCATATTTAAGCAAACAAAATAAATAAATGAATACTCATCCACAATTTCTGCTAAGTAATGATTATAGTAATAAATAGCGACAACCAATACAACGCAATCATGCTGAACCAACAAAAATAATTATTGCATTTCAAACCAAGGTGTAGAACCACACACTGCTCATACGTTAAACAGCCCATACACAACCATATACGAATCTATAATAGAAATAACAACATTTGTTATGTTGTAGAGTGCAATTAATCACCTGTTGTTTTATGTTGTTGCTTTGTGGAATGTTTTAAACAACCTGTAACTTTATCCTGTTGCTTTTTGGAATGCTTGAAACAATATATTGTTTTTTGTTGTTGCTTTTTAGAATGCTTGAAACAACCCGTTTTATGTTGTTGCTTTTTGAATCAACAGGTACTCTGCACTGATGGACTTTTTTGTACTACTAATTTAATTTATATCTTTTATAAATTATGTTATTCTTAATTAGTATAGTCAGACTACTCTTATTGTATATAAATACATATATGTAGATATAATAAATATAAATATATAAATATATATAACTTATAAATATATATTTAGAACCTATAAAAATAATAATATGCGACCTAGACCTACCCTCCTCTCTTTCTCTCACTAAATCTCCAACCTCCGAATTAAAATTCCAATACTTTTTTACTGTCACCCTTATTTATCTCTATTTTTGCAGTTATTGATCAAAATATTAAAATAAAGATTCATAAATTGATAAGATATTATTATCTTAAAGTAGCAGTCTCAAGTGTAGTGGTGCTTCCATGTTATTGTACAAGTTGGTGTTGTTCTTGCCAAACCTGTTTACTCAATTCAAACATGTATAAGTGTAGAAAACAAATAATAAGAAAAGTAGTATCTCATCTCACATTGGAACCAAATACTTTTAAATTTAGCGAGTTTGCCAAAAATCAATATAATAACCTACAAAAATATTCCCAAAAAGATATTAGGCTTGCTTTTTGGAATAGACTTGGCAATCTAAGTTAAAAATCATATAGTTAACCAAAATTACTTGGATCTATTTGGTTGGTTAACTAGTTTTTAAGTGATGGGTTGGTTTGGTTTTGGACCCATATTATTATTACAAATATGGGTTGGATCTAGTTAACTAGTTTTGACCCATATTAGTCTATAATAGTTTTTTGCATTTTGAAGAACTAATACATCAACATGTATGCATTATTACACTACATTCTTATATAACACATATACATTATACATATTACATACTTTTGTAATTTATACACTTGTAATTATGTATAAAAATTATTTCACTAATTATGGAATTAATCCATAATAAATTTAACACTTTTAGTGTAACGAACTACTAAATTAAATAATTAATATATACTCCCTTAATTAATTAAAATAACCCGTTTAAGTTATACAATTTATATTATATAATTAAATTTTATTTCTTCATTCTCTCCATAAATTGTTTTATAGTATACTATATAATTTAATTTAATTTCCCTCACCCCACCCCCCACCACCCCACCCGCTCACCCCAAAAAAATAATATTTATTGATTATGTATACAACTCTACCCCCACCCCACCCCGCCCCTCCCCGCCCCAAAAAATAATATTTATTGATTATGCATACACCCCCACCATACCCCCACCCCGCCCGCACCCCCCACCAAAAAAATAATATTTATTAATTATTCAAAATATATGTATACACCCCCACCCCACCCCCCGCCTCCCACCCCATCACGCCGCAACCCCCACCAAAAAAATAATATTTATTAATTATTCAAAATATATGTATACCCCCCACCCTACCCCCACCCCCCCCCCTCACCCCACGCACCCCAACCCCCACTCCCGGCCCCACAGCCCCCCCCCCCCCCCCACCCCCCACCAAAAAAATAATATTTATAACTTTGAAACAACCTGTTGCTTTATGGTAATGCTTTTTGGAACAGTAGCTATTGTGCAATGATGGACAATTTTGTACTACTAATTTGATTTCTATTGTTTATAATTTATGCTACTCTTAATTAGTATAGTCAAACTACTTTTATTGTATGCGTAGATATTTAGAATATATATATATATATATATATATATATATATATATATATATATATATATGGGAACCCTTCTCCAAGGAACTGGTTCGTCAACGAATCTGTTATAACAACGGTTCAATTAGTCGTTCCAACATAAAAAGTCGACGCTACGACAATGGCAAACATGAGCTATGGCGATGATAGACTGTCGCCATAGTCAAAAATCGTCGCCATAGGGCTATAAATATATTACCGGCCTTATATATTACTTATAAATATATATTTAGAAACTATAAAAATAATAATCTACGACCTACACCTACCCTCCCTCCAAATCTCCAACTTCTGAATTCAATTCCAATAACTCTCTTACAATCCCCTTCTTTTTCTATATTTTTGCAGTTATATCAAATACTAATTTAAAAAATTCATAGAATGATAAGATTTTAATATCTTAAATTAGCAAAGTCGAGTGCAATGGTGCTTCCATGTTCCAATACAAGCTGGTGTTGATCTTGTCAAACCTTTTTACTCAATTTAAACACGTAGGTGTAAAAAAAATTAATAATAGAAGTAGAATATCATGTCCCAGTGGAACTGAATACTTTTAAATTGAGCAATCTTCCCAAATCAGTATAATAACCTACAAAAATATTACCAAAAAGTTAATACATTTGCATCAATATTATATATCATTCAGTCAAAAGCAAAAAAGACAAATTTTACTTTTAGTAATAATACCTTCGGTGCAAAAAGCATGAATTCATGCTTGCAAATATCAACAATGAACCGATTCCGTCCAATCGAATCTCTATATACTTTCAATCTTCATTTTACATTAACAGTGAATTCTACATTTCAAAAATATCACTTAACCATCACAAGAACAATGTGCTCCTTAAATTAAAAGTGAATTTTACATTACAAAATCTTCATTCAACACAACCATATTGAGAAAAACAAATTAAATACATAAAACTTCATCCACAATTCTTACCAAGTAATGATTATTATAGGTAGTTTTAATCAGTAACCACAATCAACACAACACAATCATGCTAAACCAACAAAAATAATTATTGTATTTCAAACCACTGTCTAACGACACTTCGCTCATATGTTAAATAACCCATACACAACCATAAAAGAATCCATAATAGAAATAATAACATTTGTTTGCAATCACCTATTACTTTATGTAGTTGATTTTTGGAATGCTTGAAAATGCTTGTTACTTTACGCTGTTGCTTTTTGAAATATTTGAAAATACCTGTTACTTTATGCTGTTGCTTTTTGGAATGTTTGAAACAACTTGCTGCTTTATGCTGTTGCTTTTTTGAATACTTGAAAAAACTGTTATTTTATGTTGTTGCTTTTTGGATCAACAGCTATTGTGCAGTGATGGACTTTTTTGTGCTATTAGTTTGATTTTTATTGTTTATAATTTATGCTACTTTTAATTAGTAGTCAGAGTACTCTATCATTGTATATAAATACATATATATAGATATTTGTAATAAATATAAATATATATAATACTTATAAATATATATTTAGAACCTATAAAAATAATAATCTATGACCTAGACCTTCCCTCTCTCCCTCTCTAAATCTCCAACCTCCAAATTCAAAATCCAATAACCCTCTTACATCCATCCTTCTTTTTCTCTATTTTTCCAGTTATATCAAATATTAAATTTAAAAATTTATAGAATGATAAGATATTTTTACCTTAAAGTAGGAGAGTCAAGTGTGGCGGTGCTTCCATGTTCTGGTACAAGTTGGTGTTATTCTTTCCAAACCTGTTTACTCAGTTTAAACATATAACTGTAAAAAAAAACTAATAAGATAAGTAGTACCTCATGTCCCATTGGAACTGAATACTTTTTAAATTGAGCAATCTTGTAAAAATCAGTATAATAACCTACAAAAAAATTCCCCAAAAGTTAATACATTTGCATCAATAATATATATCATTCAATTAAAAACACAAAAGGACAAATTCTACTTTTAGTAATAATACCTTTGGTACAAAAAGCTTTTCATGCTTGCAAATATCAACAATGAACCGATTCCGTCTAATCGAATATCTATATATTTTCAATATTCAGCTTACATTAACAGTGAATTCTACATTTCAAAAATTTCACTTAACCATCCGAGGAACAATGTGCTCCTTACATTAAAGTGAATTTTACATTACAAAATCTTCATTCAACACAACCACAACCATATTGAGACAAACAAAATAAATACATAAAACCTCATCCACAATTCTTACCAAGTAATGATTATTATAGGTAGTTTTAATCAGTAACCACAATCAACACAACACAATCATACTAAACCAACAAAAATAATTATTTTATTTCAAACCAATGTCTAACCACACTTTGCTCATATGTTAAACAACCTACAATCATAAACGAATCCATAATAGAAATAGCAACATTTGTTTGCAATCACCTGTTACTTTATGCTGTTGATTTTTGGAATGCTTGAAAATATTAGTTACTTTATGTTGTTGCTTTTTGGAATGCTTGAAACAACTAGTTGTTTTATGCTGTTGCTTTTTGGATCAACAGTTACTGCGCATTGATGGACTTTTTTATACTATTAATTTGATTTTTATTGTTTATAATTTATGCTACTCTTAATTAAATAGTCAGAGTACTCTATTATTGTATATAAATACATATATATAGATATTTATAATAAATATAAATATAAATATATATAATACTTATAAATATATATTTAAAACTTGTAAAAATAATAATCTATGAGCTAAACCTAGTCCTAGACCTACCCTCCCTTCCCTCTCTCTCCAAATCTCCAATCTCTAAATTCAAAATCCAATAACTCTCTTACATCCACTCTTCTTTTTTCCTATTTTTGCAGTTATATCAAATATTAAATTTAAAAATTTATAGAATGATAAGATATTTTTACCTTAAAATTAGGAGAGTCAAGTGGAGCGATGCTTCCATGTTCCGGTACAAGTTATTGTTGTTCTTTCCAAACCTGTTTACTCAGTTTAAACACATAAGTGTAAAAAAAACTAATAATATAAGTAGTACCTCATGTTCCATTGGAACTAAATACTTTTTAAATTGAGCAATCTTGCAAAAATCAGTATCATAACCTACAAAAAAATTACCAAAAAAGTTAATACATTTGCATCAATGCTATATATCATTCGGTTAAAAACACAAAAGGACAAATTCTACTTTTAGTAATAATACCTTCGGTGCAAAGAGCTTTTTATGCTTGTAAATATATCAATACTGAACCGATTCCGTCCAATCGAATCTCTATATACTTCCAATCTTCAGCTTACATTAATAGTGAATTCTATATTTCAAAAAATTCACTTACCCATCCCAACAACAATGTGCTCCAAACATTAAAAGCGAATTTTACATTATAAAATCTTCATTCAACACAGCCATATTAAGACAAACAAAATAAATACAGAAAACCTCATCCACAATTCTTACTAAGCAATGATTATTATAGATAGTTTTAATCAGTAAGCACAATCAACACAACACAATCATGCTGAACCAACAAATAATTATTGTATTTCAAACCAATGCCTAACCACACTTTGCACATATGTTAAACAACCCATACACAACCATAAACGGATCCTTAATAGAAATAGCAACATTTGTTTGCAATCACATGTTTCTTTATGTAGTTGATTTTTGGAATGCTTAAAAATATCTGTTACTTTATCTTGTTGCATTTTGAATACCTGTTACTTTATACTGTTGCTTTTTGGAATGCTTGAAACAACTTGTTGCTTTATGTTGTTGCTTTTTTGAATACTTGAAAAAACTGTTATTTTATGCTGTTGCTTTTTGGATTAACAACTACTGTGCACTGATGGACTTTTTTGTAGTATTAATTTGATTTTTATTGTTTATAATTTACGCTACTCTTAATTAGTTGTCAGAGTACTCTATTATTGTATATAAATACATATATATAGATATTTATAATAAATAATAATAATAATATAAATATAAATATATAAAACTTATAAATATATATTTAGAACCTATAAAAATAATAATATATGACCTAGACCTAGAGACCTACCCTCCCTTCCCTCCCTATCCAAATCTCCAACCTCCAAATTCAAAATTCAATAACTCTTACATCCACCCTTCTTTTTCTCTATTTTTGCAGTTATATCAAATATTAAATTTAAAAATTCATAGAATGATAAGATATTTTTACCTTAAAGTAGGAGAGTCAAGTGGAGCAGTGCTTCCATGTTCCAGTACAAGTTGGTGTTATTCTTTCCAAACCTGTTTACTCAAGTTAAACACATAACTGTAAAAAAAACTAATAAGATAAGTAGTACCTTGTGTCCCATTGGAACTGAATATTTTTTAAATTGAGCAATCTTGCAAAAATCAGAATAATAACGTACAGAAAAAATTCTCAAAAAGTTAATACATTTGCATCAATACTATATATAATTCAGCCAAAAGCTTTTCATGCGATTCCGTCCAATCGAATCTCTATATACTTCCAATCTTCAGCTTACATTAACAATGAATTCTACATTTCAAAAATTTCACTTAACCATCCCAGGAACAACGTGTTCCTTTGATTAAAAGTGAATTTTATATTACAAAATCTTCATTGAACACAACCATATCGAGACAAACAAATTAAATACATAAAACTTCATCCACAATTTTTTACTAAGTAATGATTATTATAGGTAGTTTTAATCAGTAACCACAATCAACACAACACAATCATGCTGAACCGACAAAAATAATTATTGTAATTTAAACCAATGTCTAACCACACTTTGCTCATATGTTAAACAACCCATACACAACCATAAACAAATCCATAATAGAAATAGCAACATTTGTTTGCGATACCTGTTACTTTATGTAGTTGATTTTTGGAATGCTTGAAAATACCTCTGTTACTTTATGATGTTGCTTTTTGAAATATTTGAAAATACTTGTTACTTTATTTTGTTGCTTTTTGGAATGCTTGAAACAACTTGCTGCTTTATGCTGTTGCTTTTTAAAATACTTGAAAAAACTGTTATTTTATGTTGTTGCTTTTTGGATCAACAGCTACTGCGCACTTAGTCAGAGTACTCTATTATTGTAGATAAATACATATATATAAATATTTATAATAAATATAAATATATATAATATATAAATATATATATTTAGAACCTTTAAAAATAATAATCTATGACCTAGACCTAGACCTAGTCCTAGACCTACCCTCCCTTCCCTCTCTCTCCAAATCTCCAACCTCCAAATTCAAAATCCAATAACTCTCTTACATCCACCTTTCTTTTTCTCTATTTTTGCAGTTATATCAAATATTAAATTTAAAAATTTATAGAATGATAAGATATTTTTACCTTAAAGAAGGAGAGTCAAGCGGAGCGGTGCTTTCAAGTTCCAGTACAAGCTGGTGTTGTTCTTTCCAAACCTGGTTACTCAGTTTAAACACACGAGTGTAAAAAAAACTAATAAGATAAGTAGTACCTCATGTCCTATTGGAACTGAATACTTTTTAAATTGAGCAATCTTGCAAAAAACAGTATAATAACCTACAAAAAAATTCCCAAAAAGTTGATACATTTGCATCATTAATACTAAATATCATTCAGTCAAAAGCACAAAAGAACAAATTCTACTTTTAGTAAAAATACCTTTGGTGCAAAAAGCTTTTCATGCTTGCAAATATCAACAATGAACCGATTTTTCGTCCAATCGAATCTCTATATACTTCCGATCTTCAACTTACATTAACAATGGATTCTACATTTCAAAAATTTCACTTAACCATCCCAGGAACAATGTGCTCCTTACAATAAAAGTGAATTTTACATTACAAAATCTTCATTCAACACAACCATATTGAGACAAACAAATAAATACATAAAACCTCATCCACAATTCTTACTAAGTAATGATTATTCTAGGTAGTTTTAATCAGTAACCACAGTCAACCCAACACAATCATGTTGAACCAACAAAAATAATTATTGTATTCTAGGATCGTTGCATAAATATTCATTTCTTTCAGGTATATTTGTTGAGAAGTAAAATGATCTTTAAGTTTTCACCTAAATTTGGAAAATATCCAACATTTTTTGAAAAGTACAATGATCTTTAATTTCTAACCTTTCCTGATTTGTTGTTACTTTCAGAGTCATGTGCAAAATGGTACTCACTTTGGTTGATAAATGAGAAAAGGTATTCTGAGGCTTTCTAAAACAAAAAGCAAAAAAAATATAAAGAGAATGTGGAAGTCCCAAAAAGAAAATCACAAAAACATGGTCATGGATCATATAACGGCTGCCGCTAGGTGCAATGGTGAACGTTCAACTGATAAACTGGGGCACGTCTTATGTTTTTCAATCTTTTGGATTTCATGCCCTAAGTCTATATACTGCCTCTTGGAGGTAAGAAATCGGAGTTAAGTTTATTTCCAAAGGCTCCAAGAACCCTGTATTTTATGGAACCACAACATATATAGCAGCCTTCTTTAAAAGACTAAAAGAACCTGCTTTTATATCTAAACTAACTAACTCAGTCTATAAATTTTTACCAAATTACAAATATAACCGATTACTATGCCTAATCCCACATCTTTATTTAACAAGCTAGCCATAATCTCTAAACTTCTAACAGGCATTCTTTTTTCCCAACACTTAGATGAATATATAAGCAATTAAAAAGAAACGATCAGATTGCTTAGCAACCAATCCAAGGTGACCCAGAAAATACGTTAATGGATAAGTTAATTATGACATTGAGGGTAAACATACTGTGCGGACATAATGAAAACTCCTTAACACTATTTTCAGTAGACAAGTATTAAAATAGACTCCAAAAAAGGAAAAACTCAAAGAACACAAAATGGATTGAATAAAATAACCGTTATAACGAACCCTCTCTTTAGACATTATTACAATAAGGAAACTTTCTAGTTAAATCTAAACCACCTGATGTGTCCTACTTTAGAGATGTCAACATAAACAGGAATAAAAATGAACATTCCACCACCGTTACACCACATCAATAAAGAAATTAACTTCACGAAATCAATATTTTCCTACTCAGCCAAAAAAAAAAAACTCAAACACACAGACACACATATATATAATATAGAGAAAGGGAGAGTAAACCATGTGATCAGGAAAAAAATTCAAATAACTTGCTTTATTTTGGATATCAAAAATTATCAATTCAGCAAAATAAGAACTCAAGTAACACATCATGTATAGAATAGAAACAACCCAAAGAAGGAGCCCACAAATAAAAACCAATATATGAAAATTTTTGGCACTCCACAGAAAAGGAAAAACTCAAAGAACACAACATGGATTGAATAAAATAACCCTTGTAATGAACCAGCAAATCAAAACCAAGATACAAGCAGATAGTAATAAAACAAACTCCACAGAAAAGAAAATATTCAAATGAATTACTTTCTCTTGATATCAAAATTTTAAGCATCAGTATACACCAATTTACAAAACACGACATGGACAGAGAAGATGTAATTGTAGAATAATCAAAAGAAATCAAAGACCCAATAGGACAATCATTACAAAAATTAAATTAAAAAATATGTAAAAGAATACAACCAGATAATAATTAAACTAACTCCACAGAGAAGAAAAAATTGAAATGAATTTATGTCTCTTGATATCAAAATTTTAGCATCAATATACACCAAAAAATAGGGTTTACTGAACACACGTGAATAGAAAATATGTAAGTGTATAATAGAAAATATCTAAGTGTAGGATAATCAAAAGAAACAGAAGCCCCAATAATCACTATAAACAATAATTACAAAAGATGTAAAAGAATTTAGAGAACCCTAGAACGCAAGAGAAACCGAACAAACTCCACATAGAAGAAAATATCAAAATGAATTACTTTCTCTTGAAATCAAAATTAAGAATCAATAAATGCCAAATACTAGGGTTTACAGAACACAGTATGGATGGAGAAGACGTAATTGTAGAATAATCAAAAGAAATTGAAGATCCAACACAAGAAAACATCTAATTGAATTAAAAGAACCCTAGAGCACAATTAAAACCGAACCTCTGATTTGTCGAACATTGGTCTCGAATCAATTACAAAACACGTTGAATCAGTGCAAGAACTCCTTCGTTCATCCGCCTCTGTAAGTAGCCGCTACTATGATCTCTATTTTGCTCTCTCAGATGAAATTCAAATACAGAGAATTGAAATTGAAATACTGTATATAACACATACATTTTAAAGCCTAACGGTCTTATTCTTTTCAAAATATGGCCGTAGGATCTGTTCCAATTTCAACGGCTTTGATTAAGGTTCTATGGCTCCCCATATTGTTGGTTCAGTAATAAATGGAATACAAAAAAAATAATAAATAGGAGAAAATAACATTAAGTTTGACAGAGTAGATAATTTAGAGAGTTGTTATTTTTCATAAGAAAATTTTGATATTTACACAAAATCTTACTTACATGAATGTGAATGGTATTTACTATTCATGTTCGGAGGGTCCGGTCTTAGTGAAATTATAAAACTCACTTGTGAAAATATAAGTTCTCATATTTTATTTTAAATTATTTTATATCAGATTATTTAAAGTATACGTGATATATTTATAAATATGTATATTTAATTTTCTATTTGTTAATCCCACGACATTTACAAATGTATCTCTTATTAATTTAAGTTTCCTCATTTTGAACGATTTTTTAGATAAGGTTTTCAATTTTATGTCATACTAAATGTTATCTATTTGCAAATTGATATTTTCGCATAATTTTTTGATATTTTTATATGAAAATCATTACTATAGATCTTAAACCGTCGCAATCTATCTATAGCAACATTTTTCATGGAAAAATATCAAAATATCATGTGAAAATATTAATTTTCTATCTATTAATGGGATCCGGCAGTATACATGTGTGTATGAATATTATTTGACCTAAAATTATGTGATAATAGCATTATTTTTGACAAAGTCATGATCGGGGAGATGACACGTCACATCACACACGTGTTGGTTTTCAGGAAAAAGTCAAGTTTACCGGTTTCTTCTATTTAATAAAAAGTTGTTCATCCAACTCAAAAAATATCGGATGGATCATGGTTGAGTCAGTGATCTAATAAGTGCTCGAATCGTTATTCACCCAAAAACATTATTAATATATAAAAAAAAATATTATTAATAATTAATATAATTTTAAAAAATCACATTTGTTATGAACTATAACATAATAAATTTGAGTTATAATATTATTAAAAGTGGTTAATTTTAATATTAAAAAAATTGGTACAAAAAAAAACTGGTTCACTAGGTCATTTAACTGGTTTTACCACCGGTTGGACATGTGGTCAACCGGCTAGACCGGTGGTCAATTGATTTTTGACCAACTCAATAAAATTGAACCAGAGTGTCGACCGATTCCAATTTTTACCGGTTGAACCGGCGGTCATGGATAGGAGTATCCCCCTCAACTATTTACTCCTTAAATTAGTTTAATATGTCGTGATTTGATCTCAAAATCAAATTATATTTTTAATTTTGAAACGGATGGAGTATTATATAAAATGTTTTTAAAATTTACAATTTAAATAATAAATGTTAAAATCTATATATTTTACTTAATACTAATACTTAAGTTAAGTTTACTAAATTTAAGAGAGAGAAATTATTATATTTTTGTGAGGTTTATTGTACATGTGTATTAGTTTAATTATATTATGCTTCTTAAATTTGTAAAAAGTATAATTAAGACATTTTTTGTGAACAGAGAAAATATGTAGTAATAATTAAAAAAATTGGTACAAAAAAAAACTGATTCACTAGGTCATTTAACTGGTTTTACCACCGGCTGGACCGGTGGTCAATTGATTTTTGACCAAATCAATAAAATCGGACCAGAGTGCCGACCGATTCTAATTTTTACCGGTTGAACCGGCGGTCATGGATAGGAGTATCCCCCTCAGCTATTTACTCCTTAAATTAGTTTAATATGTCGTGATTTGATCTCAAAATCAAATTATATTTTTAATTTTGAAACGGATGGAGTATTATATATAATGTTTTTAAAATTTACAATTTAAATAATAAATGTTAAAATCTATATATTTTACTTAATACTAATACTTAAGTTAAGTTTACTAAATTTAAGAGAGAGAAATTATTATATTTTTGTGAGGTTTATTGTACATGTGTATTAGTTTTATTATATTATGCTTCTTAAATTTTGTAAAAAGTATAATTAAGACATTTTTTGTGAACAGAGAAAATATGTAGTAATAATTTATATGTGTTAACGCCAAGATCCCAATCGATCTCCCCTGCTCTCTGAGAATTTCTTGGCACCTCTGAAGCCTCTCGCACCGATGCCGTTAAGAAAATCTGAGAACATATCAAGCTCATCTGCTGCTACTCCTAGATTTGAGAATTTTTGGACTTGTGGGTTTTTATTTTTGATGATCTTATGAGATTTAGAAAATTAGAATAGGGTTTTGAAATTAACACTATAAACTTAGCCCATGTACTTAATTACATAGAAGTGAATCAACCCATATTTTCTGATGGAATCAAATAAGTGGTTTGAATTGATTTTATGGGTTGAAGATGAAGAAGAGGACAAAAAATTTTATGGGTTGAAGATGAAAAAGAGGAAAGAGAGAAAAATCCACGTTGGAAGCCATATCATCATTTAATTGTTTTTTATGTTTTTTTAACAGCCAAGTATGAAAATAGAAGTAAGGATTTAACGTCCGTCCAATTTTTTGGACGGAATAACCCAATTAAGAAATTTTAAAAAGTTCAATTGGTTAATTACATTTTGGCTCAGTGCTTACAACTAGATAAAACAGTGGTAAAAGGTGATTTTTGCCCTTTTTAAATTGAGCAATAACCTACAAAAAAATTCCCAAAAAGTTAATACATTTGCATCAATACTATTTATCATTCAGTCAAAAGCAAAAAAGGACAAATTCTAATTTTAGTAATAATACTTTTGGTGCAAAAAGCTTTTCATGCTTGCAAATATTAACAATGAATCGATTCCGTCCAATCGAATCTCTATATACTTCCAATATTCAACTTGCATTAATCGTGAATTCTACATTTCAAAAATTTCACTTAACCATCACAAGAACAATGTGTGCCTTAAATTAAAAGTGAATTTTACATTACAAAATCTTAATTCAACACAACCATATTGAGACATACAAATTAAATACATAAAATCTCATCCACAATTCTTACTAAGTAATGATTATTATAGGTAGTTTTAATCAGTAACCACAATCAACACGACACAATCATACTGAACCAACAAAAATAATTATTGTATTTCAAATCAATGTCTAACCACACTTTGCTCATATGTTAAACCACCAATACACAACCATAAACGAATCCATAATAAAAATAGCAACATTTATTTGCAATCACTTGTTACTTTATGTAGTTGATATTTGGAATACATGAAAATACGTGTTACTTTATGCTATTGCTTTTTGAAAATACCTGTTATTTTATGTTATTGCTTTTTGGAATGCTTGAAACAACTTGTTGCTTTATGCTGTTGATTTTTTGAATACTTGAAAAAACTGTTATTTTATGTTCTTGCTTTTTGGATCAACAACTACTGTGCAGTGATGGACTTTTTTGTGCTATTAATTTGATTGTTATTGTTTATAATTTATGCTACTCTAAATTAGTAGTCAGAGTACTCTATTATTGTATACAAATACAAATATATAGATATTTAAAATAAATATAAATATATATTTAGAGCCTATAAAAAAATAATCTATGACCTATACCTACCCTCCCTTCCCTCTCTCTCCAAATCTCCAACCTCCAAATTCAAAATCCAATACCCAATACCCCTCTTACATCCACCCATCTTTTTCTCTATTTTTGCAGTTATATGAAATATTAAATTTAAAAATTTATAGAATGATAAGATATTTTTACCTTAAAGTAGGAGAGTCAAGTGGAGCGGTGCTTCCATTTTCCGGTACAAGTTGGTGTTGTTCTTTCCAAACATGTTTACTTAGTTTAAACACATAACTGTAAAAAAAAAAAAAAACTAATAAGATAAGTAGTATCTCATGTCCCATTGGAACTGAATACTTTTTGAATTAAGCAATCTTGCAAAAATCAGTATAATAACCTACAAAACAATTCACCAAAATTTCATACATTTGCATCAATACTATATATCATTCAGTTAAAAATACAAAAGGACAAATTCTACTTTTAGTAATAATACTTTTGGTGCAAAAAGCTTTTCATGCTTGCAAATATCAACAATGAACCGATTCCGTCTGATCGAATCTCTATATACTTCCATCCAATCTTCAGCTTACATTAACAGTGAATTCTACATTTAAAAATTTTCACTTAACCATTCCATGAACAATGTGCTCCTTACATTAAAAGTGAATTTTACATTACAAAATCTTCATTCAACACAACCATATTGAGACAAACAAATTAAATACATAAAACCTCATCCACAATTGTTACTAAGTAATGATTATTATAGGTAGATTTAATCAGTAACCACAATCAACACGTCACAATCATGCTGAACCAACAAAAATAATTATTCTATTTCAGACCAATGTCTAACCACACTTTGCTCATATGTTAATCAACCCATACATAACCATAAACGAATCCATAATAAAAATAGCAACATTTGTTTTCAATCACCTGTTACTTTATGTAGTGATTTTTGGAATGCTTGAAAATATTTGTTTACTTTATGTTGTTGCTTTTTTGAAATATTTGAAAATACCTGTTACTTTATGTTGTTGCTTTTTGAAATGCTTGAAACTTGTTGCAAAATCTTCATTCAACACAACCATATTTGAGACAAACAAATTAAATACATAAAACCTCATCCACAATTGTTACTAAGTAATGATTATTATATGTAGATTTAATCAATAACCACAATCAACACGATACAATCATGCTGAACCAACAAAAATAATTATTGTATTTCAAACCTATGTCTAACCACACTTTGCTCATATGTTAATCAACCCATACACAACCATAAACGAATCCATAATAAAAATAGCAACATTTGTTTTCAATCACCTGTTACTTTATGTAGTTGATTTTTGGAATGCTTGAAAATATTTGTTTACTTTATGTTGTTGCTTTTTTGAAATCTTTGAAAATACCTGTTACTTTATGTTGTTGCTTTTTGGAATTCTTGAAACTTGTTGCTTTATATTGTTCCTTTTTTGAATACTTGAAAAAACTATTATTTTATGCTGTTGCTTTTTGGATCAACAACTATTGCGCACTGAAGGACTTTTTTGTACTATTAATTTGATTTTTATTGTTAATAATTTATGCTACTCTTAATTAATAGTCAAAGTACTCTATTATTGTATATAAATACATATATATAGATATTTATAATAAATATAAATATAAATATATATACAATACTTATAAATATATATTTAGAACTTATAAAAATAATAATCTATGACCTAGACCTACCCTCCCTTCCCTCTCTCTCCAACCTCCAAATTCAAAATCCAATAACTCTCTTACATCCAGCCTTCTTTTATATCAAATATTAAATTTAAAATTTTATAAAATGATAAGATATTTTTACCTTAAAGTAGGAGAGTCAAGTGGAGCACTGCTTCCATGTTCTGGTACAAGCTGGTGTTGTTTTTTCCAAACCTGTTTACTCAGTTTAAACTCATAAGTGTAAAAAAAAAATATAAGATAAGTAGTACCTCATGTCCTATTAGAACTGAATACTTTTTAAATTGAGCAATCTTGCAAAAATCAGTACAATAACCTACAAAAGAATTCCCAAAAAGTTAATACATTTGCATCAATACTATATATCATTCGGTCAAAAGGACAAATTCTACTTTTAGTAATAATACCTTTGGTCCAAAAAGCTTTTCATGCTTGCAAATATCAACAATGAACCGATTCCATCTAATTGAATCTCTATATACGTCCAATTTTCAACTTACATTAACAGTGAATTCAAAATTTTCACTTGACCATCCCAAGAACAATGTGCTCCTTACATTAAAAGTGAATTTTACATTACAAAATCTTCATACAACACAACTATATTGAGACAAACAAAATAAATACATAAAACCTCATCCACAATTCTTACTAAGTAATGATTAGTATAAGTCATTTTAATCAGTAACAACAATCAACACAACACAATCATGCTGAACCAACAAATAATTATTGTATTTCAAACCAATGCCTAACCACACTTTGCACATATGTTAAACAACCCATACACAACCATAAACGAATCCATAATAGAAATAGCAACATTTGTTTGCAATCACATGTTACTTTATGTTGTTAATTTTTGGAATGCTTGAAACTACCTGTTACTTTATGCTGTTGCATTTTAAATACATGTTGCTTTATACTGTTGCTTTTTAGAATGCTTGAAACAACTTGCTGCTTTATGCGGTTGCTTTTTTGAATACTTGAAAAAAATGTTATTTTATGTTGTTGCTTTTTGGATTAACAGCTACTGTGCACTGATGATCTTTTTTGTAGTATTAATTTGATTTTTATTGTTTATAATTTACGCTACTCTTAATTAGTAGTTAGAGTACTCTATTATTGTATATAAATACATATCTATATATATATATATATAGATATATAGATATTTATAATAAATATAAATATATATTAAAACTTATAAAAATAATAATATATGACCTAGACTTAGAGACCTACCCCTCCCTTCCCGCTCCAAATCTCCAACCTCCAAATTCAAAATCCAATAACTCTCTTACATCCACCCTTCTTTTTCTCTATTTTTGCAGTTTTATCAAATATTAAATTTAAAAATTCATAGAATGATATAAGATATTTTTACCTTAAAATAGGAGAGTCAAGTGGAGCGGTGCTTCCATGTTCCGGCACAAGCTGGTGTTGTTCAGTTTAAACACAAAAGTATAAAAAAAAACTGATAAGATAAGTAGTACCTCATGTCCCATTGGAACTGAATATTTTTTAAATTGAGCAATCTCGAAAAAATCAATAAAATAACCTACAAAAAAAATTCCCAAAAAGTTAATACATTTGCATCAATACTATATATCATTCAGTCAAAAGCACAAAAGGACAAATTCTACTTTTAGTAATAATACCTTTGGTGCAAAAAGCTTTTCATGCTTGTAAATATCAACAATGAACCGATTCCATCCAATCGAATCTCTATATACTTTCAATCTTCAACTTACATTAACAGTGAATTGTACATTTCAAAAATTTCACTTAACAATCCCAGGAACAATGTGCTCTTTACATTAAAAGTGAATTTTACATTACAAAATATTCATTCAACACAACCATATTGAGGCAAACAAATTAAATACATAAAACCACATCCACAATTCTTACCAAGTAACGATTATTATAGGTAGTTTTAATCGGTAACCACAATCAACACAACACAATCATGCTGAACCAACAAATAATTATTGTATTTCAAACCAATGCCTAACCACACTTTGCACATATATTAAACAACCCATACACAACCATAAACGAATCCATAATAGAAATAGCAACATTTGTTTGCAATCACATGTTACTTTATGTAGTTGATTTTTGAAATGCTTGAAAATACCTATTACTTTATGTTGTTGCATTTTGGATACCTGTTACTTTATAATGTTGCATTTTGAAATGCTTGAAACAACTTGTTGCTTTATGCTGTTGCTTCTTTGAATACTTGAAAAACAGCTATTTTATGCTGTTGCTTTTTGGATTAACAGCTACTGTGCACTAATGGACTTTTTTGTAGTATTAATTTGATTTTTATTGTTTATAATTTAAGCTACTCTTAATTAGTAGTCAGAGTACTCTATTATTGTATATAAATACATATATATAGATATTTATAATAAATATAAATATAAATATATTACATATAAATATATACTTAGAACCTATAAAAATAATAATCTATGACCTAGATTTAGAGACCCACCCTCCCTTCTCTCTCTCCAAATCTCCAACCACCAAAATCAAAATTCAATAACTCTTACATCCACCCTTCTTTTTCTCTATTTTTGCAGTTATATCAAATATTAAATTTAAAAATTCATAGAATGATAAGATATTTTTACCTTAAAGTAGGAAAGTCAAGTGGAGCAGTGCTTCCATGTTCCGGTGCAAGCTGGTGTTGTTCTTTCCAAACCTATTTACTCAATTTAAAGACATAACTGTAAAAAAAAAACTAATAAGATAAGTAGTACCTCATGTCCCATTGGAACTGAATTCTTTTTAAATTGAGTCATCTTGCAAAAATCAGTATAATAACCTACAAAAAAAATCCCAAAAAGTTGATACATTTGCATCAATACTATATATCATTCAGGCAAAAGCACAAAAGAACAAATTCTACTTTTAGTAATAATACCTTTGGTGCAAAAAGATTTTCATGCTTGCAAATATCAATACTGAACCGATTCCGTCCAATCGAATCTCTATATACTTCCGATCTTCAACTTACATTAACAATGGATTCTACATTTCAAAAATTTCACTTAACCATCCCAGGAACAATGTGCTCCTTACATTAAAAGTGAATTTTACATTACAAAATCTTCATTCAACACAACTATATTGAGACAAACAAAATAAATACATAAAACCTCATCCACAATTCTTACTAAGTAATGATTATTATAAGTCATTTTAATCAGTAACAACAATCAACACAACACAATCATGCTGAACCAACAAATAATTATTGTATTTCAAACCAATGCCTAACCACACTTTGCACATATGTTAAACAACCCATACACAACCATAAACGAATCCATAATAGAAATAGCAACATTTGTTTGCAATCACATGTTACTTTATGTTCTTGATTTTTGGAATGCTTGAAAATACCTGTTACTTTATGCTGTTGCATTTTAAATACATGTTGCTTTATACTGTTGCTTTTTAGAATGCTTGAAACAATTTGTTGCTTTATGCGGTTGCTTTTTTGAATACTTGAAAAAAATGTTATTCTATGTTGTTGCTTTTTGGATTAACAGCTACTGTGCACTGATGATATTTTTGTTAGTATTAATTTGATTTTTATTGTTTATAATTTACGCTACTCTTAATTAGTAGTTAGAGTACTCTATTATTGTATATAAATACATATATATATATAGATATTTATAATAAATATAAATATATATTAAAACCTATAAAAATAATAATATATGACCTAGACTTAGAGACCTACCCTCCCTTCCCTCTCCAAATATCCAACCTCCAAATTCAAAATCCAATAACTCTCTTACATCCACCCTTCTTTTTCTCTATTTTTGCAGTTTTATCAAATATTAAATTTAAAAATTCATAGAATGATAAGATATTTTTACCTTAAAATAGGAGAGTCAAGTAGAGCGGTGCTTCCATGTTCCGGTACAAGCTGGTGTTGTTCTTTCCAAACCTATTTACTCAGTTTAAACACAGAAGTATAAAAAAACTGATAAGATAAGTATAAAAAAACTGATAAAAATTTCACTTCACCATCCCAGGAACAATGTGCTCCTTACATTAAAAGTGAATTTTACGTTACAAAATCTTCATTCAACACAATCATATTGAGACAAACAAAATAAATACATAAAACCACATCCACAATTCTTTCTAAGTAATGATTATTATAGATAGTTTTAATCAGTAACCACAATCAACGTAACACAATCATGTTGAACCAACAAAAATAATTATTGTATTTCAAACCAAAGTCTAACCACACTTTGCTCATATGTTAAACAACCCATACACAACCATAAACGAATCCATAATAGAAATTGCAACATTTATTTGAAATCACTTGTTACTTTATGTAGTTGATTTTTGGAATGCATGAAAATACATGTTTACTTTTATGTTGTTGCTTTTTGAAATATTTGAAAATACCTGTTACTTTATGTTGTTGCGTTTTGGAATGCTTGAAACAACTTGTTGCTTTATGATGTTACTTTTTGAATACTTGAAAAAAATTGTTATTTTATGCTGTTGCTTATTGGATCAACAACTACTGTGCACTGATAGACTTTTTTGTACTATTAATTTAATTTTTATTGTTTATAATTTATGCTACTCTTAATTAGTAGTCAGAGTACTCTATTATTGTATATAAATACATATATATAGATATTTATAATAAATATAAATATAAATATAAATATATATAATACTTATAAATATATATTTAGAACCTATAAAAATAATAATCTATGACCTAGACCTAGACCTAGACCTAGACCTAGACCTACCCTCCCTTCCCTCTCTCTCTCTCTCTCTCTCTCTCTCTAAATCTCCAACAAACAAATTCAAAATCCAATAACTCTCTTACATCCACCCTTCTTTTTCTCTATTTTTGCAGTTATATCAAATATTAAATTTAAAAATTCATAGAATGATGAGATATTCTTACCTTAAAGTGGGAGAATCAAGTGGAGCGGTGTTTCCATGTTCCGGTGCAAGCTAGTGTTGTTCTTTCCAAACCTGTTTACTTAGTTTAAACATATAAGTGTAAAAACAAAACTAATAAGATAAGTAGTACCTCATGTCCCATTGGAACTGAATACTTTTTAAATTGAGCAATCTTGCAAAAATCAGTATAATAACCTACAAAAAAATTCCCAAAAAGTTGATACATTTGCATCAATACATATCATTCAGTCAAAAGCACAAAATAACAAATTCTACTTTTCGTAATAATACCTTTGGTGCAAAAAGCTTTTCATGCTTGCAAATATCAACAATGAACCGATTCCGTCTAATCGAATCTCTATATACTTCCAATCTTCAGCTTACATTAACAGTGAATTCTACATTTCAAAAATTTCACTTAACCATCCCATGAACAATGTGCTCTTTACATTAAAAGTGAATTTTACATTACAAAATCTTCATTCAACACAACCATATAGAGACAAACAAAATAAATACATAAAACCTCATCCACTAATCTTACTAAGTAATGATTATTATAGGTAGTTTTAATCAGTAACCACAATTAACACAACACAATCATGTTGAACCAACAAAAATAATTATTGTATTTCGAACCAATATCTAACCACACTTTGCTCATATGTTAAACAACCCATACACAACTATAAACGAATCCATAATAGAAATTGCAACATTTATTTGCAATCTCCTGTTACTTTATGTAGTTGATTTTTGGAATGCTTGAAAATACATGTTTACTTTATGTTGTTGCTTTTTGAAATATTTGAAAATACCTGTTACTTTATGTTGTTGCGTTTTGGAATGCTTGAAACAACTTGTTGCTTTATGATGTTGCTTTTTGAATACTTGAAAAAATTGTTATTTTATGCTTTTGCTTTTAGGATCAACAACTACTGTGCACTAATGGACTTTTTTGTACTATTAATTTAATTTTTATTGTTTATAATTTATGTTACTCTTAATTAGTAGTCAGAGTACTCTATTATTGTATATAAATACATATATATAGATATTTATAATAAATATAAATATAAATATATATAATACTTATAAATATATATATTTAGAACCTATAAAAATAATAATCTATGACCTAGACCTAGACCTAGACCTACCCTCCCTTCCCTCTCTCTCTAAATCTCCAACGAACAAATTCAAAATCCAATAACTCTCTTACACCCACCCTTCTTTTTCTCTATTTTTGCAGTTATATCAAATATTAAATTTAAAAATTCATAGAATGATGAGTTATTTTTACCTTGAAGTTAGGAGACTCAAGTGGAGCGGTGCTTCCCTGTTCCGATGCAAGCTGGTGTTGTTCTTTCCAAACCTGTTTACTTAGTTTAAACCCTTTCCTTGTCGGCAATCAAATGTTACCTGCTCATGGTAATTTTCTTCTAGTCTACAGATATGTCGACTAATTTCTTCATCCCCTGTTTGTGCTAAATCAGGCTGAACAAAAAAGGAAGCAATCAAATAAAAATATTAGGGCTTTTCATACCTGCTAAAAAAGTATGAACCATGATTTTTTTTGATAAGTGAAAGAATGAAACAGAAGTATGAACCATGATATTTTTTGGATAAGTAAAAGTATGAAGCAGGATGTATATCCCTCCTTAAAAAAAATTGATGTCACTTAAAGAAGAAGAAAAAGAAAAAGAATGTCTATACCACTGGTTCTGGGAAAAATCCAATACTCTGAATCTCCACGAGTGCTCTTTCATTTATGGACATTTTGTTATACTGCTTGATCTGAAAGAAAGCCATTTTGGGAATGATCAATGCCAGAAGTAATCCACATCTCTGGCCTGGACAAATTGTCCTTATCTGATTGATTATGCTCCAGTTCACTATAGGATCTTCCACTAGCGGGTATCCTATATCCACTAAAAGCAGTACGTCCAGCAATCTCAAAGCTTTGTAATGAACGGTGATTGAAAGCACCAGATTCTATGTCTCCGTCCAGCTCACATTCAGATCCATAAATATTGAATTCAAGTTCTTCACTGCTACTACAGCAAGGCTCTTCATTTAAGTGGAATTTAGAGCAGCAAGAAGTACTTGGCAAAGGGTAATTTCAGTGGACACCCCTGGTCCTGAGGCTATATGTTCTGGACTACGTTCAGCATACTTTGTTTCAGCCACGTCTCTCGTCCGTTAAATCATACCAATTCCATTATATACCAAGCTATCTAAAGGTGCTGGGTTTGGTGTTGCTGCAGTGCTATGCAGATTTCCCTATAAGAAAACAAATTCGGAATTTTTTTAATATGATCAATGCAAAGATGTTTAATTGATAAAAAATAGTGCATGCTAATTCAACATTTTGATGACTGGTTTGGTAGAAAGAATAGTGCATGCTAATTCAACATTTTGATGACTGGTTTGGTAGAAAGATGGCAAACAAAGTAAAGGCTTGAGTTTCATATGAAAAGGAGGAAATATATCTCTTCCATGCAAAGGGAAGCTTTTCCCCTCCTTGTGTTAGTTTGAGCATCATAAAAACAAGAAATGGTTTTTTTCGTGATAATCAAAAATGGAAATGGAAAAAAAAGAGAGTGACAACTATGAGGACTTTAATCTCAGAGGAAATGTAGAAAGCCTGATGGAAAGAGTGATCCCTGCTAACTTATCATAGTATAGGCTCGTATGGAAAGAGTGATCCCTGCTAACTTATCATAGTATAGGCTCGTATATAGCCTAATGCAAGTCCAATTGCATCACTTATAAGTGGGGGAAAGAGTGAAATTACAATCTCTTCTGGAATGGAAGACCTCCATCCACTGACTACAAGACTGCAGCCTATCACCCAAGCTTGCCTCATGGTCAGATAAATGAGTCCCTTCCCTCTTCACATGATAAATTTGAACTCAACATATATTGAGAAATGTTTTATCAGGATTAAACATAGGAGCCAAGGTTCTTGATTATTACTATTTATTGGATATTTGATATGATAACATTTTCATATTCTTCCAATAAGATGGAAGGAGAAAGGAAATAGTTCTTTTACTTATTTCAATAATTTCACTTCGGTCATGTATAATCTTTTTCCTTAGTGACATTCTTATGTATTCCTTGTGTTTATGGAATGTATCTGGAGTTAAGAACTTGAGATCATTTTATCTGTAGTTGTCCTTATTGTTGTTGTTGTTTTATATCTTGTGTGAGACATGTGCTTTGTGATATTCCTTGTTGCATCTTCTCGTTCTCTTTTTAATTATCATTCACGATACATTTTGGTAACTAAAAGGCTTACTTTGTTGAGGAATAATTCCAACAACGTAGATCTTGTGTGAGACATGTGCTTTGTGATATTCCTTGTTGCATCTTCTCGTTCTCTTTTTAATTATCATTCACGATACATTTTGGTAACTAAAAGGCTTACTTTGTTGAGGAATAATTCCAACAATGTAGATCCTGCCAACACTACCTGTCATATGAAAACCTCCTATCTCACTTGAAGTGGCATAAAAATATGTAAAGTGATGCATTTTGTGTACTAGCCCGCTTCCCAGATATTGCTCTCATATGGATATACTCATACCAACACAAATTAATGATATTGAATAATTCATAATAACTGCAGAAAATTTACAATAAGACTCGCTAATATATTTCGAATGTATGTGCAAGTTATTATTATTTTTTGCAATGAACTAAAGAAAAAAATAAAGAACTTCACCTGCTGCTTTAAAAAGGCCACGTCAACATCAGAAATAAAACCAAATAAGGGCTCTATCTGTCTCCAAAATGAGCTTGAAAAGGCATAAGCTACAATAATAGTGATATAAATCAGTAACACGCATGACTTAATCTTCAAAAGTAAATTAATATAATCTAAGAGAGAACAGTACTAGGATTAGTAACAGCATTTGCAGCAGCCAACAACTCTTCATGCCCATCATCTGAACCAACTAAGAAAAATAACAATAGTGATCAAAGATCAAGAAAAACAAATAATCACAAAGACAATATTAGTAGTATTGGAGTGCAAGTACCAGGAAAATCCGCTGCAGCATTTACTGTAGTATGCTTCTGACGTGTACAAGCCTTGCGGTCCTCGAGTTTCCTAGTTGGTGGTCGACCTGTTTTGCTGTGAATATTCCATAAAATTATAAGATGTTTAATCAGTATAAACCAAGTTCATGAGAACAAAATAAGAGGACAGCTATTGAAAGACCCAAAAAGATGGGAAGGGAAAAAAATATTCCAACCTCTCTATCTTAACAAAACCAAGTTTATCAGTTCTAAGCTGCTTTGCAGTTCCCATATTTCCATGCTTTTCAATGGTCACTGGTATGAGAGACCTTGTGGAAGTCAAATCTCGTCCAGTCCTCCCTTGCCTTCGAATGCCATCTCCAAGGTGATGCCTGGTCATCCCCCACTAGCCACTTTATTCTTCCTTGGTGGCAGGACAAAAGTTGATACTTTTTGAGCATTCAGCCCAGATTTATCATCTATCACATCAGACTTCTTGCCCTTATCTTTAGACTTAACTTCAGCTGCCCCAGACTCCTCGCTTTCTGATAATGCAGTTGATGGGAAATGGTCCCCTTTTAATTTAACCTGCTGAGGAGAATTTCCAGACAAGCGCCTTGGAAATCCTGATCCATTTTCGTTACCCGCGACATCAGATTTGGTATCTAAAGAAAAGGTTTCATCATTACTTGAAACAAAGGGAATGAAATTTGTTCTTCTTGCTGTTCGGGACATCTTCTTAGGTCTATGACTAGCGTTTCTGATTGTTAGCCCCAACAGCAGCCGGATTCTTGCTTGTACAATGAAAAAGCTCCCAATCACTACCAGCAGTTGCCCTTTGAATCACTGGGGACAACTTAGGAACAAAGCCTGAACCTGATCGTGGAGCCCGAGCAGCTGCATTTAATTTTGCGCTTGAAGTAGGACTAGCTGAACTGAATTCCTCCCGGGTATTTGTTGTCCTGGAAATAGAGGAAACAAAGAAAATATAAGTAATACAGACTGATCCTACTTCATTAGCAAAGAAAAATAAATATGAGAACGGGTAACAACAAAGGGACTGGCAAAGCTAAAGCCATTCTAACAGCTAATAAGTGCAAGGCTCTAGAAGAAAAGTAATAATCAAAGTAAAAAACATCAGTTGTGGCGATAAAATAGACATTAAAAAGGAATAGTATTTACAATGAGGATACTTTACATACTTTGTTAACAACTCTGGAATTAACCCTTTCCTTGTCGGCATTAGTAGTTCGGTCTCTTCTCTCATGGGGAGCAGGACTATTATCTTGCTCAGACCTAGGGATGGAAGAACACATGCCCAAGCTGGTATGATGTGAAGTTCCATAAGCCTTTACAACTCCAACAATTCCATTAATGGCTCCTGGCCTACAGCAGAATATAAGCAGGATCGTTGCATAAATATTCAATTCTTTCAGGTATATTTGTTGAGAAGTAAAATGATCTTTAAGTTTTCACATAAATTTGGAAAATATCCAACATTTTTTGAAAAGTACAATGATCTTTAATATCTAACCTTTCCTGATTTGTTGTTACTTTCAGAGTCATGTGCAAAATGGTACTCACTTTGGTTGATAAATGAGAAAAGGTATTCTGAGGCTTTCTAAAACAAAAGGCAAAAAAAATATAAAGAGAATGTGGAAGTCCAAAAAGAAAATCACAAAAACATGGTCATGGATCATATAACGGCTGCCGCTAGGTGCAATGGTGAACGTTCAACTGATAAACTGGGGCACATGTCTTATGTTTTTCAATCTTTTGGATTTCATGCTCTAAGTCTATATACTGCCTCTTGGAGGTAAGAAATCAGACTTAAGTTTATTTCCAAAGGCTCCAAGAACCCTGTATTTTACGGAACCACAACATATATAGCAGCCTTCTTTAAAAGACTAAAAGAAACTGCTTTTATATCTAAACTAACTAACTCAATCTATAAATTTTTACCAAATTACAAATATAACCGATTACTATGCCTAATCCCACATCTTTATTTAACAAGCTAGCCATAATCTCTAAACTTCTAACAGACATTCTTTTTTCCTAACACTAGATGAAGATATAAGCAATTAAAAAGAAACGATCAGATTGCTTAGCAACCAGTCCAAGGTGACCCAGAAAATACGTTAATGGATAAGTTAATTATGACATTGAGGGTAAACATACTGTGCGGACATAATGAAAACTCCTTAAAACTATTTTCAGTAGACAAGTATTAAAATAGACTCCAATCCAAAAAAGGAAAAACTCAAAGAACACAACATGGATTGAATAAAATAACCTTTATAACGAACCCTCTCTTTAGACATTATTACAATAAGGAAACTTTTTAGCTAAATCTAAACCACCTGATGTGTCCTGTTTTAGAGATGTCAACATAAACAGGAATAAAAATGAACATTCCACCACCGTTGCACCACATCAATAAAGAAATTAACTACACGAAATCAATATTTTGCTACTCAGCAAAAAAAAACTCAAACACACAGACACACACATATATATATATAATATAGAGAAAGAGAGAGTAAACCATGTGATCAGGAAAAAAATTCAAATAACTTGCTTTATTTTGGATATCAAAAATTATCAATTCACCAAAACAAGAATTTATGTAACACATCATGTATAGAATAGAAACAGCCCAAAGAAGGAGCCCACAAATAAAAACCAATATATGAAAATTTTCGGTACTCCACAGAAAAGGAAAAACTCAAAGAACACAACATGGATTGAATAAAATAACCCTTGTAATGAACCAGCAAATCAAAACCAAGATACAAGCAGATAGTAATAAAACAAACTCCACAGAAAAGAAAATATTCAAATGAATTACTTTCTCTTGATATCAAAATTTTAAGCATCAGTATACACCAATTTACAAAACACGACATGGACAGAGAAGATGTAATTGTAGAATAATCAAAAGAAATCAAAGACCCAATAGGACAATCATTACAAAAATTAAATTAAAAAATATGTAAAAGAATACAACCAGATAATAATTAAACTAACTCCACAGAGAAGAAAAAATTGAAATGAATTTTTGTCTCTTGATATCAAAATTTTAGCATCAATATACACCAAAAAATAGGGTTTACTGAACACACGTGAATAGAAAATATGTAAGTGTATAATAGAAAATATCTAAGTGTAGGATAATCAAAAGAAAGAGAAGCCCCAATAATCACTATAAACAATAATTACAAAAGATGTAAAAGAATTTAGAGAACCCTAGAACGCAAGAGAAACCGAACAAACTCCACATACAAGAAAATATCAAAATGAATTACTTTCTCTTGAAATCAAAATTAAGAATCAATAAACGCCAAATTCTAGGGTTTACAGAACACAGTATGGATGGAGAAGACGTAATTGTAGAATAATCAAAATAAATTGAAGATCCAACACAAGAAAACATCTAATTGAATTAAAAGAACCCTAGAGCACAATTAAAACCGAACCTCTGATTTGTCGAACATTGGTCTCGAATCAATTACAAAACACATTGAATCAGCGCAAGAACTCCGTCGTTCATCCGCCTCTGTAAGTAACCGCTACTATGATCTCTATTTTGCTCTCTCAGATGAAATTCGAATACAGAGAATTGAAATTGAAATTGAAATACTGTATATAACACATGCATTTTAAAGCCTAACGGTCTTATTCTTTTCAAAATATGGCCGTAGGATCTGTTCCAATTTCAAAATATGGCCGTAGGATCTCCCTATATTGGCGTTTGTCTGGCCTATTGTTGGTTCAGTAATAAATGGAATACAAAAAAAATAATAAATAGGAGAAAATAACATTAAGTTTGACAGAGTAGATAATTTAGAGAGTTGTTATTTTTCATAAGAAAATTTTGATATTTACACAAAATCTTACTTACATGAATGTGAATGGTATTTACTATTCATGTTCGGAGGGTCTTAGCGAAATTATAAAACTCACTTGTGAAAATATAAGTTCTCATATTTTATTTTAAATTATTTTATATCAGATTATTTAAATAAGTTCTCATATTTTATTTTAAATTATTTTATATCAGATTATTTAAAGTACGTGATATATTTATAAATATGTATATTTAATTTTCTATTTGTTAATCCCACAACATTTACAAATGTATCTCTTATTAATTTAAGTTTCCTCATTTTGAACGATTTTTTAGATAAGGTTTCCAATTTTATGTCATACTAAATGTTATCTATTTGCAAACTGATATTTTCGCATAATTTTTTGATATTTTCACATAAAAATCATTACTATAGATCCTAAATCGTCGCAATATATCTATAGCGACACTTTTCATATGAAAATATCAAAAAATCATGTGAAAATATTAATTTTCTATCTATTTATGGGATCCAGCAGTTTCATGTGTGTATATGAGTATTATATGACCTAAAATTATGTAATAATAGCATCCTTTTTTTGTCAAAGTCATGATTGGGGAGATAACACGTCACATCACACAAGTGTTGGTTTCAGTGATCTAATAAGTGGTCGAATCGTTATTGACCCAAAAAACGTTATTAATATATAAAAATATATATTATTAATAATTAATAAAATTTTAAAAAATCTCATTTGTTATGAACTATAATATAATAAAATTGAGTTACAATATTATTAAAAGTGGTTAATTTTAATATTAAAAAAATTGGTACAAAAAAAAACTGGTTCACTAGGTCATTTAATTGGTTTTACCACCGGTTGGACAGGTGGTCAACCGGCTGGACCGGTGGTCAATTGATTTTTGACCAAATCAATAAAATCGGACTAGAGTGCCGACCGATTCCAATTTTTACCGGTTGAACCGGCGATCATGGATAGGAGTATCCCCCTCAGCTATTTACTCCTTAACTTAGTTTAATATGTCGTGATTTGATCTCAAAATCAAATTATATTTTTAATTTTAAAACGGATTTAGTATTATATATAATGTTTTTCAAATTTACAATTTAAATAATAAATGTTAAAATCTATATATTTTACTTAATACTAATACTTAAGTTAAGTTTACTAAATTTAAGAGAGAGAAATTATTATATTTTTGTGAGGTTTATTGTACATGTGTATTAGTTTAATTATATTATGCTTCTTAAATTTTGTAAAAAGTATAGTTAAGACATTTTTTGTGAACAGAGAAAATATGTAGTAATAATTTATATGTGTTAACGCCAAGATCCCAATCGATCTCCCCTGCTCTCGGAGAATTTCTGGGCACCTCTGAAGCCTCTCGCACCGATGCCGTTAAGAAAATCTGAGAACATATCAAACTCATCTGCTGCTACTCCTAGATTTGAGAATTTTTGGACTAGTGGGTTTTTGTTTTTGAAGATCTTATGAGATTTAGAAAATTAGAAGGGGGTTTTGAAATTAACACTATAAACTTAGCCCATGTACTTAATTACATAGAAGTGAATAAACCCATATTTTCTGATGGAATCAAATAAGTGGTTTGAATTGATTTTATGGGTTGAAGATGAAGAAGAGGACAAAAAATTTTATGGGTTGAAGATGAAGAAGAGGAAAGAGAGAAAAATCCACGTTGGAAGCCATATCATCATTTAATTGTTTTTTAATGTTTTTTTAAAAGCCAAGTATGAAAATAGAAGTTAGGATTTAACGTCCGTCCAATTTTTTGGAGACAGAATGACCTAATTAAGGAATTTTAAAAAGTTCAGTTGGTTAATTACAATTTTTTAAAGTATAGTGGCTCAATACTTACAACTCGATAAAACAGTGGTAAAAGGTGGTTTTTGCCCTTTTTAAATTGAGCAATCTTGCAAAAATCAGTATAATAACCTACAAAAAAATTCCCAAAAAGTTAATACATTTGCATCAATACTATTTATCATTCAGTCAAAAGCAAAAAAGGACAAATTCTAATTTTAATAATAATACTTTTGGTGCAAAAAGCTTTTCATGCTTGTAAATATTAACAATGAACCGATTCCGTCCAATCGAATCTCTATATACTTCTAATCTTCAACTTACATTAACAGTGAATTCTACATTTCAAAAATTTCACTTAACCATCACAAGAACAATGTGCGCCTTAAATTAAAAGTGAATTTTACATTACAAAATCTTCATTTAACACAACCATATTGAGACATACAAATTAAATACATAAAACCTCATCCACAATTCTTACTAAGTAATGATTATTATTAGACCTGGCAAAAGAAGCCCGGGCCCGCGGGTCGGCCCGGCCTGCCCAAAAAAAAGCGGGCTATGGGTTTTATAATTTAAGCCCATGTAAAGCTGGGCCATTTTGGCCCGGCCCGTGGCCCGTTCATGAGTTTTTTTTTTGTTTTTTTAAAACAATGATGCTTGTGAGGGTTGAACACAAGACCTCCAACTTATTAAATAAGAGTTAAACCAACTGAGCTACAACAACTATTTCTTTTTATAATTTTTTTTAAATAATCAAAAAGAAGTTAGCAAAACAATAATGTTTGAAATATTTCTTTTATACACATCATATGCCATGTGTGATGACAACTCATCCTTAGTTAACCATGGTCTAGTTTTAAGGGCATTTTTTGCCCAATTATTAGAATTCCAAAGTTTTTTTGTGAAATAAAAAGAGCTCATGGGTTATATTGAAAAAAAGTGTGGAGTTCAAGGGTTTTTTGGGTCATTAAGTCTACATATATATATATATTAGATCATCAGATGGACGTTCACGATTTATTTTAAGAATAATCTTAATTTGACAACGAATCAGTCTGATATATGTATGTTAACAAAGTTAAAAAATTAGGCAAATTGAGCATGTGATGTGGAGCTTTCTGTTGGAATTCAATGAATTTCCAAGCAAACTTGCATGTTTCAAATTCCTCGTACAACTTTATTTTAAATTTGGAACCCATAAGAGATTAAAAATAATAATTTTGATGAGATTCATGAATATGGCAAAATGTCTTTTTGTGGTGCACCGGTTGAATTTTACACCATAGAGATTCATGAATTGTTCTAATTTCCTCATCTTAAAGTCAACTTGCGTAATCCAAATTCATACAAAATTACAAATGTTAAATCCTACTCCCTCCGCTCCTAAAAAAAGAGTCCATTTGCCTTTATTTTGTTCCAAAAAAAGAGTTCGATTTGTTTTGATTGTAGCATTAACAAACATCCTTAACTCATGAAGCTAAGGGAACTTGAATTTTGCAAAATTATGACATAAAAAGATTGTGTAAAATAAATTTTGCAAAAAAATAAAATAAAGCAAAAGCCCGGGGGCCGGCCCGGCCCGGGTTGGGCCACGGGCCGTAGTTTTTCAATCCATAAAAAGCCGGGCTGTTTTGGCCAGGCACAAAAATGGCCCGGCCCGCCCGTTTGCCAGGTCTAATTATTATAGGTAGTTTTAATCAGTAACCACACTAAACACGACACAATCATGCTGAACCAACAAAAATAATTATTGTATTTCAAATCAATGTCTAACCACACTTTGCTCATATGTTAAACAACCAATACACAAACCATAAACGAATCCATAATAGAAATAGCAACATTTGTTTGCAATCACTTATTACTTTATGTAGTTGATATTTGGAATGCATGAAAATACCTATTACTTTATGCTATTGCTTTTTGAAATATTTGAAAATACCTGTTACTTTATGTTGTTGCTTTTTGGAATGTTTGAAACAACTTGTTGCTTTATGCTGTTGCTTTTTTGAATACTTGAAAAAACTGTTATTTTATGTTGTTGCTTTTTGGATCAACAACTACTGTGCAGTGATGGACTTTTTTGTGCTATTAATTTGATTGTTATTGTTTATAATTTATGCTACTCTTAATTAGTAGTTAGAGTACTCTATTATTGTATATAAATACAAATATATAGATATTTAAAATAAATATAAATATATATTTAGAACCTATAAAAAAATAATCTATGACCTAGACCTACCCTCCCTTCCCTCTCTCCAAATCTCAACCTCCAAATTCAAAATCCAATACCCAATACCCCTCTTACATCCACCCTTCTTTTTCTCTATTTTTGCAGTTATATGAAATATTAAATTTAAAAATTTATAGAATGATAAGATATTTTTACCTTAAAGTAGGAGAGTCAAGTGGAGCGGTGCTTCCATGTTCCGGTACAAGTTGGTGTTGTTCTTTCCAAACCTGTTTACTCAGTTTAAACACATAATTGTAAAAAAAACTAATAAGATAAGTAGTACCTCATGTCCCATTGGAACTGAACACTTTTTAAATTAAGCAATCTTGCAAAAATCAGTATAATAACCTACAAAAAAATTCACCAAAATTTAATACATTTGCATCAATACTATATATCATTCAGTTAAAAACACAAAAGGACAAATTCTACTTTTAGTAATAATATCTTTAGTGCAAAAAGCTTTTCATGCTTGCAAATATCAACAATGAACCGATTCCTCTAATCGAATATCTATATACTTCCAATCTTCAGCTTACATTAACAGTGAATTCTACATTTCAAAAATTTCATTTAACCATCCCATGAACAATGTGCTCCTTACATTAAAAGTGAATTTTAAATTACAAAATCTTCATTCAACACAACCATATTGAGACAAGCAAATTAAATACATAAAACCTCATCCACAATTATTACTAAGTAATGATTATTATAGGTAGATTTAATCAGTAACCGCAATCAACACGACACAATCATGCTGAACCAACAAAAATAATTATTGTATTTCAAACCAATGTTTAACCACACTTTGCTCATATGTTAATCAATCCATACACAACCATAAACGAATCCATAATAAAAATAGCAACATTTGTTTTCAATCACCTGTAACTTTATGTAGTTGATTTTTGGAATGCTTGAAAATACTTGTTTACTTTATGTTGTTGCTTTTTTGAAATATTTGAAAATACCTGTTACTTTATGTTGTTTCTTTTTGGAATGCTTGAAACTTGTTGCTTTATGTTGTTCCTTTTTTGAATACTTGAAAAAACTATTATTTTATGCTGTTGCTTTTTGGATCAACAACTATTGCGCACTGATGGACTTTTTTGAACTATTAATTTGATTTTTATTGTTTATAATTTATGCTACTCTTAATTAATAGTCAAAGTACTCTATTATTGTATATAAATACATATATATAGATATTTATAATAAATATAAATATATATACAATACTTATAAATATATATTTAGAACTTATAAAAATAATAATCTATGATCTAGACCTACCCTCCCTTCCCTCTCTCTCCCAATCTCCAACCTCCAACCTCCAACCTCCAACCTCCAAATTCAAAATCTAATAACTCTCTTACATCCACCCATCTTTTATATCAAATATTAAATTTAAAAATTTATAAAATGATAAGATATTTTTACCTTAAAGTAGGAGAGTCAAGTGGAGCGGTGCTTCCATGTTCAGGTACAAGCTGGTGTTGTTCTTTCCAAACCTGTTTACTCAGTTTAAACTCAAAAGTGTAAAAAAAATATAAGATAAGTAGTACCTCATGTCCCATTAGAACTGAATACTTTTTAAATTGAGAAATCTTGCAAAAAGCAGTACAATAACCTACAAAAAAATTCCCAAAAAGTTAATACATTTGCATCAATACTATATATAATTCGGTCAAAAGCACAAAAGGACAAATTCTATTTTTAGTAATAATACCTTTGGTGCAAAAAGCTTTTCATGCTTGCAAATATCAACAATGAACCGATTCTGTCTAATTGAATCTTCAACTTACATTAACAGTGAATTCTACATTTTAAAATTTTCACTTAACTATCCCAAGAACAATATGCTCCTTACATTAAAAGTGAATTTTACATTACAAAATCTTCATTCAACACAACCATATTGAGACAAACAAAATAAATACATAAAACCTCATCTACAATTCTTACTAAGTAATGATTATTATAAGTCATTTTAATCAGTAACAACAATCAACACAACACAATCATGTTGAACCAACAAATAATTATTGTATTTCAAACCAATGCCTAACCACACTTTGCACATATGTTAAACAACCCATACACAACCATAAACGAATCCATAATAGAAATAGCAACATTTGTTTGCAATCACTTGTTACTTTATGTAGTTGATTTTTGGAATGCTTGAAAATACCAGTTACTTTATGTTGTTGCTTTTTGAAATATTTGAAAATACCTGTTACTTTATGTTGTTGCTTTTTGGAATGCTTGAAACAACTTGTTGCTTTATGATGTTGCTTTTTGAATACTTGAAAAACATTGTTATTTTATGATGTTGCTTATTGGATCAACAACTACTGTGCACTGATAGACTTTTTTGTACTATTAATTTAATTTTTATTGTTTATAATTTATGCTACTCTTAATTAGTAGTGAGAGTACTCTATTATTGTATATAAATACATATATATAGATATTTATAATAAATATAAATATATATAATACTTATAAATATATATTTAGAACCTATAAAAATAATAATCTATGACCTAGACCTAGACCTAGACCTAGACCTAGACCTAGACCTACCCTCCCTTCCCTCTCTCTAAATCTCCAACAAACAAATTCAAAATCCAATAACTCTCTTACATCCACCCTTATTTTTCTCTATTTTTGCAATTATATCAAATATTAAATTTAAAAATTCATAGAATGATAAGATTTTTTACCTTAAAGTAGGAGAGTCAAGTGGAGTGGTGCTTCCATGCTCCGGTGCAAGCTGGTGTTGTTCTTTCCAAACCTGTTTACTTAGTTTAAACACATAAGTGTAAAAAAAAACTAATAAGATAAGTAGTACCTCATGTCCCATTGGAACTGAATACTTTTTAAATTGAGCAATCTTGCAAAAATCAGTATAATAACCTACAAAAAAAATACCAAAAAGTTGATACATTTGCATCAATACATATCATTCAGTCAAAAGCACAAAAGAACAAATTCTACTTTTCGTAATAATACCTTTGGTGCAAAAAGCTTTTCATGCTTGCAAATATCAACAATGAACCGATTCCGTCCAATCGAATCTTTATATACTTCCGATCTTTAACTTACATTAACAATGGATTCTACATTTCAAAAATTTCACTTAACCAACAATGTGCTCCTTACATTTAAAGTGGATTTTACATTACAAAATCTTCATTCAACACAACCATATTGAGACAAACAAAATAAATACATAAAACCTCATCCACAAATCTTACTAAGTAATGATTATTATAGGTAGTTTTAATCAGTAACCACAATCAACACAACACAATCATGTTGAACCAACAAAAATAATTATTGTATTTCGAACCAATATCTAACCACACTTCACTTATATGTTAAACAGCCCATACACAAATATAAACGAATCCATAATAGAAATTGCAACATTTATTTGCAATCTCCTGTTACTTTATGTAGTTGATTTTTGGAATGCTTGAAAATACATGTTTACTTTATGTTGTTGCTTTTTGAAATATTTGAAAATACCTGTTACTTTATGTTGTTGCGTTTTGGAATGCTTGAAACAACTTGTTGCTTTAAGATGTTGCTTTTTGAATACTTGAAAAAATTGTTATTTTATGCTTTTGCTTTTAGGATCAACAACTACTGTGCACTGATGGACTTTTTTGTACTATTAATTTAATTTTTATTGTTTATAATTTATGTTACTCTTAATTAGTAGTCAGAGTACTCTATTATTGTATATAAATACATATATATAGATATTTATAATAAATATAAATATAAATATATATAATACTTATAAATATATATATTTAGAACCTATAAAAATAATAATCTATGACCTCGACCTAGACCTAGACCTACCCTCCCTTCCCTCTCTCTCTAAATCTCCAACAAACAAATTCAAAATCCAATAACTCTCTTACACCCACCCTTCTTTTTCTCTATTTTTGCAGTTATATCAAATATTAAATTTAAAAATTCATAGAATGATGAAATATTTTTACCTTGAAGTAGGAGAGTCAAGTGGAGCGGTGCTTCCCTGTTCTGATGCAAGCTGGTGTTGTTCTTTCCAAACCTGTTTACTTAATAAGATAAGTAGTACCTCATGTCCCATTGGAACAGAATAGTTTTTAAATTGAGCAATCTTGCAAAAATCAGTATAATAACCTACAAAAAATTCCAAAAAAATTAATACATTTGCATCACTATATATCATTCAGTCAAAAGAACAAAAGGACGAATTCTACTTTTAATAATACCTTTGGTGCTAAAAGGCAAATATCAACAATGAACCGATTCTGTCCAATCGAATCTCTATCTACTTCCAAGCTGACATTAACAATGAATTCTATATTTCAAAAATTTACTTAACAATCCCAGGAACAATGTCCTCCTTACACTAGAAGTGAATTTTACATTACGATCTTCATTTAGCACAACCTTATTGAGATAAGAAATTAAATACATGGAACCTCATCCACAATTCCTACTAAGTAATGATTATAGGTAATTTAATCAATCAACAACACAATCATGTTCAACCAACAAAAATAATTACTGAATTTCAAACCAATGTACAGAACCACACGCTGCTCATATGTTAAACAGTCCATACACAACCATAAACGAATCAATAATAGAAATAGAAACATTTGATAAGTTGTACTGCAATCACCTGTTACTTTTTGGAATGAAACATGTTGCTTTATGCTGCTTTTTGGAATTCTTGAAACAACCTGTTATCTTATGTTGTTGATTGTTGGATCAGCAACTACTATGCACTGATGGACTTTTTTGTACTACTAATTTGATTTCAATTGTTTATAATTTATGTTACTCTTAATTAGTATAGTAACACTACTCTTATTGTATATAAATACATATATGTAGATATATGTATTTACAAATATATATTACTTAGAAATATATATTTAGAACCTATTAAAATAATAATCTAAAACCTAGACACCTAGACCTACCCTCTCCCTTCTCTCTCTCTCCAAATCTCCAACCTCCGAATTCAAATTCCAATACTCTCTTACAGCCACCCTTCTTTTTCTCTATATTTACAGTTATATCAAATATTAAATTTAAAAATTCATAGAATGATTAGATATTATTTACCTTAAAGTAGCAGAGGTCCAAGTGCAGTGGCAGTACCTTATGTCCCATTCTTAGAACTGAATACTTTTCAATTGAGTAATCTTGTTAAAAATCAGTATAATAACCTACAAAAATATTCCCAAAAAGTTAATATGTTTGCATCAGTACTATATATCTTTTAGTAAAAAGCACGAAAGGACAAATCCTAATTTTAGTAATAATACCTTTGGTGCAAAAAAAATTCAAGCTTGCCAATATCAACACTAAATCGATTCCATCCAATCGAATCTCTATCTGCTTACAATCTTCAGCTTACATTAACAGTGAATTCTACATTTCAAAATTTTCACTTAACCATCCCAGGAACAATGTGCTCCTTGCACTAAAAGTAAATTCTACATTACAAAATCTTCATTCAGCATAACCATATTCAGAGAAACATGAAACCTCATCCACAAATACTACTAACTAATGATTTATAGGTAGTTTTAATCAATAACCACAATAAACACAACACTGAACCAACAAAAATAATTTTTGTATTTCAAACCAAGGTGTAGAACCAACACGCTGCTCATATGTTAAACATGTCATACACAACCATAAACGAATCCATAATAGAAATAGCAACATTTGTTTTATTGTTGCTTTATGTTGTTACTTTATGCTGTTTCTTTTTGGAATGGTTGAAACATGTTGATTTATGTTGTTGCTTTTTGAAATGCTTGAAACAACATGTTACTTTATGTTGTTACTTTTTGGAATGCTTGAAACAATATGTTGTTAATTTTTGAAACAACAGCTATTGTGCATTGATGGACTTTTTTGTACTATTAATTTGATTTATATAGTTTATAATTTATGCTACTCTTAATTAGTATAGTCAGACTACTCTTATTGTATATAAATACATATATGTAGATATTTATAATATATATATATATATAAATATTTATTGTATATAAATACATATATGTAGATATTTATAATAAATATATATATATATTATATATAAATATATATTTAGAACCTATAAAAATAATAATCTGTGACCTAGACCTACCACCCTCCATTCTCTCTCTGTCTCTCCAAATTTCCTACCTCCTCCAAATTCAAATTTCAATACTCTATTACAGCCACGTTTCTTTTTTTCTATTTTTGCAGTTATATCAAATATTAAATTTAAAAATTCATAGAATGATAAGGATATTATTACCTTAAAGTAGCACTCAAATACAGGAGTGCATCCATGTTCTGGTACAAGCTGGTGTTGTTCTTGCCAAACCTGTTCACATAAACAACAAAAAACGAAAAAAATAAAATAACAAAAATATTGAAATTTTTATTGACCTTGAATTCCAAAAGGTCAAACACTTCTTTGAATGTTGCTTAATTTGGTTATATTAGCCTGGTCAAATCTAGTTCTTTGCTTTACCAGTTTGACATGAAAGATTTTCAATATGCAATCAAATGTTACCTGCTCATGGTAATTTTCTTCTAGTCTACAGATATGTCGACTAATTTCTTCATCCCCTGTTTGTGCTAAATCAGGCTGAACAAAAAAGGAAGCAATCAAATAAAAATATTAGGGCTTTTCATACCTGCTAAAAAAGTATGAACCATGATTTTTTTTGATTAGTGAAAGAATGAAACAGAAGTATGAACCATGATATTTTTTGGATAAGTAAAAGTATGAAGCAGGATGTATATCCCTCCTTAAAAAAAATTGATGTCACTTAAAGAAGAAGAAAAAGAAAAAAGAATGTCTATACCACTGGTTCTGGGAAAAATCCAATACTCTGAATCTCCACAAGTGCTCTTTCATTTATGGACATTTTGTTATACTGCTTGATCTGAAAGAAAGCCATTTTGGGAATGATCAATGCCAGATGTAATCTACATGTCTGGCCTGGACAAAATGTCCTTATCTGATTGATTATGCTCCAGTTCACTATAGGATCTTCCACTAGCGGGTATCCTATATCCACTAAAAGCAGTACGTCCAGCAATCTCAAAGCTTTGTAATGAACGGTGATTGAAAGCACCAGATTCTATGTCTCCGTCCAGCTCACATTCAGATCCATAAATATTGAATTCAAGTTCTTCACTGCTACTACAGCAAGGCTCTTCATTTAAGTGGAATTTAGAGCAGCAAGAAGTACTTGGCAAAGGGGAATTTCAGTGGACACCCCTGGTCCTGAGGCTATATGTTCTGGACTACGTTCAGCATACTTTGTTTCAGCCACGTCTCTCGTCCGTTAAATCATACCAATTCCATTATATACCAAGCTATCTAAAGGTGCTGGGTTTGGTGTTGCTGCAGTGCTATGCAGATTTCCCTATAAGAAAACAAATTCGGAATTTTTTTAATATGATCAATGCAAAGATGTTTAATTGATAAAAAATAGTGCATGCTAATTCAACATTTTGATGACTGGTTTGGTAGAAAGAATAGTGCATGCTAATTCAACATTTTGATGACTGGTTTGGTAGAAAGATGGCAAACAAAGTAAAGGCTTGAGTTTCATATGAAAAGGAGGAAATATATCTCTTCCATGCAAAGGGAAGCTTTTCCCCTCCTTGTGTTAGTTTGAGCATCATAAAAACAAGAAATGGTTTTTTTCGTGATAATCAAAAATGGAAATGGAAAAAAAAGAGAGTGACAACTATGAGGACTTTAATCTCAGAGGAAATGTAGAAAGCCTGATGGAAAGAGTGATCCCTGCTAACTTATCATAGTATAGGCTCGTATGGAAAGAGTGATCCCTGCTAACTTATCATAGTATAGGCTCGTATATAGCCTAATGCAAGTCCAATTGCATCACTTATAAGTGGGGGAAAGAGTGAAATTACAATCTCTTCTGGAATGGAAGACCTCCATCCACTGACTACAAGACTGCAGCCTATCACCCAAGCTTGCCTCATGGTCAGATAAATGAGTCCCTTCCCTCTTCACATGATAAATTTGAACTCAACATATATTGAGAAATGTTTTATCAGGATTAAACATAGGAGCCAAGGTTCTTGATTATTACTATTTATTGGATATTTGATATGATAACATTTTCATATTCTTCCAATAAGATGGAAGGAGAAAGGAAATAGTTCTTTTACTTATTTCAATAATTTCACTTCGGTCATGTATAATCTTTTTCCTTAGTGACATTCTTATGTATTCCTTGTGTTTATGGAATGTATCTGGAGTTAAGAACTTGAGATCATTTTATCTGTAGTTGTCCTTATTGTTGTTGTTGTTTTATATCTTGTGTGAGACATGTGCTTTGTGATATTCCTTGTTGCATCTTCTCGTTCTCTTTTTAATTATCATTCACGATACATTTTGGTAACTAAAAGGCTTACTTTGTTGAGGAATAATTCCAACAACGTAGATCTTGTGTGAGACATGTGCTTTGTGATATTCCTTGTTGCATCTTCTCGTTCTCTTTTTAATTATCATTCACGATACATTTTGGTAACTAAAAGGCTTACTTTGTTGAGGAATAATTCCAACAATGTAGATCCTGCCAACACTACCTGTCATATGAAAACCTCCTATCTCACTTGAAGTGGCATAAAAATATGTAAAGTGATGCATTTTGTGTACTAGCCCGCTTCCCAGATATTGCTCTCATATGGATATACTCATACCAACACAAATTAATGATATTGAATAATTCATAATAACTGCAGAAAATTTACAATAAGACTCGCTAATATATTTCGAATGTATGTGCAAGTTATTATTATTTTTTGCAATGAACTAAAGAAAAAAATAAAGAACTTCACCTGCTGCTTTAAAAAGGCCACGTCAACATCAGAAATAAAACCAAATAAGGGCTCTATCTGTCTCCAAAATGAGCTTGAAAAGGCATAAGCTACAATAATAGTGATATAAATCAGTAACACGCATGACTTAATCTTCAAAAGTAAATTAATATAATCTAAGAGAGAACAGTACTAGGATTAGTAACAGCATTTGCAGCAGCCAACAACTCTTCATGCCCATCATCTGAACCAACTAAGAAAAATAACAATAGTGATCAAAGATCAAGAAAAACAAATAATCACAAAGACAATATTAGTAGTATTGGAGTGCAAGTACCAGGAAAATCCGCTGCAGCATTTACTGTAGTATGCTTCTGACGTGTACAAGCCTTGCGGTCCTCGAGTTTCCTAGTTGGTGGTCGACCTGTTTTGCTGTGAATATTCCATAAAATTATAAGATGTTTAATCAGTATAAACCAAGTTCATGAGAACAAAATAAGAGGACAGCTATTGAAAGACCCAAAAAGATGGGAAGGGAAAAAAATATTCCAACCTCTCTATCTTAACAAAACCAAGTTTATCAGTTCTAAGCTGCTTTGCAGTTCCCATATTTCCATGCTTTTCAATGGTCACTGGTATGAGAGACCTTGTGCAAGTCAAATCTCGTCCAGTCCTCCCTTGCCTTCGAATGCCATCTCCAAGGTGATGCATGGTCATCCCCCACTAGCCACTTTATTCTTCCTTGGTGGCAGGACAAAAGTTGATACTTTTTGAGCGTTCAGCCCAGATTTATCATCTATCACATCAGACTTCTTGCCCTTATCTTTAGACTTAACTTCAGCTGCCCCAGACTCCTCGCTTTCTGATAATGCAATTGATGGGAAATGGTCCCCTTTTAATTTAACCCGCTGAGGAGAATTTCCAGACAAGCGCCTTGGAAATCCTGATCCATTTTTGTTACCCGCGACATCAGATTTGGTATCTAAAGAAAAGGTTTCATCATTACTTGAAACAAAGGGGATGAAATTTATTCTTCTTGCTGTACGGGACATCTTCTGAGGTCTATGACTAGCGTTTCTGATTGTTAGCCCCAACAGCAGCCGGATTCTTGCTTGTACAATGAAAAAGCTCCCAATCACTACCAGCAGTTGCCCTTTGAATCACTGGGGACAACTTAGGAACAAAGCCTGAACCTGATCGTGGGGCCCGAGCAGCTGCATTTTATTTTGCGCTTGAAGTAGGACTAGCTGAACTGAATTCCTCCCGGGTATTTGTCCTGGAAATACAGGAAACAAAGAAAATATAAGTAATACAGACTGATCTGACTTCATTAGCAAAGAAAAATAAATATGAGAACGGGTAACAACAAAGGGACTGGCAAAGCTAAAGCCATTCTAACAGCTAATAAGTGCAAGGCTCTAGAAGAAAAGTAATAATCAAAGTAAAAAACATCAGTTGTGGCTATAAAATAGACAATAAAAAGGAATAGTATTTACAATGAGGATACTTTACATACTTTGTTAACAACTCTGGAATTAACCCTTTCCTTGTCGGCCATTAGTAGTTCGGTCTCTTCTCTCATGGGGAGCAGGACTATTATCTTGCTCAGACCTAGGGATGGAAGAACACATGCCCAAGCTGGTATGATGTGAGGTTCCATCAGCCTTTACAACTCCAACAATTCCATTAATGGCTCCTGGCCTACAGCAGAATATAAGCAGGATCGTTGCATAAATATTCATTTCTTTCAGGTATATTTGTTGAGAAGTAAAATGATCTTTAAGTTTTCACATAAATTTGGAAAATATCCAACATTTTTTGAAAAGTACAATGATCTTTAATATCTAACCTTTCCTGATTTGTTGTTACTTTCAGAGTCATGTGCAAAATGGTACTCACTTTGGTTGATAAATGAGAAAAGGTATTCTGAGGCTTTCTAAAACAAAAAGCAAAAAAAATATAAAGAGAATGTGGAAGTCCAAAAAGAAAATCACAAAAACATGGTCATGGATCATATAACGGCTGCCGCTAGGTGCAATGGTGAACGTTCAACTGATAAACTGGGGCACATGTCTTATGTTTTTCAATCTTTTGGATTTCATGCTCTAAGTCTATATACTGCCTCTTGGAGGTAAGAAATCAGACTTAAGTTTATTTCCAAAGGCTCCAAGAACCCTGTATTTTACGGAACCACAACATATATAGCAGCCTTCTTTAAAAGACTAAAAGAAACTGCTTTTATATCTAAACTAACTAACTCAATCTATAAATTTTTACCAAATTACAAATATAACCGATTACTATGCCTAATCCCACATCTTTATTTAACAAGCTAGCCATAATCTCTAAACTTCTAACAGACATTCTTTTTTCCTAACACTAGATGAAGATATAAGCAATTAAAAAGAAACGATCAGATTGCTTAGCAACCAGTCCAAGGTGACCCAGAAAATACGTTAATGGATAAGTTAATTATGACATTGATGGTAAACATACTGTGCGGACATAATGAAAACTCCTTAAAACTATTTTCAGTAGACAAGTATTAAAATAGACTCCAATCCAAAAAAGGAAAAACTCAAAGAACACAACATGGATTGAATAAAATAACCTTTATAACGAACCCTCTCTTTAGACATTATTACAATAAGGAAACTTTTTAGCTAAATCTAAACCACCTGATGTGTCCTGTTTTAGAGATGTCAACATAAACAGGAATAAAAATGAACATTCCACCACCGTTGCACCACATCAATAAAGAAATTAACTACACGAAATCAATATTTTGCTACTCAGCAAAAAAAAACTCAAACACACAGACACACATATATATATAAAATATAGAGAAAGAGAGAGTAAACCATGTGATCAGGAAAAAAATTCAAATAACTTGCTTTATTTTGGATATCAAAAATTATCAATTCACCAAAACAAGAATTTATGTAACACATCATGTATAGAATAGAAACAACCCAAAGAAGGAGCCCACAAATAAAAACCAATATATGAAAATTTTCGGTACTCCACAGAAAAGGAAAAACTCAAAGAACACAACATGGATTGAATAAAATAACCCTTGTAATGAACCAGCAAATCAAAACCAAGATACAAGCAGATAGTAATAAAACAAACTCCACAGAAAAGAAAATATTCAAATGAATTACTTTCTCTTGATATCAAAATTTTAAGCATCAGTATACACCAATTTACAAAACACGACATGGACAGAGAAGATGTAATTGTAGAATAATCAAAAGAAATCAAAGACCCAATAGGACAATCATTACAAAAATTAAATTAAAAAATATGTAAAAGAATACAACCAGATAATAATTAAACTAACTCCACAGAGAAGAAAAAATTGAAATGAATTTCTGTCTCTTGATATCAAAATTTTAGCATCAATATACACCAAAAAATAGGGTTTACTGAACACACGTGAATAGAAAATATGTAAGTGTATAATAGAAAATATCTAAGTGTAGGATAATCAAAAGAAAGAGAAGCCCCAATAATCACTATAAACAATAATTACAAAAGATGTAAAAGAATTTAGAGAACCCTAGAACGCAAGAGAAACCGAACAAACTCCACATACAAGAAAATATCAAAATGAATTACTTTCTCTTGAAATCAAAATTAAGAATCAATAAACGCCAAATACTAGGGTTTACAGAACACAGTATGGATGGAGAAGACGTAATTGTAGAATAATCAAAAGAAATTGAAGATCCAACACAAGAAAACATCTAATTGAATTAAAAGAACCCTAGAGCACAATTAAAACCGAACCTCTGATTTGTCGAACATTGGTCTCGAATCAATTACAAAACACATTGAATCAGCGCAAGAACTCCGTCGTTCATCCGCCTCTGTAAGTAACCGCTACTATGATCTCTATTTTGCTCTCTCAGATGAAATTCAAATACAGAGAATTGAAATTGAAATACTGTATATAACACATGCATTTTAAAGCCTAACGGCCTTATTCTTTTCAAAATATGGCCGTAGGATCTGTTCCAATTTCAAAATATGGCCGTAGGATCTCCCTATATTGGCGTTTGTCTGGCCTATTGTTGGTTCAGTAATAAATGGAATACAAAAAAAATAATAAATAGGAGAAAATAACATTAAGTTTGACAGAGTAGATAATTTAGAGAGTTGTTATTTTTCATAAGAAAATTTTGATATTTACACAAAATCTTACTTACATGAATGTGAATGGTATTTACTATTCATGTTCGGAGGGTCTTAGTGAAATTATAAAACTCACTTGTGAAAATATAAGTTTTCATATTTTATTTTAAATTATTTTATATCAGATTATTTAAAGTATACGTGATATATTTATAAATATGTATATTTAATTTTCTATTTGTTAATCCCACAACATTTACAAATGTATCTCTTATTAATTTAAGTTTTCTCATTTTGAACGATTTTTTAGATAAAGTTTCCAATTTTATGTCATACTAAATGTTATCTATTTGCAAACTGATATTTTCGCATAATTTTTTGATATTTTCACATAAAAATCATTACTATAAATCCTAAATCGTCGCAATATATCTATAGCGACACTTTTCATATGAAAATATCAAAAAATCATGTGAAAATATTAATTTTCTATCTATTTATGGGATCCAGCAGTTTCATGTGTGTATATGAGTATTATATGACCTAAAATTATGTGATAATAGCATCCTTTTTTTGTCAAAGTCATGATCGGGGAGATAACACGTCACATCACACAAGTGTTGGTTTCAGTGATCTAATAAGTGGTCGAATCGTTATTGACCCAAAAACGTTATTAATATATAAAAATATATATTATTAATAATTAATAAAATTTTAAAAAATCTCATTTGTTATGAACTATAATATAATAAAATTGAGCCACAATATTATTAAAAGTGGTTAATTTTAATATTGAAAAAATTGGTACAAAAAAAAACTGGTTCACTAGGTCATTTAATTGGTTTTACCACCGGTTGGACAGGTTGTCAACCGGCTGGACCGGTGGTCAATTGATTTTTGACCAAATCAATAAAATCGGACTAGAGTGCCGACCGATTCCAATTGTTACCGGTTGAACCGGCGATCATGGATAGGAGTATCCCCCTCAGCTATTTTACTCCTTAACTTAGTTTAATATGTCGTGATTTGATCTCAAAATCAAATTATATTTTTAATTTTAAAACGGATGGAGTATTATATATAATGTTCTTAAAATTTACAATTTAAATAATAAATGTTAAAATCTATATATTTTACTTAATACTAATATTTAAGTTAAGTTTACTAAATTTAAGAGAGAGAAATTATTATATTTTTGTCAGGTTTATTGTACATGTGTATTAGTTTAATTATATTATGCTTCTTAAATTTTGTAAAAAGTATAATTAAGACATTTTTTGTGAACAGAGAAAATATGTAGTAATAATTTATATGTGTTAACGCCAAGATCCCAATCGATCTCCCCTGCTCTCGGAGAATTTCTGGGCACCTCTGAAGCCTCTCGCACCGATGTCGTTAAGAAAATCTGAGAACATATCAAGCTCATCTGCTGCTAATCCTAGATTTGAGAATTTTTGGACTAGTGGGTTTTTGTTTTTGAAGATCTTATGAGATTTAGAAAATTAGAAGGGGGTTTTGAAATTAACACTATAAACTTAGCCCATGTACTTAATTACATAGAAGTGAATAAACCCATATTTTCTGATGGAATCAAATAAGTGGTTTGAATTGATTTTATGGGTTGAAGATGAAGAAGAGGACAAAAAATTTTATGGGTTGAAGATGAAGAAGAGGAAAGAGAGAGAAATCTATGTTGGAAGCCATATCATCATTTAATTGTTTTTTAATGTTTTTTTAAAAGCCAAGTATGAAAATAGAAGTTAGGATTTAACGTCCGTCCAATATTTTGGAGACAGAATGACCTAATTAAGAAATTTTTAAAAAGTTTAGTTGGTTAATTATAATTTTTTAAAGTATAGTGGCTCAATGCTTACAACTTGATAAAACAGTGGTAAAAGGTGGTTTTTGCCCTTTTTAAATTGAGCAATCTTGCAAAATCAATATAATAACCTACAAAAAAATTCCCAAAAAGTTAATACATTTGCATCAATACTATTTATCATTCAGTCAAAAGCAAAAAAGGACAAATTCTAATTTTAGTAATAATACTTTTGGTGCAAAAAGCTTTTCATGTTTGTAAATATTAACAATGAACCGATTCCGTCCAATCGAATCTCTATATACTTCTAATCTTCAACTTACATTAACAGTGAATTCTACATTTCAAAAATTTCACTTAACCATCACAAGAACAATGTGCGCCTTAAATTAAAAGTGAATTTTACATTACAAAATCTTCATTTAATACAATCATATTGAGACATACAAATTAAATACATAAAACCTCATCCACAATTCTTACTAAGTAATGATTATTATTAGACCTGGCAAAAGAAGCCCGGGCTCGCGGGCCGGCCCGGCCTGCCCGGGAAAAAGCGGGCTATGGGCTTTATAATTTAAGCCCATGTAAAGCTGGGCCATTTTGGCCCAGCCCGTGGCCCGCTCATGGGTTATATTGAAAAAAAGTGTAGAGTTCAAGGGGTTTTTTGGGTCATTACGTATACATACATATATATATATATATATATATATATATATATATATATATTAGATCATCGGATGAACGTTCACGATTTATTATAAGAATAATCTTAATTTGACAACGAATCAGTCTGATATATGTATGTTAACAATGTTAAAAAATTAGGCAAATTGAGCATGTGATGTGGAGCTTTCTGTTGGAATTCAACGAATTTCCAAGCAAACTTGCATGTTTTAAATTCCTCGTACAACTTTATTTTAAATTTGGAACCCATAAGAGATTAAAAATAATAATTTTGATGAGATTCATGAATATGGCAAAATGTCTTTTTTGTGGTGCACCAGTTGAATTTTACACCATAGAGATTCATGAATTGTTCTAATTTCCTCATCTTAAAGTCAACTTGCGTAATCCATATTCATACAAAATTACAAATGTTAAATCCTACTCCCTCCGCTCCTAAAAAAAGAGTCCATTTGCCTTTATTCTGTTCCAAAAAAAGAGTTCGATTTGTTTTGATTAGCATTAACTCATGAAGCTAAGGAAACTTGAATTTTGCAAAATTATGACATAAAAAGATTGTGTAAAATAAATTTTGCAAAACAAAAAAAAAAGGGCAAAAGCCCGCGTGCCGGCCCTGGTTGGGCCACGGGCCGTAGTTTTTCAATCCATAAAAAGCCGGGCTGTTTTGGCCCGGCACAAAAATGGCCCGGCCCGCCCGTTTACCAAGTCTAATTATTTAGGTAGTTTTAATCAGTAACCACACTCAACACGACACAATCATGCTGAACCAACAAAAATAATTATTGTATTTCAAATCAATGTCTAACCACACTTTGCTCATATGTTAAACAACCAATACACAAACCATAAACGAATCCATAATAGAAATAGCAACATTTGTTTGCAATCACTTATTACTTTATGTAGTTGATATTTGGAATGCATGAAAATACCTAATACTTTATGCTATTGCTTTTTGAAATATTTGAAAATACTTGTTACTTTATGTTGTTGCTTTTTGGAATGTTTGAAACAACTTGTTGCTTTATGCTGTTGCTTTTTTGTAAACTTGAAAAAACTGTTATTTTATGTTGTTGCTTTTTGGATCAACAACTACTGTGCAGTGATGGACTTTTTTGTGCTATTAATTTGATTGTTATTGTTTATAATTTATGCTACTCTTAATTAGTAGTCAGAGTACTCTATTATTGTATATAAATACAAATATATAGATATTTAAAATAAATATAAATATATATTTAGAACCTATAAAAAAATAATCTATGACCTAGACCTACCCTCCCTTCCCTCTCTCCAAATCTCAACCTCCAAATTCAAAATCCAATACCCAATACCCCTCTTACATCCGCCCTTCTTTTTCTCTATTTTTGCAGTTATATGAAATATTAAATTTAAAAATTTATAGAATGATAAGATATTTTTACCTTATAGTAGGAGAGTCAAGTGGAGCGGTGCTTCCATGTTCCGGTACAAGTTGGTGTTGTTCTTTCCAAACCTGTTTACTCAGTTTAAACACATAATTGTAAAAAAAAACTAATAAGATAAGTAGTACCTCATGTCCCATTGGAACTGAACACTTTTTAAATTAAGCAATCTTGCAAAAATCAGTATAATAACCTACAAAAAAATTCACCAAAATTTAATACATTTGCATCAATACTATATATCATTCAGTTAAAAACACAAAAGGACAAATTCTACTTTTAGTAATAATACCTTTGGTGCAAAAAGCTTTTCATGCTTGCAAATATCAACAATGAACCGATTCCGTCTAATCGAATCTCTATATACTTCCAATCTTCAGCTTACATTAACAGTGAATTCTACATTTCAAAAATTTCATTTAACCATCCCATGAACAATGTGCTCCTTACATTAAAAGTGAATTTTAAATTACAAAATTTTCATTCAACACAACCATATTGAGACAAACAAATTAAATACATAAAACCTCATCCACAATTATTACTAAGTAATGATTATTATAGGTAGATTTAATCAATAACCGCAATCAACACGACACAATCATGCTGAACCAACAAAAATAATTATTGTATTTCAAACCAATGTCTAACCACACTTTGCTCATATGTTAATCAATCCATACACAACCATAAACGAATCCATAATAAAAATAGCAACATTTGTTTTCAATCACCTGTAACTTTATGTAGTTGATTTTTGGAATGCTTGAAAATACTTGTTTACTTTATGTTGTTGCTTTTTTGAAATATTTGAAAATACCTGTTACTTTATGTTGTTTCTTTTTGGAATGCTTGAAACTTGTTGCTTTATGTTGTTCCTTTTTTGAATACTTGAAAAAACTATTATTTTATGCTGTTGCTTTTTGGATCAACAACTATTGCGCACTGATGGACTTTTTTGAACTATTAATTTGATTTTTATTGTTTATAATTTATGCTACTCTTAATTAATAGTCAAAGTACTCTATTATTGTATATAAATACATATATATAGATATTTATAATAAATATAAATATATATACAATACTTATAAATATATATTTAGAACTTATAAAAATAATAATCTATGATCTAGACCTACCCTCCCTTCCCTCTCTCTCCCAATCTCCAACCTCCAACCTCCAAATTCAAAATCTAATAACTCTCTTACATCCACCCATCTTTTATATCAAATATTAAATTTAAAAATTTATAAAATGATAAGATATTTTTACCTTAAAGTAGGAGAGTCAAGTGGAGCGGTGCTTCCATGTTCAGGTACAAGCTGGTGTTGTTCTTTCCAAACCTGTTTACTCAGTTTAAACTCAGAAGTGTAAAAAAAATATAAGATAAGTAGTACCTCATTTCCCATTAGAACGGAATACTTTTTAAATTGAGAAATCTTGCAAAAAGCAGTACAATAACCTACAAAAAAATTCCCAAAAAGTTAATACATTTGCATCAATACTATATATAATTCGGTCAAAAGCACAAAAGGACAAATTCTATTTTTAGTAATAATACCTTTGGTGCAAAAAGCTTTTCATGCTTGCAAATATCAACAATGAACCGATTCTGTCTAATTGAATCTCTATATACGTCGAATCTTCAACTTACATTAACAGTGAATTCTACATTTCAAAATTTTCACTTAACTATCCCAAGAACAATATGCTCCTTACATTAAAAGTGAATTTTACATTACAAAATCTTCATTCAACACAACCATATTGAGACAAACAAAATAAATACATAAAACCTCATCTACAATTCTTACTAAGTAATGATTATTATAAGTCATTTTAATCAGTAACAACAATCAACACAACACAATCATGCTGAACCAACAAATAATTATTGTATTTTAAATCAATGCCTAACCACACTTTGCACATATGTTAAACAACCCATACACAACCATAAACGAATCCATAATAGAAATAGCAACATTTGTTTGCAATAACATGCTACTTTATGTTGTTGATTTTTGGAATGTTTGAAAATACCAGTTACTTTATGCTGTTGCATTTTAAATACATGTTGCTTTATACTGTTACTTTTTGGAATGCTTGAAACAACTTGTTGCTTTATGCGGTTGCTTTTTTGAATACTTAAAAAAAATGTTATTTTATGTTGTTGCTATTTGGATTAACAGCTATTGTGCACTGATGATCTTTTTTGTAGTATTAATTTGATTTTTATTGTTTATAATTTACGCTACTCTTAATTAGTAGTTAGAGTACTCTATTATTGTATATAAATACATATATATATATATATATTTATAATAAATATAAATATATATTAAAACCTATAAAAATAATAATATATGACCTAGACTTAGAGACCTACCGTCCCTTCCCTCTCCAACCTCCAAATTCAAAATCCAATAACTCTCTTACATCCACCCTTTTTTTTCTCTATTTTTGCAGTTTTATCAAATATTAAATTTAAAAATTCATAGAATGATAAGATATTTTTACCTTAAAATAGGAGAGTCAAGTGAAGCAGCGCTTCCATGGTCCGGTACAAGCCGGTGTTGTTCTTTTCAAACCTGTTTACTCAGTTTAAACACATAAGTATAAAAAAAACTGATAAGATAAGTAGTACCTCATGTCCCATTGGAACTGAATATTTTTTAAATTGAGCAATCTTGAAAAAATCAATAAAATAACCTACAAAAAAAATTCCCAAAAAGTTAATACATTTGCATCAATACTATATATCATCCAGTCAAAAGCACAAAAGGACAAATTCTACTTTTAGTAATAATACCTTTGGTGCAAAAATCTTTTCATGCTTGCAAATATCAACAATGAACCGATTCCATCTAATCGAATCTCTATATACTTTCAATCTTCAACTTACATTAACAGTGAATTCTACATTTCAAAATTTTCACTTGACAATCCCAGGAACAATGTGCTCTTTACATTAAAAGTGAATTTTACATTACAAAATATTCATTCAACACAACCATATTGAGGCAAACAAATTAAATACATAAAACCACATCCACAATTCTTACTAAGTAATGATTATTATAGGTAGTTTTAATCGGTAACCACAATCAACACAACACAATCATGCTGAACCAACAAATAATTATTGTATTTCAAACCAATGCCTAACCACACTTTGCACATATATTAAACAACCCATACACAACCATAAACGAATACATAATAGAAATAGCGACATTTGTTTGCAATCACATGTTACTTTATGTAGTTGATTTTTGGAATGTTTGAAAATACCTGTTACTTTATAATGTTGCTTTTTGAAATGCTTGAAACAACTTGTTGTTTTATGCTGTTGCTTCTTTGAATACTTGAAAAAACAGCTATTTTATGCTGTTGCTTTTTGGATTAACAGCTACTGTGCACTGATGGACTTTTTTGTAGTATTAATTAGATTTTTATTGTTTATAATTTACGCTACTCTTAATTAGTAGTCAGAGTACTCTATTATTGTATATAAATACATATATACAGATATTTATAATAAATATAAATATAAATATATACTTAGAACCTATAAAAATAATGATTTATGACCTAGACCTAGAGACCCCCCCTTCCTCCCTTCCCTCTCTCCAAATCTCCAACCTCCAAAATCAAAATTCAATAACTCTTACATCCACCCTCCTTTTTCTCTATTTTTGCAGTTATATCAAATATTAAATTTAAAAATTCATAGAATGATAAGATATTTTTACCTTAAAGTAGGAAAGTCAAGTGGAGCAGTGCTTCCATGTTCCGGTGGAAGCTGGTGTTGTTCTTTCCAAACCTATTTACTCAGTTTAAACACATAACTGTAAAAAAAAACTAATAATATAAGTAGTACCTCATGTCCTATTGGAACTGAATACTTTTTAAATTGAGTCATCTTGCAAAAATCAGTATAATAACCTACAAAAAAAATCCCAAAAAGTTGATACATTTGCATCAATACTATATATCATTCAGGCGAAAGCACAAAAGAACAAATTCTATTTTTAGTAATAATACCTTTGGTGCAAAAAGCTTTTCATGCTTGCAAATATCAATTCTGAACCGATTCCGTCCAATCGAATCTTTATATACTTCCGATCTTCAACTTACATTAACAATGGATTCTACATTTTAAAATTTTCACTTACCATCCCAAGAACAATGTGCTCCTTACATTAAAAGTGAATTTTACATTACAAAATCTTCATTCAACACAACCATATTGAGACAAACAAAATAAATACATAAAACCTCATCACAATTCTTTCTAAGTAATGATTATTATAGATAGTTTTAATCAGTAACCACAATCAACATAACACAATCATGTTGAACCAACAAAAATAATTATTGTATTTCAAACCAAAGTCTAACCACACTTTGCTCATATGTTAAACAACCCATACACAACCATAAACGAATCCATAATAGAAATTGCAACATTTATTTGCAATCACTTGTTACTTTATGTAGTTGATTTTTGGAATGCTTGAAAATACATGTTTACTTTATGTTGTTGCTTTTTGAAATATTTGAAAATCCCTATTACTTTATGTTGTTGCTTTTTGGAATGCTTGAAAACAACTTGTTGCTTTATGATGTTGCTTTTTGAATACTTGAAAAAAATTGTTATTTTATGCTGTTGCTTATTGGATCAACAACTACTGTGCACTGATAGACTTTTTTGTACTATTAATTTAATTTTTATTGTTTATAATTTATGCTACTCTTAATTAGTAGTCAGAGCACTCTATTATTGTATATAAATACATATATATAGATATTTATAATAAATATAAATATATATAATACTTATAAATATATATTTAGAACCTATAAAAATAACAATCTATGACCTAGACCTAGACCTACCCTCCCTTCCCTCTCTCTAAATCTCCAACAAACAAATTCAAAATCCAATAACTCTCTTACATCCACCCTTCTTTTTCTCTATTTTTGCAGTTATATCAAATATTAAATTTAAAAATTCATAGAATGATAAGATATTTTTACCTTAAAGTAGGAGAGTCAAGTGGAGTGGTGCTTCCATGTTCCGGTGCAAGCTGGTGTTGTTCTTTCCAAACCTGTTTACTTAGTTTAAACACATAAGTGTAAAAAAAAAACTAATAAGATAAGTAGTACCTCATGTCCCATTGGAACAGAATACTTTTTAAATTGAGCAATCTTGCAAAAATCAGTATAATAACCTACAAAAAAAATACCAAAAAGTTGATACATTTGCATCAATACATATCATTCAGTCAAAAGCACAAAAGAATAAATTCTACTTTTCGTAATAATACCTTTGGTGCAAAAAGCTTTTCATGCTTGCAAATATCAACAATGAACCGATTCCGTCCAATCGAATCTTTATATACTTCCGATCTTTAACTTACATTAACAATGGATTCTACATTTCAAAAATTTCACTTAACCAACAATGTGCTCCTTACATTTAAAGTGAATTTTACATTACAAAATCGTCATTCAACACAACCATATTGAGACAAACAAAATAAATACATAAAACCCCATCCACAAATCTTACTAAGTAATGATTATTATAGGTAGTTTTAATCAGTAACCACAATCAACACAACACAATCATGTTGAACCAACAAAAATAATTATTGTATTTCGAACCAATATCTAACCACACTTCGCTTATATGTTAAACAGCCCACCCATACACAACTATAAACGAATCCATAATAGAAATTGCAACATTTATTTGCAATCTCCTGTTACTTTATGTAGTTGATTTTTGGAATGCTTGAAAATACATGTTTACTTTATGCTGTTGCTTTTTGAAATATTTGAAAATACCTGTTACTTTATGTTGTTGCGTTTTGGAATGCTTGAAACAACTTGTTGCTTTAAGATGTTGCTTTTTGAATACTTGAAAAAATTGTTATTTTATGCTTTTGCTTTTAGGATCAACAACTACTGTGCACTGATGGACTTTTTTGTACTATTAATTTAATTTTTATTGTTTATAATTTATGTTACTCTTAATTAGTAGTCAGAGTACTCTATTATTGTATATAAATACATATATATAGATATTTATAATAAATATAAATATAAATATATATAATACTTATAAATATATATATTTAGAACCTATAAAAATAATAATCTATGACCTAGACCTAGACCTAGACCTAGACCTACCCTCCCTTCCCTCTCTCTCTAAATCTCCAACAAACAAATTCAAAATCCAATAACTCTCTTACACCCGCCCTTCTTTTTCTCTATTTTTGCAGTTATATCAAATATTAAATTTAAAAATTCATAGAATGATGAAATATTTTTACCTTGAAGTAGGAGAGTCAAGTGGAGCGGTGCTTCCCTGTTCCGATGCAAGCTGGTGTTGTTCTTTCCAAACCTGTTTACTTAGTTTAAACACATAAATGTAAAATAAAAACTAATAAGATAACCTCATGTCCCATTGGAACTGAATAGTTTTTAAATTGAGCAATCTTGCAAAAATCAGTATAATAACCTACAAAAAATTCCAAAAAAATTAATACATTTGCATCACTATATATCATTCAGTCAAAAGAACAAAAGGACAAATTCTACTTTTAATAATACCTTTGGTGCTAAAAGGCAAATATCAACAATGAACCGATTCTGTCCAATCATTCTACTTCCAAGCTGACATTAACAATGAATTCTATATTTCAAAATTTTACTTAACAATCCCAGGAACAATGTCCTCCTTACACTAGAAGTGAGTTTTACATTACGATCTTCATTCAGCACAACCTTATTGAGATAAGAAATTAAATACATGGAACCTCATCCACAATTCCTACTAAGTAATGATTATAGGTAATTTAATCAATCAACAACACAATCATGTTCAACCAACAAAAATAATTACTGAATTTCAAACCAATGTACAGAACCACACGCTGCTCATATGTTAAACAGTCCATACACAACCATAAACGAATCAATAATAGAAATAGAAACATTTGATAAGTTGTACTGCAATCACCTGTTACTTTTTGTTGTTACTTTTTGGAATGAAACATGTTGCTTTATGCTGCTTTTTGGAATTCTTGAAACAACCTGTTATCTTATGTTGTTGATTGTTGGATCAGTAACTACTATGCACTGATGGACTTTTTTGTACTACTAATTTGATTTCAATTGTTTATAATTTATGTTACTCTTAATTAGTATAGTAACACTACTCTTATTGTATATAAATACATATATGTAGATATATGTATTTACAAATATATATTACTTAGAAATATATATTTAGAACCTATTAAAATAATAATCTACGACCTAGACACCTAGACCTACCCTCTCCCTTCTCTCTCTCTCCAAATCTCCAACCTCCGAATTCAAATTCCAATACTCTCTTACAGCCACCCTTCTTTTTCTCTATATTTACAGTTATATCAAATATTAAATTTAAAAATTCATAGAATGATTAGATATTATTTACCTTAAAGTAGCAGAGGTCCAAGTGCAGTGGCAGTACCTTATGTCCCATTCTTAGAACTGAATACTTTTCAATTGAGTAATCTTGTTAAAAATCAGTATAATAAGCTACAAAAATATTCCCAAAAAGTTAATATGTTTGCATTAGTACTATATATCTTTTAGTAAAAAGCACGAAAGGACAAATCCTAATTTTAGTAATAATACCTTTGGTGCAAAAAAAATTCAAGCTTGCCAATATCAACACTGAATCGATTCCATCCAATCGAATCTCTATCTGCTTACAATCTTCAGCTTACATTAACAGTGAATTCTACATTTCAAAATTTTCACTTAACCATCCCAGGAACAATGTGCTCCTTGCACTAAAAGTAAATTCTACATTACAAAATCGTCATTCAGCATAACCATATTCAGAGAAACATGAAACCTCATCCACAAATACTACTAACTAATGATTTATAGGTAGTTTTAATCAATAACCACAATCAACACAACACTGAACCAACAAAAATAATTTTTGTATTTCAAACCAAGGTGTAGAACCAACACGCTGCTCATATGTTAAACATGCCATACACAACCATAAACGAATCCATAATAGAAATAGCAACATTTGTTATATTGTTGCTTTATGTTGTTACTTTATGCTGTTTCTTTTTGGAATGGTTGAAACATGTTGATTTATGTTGTTGCTTTTTGAAATGCTTGAAACAACATGTTACTTTATGTTGTTACTTTTTGGAATGCTTGAAACAATATGTTGTTAATTTTTGAAACAGTAGCTATTGTGCATTGATGGACTTTTTTGTACTATTAATTTGATTTATATAGTTTATAATTTATGCTACTCTTAATTAGTATAGTCAGACTACTCTTATTGTATATAAATACATATATGTAGATATTTATAATATATATATATATATATATAAATATTTATTGTATATAAATACATATATGTAGATATTTATAATAAATATATATATATATATATATTATATAAATATATATTTAGAACCTATAAAAATAATAATCTGTGACCTAGACCTACCACCCTCCATTCTCTCTCTGTCTCTCCAAATTTCCTACCTCCTCCAAATTCAAATTTCAAGACTCTATTACAGCCACGTTTCTTTTTTTCTATTTTTGCAGTTATATCAAATATTAAATTTAAAAATTCATAGAATGATAAGGATATTATTACCTTAAAGTAGCACTCAAGTGCAGGGATGATAAGGATATTATTACCTTAAAGTAGCACTCAAGTGCAGGGATGCTTCCATGTTCCGGTACAAGCTGGTGTTGTTCTTGCCAAACCTGTTCACATAAACAACAAAAAACGAAAAAAATAAAATAACAAAAATATTGAAATTTTTATTGACCTTGAATTCCAAAAGGTCAAACACTTCCTTAAATGTTGCTTAATTTGGTTATATTAGCCTGGTCAAATCTAGTTCTTTGCTTTACCAGTTTGACATGAAAGATTTTCAATATGCAATCAAATGTTACCTGCTCATGGTAATTTTCTTCTAGTCTACAGATATGTCGACTAATTTCTTCATCCCCTGTTTGTGCTAAATCAGGCTGAACAAAAAAGGAAGCAATCAAATAAAAATATTAGGGCTTTTCATACCTGCTAAAAAAGTATGAACCATGATTTTTTTTGATAAGTGAAAGAATGAAACAGAAGTATGAACCATGATATTTTTTGGATAAGTAAAAGTATGAAGCAGGATGTATATCCCTCCTTAAAAAAAATTGATGTCACTTAAAGAAGAAGAAAAAGAAAAAGAATGTCTATACCACTGGTTCTGGGAAAAATCCAATACTCTGAATCTCCACAAGTGCTCTTTCATTTATGGACATTTTGTTATACTGCTTGATCTGAAAGAAAGCCATTTTGGGAATGATCAATGCCAGATGTAATCCACATGTCTGGCCTGGACAAAATGTCCTTATCTGATTGATTATGCTCCAGTTCACTATAGGATCTTCCACTAGCGGGTATCCTATATCCACTAAAAGCAGTACGTCCAGCAATCTCAAAGCTTTGTAATGAACGGTGATTGAAAGCACCAGATTCTATGTCTCCGTCCAGCTCACATTCAGATCCATAAATATTGAATTCAAGTTCTTCACTGCTACTACAGCAAGGCTCTTCATTTAAGTGGAATTTAGAGCAGCAAGAAGTATTTGGCAAAGGGGAATTTCAGTGGACACCCCTGGTCCTGAGGCTATATGTTCTGGACTAAGTTCAGCATACTTTGTTTCAGCCACGTCTCTCGTCCGTTCAATCATACCAATTCCATTATATACCAAGCTATCTAAAGGTGCTGGGTTTGGTGTTGCTGCAGTGCTATGCAGATTTCCCTATAAGAAAACAAATTCGGAATTTTTTTAATATGATCAATTCAAAGATGTTTAATTGATAAAAAATAGTGCATGCTAATTCAACATTTTGATGACTGGTTTGGTAGCAAGAATAGTGCATGCTAATTCAACATTTTGATGACTGGTTTGGTAGAAAGATGGCAAACAAAGTAAAGGCTTGAGTTTCATATGAAAAGGAGGAAATATATCTCTTCCATGCAAAGGGAAGCTTTTCCCCTCCTTGTGTTAGTTTGAGCATCATAAAAACAAGAAATGGTTTTTTTCTTGATAATCAAAAATGGAAATGGAAAAAAAAGAGAGTGACAACTATGAGGACTTTAATCTCAGAGGAAATGTAGAAAGCCTGATGGAAAGAGTGATCCCTGCTAACTTATCATAGTATAGGCTCGTATAGGCTCGTATGGAAAGAGTGATCCCTGCTAACTTATCATAGTATAGGCTCGTATATAGCCTAATGCAAGTCCAATTGCATCACTTATAAGTGGGGGAAAGAGTGAAATTACAATCTCTTCTGGAATGGAAGACCTCCATCCACTGACTACAAGACTGCAGCCTATCACCCAAGCTTGCCACATGGTCAGATAAATGAGTCCCTTCCCTCTTCACATGATAAATTTGAACTCAACATATATTGAGAAATGTTTTATCAGGATTAAACATAGGAGCCAAGGTTCTTGATTATTACTATTTATTGGATATTTGATATGATAACATTTTCATATTCTTCCAATAAGATGGAAGGAGAAAGGAAATAGTTCTTTTACTTATTTCAATAATTTCACTTCGGTCATGTATAATCTTTTTCCTTCGTGACATTCTTATGTATTCCTTGTGTTTATGGAATGTATCTGGAGTTAAGAACTTGAGATCATTTTATCTGTAGTTGTCCTTATTGTTGTTGTTGTTTTATATCTTGTGTGAGACATGTGCTTTGTGATATTCCTTGTTGCATCTTCTCGTTCTCTTTTTAATTATCATTCACGATACATTTTGGTAACTAAAAGGCTTACTTTGTTGAGGAATAATTCCAACAATGTAGATCCTGCCAACACTACCTGTCATATGAAAACCTCCTATCTCACTTGAAGTGGCATAAAAATATGTAAAGTGATGCATTTTGTGTACTAGCCCGCTTCCCAGATATTGCTCTCATATGGATATACTCATACCAACACAAATTAATGATATTGAATAATTCATAATAACTGCAGAAAATTTACAATAAGACTCGCTAATATATTTCGAATGTATGTGCAAGTTATTATTATTTTTTGCAATGAACTAAAGAAAAAAATAAAGAACTTCACCTGCTGCTTTAAAAAGGCCACGTCAACATCAGAAATAAAACCAAATAAGGGCTCTATCTGTCTCCAAAATGAGCTTGAAAAGGCATAAGCTACAATAATAGTGATATAAATCAGTAACACGCATGACTTAATCTTCAAAAGTAAATTAATATAATCTAAGAGAGAACAGTACTAGGATTAGTAACAGCATTTGCAGCAGCCAACAACTCTTCATGCCCATCATCTGAACCAACTAAGAAAAATAACAATAGTGATCAAAGATCAAGAAAAACAAATAATCACAAAGACAATATTAGTAGTATTGGAGTGCAAGTACCAGGAAAATCCGCTGCAGCATTTACTGTAGTATGCTTCTGACGTGTACAAGCCTTGCGGTCCTCGAGTTTCCTAGTTGGTGGTCGTCCTGTTTTGCTGTGAATATTCCATAAAATTATAAGATGTTTAATCAGTATAAACCAAGTTCATGAGAACAAAATAAGAGGACAGCTATTGAAAGACCCAAAAAGATGGGAAGGGAAAAAAATATTCCAACCTCTCTATCTTAACAAAACCAAGTTTATCAGTTCTAAGCTGCTTTGCAGTTCCCATATTTCCATGCTTTTCAATGGTCACTGGTATGAGAGACCTTGTGGAAGTCAAATCTCGTCCAGTCCTCCCTTGCCTTCGAATGCCATCTCCAAGGTGATGCATGGTCATCCCCCACTAGCCACTTTATTCTTCCTTGGTGGCAGGACAAAAGTTGATACTTTTTGAGCATTCAGCCCAGATTTATCATCTATCACATCAGATTTCTTGCCCTTATCTTTAGACTTAACTTCAGCTGCCCCAGACTCCTCGCTTTCTGATAATGCAGTTGATGGGAAATGGTCCCCTTTTAATTTAACCTGCTGAGGAGAATTTCCAGACAAGCGCCTTGGAAATCCTGATCCATTTTCGTTACCCGCGACATCAGATTTGGTATCTAAAGAAAAGGTTTCATCATTACTTGAAACAAAGGGGATGAAATTTGTTCTTCTTGCTGTTCGGGACATCTTCTGAGGTCTATGACTAGCGTTTCTGATTGTTAGCCCCAACAGCAGCCGGATTCTTGCTTGTACAATGAAAAAGCTCCCAATCACTACCAGCAGTTGCCCTTTGAATCACTGGGGACAACTTAGGAACAAAGCCTGAACCTGATCGTGGAGCCCGAGCAGCTGCATTTAATTTTGCGCTTGAAGTAGGACTAGCTGAACTGAATTCCTCCCGGGTATTTGTTGTCCTGGAAATACAGGAAACAAAGAAAATATAAGTAATACAGACTGATCCTACTTCATTAGCAAAGAAAAATAAATATGAGAACGGGTAACAACAAAGGGACTGGCAAAGCTAAAGCCATTCTAACAGCTAATAAGTGCAAGGCTCTAGAAGAAAAGTAATAATCAAAGTAAAAAACATCAGTTGTGGCGATAAAATAGACAATAAAAAGGAATAGTATTTACAATGAGGATACTTTACATACTTTGTTAACAACTCTGGAATTAACCCTTTCCTTGTCGGCATTAGTAGTTCGGTCTCTTCTCTCATGGGGAGCAGGACTATTATCTTGCTCAGACCTAGGGATGGAAGAACACATGCCCAAGCTGGTATGATGTGAAGTTCCATAAGCCTTTACAACTCCAACAATTCCATTAATGGCTCCTGGCCTACAGCAGAATATAAGCAGGATCGTTGCATAAATATTCAATTCTTTCAGGTATATTTGTTGAGAAGTAAAATGATCTTTAAGTTTTCACATAAATTTGGAAAATATCCAACATTTTTTGAAAAGTACAATGATCTTTAATATCTAACCTTTCCTGATTTGTTGTTACTTTCAGAGTCATGTGCAAAATGGTACTCACTTTGGTTGATAAATGAGAAAAGGTATTCTGAGGCTTTCTAAAACAAAAGGCAAAAAAAATATAAAGAGAATGTGGAAGTCCAAAAAGAAAATCACAAAAACATGGTCATGGATCATATAACGGCTGCCGCTAGGTGCAATGGTGAACGTTCAACTGATAAACTGGGGCACATGTCTTATGTTTTTCAATCTTTTGGATTTCATGCTCTAAGTCTATATACTGCCTCTTGGAGGTAAGAAATCAGACTTAAGTTTATTTCCAAAGGCTCCAAGAACCCTGTATTTTACGGAACCACAACATATATAGCAGCCTTCTTTAAAAGACTAAAAGAAACTGCTTTTATATCTAAACTAACTAACTCAATCTATAAATTTTTACCAAATTACAAATATAACCGATTACTATGCCTAATCCCACATCTTTATTTAACAAGCTAGCCATAATCTCTAAATTTCTAACAGACATTCTTTTTTCCTAACACTAGATGAAGATATAAGCAATTAAAAAGAAACGATCAGATTGCTTAGCAACCAGTCCAAGGTGACCCAGAAAATACGTTAATGGATAAGTTAATTATGACATTGAGGGTAAACATACTGTGCGGACATAATGAAAACTCCTTAAAACTATTTTCAGTAGACAAGTATTAAAATAGACTCCAATCCAAAAAAGGAAAAACTCAAAGAACACAACATGGATTGAATAAAATAACCTTTATAACGAACCCTCTCTTTAGACATTATTACAATAAGGAAACTTTTTAGCTAAATCTAAACCACCTGATGTGTCCTGTTTTAGAGATGTCAACATAAACAGGAATAAAAATGAACATTCCACCACCGTTGCACCACATCAATAAAGAAATTAACTACACGAAATCAATATTTTGCTACTCAGCAAAAAAAAACTCAAACACACAGACACACACATATATATATATAAAATATAGAGAAAGAGAGAGTAAACCATGTGATCAGGAAAAAAATTCAAATAACTTGCTTTATTTTGGATATCAAAAATTATCAATTCACCAAAACAAGAATTTATGTAACACATCATGTATAGAATAGAAACAACCCAAAGAAGGAGCCCACAAATAAAAACCAATATATGAAAATTTTCGGTACTCCACAGAAAAGGAAAAACTCAAAGAACACAACATGGATTGAATAAAATAACCCTTGTAATGAACCAGCAAATCAAAACCAAGATACAAGCAGATAGTAATAAAACAAACTCCACAGAAAAGAAAATATTCAAATGAATTACTTTCTCTTGATATCAAAATTTTAAGCATCAGTATACACCAATTTACAAAACACGACATGGACAGAGAAGATGTAATTGTAGAATAATCAAAAGAAATCAAAGACCCAATAGGACAATCATTACAAAAATTAAATTAAAAAATATGTAAAAGAATACAACCAGATAATAATTAAACTAACTCCACAGAGAAGAAAAAATTGAAATGAATTTCTGTCTCTTGATATCAAAATTTTAGCATCAATATACACCAAAAAATAGGGTTTACTGAACACACGTGAATAGAAAATATGTAAGTGTATAATAGAAAATATCTAAGTGTAGGATAATCAAAAGAAAGAGAAGCCCCAATAATCACTATAAACAATAATTACAAAAGATGTAAAAGAATTTAGAGAACCCTAGAACGCAAGAGAAACCGAACAAACTCCACATACAAGAAAATATCAAAATGAATTACTTTCTCTTGAAATCAAAATTAAGAATCAATAAACGCCAAATACTAGGGTTTACAGAACACAGTATGGATGGAGAAGACGTAATTGTAGAATAATCAAAAGAAATTGAAGATCCAACACAAGAAAACATCTAATTGAATTAAAAGAACCCTAGAGCACAATTAAAACCGAACCTCTGATTTGTCGAACATTGGTCTCGAATCAATTACAAAACACATTGAATCAGCGCAAGAACTCCGTCGTTCATCCGCCTCTGTAAGTAACCGCTACTATGATCTCTATTTTGCTCTCTCAGATGAAATTCAAATACAGAGAATTGAAATTGAAATACTGTATATAACACATGCATTTTAAAGCCTAACGGTCTTATTCTTTTCAAAATATGGCCGTAGGATCTGTTCCAATTTCAAAATATGGCCGTAGGATCTCCCTATATTGGCGTTTGTCTGGCCTATTGTTGGTTCAGTAATAAATGGAATACAAAAAAAATAATAAATAGGAGAAAATAACATTAAGTTTGACAGAGTAGATAATTTAGAGAGTTGTTATTTTTCATAAGAAAATTTTGATATTTACACAAAATCTTACTTACATGAATGTGAATGGTATTTACTATTCATGTTCGGAGGGTCTTAGTGAAATTATAAAACTCACTTGTGAAAATATAAGTTTTCATATTTTATTTTAAATTATTTTATATCAGATTATTTAAAGTATACGTGATATATTTATAAATATGTATATTTAATTTTCTATTTGTTAATCCCACAACATTTACAAATGTATCTCTTATTAATTTAAGTTTTCTCATTTTGAACGATTTTTTAGATAAGGTTCCCAATTTTATGTCATACTAAATGTTATCTATTTGTAAACTGATATTTTCGCATAATTTTTTGATATTTTCACATAAAAATCATTACTATAAATCCTAAATCGTCGCAATATATCTATAGCGACACTTTTCATATGAAAATATCAAAAAATCATGTGAAAATATTAACTTTCTATCTATTTATGGGATCCAGCAGTTTCATGTGTGTATATGAGTATTATATGACCTAAAATTATGTGATAATAGCATCCTTTTTTTGTCAAAGTCATGATCGGGGAGATAACACGTCACATCACACAAGTGTTGGTTTCAGTGATCTAATAAGTGGTCGAATCGTTATTGACCCAAAAACGTTATTAATATATAAAAATATATATTATTAATAATTAATAAAATTTTAAAAAATCTCATTTGTTATGAACTATAATATAATAAAATTGAGCTACAATATTATTAAAAGTGGTTAATTTTAATATTAAAAAAATTGGTACAAAAAAAAACTGGTTCACTAGGTCATTTAATTGGTTTTACCACCGGTTGGACAGGTGGTCAACCGGCTGGACCGGTGGTCAATTGATTTTTGACCAAATCAATAAAATCGGACTAGAGTGCCGACCGATTCCAATTGTTACCGGTTGAACCGGCGATCATGGATAGGAGTATCCCCCTCAGCTATTTACTCCTTAACTTAGTATGTCGTGATTTGATCTCAAAATCAAATTATATTTTTAATTTTAAAACGGATGGAGTATTATATATAATGTTCTTAAAATTTACAATTTAAATAATAAATGTTAAAATCTATATATTTTACTTAATACTAATATTTAAGTTAAGTTTACTAAATTTAAGAGAGAAATTATTATATTTTTGTCAGGTTTATTGTACATGTGTATTAGTTTAATTATATTATGCTTCTTAAATTTTGTAAAAAGTATAATTAAGACATTTTTTGTGAACAGAGAAAATATGTAGTAATAATTTATATGTGTTAACGCCAAGATCCCAATCGATCTCCCCTGCTCTCGGAGAATTTCTGGGCACCTCTGAAGCCTCTCGCACCGATGTCGTTAAGAAAATCTGAGAACATATCAAGCTCATCTGCTGCTACTCCTAGATTTGAGATTTTTTGGACTAGTGGGTTTTTGTTTTTGAAGATCTTATGAGATTTAGAAAATTAGAAGGGGGTTTTGAAATTAACACTATAAACTTAGCCCATGTACTTAATTACATAGAAGTGAATAAACCCATATTTTCTGATGGAATCAAATAAGTGGTTTGAATTGATTTTATGGGTTGAAGATGAATAAGAGGACAAAATTTTATGGGTTGAAGATGAAGAAGAGGAAAGAGAGAAAAATCCACGTTGGAAGCCATATCATCATTTAATTGTTTTTTAATGTTTTTTTAAAAGCCAAGTATGAAAATAGAAGTTAGGATTTAACGTCCGTCCAATTTTTTGGAGACAGAATGACCTAATTAAGAAATTTTTAAAAAGTTTAGTTGGTTAATTATACTTTTTTAAAGTATAGTGGCTCAATGCTTACAACTCGATAAAACAGTGGTAAAAGGTGGTTTTTGCCCTTTTTAAATTGAGCAATCTTGCAAAATCAATATAATAACCTACAAAAAAATTCCCAAAAAGTTAATACATTTGCATCAATACTATTTATCATTCAGTCAAAAGCAAAAAAGGACAAATTCTAATTTTAGTAATAATACTTTTGGTGCAAAAAGCTTTTCATGCTTGTAAATATTAACAATGAACTGATTCCGTCCAATCGAATCTCTATATACTTCTAATCTTCAACTTACAGTAACAGTGAATTCTTTCAAAAATTTCACTTAACCATCACAAGAACAATGTGCGCCTTAAATTAAAAGTGAATTTTACATTACAAAATCTTCATTTAACACAACCATATTGAGACATACAAATTAAATACATAAAACCTCATCCACAATTCTTACTAAGTAATGATTATTATTAGACCTGGCAAAAGAAGCCCGGGCTCGCGGGCCGGCCCGGCCTGCCCGGAAAAAAGCGGGCTATGGGCTTTATAATTTAAGCCCATGTAAAGCTGGGCCATTTTGGCCCGGCCCGTGGCCCGTTCATGAGTTTTTTTTTTTAAAGCAATGATGCTTGTGAGGGTTGAACACAAGACCTCCAACTTATTAAATAAGAGTTAAACCAACTGAGCTACAACAACTACTTCTTTTTATAATTTTTTTTAAATAATCAAAAAGAAGTTAGCAAAACAATAATGTTTGAAATATTTCTTTTATACACATCATATGCCATGTGTGATGACAACTCATCCTTAGTTAACCATGGTCTAGTTTTAAGGGCATTTTTTGCCCAATTATTAGAATTCCAAAGTTTTTTTGTGAAATAAAAAGAGCTCATGGGTTATATTGAAAAAAAGTGTAGAGTTCAAGGGGTTTTTTGGGTCATTACGTATACATATACATACATATATATATATATATATATATATATTAGATCATCGGATGGACGTTCACGATTTATTATAAGAATAATCTTAATTTGACAACGAATCAGTCTGATATATGTATGTTAACAATGTTAAAAAATTAGGCAAATTGAGCATGTGATGTGGAGCTTTCTGTTGGAATTCAATGAATTTCCAAGCAAACTTGCATGTTTTAAATTCCTCGTACAACTTTATTTTAAATTTGGAACCCATAAGAGATTAAAAATAATAATTTTGATGAGATTCATGAATATGGCAAAATGTCTTTTTGTGGTGCACCAGTTGAATTTTACACCATAGAGATTCATGAATTGTTCTAATTTCCTCATCTTAAAGTCAACTTGCGTAATCCATATTCATACAAAATTACAAATGATAAATCCTACTCCCTCCGCTCCTAAAAAAAGAGTCCATTTGCCTTTATTTTGTTCCAAAAAAAGAGTTCGATTTGTTTTGATTGTAGCATTAACAAACATCCTTAACTCATGAAGCTAAGGGAACTTGAATTTTGCAAAATTATGACATAAAAAGATTGTGTAAAATAAATTTTGCAAAACAAAAAAAAAAGGGCAAAAGCCCGCGTGCCGGCCCGGCCCGGCCCGGGTTGGGCCACGGGCCGTAGTTTTTCAATCCATAAAAAGCCGGACTGTTTTGGCCCGGCACAAAAATGGCCCGGCCCGCCCGTTTGCCAAGTCTAATTATTATAGGTAGTTTTAATCAGTAACCACATTCAACACGACACAATCATGCTGAACCAACAAAAATAATTATTGTATTTCAAATCAATGTCTAACCACACTTTGCTCATATGTTAAACAACCAATACACAAACCATAAACGAATCCATAATAGAAATAGCAACATTTGTTTGCAATCACTTATTACTTTATGTAGTTGATATTTGGAATGCATGAAAATACCTAATACTTTATGCTATTGCTTTTTGAAATATTTGAAAATACTTGTTACTTTATGTTGTTGCTTTTTGGAATGTTTGAAACAACTTGTTGCTTTATGCTGTTGCTTTTTTGAAAACTTGAAAAAACTGTTATTTTATGTTGTTGCTTTTTGGATCAACAACTACTGTGCAGTGATGGACTTTTTTGTCCTATTAATTTGATTGTTATTGTTTATAATTTATGCTACTTTTAATTAGTAGTCAGAGTACTCTATTATTGTATATAAATACAAATATATAGATATTTAAAATAAATATAAATATATATTTAGAACCTATAAAAAAATAATCTATGACCTAGACCTACCCTCCCTTCCCTCTCTCCAAATCTCAACCTCCAAATTCAAAATCCAATACCCAATACCCCTCTTACATCCACCCTTCTTTTTCTCTATTTTTCCAGTTATATGAAATATTAAATTTAAAAATTTATAGAATGATAAGATATTTTTACCTTATAGTAGGAGAGTCAAGTGGAGCGGTGCTTCCATGTTCCGGTACAAGTTGGTGTTGTTCTTTCCAAACCTGTTTACTCAGTTTAAACACATAATTGTAAAAAAAAACTAATAAGATAAGTAGTACCTCATGTCCCATTGGAACTGAACACTTTTTAAATTAAGCAATCTTGCAAAAATAGTATAATAACCTACAAAAAAATTCACCAAAATTTAATACATTTGCATCAATACTATATATCATTCAGTTAAAAACACAAAAGGACAAATTCTACTTTTAGTAATAATACCTTTGGTGCAAAAAGCTTTTCATGCTTGCAAATATCAACAATGAACCGATTCCGTCTAATCGAATCTCTATATACTTCCAATCTTCAGCTTACATTAACAGTGAATTCTACATTTCAAAAATTTCATTTAACCATCCCATGAACAATGTGCTCTTTACATTAAAAGTGAATTTTAAATTACAAAATTTTCATTCAACACAACCATATTGAGACAAACAAATTAAATACATAAAACCTCATCCACAATTATTACTAAGTAATGATTATTATAGGTAGATTTAATCAGTAACCGCAATCAACACGACACAATCATGCTGAACCAACAAAAATAATTATTGTATTTCAAACCAATGTCTAACCACACTTTGCTCATATGTTAATCAACCCATACACAACCATAAACGAATCCATAATAAAAATAGCAACATTTGTTTTCAATCACCTGTTACTTTATGTAGTTGATTTTTGGAATGCTTGAAAATACTTGTTTACTTTATGTTGTTGCTTTTTTGAAATATTTGAAAATACCTGTTACTTTATGTTGTTGCTTTTTGGAATGCTTGAAACTTGTTGGTTTATGTTGTTCCTTTTTTGAATACTTGAAAAAACTATTATTTTATGCTGTTGCTTTTTGGATCAACAACTATTGCGCACTGATGGACTTTTTTGAACTATTAATTTGATTTTTATTGTTTATAATTTATGCTACTCTTAATTAATAGTCAAAGTACTCTATTATTGTACATATATATATAGATATTTATAATAAATATAAATATAAATATATATACAATACTTATAAATATATATTTAGAACTTATAAAAATAATAATCTATGATCTAGACCTACCCTCCCTTCCCTCTCTCTCCAAATCTCCAACCTCCAACCTCCAAATTCAAAATCCAATAACTCTCTTACATCCACCCATCTTTTATATCAAATATTAAATTTAAAATTTTATAAAATGATAAGATATTTTTACCTTAAAGTAGGAGAGTCAAGTGGAACGGTACTTCCATGTTCAGGTACAAGCTGGTGTTGGTCTTTCCAAACCTGTTTACTCAGTTTAAACTCAGAAGTGTAAAAAAAATATAAGATAAGTAGTACCTCATGTCCCATTAGAACTGAATACTTTTTAAATTGAGAAATCTTGCAAAAAGCAATACAATAACCTACAAAAAAATTCCCAAAAAGTTAATACATTTGCATCAATACTATATATAATTCGGTCAAAAGCACAAAAGGACAAATTCTATTTTTAGTAATAATACCTTTGGTGCAAAAAGCTTTTCATGCTTGCAAATATCAACAATGAACCGATTCTGTCTAATTGAATCTCTATATACGTCCAATCTTCAACTTACATTAACAGTGAATTCTACATTTCAAAATTTTCACTTAACTATCCCAATAACAATATGCTCCTTACATTAAAAGTGAATTTTACATTACAAAATCTTCATTCAACACAACCATATTGAGACAAACAAAATAAATACATAAAACCTCATCTACAATTCTTACTAAGTAATGATTATTATAAGTCATTTTAATCAGTAACAACAATCAACACAACACAATCATGCTGAACCAACAAATAATTATTGTATTTCAAACCAATGCCTAACCACACTTTGCACATATGTTAAACAACCCATACACAACCATAAACGAATCCATAATAGAAATAGCAACATTTGTTTGCAATCACATGTTACTTTATATTGTTGATTTTACTTTATGCTGTTGCATTTTAAATACATGTTGCTTTATACTGTTACTTTTTGGAATGCTTGAAACAACTTGTTGCTTTATGCGGTTGCTTTTTTGAATACTTGAAAAAAATGTTATTTTATGTTGTTGCTATTTGGATTAACAGCTACTGTGCACTGATGATCTTTTTTGTAGTATTAATTTGATTTTTATTGTTTATTATTTACGCTACTCTTAATTAGTAGTTAGAGTACTCTACTATTGTATATAAATATATATATATATATATATATATATATATATTTATAATAAATATAAATATATATTAAAACCTATAAAAATAATAATATATGACCTAGACTTAGAGACCTACCCTCCCTTCCCTCTCCAACCTCCAAATTCAAAATTCAATAACTCTCTTACATCCACCCCTTTTTTTCTCTATTTTGGCAGTTTTATCAAATATTAAGTTTAAAAATTCATAGAATGATAAGATATTTTTACCTTAAAATAGGAGAGTCAAGTGAAGCAGCGCTTCCATGGTCCGGTACAAGCTGGTGTTGTTCTTTTCAAACCTGTTTACTCAGTTTAAACACATAAGTATAAAAAAAACTGTTAAGATAAGTAGTACCTCATGTCCCATTGGAACTGAATATTTTTTAAATTGAGCAATCTTGAAAAAATCAATAAAATAACCTACAAAAAAAATTCCCAAAAAGTTAATACATTTGCATCAATACTATATATCATCCAGTCAAAAGCACAAAAGAACAAATTCTACTTTTAGTAATAATACCTTTGGTGCAAAAAGCTTTTCATGCTTGCAAATATCAACAATGAACCGATTCCATCTAATCGAATCTCTATATACTTTCAATCTTCAACTTACATTAACAGTAAATTCTACATTTAAAAAATTTCACTTGACAATCCCAGGAACAATGTGCTCTTTACATTAAAAGTGAATTTTACATTACAAAATATTCATTCAACACAACCATATTGAGGCAAACAAATTAAATACATAAAACCACATCCACAATTCTTACTAAGTAATGATTATTATAGGTAGTTTTAATCGGTAACCACAATCAACACAACACAATCATGCTGAACCAACAAATAATTATTGTATTTCAAACCAATGCCTAACCACACTTTGCACATATATTAAACAACCCATACACAACCATAAACGAATCCATAATAGAAATAGCGACATTTGTTTGCAATCACATGTTACTTTATGTAGTTGATTTTTGGAATGTTTGAAAATACCTGTTACTTTATAATGTTGCTTTTTGAAATGCTTGAAACAACTTGTTGTTTTATGCTGTTGCTTCTTTGAATACTTGAAAAAACAGCTATTTTATGCTGTTGCTTTTTGGATTAACAGCTACTGTGCACTGATGGACTTTTTTGTAGTATTAATTAGATTTTTATTGTTTATAATTTACGCTACTCTTAATTAGTAGTCAGAGTACTCTATTATTGTATATAAATACATATATACAGATATTTATAATAAATATAAATATAAATATATACTTAGAACCTATAAAAATAATGATTTATGACCTAGACCTAGAGACCCCCCCTTCCTCCCTTCCCTCTCTCCAAATCTCCAACCTCCAAAATCAAAATTCAATAACTCTTACATCCACCCTCCTTTTTCTCTATTTTTGCAGTTATATCAAATATTAAATTTAAAAATTCATAGAATGATAAGATATTTTTACCTTAAAGTAGGAAAGTCAAGTGGAGCAGTGCTTCCATGTTCCGGTGGAAGCTGGTGTTGTTCTTTCCAAACCTATTTACTCAGTTTAAACACATAACTGTAAAAAAAAACTAATAAGATAAGTAGTACCTCATGTCCTATTGGAACTGAATACTTTTTAAATTGAGTCATCTTGCAAAAATCAGTATAATAACCTACAAAAAAAATCCCAAAAAGTTGATACATTTGCATCAATACTATATATCATTCAGGCGAAAGCACAAAAGAACAAATTCTATTTTTAGTAATAATACCTTTGGTGCAAAAAGCTTTTCATGCTTGCAAATATCAATTCTGAACCGATTCCGTCCAATCGAATCTTTATATACTTCCGATCTTCAACTTACATTAACAATGGATTCTACATTTTAAAAATTTCACTTACCATCCCAAGAACAATGTGCTCCTTACATTAAAAGTGAATTTTACATTACAAAATCTTCATTCAACACAAGCATATTGAGACAAACAAAATAAATACATAAAACCTCATCACAATTCTTTCTAAGTAATGATTATTATAGATAGTTTTAATCAGTAACCACAATCAACATAACACAATCATGTTGAACCAACAAAAATAATTATTGTATTTCAAACCAAAGTCTAACCACACTTTGCTCATATGTTAAACAACCCATACACAACCATAAACGAATCCATAATAGAAATTGCAACATTTATTTGCAATCACTTGTTACTTTATGTAGTTGATTTTTGGAATGCTTGAAAATACATGTTTACTTTATGTTGTTGCTTTTTGAAATATTTGAAAATCCCTATTACTTTATGTTGTTGCTTTTTGGAATGCTTGAAAACAACTTGTTGCTTTATGATGTTGCTTTTTGAATACTTGAAAAAAATTGTTATTTTATGCTGTTGCTTATTGGATCAACAACTACTGTGCACTGATAGACTTTTTTGTACTATTAATTTAATTTTTATTGTTTATAATTTATGCTACTCTTAATTAGTAGTCAGAGCACTCTATTATTGTATATAAATACATATATATAGATATTTATAATAAATATAAATATATATAATACTTATAAATATATATTTAGAACCTATAAAAATAACAATCTATGACCTAGACCTAGACCTACCCTCCCTTCCCTCTCTCTAAATCTCCAACAAACAAATTCAAAATCCAATAACTCTCTTACATCCACCCTTCTTTTTCTCTATTTTTGCAGTTATATCAAATATTAAATTTAAAAATTCATAGAATGATAAGATATTTTTACCTTAAAGTAGGAGAGTCAAGTGGAGTGGTGCTTCCATGTTCCGGTGCAAGCTGGTGTTGTTCTTTCCAAACCTGTTTACTTAGTTTAAACACATAAGTGTAAAAAAAAAACTAATAAGATAAGTAGTACCTCATGTCCCATTGGAACAGAATACTTTTTAAATTGAGCAATCTTGCAAAAATCAGTATAATAACCTACAAAAAAAATACCAAAAAGTTGATACATTTGCATCAATACATATCATTCAGTCAAAAGCACAAAAGAATAAATTCTACTTTTCGTAATAATACCTTTGGTGCAAAAAGCTTTTCATGCTTGCAAATATCAACAATGAACCGATTCCGTCCAATCGAATCTTTATATACTTCCGATCTTTAACTTACATTAACAATGGATTCTACATTTCAAAAATTTCACTTAACCAACAATGTGCTCCTTACATTTAAAGTGAATTTTACATTACAAAATCTTCATTCAACACAACCATATTGAGACAAACAAAATAAATACATAAAACCCCATCCACAAATCTTACTAAGTAATGATTATTATAGGTAGTTTTAATCAGTAACCACAATCAACACAACACAATCATGTTGAACCAACAAAAATAATTATTGTATTTCGAACCAATATCTAACCACACTTCGCTTATATGTTAAACAGCCCATACACAACTATAAACGAATCCATAATAGAAATTGCAACATTTATTTGCAATCTCCTGTTACTTTATGTAGTTGATTTTTGGAATGCTTGAAAATACATGTTTACTTTATGCTGTTGCTTTTTGAAATATTTGAAAATACCTGTTACTTTATGTTGTTGCGTTTTGGAATGCTTGAAACAACTTGTTGCTTTAAGATGTTGCTTTTTGAATACTTGAAAAAATTGTTATTTTATGCTTTTGCTTTTAGGATCAACAACTACTGTGCACTGATGGACTTTTTTGTACTATTAATTTAATTTTTATTGTTTATAATTTATGTTACTCTTAATTAGTAGTCAGAGTACTCTATTATTGTATATAAATACATATATATAGATATTTATAATAAATATAAATATAAATATATATAATACTTATAAATATATATATTTAGAACCTATAAAAATAATAATCTATGACCTAGACCTAGACCTAGACCTAGACCTAGACCTACCCTCCCTTCCCTCTCTCTCTAAATCTCCAACAAACAAATTCAAAATCCAATAACTCTCTTACACCCGCCCTTCTTTTTCTCTATTTTTGCAGTTATATCAAATATTAAATTTAAAAATTCATAGAATGATGAAATATTTTTACCTTGAAGTAGGAGAGTCAAGTGGAGCGGTGCTTCCCTGTTCCGATGCAAGCTGGTGTTGTTCTTTCCAAACCTGTTTACTTAGTTTAAACACATAAATGTAAAATAAAAACTAATAAGATAACCTCATGTCCCATTGGAACTGAATAGTTTTTAAATTGAGCAATCTTGCAAAAATCAGTATAATAACCTACAAAAAATTCCAAAAAAATTAATACATTTGCATCACTATATATCATTCAGTCAAAAGAACAAAAGGACAAATTCTACTTTTAATAATACCTTTGGTGCTAAAAGGCAAATATCAACAATGAACCGATTCTGTCCAATCATTCTACTTCCAAGCTGACATTAACAATGAATTCTATATTTCAAAATTTTACTTAACAATCCCAGGAACAATGTCCTCCTTACACTAGAAGTGAGTTTTACATTACGATCTTCATTCAGCACAACCTTATTGAGATAAGAAATTAAATACATGGAACCTCATCCACAATTCCTACTAAGTAATGATTATAGGTAATTTAATCAATCAACAACACAATCATGTTCAACCAACAAAAATAATTACTGAATTTCAAACCAATGTACAGAACCACACGCTGCTCATATGTTAAACAGTCCATACACAACCATAAACGAATCAATAATAGAAATAGAAACATTTGATAAGTTGTACTGCAATCACCTGTTACTTTTTGTTGTTACTTTTTGGAATGAAACATGTTGCTTTATGCTGCTTTTTGGAATTCTTGAAACAACCTGTTATCTTATGTTGTTGATTGTTGGATCAGTAACTACTATGCACTGATGGACTTTTTTGTACTACTAATTTGATTTCAATTGTTTATAATTTATGTTACTCTTAATTAGTATAGTAACACTACTCTTATTGTATATAAATACATATATGTAGATATATGTATTTACAAATATATATTACTTAGAAATATATATTTAGAACCTATTAAAATAATAATCTACGACCTAGACACCTAGACCTACCCTCTCCCTTCTCTCTCTCTCCAAATCTCCAACCTCCGAATTCAAATTCCAATACTCTCTTACAGCCACCCTTCTTTTTCTCTATATTTACAGTTATATCAAATATTAAATTTAAAAATTCATAGAATGATTAGATATTATTTACCTTAAAGTAGCAGAGGTCCAAGTGCAGTGGCAGTACCTTATGTCCCATTCTTAGAACTGAATACTTTTCAATTGAGTAATCTTGTTAAAAATCAGTATAATAAGCTACAAAAATATTCCCAAAAAGTTAATATGTTTGCATTAGTACTATATATCTTTTAGTAAAAAGCACGAAAGGACAAATCCTAATTTTAGTAATAATACCTTTGGTGCAAAAAAAATTCAAGCTTGCCAATATCAACACTGAATCGATTCCATCCAATCGAATCTCTATCTGCTTACAATCTTCAGCTTACATTAACAGTGAATTCTACATTTCAAAATTTTCACTTAACCATCCCAGGAACAATGTGCTCCTTGCACTAAAAGTAAATTCTACATTACAAAATCGTCATTCAGCATAACCATATTCAGAGAAACATGAAACCTCATCCACAAATACTACTAACTAATGATTTATAGGTAGTTTTAATCAATAACCACAATCAACACAACACTGAACCAACAAAAATAATTTTTGTATTTCAAACCAAGGTGTAGAACCAACACGCTGCTCATATGTTAAACATGCCATACACAACCATAAACGAATCCATAATAGAAATAGCAACATTTGTTATATTGTTGCTTTATGTTGTTACTTTATGCTGTTTCTTTTTGGAATGGTTGAAACATGTTGATTTATGTTGTTGCTTTTTGAAATGCTTGAAACAACATGTTACTTTATGTTGTTACTTTTTGGAATGCTTGAAACAATATGTTGTTAATTTTTGAAACAGTAGCTATTGTGCATTGATGGACTTTTTTGTACTATTAATTTGATTTATATAGTTTATAATTTATGCTACTCTTAATTAGTATAGTCAGACTACTCTTATTGTATATAAATACATATATGTAGATATTTATAATATATATATATATATAAATATTTATTGTATATAAATACATATATGTAGATATTTATAATAAATATATATATATATATATTATATAAATATATATTTAGAACCTATAAAAATAATAATCTGTGACCTAGACCTACCACCCTCCATTCTCTCTCTGTCTCTCCAAATTTCCTACCTCCTCCAAATTCAAATTTCAAGACTCTATTACAGCCACGTTTCTTTTTTTCTATTTTTGCAGTTATATCAAATATTAAATTTAAAAATTCATAGAATGATAAGGATATTATTACCTTAAAGTAGCACTCAAGTGCAGGGATGATAAGGATATTATTACCTTAAAGTAGCACTCAAGTGCAGGGATGCTTCCATGTTCCGGTACAAGCTGGTGTTGTTCTTGCCAAACCTGTTCACATAAACAACAAAAAACGAAAAAAATAAAATAACAAAAATATTGAAATTTTTATTGACCTTGAATTCCAAAAGGTCAAACACTTCCTTAAATGTTGCTTAATTTGGTTATATTAGCCTGGTCAAATCTAGTTCTTTGCTTTACCAGTTTGACATGAAAGATTTTCAATATGCAATCAAATGTTACCTGCTCATGGTAATTTTCTTCTAGTCTACAGATATGTCGACTAATTTCTTCATCCCCTGTTTGTGCTAAATCAGGCTGAACAAAAAAGGAAGCAATCAAATAAAAATATTAGGGCTTTTCATACCTGCTAAAAAAGTATGAACCATGATTTTTTTTGATAAGTGAAAGAATGAAACAGAAGTATGAACCATGATATTTTTTGGATAAGTAAAAGTATGAAGCAGGATGTATATCCCTCCTTAAAAAAAATTGATGTCACTTAAAGAAGAAGAAAAAGAAAAAGAATGTCTATACCACTGGTTCTGGGAAAAATCCAATACTCTGAATCTCCACAAGTGCTCTTTCATTTATGGACATTTTGTTATACTGCTTGATCTGAAAGAAAGCCATTTTGGGAATGATCAATGCCAGATGTAATCCACATGTCTGGCCTGGACAAAATGTCCTTATCTGATTGATTATGCTCCAGTTCACTATAGGATCTTCCACTAGCGGGTATCCTATATCCACTAAAAGCAGTACGTCCAGCAATCTCAAAGCTTTGTAATGAACGGTGATTGAAAGCACCAGATTCTATGTCTCCGTCCAGCTCACATTCAGATCCATAAATATTGAATTCAAGTTCTTCACTGCTACTACAGCAAGGCTCTTCATTTAAGTGGAATTTAGAGCAGCAAGAAGTATTTGGCAAAGGGGAATTTCAGTGGACACCCCTGGTCCTGAGGCTATATGTTCTGGACTAAGTTCAGCATACTTTGTTTCAGCCACGTCTCTCGTCCGTTCAATCATACCAATTCCATTATATACCAAGCTATCTAAAGGTGCTGGGTTTGGTGTTGCTGCAGTGCTATGCAGATTTCCCTATAAGAAAACAAATTCGGAATTTTTTTAATATGATCAATTCAAAGATGTTTAATTGATAAAAAATAGTGCATGCTAATTCAACATTTTGATGACTGGTTTGGTAGCAAGAATAGTGCATGCTAATTCAACATTTTGATGACTGGTTTGGTAGAAAGATGGCAAACAAAGTAAAGGCTTGAGTTTCATATGAAAAGGAGGAAATATATCTCTTCCATGCAAAGGGAAGCTTTTCCCCTCCTTGTGTTAGTTTGAGCATCATAAAAACAAGAAATGGTTTTTTTCTTGATAATCAAAAATGGAAATGGAAAAAAAAGAGAGTGACAACTATGAGGACTTTAATCTCAGAGGAAATGTAGAAAGCCTGATGGAAAGAGTGATCCCTGCTAACTTATCATAGTATAGGCTCGTATAGGCTCGTATGGAAAGAGTGATCCCTGCTAACTTATCATAGTATAGGCTCGTATATAGCCTAATGCAAGTCCAATTGCATCACTTATAAGTGGGGGAAAGAGTGAAATTACAATCTCTTCTGGAATGGAAGACCTCCATCCACTGACTACAAGACTGCAGCCTATCACCCAAGCTTGCCACATGGTCAGATAAATGAGTCCCTTCCCTCTTCACATGATAAATTTGAACTCAACATATATTGAGAAATGTTTTATCAGGATTAAACATAGGAGCCAAGGTTCTTGATTATTACTATTTATTGGATATTTGATATGATAACATTTTCATATTCTTCCAATAAGATGGAAGGAGAAAGGAAATAGTTCTTTTACTTATTTCAATAATTTCACTTCGGTCATGTATAATCTTTTTCCTTCGTGACATTCTTATGTATTCCTTGTGTTTATGGAATGTATCTGGAGTTAAGAACTTGAGATCATTTTATCTGTAGTTGTCCTTATTGTTGTTGTTGTTTTATATCTTGTGTGAGACATGTGCTTTGTGATATTCCTTGTTGCATCTTCTCGTTCTCTTTTTAATTATCATTCACGATACATTTTGGTAACTAAAAGGCTTACTTTGTTGAGGAATAATTCCAACAATGTAGATCCTGCCAACACTACCTGTCATATGAAAACCTCCTATCTCACTTGAAGTGGCATAAAAATATGTAAAGTGATGCATTTTGTGTACTAGCCCGCTTCCCAGATATTGCTCTCATATGGATATACTCATACCAACACAAATTAATGATATTGAATAATTCATAATAACTGCAGAAAATTTACAATAAGACTCGCTAATATATTTCGAATGTATGTGCAAGTTATTATTATTTTTTGCAATGAACTAAAGAAAAAAATAAAGAACTTCACCTGCTGCTTTAAAAAGGCCACGTCAACATCAGAAATAAAACCAAATAAGGGCTCTATCTGTCTCCAAAATGAGCTTGAAAAGGCATAAGCTACAATAATAGTGATATAAATCAGTAACACGCATGACTTAATCTTCAAAAGTAAATTAATATAATCTAAGAGAGAACAGTACTAGGATTAGTAACAGCATTTGCAGCAGCCAACAACTCTTCATGCCCATCATCTGAACCAACTAAGAAAAATAACAATAGTGATCAAAGATCAAGAAAAACAAATAATCACAAAGACAATATTAGTAGTATTGGAGTGCAAGTACCAGGAAAATCCGCTGCAGCATTTACTGTAGTATGCTTCTGACGTGTACAAGCCTTGCGGTCCTCGAGTTTCCTAGTTGGTGGTCGTCCTGTTTTGCTGTGAATATTCCATAAAATTATAAGATGTTTAATCAGTATAAACCAAGTTCATGAGAACAAAATAAGAGGACAGCTATTGAAAGACCCAAAAAGATGGGAAGGGAAAAAAATATTCCAACCTCTCTATCTTAACAAAACCAAGTTTATCAGTTCTAAGCTGCTTTGCAGTTCCCATATTTCCATGCTTTTCAATGGTCACTGGTATGAGAGACCTTGTGGAAGTCAAATCTCGTCCAGTCCTCCCTTGCCTTCGAATGCCATCTCCAAGGTGATGCATGGTCATTCCCCACTAGCCACTTTATTCTTCCTTGGTGGCAGGACAAAAGTTGATACTTTTTGAGCATTCAGCCCAGATTTATCATCTATCACATCAGATTTCTTGCCCTTATCTTTAAACTTAACTTCAGCTGCCCCAGACTCCTCGCTTTCTGATAATGCAGTTGATGGGAAATGGTCCCCTTTTAATTTAACCTGCTGAGGAGAATTTCCAGACAAGCGCCTTGGAAATCCTGATCCATTTTCGTTACCCGCGACATCAGATTTGGTATCTAAAGAAAAGGTTTCATCATTACTTGAAACAAAGGGGATGAAATTTGTTCTTCTTGCTGTTCGGGACATCTTCTGAGGTCTATGACTAGCGTTTCTGATTGTTAGCCCCAACAGCAGCCGGATTCTTGCTTGTACAATGAAAAAGCTCCCAATCACTACCAGCAGTTGCCCTTTGAATCACTGGGGACAACTTAGGAACAAAGCCTGAACCTGATCGTGGAGCCCGAGCAGCTGCATTTAATTTTGCGCTTGAAGTAGGACTAGCTGAACTGAATTCCTCCCGGGTATTTGTTGTCCTGGAAATACAGGAAACAAAGAAAATATAAGTAATACAGACTGATCCTACTTCATTAGCAAAGAAAAATAAATATGAGAACGGGTAACAACAAAGGGACTGGCAAAGCTAAAGCCATTCTAACAGCTAATAAGTGCAAGGCTCTAGAAGAAAAGTAATAATCAAAGTAAAAAACATCAGTTGTGGCGATAAAATAGACAATAAAAAGGAATAGTATTTACAATGAGGATACTTTACATACTTTATTAACAACTCTGGAATTAACCCTTTCCTTGTCGGCATTAGTAGTTCGGTCTCTTCTCTCATGGGGAGCAGGACTATTATCTTGCTCAGACCTAGGGATGGAAGAACACATGCCCAAGCTGGTATGATGTGAGGTTCCATAAGCCTTTACAACTCCAACAATTCCATTAATGGCTCCTGGCCTACAGCAGAATATAAGCAGGATCGTTGCATAAATATTCAATTCTTTCAGGTATATTTGTTGAGAAGTAAAATGATCTTTAAGTTTTCACATAAATTTGGAAAATATCCAACATTTTTTGAAAAGTACAATGATCTTTAATATCTAACCTTTCCTGATTTGTTGTTACTTTCAGAGTCATGTGCAAAATGGTACTCACTTTGGTTGATAAATGAGAAAAGGTATTCTGAGGCTTTCTAAAACAAAAGGCAAAAAAAATATAAAGAGAATGTGGAAGTCCAAAAAGAAAATCACAAAAACATGGTCATGGATCATATAACGGCTGCCGCTAGGTGCAATGGTGAACGTTCAACTGATAAACTGGGGCACATGTCTTATGTTTTTCAATCTTTTGGATTTCATGCTCTAAGTCTATATACTGCCTCTTGGAGGTAAGAAATCAGACTTAAGTTTATTTCCAAAGGCTCCAAGAACCCTGTATTTTACGGAACCACAACATATATAGCAGCCTTCTTTAAAAGACTAAAAGAAACTGCTTTTATATCTAAACTAACTAACTCAATCTATAAATTTTTACCAAATTACAAATATAACCGATTACTATGCCTAATCCCACATCTTTATTTAACAAGCTAGCCATAATCTCTAAATTTCTAACAGACATTCTTTTTTCCTAACACTAGATGAAGATATAAGCAATTAAAAAGAAACGATCAGATTGCTTAGCAACCAGTCCAAGGTGACCCAGAAAATACGTTAATGGATAAGTTAATTATGACATTGAGGGTAAACATACTGTGCGGACATAATGAAAACTCCTTAAAACTATTTTCAGTAGACAAGTATTAAAATAGACTCCAATCCAAAAAAGGAAAAACTCAAAGAACACAACATGGATTGAATAAAATAACCTTTATAACGAACCCTCTCTTTAGACATTATTACAATAAGGAAACTTTTTAGCTAAATCTAAACCACCTGATGTGTCCTGTTTTAGAGATGTCAACATAAACAGGAATAAAAATGAACATTCCACCACCGTTGCACCACATCAATAAAGAAATTAACTACACGAAATCAATATTTTGCTACTCAGCAAAAAAAAACTCAAACACACAGACACACACATATATATATATAAAATATAGAGAAAGAGAGAGTAAACCATGTGATCAGGAAAAAAATTCAAATAACTTGCTTTATTTTGGATATCAAAAATTATCAATTCACCAAAACAAGAATTTATGTAACACATCATGTATAGAATAGAAACAACCCAAAGAAGGAGCCCACAAATAAAAACCAATATATGAAAATTTTCGGTACTCCACAGAAAAGGAAAAACTCAAAGAACACAACATGGATTGAATAAAATAACCCTTGTAATGAACCAGCAAATCAAAACCAAGATACAAGCAGATAGTAATAAAACAAACTCCACAGAAAAGAAAATATTCAAATGAATTACTTTCTCTTGATATCAAAATTTTAAGCATCAGTATACACCAATTTACAAAACACGACATGGACAGAGAAGATGTAATTGTAGAATAATCAAAAGAAATCAAAGACCCAATAGGACAATCATTACAAAAATTAAATTAAAAAATATGTAAAAGAATACAACCAGATAATAATTAAACTAACTCCACAGAGAAGAAAAAATTGAAATGAATTTCTGTCTCTTGATATCAAAATTTTAGCATCAATATACACCAAAAAATAGGGTTTACTGAACACACGTGAATAGAAAATATGTAAGTGTATAATAGAAAATATCTAAGTGTAGGATAATCAAAAGAAAGAGAAGCCCCAATAATCACTATAAACAATAATTACAAAAGATGTAAAAGAATTTAGAGAACCCTAGAACGCAAGAGAAACCGAACAAACTCCACATACAAGAAAATATCAAAATGAATTACTTTCTCTTGAAATCAAAATTAAGAATCAATAAACGCCAAATACTAGGGTGTACAGAACACAGTATGGATGGAGAAGACGTAATTGTAGAATAATCAAAAGAAATTGAAGATCCAACACAAGAAAACATCTAATTGAATTAAAAGAACCCTAGAGCACAATTAAAACCGAACCTCTGATTTGTCGAACATTGGTCTCGAATCAATTACAAAACACATTGAATCAGCGCAAGAACTCCGTCGTTCATCCGCCTCTGTAAGTAACCGCTACTATGATCTCTATTTTGCTCTCTCAGATGAAATTCAAATACAGAGAATTGAAATTGAAATACTGTATATAACACATGCATTTTAAAGCCTAACGGTCTTATTCTTTTCAAAATATGGCCGTAGGATCTGTTCCAATTTCAAAATATGGCCGTAGGATCTCCCTATATTGGCGTTTGTCTGGCCTATTGTTGGTTCAGTAATAAATGGAATACAAAAAAAATAATAAATAGGAGAAAATAACATTAAGTTTGACAGAGTAGATAATTTAGAGAGTTGTTATTTTTCATAAGAAAATTTTGATATTTACACAAAATCTTACTTACATGAATGTGAATGGTATTTACTATTCATGTTCGGAGGGTCTTAGTGAAATTATAAAACTCACTTGTGAAAATATAAGTTTTCATATTTTATTTTAAATTATTTTATATCAGATTATTTAAAGTATACGTGATATATTTATAAATATGTATATTTAATTTTCTATTTGTTAATCCCACAACATTTACAAATGTATCTCTTATTAATTTAAGTTTTCTCATTTTGAACGATTTTTTAGATAAGGTTTCCAATTTTATGTCATACTAAATGTTATCTATTTGTAAACTGATATTTTCGCATAATTTTTTGATATTTTCACATAAAAATCATTACTATAAATCCTAAATCGTCGCAATATATCTATAGCGACACTTTTCATATGAAAATATCAAAAAATCATGTGAAAATATTAATTTTCTATCTATTTATGGGATCCAGCAGTTTCATGTGTGTATATGAGTATTATATGACCTAAAATTATGTGATAATAGCATCCTTTTTTTGTCAAAGTCATGATCGGGGAGATAACACGTCACATCACACAAGTGTTGGTTTCAGTGATCTAATAAGTGGTCGAATCGTTATTACCCAAAAACGTTATTAATATATAAAAATATATATTATTAATAATTAATAAAATTTTAAAAAATCTCATTTGTTATGAACTATAATATAATAAAATTGAGCTACAATATTATTAAAAGTGGTTAATTTTAATATTAAAAAAATTGGTACAAAAAAAAACTGGTTCACTAGGTCATTTAATTGGTTTTACCACCGGTTGGACAGGTGGTCAACCGGCTGGACCGGTGGTCAATTGATTTTTGACCAAATCAATAAAATCGGACTAGAGTGCCGACCGATTCCAATTGTTACCGGTTGAACCGGCGATCATGGATAGGAGTATCCCCCTCAGCTATTTACTCCTTAACTTAGTTTAATATGTCGTGATTTGATCTCAAAATCAAATTATATTTTTAATTTTAAAACGGATGGAGTATTATATATAATGTTCTTAAAATTTACAATTTAAATAATAAATGTTAAAATCTATATATTTTACTTAATACTAATATTTAAGTTAAGTTTACTAAATTTAAGAGAGAAATTATTATATTTTTGTCAGGTTTATTGTACATGTGTATTAGTTTAATTATATTATGCTTCTTAAATTTTGTAAAAAGTATAATTAAGACATTTTTTGTGAACAGAGAAAATATGTAGTAATAATTTATATGTGTTAACGCCAAGATCCCAATCGATCTCCCCTGCTCTCGGAGAATTTCTGGGCACCTCTGAAGCCTCTCGCATCGATGTCGTTAAGAAAATCTGAGAACATATCAAGCTCATCTGCTGCTACTCCTAGATTTGAGAATTTTTGGACTAGTGGGTTTTTGTTTTTGAAGATCTTATGAGATTTAGAAAATTAGAAGGGGGTTTTGAAATTAACACTATAAACTTAGCCCATGTACTTAATTACATAGAAGTGAATAAACCCATATTTTCTGATGGAATCAAATAAGTGGTTTGAATTGATTTTATGGGTTGAAGATGAAGAAGAGGACAAAAAATTTTATGGGTTGAAGATGAAGAAGAGGAAAGAGAGAAAAATCCACGTTGGAAGCCATATCATCATTTAATTGTTTTTTAATGTTTTTTTAAAAGCCAAGTATGAAAATAGAAGTTAGGATTTAACGTCCGTCCAATTTTTTGGAGACAGAATGACCTAATTAAGAAATTTTTAAAAAGTTTAGTTGGTTAATTATAATTTTTTAAAGTATAGTGGCTCAATGCTTACAACTCGATAAAACAGTGGTAAAAGGTGGTTTTTGCCCTTTTTAAATTGAGCAATCTTGCAAAATCAATATAATAACCTACAAAAAAATTCCCAAAAAGTTAATACATTTGCATCAATACTATTTATCATTCAGTCAAAAGCAAAAAAGGACAAATTCTAATTTTAGTAATAATACTTTTGGTGCAAAAAGCTTTTCATGCTTGTAAATATTAACAATGAACCGATTCCGTCCAATCGAATCTCTATATACTTCTAATCTTCAACTTACAGTAACAGTGAATTCTTTCAAAAATTTCACTTAACCATCACAAGAACAATGTGCGCCTTAAATTAAAAGTGAATTTTACATTACAAAATCTTCATTTAACACAACCATATTGAGACATACAAATTAAATACATAAAACCTCATCCACAATTCTTACTAAGTAATGATTATTCTTAGACCTGACAAAAGAAGCCTGGGCTCTCGGGCCGGCCCGGCCTGCCCGAAAAAAAGCGGGCTATGGGCTTTATAATTTAAGCCCATGTAAAGCTGGGCCATTTTGGCCCGGCCAGGCCCGTGGCCCGTTCATGAGTTTTTTTTTTTTTTAAAGCAATGATGCTTGTGAGGGTTGAACACAAGACCTCCAACTTATTAAATAAGAGTTAAACCAACTGAGCTACAACAACTACTTCTTTTTATAATTTTTTTTAAATAATCAAAAAGAAGTTAGCAAAACAATAATGTTTGAAATATTTCTTTTATACACATCATATGCCATGTGTGATGACAACTCATCCTTAGTTAACCATGGTCTAGTTTTAAGGGCATTTTTTGCCCAATTATTAGAATTCCAAAGTTTTTTTGTGAAATAAAAAGAGCTCATGGGTTATATTGAAAAAAAGTGTAGAGTTCAAGGGGTTTTTTGGGTCATTACGTATACATATACATACATATATATATATATATATATATATTAGATTATCGGATGGACGTTCACGATTTATTATAAGAATAATCTTAATTTGACAACGAATCAGTCTGATATATGTATGCTAACAATGTTAAAAAATTAGGCAAATTGAGCATGTGATGTGGAGCTTTCTGTTGGAATTCAATGAATTTCCAAGCAAACTTGCATGTTTTAAATTCCTCGTACAACTTTATTTTAAATTTGGAACCCATAAGAGATTAAAAATAATAATTTTGATGAGATTCATGAATATGGCAAAATGTCTTTTTGTGGTGCACCAGTTGAATTTTACACCATAGAGATTCATGAATTGTTCTAATTTTCTCATCTTAAAGTCAACTTGCGTAATCCATATTCATACAAAATTACAAATGTTAAATCCTACTCCCTCCGCTCCTAAAAAAAGAGTCCATTTGCCTTTATTTTGTTCCAAAAAAAGAGTTCGATTTGTTTTGATTGTAGCATTAACAAACATCCTTAACTCATGAAGCTAAGGGAACTTGAATTTTGCAAAATTATGACATAAAAAGATTGTGTAAAATAAATTTTGCAAAACAAAAAAAAAGGGCAAAAGCCCGCGTGCCGGCCCGGCCCGGGTTGGGCCACGGGCCGTAGTTTTTCAATCCATAAAAAGCCGGGCTGTTTTGGCCCGGCACAAAAATGGCCCGGCCCGCCCGTTTGCCAAGTCTAATTATTATAGGTAGTTTTAATCAGTAACCACACTCAACACGACACAATCATGCTGAACCAACAAAAATAATTATTGTATTTCAAATCAATGTCTAACCACACTTTGCTCATATGTTAAACAACCAATACACAAACCATAAACGAATCCATAATAGAAATAGCAACATTTGTTTGCAATCACTTATTACTTTATGTAGTTGATATTTGGAATGCATGAAAATACCTAATACTTTATGCTATTGCTTTTTGAAATATTTGAAAATACTTGTTACTTTATGTTGTTGCTTTTTGGAATGTTTGAAACAACTTGTTGCTTTATGCTGTTGCTTTTTTGAAAACTTGAAAAAACTGTTATTTTATGTTGTTGCTTTTTGGATCAACAACTACTGTGCAGTGATGGACTTTTTTGTCCTATTAATTTGATTGTTATTGTTTATAATTTATGCTACTCTTAATTAGTAGTCAGAGTACTCTATTATTGTATATAAATACAAATATATAGATATTTAAAATAAATATAAATATATATTTAGAACCTATAAAAAAATAATCTATGACCTAGACCTACCCTCCCTTCCCTCTCTCCAAATCTCAACCTCCAAATTCAAAATCCAATACCCAATACCCCTCTTACATCCACCCTTCTTTTTCTCTATTTTTCCAGTTATATGAAATATTAAATTTAAAAATTTATAGAATGATAAGATATTTTTACCTTATAGTAGGAGAGTCAAGTGGAGCGGTGCTTCCATGTTCCGGTACAAGTTGGTGTTGTTCTTTCCAAACCTGTTTACTCAGTTTAAACACATAATTGTAAAAAAAAACTAATAAGATAAGTAGTACCTCATGTCCCATTGGAACTGAACACTTTTTAAATTAAGCAATCTTGCAAAAATAGTATAATAACCTACAAAAAAATTCACCAAAATTTAATACATTTGCATCAATACTATATATCATTCAGTTAAAAACACAAAAGGACAAATTCTACTTTTAGTAATAATACCTTTGGTGCAAAAAGCTTTTCATGCTTGCAAATATCAACAATGAACCGATTCCGTCTAATCGAATCTCTATATACTTCCAATCTTCAGCTTACATTAACAGTGAATTCTACATTTCAAAAATTTCATTTAACCATCCCATGAACAATGTGCTCTTTACATTAAAAGTGAATTTTAAATTACAAAATTTTCATTCAACACAACCATATTGAGACAAACAAATTAAATACATAAAACCTCATCCACAATTATTACTAAGTAATGATTATTATAGGTAGATTTAATCAGTAACCGCAATCAACACGACACAATCATGCTGAACCAACAAAAATAATTATTGTATTTCAAACCAATGTCTAACCACACTTTGCTCATATGTTAATCAACCCATACACAACCATAAACGAATCCATAATAAAAATAGCAACATTTGTTTTCAATCACCTGTTACTTTATGTAGTTGATTTTTGGAATGCTTGAAAATACTTGTTTACTTTATGTTGTTGCTTTTTTGAAATATTTGAAAATACCTGTTACTTTATGTTGTTGCTTTTTGGAATGCTTGAAACTTGTTGGTTTATGTTGTTCCTTTTTTGAATACTTGAAAAAACTATTATTTTATGCTGTTGCTTTTTGGATCAACAACTATTGCGCACTGATGGACTTTTTTGAACTATTAATTTGATTTTTATTGTTTATAATTTATGCTACTCTTAATTAATAGTCAAAGTACTCTATTATTGTACATATATATATAGATATTTATAATAAATATAAATATAAATATATATACAATACTTATAAATATATATTTAGAACTTATAAAAATAATAATCTATGATCTAGACCTACCCTCCCTTCCCTCTCTCTCCAAATCTCCAACCTCCAACTTCCAAATTCAAAATCCAATAACTCTCTTACATCCACCCATCTTTTATATCAAATATTAAATTTAAAAATTTATAAAATGATAAGATATTTTTACCTTAAAGTAGGAGAGTCAAGTGGAACGGTACTTCCATGTTCAGGTACAAGCTGGTGTTGGTCTTTCCAAACCTGTTTACTCAGTTTAAACTCAGAAGTGTAAAAAAAATATAAGATAAGTAGTACCTCATGTCCCATTAGAACTGAATACTTTTTAAATTGAGAAATCTTGCAAAAAGCAATACAATAACCTACAAAAAAATTCCCAAAAAGTTAATACATTTGCATCAATACTATATATAATTCGGTCAAAAGCACAAAAGGACAAATTCTATTTTTAGTAATAATACCTTTGGTGCAAAAAGCTTTTCATGCTTGCAAATATCAACAATGAACCGATTCTGTCTAATTGAATCTCTATATACGTCCAATCTTCAACTTACATTAACAGTGAATTCTACATTTCAAAATTTTCACTTAACTATCCCAATAACAATATGCTCCTTACATTAAAAGTGAATTTTACATTACAAAATCTTCATTCAACACAACCATATTGAGACAAACAAAATAAATACATAAAACCTCATCTACAATTCTTACTAAGTAATGATTATTATAAGTCATTTTAATCAGTAACAACAATCAACACAACACAATCATGCTGAACCAACAAATAATTATTGTATTTCAAACCAATGCCTAACCACACTTTGCACATATGTTAAACAACCCATACACAACCATAAACGAATCCATAATAGAAATAGCAACATTTGTTTGCAATCACATGTTACTTTATATTGTTGATTTTACTTTATGCTGTTGCATTTTAAATACATGTTGCTTTATACTGTTACTTTTTGGAATGCTTGAAACAACTTGTTGCTTTATGCGGTTGCTTTTTTGAATACTTGAAAAAAATGTTATTTTATGTTGTTGCTATTTGGATTAACAGCTACTGTGCACTGATGATCTTTTTTGTAGTATTAATTTGATTTTTATTGTTTATTATTTACGCTACTCTTAATTAGTAGTTAGAGTACTCTATTATTGTATATAAATATATATATATATATATATATATATATTTATAATAAATATAAATATATATTAAAACCTATAAAAATAATAATATATGACCTAGACTTAGAGACCTACCCTCCCTTCCCTCTCCAACCTCCAAATTCAAAATTCAATAACTCTCTTACATCCACCCTTTTTTTTCTCTATTTTTGCAGTTTTATCAAATATTAAATTTAAAAATTCATAGAATGATAAGATATTTTTACCTTAAAATAGGAGAGTCAAGTGAAGCAGCGCTTCCATGGTCCGGTACAAGCTGGTGTTGTTCTTTTCAAACCTGTTTACTCAGTTTAAACACATAAGTATAAAAAAAACTGTTAAGATAAGTAGTACCTCATGTCCCATTGGAACTGAATATTTTTTAAATTGAGCAATCTTGAAAAAATCAATAAAATAACCTACAAAAAAAATTCCCAAAAAGTTAATACATTTGCATCAATACTATATATCATCCAGTCAAAAGCACAAAAGAACAAATTCTACTTTTAGTAATAATACCTTTGGTGCAAAAAGCTTTTCATGCTTGCAAATATCAACAATGAACCGATTCCATCTAATCGAATCTCTATATACTTTCAATCTTCAACTTACATTAACAGTAAATTCTACATTTCAAAAATTTCACTTGACAATCCCAGGAACAATGTGCTCTTTACATTAAAAGTGAATTTTACATTACAAAATATTCATTCAACACAACCATATTGAGGCAAACAAATTAAATACATAAAACCACATCCACAATTCTTACTAAGTAATGATTATTATAGGTAGTTTTAATCGGTAACCACAATCAACACAACACAATCATGCTGAACCAACAAATAATTATTGTATTTCAAACCAATGCCTAACCACACTTTGCACATATATTAAACAACCCATACACAACCATAAACGAATCCATAATAGAAATAGCGACATTTGTTTGCAATCACATGTTACTTTATGTAGTTGATTTTTGGAATGTTTGAAAATACCTGTTACTTTATAATGTTGCTTTTTGAAATGCTTGAAACAACTTGTTGTTTTATGCTGTTGCTTCTTTGAATACTTGAAAAAACAGCTATTTTATGCTGTTGCTTTTTGGATTAACAGCTACTGTGCACTGATGGACTTTTTTGTAGTATTAATTAGATTTTTATTGTTTATAATTTACGCTACTCTTAATTAGTAGTCAGAGTACTCTATTATTTTATATAAATACATATATATAGATATTTATAATAAATATAAATATAAATATATACTTAGAACCTATAAAAATAATGATTTATGACCTAGACCTAGAGACCCCCCCTTCCTCCCTTCCCTCTCTCCAAATCTCCAACCTCCAAAATCAAAATTCAATAACTCTTACATCCACCCTCCTTTTTCTCTATTTTTGCAATTATATCAAATATTAAATTTAAAAATTCATAGAATGATAAGATATTTTTACCTTAAAGTAGGAAAGTCAAATGGAGCAGTGCTTCCATGTTCCGGTGGAAGCTGGTGTTGTTCTTTCCAAACCTATTTACTCAGTTTAAACACATAACTGTAAAAAAAAACTAATAAGATAAGTAGTACCTCATGTCCTATTGGAACTGAATACTTTTTAAATTGAGTCATCTTGCAAAAATCAGTATAATAACCTACAAAAAAAATCCCAAAAAGTTGATACATTTGCATCAATACTATATATCATTCAGGCGAAAGCACAAAAGAACAAATTCTATTTTTAGTAATAATACCTTTGGTGCAAAAAGCTTTTCATGCTTGCAAATATCAATTCTGAACCGATTCCGTCCAATCGAATCTTTATATACTTCCGATCTTCAACTTACATTAACAATGGATTCTACATTTTAAAAGTTTCACTTACCATCCCAAGAACAATGTGCTCCTTACATTAAAAGTGAATTTTACATTACAAAATCTTCATTCAACACAAGCATATTGAGACAAACAAAATAAATACATAAAACCTCATCACAATTCTTTCTAAGTAATGATTATTATAGATAGTTTTAATCAGTAACCACAATCAACATAACACAATCATGTTGAACCAACAAAAATAATTATTGTATTTCAAACCAAAGTCTAACCACACTTTGCTCATATGTTAAACAACCCATACACAACCATAAACGAATCCATAATAGAAATTGCAACATTTATTTGCAATCACTTGTTACTTTATGTAGTTGATTTTTGGAATGCTTGAAAATACATGTTTACTTTATGTTGTTGCTTTTTGAAATATTTGAAAATCCCTATTACTTTATGTTGTTGCTTTTTGGAATGCTTGAAAACAACTTGTTGCTTTATGATGTTGCTTTTTGAATACTTGAAAAAAATTGTTATTTTATGCTGTTGCTTATTGGATCAACAACTACTGTGCACTGATAGACTTTTTTGTACTATTAATTTAATTTTTATTGTTTATAATCTATGCTACTCTTAATTAGTAGTCAGAGTACTCTATTATTGTATATAAATACATATATATAGATATTTATAATAAATATAAATATATATAATACTTATAAATATATATTTAGAACCTATAAAAATAACAATCTATGACCTAGACCTAGACCTACCCTCCCTTCCCTCTCTCTAAATCTCCAACAAACAAATTCAAAATCCAATAACTCTCTTACATCCACCCTTCTTTTTCTCTATTTTTGCAGTTATATCAAATATTAAATTTAAAAATTCATAGAATGATAAGATATTTTTACCTTAAAGTAGGAGAGTCAAGTGGAGTGGTGCTTCCATGTTCCGGTGCAAGCTGGTGTTGTTCTTTCCAAACCTGTTTACTTAGTTTAAACACATAAGTGTAAAAAAAAACTAATAAGATAAGTAGTACCTCATGTCCCATTGGAACTGAATACTTTTTAAATTGAGCAATCTTGCAAAAATCAGTATAATAACCTACAAAAAAAATACCAAAAAGTTGATACATTTGCATCAATACATATCATTCAGTCAAAAGCACAAAAGAATAAATTCTACTTTTCGTAATAATACCTTTGGTGCAAAAAGCTTTTCATGCTTGCAAATATCAACAATGAACCGATTCCGTCCAATCGAATCTTTATATACTTCCGATCTTTAACTTACATTAACAATGGATTCTACATTTTAAAAATTTCACTTAACCAACAATGTGCTCCTTACATTTAAAGTGAATTTTACATTACAAAATCTTCATTCAACACAACCATATTGAGACAAACAAAATAAATACATAAAACCCCATCCACAAATCTTACTAAGTAATGATTATTATAGGTAGTTTTAAACAGTAACCACAATCAACACAACACAATCATGTTGAACCAACAAAAATAATTATTGTATTTCGAACCAATATCTAACCACACTTCGCTTATATGTTAAACAGCCCATACACAACTATAAACGAATCCATAATAGAAATTGCAACATTTATTTGCAATCTCCTGTTACTTTATGTAGTTGATTTTTGGAATGCTTGAAAATACATGTTTACTTTATGTTGTTGCTTTTTGAAATATTTGAAAATACCTGTTACTTTATGTTGTTGCGTTTTGGAATGCTTGAAACAACTTGTTGCTTTAAGATGTTGCTTTTTGAATACTTGAAAAAATTGTTATTTTATGCTTTTGCTTTTAGGATCAACAACTACTGTGCACTGATGGACTTTTTTGTACTATTAATTTAATTTTTATTGTTTATAATTTATGTTACTCTTAATTAGTAGTCAGAGTACTCTATTATTGTATATAAATACATATATATAGATATTTATAATAAATATAAATATAAATATAAATATATATAATACTTATAAATATATATATTTAGAACCTATAAAAATAATAATCTATGACCTAGACCTAGACCTAGACCTACCCTCCCTTCCCTCTCTCTCTAAATCTCCAACAAACAAATTCAAAATCCAATAACTCTCTTACACCCGCCCTTCTTTTTCTCTATTTTTGCAGTTATATCAAATATTAAATTTAAAAATTCATAGAATGATGAAATATTTTTACCTTGAAGTAGGAGAGTCAAGTGGAGCGGTGCTTCCCTGTTCCAATGCAAGCTGGTGTTGTTATTTCCAAACCTGTTTACTTAGTTTAAACACATAAATGTAAAATAAAAACTAATAAGATAACCTCATGTCCCATTGGAACTGAATAGTTTTTAAATTGAGCAATCTTGCAAAAATCAGTATAATAACCTACAAAAAATTCCAAAAAAATTAATACATTTGCATCACTATATATCATTCAGTCAAAAGAACAAAAGGACAAATTCTACTTTTAATAATACCTTTGGTGCTAAAAGGCAAATATCAACAATGAACCGATTCTGTCCAATCATTCTACTTCCAAGCTGACATTAACAATGAATTCTATATTTCAAAATTTTACTTAACAATCCCAGGAACAATGTCCTCCTTACACTAGAAGTGAGTTTTACATTACGATCTTCATTCAGCACAACCTTATTGAGATAAGAAATTAAATACATGGAACCTCATCCACAATTCCTACTAAGTAATGATTATAGGTAATTTAATCAATCAACAACACAATCATGTTCAACCAACAAAAATAATTACTGAATTTCAAACCAATGTACAGAACCACACGCTGCTCATATGTTAAACAGTCCATACACAACCATAAACGAATCAATAATAGAAATAGAAACATTTGATAAGTTGTACTGCAATCACCTGTTACTTTTTGTTGTTACTTTTTGGAATGAAACATGTTGCTTTATGCTGCTTTTTGGAATTCTTGAAACAACCTGTTATCTTATGTTGTTGATTGTTGGATCAGTAACTACTATGCACTGATGGACTTTTTTGTACTACTAATTTGATTTCAATTGTTTATAATTTATGTTACTCTTAATTAGTATAGTAACACTACTCTTATTGTATATAAATACATATATGTAGATATATGTATTTACAAATATATATTACTTAGAAATATATATTTAGAACCTATTAAAATAATAATCTACGACCTAGACACCTAGACCTACCCTCTCCCTTCTCTCTCTCTCCAAATCTCCAACCTCCGAATTCAAATTCCAATACTCTCTTACAGCCACCCTTCTTTTTCTCTATATTTACAGTTATATCAAATATTAAATTTAAAAATTCATAGAATGATTAGATATTATTTGTGACGCCCCCAGAATAGGTCCATTCAACCCAACCCATTCTGAGTCGCCAAATACATGGTACATAATTCAAATACAAACTTTATATCATACGGTCGTGCAAAATACGACCACACAACTGTGAGTCTCAGTACAAATATGTAGAAAATATTAAGATTCAAACTAAGTCCTCATTACAATTATTATCACACTATTTATCAGAACTAGTGAGGACTACTACTGCTCTAACTCGGACCATCACTCTGTCCCCCGACTAGTCCCCGCAACATTCTCATTTCCTGAAGAGGACAACAGATGAAAAGGGTGAGCTCAACTAGCCCAGTAAAGAATATTATGACTAAGATAATGAAAAATAAATTATCGTTAGTCTTCAACAGTTCAGATAAAATATTATGGACAACAAGTTTTAGATCAATATTCGCAGCGGAAATAACAAATCATTAGAAGAGTTAAGCAGAGAATGAAGTCTACTATCTTCTATGATTTAAAAGTCCATCACCAATATTTTATCCCTGTAACATCAATCAATATACATCTCGAATCAATATTCATCTTTGCACTACAGGCCAAAGATATTCATTTGCATCATCAGTAGTCATGTTCATCTCAACACCTGTCATCTTTGCACTACAGGCCAAAGATATTCATCAGGTAATCATTCATCTTTGCTCTACAGGCCAAAGATATTCATCAGGTAATCATTCATCTTTGCTCTACAGGCCAAAGATATTCAGTTACATCACCTTTTAAGACTGAGGATGATGAAAAACATTTTAAAGAACGAATCCAGTGAGATAAAAGACAAAGATCAAGGATTCGTATTTTAGTTTATCCAATTCACAAATACTTCGTAATAATCAATTGTGGAGCAAAATTCAAAAATAAAGCTCAAAACTTGGATACAATCAAAGATAGCAACCTTAACAAGCAATTTGGACAAACAGAAGAAATTTTAATTTTTCCGTGAATAGTGCCGTATACGTGAATAGTAACCCCGACGGAAAAAGTAAGAATTTCAACATAAAATCCATAACAATATTTCTGTATAATGATATTGAGAAGATTAACATCATTTACGAAAGAAATAACATCCCTTACCTCAAAAAGATAGTACCTCTGACTGGAATATCGGATATAATATTGACGGAAACTTGCACTGAATAGTAACTCTCAAAGTATTAAAATACTCACAAAAATACGCTCGATATTATAGAGAGAGAAAACTTCGAATTCTGGTGTGATTTTCAATTCTAACCTAAGCACCCTATTTATAGGAAAAGCTTAGGATGCCAAAGGAGACTAAAGTAATAAAATAATATTATATTTTTTTAAAATCCTCCGCCGCCGGCTGCTGCAACAAATCTGAATTTTCAACAAAAGTGGGTCCCACCCATTAAATAATATATTTATTTTCTGAAACTTCAATAATTCATAATAAATAGCCCCTTTGTCAGAAAAATACAAATTCGATGTCCTTCTATAGGAAATTTAATTCTCTACAACTTTGCAGAAGAAAGTTTTTCCAAATTCCCAACATAAATTATCCGAAATCCACCAACAGATGATTTTTTACACCAAAATATTGATAAAAACACATCAGCACTAATTCCTTCTTTAATATCCACAAAATAAATATTCCCTTATCATATAAATCAATAATTAATTATTCACAAATAATATTATAGAACTACAATATTAACAACCAGGTCGTTCCCAGGACAGAGGGGGCCTTCCGATAAGGATTTCTCCTTACTGGCGCGCAATTAAATAACCCCTCCTAGACAGAACTTCCTTAGGCATTGTCAATAATGCTATCTAATAATATTATTCAAATAATATGAATTATTGAGTTGATAACGTGAAATACTGTGCAACGACAATTATTGAATCAATACTACAAAATATCAACTGTAGCCATTATTGAATCAATCATAAAAAAATAGCAACGTAGCAATTATTGAGTCAATAAAATATCAATGCAGCAATTATTGAGTCAATAATATAAAATATCAACGTAGCAATTATTGAGTCAATAATATAAAATATTGAACAGTAAATACTGTAACAATAATTGAGTAGGTTCCTTCTCACGTAAGACTCAATAATTCAAAATACTGTGCAATACCGTGTGCTACTGTGCAACACCGCGTATCACTGTATTTTAACCACCGGGTATTTCAACAGTACTAACGGTAACAACTACGCCGTTATTTTGTAAAAAGGTTATTTCTGTCGCTTTCTATATCCGACAGTTATTCCGTTGTGGGGTCCACAAATATCTGCGCCGTTGTACGAATATTCCCCGACAACAAGAATATTCCACGACCAAACGAATATTCCCCGACAACAAGAATATTTTATAACCACTTGCTCATTTTAAAATATTTGCACATTTCACCCATAACTTTCATATTTATCAAATCAACACCTTACTATTTCGAAATAATATATAAAGAAAATTAAATCTTTATTCATAAAAGTTGGGGTCTTACAACCTCCCCTCCTTATGAAATTTCGTCCTCGAAATTGACGTACGTACCTGGTATGTCGAAAAGGTGAGGATACCTCGCTTTCATTTCCGATTCCAACTCCCAGGTCATTTCCTCAATTGCATGGTTTCTCCACAAAACTTTAACTTGAGGTATAATTTTCGAGCGTAGGACATGCTCCTTCCTATCCAAGATCTTGACAGGTACCTCCTCGTACGTTAAATCTTCAGCTATCTCGTCTGGTTCTAACTCAATAATGCGGTTTGGATCCTTCACATATTTACGTAACACGGATATGTGAAACACGTTATGAACACGAGACATGCTTGGAGGTAAAGCGAGTCTATAAGCCACATTTCCTATTCGGTCAAGAATCTCAAATGGACCAATGAATCGTGGGTTGAGCTTTCCTCTCTTCCCAAACCTCGTAACTCCTTTCCACGGAGCAACACGTAATAACACATGGTCCCCAACATTAAATTCCACGTCTTTTCGATGAAGATCTGCATAACTCTTTTGTCGATCCTGTGCCGTCTGTATACGTTGTCGAATCATTTGGATCTTTTCCGTAGTCATACGTACTAACTCCGGTCCCAACAAGGTTGCTTCACCCACCTCGTTCCAACATACTGGAGAACGGCACTTTCTCCCATACAACGCTTCGAATGGAGCTACGCCTATACTTGCCTGATAACTGTTGTTGTAGGAGAATTCCACCAATGGTAAATACTTATCCCAACTCCCTTTGAAGTCTAGAACACAGAGTCTCAATAGATCTTCAAGAGTTTGAATAGTTCTTTCCGATTGTCCGTCCGTTTGAGGATGATAAGCCGAACTGAATCGTAAATCCGTACCCATAGCTTTCTGCAAACTGATCCAAAATCGTGAAGTAAATCTGGGGTCACGATCCGAAACTATGGATACTGGCATGCCATGCAATCTCACAATCTCATTCACGTACATATGAGCAAGACGTTCAAGGGAATAAGTCTCTCGTATCGGCAAGAAATGAGCAGACTTGGTTAATCTATCAACAATAACCCAAATCGCATCTAAGCCTTGAGAAACCTTGGGAAGACCCGTAACGAAATCCATCGTAATGTGTTCCCACTTCCACTTTGGAATCTCCAGTGGTTGCAATGGACCCTTCGGTACTTGATGCTCCGCCTTTACACGTTGACACGTTAAACATCTCGAAATAAACTCCGCGATCTCTCTCTTCATATTGCTCCACCAAAATGTATGTCGAAGATCACGATACATTTTAGTACTCCCAGGATGGATCGCAAACGGTGTGTTGTGTGCCTCCATCATGATTCTATACTTCAAGTCAGAATCGTTAGGAACACAAAGTCTGGAGTTGACTCGAAGTATTCCCTCTTCATCGATTCTTGCTTCTGGAATTGCACCTTCTTGCACCTTCTTCTTCATCTTCATCAGCTCCGCATCTGTAGCTTGAGCAGCTTTAACTTTATCAAGCAAAGCTGGTTCTACGCGTATACTTGACATCATCGCACTCGTTCCCACATATGATCTTCTACTCAACGCGTCAGCTACCACGTTCGCTTTTCCAGGATGGTATTGGATGGTATGATCGTAATCTTTCAACAGCTCAAGCCAACGTCGTTGCCGCATGTTGAGTTCCTTCTGAGTGAAGAAATATTTAAGGCTCTTATGATCCGTATAAATCTCCACTTTCTCTCCGTACAAGTAATGTCTCCAGATCTTCAACGCGAATACGACTGCTGCCAACTCTAGATCATGAGTAGGATAATTCCTCTCATATTCTTTGAGTTGTCGCGAGGCATAGGCTATGACTTTCCCATGTTGCATGAGAACACATCCTAACCCTTTGCCTGAAGCATCGCTGTAGATAACAAATCCATCCGAACCAGATGGTATTGTCAGAACAGGTGCCGAAATAAGTCTCCTCTTGAGCTCTTGGAAGCTCTTCTCGCATTCTTCTCTCCAAACGAATTTCGTATCTTTCCGAGTCAACTGTGTTAATGGAGTAGCGATTCGAGAAAATCCCTCTACGAACCTCCGATAATAACCAGCTAAGCCCAGAAAGCTTCGTACTTCGGTCACCGACTTAGGTTGCTCCCAGCTTTGTATTGCTTCAATCTTCGCCGGGTCAACAGATACTCCATGTTTCGATACCACGTGCCCAAGGAATGCTACTTCCTCAAGCCAGAACTCGCATTTCTTTAACTTGGCGTATAGCTTGTTCTCACGAAGCTTTTGAAGTACCAGCTTCAAGTGGTGTTCATGATCTTCACGGCTTTTAGAATAGATGAGAATGTCATCAATAAAGACAACAACGAATTGATCTAAATACTCCTTAAATACACGGTTCATCATATCCATGAAAGCAGCAGGAGCATTAGTCAATCCAAAAGACATGACTAAGAACTCATAATGCCCGTACCGTGTTCTAAAAGCAGTCTTTGGAATATCCTCAGTTTTAATCTTCAACTGATGATATCCAGAACGAAGATCGATCTTTGAAAAGAATTGCGCTCCTTGCAACTGGTCGAACAGGTCATCAATACGAGGTAACGGATACCTATTCTTGATGGTGACATGGTTCAACTCCCGATAATCAATGCAAAGTCGCATACTCCCGTCTTTCTTCTTTACGAATAAAACAGGAGCACCCCAAGGAGACGTACTAGGACGAATAAAACCGATATCTAACAACTCTTGTAATTGGACCTTTAACTCCTGAAGTTCAATAGGAGCCATTCGATACGGGGTTTTAGAAATGGGCTTTGTACCGGGCTCAAGGTCAATAAAGAATTCAACTTCACGTTCTGGGGGTAGACCGGGAAGTTCTTCGGGAAATACATCAGGAAACTCATTAACAACGGAAATATCATTCAAATCTGATGTATTCTGATTTAGATCAGTGACATGAGCTAAGAAAGCTTGACATCCGTTTTTCAATAAACGAATAGCTTTATGACTTGAAATGATATTGACTGATTTTAGTGGTTTGGTGATTTGGATTCGCACAACAGGTTGATTAGGAATATGAAAACTAACAACCTTACGAAAATAATCAATTTTGGCATGGTAAGTGGTTAACCAGTCAATTCCTAAAATCACGTCAAATGCAAGTATTTTCAAAGATATAAGATCAACAGGTAAGGTAAGGGTACCAATCTGAATCAAGCAAGATTTATAAACTGTAGATGTAACAAAGGTTTCTCCTAACGGAGTTTCAACAGATAAGTCAAAGTCTAATTTATCAGAAGTCAAGTTCAAACGTTGAGCACAAGCAGGTGAAATAAAGGAATGGGTAGCACCGGTATCTAACAAGGTATAAACTTCGCAAGAGTTTATGATCAGCTTACCCGTAATCACCTCGTGCGGATCCCTCGCGTTTTGGGATGTCACGACAAACGCTCTTCCAGGAATCACCGACTTTGACTTGTCTGCAACCGCCTTTGGAATCACCACCCCCGCTGAACTTGATTTCGCAACAGGACAATCTCGAGCTATATGTCCTTCCTTTCCACAGTTATAGCATCCTTTGAACTGTTGTGGGCAGTTTGGGCTGATATGTCCCTCTTTCCCGCATTTAAAGCATACGACCGGTGGTCGTTCTCCTCCCCTCGAAACAGTTGATTCTGGTACTGATGCTGACATTTTCGCGTTCTCATTGTTATACCTTCTCTTTTTAAAATCTCCTCCCGATTCGCTTCTTCTACTATCATGGCCACGATAACCACCGGAGTGGTTACCGCTTCTGTCATACTTTCCTCCTCGCTGGTTGTCATTGCTCCGATGACTACTGCCACCAGTACGACCTTGGTTGTGGTCCCTTGGTTGAACATAATCATTATCTCGTTCCAATAACTGGGCCCTGTTTACTACATCCGAATATAAAGAAAACTTATGAGAAATGAGGTATTGACGTATTTCGGGTTTCAAACCTCTTAGAAACATCCGCGTCATACGTTCCTCATTCTCCACCAAATGAGGTGCAAACCTGGACAGCTCCGCGAACTTAGCCTCGTACTGGGATACCGTCATGTTGTTTTGCTCGAGTCTGATAAACTCTACTTCCTTCATATGACGAATACTTTCAGGAAAGTACTTGTCATTAAACAGTTTCTGGAACGCTTCCCAAGACATCTGGAGTGCGGCAGGCTGGGTACGCTTCACGGATTCCCACCAGTAATCTGCCTCTCCACGGAACATAAACGTGGCGAATGGAACCTTCTGTTCCTCTGTACATCCCAAGACATCAAATATCTTGGTAATTTGTTTAATCCACGTCTCCGCTTTGATCGGATCCGGCTTTCCCAGAAACTCTGGTGGTCCCAATTCTTTGAACTGCTTAGCAGTGACAGCTCGCGTGTTGTTATTATCTCCACCTGTATGTTGCACACGAGTCTCCCTCGTCTGATTTTGCATGAACTGCAAAAAACTTCTAAACATCTCATCATTTATCGTTTGACCAACGTTGTTTTCAGGAAGAACATTGCCTTCCTGTTGCACGTTCTCCTGGTTAACGATTAAAGGTGTCTCCACGGTCTCATTCACTTCGTTGTTAACGTTCTCAGCTGCCATTCTCAAATACTGCCATAAAACAAGGGTTAATTAAACAAGTCAACATATCACATATTAACCCTATGCTCCGACTGACCAATTAAATACCACATAAGCTTAGGTAGGACACACTAGCGAAGGATTTACTCGTCTCTCCCCTCCTAGTTCTATTCCCCGATCTCCGCCAGAGATCATATCCCTAAGCTCTGATACCAACTGTGACGCCCCCAGAATAGGTCCATTCAACCCAACCCATTCTGAGTCGCCAAATACATGGTACATAATTCAAATACAAACTTTATATCATACGGTCGTGCAAAATACGACCACACAACTGTGAGTCTCAGTACAAATATGTAGAAAATATTAAGATTCAAACTAAGTCCTCATTACAATTATTATCACACTATTTATCAGAACTAGTGAGGACTACTACTGCTCTAACTCGGACCATCACTCTGTCCCCCGACTAGTCCCCGCAACATTCTCATTTCCTGAAGAGGACAACAGATGAAAAGGGTGAGCTCAACTAGCCCAGTAAAGAATATTATGACTAAGATAATGAAAAATAAATTATCGTTAGTCTTCAACAGTTCAGATAAAATATTATGGACAACAAGTTTTAGATCAATATTCGCAGCGGAAATAACAAATCATTAGAAGAGTTAAGCAGAGAATGAAGTCTACTATCTTCTATGATTTAAAAGTCCATCACCAATATTTTATCCCTGTAACATCAATCAATATACATCTCGAATCAATATTCATCTTTGCACTACAGGCCAAAGATATTCATTTGCATCATCAGTAGTCATGTTCATCTCAACACCTGTCATCTTTGCACTACAGGCCAAAGATATTCATCAGGTAATCATTCATCTTTGCTCTACAGGCCAAAGATATTCATCAGGTAATCATTCATCTTTGCTCTACAGGCCAAAGATATTCAGTTACATCACCTTTTAAGACTGAGGATGATGAAAAACATTTTAAAGAACGAATCCAGTGAGATAAAAGACAAAGATCAAGGATTCGTATTTTAGTTTATCCAATTCACAAATACTTCGTAATAATCAATTGTGGAGCAAAATTCAAAAATAAAGCTCAAAACTTGGATACAATCAAAGATAGCAACCTTAACAAGCAATTTGGACAAACAGAAGAAATTTTAATTTTTCCGTGAATAGTGCCGTATACGTGAATAGTGCCGTATACGTGAATAGTAACCCCGACGGAAAAAGTAAGAATTTCAACATAAAATCCATAACAATATTTCTGTATAATGATATTGAGAAGATTAACATCATTTACGAAAGAAATAACATCCCTTACCTCAAAAAGATAGTACCTCTGACTGGAATATCGGATATAATATTGACGGAAACTTGCACTGAATAGTAACTCTCAAAGTATTAAAATACTCACAAAAATACGCTCGATATTATAGAGAGAGAAAACTTCGAATTCTGGTGTGATTTTCAATTCTAACCTAAGCACCCTATTTATAGGAAAAGCTTAGGATGCCAAAGGAGACTAAAGTAATAAAATAATATTATATTTTTTTAAAATCCTCCGCCGCCGGCTGCTGCAACAAATCTGAATTTTCAACAAAAGTGGGTCCCACCCATTAAATAATATATTTATTTTCTGAAACTTCAATAATTCATAATAAATAGCCCCTTTGTCAGAAAAATACAAATTCGATGTCCTTCTATAGGAAATTTAATTCTCTACAACTTTGCAGAAGAAAGTTTTTCCAAATTCCCAACATAAATTATCCGAAATCCACCAACAGATGATTTTTTACACCAAAATATTGATAAAAACACATCAGCACTAATTCCTTCTTTAATATCCACAAAATAAATATTCCCTTATCATATAAATCAATAATTAATTATTCACAAATAATATTATAGAACTACAATATTAACAACCAGGTCGTTCCCAGGACAGAGGGGGCCTTCCGATAAGGATTTCTCCTTACTGGCGCGCAATTAAATAACCCCTCCTAGACAGAACTTCCTTAGGCATTGTCAATAATGCTATCTAATAATATTATTCAAATAATATGAATTATTGAGTTGATAACGTGAAATACTGTGCAACGACAATTATTGAATCAATACTACAAAATATCAACTGTAGCCATTATTGAATCAATCATAAAAAAATAGCAACGTAGCAATTATTGAGTCAATAAAATATCAATGCAGCAATTATTGAGTCAATAATATAAAATATCAACGTAGCAATTATTGAGTCAATAATATAAAATATTGAACAGTAAATACTGTAACAATAATTGAGTAGGTTCCTTCTCACGTAAGACTCAATAATTCAAAATACTGTGCAATACCGTGTGCTACTGTGCAACACCGCGTATCACTGTATTTTAACCACCGGGTATTTCAACAGTACTAACGGTAACAACTACGCCGTTATTTTGTAAAAAGGTTATTTCTGTCGCTTTCTATATCCGACAGTTATTCCGTTGTGGGGTCCACAAATATCTGCGCCGTTGTACGAATATTCCCCGACAACAAGAATATTCCACGACCAAACGAATATTCCCCGACAACAAGAATATTTTATAACCACTTGCTCATTTTAAAATATTTGCACATTTCACCCATAACTTTCATATTTATCAAATCAACACCTTACTATTTCGAAATAATATATAAAGAAAATTAAATCTTTATTCATAAAAGTTGGGGTCTTACATTATTTACCTTAAAGTAGCAGAGGTCCAAGTGCAGTGGCAGTACCTTATGTCCCATTCTTAGAACTGAATACTTTTCAATTGAGTAATCTTGTTAAAAATCAGTATAATAAGCTACAAAAATATTCCCAAAAAGTTAATATGTTTGCATTAGTACTATATATCTTTTAGTAAAAAGCACGAAAGGACAAATCCTAATTTTAGTAATAATACCTTTGGTGCAAAAAAAATTCAAGCTTGCCAATATCAACACTGAATCGATTCCATCCAATCGAATCTCTATCTGCTTACAATCTTCAGCTTACATTAACAGTGAATTCTACATTTCAAAATTTTCACTTAACCATCCCAGGAACAATGTGCTCCTTGCACTAAAAGTAAATTCTACATTACAAAATCGTCATTCAGCATAACCATATTCAGAGAAACATGAAACCTCATCCACAAATACTACTAACTAATGATTTTTAGGTAGTTTTAATCAATAACCACAATCAACACAACACTGAACCAACAAAAATAATTTTTGTATTTCAAACCAAGGTGCAGAACCAACACGCTGCTCATATGTTAAACATGCCATACACAACCATAAACGAATCCATAATAGAAATAGCAACATTTGTTATATTGTTGCTTTATGTTGTTACTTTATGCTGTTTCTTTTTGGAATGGTTGAAACATGTTGATTTATGTTGTTGCTTTTTGAAATGCTTGAAACAACATGTTACTTTATGTTGTTACTTTTTGGAATGCTTGAAACAATATGTTGTTAATTTTTGAAACAGTAGCTATTGTGCATTGATGGACTTTTTTGTACTATTAATTTGATTTATATAGTTTATAATTTATGCTACTCTTAATTAGTATAGTCAGACTACTCTTATTGTATATAAATACATATATGTAGATATTTATAATATATATATATATATAAATATTTATTGTATATAAATACATATATGTAGATATTTATAATAAATATATATATATATATATATATATATATATATTATATAAATATATATTTAGAACCTATAAAAATAATAATCTGTGACCTAGACCTACCACCCTCCATTCTCTCTCTGTCTCTCCAAATTTCCTACCTCCTCCAAATTCAAATTTCAAGACTCTATTACAGCCACGTTTCTTTTTTTCTATTTTTGCAGTTATATCAAATATTAAATTTAAAAATTCATAGAATGATAAGGATATTATTACCTTAAAGTAGCACTCAAGTGCAGGGATGCTTCCATGTTCCGGTACAAGCTGGTGTTGTTCTTGCCAAACCTGTTCACATAAACAACAAAAAACGAAAAAAATAAAATAACAAAAATATTGAAATTTTTATTGACCTTGAATTCCAAAAGGTCAAACACTTCCTTAAATGTTGCTTAATTTGGTTATATTAGCCTGGTCAAATCTAGTTCTTTGCTTTACCAGTTTGACATGAAAGATTTTCAATATGCAATCAAATGTTACCTGCTCATGGTAATTTTCTTCTAGTCTACAGATATGTCGACTAATTTCTTCATCCCCTGTTTGTGCTAAATCAGGCTGAACAAAAAAGGAAGCAATCAAATAAAAATATTAGGGCTTTTCATACCTGCTAAAAAAGTATGAACCATGATTTTTTTTGATAAGTGAAAGAATGAAACAGAAGTATGAACCATGATATTTTTTGGATAAGTAAAAGTATGAAGCAGGATGTATATCCCTCCTTAAAAAAAATTGATGTCACTTAAAGAAGAAGAAAAAGAAAAAGAATGTCTATACCACTGGTTCTGGGAAAAATTCAATACTCTGAATCTCCACAAGTGCTCTTTCATTTATGGACATTTTGTTATACTGCTTGATCTGAAAGAAAGCCATTTTGGGAATGATCAATGCCAGATGTAATCCACATGTCTGGCCTGGACAAAATGTCCTTATCTGATTGATTATGCTCCAGTTCACTATAGGATCTTCCACTAGCGGGTATCCTATATCCACTAAAAGCAGTACGTCCAGCAATCTCAAAGCTTTGTAATGAACGGTGATTGAAAGCACCAGATTCTATGTCTCCGTCCAGCTCACATTCAGATCCATAAATATTGAATTCAAGTTCTTCACTGCTACTACAGCAAGGCTCTTCATTTAAGTGGAATTTAGAGCAACAAGAAGTATTTGGCAAAGGGGAATTTCAGTGGACACCCCTGGTCCTGAGGCTATATGTTCTGGACTAAGTTCAGCATACTTTGTTTCAGCCACGTCTCTCGTCCGTTCAATCATACCAATTCCATTATATACCAAGCTATCTAAAGGTGCTGGGTTTGGTGTTGCTGCAGTGCTATGCAGATTTCCCTATAAGAAAACAAATTCGGAATTTTTTTAATATGATCAATTCAAAGATGTTTAATTGATAAAAAATAGTGCATGCTAATTCAACATTTTGATGACTGGTTTGGTAGCAAGAATAGTGCATGCTAATTCAACATTTTGATGACTGGTTTGGTAGAAAGATGGCAAACAAAGTAAAGGCTTGAGTTTCATATGAAAAGGAGGAAATATATCTCTTCCATGCAAAGGGAAGCTTTTCCCCTCCTTGTGTTAGTTTGAGCATCATAAAAACAAGAAATGGTTTTTTTCTTGATAATCAAAAATGGAAATGGAAAAAAAAGAGAGTGACAACTATGAGGACTTTAATCTCAGAGGAAATGTAGAAAGCCTGATGGAAAGAGTGATCCCTGCTAACTTATCATAGTATAGGCTCGTATAGGCTCGTATGGAAAGAGTGATCCCTGCTAACTTATCATAGTATAGGCTCGTATATAGCCTAATGCAAGTCCAATTGCATCACTTATAAGTGGGGGAAAGAGTGAAATTACAATCTCTTCTGGAATGGAAGACCTCCATCCACTGACTACAAGACTGCAGCCTATCACCCAAGCTTGCCACATGGTCAGATAAATGAGTCCCTTCCCTCTTCACATGATAAATTTGAACTCAACATATATTGAGAAATGTTTTATCAGGATTAAACATAGGAGCCAAGGTTCTTGATTATTACTATTTATTGGATATTTGATATGATAACATTTTCATATTCTTCCAATAAGATGGAAGGAGAAAGGAAATAGTTCTTTTACTTATTTCAATAATTTCACTTCGGTCATGTATAATCTTTTTCCTTAGTGACATTCTTATGTATTCCTTGTGTTTATGGAATGTATCTGGAGTTAAGAACTTGAGATCATTTTATCTGTAGTTGCCCTTATTGTTGTTGTTGTTTTATATCTTGTGTGAGACATGTGCTTTGTGATATTCCTTGTTGCATCTTCTCGTTCTCTTTTTAATTATCATTCACGATACATTTTGGTAACTAAAAGGCTTACTTTGTTGAGGAATAATTCCAACAATGTAGATCCTGCCAACACTACCTGTCATATGAAAACCTCCTATCTCACTTGAAGTGGCATAAAAATATGTAAAGTGATGCATTTTGTGTACTAGCCCGCTTCCCAGATATTGCTCTCATATGGATATACTCATACCAACACAAATTAATGATATTGAATAATTCATAATAACTGCAGAAAATTTACAATAAGACTCGCTAATATATTTCGAATGTATGTGCAAGTTATTATTATTTTTTGCAATGAACTAAAGAAAAAAATAAAGAACTTCACCTGCTGCTTTAAAAAGGCCACGTCAACATCAGAAATAAAACCAAATAAGGGCTCTATCTGTCTCCAAAATGAGCTTGAAAAGGCATAAGCTACAATAATAGTGATATAAATCAGTAACACGCATGACTTAATCTTCAAAAGTAAATTAATATAATCTAAGAGAGAACAGTACTAGGATTAGTAACAGCATTTGCAGCAGCCAACAACTCTTCATGCCCATCATCTGAACCAACTAAGAAAAATAACAATAGTGATCAAAGATCAAGAAAAACAAATAATCACAAAGACAATATTAGTAGTATTGGAGTGCAAGTACCAGGAAAATCCGCTGCAGCATTTACTGTAGTATGCTTCTGACGTGTACAAGCCTTGCGGTCCTCGAGTTTCCTAGTTGGTGGTCGTCCTGTTTTGCTGTGAATATTCCATAAAATTATAAGATGTTTAATCAGTATAAACCAAGTTCATGAGAACAAAATAAGAGGACAGCTACTGAAAGACCCAAAAAGATGGGAAGGGAAAAAAATATTCCAACCTCTCTATCTTAACAAAACCAAGTTTATCAGTTCTAAGCTGCTTTGCAGTTCCCATATTTCCATGCTTTTCAATGGTCACTGGTATGAGAGACCTTGTGGAAGTCAAATCTCGTCCAGTCCTCCCTTGCCTTCGAATGCCATCTCCAAGGTGATGCATGGTCATCCCCCACTAGCCACTTTATTCTTCCTTGGTGGCAGGACAAAAGTTGATACTTTTTGAGCATTCAGCCCAGATTTATCATCTATCACATCAGATTTCTTGCCCTTATCTTTAGACTTAACTTCAGCTGCCCCAGACTCCTCGCTTTCTGATAATGCAGTTGATGGGAAATGGTCCCCTTTTAATTTAACCTGCTGAGGAGAATTTCCAGACAAGCGCCTTGGAAATCCTGATCCATTTTCGTTACCCGCGACATCAGATTTGGTATCTAAAGAAAAGGTTTCATCATTACTTGAAACAAAGGGGATGAAATTTGTTCTTCTTGCTGTTCGGGACATCTTCTGAGGTCTATGACTAGCGTTTCTGATTGTTAGCCCCAACAGCAGCCGGATTCTTGCTTGTACAATGAAAAAGCTCCCAATCACTACCAGCAGTTGCCCTTTGAATCACTGGGGACAACTTAGGAACAAAGCCTGAACCTGATCGTGGAGCCCGAGCAGCTGCATTTAATTTTGCGCTTGAAGTAGGACTAGCTGAACTGAATTCCTCCCGGGTATTTGTTGTCCTGGAAATACAGGAAACAAAGAAAATATAAGTAATACAGACTGATCCTACTTCATTAGCAAAGAAAAATAAATATGAGAACGGGTAACAACAAAGGGACTGGCAAAGCTAAAGCCATTCTAACAGCTAATAAGTGCAAGGCTCTAGAAGAAAAGTAATAATCAAAGTAAAAAACATCAGTTGTGGCGATAAAATAGACAATAAAAAGGAATAGTATTTACAATGAGGATACTTTACATACTTTATTAACAACTCTGGAATTAACCCTTTCCTTGTCGGCATTAGTAGTTCGGTCTCTTCTCTCATGGGGAGCAGGACTATTATCTTGCTCAGACCTAGGGATGGAAGAACACATGCCCAAGCTGGTATGATGTGAGGTTCCATAAGCCTTTACAACTCCAACAATTCCATTAATGGCTCCTGGCCTACAGCAGAATATAAGCAGGATCGTTGCATAAATATTCAATTCTTTCAGGTATATTTGTTGAGAAGTAAAATGATCTTTAAGTTTTCACATAAATTTGGAAAATATCCAACATTTTTTGAAAAGTACAATGATCTTTAATATCTAACCTTTCCTGATTTGTTGTTACTTTCAGAGTCATGTGCAAAATGGTACTCACTTTGGTTGATAAATGAGAAAAGGTATTCTGAGGCTTTCTAAAACAAAAGGCAAAAAAAATATAAAGAGAATGTGGAAGTCCAAAAAGAAAATCACAAAAACATGGTCATGGATCATATAACGGCTGCCGCTAGGTGCAATGGTGAACGTTCAACTGATAAACTGGGGCACATGTCTTATGTTTTTCAATCTTTTGGATTTCATGCTCTAAGTCTATATACTGCCTCTTGGAGGTAAGAAATCAGACTTAAGTTTATTTCCAAAGGCTCCAAGAACCCTGTATTTTACGGAACCACAACATATATAGCAGCCTTCTTTAAAAGACTAAAAGAAACTGCTTTTATATCTAAACTAACTAACTCAATCTATAAATTTTTACCAAATTACAAATATAACCGATTACTATGCCTAATCCCACATCTTTATTTAACAAGCTAGCCATAATCTCTAAATTTCTAACAGACATTCTTTTTTCCTAACACTAGATGAAGATATAAGCAATTAAAAAGAAACGATCAGATTGCTTAGCAACCAGTCCAAGGTGACCCAGAAAATACGTTAATGGATAAGTTAATTATGACATTGAGGGTAAACATACTGTGCGGACATAATGAAAACTCCTTAAAACTATTTTCAGTAGACAAGTATTAAAATAGACTCCAATCCAAAAAAGGAAAAACTCAAAGAACACAACATGGATTGAATAAAATAACCTTTATAACGAACCCTCTCTTTAGACATTATTACAATAAGGAAACTTTTTAGCTAAATCTAAACCACCTGATGTGTCCTGTTTTAGAGATGTCAACATAAACAGGAATAAAAATGAACATTCCACCACCGTTGCACCACATCAATAAAGAAATTAACTACACGAAATCAATATTTTGCTACTCAGCAAAAAAAAACTCAAACACACAGACACACACATATATATATATAAAATATAGAGAAAGAGAGAGTAAACCATGTGATCAGGAAAAAAATTCAAATAACTTGCTTTATTTTGGATATCAAAAATTATCAATTCACCAAAACAAGAATTTATGTAACACATCATGTATAGAATAGAAACAACCCAAAGAAGGAGCCCACAAATAAAAACCAATATATGAAAATTTTCGGTACTCCACAGAAAAGGAAAAACTCAAAGAACACAACATGGATTGAATAAAATAACCCTTGTAATGAACCAGCAAATCAAAACCAAGATACAAGCAGATAGTAATAAAACAAACTCCACAGAAAAGAAAATATTCAAATGAATTACTTTCTCTTGATATCAAAATTTTAAGCATCAGTATACACCAATTTACAAAACACGACATGGACAGAGAAGATGTAATTGTAGAATAATCAAAAGAAATCAAAGACCCAATAGGACAATCATTACAAAAATTAAATTAAAAAATATGTAAAAGAATACAACCAGATAATAATTAAACTAACTCCACAGAGAAGAAAAAATTGAAATGAATTTCTGTCTCTTGATATCAAAATTTTAGCATCAATATACACCAAAAAATAGGGTTTACTGAACACACGTGAATAGAAAATATGTAAGTGTATAATAGAAAATATCTAAGTGTAGGATAATCAAAAGAAAGAGAAGCCCCAATAATCACTATAAACAATAATTACAAAAGATGTAAAAGAATTTAGAGAACCCTAGAACGCAAGAGAAACCGAACAAACTCCACATACAAGAAAATATCAAAATGAATTACTTTCTCTTGAAATCAAAATTAAGAATCAATAAACGCCAAATACTAGGGTGTACAGAACACAGTATGGATGGAGAAGACGTAATTGTAGAATAATCAAAAGAAATTGAAGATCCAACACAAGAAAACATCTAATTGAATTAAAAGAACCCTAGAGCACAATTAAAACCGAACCTCTGATTTGTCGAACATTGGTCTCGAATCAATTACAAAACACATTGAATCAGCGCAAGAACTCCGTCGTTCATCCGCCTCTGTAAGTAACCGCTACTATGATCTCTATTTTGCTCTCTCAGATGAAATTCAAATACAGAGAATTGAAATTGAAATACTGTATATAACACATGCATTTTAAAGCCTAACGGTCTTATTCTTTTCAAAATATGGCCGTAGGATCTGTTCCAATTTCAAAATATGGCCGTAGGATCTCCCTATATTGGCGTTTGTCTGGCCTATTGTTGGTTCAGTAATAAATGGAATACAAAAAAAATAATAAATAGGAGAAAATAACATTAAGTTTGACAGAGTAGATAATTTAGAGAGTTGTTATTTTTCATAAGAAAATTTTGATATTTACACAAAATCTTACTTACATGAATGTGAATGGTATTTACTATTCATGTTCGGAGGGTCTTAGTGAAATTATAAAACTCAATTGTGAAAATATAAGTTTTCATATTTTATTTTAAATTATTTTATATCAGATTTTTTAAAGTATACTTGATATATTTATAAATATGTATATTTAATTTTCTATTTGTTAATCCCACAACATTTACAAATGTATCTCTTATTAATTTAAGTTTTCTCATTTTGAACGATTTTTTAGATAAGGTTTCCAATTTTATGTCATACTAAATGTTATCTATTTGTAAACTGATATTTTCGCATAATTTTTTGATATTTTCACATAAAAATCATTACTATAAATCCTAAATGGTCGCAATATATCTATAGCGACACTTTTCATATGAAAATATCAAAAAATCATGTGAAAATATTAATTTTCTATCTATTTATGGGATCCAGCAGTTTCATGTGTGTATATGAGTATTATATGACCTAAAATTATGTGATAATAGCATCCTTTTTTTGTCAAAGTCATGATCGGGGAGATAACACGTCACATCACACAAGTGTTGGTTTCAGTGATCTAATAAGTGGTCGAATCGTTATTGACCCAAAAACGTTATTAATATATAAAAATATATATTATTAATAATTAATAAAATTTTAAAAAATCTCATTTGTTATGAACTATAATATAATAAAATTGAGCCACAATATTATTAAAAGTGGTTAATTTTAATATTAAAAAAATTGGTACAAAAAAAAACTGGTTCACTAGGTCATTTAATTGGTTTTACCACCGGTTGGACAGGTGGTCAACCGGCTGGACCGGTGGTCAATTGATTTTTGACCAAATCAATAAAATCGGACTAGAGTGCCGACCGATTCCAATTGTTACCGGTTGAACCGGCGATCATGGATAGGAGTATCCCCCTCAGCTATTTACTCCTTAACTTAGTTTAATATGTCGTGATTTGATCTCAAAATCAAATTATATTTTTAATTTTAAAACGGATGGAGTATTATATATAATGTTCTTAAAATTTACAATTTAAATAATAAATGTTAAAATCTATATATTTTACTTAATACTAATATTTAAGTTAAGTTTACTAAATTTAAGAGAGAAATTATTATATTTTTGTCAGGTTTATTGTACATGTGTATTAGTTTAATTATATTATGCTTCTTAAATTTTGTAAAAAGTATAATTAAGACATTTTTTGTGAACAGAGAAAATATGTAGTAATAATTTATATGTGTTAACGCCAAGATCCCAATCGATCTCCCCTGCTCTCGGAGAATTTCTGGGCACCTCTGAAGCCTCTCGCACCGATGTCGTTAAGAAAATCTGAGAACATATCAAGCTCATCTGCTGCTACTCCTAGATTTGAGAATTTTTGGACTAGTGGGTTTTTGTTTTTGAAGATCTTATGAGATTTAGAAAATTAGAAGGGGGTTTTGAAATTAACACTATAAACTTAGCCCATGTACTTAATTACATAGAAGTGAATAAACCCATATTTTCTGATGGAATCAAATAAGTGGTTTGAATTGATTTTATGGGTTGAAGATGAAGAAGAGGACAAAAAATTTTATGGGTTGAAGATGAAGAAGAGGAAAGAGAGAAAAATCCACGTTGGAAGCCATATCATCATTTAATTGTTTTTTAATGTTTTTTTAAAAGCCAAGTATGAAAATAGAAGTTAGGATTTAACGTCCGTCCAATTTTTTGGAGACAGAATGACCTAATTAAGAAATTTTTAAAAAGTTTAGTTGGTTAATTATAATTTTTTAAAGTATAGTGGCTCAATGCTTACAACTCGATAAAACAGTGGTAAAAGGTGGTTTTTGCCCTTTTTAAATTGAGCAATCTTGCAAAATCAATATAATAACCTACAAAAAAATTCCCAAAAAGTTAATACATTTGCATCAATACTATTTATCATTCAGTCAAAAGCAAAAAAGGACAAATTCTAATTTTAGTAATAATACTTTTGGTGCAAAAAGCTTTTCATGCTTGTAAATATTAACAATGAACCGATTCCGTCCAATCGAATCTCTATATACTTCTAATCTTCAACTTACAGTAACAGTGAATTCTTTCAAAAATTTCACTTAACCATCACAAGAACAATGTGCGCCTTAAATTAAAAGTGAATTTTACATTACAAAATCTTCATTTAACACAACCATATTGAGACATACAAATTAAATACATAAAACCTCATCCACAATTCTTACTAAGTAATGATTATTCTTAGACCTGGCAAAAGAAGCCCGGGCTCGCGGGCCGGCCCGGCCTGCCCGGAAAAAAGCGGGCTATGGGCTTTATAATTTAAGCCCATGTAAAGCTGGGCCATTTTGGCCCGGCCCGGCCCGTTCATGAGTTTTTTTTTTTTTTTTAAAGCAATGATGCTTGTGAGGGTTGAACACAAGACCTCCAACTTATTAAATAAGAGTTAAACCAACTGAGCTACAACAACTACTTCTTTTTATAATTTTTTTTAAATAATCAAAAAGAAGTTAGCAAAACAATAATGTTTGAAATATTTCTTTTATACACATCATATGCCATGTGTGATGACAACTCATCCTTAGTTAACCATGGTCTAGTTTTAAGGGCATTTTTTGCCCAATTATTAGAATTCCAAAGTTTTTTTGTGAAATAAAAAGAGCTCATGGGTTATATTGAAAAAAAGTGTAGAGTTCAAGGGGTTTTTTGGGTCATTACGTATACATATATATATATATATATTAGATCATCGGATGGACGTTCACGATTTATTATAAGAATAATCTTAATTTGACAACGAATCAGTCTGATATATGTATGTTAACAATGTTAAAAAATTAGGCAAATTGAGCATGTGATGCGGAGCTTTCTGTTGGAATTCAATGAATTTCCAAGCAAACTTGCATGTTTTAAATTCCTCGTACAACTTTATTTTAAATTTGGAACCCATAAGAGATTAAAAATAATAATTTTGATGAGATTCATGAATATGGCAAAATGTCTTTTTGTGGTGCACCAGTTGAATTTTACACCATAGAGATTCATGAATTGTTCTAATTTCCTCATCTTAAAGTCAACTTGCGTAATCCATATTCATACAAAATTACAAATGTTAAATCCTACTCCCTCCGCTCCTAAAAAAAGAGTCCATTTGCCTTTATTTTGTTCCAAAAAAAGAGTTCGATTTGTTTTGATTGTAGCATTAACAAACATCCTTAACTCATGAAGCTAAGGGAACTTGAATTTTGCAAAATTATGACATAAAAAGATTGTGTAAAATAAATTTTGCAAAACAAAAAAAAAAGGGCAAAAGCCCGCGTGCCGGCCTGGCCCGGGTTGGGCCACGGGCCGTAGTTTTTCAATCCATAAAAAGCCGGGCTGTTTTGGCCCGGCACAAAAATGGCCCGGCCCGCCCGTTTGCCAAGTCTAATTATTATAGGTAGTTTTAATCAGTAACCACACTCAACACGACACAATCATGCTGAACCAACAAAAATAATTATTGTATTTCAAATCAATGTCTAACCACACTTTGCTCATATGTTAAACAACCAATACACAAACCATAAACGAATCCATAATAGAAATAGCAACATTTGTTTGCAATCACTTATTACTTTATGTAGTTGATATTTGGAATGCATGAAAATACCTAATACTTTATGCTATTGCTTTTTGAAATATTTGAAAATACTTGTTACTTTATGTTGTTGCTTTTTGGAATGTTTGAAACAACTTGTTGCTTTATGCTGTTGCTTTTTTGAAAACTTGAAAAAACTGTTATTTTATGTTGTTGCTTTTTGGATCAACAACTACTGTGCAGTGATGGACTTTTTTGTCCTATTAATTTGATTGTTATTGTTTATAATTTATGCTACTCTTAATTAGTAGTCAGAGTACTCTATTATTGTATATAAATACAAATATATAGATATTTAAAATAAATATAAATATATATTTAGAACCTATAAAAAAATAATCTATGACCTAGACCTACCCTCCCTTCCCTCTCTCCAAATCTCAACCTCCAAATTCAAAATCCAATACCCAATACCCCTCTTACATCCACCCTTCTTTTTCTCTATTTTTGCAGTTATATGAAATATTAAATTTAAAAATTTATAGAATGATAAGATATTTTTACCTTATAGTAGGAGAGTCAAGTGGAGCGGTGCTTCCATGTTCCGGTACAAGTTGGTGTTGTTCTTTCCAAACCTGTTTACTCAGTTTAAACACATAATTGCAAAAAAAAACTAATAAGATAAGTAGTACCTCATGTTCCATTGGAACTGAACACTTTTTAAATTAAGCAATCTTGCAAAAATAGTATAATAACCTACAAAAAAATTCACCAAAATTTAATACATTTGCATCAATACTATATATCATTCAGTTAAAAACACAAAAGGACAAATTCTACTTTTAGTAATAATACCTTTGGTGCAAAAAGCTTTTCATGCTTGCAAATATCAACAATGAACCGATTCCGTCTAATCGAATCTCTATATACTTCCAATCTTCAGCTTACATTAACAGTGAATTCTACATTTCAAAAATTTCATTTAACCATCCCATGAACAATGTGCTCCTTACATTAAAAGTGAATTTTAAATTACAAAATTTTCATTCAACACAACCATATTGAGACAAACAAATTAAATACATAAAACCTCATCCACAATTATTACTAAGTAATGATTATTATAGGTAGATTTAATCAGTAACCGCAATCAACACGACACAATCATGCTGAACCAACAAAAATAATTATTGTATTTCAAACCAATGTCTAACCACACTTTGCTCATATGTTAATCAACCCATACACAACCATAAACGAATCCATAATAAAAATAGCAACATTTGTTTTCAATCACCTGTTACTTTATGTAGTTGATTTTTGGAATGCTTGAAAATACTTGTTTACTTTATGTTGTTGCTTTTTTGAAATATTTGAAAATACCTGTTACTTTATGTTGTTGCTTTTTGGAATGCTTGAAACTTGTTGGTTTATGTTGTTCCTTTTTTGAATACTTGAAAAAACTATTATTTTATGCTGTTGCTTTTTGGATCAACAACTATTGCGCACTGATGGACTTTTTTGAACTATTAATTTGATTTTTATTGTTTATAATTTATGCTACTCTTAATTAATAGTCAAAGTACTCTATTATTGTACATATATATATAGATATTTATAATAAATATAAATATAAATATATATACAATACTTATAAATATATATTTAGAACTTATAAAAATAATAATCTATGATCTAGACCTACCCTCCCTTCCCTCTCTCTCCAAATCTCCAACCTCCAACCTCCAAATTCAAAATCCAATAACTCTCTTACATCCACCCATCTTTTATATCAAATATTAAATTTAAAAATTTATAAAATGATAAGATATTTTTACCTTAAAGTAGGAGAGTCAAGTGGAACGGTACTTCCATGTTCAGGTACAAGCTGGTGTTGGTCTTTCCAAACCTGTTTACTCAGTTTAAACTCAGAAGTGTAAAAAAAATATAAGATAAGTAGTACCTCATGTCCCATTAGAACTGAATACTTTTTAAATTGAGAAATCTTGCAAAAAGCAATACAATAACCTACAAAAAAATTCCCAAAAAGTTAATACATTTGCATCAATACTATATATAATTCGGTCAAAAGCACAAAAGGACAAATTCTATTTTTAGTAATAATACCTTTGGTGCAAAAAGCTTTTCATGCTTGCAAATATCAACAATGAACCGATTCTGTCTAATTGAATCTCTATATACGTCCAATCTTCAACTTACATTAACAGTGAATTCTACATTTCAAAATTTTCACTTAACTATCCCAATAACAATATGCTCCTTACATTAAAAGTGAATTTTACATTACAAAATCTTCATTCAACACAACCATATTGAGACAAACAAAATAAATACATAAAACCTCATCTACAATTCTTACTAAGTAATGATTATTATAAGTCATTTTAATCAGTAACAACAATCAACACAACACAATCATGCTGAACCAACAAATAATTATTGTATTTCAAACCAATGCCTAACCACACTTTGCACATATGTTAAACAACCCATACACAACCATAAACGAATCCATAATAGAAATAGCAACATTTGTTTGCAATCACATGTTACTTTATATTGTTGATTTTACTTTATGCTGTTGCATTTTAAATACATGTTGCTTTATACTGTTACTTTTTGGAATGCTTGAAACAACTTGTTGCTTTATGCGGTTGCTTTTTTGAATACTTGAAAAAATGTTATTTTATGTTGTTGCTATTTGGATTAACAGCTACTGTGCACTGATGATCTTTTTTGTAGTATTAATTTGATTTTTATTGTTTATTATTTACGCTACTCTTAATTAGTAGTTAGAGTACTCTATTATTGTATATATATATATATATATTTATAATAAATATAAATATATATTAAAACCTATAAAAATAATAATATATGACCTAGACTTAGAGACCTACCCTCCCTTCCCTCTCCAACCTCCAAATTCAAAATCCAATAACTCTCTTACATCCACCCTTTTTTTTCTCTATTTTTGCAGTTTTATCAAATATTAAATTTAAAAATTCATAGAATGATAAGATATTTTTACCTTAAAATAGGAGAGTCAAGTGAAGCGGCGCTTCCATGGTCCGGTACAAGCTGGTGTTGTTCTTTTCAAACCTGTTTACTCAGTTTAAACACATAAGTATAAAAAAAACTGTTAAGATAAGTAGTACCTCATGTCCCATTGGAACTGAATATTTTTTAAATTGAGCAATCTTGAAAAAATCAATAAAATAACCTACAAAAAAAATTCCCAAAAAGTTAATACATTTGCATCAATACTATATATCATCCAGTCAAAAGCACAAAAGAACAAATTCTACTTATAGTAATAATACCTTTGGTGCAAAAAGCTTTTCATGCTTGCAAATATCAACAATGAACCGATTCCATCTAATCGAATCTCTATATACTTTCAATCTTCAACTTACATTAACAGTAAATTCTACATTTCAAAAATTTCACTTGACAATCCCAGGAACAATGTGCTCTTTACATTAAAAGTGAATTTTACATTACAAAATATTCATTCAACACAACCATATTGAGGCAAACAAATTAAATACATAAAACCACATCCACAATTCTTACTAAGTAATGATTATTATAGGTAGTTTTAATCGGTAACCACAATCAACACAACACAATCATGCTGAACCAACAAATAATTATTGTATTTCAAACCAATGCCTAACCACACTTTGCACATATATTAAACAACCCATACACAACCATAAACGAATCCATAATAGAAATAGCGACATTTGTTTGCAATCACATGTTACTTTATGTAGTTGATTTTTGGAATGTTTGAAAATACCTGTTACTTTATGTTGTTGCATTTTGGATACCTGTTACTTTATAATGTTGCTTTTTGAAATGCTTGAAACAACTTGTTGTTTTATGCTGTTGCTTCTTTGAATACTTGAAAAAACAGCTATTTTATGCTGTTGCTTTTTGGATTAACAGCTACTGTGCACTGATGGACTTTTTTGTAGTATTAATTAGATTTTTATTGTTTATAATTTACGCTACTCTTAATTAGTAGTCAGAGTACTCTATTATTGTATATAAATACATATATATAGATATTTATAATAAATATAAATATAAATATATACTTAGAACCTATAAAAATAATGATTTATGACCTAGACCTAGAGACCCCCCCTTCCTCCCTTCCCTCTCTCCAAATCTCCAACCTCCACAATCAAAATTCAATAACTCTTACATCCACCCTCCTTTTTCTCTATTTTTGCAGTTATATCAAATATTAAATTTAAAAATTCATAGAATGATAAGATATTTTTACCTTAAAGTAGGAAAGTCAAGTGGAGCAGTGCTTCCATGTTCCGGTGGAAGCTGGTGTTGTTCTTTCCAAACCTATTTACTCAGTTTAAACACATAACTGTAAAAAAAAACTAATAAGATAAGTAGTACCTCATGTCCTATTGGAACTGAATACTTTTTAAATTGAGTCATCTTGCAAAAATCAGTATAATAACCTACAAAAAAAATCCCAAAAAGTTGATACATTTGCATCAATACTATATATCATTCAGGCGAAAGCACAAAAGAACAAATTCTATTTTTAGTAATAATACCTTTGGTGCAAAAAGCTTTTCATGCTTGCAAATATCAATTCTGAACCGATTCCGTCCAATCGAATCTTTATATACTTCCGATCTTCAACTTACATTAACAATGGATTCTACATTTTAAAAATTTCACTTACCATCCCAAGAACAATGTGCTCCTTACATTAAAAGTGAATTTTACATTACAAAATCTTCATTCAACACAAGCATATTGAGACAAACAAAATAAATACATAAAACCTCATCACAATTCTTTCTAAGTAATGATTATTATAGATAGTTTTAATCAGTAACCACAATCAACATAACACAATCATGTTGAACCAACAAAAATAATTATTGTATTTCAAACCAAAGTCTAACCACACTTTGCTCATATGTTAAACAACCCATACACAACCATAAACGAATCCATAATAGAAATTGCAACATTTATTTGCAATCACTTGTTACTTTATGTAGTTGATTTTTGGAATGCTTGAAAATACATGTTTACTTTATGTTGTTGCTTTTTGAAATATTTGAAAATCCCTATTACTTTATGTTGTTGCTTTTTGGAATGCTTGAAAACAACTTGTTGCTTTATGATGTTGCTTTTTGAATACTTGAAAAAAATTGTTATTTTATGCTGTTGCCTTATTGGATCAACAACTACTGTGCACTGATAGACTTTTTTGTACTATTAATTTAATTTTTATTGTTTATAATTTATGCTACTCTTAATTAGTAGTCAGAGTACTCTATTATTGTATATAAATACATATATATAGATATTTATAATAAATATAAATATATATAATACTTATAAATATATATTTAGAACCTATAAAAATAACAATCTATGACCTAGACCTAGACCTACCCTCCCTTCCCTCTCTCTAAATCTCCAACAAACAAATTCAAAATCCAATAACTCTCTTACATCCACCCTTCTTTTTCTCTATTTTTGCAGTTATATCAAATATTAAATTTAAAAATTCATAGAATGATAAGATATTTTTACCTTAAAGTAGGAGAGTCAAGTGGAGTGGTGCTTCCATGTTCCGGTGCAAGCTGGTGTTGTTCTTTCCAAACCTGTTTACTTAGTTTAAACACATAAGTGTAAAAAAAAAACTAATAAGATAAGTAGTACCTCATGTCCCATTGGAACTGAATACTTTTTAAATTGAGCAATCTTGCAAAAATCAGTATAATAACCTACAAAAAAAATACCAAAAAGTTGATACATTTGCATCAATACATATCATTCAGTCAAAAGCACAAAAGAATAAATTCTACTTTTCGTAATAATACCTTTGGTGCAAAAAGCTTTTCATGCTTGCAAATATCAACAATGAACCGATTCCGTCCAATCGAATCTTTATATACTTCCGATCTTTAACTTACATTAACAATGGATTCTACATTTCAAAAATTTCACTTAACCAACAATGTGCTCCTTACATTTAAAGTGAATTTTACATTACAAAATCTTCATTCAACACAACCATATTGAGACAAACAAAATAAATACAGAAAACCCCATCCACAAATCTTACTAAGTAATGATTATTATAGGTAGTTTTAAACAGTAACCACAATCAACACAACACAATCATGTTGAACCAACAAAAATAATTATTGTATTTCGAACCAATATCTAACCACACTTCGCTTATATGTTAAACAGCCCATACACAACTATAAACGAATCCATAATAGAAATTGCAACATTTATTTGCAATCTCCTGTTACTTTATGTAGTTGATTTTTGGAATGCTTGAAAATACATGTTTACTTTATGTTGTTGCTTTTTGAAATATTTGAAAATACCTGTTACTTTATGTTGTTGCGTTTTGGAATGCTTGAAACAACTTGTTGCTTTAAGATGTTGCCTTTTGAATACTTGAAAAAATTGTTATTTTATGCTTTTGCTTTTAGGATCAACAACTACTGTGCACTGATGGACTTTTTTGTACTATTAATTTAATTTTTATTGTTTATAATTTATGTTACTCTTAATTAGTAGTCAGAGTACTCTATTATTGTATATAAATACATATATATAGATATTTATAATAAATATAAATATAAATATAAATATATATAATACTTATAAATATATATATATTTAGAACCTATAAAAATAATAATCTATGACCTAGACCTAGACCTAGACCTAGACCTAGACCTACCCTCCCTTCCCTCTCTCTCTAAATCTCCAACAAACAAATTCAAAATCCAATAACTCTCTTACACCCGCCCTTCTTTTTCTCTATTTTTGCAGTTATATCAAATATTAAATTTAAAAATTCATAGAATGATGAAATATTTTTACCTTGAAGTAGGAGAGTCAAGTGGAGCGGTGCTTCCCTGTTCCGATGCAAGCTGGTGTTGTTCTTTCCAAACCTGTTTACTTAGTTTAAACACATAAATGTAAAATAAAAACTAATAAGATAACCTCATGTCCTATTGGAACTGAATAGTTTTTAAATTGAGCAATCTTGCAAAAATCAGTATAATAACCTACAAAAAATTCCAAAAAAATTAATACATTTGCATCACTATATATCATTCAGTCAAAAGAAAAAAAGGACAAATTCTACTTTTAATAATACCTTTGGTGCTAAAAGGCAAATATCAACAATGAACCGATTCTGTCCAATCGAATCTCTATCTACTTCCAAGCAGACATTAACAATGAATTCTATATTTCAAAAATTTACTTAACAATCCCAGGAACAATGTCCTCCTTACACTAGAAGTGAATTTTACATTACGATCTTCATTCAGCACAACCTTATTGAGATAAGAAATTAAATACATGGAACCTCATCCACAATTCCTACTAAGTAATGATTATAGGTAATTTAATCAATCAACAACACAATCATGTTCAACCAACAAAAATAATTTCTGAATTTCAAACCAATGTACAGAACCACACGCTGCTCATATGTTAAACAGTCCATACACAACCATAAACGAATCAATAATAGAAATAGAAACATTTGATAAGTTGTACTGCAATCACCTGTTACTTTTTGTTGTTACTTTTTGGAATGAAACATGTTGCTTTATGCTGCTTTTTGGAATTCTTGAAACAACCTGTTATCTTATGTTGTTGATTGTTGGATCAGCAACTACTATGCACTGATGGACTTTTTTGTACTACTAATTTGATTTCAATTGTTTATAATTTATGTTACTCTTAATTAGTATAGTAACACTACTCTTATTGTATATAAATACATATATGTAGATATATGTATTTACAAATATATATTACTTAGAAATATATATTTAGAACCTATTAAAATAATAATCTACGACCTAGACACCTAGACCTACCCTCTCCCTTCTCTCTCTCTCCAAATCTCCAACCTCCGAATTCAAATTCCAATACTCTCTTACAGCCACCCTTCTTTTTCTCTATATTTACAGTTATATCAAATATTAAATTTAAAAATTCATAGAATGATTAGATATTATTTACCTTAAAGTAGCAGAGGTCCAAGTGCAGTGGCAGTACCTTATGTCCCATTCTTAGAACTGAATATTTTTCAATTGAGTAATCTTGTTAAAAATCAATATAATAACCTACAAAAATATTCCCAAAAAGTTGCATCAGTACTATATATCTTTTAGTAAAAAGCACGAAAGGACAAATCCTAATTTTAGTAATAATACCTTTGGTGCAAAAAAAATTCAAGCTTGCCAATATCAACACTGAATCGTTCCATCCAATCGAATCTCTATCTGCTTACAATCTTCAGCTTACATTAACAGTGAATTCTACATTTCAAAATTTTCACTTAACCATCCCAGGAACAATGTGCTCCTTGCACTAAAAGTAAATTCTACATTACAAAATCTTCATTCAACATAACCATATTCAGAGAAACATGAAACCTCATCCACAAATACTACTAACTAATGATTTATAGGTAGTTTTAATCAATAACCACAATCAACACAACACTGAACCAACAAAAATAATTTTTGTGTTTCAAACCAAGGTGTAGAACCAACACGCTGCTCATATGTTAAACATGCCATACACAACCATAAACGAATCCATAATAGAAATAACAACATTTGTTATATTGTTGCTTTATGTTGTTACTTTATGCTGTTTCTTTTTGGAATGGTTGAAACATGTTGATTTATGTTGTTGCTTTTTGAAATGCTTGAAACAACATGTTACTTTATGTTGTTACTTTTTGGAATGCTTGAAACAATATGTTGTTAATTTTTGAAACAGCAGCTATTGTGCATTGATGGACTTTTTTGTACTATTAATTTGATTTATATAGTTTATAATTTATGCTACTCTTAATTAGGATAGTCAGACTACTCTTATTGTATATAAATACATATATGTAGATATTTATAATAAATATATATATATATATATATTATATATAAATATATATTTAGAACCTATAAAAAATAATAATCTGTGACCTAGACCTACCACCCTCCATTCTCTCTCTGTCTCTCCAAATTTCCTACCTCCTCCAAATTCAAATTTCAATACTCTATTACAGCCACGTTTCTTTTTTTCTATTTTTGCAGTTATATCAAATATTAAATTTAAAAATTCATAGAATGATAAGGATATTATTACCTTAAAGTAGCACTCAAGTGCAGGGGTGCTTCCATGTTCCGGTACAAGCTGGTGTTGTTCTTGCCAAACCTGTTCACATAAACAACAAAAAACGAAAAAAAAAAAAAAACAAAAATATTGAAATTTTTATTGACCTTGAATTCCAAAAGGTCAAACACTTCTTTAAATGTTGCTTAATTTGGTTATATTAGCCTGGTCAAATCTAGTTCTTTGCTTTACCAGTTTGACATGAAAGATTTTCAATATGCAATCAAATGTTACCTGCTCATGGTAATTTTCTTCTAGTCTACAGATATGTCGACTAATTTCTTCATCCCCTGTTTGTGCTAAATCAGGCTGAACAAAAAAGGAAGCAATCAAATAAAAATATTAGGGCTTTTCATACTTGCTAAAAAAGTATGAACCATGATTTTTTTTGATAAGTGAAAGAATGAAACAGAAGTATGAACCATGATATTTTTTGGATAAGTAAAAGTATGAAGCAGGATGTATATCCCTCCTTAAAAAAAAATTGATGTCACTTAAAGAAGAAGAAAAAGAAAAAGAATGTCTATACCACTGGTTCTGGGAAAAATCCAATACTCTGAATCTCCACGAGTGCTCTTTCATTTATGGACATTTTGTTATACTGCTTGATCTGAAAGAGAGCCATTTTGGGAATGATCAATGCCAGATGTAATCCACATGTCTGGCCTGGACAAAATGTCCTTATCTGATTGATTATGCTCCAGTTCACTATAGGATCTTCCACTAGCGGGTATCCTATATCCACTAAAAGCAGTACGTCCAGCAATCTCAAAGTCCGTCCAGCTCACATTCAGATCCATAAATATTGAATTCAAGTTCGTCACTGCTACTACAGCAAGGCTCTTCATTTAAGTGGAATTTAGAGCAGGAAGAAGTATTTGGCAAAGGGGAATTTCAGTGGACACCCCTGGTCCTGAGGCTATATGTTCTGGACTAAGTTCAGCATACTTTGTTTCAGCCACGTCTCTCGTCCGTTCAATCATACCAATTCCATTATATACCAAGCTATCTAAAGGTGCTGGGTTTGGTGTTGCTGCAGTGCTATGCAGATTTCCCTATAAGAAAACAAATTCGGAATTTTTTTAATATGATCAATTCAAAGATGTTTAATTGATAAAAAATAGTGCCTGCTAATTCAACATTTTGATGACTGGTTTGGTAGAAAGAATAGTGCATGCTAATTCAACATTTTGATGACTGGTTTGGTAGAAAGATGGCAAACAAAGTAAAGGCTTGAGTTTCATATGAAAAGGAGGAAATATATCTCTTCCATGCAAAGGGAAGCTTTTCCCCTCCTTGTGTTAGTTTGAGCATCATAAAAACAAGAAATGGTTTTTTTCTTGATAATCAAAAATGGAAATGGAAAAAAAAGAGAGTGACAACTATGAGGACTTTAATCTCAGAGGAAATGTAGAAAGCCTGATGGAAAGAGTGATCCCTGCTAACTTATCATAGTATAGGCTCGTATGGAAATAGTGATCCCTGCTAACTTATCATAGTATAGGCTCGTATATAGCCTAATGCAAGTCCAATTGCATCACTTATAAGTGGGGGAAAGAGTGAAATTACAATCTCTTCTGGAATGGAAGACCTCCATCCACTGACTACAAGACTGCAGCCTATCACCCAAGCTTGCCTCATGGTCAGATAAATGAGTCCCTTCCCTCTTCACATGATAAATTTGAACTCAACATATATTGAGAAATGTTTTATCAGGATTAAACATAGGAGCCAAGGTTCTTGATTATTACTATTTATTGGATATTTGATATGATAACATTTTCATATTCTTCCAATAAGATGGAAGGAGAAAGGAAATAGTTCTTTTACTTATTTCAATAATTTCACTTCGGTCATGTATAATCTTTTTCCTTAGTGACATTCTTATGTATTCCTTGTGTTTATGGAATGTATCTGGAGTTAAGAACTTGAGAACATTTTATCTGTAGTTGTCCTTATTGTTGTTGTTGTTTTATATCTTGTGTGAGACATGTGCTTTGTGATATTCCTTGTTGCATCTTCTCATTCTCTTTTTAATTATCATTCACGATACATTTTGGTAACTAAAAGGCTTACTTTGTTGAGGAATAATTCCAACAATGTAGATCCTGCCAACACTACCTGTCATATGAAAACCTCCTCTCTCACTTGAAGTGGCATAAAAATATGTAAAGTGATGCATTTTGTGTACTAGCCCGCTTCCCAGATATTGCTCTCATATGGATATACTCATACCAACACAAATTAATGATATTGAATAATTCATAACAACTGCAGAAAATTTACAATAAGACTCACTAATATATTTCGAATGTATGTGCAAGTTATTATTATTTTTTGCAATGAACTAAAGAAAAAAATAAAGAACTTCACCTGCTGCTTTAAAAAGGCCATGTCAACATCAGAAATAAAACCAAATAAGGGCTCTATCTGTCTCCAAAATGAGCTTGAAAAGGCATAAGCTACAATAATAGTGATATAAATCAGTAACACGCATGACTTAATCTTCAAAAGTAAATTAATATAATCTAAGAGAGAACAGTACTAGGATTAGTAACAGCATTTGCAGCAGCCAACAACTCTTCATGCCCATCATCTGAACCAACTAAGAAAAATAACTATAGTGATCAAAGATCAAGAAAAACAAATAATCACAAAGACAATATTAGTAGTATTGGAGTGCAAGTACCAGGAAAATCCGCTGCAGCATTTACTGTAGTATGCTTCTGACGTGTACAAGCCTTGCGGTCCTCGAGTTTCCTAGTTGGTGGTCGACCTGTTTTGCTGTGAATATTCCATAAAATTATAAGATGTTTAATCAGTATAAACCAAGTTCATGAGAACAAAATAAGAGGACAGCTATTGAAAGACCCAAAAAGATGGGAAGGGGAAAAAATATTCCAACCTCTCTATCTTAACAAAACCAAGTTTATCAGTTCTAAGCTGCTTTCCAGTTCCCATATTTCCATGCTTTTCAATGGTCACTGGTATGAGAGACCTTGTGCAAGTCAAATCTCGTCCAGTCCTCCCTTGCCTTCGAATGCCATCTCCAAGGTGATGCATGGTCATCCCCCACTAGCCACTTTATTCTTCCTTGGTGTCAGGACAAAAGTTGATACTTTTTGAGCATTCAGCCCAGATTTATCATCTATCACATCAGACTTCTTGCCCTCATCTTTAGACTTAACTTCAGCTGCCCCAGACTCCTCGCTTTCTGATAATGCAGTTGATGGGAAATGGTCCCCTTTTAATTTAACCTGCTGAGGAGAATTTCCAGACTAGCGCCTTGGAAATCCTGATCCATTTTCGTTACCCGCGACATCAGATTTGGTATCTAAAGAAAAGGTTTCATCATTACTTGAAACAAAGGGGATGAAATTTATTCTTCTTGCTGTACGGGACATCTTCTGAGGTCTATGACTAGCGTTTCTGATTGTTAGCCCCAACAGCAGCTGGATTCTTGCTTGTACAATGAAAAAGCTCCCAATCACTACCAGCAGTTGCCCTTTGAATCACTGGGGACAACTTAGGAACAAAGCCTGAACCTGATCGTGGGGCCCGAGCAGCTGCATTTAATTTTGCGCTTGAAGTAGGACTAGCTGAACTGAATTCCTCCCGGGTATTTGTCTTGGAAATACAGGAAACAAAGAAAATATAAGTAATACAGACTGATCTGACTTCATTAGCAAAGAAAAATAAATATCAGAACGGGTAACAACAAAGGGACTGGCAAAGCAAAAGCCATTCTAACAGCTAATAAGTGCAAGGCTCTAGAAGAAAAGTAATAATCAAAGTAAAAAACATCAGTTGTGGCTATAAAATAGACAATAAAAAGGAATAGTATTTACAATGAGGATACTTTACATACTTTGTTAACAACTCTGGAATTAACCCTTTCCTTGTCGGCATTAGTAGTTCGGTCTCTTCTCTCATGGGGAGCAGGACTATTATCTTGCTCAGACCTAGGGATGGAATAACACATGCCCAAGCTGGTATGATGTGAGGTTCCATCAGCCTTTACAACTCCAACAATTCCATTAATGGCTCCTGGCCTACAGCAGAATATAAGCAGGATCGTTGCATAAATATTCATTTCTTTCAGGTATATTTGTTGAGAAGTAAAATGATCTTTAAGTTTTCACATAAATTTGGAAAATATCCAACATTTTTTGAAAAGTACAATGATCTTTAATATCTAACCTTTCCTGATTTGTTGTTACTTTCAGAGTCATGTGTACGCAAGAGAACACAAAATGGTACTCACTTTGGTTGATAAATGAGAAAAGGTATTCTGAGGCTTTCTAAAACAAAAAGCAAAACAAATATAAAGAGAATGTTGAAGTCCCAAAAAGAAAATCACAAAAACATGGTCATGGATCATATAACGGCTGCCGCTAGGTGCAATGGTGAACGTTCAACTGATAAACTGGGGCACATGTCTTATGTTTTTCAATCTTTTGGATTTCATGCCCTAAGTCTATATACTGCCTCTTGGAGGTAAGAAATCGGAGTTAAGTTTATTTCCAAAGGCTCCAAGAACCCTGTATTTTATGGAACCACAACATATATAGCAGCCTTCTTTAAAAGACTAAAAGAACCTGCTTTTATATCTAAACTAACTAACTCAGTCTCTAAATTTTTACCAAATTACAAATATAACCGATTACTATGCCTAATCCCACATCTTTATTTAACAAGCTAGCCATAATCTCTAAACTTCTAACAGGCATTCTTTTTTCCCAACACTAGATGAATATATAAGCAATTAAAAAGAAACGATCAGATTGCTTAGCAACCAATTCAAGGTGACCCAGAAAATATGTTAATGGATAAGTTAATTATGACATTGAGGGTAAACATACTTTGTGGACATAATGAAAACTCCTTAACACTATTTTCAGTAGACAAGTATTAAACTAGACTCCAATCCAAAAAAGGAAAAACTCAAAGAACACAACATGGATTGAATAAAATAACCTTTATAACAAACCCTCTCTTTACACATTATTACAATAAGGAAACTTTTTAGTTAAATCTAAACCACCTGATGTGTCCTACTTTAGAGATGTCAACATAAACAGGAATAAAAATGAACATTCCACCACCGTTACACCACATCAATAAAGAAATTAACTACACGAAATCAATATTTTCCTACTCAGCAAAAAAAAAAAAAAAACTCAAACACACAGACACACACATATATATAATATAGAGAAAGGGAGAGTAAACCATGTGATCAGGAAAAAATTTCAAATAACTTGCTTTATTTTGGATATCAAAAATTATCAATTCAGCAAAATAAGAACTCAAGTAACACATCATGTATAGAATAGAAACAACCCAAAGAAGGAGCCCACAAATAAAAACCAATATATGAAAATTTTTGGCACTCCACAGAAAAGGAAAAACTCAAAGAACACAACATGGATTGAATAAAATAACCCTTGTAATGAACCAGCAAATCAAAACCAAGATACAAGCAGATAGTAATAAAACAAACTCCACAGAAAAGAAAATATTCAAATGAATTACTTTCTCTTGATATCAAAATTTTAAGCATCAGTATACACCAATTTACAAAACACGACATGGACAGAGAAGATGTAATTGTAGAATAATCAAAAGAAATCGAAGACCCAATAGGACAATCATTACAAAAATTAAATTAAAAAATATGTAAAAGAATACAACCAGATAATAATTAAACTAACTCCACAGAGAAGAAAAAATTGAAATGAATTGCTGTCTCTTGATATCAAAATTTAAGCATCAATATACACCAAGAAATAGGGTTTATTGAACGCACATGAATAGAAAATATGTAAGTGTAGAATAGAAAATATGTAAGTGTAGGATAATCAAAAGAAAGAGAAGCCCCAATAATCACTATAAACAATAATTACAAAAGATGTAAAAGAATTTAGAGAACCCTAGAACGCAAGAGAAACCGAACAAACTCCACATACAAGAAAATATCAAAATGAATTACTTTCTTTTGAAATCAAAATTAAGAATCAATAAACGCCAAATACTAGGGTTTACAGAACACAGTATGGATGGAGAAGACGTAATTGTAGAATAATCAAAAGAAATTGAAGATCCAACACAAGAAAACATCTAATTGAATTAAAAGAACCCTAGAGCACAATTAAAACCGAACCTCTGATTTGTCGAACATTGGTCTCGAATCAATTACAAAACACATTGAATCAGCGCAAGAACTCCTTCGTTCATCCGCCTCTGTAAGTAGCCGCTACTATGATCTCTATTTTGCTCTCTCAGATGAAATTCAAATACAGAGAATTGAAATTGAAATGCTGTATATAACACATGCATTTTAAAGCCTAACGGTCTTATTCTTTTCAAAATATGGCCGTAGGATCTGTTCCAATTTTAACGGCTTTGATTAAGGTTCTATGGCTCTCTCAGATGAAATTCAAATAGAGATAATTGAAAGACTATATATATAACTCACGCTCCCCATATTGTTGGCTCAGTAATAAATGGAATACAAAAAAAATAATAAATAGGAGAAAATAACATTAAGTTTGACAGAGTAGATAATTTAGAGAGTTGTTATTTTTTATAAGAAAATTTTGATATTTACACAAAATCTTACTTACATGAATGTGAATGGTATTTACTATTCATGTTCGGAGGGTCTTAGTGAAATTATAAAACTCACTTGTGAAAATATAAGTTCTCATATTTTATTTTAAATTATTTTATATCAGATTATTTAAAGTATACGTGATATATTTATAAATATGTATATTTAATTTTCTATTTAATTTGCAAATTGATATTTTCGCATAATTTTTTGATATTTTTACATGAAAATCATTACTATAGATCCTAAACCGTCGCAATATATCTATAGCAACACTTTTCATGGAAAAATATCAAAAAATCATGTGAAAATATTAATTTTCTATCTATTTATGGGATCCGGCAGTATACATGTGTGTATGTGAATATTATGTGACCTAAAATTATGTGATAATAACATTATTTTTGACAAAGTCACTATCGGGGAGATGACACGTCACATCACACACGTGTTGGTTTTCAGGAAAAAGTCAAGTTTACCGGTTTCTTCTATTTAATAAAAAGTTGTTCATCCAACTCAAAAAATATCGGATGGATCATGGTTGAGTCAGTGATCTAATAAGTGGTCGAATCGTTATTCACCCAAAAATATTATTAATATATAAAAATATATATTATTAATAATTAATAAAAATTTAAAAAATCTCATTTGTTATGAACTATAACATAATAAATTTGAGTTACAATATTATTAAAAGTGGTTAATTTTAATATTAAAAAAATTGGTACAAAAAAAAACTGGTTCACTAGGTCATTTAACTGGTTTTACCATCGGTTGGACATGTGGTCAATTGATTTTTGACCAAATCAATAAAATTGGACTAGAGTGCCGACCGATTCCAATTTTTACTGGTTGAACCGGCGGTCATGGATAGGAGTATCCCCCTCAGCTATTTACTCCTTAAATTAGTTTAATATGTCGTGATTTGATCTCAAAATCAAATTATATTTTTAATTTTGAAACGGATGGAGTATTATATAAAATGTTTTTAAAATTTACAATTTAAATAATAAATGTTAAAATCTATATATTTTACTTAATACTAATACTTAAGTTAAGTTTACTAAATTTAAGAGAGATAAATTATTATATTTTTGTGAGGTTTATTGTACATGTGTATGAGTTTAATTATATTATGCTTCTTAAATTTTGTACAAAGTATAATTAAGACATTTTTTGTGAACAGAGAAAATATGTAGTAATAATTAAAAAAATTGGTACAAAAAAAAAACTGGTTCACTAGGTCATTTAACTCGTTTTACCACCGGCTGGACTGGTGATCAATTGATTTTTGACCAAATCAATAAAATCGGACCAGAGTGCCGACCGATTCCAATTTTTACCGGTTGAACCGGCGGTCATGGATAGGAGTATCCCCTCAGCTATTTACTCCTTAAATTAGTTTAATATGTCGTGATTTAATCTCAAAATCAAATTATATTTTTAATTTTGAAACGGATGGAGTATTATATATAATGTTTTTAAAATTTACAATTTAAATAATAAATGTTAAAATCTATATATTTTACTTAATACTAATACTTAAGTTAAGTTTACTAAATTTAAGAGAGAGAAATTATTATATTTTTATGAGGTTTATTGTACATGTGTATTAGTTTAATTATATTATGCTTCTTAAATTTTGTAAAAAGTATAATTAAGACATTTTTTGTGAACAGAGAAAATATGTAGTAATAATTTATATGTGTTAACGCCAAGATCCCAATCGATCTCCCCTGCTCTCGGAGAATTTCTTGGCACCTCTGAAGCCTCTCGCACCGATGCCGTTAAGAAAATCTAAGAACATATCAAGCTCATCTGCTGCTACTCCTAGATTTGAGAATTTTTGGACTTGTGGGTTTTTGTTTTTGAAGATCTTATGAGATTTAGAAAATTAGAAGAGGGTTTTGAAATTAACACTATAAACTTAGCCCATGTACTTAATTACATAGAAGTGAATCAACCCATATTTTCTGATGGAATCAAATAAGTGGTTTGAATTGGTTTTATGGGTTAAAGATGAAGAAGAGGACAAAAAATTTTATGGGTTGAAGATGAAGAAGAGGAAAGAGAGAAAAATCCACGTTGAAAGCCATATCATCATTTAATTATTTTTTTATGTTTTTTTAAAAGCCAAGTATGAAAATAGAAGTTAGGATTTAACGTCCGTCCAATTTTTTGGACGGAATAACCCAATTAAGAAATTTTAAAAAGTTCAATTGATTAATTACATTTTTTTAAAGTGCAGTGGCTCAATGCTTACAACTCGATAAAACAGTGGTAAAAGGTGGTTTTTGCCCTTTTTAAATTGAGCAATAACCTACAAAAAAATTCCCAAAAAGTTAATACATTTGCATCAATACTATTTATCATTCAGTCAAAAGCAAGAAAGGACAAATTCTAATTTTAGTAATAATACTTTTGGTGCAAAAAGCTTTTCATGCTTGCAAATATTAACAATGAATCGATTCCGTCCAATCAAATCTCTATATACTTCCAATATTCAACTTACATTAACAGTGAATTCTACATTTCAAAAATTTCACTTATCCATCACAAGAACAATGTGTGCCTTAAATTAAAAGTGAATTTTACATTACAAAATCTTAATTCAACACAACCATATTGAGACATACAAATTAAATACATAAAACCTCATCCACAATTCTTACTAAGTAATGATTATTATAGGTAGTTTTAATCAGTAACCACAATCAACACAACACAATCATGCTGAACCAACAAAAATAATTATTGTATTTCAAATCAATATCTAACCACACTTTGCTCATATGTTAAACAACCAATACACAACCATAAACGAATCCATAATAAAAATAGCAACATTTGTTTGCAATCACTTGTTACTTTATGTAGTTGATATTTGGAATACATGAAAATACGTGTTACTTTATGCTATTGCTTTTTGAAAATACCTGTTATTTTATGTTGTTGCTTTTTGGAATGCTTGAAACAACTTGTTGCTTTATGCTATTGCTTTTTTGAATACTTGAAAAAACTGTTATTTTATGTTCTTGCTTTTTGGATCAACAACTACTGTGCAGTGATGGACTTTTTTGTGCTATTAATTTGATTGTTATTGTTTATAATTTATGCTACTCTAAATTAGTAGTCAGAGTACTCTATTATTGTATACAAATACAAATATATAGATATTTAAAATAAATATAAATATATATTTAGAACCTATAAAAAAATAATCTATGACCTATACCTACCCTCCCTTCCCTCTCTCTCCAAATCTCCAACCTCCAAATTCAAAATCCAATACCCAATACCCCTCTTACATCCACCCATCTTTTTCTCTATTTTTGCAGTTATATGAAATATTAAATTTAAAAATTTATTGAATGATAAGATATTTTTACCTTAAAGTAGGAGAGTCAAGTGGAGCGGTGCTTCCATGTTCCGGTACAAGTTGGTGTTGTTCTTTGCAAACCTGTTTACGTAGTTTAAACACATAACAGTAAAAAAAACTAATAAGATAAGTAGTATCTCATGTCCCATTAGAACTGAATACTTTTTGAATTAAGCAATCTTGCAAAAATCAGTGTAATAACCTGCAAAAAAATTCACCAAAATTTAATACATTTGCATCAATACTATATATCATTCAGTTAAAAACACAAAAGGACAAATTCTACTTTTAGTAATAATACTTTTGGTGCAAAAAGCTTTTCATGCTTGCAAATATCAACAATGAACCGATTCCGTCTAATCGAATCTCTATATACTTCCATCCAATCTTCAGCTTACATTAACAGTGAATTCTACATTTAAAAAATTTCACTTAACCATCCCATGAACAATGTGCTCCTTACATTAAAAGTGAATTTTACATTACAAAATCTTCATTCAACACAACCATATTGAGACAAACAAATTAAATACATAAAACCTCATCCACAATTGTTACTAAGTAATGATTACTATAGGTAGATTTAATCAGTAACCACAATCAACACGACACAATCATGCTGAACCAACAAAAATAATTATTCTATTTCAGACCAATGTCTAACCACACATTGCTCATATGTTAATCAACCCATACACAACCATAAACGAATCCATAATAAAAATAGCAACATTTGTTTTCAATCACCTGTTACTTTATGTAGTTGATCTTTGGAATGCTTGAAAATACTTGTTTACTTTATGTTGTTGCATTTTTGAAATATTTGAAAATACCTGTTACTTTATGTTGTTGCTTTTTGAAATGCTTGAAACTTGTTGCAAAATCTTCATTCAACACAACCATATTTGAGACAAACAAATTAAATACATAAAACCTCATCCACAATTGTTACTAAGTAATGATTATTATATGTAGATTTAATTAGTAACCACAATCAACACGATACAATCATGCTGAACCAACAAAAATAATTATTGTATTTCAAACCTATGTCTAACCACACTTTGCTCATATGTTAATCAACCCATACACAACCATAAACGAATCCATAATAAAAATAGCAACATTTGTTTTCAATCACCTGTTACTTTATGTAGTTGATTTTTGGAATGCTTGAAAATACTTGTTTACTTTATGTTGTTGCTTTTTTGAAATCTTTGAAAATACCTGTTACTTTATGTTGCTGCTTTTTGGAATGCTTGAAACTTGTTGCTTTATATTGTTCCTTTTTTGAATACTTGAAAAAACTATTATTTTATGCTGTTGCTTTTTGGATCAACAACTATTGCGCACTGATGGACTTTTTTGTACTATTAATTTGATTTTTATTGTTTATAATTTATGCTACTCTTAATTAATAGTCAGAGTACTCTATTATTGTATATAAATACATATATATTGCTATTTATAATAAATATAAATATAAATATATATACAATACTTATAAATATATATTTAGAACTTATAAAAATAATAATCTATGACCTAGACCTACCCTCCCTTCCCTCTCTCTCTCCAAATCTCCAACCTCCAACCTCCAAATTCAAAATCCAATAACTCTCTTACATCCATTCTTCTTTTATATCAAATATGAAATTTAAAAATTTATAAAATGATAAGATATTTTTACCTTAAAGTAGGAGAGTCAAGTGGAGCAGTGCTTCCATGTTCCGGTACAAGCTGGTGTTGTTCTTTCCAAAACTATTTACTCAGTTTAAACTCATAAGTGTAAAAAAAAAATATAAGATAAGTAGTACCTCATGTCCCATTAGAACTGAATACTTTTTAAATTGAGCAATCTTGCAAAAATTAGTACAATAACCTACAAAAAAATTCCCAAAAAATTAATACATTTGCATCAATACTATATATCATTCGGTCAAAAGCACAAAAGGACAAATTCTACATTTAATAATAATACATTTGGTGCAAAAAGCTTTTCATGCTTGCAAATATCAACAATGAACCAATTCCATCCAATCGAATCTCTATATACTTTCAATCTTCAACTTACATTAACAGTGAATTGTACATTTCAAAATTTTCACTTAACAATCCCAGGAACAATGTGCTCTTTACATTATTAAAAGTGAATTTTACATTACAAAATATTCATTCAACACAACCATATTGAGGCAAACAAATTCAATACATAAAACCACATCCACAATTCTTACTAAGTAACGATTATTATAGGTATTTTTAATCGGTAACCACAATCAACACAACACAATCATGCTGAACCAACAAATAATTATTGTATTTCAAACCAACGCCTAACCACACTTTGCACATATATTAAACAACCCATACACAACCATAAACAAATCCATAATAGAAATAGCAACATTTGTTTGCAATCACATGCTACTTTATGTAGTTGATTTTTGGAATGCTTGAAAATACCTAATACTTTATGTTGTTGCATTTTGGATACCTGTTACTGTATAATGTTGCATTTTGAAATGCTTCAAACAACTTGTTGCTTTATGCTGTTGCTTCTTTGAATACTTGAAAAAACAGCTGTTTTATGCTGTTGCTTTTTGGATTAACAGCTACTGTGCACTGATGGACTTTTTTATAGTATTAATTTGATTTTTATTGTTTATATTTTAAGCTACTCTTAATTAGTAGTCAGATTACTCTATTATTGTATATAAATACATATATATATATATATATATTTATAATAAATATAAATATATTACATATAAATATATACTTAGAACCTATAAAAATAATCATTTATGACCTAGACCTAGACCTAGAGACCCACCCTCCCTTCCCTCTCTCCAAATCTCCAATCTCCAAAATAAAAATTCAATAACACTTACATCCACCTTTCTTTTTCTCTATTTTTGCAGTTATATCAAATATTAAATTTAAAAATTCATACAATGATAAGATATTTTTACCTTAAAGTAGGAAAGTCAAGTGTAGCAGTGCTTCCATGTTCCGGTGCAAGCTGGTGTTGTTCTTTCCAAACCTATTTACTCAGTTTAAACACATAACTATAAAAAAAAACTAAAAAGATAAGTAGTAACTAATGTCCCATTGGAGCTGAATACTTTTTAAATTGAGTCATCTTGCAAAAATCAGTATAATAACCTACAAAAAAAATCCCAAAAAGTTGATACATTTGCATCAATACTATATATCATTCAGGCAAAAGCACAAGAGAACAAATTCTACTTTTAGTAATAATACCTTTGGTGCAAAAAGCTTTTCATGCTTAAAAATATCAATACTGAACCGATTCCGTCCAATCGAATCTCTATATACTTCCGATCTTCAACTTACATTAGCAATGGATTCTACATTTCAAAAATTTCACTAAACCATCCCAGGAACAATGTGCTCCTTACATTAAAAGTGAATTTTACATTACAAAATCTTCATTCAACACAACCATATTGAGACAAACAAAATAAATACATAAAACCTCATCCACAATTCTTACTAAGTAATGATTATTATAAGTCATTTTAATCAGTAACAACAATCAACACAACACAATCATGCTGAACCAACAAATAATTATTGTATTTCAAACCAATGCCAAACCACACTTTTCACATATGTTAAACAACCCATACACAACCATAAACGAATCCATAATAGAAATAGCAACATTTGTTTGCAATCACATGTTACTTTATGTTGTTGATTTTTGGAATGCTTGAAAATACCTGTTACTTTATGCTGGTGCATTTTAAATACATGTTGCTTTTTGGAATGCTTGAAACAACTTGTTGCTTTCTACGGTTGCTTTTTTGAATACTTGAAAAAAATGTTATTTTATGTTGTTGCTTTTTGGATTAACAGCTACTGTGCACTGATGATCTTTTTTGTAGTATTAATTTGATTTTTATTGTTTATAATTTACGCTACTCTTAATTAGTAGTTAGAGTACTCTATTATTGTATATAAATATATATATATATAGATATTTATAATAAATATAAATATATATTAAAACCTATAAAAATAATAATATATGACCTAGACTTAGAGACCTACCCTCCCTTCCCTCTCCAAATCTCCAACCTCCAAATTCAAAATCCAATAACTCTCTTACATCCACCCTTCTTTTTCTCTATTTTTGCAGTTTTATCAAATATTAAATTTAAAAATTCATAGAATGATAAGATATTTTTACCTTAAAATAGGAGAGTCAAGTGGAGCGGTGCTTCCATGTTCCGGTACAAGCTGGTGTTGTTCTTTCCAAACCTGTTTACTCAGTTTAAACACAGAAGTATAAAAAAAACTGATAAAATAAGTAGTACCTCAGGTCCCATTGGAACTGAATATTTTTTAAATTGAGCAATCTTGAAAAAATCAATAAAATAACCTACAAAAAAAATTCCCAAAAAGTTAATACATTTGCATCAGTACTATATATCATTCAGTCAAAGGCACAAAAGGACAAATTCTACTTTTAGTAATAATACCTTTGGTGCAAAAAGCTTTTCATGCTTGCAAATATATCAACAATGAACCGATTCCATCCAATCGAATCTCTATATACTATCAATCTTCAACTTACATTAACAGTGAATTGTACATTTCAAAATTTTCACTTAACAATCCCAGGAACAATGTGCTCTTTACATTAAAAGTGAATTTTACATTACAAAATATTCATTCAACACAACCATATTGAGGCAAACAAATTAAATACATAAAACCACATCCACAATTCTTACTAAGTAATGATTATTATAGGTAGTTTTAATCGGTAACCACAATCAACACAACGCAATCATGCTGAACCAACAAATAATTATTGTATTTCAAACCAATGCCTAACCACACTTTGCACATATATTAAACAATCCATACACAACCATAAACGAATCCATAATAGAAATAGCAACATTTGTTTGCAATCACATGTTACTTTATGTAGTTGATTTTTGGAATGCTTGAAAATACCTGTTACTTTATGTTTTTGCATTTTGGATACCTGTTACTTTATAATGTTGCTTTTTGAAATGCTTGAAACAACTTGTTTCTTTATGCTGTTGCTTCTTTGAATACTTGAAAAAGCAGCTATTTTATGTTGTTGCTTTTTGGATTATCAGCTACTGTGCACTGATGGACTTTTTTGTAGTATTAATTTGATTTTTATTGTTTATAATTTAAGCTACTCTTAATTAGTAGTCAGAGTACTCTATTATTGTATATAAATACATATATATATATATATAATAAATATAAATATAAATATATACTTAGAACCTATAAAAATAATAATTTATGACCTAGACCTAGAGACCCACCCTCCCTTCCCTCTCTCCAAATCTCCAACCTCCAAAATCAAAATTCAATAACTCTTACATCCACCCTTCTTTTTCTCTATTTTTGCAGTTATATCAAATATTAAATTTAAAAATTCATAGAATGATAAGATATTTTTACCTTAAAGTAGGAAAGTCAAGTGGAGCGGTGCTTCCATTTTCCGGTGCAAGCTGGTGTTGTTCTTTCCAAACCTATTTACTCAGTTTAAACACATAGCTGTAAAAAAAACTAATAAGATAAGTAGTACCTCATGTCCCATTGGAACTGAATACTTTTTAAATTGAGTCATCTTGCAAAAATCAGTATAATAACCTACAAAAAAAATCTAAAAAAGTTGATACATTTGCATCAATACTATATATCATTCAGGCAAAAGCACAAAAGAACAAATTCTAGTTTTAGTAATAATACCTTTGGTGCAAAAAGCTTTTCATGCTTAAAAATATCAATACTGAACCGATTCCGTCCAATCGAAACTCTATACACTTCCGATCTTCAACTTACATTAGCAATGGATTCTACATTTCAAAAATTTCACTAAACCATCCCAGGAACAATGTGCTCCTTACATTAAAAGTGAATTTTACATTACAAAATCTTCATTCAACACAACCATATTGAGACAAACAAAATAAATACAGAAAACCTCATCCACAATTCTTACTAAGTAATGATTATTATAAGTCATTTTAATCACTAACAACAATCAACACAACACAATCATGCTGAACCAACAAATAATTATTGTATTTCAAACCAATGCCTAACCACACATTGCACATATGTTAAACAACCCATACACAACCATAAACGAATCCATAATAGAAATAGCAACATTTGTTTGCAATCACATGTTACTTTATGTTGTTGATTTTTGGAATGCTTGAAAATACCTGTTACTTTATGCTGTTGCATTTTAAATACATGTTGCTTTTTGGAATGCTTGAAACAACTTGTTGCTTTCTGCGGTTGCTTTTTTGAATACTTGAAAAAAATGTTATTTTATGTTGTTGCTTTTTGGATTAACAGCTACTGTGCACTGATGATATTTTTTGTAGTATTAATTTGATTTTTATTGTTTATAATTTACGCTACTCTTAATTAGTAGTTAGAGTACTCTATTATTGTATATAAATATATATATATATATATATAGATATTTATAATAAATATAAATATATATTAAAACCTATAAAAATAATAATATATGACCTAGACTTAGAGACCCATCCTCCCTTCCCTCTCCAAATTTCCAACCTCCAAATTCAAAATCCATTAACTCTCTTACATCCACCCTTCTTTTTCTCTATTTTTGCAGTTATATCAAATATTAAATTTAAAAATTCATAGAATGATAAGATATTTTTACCTTAAAGTAGGAGAGTCAAGTAGAGTGGTGCTTCCATGTTCCGGTACAAGCTGGTGTTGTTCTTTCCAAACCTATTTACTCAGTTTAAACACAGAAGTATAAAAAAACTGAGAAGATAAGTAGTACCTCGTGTCCCATTGGAACTGAATATTTTTAAAATTGAGCAATCTTGAAAAAATCAATAAAATAACCTACAAAAAAAATTCCCAAAAAGTTAATACATTTGCATCAATACTATATATCATTCAGTCAAAAGCACAAAAGAACAAATTTTACTTTTAGTAATAATACCTTTGGTGCAAAAAGCTTTTCATGCTTGCAAATATATCAATACTGAACCGATTCCGACCAATCGAATCTCTATATACTTCCGATCTTCAACTTACATTAGCAATGGATTCTACATTTCAAAATTTTCACTTAACCATCCCAGGAACAATGTGCTCCTTACATTAAAAGTGAATTTTACATTACAAAATCTTCATTCAACACAACCATATTGAGACAAACAAAATAAATACATAAAACCTCATCCACAATTCTTACTAAGTAATGATTATTATAAGTCATTTTAATCAGTAACAACAATCAACACAACACAATCATGCTGAACCAACAAATAATTATTGTATTTCAAACCAATGCCTAACCACACTTTGCACATATGTTAAACAACCCATACACAACCATAAATGAATCTATAATAGAAATAGCAACATTTGTTTGCAATCACATGTTACTTTATGTTGTTGATTTTTGGAATGCTTGAAAATACCTGTTACTTTATACTGTTGCATTTTAAATACATGTTGCTTTTTGGAATGCTTGAAACAACTTGTTGCTTTTTGCGGTTGCTTTTTTGAATACTTGAAAAAAATGTTATTTTATGTTGTTGCTTTTTGGATTAACAGCTGCTGTCCACTGATGATCTTTTTTGTAGTATTAATTTGATTTTTATTGTTTATAATTTACGCTACTCTTAATTAGTAGTTAGAGTACTCTATTATTGTATATAAATATATATATATATATAGATATTTATAATAAATATAAATATATATTAAAACCTATAAAAATAATAATATATGACCTAGACTTAGAGACCTACCCTCCCTTCCCTCTCCAAATCTCCAACCTCCAAATTCAAAATCCAATAACTCTCTTACATCCACCCTTCTTTTTCTCTATTTTTGCAGTTTTATCAAATATTAAATTTAAAAATTCATAGAATGATAAGATATTTTTACCTTAAAATAGGAGAGTCAAGTAGAGTGGTGCTTCCATGTTCCGGTACAAGCTGGTATTGTTCTTTCCAAACCTATTTACTCAGTTTAAACACAGAAGTATAAAAAAACTGATAAGATAAGTAGTACCTCATGTCCCATTGGAACTGAATATTTTTTAAATTGAGCAATCTTGAAAAAATCAATAAAATAACCTACAAAAAAAATTCCCAAAAAGTTAATACATTTGCATCAATACTATATATCATTCAGTCAAAAGCACAAAAGGATAAATTTTACTTTTAGTAATAATACCTTTGGTGCAAAAAGCTTTTCATGCTTGCAAATATATCAACAATGAACCGATTCCATCCAATCGAATCTCTATATACTATCAATCTTCAACTTACATTAACAGTGAATTGTACATTTCAAAATTTTCACTTAACAATCCCAGGAACAATGTGCTCTTTACATTAAAAGTGAATTTTACATTACAAAATATTCATTCAACACAACCATATTGAGGCAAACAAATTAAATACATAAAACCACATCCACAATTCTTACTAAGTAATGATTATTATAGGTAGTTTTAATCGGTAACCACAATCAACACAACACAATCATGCTGAACCAACAAATAATTATTGTATTTCAAACCAATGCCTAACCACACTTTGCACATATATTAAACAATCCATACACAACCATAAACGAATCCATAATAGAAATAGCAACATTTGTTTGCAATCACATGTTACTTTATGTAGTTGATTTTTGGAATGCTTGAAAATACCTGTTACTTTATGTTTTTGCATTTTGGATACCTGTTACTTTATAATGTTGCTTTTTGAAATGCTTGAAACAACTTGTTTCTTTATGCTGTTGCTTCTTTGAATACTTGAAAAAGCAGCTATTTTATGTTGTTGCTTTTTGGATTAACAGCTACTGTGCACTGATGGACTTTTTTGTAGTATTAATTTGATTTTTATTGTTTATAATTTAAGCTACTCTTAATTAGTAGTCAGAGTACTCTATTATTGTATATAAATACATATATATATATATATTTATAATAAATATAAATATAAATATATACTTAGAACCTATAAAAATAATAATTTATGACCTAGACCTAGAGACCCACCCTCCCTTCCCTCTCTCCAAATCTCCAACCTCCAAAATCAAAATTCAATAACTCTTGCATCCACCCTTCTTTTTCTCTATTTTTGCAGTTATATCAAATATTAAATTTAAAAATTCATAGAATGATAAGATATTTTTACCTTAAAGTAGGAAAGTCAAGTGGAGCGGTGCTTCCATTTTCCGGTGCAAGCTGGTGTTGTTCTTTCCAAACCTATTTACTCAGTTTAAACACATAACTGTAAAAAAAAACTAATAAGATAAGTAGTACCTCATGTCCCATTGGAACTGAATACTTTTTAAATTGAGTCATCTTGCAAAAATCAGTATAATAACCTACAAAAAAAATCTAAAAAAGTTGATACATTTGCATCAATACTATATATCATTCAGGCAAAAGCACAAAAGAACAAATTCTACTTTTAGTAATAATACCTTTGGTTCAAAAAGCTTTTCATGCTTAAAAATATCAATACTGAACCGATTCCGTCCAATCGAATCTCTATATACTTCCGATCTTCAACTTACATTAGCAATGGATTCTACATTTCAAAAATTTCACTAAACCATCCCAGGAACAATGTGCTCCTTACATTAAAAGTGAATTTTACATTACAAAATCTTCATTCAACACAACCATATTGAGACAAACAAAATAAATACATAAAACCTCATCCACAATTCTTACTAAGTAATGATTATTATAAGTCATTTTAATCAGTAACAACAATCAACACAACACAATCATGCTGAACCAACAAATAATTATTGTATTTCAAACCAATGCCTAACCACACTTTGCACATATGTTAAACAACCCATACACAACCATAAACGAATCCATAATAGAAATAGCAACATTTGTTTGCAATCACATGTTACTTTATGTTGTTGATTTTTGGAATGCTTGAAAATACCTGTTACATTATGCTGTTGCATTTTAAATACATGTTGCTTTTTGGAATGCTTGAAACAACTTGTCGCTTTCTGCGGTTGCTTTTTTGAATACTTGAAAAAAATGTTATTTTATATTGTTGCTTTTTGGATTAACAGCTACTGTGCACTGATGATATTTTTTGTAGTATTAATTTGATTTTTATTGTTTATAATTTACGCTACTCTTAATTAGTAGTTAGAGTACTCTATTATTGTATATAAATATATATATATATATATATATAGATATTTATAATAAATATAAATATATATTAAAACCTATAAAAATAATAATATATGACCTAGACTTAGAGACCTACCCTCCCTTCCCTCTCCAAATCTCCAACCTCCAAATTCAAAATCCAATAACTCTCTTACATCCACCCTTCTTTTTCTCTATTTTTGCAGTTTTATCAAATATTAAATTTAAAAATTCATAGAATGATAAGATATTTTTACCTTAAAATAGGAGAGTCAAGTGGAGCGGTGCTTCCATGTTCCGGTACAAGCTGGTGTTGTTCTTTCCAAACCTGTTTACTCAGTTTAAACACAGAAGTATAAAAAAAACTGATAAACTAAGTAGTACCTCAGGTCCCATTGGAACTGAATATTTTTAAAATTGAGCAATCTTGAAAAAATCAATAAAATAACCTACAAAAAAAATTCCCAAAAAGTTAATACATTTGCATCAATACTATATATCATTCAGTCAAAAGCACAAAAGGACAAATTATTGTATATAAATACATATATATATATATATATATATTTATAATAAATATAAATATAAATATATTACATATAAATATATACTTAGAACCTATAAAAATAATAATTTATGACCTAGACCTAGAGACCCACCCTCCCTTCCCTCTCTCCAAATCTCCAACCTCCAAAATCAAAATTCAATAACTCTTACATCCACCCTTCTTTTTCTCTATTGTTGCAGTTATATCAAATATTAAATTTAAAAATTCATAGAATGATAAGATATTTTTACCTTAAAGTAGGAAAGTCAAGTGGAGCGGTGCATCCATGTTCCGGTGCAAGCTGGTGTTGTTCTTTCCAAACCTATTTACTCAGTTTAAACACATAACTGTAAAAAAAAACTAACAAGATAAGTAGTACCTCATGTCCCATTGGAACTGAATACTTTTTAAATTGAGTCATCTTGCCAAAATCAGTATATAAAAGCACAAAAGAACAAATTCTACTTTTAGTAATAATACCTTTGGTGCAAAAAGCTTTTCATGCTTGCAAATATCAATACTGAACCGATTCCGTCCAATCGAATCACCATATACTTCCGATCTTCAACTTACATTAACAATGGATTCTACATTTCAAAAATTTCACTTAACCATCCTAGGAACAATGTGCTCCTTACATTAAAAGTGAATTTTACATTACAAAATCTTCATTCAACAAAATCCTATTGAGACAAACAAAATAAATACATAAAACCTCATCCACAATTCTTTCTAAGTAATGATTATTATAGATAGTTTTAATCAGTAACCACAATCAACATAACACAATCATGTTGAACCAACAAAAATAATTATTGTATTTCAAACCAAAGTCTAACCACACTTTGCTCATATGTTAAACAACTCATACACAACCATAAACGAATCCATAATAGAAATTGCAACATTTATTTGCAATCACTTGGTTACTTTATGTAGTTAATTTTTTGAATGCTTGAAAATACATGTTTACTTTATGTTGTTGCTTTTTGAAATATTTGAAAATACCTGTTACTTTATGTTGTTGCGTTTTGGAATGCTTGAAACAACTTGTTGCTTTATGATGTTGCTTTTTAAATACTTGAAAAAAAAATTTTATTTTATGCTGTTGCTCATTGGATCAACAACTACTGTGGACTGATAGGCTTTTTTGTACTATTAATTTAATTTTTATTGTTTATAATTTATGCTACTCTTAATTTGTAGTTAGAGTACTCTATTATTGTATATAAATACATATATATAGATATTTATAATAAATATAAATATATATAATACATATAAATATATATTTAGAACCTATAAAAATAATAATCTATGACCTAGACCTAGACCTACCCTCCCTTCCCTCTCTCTCTCTCTAAATCTCCAACAAACAAATTCAAAATCCAATAACTCTCTTTCATCCACCCTTCTTTTTCTCTATTTTTGCAGTTGAATCAAATATTAAATTTAAAAATTCATAGAATGATGAGATATTTTTACCTTAAAGTAGGAGAGTCAAGTGGAGCGGTGTTTCCATGTTCCGGTGCAAGCTGGTGTTGTTCTTTCCAAACCTGTTTACTTAGTTTAAACACATAAGTGTAAAAAAAAAAACTAACAAGATAAGTAGTACCTCATGTCCCATTGGAACTGAATACTTTTTAAATTGAGCAATCTTGCAAAAATCAGTATAATAACCTACAAAAAAATTCCCAAAAAGTTGATACATTTGCATCAATACATATCATTCAGTCAAAAGCACAAAAGAACAACTTCTACTTTTCGTAATAATACCTTTGGTGCAAAAAGCTTTTCATGCATGCAAATATCAACAATGAACCGATTCCGTCTAATCGAATCTCTATATACTTCCAATCTTCAGTTTACATTAACAATAAATTCTACATTTCAAAAATTTCACTTAATCATCCCATGAACAATGTGCCCTTTACATTAAAAGTGAATTTTACATTACAAAATCTTCATTCAACACAACCATATAGAGACAAACAAAATAAATACATAAAACCTCATCCACTAATCTTACTAAGTAATGATTATTATAGGTAGTTTTAATCAGTAACCACAATCAACACAACACAATCATGTTGAACCAACAAAATAATTATTGTATTTCAAACCAATACACAACTATAAACGAATTCATAATAGAAATTGCAGCATTTATTTGCAATCTCCTGTTACTTTATGTAGTTGATTTTTGGAATGCTTGAAAATACATGTTTACTTTATGTTGTTGCTTTTTGAAATATTTGAAAATACCTGTTACTTTATGTTGTTGCGTTTTGGAATGCTTGAAACAACTTGTTGCTTTATGATGTTGCTTTTTGAATACTTGAAAAAATTGTTATTTTATGCTTTTGCTTTTAGTATCAACAACTACTGTGCACTGATGGACTTTTTTGTACTATTAATTTAATTTTTATTGTTTATAATTTATGTTACTCTTAATTAGTAGTCAGAGTACTCTATTATTGTATATAAATACATATATATAGATATTTATAATAAATATAAATATAAATATAAATATATATAATACTTATAAATATATATATTTAGAACCTATAAAAATAATAATCTATGACCTAGACCTAGACCTAGACCTAGACCTACCCTCCCTTCCCTCTCTCTCTAAATCTCCAACAAACAAATTCAAAATCCAATATCTCTCTTACACCCACCCTTCTTTTTCTCTATTTTTGCAGTTATATCAAATATTAAATTTAAAAATTCATAGAATGATGAGATATTTTTACCTTGAAGTAGGAGAGTCAAGTGGAGCGGTGCTTCCCTGTTCCGATGCAAGCTGGTGTTGTTCTTTCCAAACCTGTTTACTTAGTTTAAACACGTAAATGTAAAATAAAAACTAATAAGATAAGTACCTCATGTCCCATTGGAACTGAATAGTTTTTAAATTGAGCAATCTTGCAAAAATCAGTATAATAACCTACAAAAAATTCCAAAAAAATTAATACATTTGCATCACTATATATCATTCAGTCAAAAGAACAAAAGGACAAATTCTACTTTTAATAACACCTTTGGTGCTAAAAGGCAAATATCAACAATGAAACGATTCTGTCCAATCGAATCTCTATCTACTTCCAAGCTGACATTAATAGTGAATTCTATATTTCAAAAATTTTACTTAACAATCCAAGGAACAATGTCCTCCTTACACTAGAAGTGAATTTTACATTACGATCTTCATTCAGCACAACCTTATTGAGATAAGAAATTAAATACATGAAACCTTATCCACAATTCCTACTAAGTAATGATTATAGGTAGTTTAATCAGTAACCACAATCAACAACTCAATCAAGTTCTACCAACAAAAATAATTACTGAATTTCAAACCAATGTACAAAACCACACGCTGCTCATATGTTAAACAGTCCATACACAACCATAAACGAATCAATAATAGAAATAGAAACATTTGATAAGTTGTAGTGCAATCACCTGTTACTTTTTGTTGTTACTTTTTGGAATGAAACATGTTGCTTTATGCTGCTTTTTGGAATTCTTGAAACAACCTGTTATCTTATGTTGTTGATTGTTGGATCAGCAACTACTATGCACTGATGGACTTTTTTGTACTACTAATTTGATTTCAATTGTTTATAATTTATGTTACTCTTAATTAGTATAGTAACACTACTCTTATTGTATATAAATACATATATGTAGATATATGTATTTCCAAATATATATTACTTAGAAATATATATTTAGAACCTATTAAAATAATAATCTACGACCTAGACACCTAGACCTACCCTCTCCCTTCTCTCTCTCTCCAAATCTCCAACCTCCGAATTCAAATTCCAATACTCTCTTGCATCCACCCTTCTTTTTCTCTATATTTGCAGTTATATCAAATATTAAATTTAAAAATTCATAGAATGATTAGATATTATTACCTTAAAGTAGCAGAGTCCAAGTGCAGTGGCAGTACCTTATGTCCCATTATTAGAACTGAATACTTTTCAATTGAGCAATCTTGTTAAAAATCAGTATAATAACCTACAAAAATATTCCCAAAAAGTTAATATGTTTGCATCAGTACTATATATCTTTTAGTAAAAAGCACGAAAGGACAAATCCTAATTTTAGTAATAATACCTTTGGTGCAAAAACAATTCAAGCTTGCCAATATCAACACTGAATCGATTCCATCCAATCGAATCTCTATCTGCTTACAATCTTCAGCTTACATTAACAGTGAATTCTACATTTCAAAAATTTCACTTAACCATCCCAGGAACAATGTGCTCCTTGCACTAAAAGTAAATTCTACATTACAAAATCTTCATTCAGCATAACCATATTCAGAGAAACAAATAAATACATGAAACCTCATCCACAAATACTACTAACTAATGATTTATAGGTAGTTTTAATCAATAACCACAATCAACACAACACTGAACCAACAAAAATAATTTTTGTATTTTAGGCCAGGGGGTAGAACCAACACGCTGCTCATATGTTAAACATGCCATACACAACCATAAACGAATCCATAATAGAAATAGCAACATTTGTTATATTGTTGCTTTATGTTGTTACTTTATGCTGTTTCTTTTTGGAATGGTTGAAACATGTTGATTTATGTTGTTGCTTTTTGAAATGCTTGAAACAACATGTTACTTTATGTTGTTAATTTTTGAAACAGCTATTGTGCATTGATGGACTTTTTTGTACTATTAATTTGATTTATATAGTTTATAATTTATGCTACTCTTAATTAGTATAGTCAGACCACTCTTATTGTATATAAATACATATATGTAGATATTTATAATATATATATATATATATATTATATAAATATATATTTAGAACCTATAAAAAATAATAATCTGTGACCTAGACCTAGCACCCTCCATTCTCTCTCTGTCTCTCCAAATTTCCTACCTCCTCCAAATTCAAATTTCAATACTCTATTAAAGCCATGTTTCTTTTTTTCTATTTTTGCAGTTATATCAAATATTAAATTTAAAAATTCATAGAATGATAAGGATATTATTACCTTAAAGTAGCACTCAAGTGCAGGGGTGCTTCCATGTTCCGGTACAAGCTGGTGTTGTTCTTGCCAAACCTATTCACATAAACAACAAAAAACGAAAAAAATAAAATAACAAAAATATTGAAATTTTTATTGACCTTGAATTCCAAAAGGTCAAACACTTCTTTGAATGTTGCTTAATTTGGTTATATTAGCCTGGTCAAATCTAGTTCTTTGCTTTACCAGTTTGACATGAAAGATTTTCAATATGCAATCAAATGTTACCTGCTCATGGTAATTTTCTTCTAGTCTACAGATATGTCGACTAATTTCTTCATCCCCTGTTTGTGCTAAATCAGGCTGAACAAAAAAGGAAGCAATCAAATAAAAATATTAGGGCTTTTCATACCTGCTAAAAAAGTATGAACCATGATTTTTTTTGACAAGTGAAAGAATGAAACAGAAGTATGAACCATGATATTTTTTGGATAAGTAAAAGTATGAAGCAGGATGTATATCCCTCCTTAAAAAAAATTGATGTCACTTAAAGAAGAAGAAAAAGAAAAAGAATGTTTATACCACTGGTTCTGGGAAAAATCCAATACTCTGAATCTCCACGAGTGCTCTTTCATTTATGGACATTTTGTTATACTGCTTGATCTGAAAGAGAGCCATTTTGGGAATGATCAATGCCAGATGTAATCCACATGTCTGGCCTGGACAAAATGTCCTTATCTGATTGATTATGCTCCAGTTCACTATAGGATCTTCCACTAGCGGGTATCCTATATCCACTAAAAGCAGTACGTCCAGCAATCTCAAAGCTTTGTAATGAACGGTGATTGAAAGCACCAGATACTATGTCTCCGTCCAGCTCACATTCAGATCCATAAATATTGAATTCAAGTTCTTCACTGCTACTACAGCAAGGCTCTTCATTTAAGTGGAATTTAGAGCAGCAAGAAGTATTTGGCAAAGGGGAATTTCAGTGGACACCTGGTCCTGAGGCTATATGTTCTGGACTAAGTTCAACATACTTTGTTTCAGCCACGTCTCTCGTCCGTTCAATCATACCAATTCCATTATATACCAAGCTATCTAAAGGTGCTGGGTTTGGTGTTGCTGCAGTGCTATGCAGATTTCCCTATAAGAAAACAAATTCGGAATTTTTTTAATATGATCAATGCAAAGATGTTTAATTGATAAAAAATAGTGCATGCTAATTCAACATTTTGATGACTGGTTTGGTAGAAAGAATATTGCGTGCTCATTCAACATTTTGATGACTGGTTTGGTAGAAAGATGGCAAACAAAGTAAAGGCTTGAGTTTCATATGAAAAGGAGGAAATATATCTCTTCCATGCAAAGGGAAGCTTTTCCCCTCCTTGTGTTAGTTTGAGCATCATAAAAACAAGAAATGGTTTTTTCCTTGATAATCAAAAATGGAAATGGAAAAAAAAGAGAGCGACAACTATGAGGACTTTAATCTCAGAGGAAATGTAGAAAGCCTGATGGAAAGAGTGATCCCTGCTAACTTATCATAGTATAGGCTCGTATAGGCCCGTATGGAAATAGTGATCCCTGCTAACTTATCATAGTATAGGCTCGTATATAGCCTAATGCAAGTCTAATTGCATCACTTATAAGTGGGGGAAAGAGTGAAATTACAATCTCTTCTGGAATGGAAGACCTCCATCCATTGACTACAAGACTGCAGCCTATCACCCAAGCTTACCTCATGGTCAGATAAATGAGTCCCTACCCTCTTCACATGATAAATTTGAACTCAACATATATTGAGAAATGTTTTATCAGGATTAAACATAGGAGCCAAGGTTCTTGATTATTACTATTTATTGGATATTTGATATGATAACATTTTCATATTCTTCCAATAAGATGGAAGGAGAAAGGAAATAGTTCTTTTACTTATTTTAATAATTTCACTTCGGTCGTGTATAATCTTTTTCCTTAGTGACAATCTTATGTATTCCTTGTGTTTATGGAATGTATCTGTAGTTAAGAACTTGAGATCATTTTATCTGTAGTTGTCCTTATTGTTGTTGTTGTTTTATATCTTGTGTGAGACATGTGCTTTGTGATATTCCTTGGCATCTTCTCGTTCTCTTTTTAATTATCATTCACGATACATTTTGGTAACTAAAAGGCTTACTTTGTTGAGGAATAATTCCAACAATGTAGATCCTGCCAACACTACCTGTCATATGAAAACCGTCTCTCTCACTTGAAGTGGCATAAAAATATGTAAAGTGATGGAAGGAGAAAGGAAATAGTTCTTTTACTTATTTCAATAATTTCACTTCGGTCATGTATAATCTTTTTCCTTAGTGACATTCTTATGTATTCCTTGTGTTTATGGAATGTATCTGGAGTTAAGAACTTGAGATCATTTTATCTGTAGTTGTCCTTATTGTTGTTGTTGTTTTATATCTTGTGTGAGACATGTGCTTTGTGATATTCCTTGTTGCATCTTCTCGTTCTCTTTTTAATTATCATTCACGATACATTTTGGTAACTAAAAGGCTTACTTTGTTGAGGAATAATTCCAACAATGTAGATCCTGCCAACACTACCTGTCATATGAAAACCTCCTCTCTCACTTGAAGTGGCATAAAAATATGTAAAGTGATGCATTTTGTGTACTAGCCCGCTTCCCAGATATTGCTCTCATATGGATATACTCATACCAACACAAATTAATGATATTGAATAATTCATAATAACTGCAGAAAATTTACAATAAGACTCGCTAATATATTTCGAATGTATGTGCAAGTTATTATTTTTTGCAATGAACTAAAGAAAAATATAAAGAACTTCACCTGCTGCTTTAAAAAGGCCACGTCAACATCAGAAATAAAACTAAATAAGGGCTCTATCTGTCTCCAAAATGAGCTTGAAAAGGCATAAGCTACAATAATAGTGATATAAAAATCAGTAACACACATAACTTAATCTTCAAAAGTAAATTAATATAATCTCAGAGAGAACAGTACTAGGATTAGTAACAGCATTTGCAGCAGCCAACAACTCTTCATGCCCATCATCTGAACCAACTAAGAAAAATAACAATAGTGATCAAAGATCAAGAAAAACAAATAATCACAAAGACAATATTAGTAGTATTGAAGTGCAAGTACCAGGAAAATCCGCTGCAGCATTTACTGTAGTATGCTTCTGACGTGTACAAGCCATGCGGTCCTCGAGTTTCCTAGTTGGTGGTCGACCTGTTTTGCTGTGAATATTCCATAAAATTATAAGATGTTTAATCAGTATAAACCAAGTTCATGAGAACAAACTAAGAGGACAGCTATTGAAAGACCCAAAAAGATGGGAAGGGAAAAAAATATTCCAACCTCTCTATCTTAACAAAACCAAGTTTATCAGTTCTAAGCTGCTTTACAGTTCCCATATTTCCATGCTTTGCAATGGTCACTGACTGGTATGAGAGACCTTGTGGAAGTCAAATCTCGTTCAGTTCTCCCTTGCCTTCGAATGCCATCTTCAAGGTGATGCATGGTCATCCCTCCCACTAGCCACTTTATTCTTCCTTGGTGGCAGGACAAAAGTTGATACTTTTTGAGCATTCAGCCCAGATTTATCATCTATCACATCAGACTTCTTGCCCTTATCTTTAGACTTAACTTCAGCTGCCCCAGACTCCTCGCTTTCTGATAATGCAGTTGATGGGAAATGGTCCCCTTTTAATTTAACCTGCTGAGGAGAATTTCCAGACAAGCGCCTTGGAAATCCTGATCCATTTTCGTTACCCGCGACATCAGACTTGGTATCTAAAGAAAAGGTTTCATCATTACTTGAAACAAAGGGGATGAAATTTGTTCTTCTTGCTGTACGGGACATCTTCTGAGGTCTATGACTAGCGTTTCTGATTGTTAGCCCCAACAGCAGCCAGATTCTTGCTTGTACAATGAAAAAGCTCCCAATCACTACCAGCAGTTACCCTTTGAATCACTGGGGACAACTTATGAACAAAGCCTGAACCTGATCGTGGAGCCCGAGCAGCTGCATTTAATTTTGCGCTTGAAGTAGGACTAGCTGAACTGAATTCCTCCCGGGTATTTGTCCTGGAAATACAGGAAACAAAGAAAATATAAGTAATACAGACTGATCTGACTTCATTAGCAAAGAAAAATAAATATGAGAACGGGTAACAACAAAGGGACTGGCAAAGCTAAAGCCATTCTAACAGCTAATAAGTGCAAGGCTCTAGAAGAAAAGTAATAATCAAAGTAAAAAACATCAGTTGTGGCTAAAAATAGACAATAAAAAGGAATAGTATTTACAATGAGGATACTTTACATACTTTGTTAACAACTCTGGAATTAACCCTTTCCTTGTCGGCATTAGTAGTTCGGTCTCTTCTCTCATGGGGAGCAGGACTATTATCTTGCTCAGACCTAGGGATGGAAGAACACATGCCCAAGCTGGTATGATGTGAGGTTCCATCAGCCTTTACAACTCCAACAGTTCCATTAATGGCTCAGACCTAGGGATGGAAGAACACATGCCCAAGCTGGTATGATGTGAGGTTCCATCAGCCTTTACAACTCCAACAATTCCATTAATGGTTCCTGGCCTACAGCAGAATATAAGCAGGATCGTTGTATAAATATTCATTTCTTTCAGGTATATTTGTTGAGAAGTAAAATGATCTTTAAGTTTTCACCTAAATTTGGAAAATATCCAACATTTTTTGAAAAGTACAATGATCTTTAATATCTAACCTTTCCTGATTTGTTGTTACTTTCAGAGTCATGTGCAAAATGGTACTCACTTTGGTTGATAAATGAGAAAAGGTATTCTGAGGCTTTCTAAAACAAAAAGCAAAAAAAATATAAAGAGAATGTGGAAGTCCCAAAAAGAAAATCACAAAAACATGGTCATGGATCATATAACGGCTGCCGCTAGGTGCAATGGTGAACGTTCAAACTGATAAACTGGGGCACATGTCTTATGTTTTTCAATCTTTTGGATTTCATGCTCTAAGTCTATATACTGCCTCTTGGAGGTAAGAAATCGGAGGTAAGTTTATTTCCAAAGGCTCCAAGAACCCTGTATTTTATGGAACCACAACATATATAGCAGCCTTCTTTAAAAGACTAAAAGAAACTGCTTTTATATCTAAACTAACTAACTCAATCTATAAATTTTTACCAAATTACAAATATAACCGATTACTATGCCTAATCCCACATCTTTATTTAACAAGCTAGCCATAATCTCTAAACTTCTAACAGGCATTCTTTTTTCCCAACACTAGATGAATATATAAGCAATTAAAAAGAAACGATCAGATTGCTTAGCAACCAATCCAAGGTGACCCAGAAAATACGTTAATGGATAAGTTAATTATGACATTGACGGTAAACATACTGTGTGGACATAATGAAAACTCCTTAAAACTATTTTCAGTAGACAAGTATTAAAATAGACTCCAAAAAAGGAAAAACTCAAAGAACAAAACATGGATTGAATAAAATAACCGTTATAACGAACCCTCTCTTTAGACATTATTACAATAAGGAAACTTTTTAGTTAAATCTAAACCACCTTATGTGTCCTACTTTAGAGATGTCAACATAAACAGGAATAAAAATGAACATTCCACCACCGTTACACCACATCAATAAAGAAATTAACTACACGAAATCAATATTTTGCTACTCAGCAAAAAAAAAAAACTCAAACACACACACAGACACACACATAGATATAATATAGAGAAAGAGAGAGTAAACCATGTGATCAGGAAAAAATTTCAAATAACTTGCTTTATTTTGGATATCAAAAATTATCAATTCAGCAAAATAAGAACTCAAGTAACACAACATGTATAGAATAGAAACAACCCAAAGAAGGAGCCCACAAATAAAAACCAATATATGAAAATTTTTGGCACTCCACAGAAAAGGAAAAACTCAAAGAACACAAAATGGATTGAATAAAATAACCCTAGTAATGAACCAGCAAATCAAAACCAAGATACAAGCAGATAGTAATAAAACAAACTCCACAGAAAAGAAAATATTCAAATGAATTACTTTCTTTTGATATCAAAATTTTAAGCATCAGTATACACCAATTTACAAAACACGACATGGACAGAGAAGATGTAATTGTAGAATAATCAAAAGAAATCAAAGACCCAATAGGACAATCATTACAAAAATTAAATTAAAAAATATGTAAAAGAATACAACCAGATAATAATTAAACTAACTCCACAGAGAAGAAAAAATTGAAATGAATTTCTGTCTCTTGATATCAAAATTTTAGCATCAATACACACCAAAAAATAGGGTTTACTGAACACACGTGAATAGAAAATATGTAAGTGTATAATAGAAAATATCTAAGTTTAGGATAATCAAAAGAAAGAGAAGCCCAATAATCACTATAAACAATTATTACAAAAGATGTAAAAGAATTTAGAGAACCCTAGAACGCAAGAGAAACCGAACAAACTCCACATAGAAGAAAATATCAAAATGAATTACTTTCTCTTGAAATCAAAATTAAGAATCAATAAACGCCAAATACTAGGGTTTACATAACACAGTATGGATGCAGAAGACGTAATTGTAGAATAATCAAAAGAAATTGAAGATCCAACACAAGAAAACATCTAACTGAATTAAAAGAACCCTAGAGCACAATTAAAACCGAACCTCTGATTTGTCGAACATTGGTCTCGAATCAATTACAAAACACATTGAATCAGCGCAAGAACTCCTTCGTTCATCCGCCTCTGTAAGTAGCCGCTACTATGATCTCTATTTTGCTCTCTCAGATGAAATTCTAATTCTAATACAGAGAATTGAAATTGAAATTGAAATACTGTATATAACACATGCATTTTTAAGCCTAACGGTCTTATTCTTTTCAAAATATGGCCGTAGGATCTGTTCCAATTTCAACGGCTTTGATTAAGGTTCTATGGATGAAATTCAAATAGAGATAATTGAAAGACTATTTATTATATATAACTCACGCTCCCCATATTGGCGTTTGTCTGGCCTATTGTTGGTTCTGTAATAAATGGAATACAAAAAAATTAATAAATAGGAGAAAATAACATTAAGTTTGACGGAGTAAATAATTTAGAGAGTTGTTATTTTTCATAAGAAAATTTTGATATTTACACAAAATCTTACTTACATGAATGTGAATGGTATTTACTATTCATGTTCGGAGGAGGGTCTTAGTGAAATTATAAAACTCACTTGTGAAAATATAAGTTCTCATATTTTATTTTATATCAAATTATTTAAAGTATACGTGATATATTTATAAATATGTATATTTAATTTTCTATTTGTTAATCCCACGACATTTACAAATGTATCTATCTCTTATTAATTTAAGATTCCTCATTTTGAACGATTTTTTAGATAAGGTTTCCAATTTTATGTCATACTAAATGTTATCTATTTGCAAACTGATATTTTCGCATAATTTTTTGATATTTTTACATGAAAATCATTACTATAGATCCTAAACCGTCGCAATATATCTATATCAACACTTTTCATGTGAAAATATCAAAAAATCATGTAAAAATATCAATTTTTTATCTATTTATGGGATCCGGCAGTATACGCGCACAAATAGTAAGTACATGACTTAAAATTATGTGATAATAGCATTATTTTTGACAAAGTCATGATCGGGGAGATGACACGTCACATCACACGTGTTGGTTTTCAGGAAAAAGTCAAGTTTACCGGTTTCTTCTATTTAATAAACATCCAACTCAAAAAATATCGGATGGATCATGGTTGAGTCAGTGATCTAATAAGTGGTCGAATTGTTATTGACCCAAAAATGTTATTAATATATGAAATTATATATTATTAATAATTAATAAAATTTTAAAAAATCTCATTTGTTATGAACTATAACATAATAAAATTGAGTTACAATATTATTAAAAGTGATTAATTTTAATATTAAAAAAATTGGTACAAAAAAAAACTAGTTCACTAGGTCATTTAACTGGTTTTACCACCGGTTGGACAGGTGGTCAACCGGCTGGACCGGTGGTCAATTAATTTTTGACCAAATCAATAAAATCATATCAGAGTGCCGACCGATTCCAATTTTTATTGGTTGAACCGGCAGTCATGGATAGGAGTATCCCCCTCAGCTATTTAGTTCTTAAATTAGTTTAATATGTCGTAATTTGATCTCAAAATCAAATTATATTTTTAATTTTGAAACGGATGGAGTATTATATATAATGTTTTTAAAATTTACAATTTAAATAATAAATGTTAAAATCTATATATTTTACTTAATACTAATACTTAAGTTAAGTTTACTAAATTTAAGAGAGAGAAATTATTATATTTTTGTGAGGTTTATTGTACATGTGTATTAGTTTAATTATATAATTATATTATGCTTCTTAAATTTTGTAAAAAGTATAATTATGACATTTTTTGTGAACAGAGAAAATATGTAGTAATAATTAAAAAAATTGGTACAAAAAAAAACTGGTTCACTAGGTCATTTAACTGGTTTTACCACCGGTTGGACAGGTGGTCAACCGGCTGGACCGGTGGTCAATTGATTTTTGACCAAATCAATAAAATCGGACCAGGGTGCCGACCGATTTCAATTTTTACCGATTGAACCGGCGATCATGGATAGGAGTATCCCCCTCAGCTATTTACTCCTTAAATTTGTTTAATATGTCGTGATTTGATCTCAAAATCAAATTATATTTTTAATTTTAAAACGGATGGAGTATTATATATAATGTTTTTAAAATTTACAATTTAAATAATAAATGTTAAAATCTATATATTTTACTTAATACTAATACTTAAGTTAAGTTTACTAAATTTAAGAGAGAGAAATTATTATATTTTGGTGAGGTTTATTGTACATGTGTATTAGTTTAATTATATTATGCTTCTTAAATTTTGTAAAAAGTATAATTAAGACATTTTTTGTGAACAGAGAAAATATGTAGTAATAATTTATATGTGTTAACGCCAAGATCCCAATCGATCTCCCCTGCTCTCGGAGAATTTCTGGGCACCTCTGAAGCCTCTCGCACCGATGCCGTTAAGAAAATCTGAGAACATAACAAGCTCATCTGCTGCTACTCCTAGATTTGAGAATTTTTGGACTAGTGGGTTTTTGTTTTTGAAGATCTTATGAGATTTAGAAAATTAGAAGGGGGTTTTGAAATTAACACTATAAACTTAGCCCATGTACTTAATTATATAGAAGTGAATCAACCCATATTTTCTGATGGAATCAAATAAGTGGTTTGAATTCATTTTATGGGTTGAAGAGAAGAGGACAAAAAATTTTAGGATCAATTACATATTCTAGTACATTTTTTAAAATAATTATAAAAACAGTACATAAATAAAATAATTACAAAAGTAACACATTTTTACATATTTATTTACAAAATTAATGCAATTAGAATTCCTTTAATTAAGGTGGGCCAATCGTCACTTTCTCTCTCGCAACTGCATTATCCTCAACTCTCTCGCCATTTTTTATTTCTCTCTCTCTGAAAGCTCCCACCACCCACCGGTCAAATGGCATCGTGAAATCAGCCGAAATATATAAGAGAAGCCTGCTTGCTCTTCTCCATCGCCATGTCTGTTTGTCCGTCTGTGAATGCTTTCAAGGAAGGAAAGGAAAAGAAAGTGAGAGATGGGAATGCTGCGGAGGGGAGTGGTGTATATAAATAAAGGTGAGATGATGATGCAGTGAAGTAAATATTTAGCAAGTGAAGGAGGATGTGGTTAATTGAAGGTGTTGCAGGCCGCATTAAAGCTATCCATTCGTTACTTATTTTCCTTTTGAAATACTACTAGTATTGCACTTGTGTGTTTGGACAAAACTACCAGATTTTGATTAGTTCGGTTGTCATTGTCTTTTCCTTATAAATTGTGTTTCGTACATTGATTTTGTTGGATATTCATAACCATTTGTTATGGTAAGTGAGTTTTTAATGTTTGTTGCAGCTTATGTAAATGGGATTACATTTTTTGATTATATTACCAGTGATTTGGCATTGTTTGTTGGTTCGTATTTGTTACTTATAAGTTGTCTGATACATTGTTTGAAAGGTGCAATTCAGTAACCAAACCTGCATAGAAGGGTAACCATTTTATTTTTTATTAGTAACCAGATAGTTATAAGCTTGTATCAGGACAAATATCAAGTGTTAAATGTACATGTGAGAGTGTCCCATTTATCTAGCTGATGGATGCTTATAAATTACATACTTATAAAAATTATTTGAAAATGGTCCTGTTGGTAGCTAAATATGCATATAGAGGTAACCATTTTAGTTTTTGTGAGTAATTAAATATACATAAAAATGTTTAAGAGCAGTTTCTATCAGCTATTTCAGTTGAAATGTTAGGTTGGTTTCCAAACCTACATATAAGATAACCATTTTAGTTTTTGTTAGTAACCAGATAGTTATAAGCTTGTTTCTGGCTTGTTATCAAGTGTTAAATGTATATGATTTATTTATACTATGTCATCATGATGGAATCAAAAACTCCAATTAAGAGTTCCCATTTATATATATGATTGTCACTTATAGATAACATATTAAAAAAAAGATAGTTTGAGAGGTGCAGTTGGTATCCAAATATGCATATAAGGGTAACCATTTTATTTTTTGTTAGTAACTAAATAATTAAAAACTTATATCGGAACAATTATCAAGTGCTAAATGTACATGTGAGGGTTCCCATTTATCTAGCTAATGGATACTTATAAATTACATAGTTATAAAAGTTATTTGGAAATGGTCAGTTGGTAGCTAAATATTTATATAGAGGTAACCATTTTATTTTGGATGAGTAACCAAATTTACATAACAATGTTTCAGAACTTTTATCAATTGTTCAATGTATATGTTTGCTTTATATTGATAACTCATGATGGAATCAGAAATCAAAATATTAATCAATATTGTGCAACACAATTTTGGTTACTGTACATCATCAAAAATGTTACTAACTATCTGGTTAATGGTTACTCACAGTAAACAATAATACATTCTTGTACTTACACTCTTTTTGATTATGTACTATATCAGACCCTTTTTGGTCTTAAAATCGGTGGATTATTGCATGTTTTTTTGTTGTGTCCTTTTTCTTGGCACCTGCTACATTTGTTTTGAATTTTGTTTTCAGATCCGTGCTTGTACCTCCCTATCTTTGGTCTTTGTGCATGTCCTTTGTTCGATGTCCACAATATATTATTTGATGACATCGTAAACAGTGAAGATCAATAGATTTGATGTCTCAACCTACAACACAAATTAAGTGTGTCGTTAGTATGTATAAATATTTAGTTTGTTTACATCGAAAGAATGATAGTTATACGTAATGTTGGTAACATTATCAGCATAAACAAGTAACCATAACATAATTAAGCAGTAACCAAACCATAATATGATAGTAACCAGAAGAGAATTTAATGGTAACCAAAACAGAAACAACATGTAATCAAACACGGTTTAGGTAACCTATGTATACTAAACAATTACACAGTAACCATAACAAAATATAAAAGTAACCATAAAATGAACACAATTTAAAATGATATGATAATAAACAATAATAATTTAAAATGCACAATATGATAGTAAAGCAAACTAGACCCATATACAATGCATTTTATAATCAGAACAATTAGTATAATGACTTGTTTACCAATTAAAGTCTAACAGTTGTATGAAGGTAACCAATGTAGTCAATAAGTAACCATCTTTATAAAATAAATCAGTATAAAACACACTAATATTATACAGTAACCAAATCAACATTATATAGTAACCAAATGAATATTAGACAGTAACCAACATACATATACTTAGTAACCAGAACATAAACACATGTTTCATTGCATTTTACAGTCAAAACAACTAGTATAATGACTTTGTTACCAATTAAAGACTAACAGTTGTATGAAGGTAACCAATGTAGTTAATAAGTAACCATCAATATAAAACAAATCAATATAAAACACAATAATAATATACAGCAACCAAATCAACATTATACAGTAACCAAATTCATATTAGACAGTAACCAATATATATATATACTTAGTAACCAGAACATAAAACACATTCTTCATTTCATTTTACAGTAAAAACACTCAGTATACTGACTTTGTTACTAATTAAAAATCCAATAGTTGTATGAAGGTAACTAATGTAGTTAATAAGTAACCATCAATATAAAATAAATCAGTATAAAACACAATAATATTATACAGTATACAAATCAACATTATATAGTAACCAAATTCATATTAGACAGTAACCAATATATATCTACTTAGTAACCATAACATAAAACACATTTTTCCATGCATGTTACAGTAAAAACAATCAGTATAATTACTTTGTGACCAATTAAAAATTCAACAGTTGTATGAAGGTAACTAATGTATTTAATAAGTAACCAAATCAACATTATACAGCAACCAATATGTATCTACTTAGTAACCATAACATAAACTATATTTTTTCAAATCAACATTATACACTCAGTAACCAGAACATAAAACACACTATACAACAACCAAATCTAATTTAGAAAATAACCAAGATGTGTCTATTTAGTAACCATCAATATTAAACACATTTGTCCATGCAGCTTACAACCAATACATTCAGTAAAAAATTCAGTAACCAAATCAATATTATACAGACACCAAATTAACATTATACAGTAACCAAATACATTGTTATTAGTAACCAATATATATATACTTAGTAACCAGTACATAAAACACATTTTTCAATGTATTTTACAATCAAAATACTCAGTGTACTGATTTTGTGACCAATTAAAGACCGAACAATTTCACGAAGGTAACCAATATATAAATATGTAGTAACTACGGGTAAATATATGCATATGAACTTGAAAGTCATATACCTCAGTATACGAATATGTAACCAATCAACAAATAACGAATTATTATAGTAGTTTTGTTTCTGGTTACTGATTGTAAATCGAAAACATTAACACATTGTCTTACTTACATATGTAATTAAGTAATTCGTGAACTCAGATTTCAAATATCCTCTTAATCTTCAATGTTCGGCTTCTCTGGAAACTTCGGAATCGATTGGAAACTCTGAAGTCGGTGGTTGATTTCGTCTTTTCAAATGTTGAATTTCGTTTGAGTTCGTCTTCTCCGATCTGCAAAATTTGAAACCCTGTTTTCTTGTTATTTTGAATTTAGGATATTAGTTGGTTGTCTATATCAGAAATTTGGTAACTGACGTGTAGGGCAGTTATTGTTTCTTAATTTTAGTCCCGTATTAATGTGTTGCGTTATTTTTGTAATTATTTTGTGACTGTACTGTTATTGTAATTATTTTCTAAATATTGTATACTAGTGTAAAGGACCCAAAATTTTATGGGTTGAAGATGAAGAAGAGGAAAGAGAGAAAAATCCACGTTGGAAGCCATATCATCATTTAATTGTTTTTTTATGTTTTTTTAAAAGCCAAGTATGAAAATGAAAGTTAGGATTTAACGTCCGTCCAAATTTTTGGACGGAATGACCCAATTAAGAAATTTTAAAAAGTTCAGTTGGTTAATTACAATTTTTTAAAGTACAGTGGCTCAATACTTACAACTAGATAAAACAGTGGTAAAAGGTGGTTTTTGCCCTTTTTAAATTGAGCAATCTTGCAAAAATCAGTATAATAACCTACAAAAAAATCCCCAAAAAGTTAATACATTTGCATCAATACTATTTATCATTCAGTCAAAAGCAAAAAAGGACAAATTCTAATTTTAGTAATAATACTTTTGGTGCAAAAAGCTTTTCATGCTTGCAAATATTAACAATGAACCGATTCCGTCCAATCGAATATCTATATACTTCTAATCTTCAACTTACATAACAGTGAATTCTACATTTCAAAAATTTCGCTTAACCATCTCAAGAACAATGTGCGCCTTAAATTAAAAGTGAATTTTACATTACAAAATCTTCATTCAACACAACCATATTGAGACATACAAATTAAATACATAAAACCTCATCCACAATTCTTACTAAGTAATGATTATTATAGGTAATTTTAATCAGTAACCACAATCAACACGACACAATCATGCTGAACCAACAAAAATAATTATTGTATTTCAAATCAATGTCTAACCACACTTTGCTCATATGTTATACAACCAATACACAAACCATAAACGAATCCATAATAGAAATAGCAACATTTGTTTGCAATCACTTATTACTTTATGTAGTTGATATTTGGAATGCATGAAAATACCTGGTACTTTATGCTATTGCTTTTTGAAATATTTGAAAATACATGTTACTTTATGTTGTTGCTTTTTCGAATGCTTGAAACAACTTGTTGCTTTATGCTGTTGCTTTTTTAAATACTTGAAAAAACTGTTACTACTGTGCAGTGATGGACTTTTTTGTGCTATTAATTTGATTGTTATTGTTTATAATTTATGCTACTCTTAATTAGTAGTCAGAGTACTCTATTATTGTATATAAATACAAATATATAGATATTTAAAATAAATATAAATATATATTTAGAACCTATAAAAAAATAATCTATGACATAGACCTACCCTCGCTTCCCTCTCTCTCCAAATCTCCAACCTCCAAATTCAAAATCCAATACCCAATACCCCTCTTACATCCACCCTTCTTTTTCTCTATTTTTGCAGTTATATGAAATATTATATTTAAAAATTTATAGAATGATAAGATATTTTTACCTTAAAGTAGGAGAGTCAAGTGGAGCGGTGCTTCCATGTTCCGGTACAAGTTGGTGTTGTTCTTTCCAAATCTATTTACTCAGTTTAAACACATAACTTTAAAAAAAAAACTAATAAGATAAGTAGTACCTCATGTCCCATTGGAACTAAACATTTTTTAAATTAAACAATTTTGCAAAAATCAGTATAATAACCTACAAAAAAATTCACCAAAATTTAATACATTTGCATCAATACTATATATCATTCAGTTAAAAACACGAAAGGACAAATTCTACTTTTAGTAATAATACCTTTGGTGCAAAAAGCTTTTCATGCTTGCAAATATCAACAATGAACCGATTCCGTCTAATCGAATCTCTATATACTTCCAATCTTCAGCTTACATTAACAGTGAATTCTACATTTCAAAAATTTCACTCAACCATCCCATGAACAATGTGCTCCTTACATTAAAAGTGAATTTTACATTACAAAATGTTCATTCAACACAACCATATTGAGACAAACAAATTAAATACATAAAACCTCATCCACAATTGTTACTAAGTAATGATTATTATAGTTAGATTTAATCAGTAACCACAATCAACACGACACAATCATGCTGAACCAACAAAAATAATTATTGTATTTCAAACCAATATCCAACCACACTTTGCTCATATGTTAATCAACCCATACACAACCATAAACGAATCCATAATAAAAATAGCAACATTTGTTTTCAATCACCTGTTACTTTATGTAGTTGATTTGGAATGCTTGAAAATTCTTGTTTACTTTATGTTGTTGCATTTTTGAAATATTTGAAAATACCTGTTACTTTATGTTGTTGCTTTTTGGAATGCTTGAAACTTGTTGCTTTACATTGTTCCTTTTTTGAATACTTGAAAAAACTATTATTTTATGCTGTTGCTTTTTGGATCAAGAACTATTGCGCATTGATGGAATTTTTTGAAATATTAATTTGATTTTTATTGTTTATAATTTATGCTACTCTTAATTAATAGTCAGAGTACTCTATTATTGTATATAAATACATATATATAGATATTTATAATAAATATAAATATAAATATATATACAATACTTATAAATATATATTTAGAACTTATAAAAATAATAATCTATGATCTAGACCTACCCTCCCTTCCCTCTCTCTCCAAATCTCCAACCTCCAACCTCCAAATTCAAAATCCAATAACTCTCTTACATCCACCCTTCTTTTATATCAAATATTAAATTTAAAAATTTATAAAATGATAAGATATTTTTACCTTAAAGTAGGAGAGTCAAGTAGAGCGGTGCTTCCATGTTCAGGTACAAGATGGTGTTGTTCTTTCCAAACCTGTTTACTCAGTTTAAACTCAGAAGTGTAAAAAAAAATATAAGATAAGTAGTACCTCATGTCCCATTAGAACTGAATACTTTTTAAATTGAGCAATCTTGCAAAAATCAGTACAATAACCTACAAAAAAATTCCCAAAAAAGTTAATACATTTGCATCAATACTATATATCATTCGGTCAAAAGCACAAAAGGACAAATTCTACTTTTAGTAATAATACCTTTGGTGCAAAAAGCTTTTCATGCTTGCAAATATCAACAATGAACCGATTCCGTCTAATTGAATCTCGATATACGTCCAATCTTCAACTTACATTAACAATGAATTCTACATTTCAAAATTTTCACTTAACCATCCCAAGAACAATGTGCTCCTTACATGAAAAGTGAATTTTACATTACAAAATCTTCATTCAACACAACCATATTGAGACAAACAAAATAAATACATAAAAACTCATCCACAATTCTTACTAAGTAATGATTATTATAAGTCGTTTTAATCATTAACAACAATCAACACAACACAATCATGCTGAACCAACAAATAATTATTGTATTTCAAACCAATGCCTAACCACACTTTGCACATATGTTAAACAACCCATACACAACCATAAACGAATCCATAATAGAAATAGCAACATTTGTTTGCAATCACATGTTATTTTATGTTGTTGCTTTTTGGAATGCTTGAAAATACCTATTACTTTATGCTGTTGCATTTTAAATACATGTTGCTTTATACTGTTGCTTTTTGGAATGCTTGAAACAACTTGTTGCTTTATGCGGTTGATTTTTTGAATACTTGAAAAAAATGTTATTTTATGTTGTTGCTTTTTGGATTAATAGCTACTGTGCACTGATGATCTTTTTTGTAGTATTAATTTAATTTTTATTGTTTATAATTTACGCTACTCTTAATTAGTAGTTAGAGTACTCTATTATTGTATATAAATACATATATATATATATAGATATTTATAATAAATGAAAATATATATTATAAAACCTATAAAAATAATAATATATGACCTAGACTTAGAGACCTACCCTCCCTAGTCCCTTCCCTCTCCAAATCTCCAACCTCCAAATTCAAAATCCAATAACTGTCTTACATCCACCCTTTTTTTTCTCTATTTTTGCAGTTTTATCAAATATTAAATTTAAAAATTCATAGAATGATAAGATATTTTTACCTTAAAATAGGAGAGTCAAGTGGAGCGGTGCTTCCATGTTCCGGTACAAGCTGGTGTTGTTCTTTCCAAACCTGTTTACTCAGTTTAAACACGCAAGTATAAAAAAAACTGATAAGATAAGTAGTACCTCATGTCCCATTGAAACTGAATATTTTTTAAACTGAGTAATCTTGAAAAAATCAATAAAATAACCTACAAAAAAAATTCCCAAAAAGTTGATACATTTGCATCAATACTATATATCATTCAGTCAAAAGCACAAAAGGACAAATTCTACTTTTAGTAATAATACCTTTGGTGCAAAAAGCTTTTCATGCTTGCAAATATCAACAATGAACTGATTCCATCCAATCGAATCTCTATATACTTTCAATCTTCAACTTACATTAACAATGAATTCTACATTTCAAAAATTTCACTTAACAATCCCAGGAACAATGTGCTCTTTACATTAAAAGTGAATTTTACACTACAAAATATTCATTAAACACAACCATATTGAGGCAAACAAATTAAATACATAAAACCACATCCACAATTCTTACTAAGTAATGATTATTATAGGTAGTTTTAATCGGTAACCACAATCAGCACAACACAATCATGCTGAACCAACAAATAATTATTGTATTTCAAACCAATGCCTAACCACACTTTGCATATATATTAAACAACCCATACACAACCATAAACGAATCCCTAATAGAAATAGCAACATTTGTTTGCAATCACATGTTACTTTATGTAGTTGATTTTTGGAATGCTTGAAAATACCTGTTACTTTATGTTGTTGCATTTTGGATACCTGTTACTTTATAATGTTGCTTTTTGAAATGCTTGAAACAACTTGTTGCTTTATGCTGTTGCTTCTTTGAATACTTGAAAAAACAGCTATTTTATGCTGTTGCTTTTTGGATTAACAGCTACTGTGCACTGATGGACTTTTTTGTAGTATTAATTTGATTTTTATTGTTTATAATTTACGCTACTCTTAATTAGTAGTCAGAGTACTCTATTATTGTATATAAATACATATATATAGATATTTATAATAAATATAAATATAAATATATACTTAGAACCTATAAAAATAATAATTTATGACCTAGACCTAGAGACCCACCCTCCCTCCCTTCCCTGTGACGAACAAGATTTTTGTAATTTATTTTGAATATTTATTGAATTAAATAAATATTTTTTTTTTGATGATTTAATTTTTGAGTTAAATAATTAATTGATGAATTTGTGGTAGAGTAATTTAATTATATGTGTTACATTAGTTAAATTAATGTGGAGAATTTTTATATTCAAAGTATGTATTTAATTGAGTTTATTTGATTTAATGAATTAATTAATAAGCATAATGTTATTCTAATTAATTTAATAATTAATTAGAGATTTAATGATTTGACATAATTAATAAATAAGAATTTTAATTATGTGACTATATGAATTATTGTGGAATTATGCAATTTTATTTAAGTGATTTAAATAACATTATTTGATTTAATTGGGTGTGACATTAAAATAATATTATAAAGCTTTAATTAAATTAAATGAAAAAGGAGGAATAAGGGACAAGCAAACAAGGCCTTGGTGAAGGTTGAGGCCAGTTAACCCATTATGGGATTAACTGACGACCATGACCCCACGACTAATTATACGTATATGTATATTTATTCATATCAGACTTGTATATTATAAACATATATCAGAATTACTATATATCATATACATACTCTGAGAAAACTTAGAGAAAAGAGAATTGAGAGAGTTGAAAGAATTTGAAGAATAAAAAAAAAAAAATCCATATCATCTTCACAAAGTTTGCAAGGGGTAATTCCTTTGTCCCAGTTTTATTTCATGTATTATGTTTCCTTCATGAACATATATTCTGAGTTCTCTGTGTATGGGAAAAATTAGTAATTTTTGATTATATGCTTATATGTGTGTTATTATATCATTATAACATGTTTTGTATTTGGTATGAATGAATTAAAATAATCGAATTCATGTAATTAGGCCTTAATTGGGTTTTCAAAATTTTACAGAGTTTTTCCATTTACGTGCTTTAAAAATTCTCTGTGAATGGAAAAAACTTGATATTTGTTCATTATATGGCTATATGTGTATTCATATGTGTTTATAACATATTATATGCCATATATGCATAACTTGCAGTGATCGAATTTTGTTTAAATTGGGTTTTCGAAAATTACAGAGTCGTATATATGGCCATACGGCCCTTACGGCCCTTACGTATAAATTTTATACTATGAATCGATGGTTTAACTTTGAATTAACATTTGCATATGATTGTACACGTTTATACGAACAAAACGGAAGTTAAACGAACGGATTCGGTGTTATAACGAATCCGTAACGTTGAATTTCTTGATTTTTCTTCAAAACCATCAAGAACACCAAGAACAGTGAAATTTAATGATTTGATTCGAGTAATTGCATAATTTAATATGTTAAAAACATGTTAGTAACATTGTACGATGTTTCTATGAAGTTCATACTTCATAAAAATCGTTGTGTGAGTTTAATTTGCATTTAATTGGAGTAATTGGGCCAACGAACTGTCAAAATAGCAAACCAGGGAGTGCACCAGCAGGGGGATCCGCCTCAGCGGGTGTTCATGGGCATTAGGACCCGCCCCAGCGGGTATAAGGGCTGTCCGGGAGCCTTTTTTTTTGGTTTTCGAGACTGTTTTGACCTCCTGTAGTAAAATAAGCATAACGTTTTCATACGAACTCCGATTAAGGCGATTCAAGATGATTCGGAAAGATAACGAGTAGACCTACAACTTTCATTCTTTAAGTTTTTCAATTTGAAATCGTTAAAATAGGTAAAAATGGCCATCTTTGTGACTGATGCGTATTCGGAGGCAATCGGAGGGCTTCGGACATGCACGCACACAAGTGTAGTGTTCTCAATAATAAAAGATGTTGTTTTAAGTTACATACATGAATATTATATGATTTGAAGTTCATGATTAATAAATTAAGTTATTGACATGTATAAGATAATGTGAAGGTTCAAGTTAACAAACTAAGTGCGAACTTGAATATCGTAATTGTAAAACTTGATTATGATTGTTTAAAGGGCTATACATGTGTGATATGCATGTTGTGAGTTTACATTCATGTTATGTGGTTAGCCATTGAGTAATATTATAAACCAAGTTGTAAGTCGAACTTAAGTGAATAGTTCAACAGTTAAACATGGTAGTTATGAAAACTAATCGATGTCGTATACATAATGTAATGTGTAGGACGTTGAGGAAGTGAATTGTAATTATATTTGTAGCTTGTGCAAGAGGCAAGTATCCTATCCCTAACTTATTGATTTAGCAAGTTCCCTAAATTCTAATTTATTCATTTATTAAGTCTTAGACTTGTGTTTCTATATCGAGTAAGCTCGTGTTCTTAATTGTTCCAATTCAAAATTCATATTACATATTGTAACTCTTTTAAAAGCATGATTCAGTTATACAATACTTATTCGATTGTATACTCTTGAGATTTATTATTCAAGTTGAATATCGATGTTGTTGTTGAACCTTATAGGACTAGTGAACCCTTATTGATTCGACTAGTCCATAGTTGATGAACGTTCTAAATTCTAAAATACTTATTGAGCTTATCCAAACCAAACTTCCTTTGGTGCGGACTCTGATGTCAAAACTGAGATGAACAACCCTGTAAAAGGGGATTATTTACGCTTTAGCGTTGAGATATTGTGCACAATATGGTACTAAGGGCTGATCCCCCTAAGTACGAGAAGTAGAGTCCATAGTCTTATGACTGTTAAAGGTTTAAAGTATAAACACTTTACAACCTAGGACATAGTTCAAGGTCTTATGACCCTCAGATGTTATTTTGATTCCTGTTATTTATCCTCGAGTCAAAAGTTGAGTTTCTTTATTCAGATGTCTTTGATTCACTCGCATGTTATTATATTGTTGTCATATTATTATACTTGTGGGCAATCGTGCTCACTCTTGCGTATAATAACATTGCAGTTAAGAACGAAAGGTCCAACGAGCCTTCTACTAGCAAAGGCAAGGGCAAGGTCAACAAGTGATGAAGACTTGTTGTTTATTTTATATGTTTATGTTTCAGCTCTATGTTAAAGTTGTGTAAGACTATTTAATTATTTATGTTCCGCACAGATGTTTAAGGTTAGTATTACCTGGGATTGATGTATTTATTTTCAGATGTTGTAACCCATAAGGGAGGATTTAATTCTATTTATTGCATGGTTTGCATTTACTATGGGTAGATAGATAGATGATATTCGTACAGTGAACACCAAGTCCCGTGGAATTGAAGTACCCGGATTTGGGGGTGTCACATTCCCTCTCTCCAAATCTCCAACCTCCAAAATCAAAATTCAATAACTCTTACATCCACCCTCCTTTTTCTCTATTTTTGCAGTTATATCAAATATTAAATTTAAAAATTCATAGAATGATAAGATATTTTTACCTTAAAGTAGGAAAGTCAAGTGGAGCAGTACTTCCATGTTCCGGTGCAAGCTGGTGTTGTTCTTTCCAAACCTATTTACTCAATTTAAACACATAACTGTAAAAAAAAACTAATAAGATAAGTAGTACCTCATGTCCCATTGGAACTGAATACTTTTTAAATTGAGTCATCTTGCAAAAATCAGTATAATAACATACAAAAAAAATCCCAAAAAGTTGATACGTTTGCATCAATACTATATATCATTCAGGCAAAAGTACAAAAGAACAAATTCTACTTTTAGTAATAATACCTTTGGTGCAAAAATCTTTTCATGCTTGCAAATATCAATTCTGAACCGATTCCGTCCAATCGAATCTCTATATACTTCCGATCTTCAACTTACATTAACAATGGATTCTACATTTCAAAAATTTCACTTAACCATCCCAGGAACAATGTTCTCCTTACATTAAAAGTGAATTTTACATTACAAAATCTTCATTCAACACAAGCATATTGAGACAAACAAAATAAATACATAAAACCTCATCACAATTGTTTCTAAGTAATGATTATTATAGATAGTTTTAATCAGTAACCACAATCAACATAACACAATCATGTTGAACCAACAAAAATAATTATTGTATTTCAAACCAAAGTCTAACCACACTTTGCTCATATGTTAAACAACCCATACACAACCATAAACGAATCCATAATAGAAATTGCAACATTTATTTGCAATCACTTGTTACTTTATGTAGTTGATTTTTGGAATGCTTGAAAATACATGTTTACTTTATGTTGTTGCTTTTTGAAATATTTGAAAATACCAGTTACTTTATGTTGTTGCGTTTTGGAATGCTTGAAACAACTTGTTGCTTTTTGAATACTTGAAAAAAATTGTTATTTTATGCTGTTGCTTATTGGATCAACAACTACTGTGCACTGATAGACTTTTTTGTACTATTAATTTAATTTTTATTGTTTATAATTTATGCTACTCTTAATTAGTAGTCAAAGTACTCTATTATTGTATATAAATACATATATATAGATATTTATAATAAATAAAAATATAAATATATATAATACTTATAAATATATATTTAGAACCTATAAAAATAATAATCTATGACCTAGACCTACCCTCCCTTCCCTCTCTCTCTAAATCTCCAACAAACAAATTCAAAATCCAATAACTCTCTTACATCCACCCTTCTTTTTCTCTATTTTTGCAGTTATATCAAATATTAAATTTAAAAATTCATAGAATGATAAGATATTTTTACCTTAAAATAGGAGAGTCAAGTGGAGCGGTGCTTCCATGTTCCGGTGCAAGCTGGTGTTGTTCTTTCCAAACCTGTTTACCTAGTTTAAACACATAAGTGTAAAAAAAAAACTAATAAGATAAGTAGTACCTCATGTCCCATTGGAACTGAATACTTTTTAAATTGAGCAATATTGCAAAAATCAGTATAATAACCTACAAAAAAAATACCAAAAAGTTGATACATTTGCATCAATACATATCATTCAGTCAAAAGCACAAAAGAACAAATTCTACTTTTCGTAATAATACCTTTGGTGCAAAAAGCTTTTCATGCTTGCAAATATCAACAATGAACCGATTCCGTCCAATCGAATCTTTATATACTTCCGATCTTTAACTTACATTAACAATGGATTCTACATTTCAAAATTTTCACTTAACCAACAATGTGCTCCTTACATTTAAAGTGAATTTTACATTACAAAATCTTCATTCAACACAACCATATTGAGACAAACAAAATAAATACATAAAACCTCATCCACAAATCTTACTAAGTAATGATTATTATAGGTAGTTTTAATCAGTAACCACAATCAACACAACACAATCATGGTGAACCAACAAAAATAATTATTGTATTTCGAACCAATATCTAACCACACTTTGTTTATATGTTAAACAGCCCATACACAACTATAAACGAATCCATAATAGAAATTGCAACATTTATTTGCAATCTCCTGTTACTTTATGTAGTTGATTTTTGGAATGCTTGAAAATACATGTTTACTTTATGTTGTTGCTTTTTGAAATATTTGAAAATACCTGTTACTTTATGTTGTTGCATTTTGGAATGCTTGAAACAACTTGTTGCTTTATGATGTTGCTTTTTGAATACTTGAAAATTTTGTTATTTTATGATTTTGCTTTTAGGATCAACAACTACTGTGCACTGATGGACTTTTTTGTACTATTAATTTAATTTTTATTGTTTATAATTTATGTTACTCTTAATTAGTAGTCAGTGTACTCTATTATTGTATATAAATACATATATATAGATATTTATAATAAATATAAATATATATAATACTTATAAATATATATATTTAGAACCTATAAAAATAATAATCAATGACCTAGACCTAGACCTAGACCTACCCTCCCTTCCCTCTCTCTCTAAATCTCCAACAAACAAATTCAAAATCCAATAACTCTCTTACACCCACCCTTCTTTTTCTCTATTTTTGCAGTTATATAAAATATTAAATTTAAAAATTCATAGAATGATGAGATATTTTTACCTTGAAGTAGGAGAGTCAAGTGGAGCGGTGCTTCCCTGTTCCGATGCAAGCTGGTGTTGTTCTTTCCAAACCTGTTTACTTAGTTTAAACACGTAAATGTAAAATAAAAACTAATAAGATAAGTACCTCATGTCCCATTGGAACTGAATAGTTTTTAAATTGAGCAATCTTGCAAAAATCAGTATAATAACCTACAAAAAATTCCAAAAAAATTAATACATTTGCATCACTATATTTCATTCAGTCAAAAGAACAAAAGGACAAATTCTACTTTTAATAACACCTTTGGTGCTAAAAGGCAAATATCAACAATGAAACGATTCTGTCCAATCGAATCTCTATCTACTTCCAAGCTGACATTAATAGTGAATTCTATATTTCAAAAATTTTACTTAACAATCCAAGGAACAATGTCCTCCTTACACTAGAAGTGAATTTTACATTACGATCTTCATTCAGCACAACCTTATTGAGATAAGAAATTAAATACATGAAACCTTATCCACAATTCCTACTAAGTAATGATTATAGGTAGTTTAATCAGTAACCACAATCAACAACTCAATCAAGTTCAACCAACAAAAATAATTACTGAATTTCAAACCAATGTACAGAACCACACGCTGCTCATATGTTAAACAGTCCATACACAACCATAAACGAATCAATAATAGAAATAGAAACATTTGATAAGTTGTAGTGCAATCACCTGTTACTTTTTGTTGTTACTTTTTGGAATGAAACATGTTGCTTTATGCTGCTTTTTGGAATTCTTGAAACAACCTGTTATCTTATGTTGTTGATTGTTGGATCAGCAACTACTATGCACTGATGGACTTTTTTGTACTACTAATTTGATTTCAATTGTTTATAATTTATGTTACTCTTAATTAGTATAGTAACACTACTCTTATTGTATATAAATACATATATGTAGATATATGTATTTCCAAATATATATTACTTAGAAATATATATTTAGAACCTATTAAAATAATAATCTACGACCTAGACACCTAGACCTACCCTCTCCCTTCTCTCTCTCTCCAAATCTCCAACCTCCGAATTCAAATTCCAATACTCTCTTGCATCCACCCTTCTTTTTCTCTATATTTGCAGTTATATCAAATATTAAATTTAAAAATTCATAGAATGATTAGATATTATTACCTTAAAGTAGCAGAGTCCAAGTGCAGTGGCAGTACCTTATGTCCCATTATTAGAACTGAATACTTTTCAATTGAGCAATCTTGTTAAAAATCAGTATAATAACCTACAAAAATATTCCCAAAAAGTTAATATGTTTGCATCAGTACTATATATCTTTTAGTAAAAAGCACGAAAGGACAAATCCTAATTTTAGTAATAATACCTTTGGTGCAAAAACAATTCAAGCTTGCCAATATCAACACTGAATCGATTCCATCCAATCGAATCTCTATCTGCTTACAATCTTCAGCTTACATTAACAGTGAATTCTACATTTCAAAAATTTCACTTAACCATCCCAGGAACAATGTGCTCCTTGCACTAAAAGTAAATTCTACATTACAAAATCTTCATTCAGCATAACCATATTCAGAGAAACAAATAAATACATGAAACCTCATCCACAAATACTACTAACTAATGATTTATAGGTAGTTTTAATCAATAACCACAATCAACACAACACTGAACCAACAAAAATAATTTTTGAATTTCAAACCAAGGTGTAGAACCAACACGCTGCTCATATGTTAAACATGCCATACACAACCATAAACGAATCCATAATAGAAATAGCAACATTTGTTATATTGTTGCTTTATGTTGTTACTTTATGCTGTTTCTTTTTGGAATGGTTGAAACATGTTGATTTATGTTGTTGCTTTTTGAAATGCTTGAAACAACATGTTACTTTATGTTGTTACTTTTTGGAATGCTTGAAACAATATGTTGTTAATTTTTGAAACAGCAACTATTGTGCATTGATGGACTTTTTTGTACTATTAATTTGATTTATATAGTTTATAATTTATGCTACTCTTAATTAGTATAGTCAGACTACTCTTATTGTATATAAATACATATATGTAGATATTTATAATAAATATAAATATATATATATATATTATATAAATATATATTTAGAACCTATAAAAAATAATAATCTGTGCGCTAGACCTACCACCCTCCATTCTCTCTCTGTCTCTCCAAATTTCCTACCTCCTCCAAATTCAAATTTCAATACTCTATTACAGCCACGTTTCTTTTTTTCTATTTTTGCAATTATATCAAACATTAAATTTAAAAATTCATAGAATGATAAGGATATTATTACCTTAAAGTAGCACTTAAGTGCAGGGATGCTTCCATGTTCCGGTACAAGCTGTTGTTGTTCTTGCCAAACCTGTTCACATAAACAACAAAAAACGAAAAAAATAAAATAACAAAAATATTGAAATTTTTATTGACCTTGAATTCCAAAAGGTCAAACACTTCCTTAAATGTTGCTTAATTTGGTTATATTAGCCTGGTCAAATCTAGTTCTTTGCTTTACCAGTTTGACATGAAAGATTTTCAATATGCAATCAAACGTTACCTGCTCATGGTAATTTTCTTCTAGTCTACAGATATGTCGACTAATTTCTTCATCCCCTGTTTGTGCTAAATCAGGCGAAGCAATCAAATAAAAATATTAGGGCTTTTCATACCTGCTAAAAAAGTATGAACCATGATTTTTTTTGATAAGTGAAAGAATGAAACAGAAGTATGAACCATGATATTTTTTGGATAAGTAAAAGTATGAAGCAGGATGTATATCCCTCCTTAAAAAAAATTGATGTCACTTAAAGAAGAAGAAAAAGAAAAAGAATGTTTATACCACTGGTTCTGGGAAAAATCCAATACTCTGAATCTCCACGAGTGCTCTTTCATTTATGGACATTTTGTTATACTGCTTGATCTGAAAGAGAGCCATTTTGGGAATGATCAATGCCAGATGTAATCCACATGTCTGGCCTGGACAAAATGTCCTTATCTGATTGATTATGCTCCAGTTCACTATAGGATCTTCCACTAGCGGGTATCCTATATCCACTAAAAGCAGTACGTCCAGCAATCTCAAAGCTTTGTAATGAACGGTGATTGAAAGCACCAGATTCTATGTCTCCGTCCAGCTCACATTCAGATCCATAAATATTGAATTCAAGTTCGTCACTGCTACTACAGCAAGGCTCTTCATTTAAGTGGAATTTAGAGCAGCAAGAAGTATTTGGCAAAGGGGAATTTCAGTGGACACCCCTGGTCCTGAGGCTATATGTTCTGGACTAAGTTCAGCATACTTTGTTTCAGCCACGTCTCTCGTCCGTTCAATCATACCAATTCCATTATATACCAAGCTATCTAAAGGTGCTGGGTTTGGTGTTGCTGCAGTGCTATGCAGATTTCCCTATAAGAAAAAAAATTCGGAATTTTTTTAATATGATCAATGCAAAGATGTTTAATTGATAAAAAATAGTGCATGCTAATTCAACATTTTGATGACTGGTTTGGTAGAAAGAATAGTGCATGCTAATTCAACATTTTGATGACTGGTTTGGTAGAAAGATGGCAAACAAAGTAAAGGCTTGAGAGTTTCATATGAAAAGGAGGAAATATATCTCTTCCATGCAAAGGGAAGCTTTTCCCCTCCTTGTGTTAGTTTGAGCATCATAAAAACAAGAAATGGTTTTTTTCTTGATAATCAAAAATGGAAATGGAAAAAAAAGAGAGTGACAACTATGAGGACTTTAATCTCAGAGGAAATGTAGAAAGCCTGATGGAAAGAGTGATCCCTGCTAACTTATCATAGTATAGGCTCGTATATAGCCTAATGCAAGTCCAATTGCATCACTTATAAGTGGGGGAAAGAGTGAAATTACAATCTCATCTGGAATGGAAGACCTCCATCCACTGACTACAAGACTGCAGCCTATCACCCAAGCTTGCCTCATGGTCAGATAAATGAGTCCCTTCCCTCTTCACATGATAAATTTGAACTCAACATATATTGAGAAATGTTTTATGAGGATTAAACATAGGAGCCAAGGTTCTTGATTATTACTATTTATTGGATATTTGATATGATAACATCTTCATATTCTTCCAATAAGATGGAAGGAGAAAGGAAATAGTTCTTTTACTTATTTCAATAATTTCACTTCGGTCATGTATAACCTTTTTCCTTAGTGACATTCTTATGTATTCCTTGTGTTTATGGAATGTATCTGGAGTTAAGAACTTGAGATCATTTTATCTGTAGTTGTCCTTATTGTTGTTGTTGTTTTATATCTTGTGTGAGACATGTGCTTTGTGATATTCCTTGTTGCATCTTCTCGTTCTCTTTTTAATTATCATTCACGATACATTTTGGTAACTAAAAGGCTTACTTTGTTGAGGAATAATTCCAACAATGTAGATCCTGCCAACACTACCTGTCATATGAAAACCTCCTCTCTCACTTGAAGTGGCATAAAAATATGTAAAGTGATGCATTTTGTGTACTCCGCTTCCCAGATATTGCTCTCATATGGATATACTCATACCAACACAAATTAATGATATTGAATAATTCATAATAACTGCAGAAAATTTACAATAAGACTCGCTAATATATTTCGAATGTATGTGCAAGTTATTATTATTTTTTGCAATGAACTAAAGAAAAAAATAAAGAACTTCACCTGCTGCTTTAAAAAGGCCACGTCAACATCAGAAATAAAACCAAATAAGGGCTCTATCTGTCTCCAAAATGAGCTTGAAAAGGCATAAGCTACAATAATAGTGATATAAATCAGTAACACGCATGACTTAATCTTCAAAAGTAAATTAATATAATCTAAGAGAGAACAGTACTAGGATTAGTAACAGCATTTGCAGCAGCCAACACTCTTCATGCCCATCATCTGAACCAACTAAGAAAAATAACAATAGTGATCAAAGATCAAGAAAAACAAATAATCACAAAGACAATATTAGTAGTATTGGAGTGCAAGTACCAGGAAAATCCGCTGCAGCATTTACTGTAGTATGCTTCTGACGTGTACAAGCCTTGCGGTCCTCGAGTTTCCTAGTTGGTGGTCGACCTGTTTTGCTGTGAATATTCCATAAAATTATAAGATGTTTAATCAGTATAAACCAAGTTCATGAGAACAAAATAAGAGGACAGCTATTGAAAGACCCAAAAAGATGGGAAGGGAAAAAAATATTCCAACCTCTCTATCTTAACAAAACCAAGTTTATCAGTTCTAAGCTGCTTTGCAGTTCCCATATTTCCATGCTTTTCAATGGTCACTGGTATGAGAGACCTTGTGCAAGTCAAATCTCGTCCAGTCCTCCCTTGCCTTCGAATGCCATCTCCAAGGTGATGCATGGTCATCCCCCACTAGCCACTTTATTCTTCCTTGGTGGCAGGACAAAAGTTGATACTTTTTGAGCGTTCAGCCCAGATTTATCATCTATCACATCAGACTTCTTGCCCTTATCTTTAGACTTAACTTCAGCTGCCCCAGACTCCTCGCTTTCTGATAATGCAGTTGATGGGAAATGGTCCCCTTTTAATTTAACCCGCTGAGGAGAATTTCCAGACAAGCGCCTTGGAAATCCTGATCCATTTTTGTTACCCGCGACATCAGATTTGGTATCTAAAGAAAAGGTTTCATCATTACTTGAAACAAAGGGGATGAAATTTATTCTTCTTGCTGTACGGGACATCTTCTGAGGTCTATGACTAGCGTTTCTGATTGTTAGCCCCAACAGCAGCCGGATTCTTGCTTGTACAATGAAAAAGCTCCCAATCACTACCAGCAGTTGCCCTTTGAATCACTGGGGACAACTTAGGAACAAAGCCTGAACCTGATCGTGGGGCCCGAGCAGCTGCATTTTATTTTGCGCTTGAAGTAGGACTAGCTGAACTGAATTCCTCCCAGGTATTTGTCCTGGAAATACAGGAAACAAAGAAAATATAAGTAATACGGACTGATCTGACTTCATTAGCAAAGAAAAATAAATATGAGAACGGGTAACAACAAAGGGACTGGCAAAGCTAAAGCCATTCTAACAGCTAATAAGTGCAAGGCTCTAGAAGAAAAGTAATAATCAAAGTAAAAAACATCAGTTGTGGCTATAAAATAGACAATAAAAAGGAATAGTATTTACAATGAGGATACTTTACATACTTTGTTAACAACTCTGGAATTAACCCTTTCCTTGTCGGCATTAGTAGTTCGGTCTCTTCTCTCATGGGGAGCAGGACTATTATCTTGCTCAGACCTAGGGATGGAAGAACACATGCCCAAGCTGGTATGATGTGAGGTTCCATCAGCCTTTACAACTCCAACAATTCCATTAATGGCTCCTGGCCTACAGCAGAATATAAGCAGGATCGTTGCATAAATATTCATTTCTTTCAGGTATATTTGTTGAGAAGTAAAATGATCTTTAAGTTTTCACATAAATTTGGAAAATATCCAACATTTTTTGAAAAGTACAATGATCTTTAATATCTAACCTTTCCTGATTTGTTGTTACTTTCAGAGTCATGTGCAAAATGGTACTCACTTTGGTTGATAAATGAGAAAAGGTATTCTGAGGCTTTCTAAAACAAAAAGCAAAAAAAATATAAAGAGAATGTGGAAGTCCCAAAAAGAAAATCACAAAAACATGGTCATGGATCATATAACGGCTGCCGCTAGGTGCAATGGTGAACGTTCAACTGATAAACTGGGGCACATGTCTTATGTTTTTCAATCTTTTGGATTTCATGCTCTAAGTCTATATACTGCCTCTTGGAGGTAAGAAATCGGAGTTAAGTTTATTTCCAAAGGCTCCAAGAACCCTGTATTTTATGGAACCACAACATATATAGCAGCCTTCTTTAAAAGACTAAAAGAAACTGCTTTTATATCTAAACTAACTAACTCAATCTATAAATTTTTACCAAGTTACAAATATAACCGATTACTATGCCTAATCCCACATCTTTATTTATCAAGCTAGCCATAATCTCTAAACTTCTAACAGACATTCTTTTTTCCTAACACTAGATGAAGATATAAGCAATTAAAAAGAAACGATCAGATTGCTTAGCAACCAGTCCAAGGTGACCCAGAAAATACGTTAATGGATAAGTTAATTATGACATTGAGGGTAAACATACTGTGCGGACATAATGAAAACTCCTTAAAACTATTTTCAGTAGACAAGTATTAAAATAGACTCCAATCCAAAAAAGGAAAAACTCAAAGAACACAACATGGATTGAATAAAATAACCTTTATAACGAACCCTCTCTTTAGACATTATTACAATAAGGAAACTTTTTAGCTAAATCTAAACCACCTGATGTGTCCTGTTTTAGAGATGTCAACATAAACAGGAATAAAAATGAACATTCCACCACCGTTGCACCACATCAATAAAGAAATTAACTACACGAAATCAATATTTTGCTACTCAGTAAAAAAAAACTCAAACACACAGACACACATATATATATATAAAATATAGAGAAAGAGAGAGTAAACTATGTGATCAGGAAAAAAATTCAAATAACTTGCTTTATTTTGGATATCAAAAATTATCAATTCACCAAAACAAGAATTTATGTAACACATCATGTATAGAATAGAAACAACCCAAAGAAGGAGCCCACAAATAAAAACCAATATATGAAAATTTTCGGTACCCCACAGAAAAGGAAAAACTCAAAGAACACAACATGGATTGAATAAAATAACCCTTGTAATGAACCAGCAAATCAAAACCAAGATACAAGCAGATAGTAATAAAACAAACTCCACAGAAAAGAAAATATTCAAATGAATTACTTTCTCTTGATATCAAAATTTTAAGCATCAGTATACACCAATTTACAAAACACGACATGGACAGAGAAGATGTAATTGTAGAATAATCAAAAGAAATCAAAGACCCAATAGGACAATCATTACAAAAATTAAATTAAAAAATATGTAAAAGAATACAACCAGATAATAATTAAACTAACTCCACAGAGAAGAAAAAATTGAAATGAATTTCTATCTCTTGATATCAAAATTTTAGCATCAATATACACCAAAAAATAGGGTTTACTGAACACACGTGAATAGAAAATATGTAAGTGTATAATAGAAAATATCTAAGTGTAGGATAATCAAAAGAAAGAGAAGCCCCAATAATCACTATAAACAATAATTACAAAAGATGTAAAAGAATTTAGAGAACCCTAGAACGCAAGAGAAACCGAACAAACTCCACATAGAAGAAAATATCAAAATGAATTACTTTCTCATGAAATCAAAATTAAGAATCAATAAACGCCAAATACTAGGGTTTACAGAACACAGTATGGATGGAGAAGACGTAATTGTAGAATAATCAAAAGAAATTGAAGATCCAACACAAGAAAACATCTAATTGAATTAAAAGAACCCTAGAGCACAATTAAAACCGAACCTCTGATTTGTCGAACATTGGTCTCGAATAAATTACAAAACACATTGAATCAGCGCAAGAACTCCTTCGTTCATCCGCCTCTGTAAGTAGCCGCTACTATGATCTCTATTTTGCTCTCTCAGATGAAATTCAAATACAGAGAATTGAAATTGAAATACTTTATATAACACATGCATTTTAAAGCCTAACGGTCTTATTCTTTTCAAAATATGGCCGTAGGATCTGTTCCAATTTCAAAATATGGCCGTAGGATCTCCCTATATTGGCGTTTGTCTGGCCTATTGTTGGTTCAGTAATAAATGGAATACAAAAAAATTAATAAATAGGAGAAAATAACATTAAGTTTGACAGAGTAGATAATTTAGAGAGTTGTTATTTTTCATAAGAAAATTTTGATATTTACACAAAATCTTACTTACATGAATGTGAATGGTATTTACTATTCATGTTCGGAGGGTCCGGTCTTAGTGAAATTATAAAACTCACTTGTGAAAATATAAGTTCTCATATTTTATTTTAAATTATTTTATATCAGATTATTTAAAGTATACGTGATATATTTATAAATATGTATATTTAATTTTCTATTTGTTAATCCCACGACATTTACAAATGTATCTATCTCTTATTAATTTAAGATTCCTCATTTTGAACGATTTTTTAGATAAGGTTTCCAATTTTATGTCATACTAAATGTTATCTATTTGCAAATTGATATTTTCGCATAATTTTTTGATATTTTTACATGAAAATCATTACTATAGATTCTAAACCGTCGCAATATATCCATAGCAACACTTTTCATTGAAAATATCAAAAAATTATGTGAAAATATCAATTTTCTATCTATTTATGGGATCCGGCAGAATGCATGTGTGTATGTGAGGATTATATGACCTAAAATTATGTGATAATAGCATTATTTTTCAAAAAGTCATGATCGGGGAGATGACACGTCACATCACACACGTGTTGGTTTTCAGGAAAAAATCAAGTTTACCGGTTTCTTCTATTTATAATAAAAAGTTGTTCATCCAACTCAAAAAATATCGGATGGATCATGGTTGAGTCAGTGATCTAATAAGTGGTCGAATCGTTATTGAACTACAAACGTTATTAATATATAAAATTATATATTATTAATAATTAATAAAATTTTAAAAAATCTCATTTGTTAAGAACTATAACATAATAAAATTGAGTTATAATATTATTAAAAATGGTTAATTTTAATATTAAAAAAATTGGTACAAAAAAAAACTGACTCATTAGGTCATTTAACTGGTTTTACCACCGGTTGGACAGGTGGTCAACCGTCTGGACCGATGATCAATTCATTTTTAACCAAATCAATAAAATCGGACCAGAGTGCCAACCGATTCCAATTTTTACCGGTTGAACCGGCGGTCATGGATAGGAGTACCCCCCCCAGCTAAATTAAATTAGTTTAATATGTCGTGATTTGATCTCAAAATCAAATTATATTTTTAATTTTGAAACGGATGGAGTATTATATATAATGTTTTTAAAATTTACAATTTAAATAATAAATGTTAAAATCTATATATTTTACTTAATACTAATACTTAAGTTAAGTTTACTAATTTAAGAGAGAGAAATTATTATATTTTTGTGAGGTTTATTGTACATGTGTATTAGTTTAATTATATTATGCTTCTTCAATTTTGTAAAAAGTATAATTAAGACATTTTTTGTGAACAAAGAAAATATTTAGTAATAATTAAAAAAATTGGTACAAAAAAAACTGGTTCACTAGGTCATTTAACTGGTTTTACCACTGGTTGGATAGGTGGTCAACCGGCTGGACCGGTGGTCAATTGATTTTTGACCAAATCAATAAAATCGGACCAAAGTGTCGACCGATTCCAATTTTTAACGGTTGAACCGGCGGTCATGGATAGGAGTATCCCCCTCAGCTATTTACTCCTTAAATTAGTTTAATATGTTGTGATTTGATCTCAAAATCAAATTATATTTTTTAATTTTGAAACAGATGGAGTATTATATATAATGTTTTTAAAATTTACAATTTAAATAATAAATGTTAAAATCTATATATCTTACTTAATACTAATACTTAAGTTAAGTTTACTAAATTTAAGAGAGAGAAATTATTATATTTTTGTGAGGTTTATTGTACATGTGTATTAGTTTAATTATATTATGCTTCTTAAATTTTGTAAAAAGTATAATTAAGACATTTTTTGTGAACAGAGAAAATATGTAGTAATAATTTATATGTGTTAATGCCAAGATCCCAATCGATCTCCCCTGCTCTCGGAGAATTTCTGGGCACCTCTGAAGCCTCTCACACCGATGCCGTTAAGAAAATCTGAGAACTTATCAAGCTCATCTGCTGCTACTCCTAGATTTGAGAATTTTTGGACTTGTCGATTTTTGATTTTGAAGATCTTATGAGATTTAGAAAATTAGAAGGGGGTTTTGAAATTAACACTATAAACTTAGCCCATGTACTTAATTACATAGAAGTGAAACTCATATTTTCTGATGGAATCAAATAAGTGGTTTGAATTGATTTTATGGGTTGAAGATGAAGAAGAGGACAAAAAAATTTATGGGTTGAAGATGAAGAAGAGGAAAGAGAGAAAAATCCACGTTGGAAGCAATATCATCATTTAATTGTTTTTTTATGTTTTTTTAAAAGCCAAGTATGAAAATAGAAGTTAGGATTTAACGTCCGTCCAATTTTTTGGACGGAATGACCCAATTAAGAAATTTTAAAAAGTTTAGTTGGTTAATTACATTTTTTTAAAGTACAGTGGCTCAATGCTTACAACTCGATAAAACAGTGGTAAAAGGTGGTTTTTGCCCTTTTTAAATTGAGCAATCTTGCAAAAATCAGTATAATAACCTACAAAAAAATTTCCAAAAAGTTAATACATTTGCATCAATACTATTTATCATTCAGTCAAAACCAAAAAAGGACAAATTCTAATTTTAGTAATAATACTTTTAGTGCAAAAAGCTTTTCATGTTTGCAAATATTAACAATGAACCGATTCCGTCCAATCGAATATCTATATACTTCCAATCTTCAACTTACATTAACAATGAATTCTACATTTCAAAATTTTCACTTAACTATCACAAGAACAATGTGCGCCTTAAATTAAAAGTGAATTTTACATTACAAAATCTTCATTCGACACAACCATATTGAGACATACAAATTAAATACATAAAACCTCATCCACAATTCTTACAAAGTAATGATTATTATAGGTAGTTTTAATCAGTAACCACAATCAACACGACACAATCATGCTAAACCAACAAAAATAATTATTGTATTTCAAATCAATGTCTAACCACACTTTGCTCATATGTTAAACAACCAATACACAACCATAAACGAATCCATAATAGAAATAGCAACATTTGTTTGCAATCACTTGTTACTTTATGTAGTTGATATTTGGAATGCATGAAAATACCTGTTACTTTATGCTATTGTTTTTTAAAATATTTGAAAATACCTGTTACTTTATGTTGTTGCTTGTTGGAATGTTTGAAACAACTTGTTGCTTTATGCTGTTGCTTTTTTGAATACTTGAAAAAACTGTTATTTTATGTTGTTGCTTGTTGGATCAACAACTACTGTGGAGTGATGGACTTTTTTGTGCTATTAATTTGATTGTTATTGTTTATAATTTATGCTACTCTTAATTAGTAGTCAGAGCACTCTATTATTATATATAAATATAAATATATAGATATTTAAAATAAATATAAATATATATTTAGAACCTATAAAAAATAATCTATGACCTAGACCTACCCTCCCTCCCTCTCTCTCCAAATCTCCAACCTCCAAATTCAAAATCCAATACCCAATACCCCTCTTACATCCACCCTTCTTTTTCTCTATTTTTGCAGTTATATGATATATTAAATTTAGAAATGTATAGAATGATAAGATATTTTTACCTTAAAGTAGAAGAGTCAAGTGGAGCGATGCTTCCATGTTCTGGTACAAGTTGGTGTTGTTCTTTCCACACCTGTTTACTCAGTTTAAACACATAACTGTAAAAAAAAACTAATAAGATAAGTAGTACCTCATGTTCCATTGGAACTGAATACTTTTTAAATTAAGCAATCTTGCAAAAATCAGTATAATAACCTACAAAAAAATTCACCAAAATTTAATACATTTGCATCAATACTATATATCATTCAGTTAAAAACACAAAAGGACAAATTCTACTTTTAGTAATAATACCTTTGGTGCAAAAAGCTTTTCATGCTTGCAAATATCAACAATGAACCGATTCCGTCTAATCGAATCTCTATATACTTCCAATCTTCAGCTTACATTAACAGTGAATTCTACATTTCAAACATTTCACTTAACCATCCCATGAACAATGTGCTCCTTACATTAAAAGTGAATTTTACATTACAAAATCTTCATTCAACACAACCATATTGAGACAAACAAATTAAATACATAAAACCTCATCCACAGTTGTTACTAAGTAATGATTATTATAGGTAGATTTAATCAGTAACCACAATCAACACGACACAATCATGCTGAACCAACAAAAATAATTATTGTATTTCAAACCAATGTCTAACCACACTTTGCTCATGTTTTAATCAACCCATACACAACCATAAACGAATCCATAATAAAAATAGCAACATTTGTTTTCAATCACTTGTAACTTTATGTAGTTGATTTTTGGAATGCTTGAAAATACTTGTTTACTTTATGTTGTTGCTTTTTTGAAATATTTGAAAATACCTGTTACTTTATGTTGTTGCTTTTTGGAATGCTTGAAACTTGTTGCTTTATGTTTTTCCTTTTTTGAATACTTGAAAAACTATTATTTTATGCTGTTGCTTTTTGGATCAACAACTATTGCGCACTGATGGACTTTTTTGAACTATTAATTTGATTTTTATTGTTTATAATTTATGCTACTCTTAATTAATAGTCAGAGTACTCTATTATTGTATATAAATACATATATATATATATAAATATATATATATATAGATATTTATTATAAATATAAATATATATACAATACTTATAAATATATATTTAGAACTTATAAAAATAATAATCTATGACCTAGACCTACCCTCCCTTCCCTCCCTCTCCAAATCTCCAACCTCCAACCTCCAAATTAAAAATCCAATAACTCTCTTACATCCACCCTTCTTTTATATCAAATATTAAATTTAAAAATTTATAAAATGATAAGATATTTTTACCTTAAAGTAGGAGAGTCAAGTGGAGCGGTGCTTCCATGTTCCGGTACAAGCTGGTGTTGTTCTTTCCAAACCTGTTTACTCAGTTTAAACTCATAAATGTAAAAAAAAATATAAGATAAGTAGTACCTCATGTCCCATTAGAACTGAATACTTTTTAAATTGAGCAATCTTGCAAAAATTAGTACAATAACCTACAAAAAAATTCCCAAAAAGTTAATACATTTGCATCAATACTATATATCATTCGGTCAAAAGCACAAAAGGTAATAATACCTTTGGTGCAAAAAGCTTTTCATGCTTGCAAATATCAACAATGAACCGATTCCGTCCAATTGAATCTCTATATACGTCCAATCTTCAACTTACATTAACAATGAATTCTACATTTCAAAAATTTCACTTAACCATCACAAGAACAATGTGCTCCTTACTTTAAAAGTGAATTTTACATTATAAAATCTTCATTCAACACAACCATATTGAGACAAACAAAATAAATACATAAAACCTCATCCACAATTCTTACTAAGTAATGATTATTACAAGTCGTTTTAATCAGTAACAACAATCAACACAACACAATCATGCTGAACCAACAAATAATTATTGTATTTCAAACCAATGCCTAACCACACTTTGCACATATGTTAAACAACCCATACACAACCATAAACGAATCCATAATAGAAATAGCAAGATTTTTTTGCAATGACATGTTGCTTTATTTTGTTGATTTTTGGAATGCTTGAAAATACTTGTTACTTTATGCTGTTGCATTTTAAATACATGTTGCTTTATACTGTTGCATTTTGGAATGCTTGAAACAACTTGTTGCTTTATGCGGTTGCTTTTTTGAATACTTGAAAAAAATGTTATTTTATGTTGTTGCTTTTTGGATTAACAACTACTGTGCTCTGATGATCTTTTTTGTAGTATTTATTTGATTTTTATTGTTTATAATTTACGCTACTCTTAATTAGTAGTTAGAGTACTCTATTATTGTATATAAATACATATATATATATATATATAGATATTTATAATAAATATAAATATATATTAAAACCTATAAAAATAATAATATATGACCTAGACTTAGAGACCTACCCTCCCTTCCCTCTCCAAATCTCCAACCTCCAAATTCAAAATCCAATAACTCTCTTACATTCACCCTTCTTTTTCTCTATTTTTGCAGTTTTATCAAATATTAAATTTAAAAATTCATAGAATGATAATATATTTTTACCTTAAAATAGGAAAGTCAAGTGGAGCGGTGCTACCATGTTCCGGTACAAGCTGGTGTTGTTCTTTCCAAACTTGTTTACTCAGTTTAAACACGTAAGTATAAAAAAAACTGATAAGATAAGTAGTACCTCATGTCCCATTGGAACTGAATATTTTTTAAATTGAGCAATCTTGAAAAAATCAATAAAATAAACTACAAAAAAAATTCCCAAAAAGTTAATACATTTGCATCAATACTATATATCATTCAGTCAAAAGCACAAAAGGACAAATTCTACTTTTAGTAATAATACCTTTGGTGCAAAAAGCTTTTCATGCTTGCAAATATCAACAATGAACCGATTCCATCCAATCGAATCTCTATATACTTTCAATCTGCAACTTACATTAACAGTGAATTGTACATTTCAAAAATTTCACTTAACAATCCCAGGAATAATGTGCTCTTTACATTAAAAGTGAATTTTACATTACAAAATATTCATTCAACACAACCATATTGAGGCAAACAAATTAAATACATTAAACCACATCCACAATTCTTACTAAGTAATGATTATTATAAGTAGTTTTAATCGGTAACCACAATCAACACAACACAATCATGGATACCAGTTACTTTATAATGTTGCTTTTTCAAATGCTTGAAACAACTTGTTGCTTAATGCTGTTGCTTCTTTGAATACTTGAAAAAACAGCTATTTTATGCTGTTGCTTTTTGGATTAACAGCTACTGTGCACTGATGGACTTTTTTGTAGTATTAATTTGATTTTTAATGTTTATAATTTACGCTACTCTTAATTAGTAGTCAGAGTACTCTATTATTGTATATAAATACATATATATATATATATTTATAATAAATATAAATATATACTTAGAACCTATAAAAATAATAATTTATGACCTAGACCTAGAGACCCACCCTCCCTCCCTTCCCTCTCTCCAAATCTCCAACCTCCAAAATCAAAATTCAATAACTCTAACATCCACCCTTCTTTTTCTCTATTTTTGCAGTTATATCAAATATTAAATTTAAAAATTCATAGAATGATAAGATATTTTTACCTTAAAGTAGGAAAGTCAAGTGGAGCAGTGCTTCCATGTTTCGGTGCAAGCTGGTGTTGTTCTTTCCAAACTTGTTTACTCAGTTTAAACACGCAAGTATAAAAAAAACTGATAAGATAAGTAGTACCTCATGTCCCATTGGAACTGAATATTTTTTAAATTGAGCAATCTTGAAAAAATCAATAAAATAACCTACAAAAAAAATTCCCAAAAAGTTAATACATTTGCATCAATACTATATATCATTCAGTCAAAAGCACAAAAGGACAAATTCTACTTTTAGTAATAATACCTTTGGTGCAAAAAGCTTTTCATGCTTGCAAATATCAACAATGAACCGATTCCGTCCAATCGAATCTTTATATACTTCCAATCTTTAACTTACATTAACAATGGATTCTACATTTCAAAAATTTCACTTAACCAACAATGTGCTCCTTACATTAAAAGTGAATTTTACATTACAAAATCTTCATTCAACACAACCATATTGAGACAAACAAAATAAATATATAAAACCTCATCCACAAATCTTACTAAGTAATGATTATTATAGGTAGTTTTAATCAGTAACCACAATCAACACAACACAATCATGTTGAACCAACAAAAATAATTATTGTATTTCGAACCAATATCTAACCACACTTCGCTCATATGTCAAACAATTCGTACACAACTATAAACGAATTCATAATAGAAATTGCAACATTTATTTGCAATCTCCTGTTACTTTATGTAGTTGATTTTTGGAATGCTTGAAAATACATGTTTACTTTAAGTTGTAGCTTTTTGAAATATTTGAAAATACCTGTTACTTTATGTTGTTGCGTTTTGGAATGCTTGAAACAACTTGTTGCTTTAGGATGTTGCTTTTTGAATACTTGAAAAAATTGTTATTTTATGCTTTTGCTTTTAGGATCAACAACTACTGTGCACTGATGGACTTTTTTGTACTATTAATTTAATTTTTATTGTTTATAATTTATGTTACTCTTAATTAGTAGTCAGTGTACTCTATTATTGTATATAAATACATATATATAGATATTTATAATAAATATAAATATATATAATACTTATAAATATATATATTTAGAACCTATAAAAATAATAATCTATGACCTAGACCTAGACCTAGACCTACCCTCCCTTCCCTCTCTCTCTAAATCTCCAACAAACAAATTCAAAATCCAATAACTCTCTTACACCCACCCTTCTTTTTCTCTATTTTTACATTTATATCAAATATTAAATTTAAAAATTCATAGAATGATGAGATATTTTTACCTTGAAGTAGGAGAGTCAAGTGGAGCGGTGCTTCCCTGTTCCGATGCAAGCTGGTGTTGTTCTTTCCAAACCTGTTTACTTAGTTTAAACACGTAAATGTAAAATAAAAACTAATAAGATAAGTACCTCATGTCCCATTGGAACTGAATAGTTTTTAAATTGAGCAATCTTGCAAAAATCAGTATAATAACCTACAAAAAATTCCAAAAAAATTAATACATTTGCATCACTATATTTCATTCAGTCAAAAGAACAAAAGGACAAATTCTACTTTTAATAACACCTTTGGTGCTAAAAGGCAAATATCAACAATGAAACGATTCTGTCCAATCGAATCTCTATCTACTTCCAAGCTGACATTAATAGTGAATTCTATATTTCAAAAATTTTACTTAACAATCCAAGGAACAATGTCCTCCTTACACTAGAAGTGAATTTTACATTACGATCTTCATTCAGCACAACCTTATTGAGATAAGAAATTAAATACATGAAACCTTATCCACAATTCCTACTAAGTAATGATTATAGGTAGTTTAATCAGTAACCACAATCAACAACTCAATCAAGTTCAACCAACAAAAATAATTACTGAATTTCAAACCAATGTACAGAACCACACGCTGCTCATATGTTAAACAGTCCATACACAACCATAAACGAATCAATAATAGAAATAGAAACATTTGATAAGTTGTAGTGCAATCACCTGTTACTTTTTGTTGTTACTTTTTGGAATGAAACATGTTGCTTTATGCTGCTTTTTGGAATTCTTGAAACAACCTGTTATCTTATGTTGTTGATTGTTGGATCAGCAACTACTATGCACTGATGGACTTTTTTGTACTACTAATTTGATTTCAATTGTTTATAATTTATGTTACTCTTAATTAGTATAGTAACACTACTCTTATTGTATATAAATACATATATGTAGATATATGTATTTCCAAATATATATTACTTAGAAATATATATTTAGAACCTATTAAAATAATAATCTACGACCTAGACACCTAGACCTACCCTCTCCCTTCTCTCTCTCTCCAAATCTCCAACCTCCGAATTCAAATTCCAATACTCTCTTGCATCCACCCTTCTTTTTCTCTATATTTGCAGTTATATCAAATATTAAATTTAAAAATTCATAGAATGATTAGATATTATTACCTTAAAGTAGCAGAGTCCAAGTGCAGTGGCAGTACCTTATGTCCCATTATTAGAACTGAATACTTTTCAATTGAGCAATCTTGTTAAAAATCAGTATAATAACCTACAAAAATATTCCCAAAAAGTTAATATGTTTGCATCAGTACTATATATCTTTTAGTAAAAAGCACGAAAGGACAAATCCTAATTTTAGTAATAATACCTTTGGTGCAAAAACAATTCAAGCTTGCCAATATCAACACTGAATCGATTCCATCCAATCGAATCTCTATCTGCTTACAATCTTCAGCTTACATTAACAGTGAATTCTACATTTCAAAAATTTCACTTAACCATCCCAGGAACAATGTGCTCCTTGCACTAAAAGTAAATTCTACATTACAAAATCTTCATTCAGCATAACCATATTCAGAGAAACAAATAAATACATGAAACCTCATCCACAAATACTACTAACTAATGATTTATAGGTAGTTTTAATCAATAACCACAATCAACACAACACTGAACCAACAAAAATAATTTTTGTATTTCAGACCAAGGGGTAGAACCAACACGTTGCTCATATGTTAAACATGCCATACACAACCATAAACGAATCCATAATAGAAATAGCAACATTTGTTATATTGTTGCTTTATGTTGTTACTTTATGCTGTTTCTTTTTGGAATGGTTGAAACATGTTGATTTATGTTGTTGCTTTTTGAAATGCTTGAAACAACATGTTACTTTATGTTGTTACTTTTTGGAATGCTTGAAACAATATGTTACTTTATGTTGTTAATTTTTGAAACAGCTATTGTGCATTGATGGACTTTTTTGTACTATTAATTTGATTTATATAGTTTATAATTTATGCTACTCTTAATTAGTATAGTCAGACTACTCTTATTGTATATAAATACATATATGTAGATATTTATAATATATATATATATATTATATAAATATATATTTAGAACCTATAAAAAATAATAATCTGTGACCTAGACCTACCACCCTCCATTCTCTCTCTGTCTCTCCAAATTTCCTACCTCCTCCAAATTCAAATTTCAAGACTCTATTACAGCCACGTTTCTTTTTTTCTATTTTTGCAGTTATATCAAATATTAAATTTAAAAATTCATAGAATGATAAGGATATTATTACCTTAAAGTAGCACTCAAGTGCAGGGATGATAAGGATATTATTACCTTAAAGTAGCACTCAAGTGCAGGGATGCTTCCATGTTCCGGTACAAGCTGGTGTTGTTCTTGCCAAACCTGTTCACATAAACAACAAAAAACGAAAAAAATAAAATAACAAAAATATTGAAATTTTTATTGACCTTGAATTCCAAAAGGTCAAACACTTCCTTAAATGTTGCTTAATTTGGTTATATTAGCCTGGTCAAATCTAGTTCTTTGCTTTACCAGTTTGACATGAAAGATTTTCAATATGCAATCAAACGTTACCTGCTCATGGTAATTTTCTTCTAGTCTACAGATATGTCGACTAATTTCTTCATCCCCTGTTTGTGCTAAATCAGGCGAAGCAATCAAATAAAAATATTAGGGCTTTTCATACCTGCTAAAAAAGTATGAACCATGATTTTTTTTGATAAGTGAAAGAATGAAACAGAAGTATGAACCATGATATTTTTTGGATAAGTAAAAGTATGAAGCTGGATGTATATCCCTCCTTAAAAAAAATTGATGTCACTTAAAGAAGAAGAAAAAGAAAAAGAATGTCTATACCACTGGTTCTGGGAAAAATCCAATACTCTGAATCTCCACGAGTGCTCTTTCATTTATGGACATTTTGTTATACTGCTTGATCTGAAAGAGAGCCGTTTTGGGAATGATCAATGCCAGATGTAATCTTGTCTGGCTTGGACAAAATGTCCTTATTTGATTGATTATGCTCCAGTTCACTATAGGATCTTCCACTAGCGGGTATCCTATATCCACTAAAAGCAGTACGTCCAGCAATCTCAAAGCTTTGTAATGAACGGTGATTGAAAGCACAAGATTCTATGTCTCCGTCCAGCTCACATTCAGATCCATAAATATTGAATTCAAGTTCGTCACTGCTACAACAGCAAGGCTCTTCATTTAAGTGGAATTTAGAGCAGCAAGAAGTATTTGGCAACGGGGAATTTCAGTGGACACCCCTAGTCCTGAGGCTATATGTTCTGGACTAAGTTCAGCATACTTTGTTTCAGCCACGTCTCTCGTCCGTTCAATCATACCAATTCCATTATATACCAAGCTATATAAAGGTGCTGGGTTTGGTGTTGCTGCAGTGCTATGCAGATTTCCCTATAAGAAAACAAATTCGGAATTTTTTTAATATGATCAATTCAAAGATGTTTAATTGATAAAAAATAGTGCATGCTAATTCAACATTTTGATGACTGGTTTGGTAGAAAGAATAGTGCATGCTAATTCAACATTTTGATGACTGGTTTGGTAGAAAGATGGAAAACAAAGTAAAGGCTTGAGTTTCATATGAAAAGGAGGAAATATATCTCTTCCATGCAAAGGGAAGCTTTTCCCCTCCTTGTGTTAGTTTGAGCATCATAAAAACAAGAAATGGTTTTTTTCTTGATAATCAAAAATGGAAATGGAAAAAAAAGAGAGTGACAACTATGAGGACTTTAATCTCAGAGGAAATGTAGAAAGCCTGATGGAAAGAGTGATCCCTGCTAACTTATCATAGTATAGGCTCGTATGGAAAGAGTGATCCCTGCTAACTTATCATAGTATAGGCTCGTATATAGCCTAATGCAAGTCCAATTGCGTCACTTATAAGTGGGGGAAAGAGTGAAATTACAATCTCTTCTGGAATGGAAGACCTCCATCCACTGACTACAAGACTGCAGCCTATCACCCAAGCTTGCCTCATGGTCAGATAAATGAGTCCCTTCCCTCTTCACATGATAAATTTGAACTCAACATATATTGAGAAATGTTTTATCAGGATTAAACATAGGAGCCAAAGTTCTTGATTATTACTATTTATTGGATATTTGATATGATAACATTTTCATATTCTTCCAATAAGATGGAAGGAGAAAGGAAATAGTTCTTTTACTTATTTCAATAAATTCACTTCGGTCATGTATAATCTTTTTCCTTAGTGACATTCTTATGTATTCCTGGTGTTTATGGAATGTATCTGGAGTTAAGAACTTGAGATCATTTTATCTGTAGTTGTCCTTATTGTTGTTGTTGTTTTATATCTTGTGTGAGACATGTGCTTTGTGATATTCCTTGTTGCATCTTCTCGTTCTCTTTTTAATTATCATTCACGATACATTTTGGTAACTAAAAGGCTTACTTTGTTGAGGAATAATTCCAACAATGTAGATCCTGCCAACACTACCTGTCATATGAAAACCTCCTCTCTCACTTGAAGTGGCATAAAAATATGTAAAGTGATGCATTTTGTGTACTAGCCCCCGCTTCCCAGATATTGCTCTCATATGGATATACTCATACCAACACAAATTAATGATATTGAATAATTCATAATAACTGCAGAAAATTTACAATAAGACTCGCTAATATATTTCGAATGTATGTGCAAGTTATTATTTTTTGCAATGAACTAAAGAAAAAAATAAAGAACTTCACCTGCTGCTTTAAAAAGGCCACGTCAACATCAGAAATAAAACCAAATAAGGGCTCTATCTGTCTCCAAAATGAGCTTGAAAAGGCATAAGCTACAATAATAGTGATATAAATCAGTAACACGCATGACTTAATCTTCAAAAATAAATTAATATAATCTAAGAGAGAACAGTACTAGGATTAGTAACAGCATTTGCAGCAGCCAACAACTCTTCATGCCCATCATCTGAACCAACTAAGAAAAATAACAATAGTGATCAAAGATCAAGAAAAACAAATAATTACAAAGACAATATTAGTAGTATTGGAGTGCAAGTACCAGGAAAATCCGCTGCAGCATTTACTGTAGTATGCTTCTGACGTGTACAAGCCTTGCGGTCCTCGAGTTTCCTAGTTGGTGGTCGACCTGTTTTGCTGTGAATATTCCATAAAATTATAAGATGTTTAATCAGTATAAACCAAGTTCATGAGAACAAAATAAGAGGACAGCTATTGAAAGACCCAAAAAGATGGGAAGGGAAAAAAATATTCCAACCTCTCTATCTTAACAAAACCAAGTTTATCAGTTCTAAGCTGCTTTGCAGTTCCCATATTATCATGCTTTTCAATGGTCACTGGTATGAGAGACCTTGTGGAAGTCAAATCTCGTCCAGTCCTCCCTTGCCTTCGAATGCCATCTCCAAGGTGATGCATGGTCATCCCCCACTAGCCACTTTATTCTTCCTTGGTGGCAGGACAAAAGTTGATACTTTTTGAGCATTCAGCCCAGATTTATCATCTATCACATCAGACTTCTTGCCCTTAACTTTAGACTTAACTTCAGCTGCCCCAGACTCCTCGCTTTCTGATAATGCATGCAGTTGATGGGAAATGGTCCCCTTTTAATTTAACCTGCTGAGGAGAATTTCCAGACAAGCGCCTTGGAAATCCTGATCCATTTTCGTTACCCGCGACATCAGATTTGGTATCTAAAGAAAAGGTTTCATCATTACTTGAAACAAAGGGGATGAAATTTGTTCTTCTTGCTGTTCGGGACATCTTCTGAGGTCTATGACTAGCGTTTCTGATTGTTAGCCCCAACAGCAGCCGGATTCTTGCTTGTACAATGAAAAAGCTCCCAATCACTACCAGCAGTTGCCCTTTGAATCACTGGGGACAACTTAGAACCTGATCGTGGAGCCCGAGCAGCTGCATTTAATTTTGCGCTTGAAGTAGGACTAGCTGAACTGAATTCCTCCCGGGTATTTGTTGTCCTGGAAATACAGGAAACAAAGAAAATATAAGTAATACAGACTGATCCGACTTCATTAGCAAAGAAAAATAAATATGAAAATGGGTAACAAAGGGACTGGCAAAGCTAAAGCCATTCTAACAGCTAATAAGTGCAAGGCTCTAGAAGAAAAGTAATAATCAAAGTAAAAAACATCAGTTGTGGCTATAAAATAGACAATAAAAAGGAATAGTATTTACAATGAGGATACTTTACATACTTTGTTAACAACTCTGGAATTAACCCTTTCCTTGTCGGCATTAGTAGTTCGGTCTCTTCTCTCATGGGGAGCAGGACTATTATCTTGCTCAGACCTAGGGATGGAAGAACACATGCCCAAGCTGGTATGATGTGAGGTTCCATCAGCCTTTACAACTCCAACAATTCCATTAATGGCTCCTGGCCTACAGCAGAATATAAGCAGGATTCGTTGCATAAATATTCAATTCTTTCAGGTATATTTGTTGAGAAGTAAAATGATCTTTAAGTTTTCACATAAATTTGGAAAATATCCAACATTTTTTGAAAAGTACAATGATCTTTAATATCTAACCTTTCCTGATTTGTTGTTACTTTCAGAGTCATGTGCAAAATGGTACTCACTTTGGTTGATAAATGAGAAAAGGTATTCTGAGGCTTTCTAAAACAAAAAGCAAAAAAAATATAAAGAGAATGTGGAAGTCCCAAAAAGAAAATCACAAAAACATGGTCATGGATCATATAACGGCTGCCGCTAGGTGCAATGGTGAACGTTCAACTGATAAACTGGGGCACATGTCTTATGTTTTTCAATCTTTTGGATTTCATGCTCTAAGTCTATATACTGCCTCTTGGAGGTAAGAAATCGGAGTTAAGTTTATTTCCAAAGGCTCCAAGAACCCTGTATTTTATGGAACCACGACATATATAGCAGCCTTCTTTAAAAGACTAAAAGAAACTGCTTTTATATCTAAACTAACTAACTCAATCAATAAATTTTTACCAAATTACAAATATAACCGATTACTATGCCTAATCCCACATCTTTATTTAACAAGCTAGCCATAATCTCTAAACTTCTAACAGACATTCTTTTTTCCTAACACTAGATGAAGATATAAGCAATTAAAAAGAAACGATCAGATTGCTTAGCAACCAGTCCAAGGTGACCCAGAAAAATACGTTAATGGATAAGTTAATTATGACATTGAGGGTAAACATACTGTGCGGACATAATGAAAACTCCTTAAAACTATTTTCAGTAGACAAGTATTAAAATAGACTCCAATCCAAAAAAGGAAAAACTCAAAGAACACAACATGGATTGAATAAAATAACCTTTATAACGAACCCTCTCTTTAGACATTATTACAATAAGGAAACTTTTTAGCTAAATCTAAACCACCTGATGTGTCCTGTTTTAGAGATGTCAACATAAACAGGAATAAAAATGAACATTCCACCACCGTTGCACCACATCAATAAAGAAATTAACTACACGAAATCAATATTTTGCTACTCAGCAAAAAAAACTCAAACTCAAACTCAAACACACAGACACACATATATATATATAATATAGAGAAAGAGAGAGTAAACCATGTGATCAGGAAAAAAATTCAAATAACTTGCTTTATTTTGGATATCAAAAATTATCAATTCACCAAAACAAGAATTTATGTAACACATCATGTATAGAATAGAAACAGCCCAAAGAAGGAGCCCACAAATAAAAACCAATATATGAAAATTTTCGGTACTCCACAGAAAAGGAAAAACTCAAAGAACACAACATGGATTGAATAAAATAACCCTTGTAATGAACCAGCAAATCAAAACCAAGATACAAGCAGATAGTAATAAAACAAACTCCACAGAAAAGAAAATATTCAAATGAATTACTTTCTTTTGATATCAAAATTTTAAGCATCAGTATACACCAATTTACAAAACACGACATGGACAGAGAAGATGTAATTGTAGAATAATCAAAAGAAATCAAAGACCCAATAGGACAATCATTACAAAAATTAAATTAAAAAATATGTAAAAGAATACAACCAGATAATAATTAAACTAACTCCACAGAGAAGAAAAAATTGAAATGAATTTCTGTCTCTTGATATCAAAATTTTAGCATCAATACACACCAAAAAATAGGGTTTACTGAACACACGTGAATAGAAAATATGTAAGTGTATAATAGAAAATATCTAAGTTTAGGATAATCAAAAGAAAGAGAAGCCCAATAATCACTATAAACAATTATTACAAAAGATGTAAAAGAATTTAGAGAACCCTAGAACGCAAGAGAAACCGAACAAACTCCACATAGAAGAAAATATCAAAATGAATTACTTTCTCTTGAAATCAAAATTAAGAATCAATAAACGCCAAATACTAGGGTTTACATAACACAGTATGGATGCAGAAGACGTAATTGTAGAATAATCAAAAGAAATTGAAGATCCAACACAAGAAAACATCTAACTGAATTAAAAGAACCCTAGAGCACAATTAAAACCGAACCTCTGATTTGTCGAACATTGGTCTCGAATCAATTACAAAACACATTGAATCAGCGCAAGAACTCCTTCGTTCATCCGCCTCTGTAAGTAGCCGCTACTATGATCTCTAATTTGCTCTCTCAGATGAAATTCTAATTCTAATACAGAGAATTGAAATTGAAATTGAAATACTGTATATAACACATGCATTTTTAAGCCTAACGGTCTTATTCTTTTCAAAATATGGCCGTAGGATCTGTTCCAATTTCAACGGCTTTGATTAAGGTTCTATGGATGAAATTCAAATAGAGATAATTGAAAGACTATTTATTATATATAACTCACGCTCCCCATATTGGCGTTTGTCTGGCCTATTGTTGGTTCTGTAATAAATGGAATACAAAAAAATTAATAAATAGGAGAAAATAACATTAAGTTTGACGGAGTAAATAATTTAGAGAGTTGTTATTTTTCATAAGAAAATTTTGATATTTACACAAAATCTTACTTACATGAATGTGAATGGTATTTACTATTCATGTTCGGAGGGTCTTAGTGAAATTATAAAACTCACTTGTGAAAATATAAGTTCTCATATTTTATTTTAAATTATTTTATATCAGATTATTTAAAGTATACGTGATATATTTATAAATATGTATATTTAATTTTCTATTTAATTTGCAAATTGATATTTTCGCATAATTTTTTGATATTTTTACATGAAAATCATTACTATAGATCTTAAACCGTCGCAATATATCTATAGCAACACTTTTCATGGAAAAATATCAAAAAATCATGTGAAAATATTAATTTTCTATCTATTTATGGGATCCGGCAGTATACATGTGTGTATGTGAATATTATGTGACCTAAAATTATGTGATAATAACATTATTTTGAAAATATAAAACTCACTTGTGAAATTATAAAACTCACTTGTGAAAATATAAGTTTTCATATTTTATTTTAAATTATTTTATATCAAATTATTTAAAGTATACATGATATATTTATAAATATGTATATTTAATTTTCTATTTGTTAATCCCACGACATTTACAAATGTATCTCTTATTAATTTAAGTTTCCTCATTTTGAACGATTTTTTAGATAAGGTTTCCAATTTTATGTCATACTAAAGGTTCTCTATTTGCAAACTGATATTTTCGTATAATTTTTTGATATTTTCACATAAAAATCATTACTATAGATCCTAAATCGTCGCAATATATTTATAGCGACACTTTTCATATGAAAATATCAAAAAATCATGTGAAAATATTAATTTTCTATCTATTTATGAGATCCAGTAGTTTCATGTGTGTGTATATGAGTATTATATGACCTAAAATTATGTGATAATAACATCTTTTTTTTGTCAAAGTCATGATCGGGGAGATAACACGTCACATCACACAAGTGTTGGTTTTAAGGAAAAAGTCAAGTTTACCAGTTTCTTCTATTTAATAAAAAGTTGTTCATCCAACTCAAAAAATATCGGATGGATCATGGTTGAGTCAGTGATCTAATAAGTAGTTGAATCGTACCCAAAAACGTTATTAATATATAAAAATATATATTATTAATAATTAATAAAATTTTAAAAAATCTCATTTGTTATGAACTATAATATAATAAAATTGAGTTACAATATTATTAAAAGTGGTTAATTTTAATATTAAAAAAATTGGTACAATAAAAAACTGGTTTACTAGGTCATTTAATTGGTTTTACCACCGATTGGACAGGTGGTCAACCGGCTGGACCGGTGGTCAATTGATTTTTGACCAAATCAATAAAATCGGACCAGAGTGCTGACTGATTCCAATTTTTATCGATTGAACCGGCGGTCATGGATAAGAGTATCCCCTCAACTATTTACTCCTTAAATTAGTTTAATATGTCGTGATTTGATCTCAAAATTAAATTATATTTTTAATTTTGAAACGGATGGAGTATTATATATAATGTTTTTAAAATTTACAATTTAAATAATAAATGTTAAAATCTATATATTTTACTTAATACTAATACTTAAGTTAAGTTTACTAAATTTAAGAGAGAGAAATTATTATATTTTTGTGAGGTTTATTGTACATGTGTACTAGTTTAATTATATTATGCTTCTTAAATTTTGTAAAAAGTATAATTAAGACATTTTTTGTGAACAGAGAAAATATGTAGTAATAATTTATATGTGTTAACGCCAAGATCCCAATCGATCTCCCCTGCTCTCGGAGAATTTCTGGGCACCTCTGAAGCCTCTCGCACCGATGCCGTTAAGAAAATCTGAGAACATAACAAGCTCATCTGCTGCTACTGCTAGATTTGAGAATTTTTGGACTAGTGGGTTTTTGTTTTTGAAGATCTTACGAGATTTAGAAAATTAGAAGGGGGTTTTGAAATTAAAACTATAAACTTAGCCCATGTACTTAATTACATAGAAGTGAATCAACCCATATTTTCTGATGGAATCAAATAAGTGGTTTGAATTGATTTTATGGGTTGAAGATGAAGAAGAGGACAAAAAATTTTATGGGTTGAAGATGAAGAAGAGGAAAGAGAGAAAAATCCACGTTGGAAGCCATATCATCATTTAATTGTTTTTTTATGTTTTTTTAAAAGCCAAGTATGAAAATAGAAGTTAGGATTTAACGTCCGTCCAATTTTTTTGACGGAATGACCCAATTAAGAAATTTTAAAAAGTTCAGTTGATTAATTATATTTTTTTAAAGTACAGTGGCTCAATGCTTACAACTCGATAAAATAGTGGTAAAAGGTGGTTTTTACCCTTTTTAAATTGAGCAATCTTGCAAAAATCAGTATAATAACCTACAAAAAAATTCCCAAAAAGTTAATAAATTTGCATCAATACTATTTATCATTCAGTCAAAAGCAAAAAAGGACAAATTCTAATTTTAGTAATAATACTTTTGGTGCAAAAAGTTTTTCTTGCTTGCAAATATTAACAATGAACCGATTCCGTCCAATTGAATCTCTATATACTTCCAATCTTCAACTTACATTAACAGCGAATTCTACATTTCAAAAATTTCACTTAACCATCACAAGAACAATGTGCGCCTTAAATTAAAAGTGAATTTTACATTACAAAATTTTCATTCAACACAACCATATTGAGATATACAAATTAAATACATAAAACCTCATCCACAATTCTTACTAAGTAATGATTATTATAGGTAGTATTAATCAGTAACCACAATCAACACGACACAATCATGCTGAACCAACAAAAATAATTATTGTATTTCAAATCAATGTCTAACCACACTTTGCTCATATGTTAAACAACTAATACATAACCATAAACGAATCCATAATAGAAATAGCAACATTTGTTTGCAATCACTTGATACTTTATGTAGTTGATATTTGGAATGCATAAAAATACCTGTTACTTTATGCTATTGCTTTTTGAAATATTTGAAAATACCTGTTACTATATGTTGTTGCTTTTTGGAATGCTTAAAACAACTTGTTGCTTTATGCTGTTGCTTTTTTGAATACTTGAAAAAACTGTTATTTTATGTTGTTGCTTTTTGGATCAACAACTACTGTGCAGTGATGGACTTTTTTGTGCTATTAATTTGATTGTTATTGTTTATAATGTATGCTACTCCTAATTAGTAATCAGAGTACTCTATTATTGTATATAAATACAAATATATAGATATTTAAAATAAATATAAATATATATTTAGAACCTAAAAAAAATAATCTATGACCTAGACCTACCCTCCCTCCCTCTCTCTCCAAATCTCTAACCTCCAAATTCAAAATCCAATACCCAATACCCCTCTTACATCCAACCTTCTTTTTCTCTATTTTTGCAGTTATATGAAATATTAAATTTAAAAATTTATAGAATGATAAGATATTTTTACCTTAATGTAGGAGAGTCAAGTGGAGCAGTGCTTCCATGTTCCGGTACAAGTTGGTGTTGTTCTTTCCAAACCTGTTTACTCGGTTTAAACACATAACTGTAAAAAAAAAACTAATAAGATAAGTAGTACCTCATGTCCCTTTGGAACTGAATACTTTTTAAATTAAGCAATCTTGCAAAAATCAGTATAATAACCTACAAAAAAATTCACCAAAATTTAATACATTTGCATCAATACTATATATCATTCAATTAAAAACACAAAAGGACAAATTCAACTTTTAGTAATAATACCTTTGGTGCAAAAAGCTTTTCATGCTTGCAAATATCAACAATAAACCGATTCCGTCTAATCGAATCTCTATATACTTCCAATCTTCAGCTTACATTAACAGTGAATTCTACATTTCAAAAATTTCACTTAACCATCCTATGAACAATGTGCTCCTTACATTAAAAGTGAATTTTACATTACAAAATCTTCATTCAACACAACCATATTGAGACAAACAAATTAAATACATAAAACCTCATCCACAATTGTTACTAAGTAATGATTATTATAGGTAGATTTAATCAGTAACCACAATCAACACGACACAATCATGCTGAACCAACAAAAATAATTATTGTATTTCAAACCAAAGTCTAACCACACTTTGCTCATATGTTAATCAACCCATACACAACCATAAACGAATCCATAATAAAAATAGCAACATTTGTTTTCAATCACCTGTTACTTTATGTAGTTGATTTTTGGAATGCTTGAAAATACTTGTTTACTTTATGTTGTTGCTTTTTTGAAATATTTGAAAATACCTGTTACTTTATGTCGATGCTTTTTGGAATGCTTGAAACTCGTTGCTTTTTGTTGTTCCTTTTTTGAATACTTGAAAAAACTATTATTTTATGCCGTTGTTTTTTGGATCAACAACTATTGCGCACTGATGGACTTTTTTGAACTATTAATTTGATTTTTATTGTTTATAATTTATGCTACTCTTAATTAATAGTCAGAGTACTCTATTATTGTATATAAATACATATATATAGATATTTACAATAAATATAAATATAAATATATATACAATACTTATAAATATATATTTAGAACTTATAAAAATAATAATCTATGACCTAGACCTACCCTTCCTTCCCTCTCTCTCCAAATCTCCAACCTCCAACCTCCAACCTCCAACCTCCAAATTCAAAATCCAATAACTCTCTTACATCCACCCTTCTTTTATATCAAATATTAAATTTAAAAAATTATAAAATAATAAGATATTTTTACCTTAAAGTAGGAGAGTCAAGTAGAGCGGTGCTTTCATGTTCCGGTACAAGCTACTAGTGTTGTTCTTTCCAAACCTGTTTACTCAGTTTAAACTCATAAGTGTAAAAAAATATATTAGATAAGTAGTACCTCATGTCCCATTAGAACTGAATACTTTTTAAATTGAGCAATCTTGCAAAAATCAGTACAATAACCTACAAAATAATTCCCAAAAAGTTAATACATTTGCATCAATACTATATATCATTCGGTCAAAAGCACAAAAGGACAAATTCTACTTTTAGCAATAATACCTTTGGTGCAAAAAGCTTTTCATGCTTTCCGTCCAATTGAATCTCTATATACGTCCAATCTTCAACTTACATTAACAGTGAATTCTACATTTCAAAAACTTCACTTAACCATCCCAAGAACAATGTGCTCCTTACATTAAAAGTGAATTTTACATTACAAAATCTTCATTCAACACAATCATATTGAGACAAACAAAATAAATACATAAAACCTCATCCACAATTCTTACTAAGTAATGATTATTATAAGTCGTTTTAATCAGTAACAACAATCAACACAACACAATCATGCTGAACCAACAAATAATTATTGAATTTCAAACCAATGCCTAACCACACTTTGCACATATGTTAAACAACCCATACATAACCATAAACGAATCCATAATAGAAATAGCAACATTTGTTTATTTGCAATCACATGTTACTTTATGTTGTTGATTTTTGGAATGCTTGAAAATACTTGTTACTTTATGCTGTTGCATTTTAAATACATGTTGCTTTATACTGTTGATTTTTGGAATGCTTGAAACAACTTGTTACTTTATGCGGTTGCTTTTTTGAATACTTAAAAAAAATGTTATTTTATGTTGTTGCTTTTTGGATTAACAGCTACTGTGCACTGTTGATCTTTTTTGTAGTATTAATTTGATTTTTATTGTTTATAATTTACGCTACTCTTAATTAGTAGTTAGAGTACTATATTATTGTATATAAATACATATATATATATATATATATATATATAGATATTAATAATAAATATAAATATATATTAAAACCTATAAAAATAATAATATATGACCTAGACTTAGAGACCTACCCTCCCTTCCCTCTCCAAATCTCCAACCTCCAAATTCAAAATCCAATAACTCTCTTACATCCACCCTTCTTTTTCTCTATTTTTGCAATTTTATCAAATATTAAATTTAAAAATTCATAGAATGATAAGATATTTTTACCTTAAAATAGGAGAGTCAAGTGGAGCGGTGCTTCCATGTTCCGGTACAAGCTGGTGTTGTTCTTTCCAAACCTATTTACTCAGTTTAAACACATAAGTATAAAAAAAACTGATAAGATAAATAGTACCTCATGTCCCATTGGAACTGAATATTTTTTAAATTGAGCAATCTTGAAAAAATCAATAAAATAACCTAAAAAAAAATTCCCAAAAAGTTAATACATTTGCATCAATACTATATATCATTCAGTCAAAAGTACAAAAGGACAAATTTTACTTTTAGTAATAATACCTTTGGCGCAAAAAGCTTTTCATGCTTGCAAATATCAACAATGAACCGATTCCATCCAATCAAATCTCTATATACTTTCAATCTTCAACTTACATTAACAGTGAATTGTACATTTCAAAAATTTCACTTAACAATCCCAGGAACAATGTGCTCCTAACATTAAAAGTGAATTTTACATTACAAAATATTCATTCAACACAACCATATTGAGGCAAACAAATTAAATACATAAAACCACATCCACAATTCTTACTAAGTAATGATTATTATAGGTAGTTTTAATCGGTAACCACAATCAACACAACACAATCATGCTGAACCAACAAATAATTATTAGATTTCAAACCAATGCCTAACCACACTTTGCACATATATTAAACAACCCATACACAACCATAAACGAATCCATAATAGAAATAGCAACATTTGTTTGCAATCACATGTTACTTTATGTAGTTGATTTTTGGAATGCTTGAAAATGCCTGTTACTTTATGTTGTTACATTTTGGATACCTGTTACTTTATAATGTTGCTTTTTGAAATGCTTGAAACAACTTGTTGCTTTATGCTGTTGCTTCTTTGAATACTTGAAAAAACAGCTATTTTATGCTGTTGCTTTTTGGATTAACAGCTACTGTGCACTGATGGACTTTTTTGTAGTATTAATTTGATTTTTATTGTTTATAATTTAAGCTACTCTTAATTAGTAGTCAGACTACTCTATTATTGTATATAAATACATATATATATATATAGATATTTATAATAAATATAAATATTAATATATTACATATAAATATATACTTGAACCTATAAAAATAATAATTTATAACCTAGACCTAGAGACCCACCCTCCCTTCCCTCTCTCCAAATCTCCAACCTCGAAAATCAAAATTCAATAACTCTTACATCCACCCTTCTTTTTCTCTATTTTTGCAGTTATATCAAATATTAAATTTAAAAATTCATAGAATGATAAGATATTTTTACCTTAAAGTAGGAAAGTCAAGAGGAGCAGTGCTTCCATGTTTCGGTGAAAGTTGCTGTTGTTTTTTCCAAACCTATTTACTCAGTTTAAACACATAACTGTAAAAAAAAACTAATAAGAGAAATAGTACCTCATGTCCCATTGGAACTGAATACTTTTTAAATTGAGTCATCTTTCAAAAATCAGTATAATAACCTACAAAAAAAATCCAAAAAAATTGATACATTTGCATCAATACTATATATCATTCAGGCAAAAGCACAAAAGAACAAATTCTACTTTTAGTAATAATACATTTGGTGCAAAAAGCTTTTCATGCTTGCAAATATCAATACTGAACCGATTCCGTCCAATCGAATCTCTATATACTTCCGATCTTCAACTTACATTAACAATGGATTCTACATTTCAAAAATTTCACTTAACCATCCCAGGAACAATTTGCTCCTTACATTAAAAGTGAATTTTACATTACAAAATCTTCATTCAACACAATCACATTGAGACAAACAAAATAAATACATAAAACCTCATCCACAATTCTTTCTAAGGAATGATTATTATAGATTGTTTTAATCAGTAACCACAATCAACATAACACAATCATGTTGAACCAACAAAAATAATTATTGTATTTCAAACCAAAGTCTAACCACACTTTGCTCATATGTTAAACAACCCATACAAACCATAAACGAATCCATAATAGAAATTGCAACATTTATTTGCAATCACTTGCTACTTTATGTAGTTGATTTTTGGAATGCCTGAAAATACATGTTTACTTTATGTTGTTGCTTTTTGAAATATTTAAAAATACCTGTTACTTTATGTTGTTGCGTTTTGGAATGCTTGAAACAACTTGTTGCTTTTTGAATACTTGAAAAAAATTGTTATTTTATGCTGTTGCTTATTGGATCAACAACTACTGTGCACTGATAGACTTTTTTGTACTATTAATTTAATTTTTATTGTTTATAATTTATGCTACTCTTAGTTAGTAGTTAGAGTACTCTATTATTGTATAAAAATACATATATATAGATATTTATAATAAATATTAATATAAATATAAATAAATATAATACTTCTAAATATATATTTAGAAACTATAAAAATAATAATCTATAACCTAGACCTAGACCTAGACCTACCCTCCCTTCCCTCTCTCTCTAAATCTCCAACAAACAAATTCAAAATCCAATAACTCTCTTACATCCACCCTTCTTTTTCTCTATTTTTGCAGTTATATCAAATATTAAATTTAAAAATTCATAGAATGACGAGATATTTTTACCTTAAAGTAGGAGAGTCAAGTAGAGCAGTGCTTCCATGTTCCGATGCAAGCTGGTGTTGTTCTTTCCAAACCTATTTACTTAGTTTAAACACATAAGTGTAAAACTAATAAGATAAATAGTACCTCATGACCCATTGGAACTGAATACTTTTTAAATTGAGCAATCTTGCAAAAATCAGTATAATAACCTACAAAAAAATTCCCAAAAAGTTGATACGTTTGCATCAATACATATCATTCAGTCAAAAGCACAAAAGAACAAATTCTAATTTTCGTAATAATACCTTTGTTGCAAAAAGCTTTTCATGCTTGCAAATATCAACAATGAACCGATTCCGTCCAATCGAATCTTTATATACTTCCGATCTTTAACTTACATTAACAATGGATTCTACATTTCAAAAATTTCACTTAACCAACAATGTGCTCCTTACATTTAAAGTGAATTTTACATTACAAAATCTTCATTCAACACAACCATATTGAGACAAACAAAATAAATACATAAAACCCCATCCACAAATCTTACTAAGTAATGATTATTATAGGTAGTTTTAATCAGTAACCACAATCAACACAACACAATCATGTTGAACCAACAAAAATAATTATTGTATTTCGAACCAATATCTAACCACACTTTGCTCATATGTTAAACAACCCATACACAACTATAAACGAATCCATAATAGAAATTGCAACATTTATTTGCAATCTCCTGTTACTTTATGTAGTTGATTTTTGGAATGCTTGAAAATACATGTTTACTTTATGTTGTTGCTTTTTGAAATATTTGAAAATACCTGTTACTTTATGTTGTTGCGTTTTGGAATGCTTGAAACAACTTGTTGCTTTAGGATGTTGCTTTTTGAATACTTGAAAAAATTGTTATTTTATGCTTTTGCTTTTAGGATCAACAACTACTGTGCACTGATGGACTTTTTTGTACTATTAATTTAATTTTTATTGTTTATAATTTATGTTACTCTTAATTAGTAGTCAGTGTACTCTATTATTGTATATAAATACATATATATAGATATTTATAATAAATATAAATATATATAATACTTATAAATATATATATTTAGAACCTATAAAAATAATAATCTATGACCTAGACCTAGACCTAGACCTACCCTCCCTTCCCTCTCTCTCTAAATCTCCAACAAACAAATTCAAAATCCAATAACTCTCTTACACCCACCCTTCTTTTTCTCTATTTTTACATTTATATCAAATATTAAATTTAAAAATTCATAGAATGATGAGATATTTTTACCTTGAAGTAGGAGAGTCAAGTGGAGCGGTGCTTCCCTGTTCCGATGCAAGCTGGTGTTGTTCTTTCCAAACCTGTTTACTTAGTTTAAACACGTAAATGTAAAATAAAAACTAATAAGATAAGTACCTCATGTCCCATTGGAACTGAATAGTTTTTAAATTGAGCAATCTTGCAAAAATCAGTATAATAACCTACAAAAAATTCCAAAAAAATTAATACATTTGCATCACTATATATCATTCAGTCAAAAGAACAAAAGGACAAATTCTACTTTTAATAACACCTTTGGTGCTAAAAGGCAAATATCAACAATGAAACGATTCTGTCCAATCGAATCTCTATCTACTTCCAAGCTGACATTAATAGTGAATTCAATATTTCAAAAATTTTACTTAACAATCCAAGGAACAATGTCCTCCTTACACTAGAAGTGAATTTTACATTACGATCTTCATTCAGCACAACCTTATTGAGATAAGAAATTAAATACATGAAACCTTATCCACAATTCCTACTAAGTAATGATTATAGGTAGTTTAATCAGTAACCACAATCAACAACTCAATCAAGTTCAACCAACAAAAATAATTACTGAATTTCAAACCAATGTACAGAACCACACGCTGCTCATATGTTAAACAGTCCATACACAACCATAAACGAATCAATAATAGAAATAGAAACATTTGATAAGTTGTAGTGCAATCACCTGTTACTTTTTGTTGTTACTTTTTGGAATGAAACATGTTGCTTTATGCTGCTTTTTGGAATTCTTGAAACAACCTGTTATCTTATGTTGTTGATTGTTGGATCAGCAACTACTATGCACTGATGGACTTTTTTGTACTACTAATTTGATTTCAATTGTTTATAATTTATGTTACTCTTAATTAGTATAGTAACACTACTCTTATTGTATATAAATACATATATGTAGATATATGTATTTCCAAATATATATTACTTAGAAATATATATTTAGAACCTATTAAAATAATAATCTACGACCTAGACACCTAGACCTACCCTCTCCCTTCTCTCTCTCTCTCCAAATCTCCAACCTCCGAATTCAAATTCCAATACTCTCTTGCATCCACCCTTCTTTTTCTCTATATTTGCAGTTATATCAAATATTAAATTTAAAAATTCATAGAATGATTAGATATTATTACCTTAAAGTAGCAGAGTCCAAGTGCAGTGGCAGTACCTTATGTCCCATTATTAGAACTGAATACTTTTCAATTGAGCAATCTTGTTAAAAATCAGTATAATAACCTACAAAAATATTCCCAAAAAGTTAATATGTTTGCATCAGTACTATATATCTTTTAGTAAAAAGCACGAAAGGACAAATCCTAATTTTAGTAATAATACCTTTGGTGCAAAAAAAAATCAAGCTTGCCAATATCAACACTGATTCGATTCCATCCAATCGAATCTCTATCTGCTTACAATCTTCAGCTTACATTAACAATGAATTCTACATTTCAAAAATTTCACTTAACCATCCCAGGAACAATGTGCTCCTTGCACTAAAAGTAAATTCTACATTACAAAATCTTCATTCAGCATAACCATATTCAGAGAAACAAATAAATACATGAAACCTCATCCACAAATACTAACAAATACTACTAACTAATGATTTATAGGTAGTTTTAATCAATAACCACAATCAACACAACACTGAACCAACAAAAATAATTTTTGTATTTCAGACCAAGGGGTAGAACCAACACGCTGCTCATATGTTAAACATGCCATACACAACCATAAACGAATCCATAATAGAAATAGCAACATTTGTTATATTGTTGCTTTATGTTGTTACTTTATGCTGTTTCTTTTTGGAATGGTTGAAACATGTTGATTTATGTTGTTGCTTTTTGAAATGCTTGAAACAACATGTTACTTTATGTTGTTACTTTTTGGAATGCTTGAAACAATATGTTGTTAATTTTTGAAACAGTAGCTATTGTGCATTGATGGACTTTTTTGTACTATTAATTTGATTTATATAGTTTATAATTTATGCTACTCTTAATTAGTATAGTCAGACTACTCTTATTGTATATAAATACATATATGTAGATATTTATAATATATATATATATATATATATATTATATAAATATATATTAAGAACCTATAAAAAATAATAATCTGTGACCTAGACCTACCACCCTCCATTCTCTCTCTGTCTCTCCAAATTCCTACCTCCTCCAAATTCAAATTTCAAGACTCTATTACAGCCACGTTTCTTTTTTTCTATTTTTGCAGTTATATCAAATATTAAATTTAAAAATTCATAGAATGATAAGGATATTATTACCTTAAAGTAGCACTCAAGTGCAGGGGTGCTTCCATGTTCCGGTACAAGCTGGTGTTGTTCTTGCCAAACCTGTTCACTGTTCACATAAACAACAAAAAACGAAAAAAATAAAATAACAAAAATATTGAAATTTTTATTGACCTTGAATTCCAAAAGGTCAAACACTTCTTTGAATGTTGCTTAATTTGGTTATATTAGCCTGGTCAAATCTAGTTCTTTGCTTTACCAGTTTGACATGAAAGATTTTCAATATGCAATCAAATGTTACCTGCTCATGGTAATTTTCTTCTAGTCTACAGATATGTCGACTAATTTCTTCATCCCCTGTTTGTGCTAAATCAGGCGAAGCAATCAAATAAAAATATTAGGGCTTTTCATACCTGCTAAAAAAGTATGAACCATGATTTTTTTTGATAAGTGAAAGAATGAAACAGAAGTATGAACCATGATATTTTTTGGATAAGTGAAAGTATGAAGCAGGTTGTATATCCCTCCTTAAAAAAAATTGATGTCACTTAAAGAAGAAGAAAAAGAAAAAGAATGTCTATACCACTGGTTCTGGGAAAAATCCAATACTCTGAATCTCCACGAGTGCTCTTTCATTTATGGACATTTTGTTATACTGCTTGATCTGAAAGAAAGCCATTTTGGGAATGATCAATGCCAGATGTAATCCACATGTCTGGCCTGGACAAAATGTCCTTATCTGATTGATTATGCTCCAGTTCACTATAGGATCTTCCACTAGCGGGTATCCTATATCCACTAAAAGCAGTACATCCAGCAATCTCAAAGCTTTGTAATGAACGGTGATTGATGTCTCCGTCCAGCTCACATTCAGATCCATAAATATTGAATTCAAGTTCTTCACTGCTACTACAGCAAGGCTCTTCATTTAAGTGGAATTTAGAGCAGCAAGAAGTATTTGGCAAAGGGGAATTTCAGTGGACACCCCTGGTCCTGAGGCTATATGTTCTGGACTAAGTTCAGCATACTTTGTTTCAGCCACGTCTCTCGTCTGTTCAATCATACCAATTCCATTATATACCAAGCTATCTAAAGGCGCTGGGTTTGGTGTTGCTGCAGTGCTATGCAGATTTCCCTATAAGAAAACAAATTCGGAATTTTTTTAATATGATCAATGCAAAGATGTTTAATTGATAAAAAATAGTGCATGCTAATTCAACATTTTGATGACTGGTTTGGTTGAAAGATGGCTAACAAAGTAAAGGCTTGAGTTTCATATGAAAAGGAGGAAATATATCTCTTCCATGCAAAGGGAAGCTTTTCCCCTCCTTGTGTTAGTTTGAGCATCATAAAAACAAGAAATGGTTTTTTTCTTGATAATCAAAAATGGAAATGGAAAAAAAAGAGAGTGACAACGATGAGGACTTTAATCTCAGAGGAAATGTAGAAAGCCTGATGGAAAGAGTTTAATTGATCAATGCAAAGATGTTTAATTGATAAAAAATAGTGCATGCTAATTCAACATTTTGATGACTGGTTTGGTTGAAAGATGGCTAACAAAGTAAAGGCTTGAGTTTCATATGAAAAGGAGGAAATATATCTCTTCCATGCAAAGGGAAGCTTTTCCCCTCCTTGTGTTAGTTTGAGCATCATAAAAACAAGAAATGGTTTTTTTCTTGATAATCAAAAATGGAAATGGAAAAAAAAGAGAGTGACAACTATGAGGACTTTAATCTCAGAGGAAATGTAGAAAGCCTGATGGAAAGAGTGATCCCTGCTAACTTATCATAGTATAGGCTCGTATAGGCTCGTATGGAAAGAGTGATCCCTGCTAACTTATCATAGTATATGCTCATATATAGCCTAATGCAAGTCCAATTGCATCACTTATAAGTGGGGGAAAGAGTGAAATTACAATCTCTTCTGGAATGGAAGACCTCCATCCACTGACTACAAGACTGCAGCCTATCACCCAAGCTTGCCTCATGGTCAGATAAATGAGTCCCTTCCCTCTTCACATGATAAATTTGAACTCAACATATATTGAGAAATGTTTTATCAGGATTAAACATAGGAGCCAAGGTTCTTGATTATTACTATTTATTGGATATTTGATATGATAACATTTTCATATTCTTCCAATAAGATGGAAGGAGAAAGGAAATAGTTCTTTTATACTTATTTCAATAATTTCACTTCGGTCATGTATAATCTTTTTCCTTAGTGACATTCTTATGTATTCCTTGTGTTTATGGAATGTATCTGGAGTTAAGAACTTGAGATCATTTTATCTGTAGTTGTCCTTATTGTTGTTGTTGTTTTATATCTTGTGTGAGACATGTGCTTTGTGATATTCCTTGTTGCATCTTCTCGTTCTCTTTTTAATTATCATTCACGATACATTTTGGTAACTAAAAGGCTTACTTTATTGAGGAATAAATCCAACAATGTAGATCCTGCCAACACTACCTGTCATATGAAAACCTCCTCTCTCACTTGAAGTGGCATAAAAATATGTAAAGTGATGCATTTTGTGTACTATCCCCGCTTCCAAGATGTTGCTCTCATATGGATATACTCATACCAACACAAATTAATGATATTGAATAATTCATAATAACTGCAGAAAATTTACAATAAGACTCGCTAATATATTTCGAATGTATGTGCAAGTTATTATTTTTTGCAATGAACTAAAGAAAAAAATAAAGAACTTCACCTGCTGCTTTAAAAAGGCCATGTCAACATCAGAAATAAAACCAAATAAGGGCTCTATCTGTCTCCAAAATGAGCTTGAAAAGGCATAAGCTACAATAATAGTGATATAAATCAGTAACACGCATGACTTAATCTTCAAAAGTAAATTAATATAATCTAAGAGAGAACAGTACTAGGATTAGTAACAGCATTTGCAGCAGCCAACAACTCTTCATGCCCATCATCTGAACCAACTAAGAAAAATAACAATAGTGATCAAAGATCAAGAAAAACAAATAATCACAAAGACAATATTAGTAGTATTGGAGTGCAAGTACCAGGAAAATCCGCTGCAGCATTTACTGTAGTATGCTTCTGACGTGTACAAGCCTTGCGGTCCTCGAGTTTCCTAGTTGGTGGTCGACCTGTTTTGCTGTGAATATTCCATAAAATTATAAGATGTTTAATCAGTATAAACCAAGTTCATGAGAACAAAATAAGAGGACAGCTATTGAAAGACCCAAAAAGATGGGAAGGGAAAAAAATATTCCAACCTCTCTATCTTAACAAAACCAAGTTTATCAGTTCTAAGCTGCTTTGCAGTTCCCATATTTCCATGCTTTTCAATGGTCACTGGTATGAGAGACCTTGTGGAAGTCAAATCTCGTCCAGTCCTCCCTTGCCTTCGAATGCCATCTCCAAGGTGATGCATGGTCATCCCCCACTAGCCACTTTATTCTTCCTTGATGGCAGGACAAAAGTTGATACTTTTTGAGCATTCAGCCCAGATTTATCATCTATCACATCAGACTTCTTGCCCTTATCTTTAGACTTAACTTCAGCTGCCCCAGACTCCTCGCTTTCTGATAATGCAGTTGATGGGAAATGGTCCCCTTTTAATTTAACCTGCTGAGGAGAATTTCCAGACAAGCGCCTTGGAAATCCTGATCCATTTTCGTTACCCGCGACATCAGATTTGGTATCTAAAGAAAAGGTTTCATCATTACTTGAAACAAAGGGGATGAAATTTGTTCTTCTTGCTGTTCGGGACATCTTCTGAGGTCTATGACTAGCGTTTCTGATTGTTAGCCCCAACAGCAGCCGGATTCTTGCTTGTACAATGAAAAAGCTCCCAATCACTACCAGCAGTTGCCCTTTGAATCACTGGGGACAACTTAGAACCTGATTGTGGAGCCCGAGCAGCTGCATTTAATTTTGCGCTTGAAGTAGGACTAGCTGAACTGAATTCCTCCCGGGTATTTGTCCTGGAAATACAGGAAACAAAGAAAATATAAGTAACACAGACTGATCTGACTTCATTAGCAAAGAAAAATAAATATCAGAACGGGTAACAACAAAGGGACTGGCAAAGCTAAAGCCATTCTAACAGCTAAAAAGTGCAAGGCTCTAGAAGAAAAGTAATAATCAAAGTAAAAAACATCAGTTGTGGCTATAAAATAGACAATAAAAAGGAATAGTATTTACAATGAGGATACTTTACATACTTTGTTAACAACTCTAGAATTAACCCTTTCCTTGTCGGCATTAGTAGTTCGGTCTCTTCTCTCATGGGGAGCAGGACTATTATCTTGCTCAGACCTAGGGATGGAAGAACACATGCCCAAGCTGGTATGATGTGAGGTTCCATCAGCCTTTACAACTCCAACAATTCCATTAATGGCTCCTGGCCTACAGCAAAATATAAGCAGGATCGTTGCATAAATATTCATTTCTTTCAGGTATATTTGTTGAGAAGTAAAACGATCTTTAAGTTTTCACATAAATTTGGAAAATATCCAACATTTTTTGAAAAGTACAATGATCTTTAATATATAACCTTTCCTGATTTGTTGTTACTTTCAGAGTCATGTGTACGCAAGAGAACACAAAATGGTACTCACTTTGGTTGATAAATGAGAAAAGGTATTCTGAGGCTTTCTAAAACAAAAAGCAAAAAAAATATAAAGAGAATGTGGAAGTCCCAAAAAGAAAATCACAAAAACATGGTCATGGATCATATAACGGCTGCCGCTAGGTGCAATGGTGAACGTTCAACTGATAAACTGGGGCACATGTCTTATGTTTTTCAATCTTTTGGATTTCATGCTCTAAGTCTATATACTGCCTCTTGGAGGTAAGAAATCGGAGTTAAGTTTATTTCCAAAGACTCCAAGGACCCTGTATTTTATGGAACCACAACATATATAGCAGCCTTCTTTAAAAGACTAAAAGAACCTGCTTTTATATCTAAACTAACTAACTCAATCTATAAATTTTTACCAAATTACAAATATAACCGATTACTATGCCTAATCCCACATCTTTATTTAACAAGCTAGCCATAATCTCTAAACTTCTAATAGGCATTCTTTTTTCCCAACACTAGATGAATATATAAGCAATTAAAAAGAAACGATCAGATTGCTTAGCAACCAATCCAAGGTGACCCAGAAAATACGTTAATGGATAAGTTTATTATGACATTGAGGGTAAACATACTGAGCGGACATAATGAAAACTCATTAAAACTATTTTCAGTAGACAAGTATTAAAATAGACTCCAAAAAAGGAAAAACTCAAAGAACACAACATGGATTGAATAAAATAACCTTTATAACGAACCCTCTCTTTAGACATTATTACAATAAGGAAACTTTTTAGTTAAATCTAAACCACCTGATGTGTCCTACTTTAGAGATGTCAACATAAACAGGAATAAAAATGAACATTCCACCACCGTTACACCACATCAATAAAGAAATTAACTACACGAAATCAATATTTTCCTACTCAGCAAAAAAAAAAAAAAAACTCAAACACACAGACACACACATATATATAATATAGAGAAAGAGAGAGTAAATCATGTGATCAGGAAAAAATTTCAAATAACTTGCTTTATTTTGGATATCAAAAATTATCAACTCAGCAAAATAAGAACTCAAGTAACACATCATGTATAGAATAGAAACAACCCAAAGAAGGAGCCCACAAATAAAAACCAATATATGAAAATTTTTGGCACTCCACAGAAAAGGAAAAACTCAAAGAACACAACATGGATTGAATAAAATAACCCTTGTAATGAACCAGCAAATCAAAACCAAGATACAAGCAGATAGTAATAAAACAAACTCCACAGAAAAGAAAATATTCAAATGAATTACTTTCTCTTGATATCAAAATTTTAAGCATCAGTATACACCAATTTACAAAACCCGACATGGACAGAGAAGATGTAATTGTAGAATAATCAAAAGATATCAAAGACCCAATAGGACAATCATTAAAAAAATTAAATTAAAAAATATGTAAAAGAATACAACCAGATAATAATTAAACTAACTCCACAGAGAAGAAAAAATTGAAATGAATTTCTGTCTCTTGATATCAAAATTTTAGCATCAATATACACCAAAAAATAGGGTTTACTGAACACACGTGAATAGAAAATATGTAAGTGTATAATAGAAATTATCTAAGTGTAGGATAATCAAAAGAAAGAGAAGCCCCAATAATCACTATAAACAATAATTACAAAAGATGTAAAAGAATTTAGAGAACCCTAGAACGCAAGAGAAACCGAACAAACTCCACATAGAAGAAAATATCAAAATGAATTACTTTCTCTTGAAATCAAAATTAAGAATCAATAAACGCCAAATACTAGGGTTTACAGAACACAGTATGGATGGAGAAGACGTAATTGTAGAATAATCAAAAGAAATTGAAGATCCAACACAAGAAAACATCTAATCGAATTAAAAGAACCCTAGAGCACAATTAAAACCGAACCTCTGATTTGTCGAACATTGGTCTCGAATAAATTACAAAACACATTGAATCAGCGCAAGAACTCCTTCGTTCATCCGCCTCTGTAAGTAGCCGCTACTATGATCTCTATTTTGCTCTCTCAGATGAAATTCAAATACAGAGAATTGAAATTGAAATACTGTATATAACACATGCATTTTTAAGCCTAACGGTCTTATTCTTTTCAAAATATGGCCGTAGGATCTGTTCCAATTTCAACGGCTTTGATTAAGGTTCTATGGATGAAATTCAAATAGAGATAATTGAAAGACTATTTATTATATATAACTCACGCTCCCCATATTGGCGTTTGTCTGGCCTATTGTTGGTTCAGTAATAAATGGAATACAAAAAAATTAATAAATAGGAGAAAATAACATTAAGTTTGACGGAGTAAATAATTTAGAGAGTTGTTATTTTTCATAAGAAAATTTTGATATTTACACAAAATCTTACTTACATGAATGTGAATGGTATTTACTATTTATATTCGGAGGGTCTTAGTGAAATTATAAAACTCACTTGTGAAAATATAAGTTCTCATATTTTATTTTAAATTATTTTATATCAGATTATTTAAAGTATACGTGATATATTTATAAATATGTATATTTAATTTTCTATTTGTTAATCCCACGACATTTACAAATGTATCTCTTATTAATTTAAGTTTCCTCATTTTGAACGCGTTTTTAGATAAGGTTTCCAATTTTATGTCATACTAAATGTTATCTATTTGCAAACTGATATTTTCGTATAATTTTTTGATATTTTCACATGAAAATCATTACTATAGATCCTAAACCGTCGCAATATATGTATAGCGACACTTTTCATGTGAAAATATCAAAAAATCATGTGAAAATATTAATTTTCTATCTATTTATGGGATCTGGCAGTTTCATGTGTGTGTATATGAGTATTATGTGATCTAAAATTATATGATAATAACATCTTTTTTTTGTCAAAGTCATGATCGGGGAGATAACACGTCACATCACACACGTGTTGGTTTTCAGGAACAAGTTTACCAGTGTCTTCTATAGTTCTATTTAATAAAGGGTCCTCTTAACATGTGTTCTAAGGGCACATGTTAAGCACACAGTTCAAGAGAATATTCTTTTGAATTGTGTGCATATTCTTTTGATTTTTGCATATGCACCAAGTTCAAAGAAATATACACACAATTCAAGAAAATATTCCTTTAAACTGTGTGCTTAATATATGCCCTAAGGACACATGCTAAAAAATTCCTTTAATAAAAAGTTGTTTGTTGTTGTTTAGTTCTAAACACATATTGTAATATATTAAATTTGATTGTTTTAATCCAACAACGTCATGCCTAACGTTGTACCCTATGTACTAAGCTAGTAAGCTGTAACTTGTAAGCCATGACATAGGATTATAACAAGGTTTTCATATTCATTCGGTCATCGAACCGAGATGAATGAGTTATTGGTTTAATTATCATTTTTGGAATCGTTATTGATTTAATAACGTTATTAATATATAAAAATATATATTTATTAATAATTAATAAAATTTTAAACAAATTATTTTTTAAACTAAAACATAATAAAGTTGAGTTACAATATTATTAAAAGTGATTAATTTTAATATTTAAAAAAATTTGATACAAAAGAAAACTGATTCACGTGATCAATTAAAACAGTTTTATCAATTGAACTACCAGTTGGACCGATAATCAACCAATTTTTGATCAAATCAATAAAATCGGGCGAAATCGGATCGGTGTGCTGACTGGTTTCAATTGAACTGACGATCTGGTTCAGGTTTAATAACCATGGATAAGAGTATTCACCTAAACTATGTAGTACTTAAACTAGTTTAATATGTCGTGATTTGATCTCATAATTAGATTATATATTTAATTTTGAAACAGATGGAATATTATATATAATGTTTTTAAAATTTACAATTTAAATAGTGAATGCTAACATCTATTTTACTTAACACTAATACTTAAGTTAAGTTTACTAATTTTAAGAGAAAAAAATTACTATTATATTTTTGTGATGTCTGTTGTACATGTGTATGAGTTTAATTATATTGTATTATGCTTTATATTATGTTTTTTAAATTTTGTAAAAAGTATAATTAAGACATTTTTTGCGAACAAATTAATTCCCCGTACGTTGACGACTTGCTTGTATGAGCAAAGAAAGTGATTTTCAAGAAATGTTGGACTATTAAACAAACACCGTCCAAAAATGGGACACCAAGAGGATTCCTTCCGACTGCGCGAATAATAATTCTAGTTTTGGATTCTTTCTTATATATACTTTCGGGAATATCCACAGCACTACCAAACAAATTCAACCGATTCTATAACAACTACGCAACCCGAAACAATACATTGGTATTAAACAATTAAGTTTATTATCACAATTCATCGTCATATTATCAATAATTAAACTAAAAAATTATTAAATTAAAGAGTAGATTTCTTTTTCCTTTTTTTTTATTAATTTAAGATTAAATTTAAACTCACACACACACACACAACTTTATTACTGCAAAGATTTAAACTCTTACCCTCTTGAGTGAGGATAATTATTGGCCTAAGAATAGATATATACTCCCTCTGTTATCAAAAAAATATTCCAAGTATAAAAAATAAACCTAAAAATTAATTTGCTCTCAAAAGTATATTACAATAAGATCCACTAAATTTAAAAAAGACAAGATTTATTGGTATGCTTTCATCGTGTCCACTATGAATAAAATTGATACTACTTATTTATATTCTCTCTCTCCTTTTTTTTTTTTAATATGTATACTCTCGACCACCTTTTAAGGACCGATGGAGTAATGAAGTCAAGATACATAATTATAATTGTAATCAATAGAATTTATAAAGTTTTTGAAATTTGCAAAATGTATCCCAACATAATCGAACTTTCTCAATTTTTTCGCTGCTACTCTGGCCTCACCCCCTACCTCACATAGTCAGTGGCCGTATTGTCGGCGTATTGCTAATAAATGTTCATATCTGCCTCGACCTAGCACTTATTTCTCTAGTATTTATACCCGTCTGACGCTCATCTTTCAAACCAACTTCATTCAGCTTTTACTCTCCTTTTCTCTCATTCTTGCTTTATTATATCAATCAGATCCACCACCAAATTAATCAACCGGAAATGGCAAATCCAGAGACAGAGCATCCAGTAAAGGCTTTTGGATGGGCTGCCCGTGACACATCTGGGGTTCTTTCTCCTTTCAATTTCTCAAGAAGGTATGTTTTTTTGTTTTGTTTTAATAATTTTCATTCTAATGTAGACCTTTATGTAATAATTTGCAATTTTATACATAAATATCAAAAAAAATTATCTGGGTATTCGTTTATTTTGATTTTTACGGATGATTATGGGATTTTAAATGCATGGGTGCAGAGCAACAGGTGATAAGGATGTGAGGTTCAAAGTAATGTATTGTGGGATCTGTCATTCGGATCTTCACATGATCAAGAACGAATGGGGAATTTCTAGTTATCCAATTGTGCCTGGGTAAGTATATATCGCCATTAATCTCTCTTTTATATATAGAATTAGCATTTTGCTGTGAAGGGATTTATGATACTATCAGATCCACAAGCAGATGAGAAAATATATAGGGAAAAGTATTATGAGGTTGCTATGTTCTAGTTCATGTTGGAACCCAACACCTTAAATGATGAACAGTATACCCAGATGAAGAAAATATATAGGGAAAAATATTAGCATTTGCTTTCTACTTTATGATTGTGAATTATTAGCTTTATATATGGAGATAATGCTTAAACTCTGAGAATTAACCGTTATGTGAGATTTTTATTTGATGGTGGAAATATAGAAACATTAGGGACTTGTTTGGGATTATTTCTGCTGTTTAGCAGGATTTTCAAAAATAATCTTTCAGTAAGTTGTTACTTGTTTAGGTCTTTGAGAAAAAAACAAATTCATGTTTGGTGAATGCTATATTTTAAATGGAGGTCTATTTCATGGGAAAATAAAATAAGAAGCAGATTTAGGTGCAGGCCTACTGGCTACTTTGATACAATTTCTAATTTTTTTGATGATGATTTTTTATAGAAAATATCTTGATATCTTAATTCCACAAGCATGTTAAGAAGGAAGGACAACAAATCATGAGTTAAAATTCCTCGCAGGACCAGTTTGTATCGTGGTGTTTATCCTATCATTTAAAGTAATTATTTCAATATACTGATACAGGCATGAGATTGTGGGTGTGGTGACAGAAGTGGGAAGCAAAGTAGAAAAATTCAAGGTTGGGGACAAAGTTGGTGTAGGGTGCTTGGTCGGATCATGTGGTTCATGTGACAGTTGCGGTGATAATCTGGAAAACTACTGTCCTAAGCAAATACTGACCTATGGTTTTCCATACTTTGATGGAACCAAAACATATGGAGGGTACTCTGATTCCATGGTTGCAGACGAGCACTTTGTGCTTCGTTGGCCCGAAAATTTGCCTCTGGATTCAGGTGCTCCTCTACTATGTGCTGGGATCACAACTTACAGCCCCTTGAGACACTTTGGACTAGACAAGCCAGGTATGCATGTGGGTGTTGTAGGCTTAGGTGGACTTGGCCATGTAGCTGTTAAAATGGCAAAGGCTTTTGGTACTAAAGTTACAGTCATCAGTACTTCCGAAAGCAAGAAAAAGGAAGCGATTGAACAACTTGGTGCTGATTCATTTGTGGTCAGTCGTGACCCTGAGCAATTGCAGGTAGATTACCTTAATCTGATCTAAAATCGTGTATTAAACTATAATAATTTTATTTGGATATACCTCGACGAGCTACGAACTCTAATATATATATATATTGGTATGATAAATTTGATAGGCTGCAATGAACTCGCTGGATGGTATCATTGATACCGTCTCTGCTACTCACCCTGTTTTACCATTGCTCGGGATGTTAAAGCCTCAAGGAAAGCTTGTTATGGTTGGTGCACCTGAGAAGCCTCTTGAGCTGCCAGTGTTTCCTTTAATTATGGGTGAGCATTCAGCCTCACTATTGTACATACTAATAGGGAGCAAGAAATTGTACATCTCTTTAATTTAAATGAGTAGTTTATACTAATGTAATGTGAAATTTGACACAGGGAGGAAGATTCTTGGTGGGAGTGCCATCGGTGGGTTGAAGGAAACGCAGGAAATGCTGGATTTTGCAGCAAAACACAACATAACAGCAGATGTCGAGATTATCCCTATAGACTATGTAAACACTGCAATGGAGCGGCTCGTGAAAGCTGACGTTCGATTCCGTTTTGTCATCGACATAGCGAAAACCTTGAAAGCCGAGTAATTGACCCTTGTCATTCTTGAACAAGTATTATTTACCTAGAGAATGTTTTGGTTGCAGGCATTGGACATTGGTGTTTTAAGTCTTAGTATTTGGTTTTGGAGAGGCTTTTGGTCGTATTGATTGCTTGTATTCGGTTGTCAATGGTGTTTTGAACACTTAATCCTGACACCAACTTATTGTATGCTGTAATTTTGAATTAAATAATGTGTAGCTCTGAACTTTTTGTTGTTCCAAATAAAGTGATGATTGTAACAATCCAGTTAAAACCCGGGTCCAAAACAAATTTTTAGTTAAATTTTAAGTCTGAATCGAATCAATTTTATCATAACAAGGTTTTAAATCACTTGACTTAATAGTATTTTTTTGAGTCATCTTAGGCTCACAGACTCACCTAAAAGATCACGATTTGAAGGTTTATTGATAATAATTTATTTTTTTTTATATACAGACAAATTTTTCTATTTCGATATGGAACTGTAGTGTTGCGATGATAATGTAGCTTTCTTCGAGCTTGACAAAAATGGCACAAGGATCTCTTTCTAATGTTTGTATGGTTTCCTTTAGGAACAATAACAATTTCTAATATATTTTTTTAAAAAATTACGACTAAAGTGTATCGAAAAAATATTTACGCAATTAATATATTTTTAATAATTTATTTATAAAATTAATGTAATTAATATCCTTTAATTTAGGGGGAAGAGGCGAGTGTTTGTGGAAGGAGGCTAGCGTTGGTTGAAGAAGATGCGAGTGTTTGTCACGAAGGCCCACCATATATTGCAGATCTGCTTCCCAATTCTTAACTCTCTCTCAGAAACACAAACTCAGTCTCCAATGTTACAAATAAATCCAAGCTCTATCTTTATTCCGTCGTCAAACTCCTCATTCCTCTCACTTCCACTCTGTCTCCGCCCTCCTCCACCTTCCGCTGTCATTCCGCAGACGCTCCGTCGGGACCTTCATCTCCGACGCCTCTAGCAGCGGCAGAATTAGCTACTACTCCGATGGTGTTCCCGCTGCGGAGAAGAGAATACATGACAGGGTTTTATTCTGGAGTTTTATTCTTTATGAGATGGAATTTTTTTTTGTTTACTGCCCATTCCTCGACTTCAACTTATATCACAATTGCAGTTCGATTCACCACACAGCCGTGAGCTTTGATTTATCACAATTAATACATAATTAAGTCAAATTTTTATACAAAGATAACTAATTCAATTTTATTGGGTTATCAATTATTTTAATAACAGTTTTAAGTGTTACTTGAATTTATTTTCTTTAACATATGCAACCATGAACAGTTTTATTGATTTTTGCAATGATGTCGTCGGTATATTTTTTTTTCTTATAGTGTAGTTGATAGCTAAATCTTCGTACTAAGGTAACCAATTCAATTTTATTAGGTTACCAATTTATTTTGAAATGTGATGTAGTTTGTAATCAAACTTTCATGCAGTTAGTTGCTAAACCTACAGACCAAGGTAATCAATTCAGTTTTATTAGGCTATCAATTTATTTTAAATGTGATGCAATTGATAGCCAAGCCTTCATGCAGTTGGTTGCCAAACCTTCAGACTAAGGTAACCAATTCAGTTTTATTAGGTTATCAATTTATTTTGAATGTAATGCAATTGGTAGTCAAATATTCATACAAAGGTAATCATTTTAATTTTTGTGGGTAACTAAATCGTCAAAAAAGTAATTCAAAACAGTAACTCAGGTACTTTCGGAGATTCACGGAAGAGAATGATGAAGAGGAGGAGAGGGCGATGTAACGGCGGCGCAACCAAAGACTTCCGGAGATTCGTGACGGAGGAGGAGGATGAAGGGGAGGCGGTGATGAAGGAGAGGCAGATGAAAAGAATGATGAAGAAGAGGCGGCGGAGAAGGAGGAGGAGGAGGAAGGGGAGGCGAAGATTCGCGGCGAAGACGGTGATGAAGAGATTGAGCGATGAGGGAGATGAATATTAAGATAGAGAAGATAATTTTATATTTTTTTTCTTCTTTTGATTTGAATTATGAATTTGTTTTTATTGTTAGATCCCAAAGATTTGATTTGAATTATTAATTATGGCGGTTATTTTTTCTTAATTTTAAATTTTCTTATTAATGTAAAATTGAATAATTTAAATTTATTATCCTTTTTTTATAATTATTTTATAGATATAATTATTTTATAATTATTATATATTAGTATAAAGAACCCTTTCCTTTATTGGCCTGACGCACTAAAGCAAGGACATTACATTTGATGCCTTGGGCCCAATTAATGTTTCCGTCTACAAGGGCTTGGGCTATGTAGTTGAGCAGACGCAATTTTTTCATTATATTATATTTTCAGTATTAATTTTTTCATTAATTGATATCTTTATTTTCATTTTTGATTTAATTAATAAAATATAGGAACAATTACATATTATAGTATATTTTAATAAAATATTATAAAAAAATGCATAAATAAAATATTTACAAAATTAGTGCATATGCAATATTTAATTACAAAAAGAGTGCATTCTTATCCCTTTAATTATGCCCATGATTCTCTCCCATGATTCTCTCCCACAATTCTCTCTCATGATTCTCTCCCACTCATTCTTCTTCCTCCTCTTCCAACCCACCTTCTTCCTACTCTTCCACCACCGCCCTCCCCCACCTCACTGTTCCGCCGCTCCTCCTCCCGCCCCCGCCCCCGCCCCACCCCCGCCCCACCCCCGCCACTCCCCTTCCTCCGCCTCCCTTCTCCTCCCCCCGCCAACGCCCCACCCCTCCCTCCGCCTCCTACCGCCACCCCTTTATCTTCCTCCCGCCCCACCCCGCCTCCTCCTCTCCCCTCCCTTCCCTCCGCCTCCCTTCTCCTCTCCCGCCCCCTCCCCACCCCCTCCCTCCGCCTCCCATTACCATCCCCCTCCTCCAGCCCCGCCCCACCCCACCCCACCCCACCCCACCCCCTTCCCTTCACTTCCTCCCCATTCCTCCTCTTCCCCCAAATCGATCCAAGGTGGCCGTCAGTGGAGGCCCCGCCACTGGCCGCGGTGGAGGTCACTCCACCACCCGTTGCTTCCCTTCCACCACCGGTCCATTCTCCAACTCCACTGGTAACCAAACCTTCATACGTTGGTAACCAAACAGGCATACCAAGATAACCAAACCTTCATACCAAGGTAACTGAACCTTAATATGAAAATTTTCTTGTTATGAAGGTTTGGTTACCTTGTTATGAAGGTTTGGTTACCTTGGTATGAAGGTAACCAATTCAGTTTTATTAGGTTACCAATTTATTTTGAATGTGATGCAGTTGGTAAACAACATTCATGCAGTAGGTTACCAAACAGTCATACCAAGGTAACCAAACCATCATACCAAGGTAACCGAACATTAATATGAAGGTTTCCTTGTTATGAAGATTTGGTTACCTTGGTATGAAGGATTGGTTACCTTGGTATGAAGGTAATCAATTCAGTTTTATTAGGTTACCAATTTATTTGGAATGTGATGCAGTTGGTAACCAAACTTCATGTAGTTGGTTACCAAACCTTCCAATACGGTAACCAATTCAGTTTTATTTGATTACCAAATTTATTTTGAATGTGATGCAGTTGGTAGCCAAACTTCGTATAAAGGTAACCATTTTAATTTTTATGGGTAACCAAATCGTCAAAAAAAAATTCAAAATAGCAACTCCGACGATATAGCGGTGGCGGCGGCGGCGGCGGGAGGCGAGAGAGGAGAATGATGAACAGTAACTCTTTCATAATTTTTTATTTTTAATTTTTTTATTTTGATTTAAATTTTGAATTATGGATTTGAAATTATTGTTAGATCTAAAAGATTTGAATTTGAATTATTAGTTATCCTTGATTTTAGATTTTCATATTTAATTTGAAATTGAATGGTTTGAATTTTTGCACTTTTTTTGTAATTATTTTATGAATGCATTTTTTTTGTAATTACTTTGTAAAAGTTGTATAGTTCTGTAAAGGACTCAATATATATTAATATAGAGTGGCGATAAATAGATAATGCCCGCTGGGCCATTCATTGGTTGGAATAATTGAGGCTCTCTCTGGTCCAGGGCCTCCGGGCTTTTATATCAAGCATGAACTTTGCCAAAGTCATCATTACTAATTTGCTATTGAAAAATAATATATATTGCAAATATTTATATCAAATTTTTTTATTGCTAATTACGTAAATAAATATTAGTAGTAACTTTTTAAGAGATGAGAGATATATAATAAATAAGGTCCTGCTATAATTCCTATTAATACATGATAGGCCTAAATATGGATTAATATACTGAACTTATAATTTTTTTTCACTTTAGAGATTGTCTTCTCAATTTTTTCAATTAAGGGATTAAATTTTTAATTTTTTTTATTACGTCTAATTAATAGTGTTACGTTAGAAAATTAATAACAGGACAGTGACACGTGATTAAAAAATGCTTATGTGTAATATTGAGTCTCATTTTTAACATTTATTCAATTAATTTTTTATACCAAAAAAGATAAATATAAGACCATTATTAAATTTTTAATGCAAGTTTAATGACATTTTTACCATTTTTGGTATAAAAATTTAATTATATTATTTATTGATAATTATAAAATAAACTTAAAGTCCAGAGTATTAATCTATATTTAGTCCTTAATTTTTTATACCAAAATGGGTAAAATTATTATTATATTTATTATTGATGAGTATGAAATAACAAGATCTTAATTAGTAACACATTTATACATTTTAAAATATTTATCATTATATTAATTATTGATGTTTTTTTAAGCTGAGTTTGTAATGTTTGAAATTTACTTTATAAAATTAATAATGGTCTTATATTTACTCATTTTGGTATAAAAAAAGTAATGAAATAAATATGAAAATGAGACTCAATATTGGACATAAGCATTTTTTTAATCATATGTCACTGTCATGACATCAATTTCTGACGTGGTACTATTAATTAATTAGATTAAAAGTTTGATTTCATAATTAAAAAAATTGAGAAAATAATCCTCAAAGTGAAAAATTTTAAAACTTTATTCCCCTAATTGAAAAAATTAAAAAGACAATTTCAAAAATAAAAATAAAATAAAAAATTCAAGATATTAATCACATGGACAAGCAAGTCCCATCCATCCGATGAACAAGTGCTCCGTATTGCCGCTGCAAAGTCGCCCCTCCAATGTGGATATCTGGATAAGGGAAGCGATAGGAACCAGGTGATTTATTTTATAGGTGCAACCACTAATCTTTCCCATCGTATATGTCATTCATGATATTGATAAGTTTGATAATGGTAATTTATATTCATAATACATACTACTTCCGTCTCATAATAAATATTTTTTTAAATTTAATATTTTTTTTTAAAATAAGTGATGTGTTAGAATTTCAATACAATTTTTATAATATTTTCTCATATGTGCCCTTATGCAATTAATGGTATTTATTGCATATTTATTGGGAAGTTGAAAGGTTAAAGAAAAAGAAAGAGAGACCAAAAGGCAATAAAAAAATTCTCAAACAAAAAAAATATATATTAAAGATATTTTTATTATTTTAACTTATGTATTAATTTATATAATTTAAATTAAAAAAATACTTATTATAGGACGGAGATAGTAGCATAGCACGACTCTGTTATTCCCAACGCTTCTTTCAACACATGTGTCACTAGGCCCGACATCAGTAGCTGTGAGAGGAGAGAAGTCGAGAACAAATTAATTAAAAGGAAACCATGGTTGACAGAGTCAACGACCTAATTAAACCACATCAGAAAGTATTTATTTTAAGGTATTTTTTAATATGTGTCTTAAAAATATATACTAAATATACAGTTCAAAAAAATATTCTTTTGAATTATGTGTTTATTCCTTTGAACTTGATATAAATATAAAAATTAAAAGAATATGCACATAATTTAAGAAAATATTTTCTTGAACTGTGTGCTTAGCATGTACCTTTAGAGCACATGTTGAGAGAACCCTTTATTTAATTAATTATTATTTTGATCGATGGATCGATCCAGTGTAACAGTAGCGTAGAGTGAGGAACGTTGATGGGAGCACATGTGATGTGCCTCAAAAGTCTCTTTAATTAATTTGGGATACACAAATAAGTAAGCCAAATTAGAAAAATTCTTTCCAACAGCCTCTTCAACTTTAGTCATCAAATCTGCAACCTCCTTCTCACTCTTTAAATCGGCAACCTCATTCTCACACTTCAAATCTGCAACCTCCTTGATGGGTTTGATGTACAACTCATTAAATTGAAGATATTGATGAGACACAAAATATAAAAATAACAAATAATGCTCTTCAAATTACCACGTAGGTCAACAAACTTCAATTTAAAGAATTTTTTTTGCTACTAATCTTGGAGATGCTCTTAATTAAAAGTCAAAATCAAATTTTATTTGTATAATGAATTAATGATGATAAATACATATTATTCTCTCCCTCCTTAGAGTTATATATAAGAATTAAAAAAATAATTATATAGTATTAAATATAATATAAATTATTTATAAAACTCCTTAATTTTTATATTTATAATACTTATCTCATATTCTATCTTATTTATAATATTTGTTTGAAGAGTAATTTTAAAAAAATTGTAGTTAATTTTTTTAAATTATATAAAACGATAAATAATTTAAAAAAAATAAAATTATCTAAAATAACATATATTATGAGACGAAGAGAATACATCTTAATCCTTACTCTACCCAATTCTTGTTTTTTATGCTTTTGGGAAGCATAATCTTTGAAACAATAAGAAATTGTTGACTTATTAGTGCTCCACTTTTTAAATGAACATATACAGTATTTCCTTCATTTTTTTTAAATGTCGTTTCAGAAAAGTATTTTTATTTTTTAATACTTATTATTTGAGAATTTTAATTAAATAATAATTACTTAGGTTTTAATATTACCTTACGTATTAAATATAATTTTAATTATTTTATTATTTTCTGTCTAATAAATAACACCATTTTTTTAATACAATGACAATATAGGTAATTGACATTATATTTAATGCTATACAAAATATACAATTATTTCTTTAATACTTGTACATAATTCTAAAACGACATATATTAAAGGAGGGAAGGATAATGTAATTATAAGTTCTCTTTGGAGATTAAATAGGGGTTAATTAAGGAACTAAATATAAGTCCATTTTATCAGTCGTTTTAGAGTTGTGCACACATATTAAATAAATGATTGTAAAATATTAAATATAATATTAATTGTCTACATTATCTTTGTATTGAAAAATGAGAGTGCTATTTATTAGATAAAGAATAGTGATAGAACCAAAGTTATATTTAATACTTGAGGTAATATTAAAAATTAAGCAATTAAATCTTACTTGGAATTTTCAAACGACTTATATTAAGAAACAAAAGCATTTCTTTAAGGGTCCTTTTAACATGTGCTCTCAGGGCACATGCTAAAACACATAGTTCAAGAGAATATTCTCTTGAATTGTGTGCATATTCTCTTAATTTCTGTATTTGCACTATGTTCAAGGGAATATACACACAATTTAAGATAATATTCTCTTAAACTGTGTGCTTAGCATGTGCCTTAAGGGCACATATTAAAAAATTCTTTTTTTTAAAACGACTTATATTAAGGAACGGAGAAAGTAATAACTAATTACCGAAAAACAAAGCATAATGATAATATTAGTCGTTACACAACAAAATGTTTTTTTTATGTATTATTACTTCCATTCCATAATAGTAGTAATAGACTTTTTAGAGGAAAAAAATTTGTTCCAATTTATTTGTCATTTACAACTTTCTAGTAGAATAAATTATTTTTTTTCTTATATCACACCTAACATATCTCATTGTCCAAAAAAATTCTCTCTCTTATATTAGTAGTTTTAAACTTTTCATAAAAGTATAGTGATAAAATTTTACACAAACTTTAATTATGAAATAATAATAATTAATAATTTTCTTAATCTATCTGCATAAAACTAAAAAATATTATTATGGAATGGAGTGAGCATCTTGTTGTCTCCCTACCTGGACTATGGTGGTAATAATTCAAATAGTAGTAACTTTTAGCCTTTTAAGTCCTCATTAGCACCCAAAAAAAAGGGAGAGAACAAGTTCTAAAATGTCAAAAGTTTTCCTTCGAAAAACTTGAGTAGCATAAATCATGGATCCTGCAAAAAATTAAAATAAAATAAAATAAGAAAGTGGGATTTTAAACTTTCTACTACCCCTAAAGAGTCAAGAATTCTAAGAACGGAATTCTTTATTTCTATTAATAAAAAAAATTGGAGGATTATGCTTTATGTTTTAAGTGCATGATTGAATTCATCCTAATTATGTTGAGTTATTTCATAATCTCCCTCTCCCAAGATCCTCATGACTCAATGTTAAAAAAATTTTACTCATAAGGCTTTGGGCATAAAATCTTGGGCTAAAATGTTAAATTTCAGTCGAAAATAGAAAAAAAAAATGATGATTCAATTCATTTCAATCGCAACCAAACACAATTTTTTTTATTCTATAGGAACGAGTCATTCTATTCTTACCTTTATTCCATAGTATGAAACTTTCTTGATATAGTCCGGCCCATACACCGATTAAAAAGTCCGGCCCAAAGCATCAAGGCAAAAAACACCAATTACGTGAATGGGTTTTACAAGGCACAGGACAAACCTCGTGGAAATGGAAGGGAATAGAAAGGAAGAAGAAAAGGAATGAGAGTACTTTTAGGTGGACATTGTTGTAGTGATATTCTAGCGATCTTTTTTTTAGTAATTCCCAAAAAATTTATAATATTTATTATAACTAAATTTTTTCAGAAAATTACACCTAAAATATTATTTTCTGTAAAAATTCTAATTAAAATAAATACTATATATTTGTTGGAATTTACTATAAAAAAAAATCGGTCGAATGTCACTAAAACAATGTCCTCTTAGACTTATTGAAAGGAATGATGGAGAGGCTTTATCGATCACCGAGTTCATCCAATAAAATCTGCAGAAAACATAGGAAGCATTGGAGGGTCCAGGAGGCGGCGCCGGAGTTCCTTTTAATAGAAATATTGGATGGTTTATTGATTTTAAAAAAAGTATTTAAAAAAAAAAGAAATTACCCAAATAAAGAAAATAGACAATATACTATAACTCAAATATTTTAAAAAAAAGAAATTACCCAAATAAAGAAAATAGGAAAAAATAAATAAAAATTGCATGGTGATCAACAGCCCCATCCCTTTCAATTGTAAGATATTTGTTCCTTCTCATTAATCTTCTTTGGATAAGAGCACTTATATCCCATCATTTGCCACCAAACTTTTCCTCGGCACCAAACACTCGTGTGACGCCCTCAGAATAGTTTCAGTCAATTCAATTTATTTTGAGTTATCAAATACATGGTATAGAATTCAAATATAAACTTTTATATCACACGATCGTGTAAAATACGATCACACAACTGTGAGTGTCAATACAAATATGTAAAAAATATTAACATTCAAACTAAGTCCTCATTACAATTATTATCACACTATTTATTAAAAATAGTGAGGACTACTACTGATCTAACTCGGACCATCACTCTGTCCCCTGACTAGTTCCTGCGACATTCTCATTTTCTGAAGAGGACAATAGATGAAAAGGGCAGTAAAGAATATTATGACTAAGATAATGAAAAATAAATTATCGTTAGTTTTCAACAATTCAGATAAAATATTATTGACAACAAGTTTTAGATCAATATTCGCAACGAAAATAACAATTCATTAGAAGAGTTAAGTAGAGAATGAAGTCTACTATCTTCTATGATTTTAAAGTCCATCATCAATATTTTATCCCTATAGCATCAATCAATTTACATATCAAATCAAATATTCATCTTTACACTACGGCCAAAGATATTCATTTGTATCATCAGTTGGTTATGTTCATCTCAACACCTGTCCATCTTTGCACTACGGCCAAAGATATTCATCAGGTAATCATTCATCATTGCACTACAAGCCAAATATATTCAGTTATATCACCATTTAGGACTGAGGATGATGAAAAATAATATAAATAACGAATCCAGTGAGATAAAGAACAAATATTAAGAATTCGCATTTTAGTTTATCCAAGCTCAAAAATACTCCATAATAATACTTTGTGGATCAAAATTCAAGAATAGAGTTCAAAACTTGGATCCAATCAAATATAGGAACCTTAACAAATAACTTGGACATATAAAAGAAAATTTAATTTTTTAGTGAATAGTGCTTTATACGTGAATAGTAACCCCGACGAAAAAAATAAGAATTTCATAATAAAATTCATGACACTATTTTGGTATAATGATATTGAAAAGAATAATATCGTTTACGAAAGAAAATAACATTCTTTACTTTAAAAGAATAGTACTTCTGACTGGAATATCGGATATAAGGCTGAAGAAAACTTGCACTGAATAGCAACACTCAAAGTATCTAAATACTTACAAAAATACGCTCGATATCATAGAGAGAGAAAACTTTTGATTCTAGTGTGATTTTCAATTCTAACCTAAGTACCCTATTTATAGGAAAAGCTTAGGATGCCAAAGTAAATTTTTGCGCCCGGCGGCTTCTCCCAACACACCTTGTGAGATTTTGAAAAAAAATTCAACATTCAACAAGCAAATGACAAAAGTGGGGCCCACCATTTTATTTAAAAAAATATTTATTTTTGAAACTTCAATAATTCATAATAAATAGCCCTTTTATCAAAAATTATAAATTTTATGTCCTTTTATAGAAAATTTAATTCTCTACAACTTTGTAGAAGGAAGTTTTTCCAAATTCTCAATCGAAAATGACCTAAATCTACAAACGGGTGATTTTTCACAATAAAATACTGATAAAAATACCTTAACACTAAGGTGGTGTTTGATAAAAATGAGTGTTAAGACCTGGACAGTTTAGACGTCTGAATAATATAGAGCATCTGAATAAAATTGTATCTGAATGAAAAATATTATTTGATAATTAATTTTTTCAAAATGTCTGAATAAAAGTATTTTACCATTTTAACCTTTTAAACAAAACTATAAAATAAAAAAAAAACAAAAAAAAAAACACTGCTCCTTCATCTCCCCCGCCACCCCCCCCTCCCCTCCCCTCCCTCCCTCCCTCCCTCCCTCCCTCCCTCCCTCCCCCCCATCCCCCATCCCCCATCCCCCATCCCCCATCCCCCATCCCGATCCCGATCTCGATCCCCGCCGGCCCTCCTCCCCTCCCCTCCCTCCTCCCCCCTCCCCCCTCCCCCCCATCCCCCCCATCCCCCATCCCCCATCCCCCATCCCCCATCCCGATCCCGATCTCGATCCCCGCCGGCCCTCCTCCCCTCCCCTCCCTCCTCCCCCCTCCCCCCTCCCCCCCATCCCCCCCATCCCCCATCACTGCTCTTCTTCTCGCCGCTCCCCCATCCCCCATCCCCCCTCCCCCCTCCCCCCCTCCCCCATCCCTGCCGACGAGGGTGACTGCAAGTACATATTAGCATATTTATTACAAACAGAGATTGACAATCCCCACACTGAAAAGTGCTGCTCTAAACTCCCAATCAATTACAAAGATTGGATCTTTCTAATCGAACCATCACCATTTCCAATTTCATTTTCAACCCCCAAAAAACTCTGATCAATACTTCAGGTTAATGGCTGTCTAAAAGCCACCTGGGTGAGGAATCCTTTTTGGCTTTCGCATTATCTGGGACTTTCATGGGTGATCTTCATGAACCAAACATCACCTTTGCAGAAGAAGAAGAAAGGTTGTTGCAGTCACCCTCGTCGGAGGTGGCGAGGCGGTGGTGGCGCCGGTGGGTGGCATGGGATACACAAGGAAAATAATAATACTAATGAGGGTATTTTTATCCAAAAAATTGTAACTCTTGTTCAGACTTGCCTCTTAATTCTTCAGACTTGATTTTCTATCTCAACCATTTAGAGGCATTAAGAGGTAAAAAAAACAAAACAAACAACACACCGCCTCTAACCGAATCAGAGGCAGTCCATTCAGAGGCAATAAGTGGTAAACAAACACTGCCTAATTCCTTCTTTTATATTCACAAAATAAATATTTCTTTATCATATAAATCAATAATTAATTATTCACAAATAATATTACAGAACTACAATATTGACAACCAGGTCGTTCTCAAGAAAGAGGGGGCCTTCCGATAAGAATTTCTCCTTACTGACGCGCAATTAAATAACCCCTCCTAGACAGAACTTTCTTAGACATTGTCAATAATGCTATCTAATAATATTATTCAAATAATATGAATTATTGAGTTGATAATGTAAAATATTGTGCAAAGATAATTATTGAATCAATAGTACAAAATATCAATGGTAGCAATTATTGAATCAATCATATAAAATAACAACGTAGCAATTATTGATATAAAATATCAATGTAATAATTATTGATATAAAATATCAACGTAATAATTATTGAACCAATAAAATATCATGCAATTATTGAATCAATAATATAAAATATTGAACAGTAATTACTGTAACAATTATTGAGTAAGTGACTTCTTACGTAAGAACCAATAATTTGAAATACTGTGCAATACCGTGTGCTACTGTGCACAACGCGTATTACTGTATTTTTATCACCGGGTATTTCAACAGTTTAACCGTAACAGTCTTACCGTTATTTATAAAAAGGTTATTCCTATCGCTTTCTATATCCCACAGTTATTCCGTTGTGGGGCCCATAAATAGTTGCGCCGTCGTACGAATATTCTTCGATAATAAGAATATTCCACGACCAAACGAATATTCCCCAACAACAATGAATATTTTATAACCACTTGCTTATTTTAAAATATTTGCACATTTCACCCATAACTTTTCACATTTATCAGATCAACACCTTACTATTTTGAAATAATATATATAAAAAATTAAATCTTTATTTATAAAATTCGGGGTCTTACAACTCGCGTGTAGTAAAATAAAAAAAAATCTGAATAATTATAATTCTATGGACATGAATTATGCATCCGGTTATTATAAAATTAACTTTATAGTAAGTTAGTCAATTGATTAATACAATACTGACACACAAATAGATCACCTCTCAACCTGCGTTATTCAATTGATCAAAGTTAATTTTATGCTAACTACTCCCATGAATTATACTTGTGCACCGATGTTAGGACCTAAAGATGTGTAAAAAAATGTTAGGACCTAAAGATGTGTAAAAAAATAGATCTCGCTATCGAGAGCCTGAGTGAAATTTTAAGTCTCTTGTCAAGCAAGAGGTTTGTTTCTTATTTTTTCTCATTTTTTAATACATTTTGTACATAATTTTTGATTTATAATTTATAGGCGTAATAGGTCTTACTTCTTATTTTTTTTTATCTTTTTTATACGGTTTGTGCAATCATTTTTTCTTTATGGTTTGTGGACCTAAAACTACTTAAAATATCTCAAGCGCATAATTCATTTCCTCTACATTTTCCCAAATAAATGCACCTCCCCACTTAATTAGTAAATTTCAAAAAAGCCTCTCAAATAAACACTAATCACTGTTCTTCCATTTCCTCTACATTTTCTTTTGTGATGGCAAAATTCTCAGAGGACGAACACCCGGTGAGGACCTTTGGATGGGCAGCTAGGGACACTTCTGGTTTTCTCTCTCCCTTCAATTTCTCCAGAAGGTATAACTATGATTTAATTAATACTTTCTTTTTATTTATTTTCTGAAGTTGTACATGGATATATACATAGCAATCTGTAATTATAAACGATATTTTTTGGGTATGAAAACGAGTTAAATTAATGCAGGGCGGCTGGAGAAAAAGATGTGAGGTTGAAAGTTCTGTATTGTGGAATATGTCATACTGACCTTCATGATGCCAGGAATGATTGGGGCATCACCAAGTATCCTGTGGTTCCAGGGTACCATTTCTCCTATTTTCTTCCAACTTTTCTAAATTTGTATCTATTCATTTTTTGGATTTCATATAAACAAAACCGCTAAAATGAAATAAACTACGGGTTAAATCACTTTTCCCTGTTGAACTGGACCTCAAATTATATTTGCATCAATAAATTGATAAAAAAAAAAATTCATTGGACTGATTGAAGTACAATTTTTTTACAAACTGTTACAAAATCCGTTAAAATGTTTGAGAAAAGAAAAAGAAAAAAAAGGGAAATATAAACAAGAGGAAGAAGATCTGTGGGAAAAATTTGCGTGGCCATGGTGGCGATGCGGGGAACAAGTGGCAGTGGGTATGGTGGTGAAGTGGGGGGATACTTTTTGATGATGGGTTTGGTGTTTTTTTCCCCACTGGTTTGTTTGGTTGTTTAATTTTTAATTGATTTGGTTGTTTTAGGAGTTTAAATGTTTAATTACTTTTTTATCCAAAAACACTGTTTAATTACTTTAGTAGTTTTGTTTCATTTATGTATGTAGCTAATTTTTTCTTTTTAGTATAACTTTTTAATTAATTTAATTGGTTAAATTATTGTAGTTTTTCACATATTTTTGATGTTAACATGTTTTTAACTTTTTATTATATATTTTAATTTTAGCAACTTGTTTAATTTGTAAAATATGCTAAATAATCCACATAAGCTTCCAACATGATGCCATGTAGATATTCGGTTAACTTTTTAACACTCTTGAATGAATTTTCTATTTTTTGTAAAAAAATATATAATTCAATGAGTTGATTGGAAAAAAAAACAGGTCATTGATAAATTGAGGTTCAATTCAATGGGAAAAAAATGGTTTAACCCGACGAGAAACTCTTAATTTGAGAATGACATAGTTGAGAATACTCCTTTTTGCCAATATTTAATCTCTGATATAGAATTTTGATTTTGATAGTACTATTTTTTAGTTTATGAAAAAAATCAATTAAGATGGAGTAGTTAAAGAACTGACAAGCCAGAATGGTATACAATTTTTAAAATTTAGGCTTTCCGTCTCTGTTGAAACTAATTTTTGAAGTCTAGGTGGACAATAAATTACCATTTCTTTTTATCAATTAGTTTTTTCAGCAAAAACGGATCAATGCAGACTTGAGATCTGCCATGACTGCTAAGTAAAGTGATTGATGAAGCATGATTCATGATCAAATAGGCCAAATATGCTCACTGAGTTGATAAATGCAGGCATGAAATTGTTGGTGAAGTAACAGAGGTAGGTAGCAAGGTACAAAACTTTAAAGTGGGAGATAAAGTAGGCGTTGGATACATACTTGGTTCATGTAGCTCATGCGATAACTGTACTAGCAATCTTGAAAATTACTGTCCCCAGAGGAAACTAACATCTGATGACCAATACTATGATGGAACCCTTACTTTTGGGGGTTACTCCGAGACCATGATTGCTGATGAGCATTTTGTGATCCGCTGGCCTGACAATTTCCCCCTTGATGGCGGTGCTCCTCTCCTGTGCGCTGGGATCACAGCTTATAGCCCCTTGAGACACTTTGGACTTGACAAGCCTGGTATGCATATTGGGATTGTAGGCTTAGGAGGGCTTGGTCATGTTGCTGTCAAGTTTGCCAAGGCTTTTGGGACAAAAGTGACTGTCATTAGTACTTCCCCTGCCAAGAAACAAGAAGCCATTGAGCATCTTGGTGCTGATTCGTTTTTGGTCAGCCGTGATCCAGATGAGATGAAGGTACCTGCTTAGTTTACCGATTCAAAAAGGAGTGAATGCCTTTTTGTTGAATCTAGAAAAATGTGTGTATGGTTTAATTATCTCATATTTTCATGCATCACATATAGGCTGCAGCAGGAACAATGGATGGTATTATTGATACAGTCTCTGCTGCGCACCCCCTCCTACCATTGCTTATTCTGTTGAAATCACAAGGAAAGCTCGTCATGGTAGGGGCTCCAAACAAGCCGCTTGAGCTACCAGTCTTTCCTCTGATTAGTGGTAAGCGCATGGAAGTCATCAATTTCTTAATCAGAAATGTGCGCAGCAAAGCATTTAGCATGTTTATGCACTCATGCTACATATTTGTACGTGTAAATGTAATCATATATTTTTGCGCTTTTCAAACAAGTTAATTGGTATATGTTGTGTTATGGCAGGTAGGAGGATAATAGCAGGGAGTAATGTTGGTGGGATAAAGGAGACGCAAGAAATGATTGATTTTGCAGCAAAACACAACATTACAGCAGACGTTGAGGTTGTTCCCATCGACTACGTGAACACTGCTATGGAGCGTCTTGAGAAAGCTGATGTTAGATACCGCTTTGTCATCGACATTGGCAAAACATTAAAAGCTGCCTACTAATCAGATCCTTGTAACTTTGGAGTTTGGAGTTAGGCCATGGTGACATGGTCAGATCAGGATGCATAACAAGTCACTGTAATATTTTGCCCATACTGCTGGTGTTGGGAACCGTCTTCTCTGTTGCAGAATCCGAAAGTTGTCTTGCATCAGCTTTCCAATAAAGAACTTGGTAGTTCAGCTTTCAAGTTTCAAGCTGTTAAATCTTTGTATAAATGAAGTTCAATGTTGATTGAGTGTGTAATAATTGTATTTTGGCTTGCAAAATGGCTTTTGATTGTGATATTGTACAACTGAAGAACTTTTGCAATATACCGATTTTGCATTTGGAGAAAGGTAAGGTCACATCCAAAATGACACAGTTGCATCTCATTACAAACATTATACGTCACAAAAGGCAGTGACTGCAAATATATAGAAAGCTAAATCAACCATCTATTTTTCGGGAGTGATTAACATAAAGTTAACTTTGGACAATTGACCAATACAGTGTCAACACGTAGGCGGGAGGTGCTCTCTCTGCATGTTAGCATTGTATTGGTCAATTGACCGACTTACCAGTTCATATTATCAATTGCACAATGGCAGTCACCATCCACAGAATAAACCATTTACATATAAAAGGAAAAAGGACAGCCCTACCAACCAATATATGAAAGGATGCCAATGATTCCACAACAGGGGAAGAACATGCTTAAACCAAATCTACCGTCTAAAACGGTTCTATGTATTCAGTATCAGTCTTTTGGGATTACTGAAGAAGTAGAATTGCTTGGATAGAACAAAAAAGAAAGACTTAGGACCAAGTTGACAATTAAAAATCAAGAGTCCCTGTCTTAGAAGATTCAGAACAGCTACCAGAAGTTCCATATGAACTCCCGCTTGAACCATCTACAGGAGCTTGATTTAGACACTCTAAGACCAACAACCTTCGTTTCTGTAGCTTTATAGAGAATGTTGTTGCTTCTAGAATAACAGGAACCTGCGTTGACAATGGAACCATTTAGTGAACACGTGGACCGAATAAAATGCATATTAACTAAAATATTAATCTGAATGCTAGAAACATTTGCAAATTGCAATATTGTACAATAGAAGAAATGAAGCTTAATCAAGTTGCAGAAAAGCTGACATGTGTGTGAAGTTATATCAAATATATACCTACGGCAAGTTAAAATAAAGAATAAAAAAGAATGGAGTTGTTGCCCATATAATGGATTAGAAAATCAATAATAAAAAGTAAAAGCTGAATCCAACTTCAATAGCCTATATGGACGTATACGTTTATTGAATGCAAGAAAACCGTATGTGCATTTCTTTTTTGACAATTAAGGATATGTGCAATTCTTTGTTGACAATTAAGCCTATGTGCAATTCTTTTTTGACAAGCAATCCTGTGTGCATTTCTACATTGCAATTACACATAAAAAAACATTCAAATGGTATCAATTTATGCATACAATGTACTGCAAAAGTAAATTAGGTGAACCTGTGTATTGAATCGAGCAACCTTGTGTACACTGAGGAGGCCAACCATGTCCTGATAACCAGTGAGGAGTTTTGCCAACTCTTTGTCCTCATCTGATTCAAGCATTGGTCATTGATAATAATTCACATAAACGTCAAAAGTAATTATGACGTTGTGGATTTGAATGCCAATAGTGTACCTTGAATTGCTCTAACTGACAGCAAGGTATCAGCCAAATGCTGCCATCTTTTTGAGAAGGATGGAGAAAGAAGGGAAGTTGGGAACGTAATAACAGCAACTGCATTTGAAGCTCGTACCATGCTTTTCAAAGATCTAATGAAAGAAAGCATATCCCAATCCTACAATGATTACGATAAAAAGTTATAACACATTGATAAAGTTTATTACTTTTTTTTATAAGTAGCACAGAGATGGTGTTTATAGGAGTTGCAACTACCAAATTAAGAAATCTGGTCAAAAAAAGTCACCAAATTTTCTGTGATTTGTGAAGTTTGATTTTTATTACAGATTTTAGCTTTCAAAAAATGGAAAGATTTTCAAACGAGGGATACCACTGACCAAGTCGGAGAAAACACATTGTGGAGCACACAATGATTGAATAGCGATTCTCCCACCACATGTAACATTGCTATCGTGTCTGAAAGCAGAAACAGGACAGGAAGAGTGAGGTTTGAAAGTTAATTAAATGGTACAAATATATCTAAACCACCTAGAACACTGATCTAGAAGCAATTAGTCTTGCAGAAGCCAAATAGGTGATCCACTACAAGGAGAATGATGTGTTGCATTTGCTGTCTACTAATGTAACTAAAACGGTAAGGAAGCCTCAAGTTATTATTGAAATCTCTTAAAATAATGGGACATTGATGCTTCAAGGTAAGAGACCTTAAATTTGTGTTTGCTTCTGTCCTATTGTATTGGGGTGTTGAACTCTCACACCCCAATGTTCCTCTGCATCCACCTGTACACACCAGGCTTATGCAGATAGCTATAAAAATAGAAGAAATCACTATAACCGACTCCAATTTAATAACTGCTTCCTTATATTCATATTCCAACACAAAACCAATTGTATGCTACAAATTCATAAATTCCCCAATGTTGTCTTACATTGGTCTCCACAAAGGCACCAACTAAGTGCCTGATAATCAAGAAAGAAAATGCCAACACCTTTGAGCTAAAAAGGTCGAACAATGGTCACGAAATGTGTCAACATTGGGACAATCTTGAAGGCTAATGCAATCAATCTTTTGTCCATTAAGAAAGTGCCTGCCTAGGGGCTTCCGCAAGTCAAAGTCATTGCAGTACTGAAGCTTTCCCTCTGCATAACAAGTTCAAACGAGCTGCTTAATAGTTGCAAACTTCCAAGCACTTCACTAGCAAGATTTCAACATATATAATCGTTTAGTATAGAAAAGTTAATAACTTTATGAAAGGCGTAATAGTAGGAACTTTCCTTATATCTGAAACTGTCTAAAGACTCTAAACTGCAATGATAGGTATTACACACTAAAAAAAAATCGAATTGCAAACAGAAATAATGCATGGCATGAAAATTAGTAGAAAATAGATAAGAAAACATAGTAAAGCTTCTTTTGTAAACTTTCCTTATACTTGAAACTGTCTAAAGACTCTAAACTGCAATTGATACGTATTACACACAAAAAAAATTCGGATTGCAAACAAAAATAATGCATGGCACGAAAATTAGTAGAAAAAAGCTAAGAAAAAAAAATAGTAAAGCTTCTTTTCTAAACAGTATCTAGTCTTTCTAGATTTACTTACAATCCCCATACTTGGGGGCCAAAATTACCTACGAAAAAAAAGAAGAAAATATCTTTGTATAACTGACATCGTACAGCATACAACTAATTTATCTTTCTCCATGCATCCATAAATCCTTTAACCATGGATATCCCTTTATAATTTGGACACATAATAAGATCTCCATGAATGGTGGTCCATATTGTGTTAATCTCGCCATTTTACTTGTGTTATGTGACATATAGACATTCAAAAAAAGTCCAAGAAACTCGTATCATTGCAATCTATTGACCGAGAGAAAAGTCTAAGATACGAATACAAAGCTAACAAGAGAACAAAATAGGTATTTGTTAATATTTACCTCGATGACCATCCAAATTCTGTTGTTCCCCAAAATACTTCTTATATTGCCAAGCAATTCTCAGTCCTTTTTCCTACAGTTTCAAGGTAGACAATTTTTAACTTCCTTATTCGTTTATTTTGAATAAGAAATTTCCCAACCTCTTACTATTCAATTTTTTGTGAGTTCTCAATAATTAGATAGATGTGTGTTTTACTCTGCTGTGTCCATATGTGTGTGAGTCTTTGTGTATTTGAGAGAAGAAAAGCGAGCACCTGTTCTACATCATGATCAGGAGACTTGTCATCTTTTGACATTACTGGACTAGGTAAAGTGCCAAGAAATGATTGGGGGTCTCTTGATGGACTAGCATAGAGAAGGGATTGGTTGTGAACCAGTCCTTGAGACATGAAATTCCTCAACAAAGGCATATGATGAGGTGCATCAGGGTCTTCCATAACCATCACTAGACTTCCCAAAGGGAATCCACCTCCTAGAATCTCTACAAAACATCCATAAAACAAACAAAAGAATTAGAGGGAAAACTACCCAAGGTAAATAATACAGGAATTATGCAGACAAGATAATCCCTATAATTCTTCACTTAACGCCTTCTAGTATTTCCAATCACTAGTGATTTGGGGAATTACTGTCTAGATCTGGTATTCCAGATGAAACAAAGATTGTCCCATTTGGTCCATTCTTAAGTCCAGGTGTCAGAGAGGAGGGTACAGCCGAAAAGTTGCGAGAAAAGCTACTAGTTCGAGTCTTGGTAGCAGCCATTGCAGAGTCAATTGTATAGGTGAATCCTACAAAAAGGAAATAGCAAATGAATGAAATTTTGACATAATGCAGCTTTGATTTTCAACTGTGAAAAGTGCATAGTGTCATTAAACTGTAATACTTATGATCATTGAACAAAACAGACAGATAAAGATATTGCAGTAAAAAGGTAAAAAAGAAATAGCACAATTTAATATGGAAAAGATGTTGTAGTTCATGAATTTTAACAATGATGACCACATCAAATCTTTCCGCAAGCAATTCAACTACTTTTCAAACCGATCCAAGTGTAATCTACAAACAAAAGCTTCTGCATGTGAACTTGATTGCCATATTCACCATCTAAACTACCAAATGCAAGTTTCCAACTTTTGACGCAAATGATCAAGAAATTAAAAGCATTTTACCTTTCCATATTTGTTTTTGTTGCACAAAGACTGTTTTCATGTGACAATTGCAAAGAAAATACATAAGTCACTAAAGTTCAGTGTATAATAACATTTCAAGACAAATATAGGTTTGATAAAAACCAGGGTTTTCACTGCTGCATCTAACAAGCAAGAATTCCAACTAGGCAATAATTTGGATTCACGAGCTCAGTAATTTCTCCTAAACGATTACATAAAACAGCAAACAATTTGAAGAGTAATCATAAGACACACACAGTGTAGCGCAAAGGACTCGATAGAACATCAAGAATTCGAATAAACTCAAGTGCGCATTCAAGGAGGCATTATATCAAACAGTTGGTGTGCAATATAACAAATTAACCACAATCTTCTAGCAAAGTAAACTCCATTCAAAGAATCTGGGCATCTTAAAGATTTTAATATAGCAAAATAAATAGAACCTCAAAGTAACAACGAACTGGGGTACTCTGAAGTTCGAAAATTTGCAGCTTTTCCTCAGGAAAAGGTGATACACTTTCACTTCCTCTCTCTGCGCGCGCGCGCGCGAAAATTGTGTCGGCCCGTGTTTTGTTAGAGAGAGAGAGAGAGAACTGAACCGACCGAACATAAAGAATAACTGGCCTCGGGTTATTTTAGAAAGGCCCAGGCCAATGTCCTTGAGCGTGGAGGTAACGGCCCAACCCAAAGAGAATTTGATACCTAGGCTTGGGAAAATAAGGAAAAGCCAAAAATTTGAAAAACATTTTCTGGTTTGAGCCTTAATTTCAAAGGGCATGAAATTTCAGGCTTTTTGTGTCGTTACAATACCATTCTTTTTGTTCTTTGGACACTTTATCCCTATCAACAGCTATAAAATATATAGCTAGTTTTGAGGGTATTTTAGTCTAACATATTTTAGCAACTATATTTAGACCTATAATTAACTTTTATTCATTTCTTGTAATTTTTATTTATCTGTATTACACATGAACTCATTCATAAGTTTTCTTACTCGTTTTTTTATTAACTTAATCAGTCAATTTATTCATTTATTTGTATTATAGTCTTGAATTTTCCATCAATTTATGTGATGTATATTTTTTAAGTTCTAAATAATATTATTTGGACTTCATTTTTAAGTTATTCTTTTTAATTTTAAAGTAAAATATGAGTATAAATTTATTTAAAACAATAAAAAGTGAGGGGGGAAAAAGCTCGAAAGGACCGAAGCCTGCAGGCTGAGCCTAGGAATCTAGTTCAGGCCACCTTGTGATATAAAAAAATATGACTTAAAAAATATCAACTTGGTCCCATTTTTGTGCATGTCTATTAGAGGGTTAAATATGGAGTATTTTTTATTGTGAATTTATTAATTTCCTAAATATATATTCTTGAGTTATGACCCAACCTTAGAGCATTCACAACAGCTTCTTTATCTCTATTCCTATCCTGCAGTGCTTTGGATTATTCTGTAGAATAGAGATTCAATTTTTTCAGTATGTACCCAACAGATTTCTTATATTGATTCCTTAAATATTAAATTTTGAAATTTAAAACTTGAAAGTTCCAACAGTCAAATCATGTGTTAACCGTTATAACTATTTTTTATTTAAAAGTAATTGTTGTTTGAATTTAAAAATTTGCAATTATTTTAATTTAAAAATAGATATTGCTAGAAATCAAAAAGTACAACGATCATTATGTGTTTATGAGAACTAAAACAACATTATTTTAATTTTAAAATAATAAAATTTATAATTAGTAGTAATATTTTTTACAAAAATGATCAAAATCAAAATTTAACTGATTTTTAATTTTTTTGTATAGTTCTCTTTCTACTCTAAATCTTCTGTTTAAAAAATAAAAATGAGTGAATTTGATAGGCATACCCAAATCAGCAATTAAGTGAGATAAGATTCTTTAACCAATATAAAATCACAATAAAATAGGGTGTAAAATGTCATTTTACATAAATAGGGAACGCTCATTTGATTCCCTCACCCTGAGGAGTCAAATCATATATAGGGATTAAAATAAAAAATTATATAAGGATAATGAAGCTATTGGATACTGATTTATTGATATATTTTTCAAATGTGGGGATAGAGAGTCTATTAAGAAAACTACTGTGAATGCTCTTATTATTTATATACTCTATAGTTTTTTAAAACCTTTTTCTTTGTAAAAGAACCCTACCTTTAATTAATTTTTTTTATATAGAGAAATCTATAATAAAAAAAAATCAGGTATAATTAAATATGAGAGTTTAAATTTTCACGAGTTTAATTTGTTGATGTGTATTTGTGCTTCTACAAAAATTTGAGTCATCGAAAAATATAATTATTTTATCTGGTTATATTATTATACTCCATAATATCAAATTAAATAAAAATCTACATATTTTTATATATCGTTGTTTTCATCCACATTATTATAATAGTTTTTAAAATATAAATATCCCTATATTTTAAGATTAAGATATATAATTAATCTACTATCTTTCTTTTCTTTTCTTTTCAAAAAAAATGATTAGAAAGAGTTAAGAGTGTAAATTAACCGATTCGAATCGAGTATTGAGTTGCTCAGACTTGGTTCACAAAATTTATCGAGTATGAAACAAAGTTTAATTGAGGCTCATTTAGCTATCAAGTCGATCACGATCTCGAACAGTTTAAACTTTTAATTTGAGCGAATATGATCCGAGTATTAATAAAAAATTATAATTTAAAAAAATTCAACTAATTTATCAAATTTTAAAATTTATTCATATTTAAATAATTTATATTTCGAGTAAAGTTCAAATCAAATTTTCAATGGAAAGAATACAAATTAAATCAGAACTGTTTGGTTCATTTTACAACATCAGATACAAGGAGAGGAGAAAGAAAGAAGGAAGTGGCCCGTGAGATATAGCTAGAAAGTGGCACGTAGAGCGTTAGAGAGGGGTATTTTGGTTTGGTCTCACGGGAATCCGGGCCCCACCTCTCACGAGCTCCTTCCTTCCTTGCATGCACAGTTTCCCTCTCTTTTACTTACAGAAATATATGTCGTTGTTTATATATCGTCGCCTCCAGCCCACATCTGCCACATAATAATAATAATATTGGGATATATATATTTATGAATGGCGTCTGGTTTCTTCCAAAAATACGATCGTTTATTCTTTGTATTGTCATTTATTCTCGACTTCTACTCTAACCCTTTTGATCTAGCTACCGTAAAGTACTACCTAAAATATGGGATTTAATATTTTCAACATAATTTTTTTTTAGTACAAATGTATAGTATCTAATACTAACTCTGTAATACAACACTAGAAAATTATCATTTTCCTTCAATCTTGAAAGTTGGAATTAGTCCCCCAAAGAATAACAAAATCTTTTTTTATTATTTCTTGTTTAATTGTGAAATCAGACTTACCAACCTCTCTCTCTCTCTCTCTCAATAAGGAGCCGGGGTACAGTGATCAGATCATCAGAACCGTTCAGTTGCAGTTAAAGTTGACGGGTAGGGTGGATATATATAAATATACCGGTATTTGACCGTGCTGCGGTATTTTTTTTTTTTACTGGGCCAGATTTTTTTTGTGTTAAATAAAATGTGAACCTCTAGATTAAGTTAGAATGAATCCGAACCGTCATTGTGCTTTAAAATGAAAAAAAGATTCAAATTGAGTTATATCTTATTTTATATATATATATATATATATATATATATATATAATTACATTAGGGTCTAGTACGTCAACTCCCATATCAATGCACGTACTAGACTACTACTGCTCTGAATCCTTCTAGTGCTATAAGACGACGACTGTGCGTAATAAAGTGCATGGAAGCTTTCAATGGGATCACCCTTAAGATGTTTCCTTTTTGTGCATTCCAATATATTTTTTTTTAAATCAAAGTTCTTTTTTTGAAAAGCAATTATCCACTTAAGTTGTTACTTGCAAGATTTTTAGACAGGGATCGATTATCGAATAAAAAAATGTACCGGGTGGATGGATTACTGATTCAATCAATGGTCGAACTATTATTAACTCAGTGACGTCATTAATATGTTATAAATAATAAATAATAAAATAAATTAATTATTATTATATATTATAAATAATATTTAGTAAATATATAAAATTAATCAATTTATCTACAAAAAAAACTCTAAACTCAAAAAAATTAATCATGATCATAATTCATAACTCAAAACTAAATAGTGATAAAATCAAACACAACAAATGAACATAAACATCTCTAGGATACATTCAAATTTAAAAATTCAACCACAAGTTCAAGTGTTTGATTAAATAAGAATGCAAACATATCTAAAACACCAAAAAAAAGTCTCAACTAAATTACTAAAATAGAATTCAAGACACTTGATTCACAAAAAACATAGATCATTCTAAGGTTGATAAGGTGATGCTTCTTGCCAATTCTCATCATCTTCATCTATTAAAACAAGAAGAGATGCAACAGCCTACATATTTGATATCATCTGTCTTTTGTGAGCCAACTCCGAATAAGATTTTGGAATTAAGGGTACTATTATTTCCACAAGAATACTTTATATTTCCACTGGGTAGTTGGTACTCTCTAAAATGAATTCCAATGAGGGGATGATCTCACATAAATATCACACAGTTTCTTATAAAAATGTAAATTCACTAAATCTAACACAGAATACTGCCAAAGGAAAATACACCATTAATCCATTACAACAAGCATACTAACTTTGTCATAAAATTTAGCAACCTAATTTACATATGTAAACACTTCTAGCCAATAGCTATCCATTGTAATGATCTTGCAGAATAACTTCCACAAATTAGCTGTCAAAACCGGACCAACATAAGCACAGAACAAAAACAAAGTACCAAACTTGAAGATTCTTAAAAATCTTTACATAAATTTCAAAAAGCAATTACAATAAAAGGAAAAAGAACAAAAGGCCCAAATTTCCAATTATTAGACGACATAAAAATCAGATTATGATAGCAGTTTTCAATTTTGTTCTTAAATTGTATTGAATTAAAAATGACCCATTCATCCCCTGCATCGGCTAGTTCAAAAATTCAATCTATTATTTTACCAAAATTCAAAAATTGTATGATTCTATCACTAATTCACTATGATTATCGAGTATTATATTTGTGTGTACCTTGTACAGAGCTCACTGCAGAGACCAAACAGTGATCGAGACTCGAGGGGCACAGTCGCACACGGCACAACAGAGGTTAGGGCTCGGATTGGGAATGGTCGCGACTGGGCTCGGATGGGGGAGGGTCACGACACAGAGACAGCGAGAGACAGAGAGAGATCGTGACGATGGGCGATGAGCAGAGTGACGATGGGCGATGAGCATAGAGAGATCGGGCGATAGGCAAAGAGGAGAAGCTCTCAAGAACTTAAGGAGAAATAAGAAAGAGTAATGTTACTATCACATAAACATCTGATTAGGGATCTAAACGGATATATTCCGATTCGAATATAGTAATATCCGTATTCGTTTATTTATGGATATTTTTAAATTGAATACGGATAATATTCGTTTTTTTTCGAATACGAATAATATTTGTTTTTTTTCGAATACATATGCGGACGAATACGGATTTTCTGATTACCATGTATAATCCTAACTATAACTAGGATAAAAAAATAATGAGTTTTAAAATATAATTTATTAATGAATGAATATTAATTAATTTATTTTTAATAAATATTTAAATACAATAATCAATGTTCTTAATTACAATTTAAATAAGTTTTCATCATTTTTGAAATCCTAAATTTCAATACTATTTATTAATGTTTAGATGTCCAATATTGTAGTGTGCATGAATATTTATAATTTATAATTAGATTCAAAATTTTACATTAAATATTTAATTATTTTTTCTCAAATACTTGATTAAAATTTTAATAATATGTTTATGAGAACTTTTATTTATAATTTATCTTCAATACATAGATTACAATTTACGTAGTTATAAAAAGTTTATTTTATTTCATTATATTTATAGAAAGTGCGAGTTATAATATATATGTAACAACTGACAACTAGTTAATCCAACTCATTCAAAATTTACTTTGGACTTGCTTTAAATATTTGGACTTTTAATTTTTAAAAAATTGGGCAAATGAAAGTGATAAATACTCTCTCCATCCGAAAATTCATAAACATGAATTAATTATTTAATCCCTTTCTAGATTAATTTTAAATTAATTCGGACTTAACACATTTTAACAATAAAATTATATTGTTCATTATTTTCGTCTTCCAACATTGCAAGTAAATTTTGGAAGTAAAAAACTTATAACATGCTAATAACTATAGTTTTGTTCTTCTAGTATATAATTTTCTGGATAAATGATACATTTTAAATATTTTAACTTTATAATAGTAAAAATCTATTAACTATATTTAAATTAATTTATTAATATTAAAATAAAAGTGTTATTTCATACTTTTTAGAAATGAAATGATATATTTTTAAAATAATTTTCATATGATGGTGAAAACTAATTATTATATAAGGAATGTCACTTTAAAAAAATTATTTTGCTTATTATATAATATATAAGTTATTTGGATACGAATTTCGGATACGGATCCGAATCCGGACATTCGCTATCCGCCGGATATATTTACGGTTGGATGTTAAACGAATACGCCTATATCTGTATTCGTATCCGTTTATTTGCGAATACTTTTAAATCGAATACGGATATATCCGTTTTTTTTCGAATACGAATGCGGACGAATATGAATTTTTCGGTTACTATTTACAGCCCTACTGCTGATGTGGCAGTACGTGATTTGTTGTTGACATGATCCACTTAACTCAACAACAAATTACATGTGACGCCCCCAGAATAGGTCCATTCAACCCAACCCATTCTGAGTCGCCAAATACATGGTACAGAATTCAAATACAAACTTTATATCATACGGTCGTGCAAAATACGACCACACAACTGTGAGTGTCAATACAAATATGTAGAAAATATTAAGATTCAAACTAAGTCCTCATTACAATTATTATCACACTATTTATCAGAAATAGTGAGGACTACTACTGCTCTAACTCGGACCATCACTCTGTCCCCCGACTAGTTCTCGCAACATTCTCATTTCCTGAAGAGGACAACAGATGAAAAGGGTGAGCTCAACTAGCTCAGTAAAGAATATTATGACTAAGATAATGAAAAATAAATTATCGTTAGTCTTCAACAAATCAGATAAAATATAATGGACAACCAATCTTAGATCAATATTCACAGCGAAAATAACAAATCATTAGAAGAGTTAAGCAGAGAATCAAGTCTACTATCTTCTATGATTTAAAAGTCCATTATCAATATTTTATCCCTGTAACATCAATCAATATACATCTCGAATCAAATATTCATCTTTGCACTACAGGCCAAAGATATTTATTTGTATCATCAGTGGTCATATTCATCTCAACACCTGTCATCTTTGCACTACAGGCCAAAGATATTCATCAGGTAATCATTCATCTTTGCTCTACAGGCCAAAGATATTCATCAAGTAATCATTCATCTTTGCTCTACAGGCCAAAGATATTCAGTTACATCACCTTTTAGGACTGAGAATGATGAAAAACATTTTTAAAAAAACGAATCCAGTGAGATAAAAGACAAAAACTAAGGATTCGTATTTTAGTATATCCAATTCAAAAATACCTCGTAATAATCAATTATGGAGCAAAATTCAAGAATAGAGCTCAAAACTTGGATTCAACCAAAGATAGTAACTTTAACAAGCAATTTGGACAAATAGAAGAAAATTTAATTTTTCCGTGAATAGTTCCGTATACGTGAATAGTAACCCCGACGGAAAAAGTAAAAATTTCAACATAAAATCCATGACAATATTTCTGTATAATGATATTGAAAAGAATAATATCATTTACGAAAGAAAATAACATCCCTTACCTCAAAAGAATAACACTTCTGGTTGGAATATCGGATATAATACCGAAAGAAACTTGCGCTGAATACTAATACTCAAAGTATTGAAATACTCACAAAATACGCTCGATATTATAGAGAGAGAAAACTTCTGATTCTGGTGTGATTTTTAATTCTAACCTAAGCACCCTATTTATAGAAAAAGCTTAGGATGCCAAAGGAGACTAAAATAATAAAATAATATTATTATTTTTAAAATTCTCCAGCCGCCGGCTGCTACCAAAAAAATCAGATTTTTCAACCAACAACAAAAGTGGGGCCCACCATTTTATTTAAAAAATATTTATTTTCCGAAACTTCAATAATTCATAACAAATAGCCCCTTTGTCAGAAAAATACAAATTCTATGTCCTTTCATAGGAAATTTAATTCTCTACAACTTTGCAGAAGAAAGTTTTTCCAAATTCCAAACATAAATTATCCGAAATTCATAAACAGATGATTTCTCACACCAAAATATTGATAAAAACTCATCAGCGCCAATTCCTTCTTTAATATCCACAAAATAAATATTTCCTTATCATATAAATCAATAATTAATTATTCACAAATAATATTATAGAACTACAATATTAACAACCAGGTCGTTCCCAGGACAGAGGGGGCCTTCCGATAAGGACTTCTCCTTACTGACGCGCAATTAAATAACCCCTCCTAGATAGAACTTCCTTAGACATTGTCAATAATGCTATCTAATAATATTATTCAAATAATATGAATTATTGAGTTGATAATGTGAAATACTGTGCAATGACAATTATTGAATCAATACTACAAAATATCAACTGTAGCCATTATTGAATCAATCATAAAAAATAGCAACGTAGCAATTATTGAGTCAATAAAATATCAATGCAGCAATTATTGAGTCAATAATATAAAATATCAACGTAGCAATTATTGAGTTAATAATATAAAATATTGAACAGTAATTACTGTAACAAATATTGAGTAATGGCTTCTCACGTAAGACTCAATAATTCGAAATACTGTGCGATACCGTGTGCTACTGTGCAACACCGCGTATCACTGTATTTTAACCACCGGGTATTTCAACAGTACTAACGGTAACAACTACGCCGTTATCTTGTAAAAAAGTTATTTCTGTCGCTTTCTATATCCGACAGTTATTCCGTTGTGGGGGCCCACAAATAGCTGCGCCGTCGTACGAATATTTCCCGACAACAAGAATATTTCACGACCAAACGAATATTCCTCGACAACAAGAATATTTTATAACCACTTGCTCATTTTAAAAATGTTCGCACATTTCACCCATAACTTTCGTATTTATCAAAACAACACCTTACTGTTTCGAAATAATATATAAAGAAAATTAAATTTTTATTCATAAAAGTTGGGGTCTTACAACCTCCCCTCCTTATGAAATTTCGTCCTCGAAATTGACGTACGTACCTGGTATGTCGAAAAGGTGAGGATACCTCGCTTTCATTTCCGATTCCAACTCCCACGTCATTTCCTCAATTGCATGGTTTCTCCACAAAACTTTAACCTGAGGTATAATTTTCGAGCGTAGGACATGCTCCTTCCTATCCAAGATTTTGACAGGTACCTCCTCGTACGTTAAATCTTCAGCTATCTCGTCTGGTTCTAACTCAATAATGCGGTTTGGATCCTTCACATATTTACGTAACACGGATATGTGAAACACGTTATGAACACGAGACATGCTTGGAGGTAAAGCGAGTCTATAAGCCACATTTCCTATTCGGTCAAGAATCTCAAATGGACCAATGAATCGTGGGTTGAGCTTTCCTCTCTTCCCAAACCTCGTAACTCCCTTCCATGGAGCAATACGTAATAACACATGGTCTCCAACATTAAATTTCACGTCCTTTCGATGAAGATCCGCATAACTCTTTTGTCGATCTTGTGCGGTTTGTATACGTTGTCGAATCATTTGGATCTTTTCTGTAGTCATACGTACTAACTCCGGTCCCAACAATGTTGTTTCACCCACCTCGTTCCAACATACTGGAGAGCGACACTTTCTCCCATACAACGCTTCGAATGGAGCTACGCCTATACTTGCCTGATAACTGTTGTTGTAAGAGAATTCCACCAATGGTAAGTACTTATCCCAACTCCCTTTGAAGTCTATAACACAGAGTCTCAATAGATCTTCAAGAGTTTGGATAGTCCTTTCCGATTGTCCGTCTGTTTGAGGATGATAAGCCGAACTGAATCGTAAATCCGTGCCCATAGCTTTCTGCAAACTGATCCAAAATCGTGAAGTAAATCTGGGATCACGATCCGAAACTATGGATACTGGCATGCCATGCAACCTCACAATCTCATTTACGTACATATGAGCAAGACGTTCAAGGGAATAAGTCTCTCGTATCGGCAAGAAATGAGTAGACTTGGTTAATCTATCAACAATAACCCAAATCGCATCTAAGCCTTGAGAAACCTTGGGAAGACCCGTAACGAAATCCATCGTAATGTGTTCCCACTTCCATTTCGGAATCTCCAGTGGTTGCAATGGACCCTTCGGCACTTGATGCTCCGCCTTTACACGTTGACAAGTTAAACATCTCGAGATGAACTCCGCGATCTCTCTCTTCATATTGCTCCACCAAAATGTATGTCGAAGATCACGATACATTTTAGTACTCCCAGGATGGATCGCAAACGGTGTGTTGTGTGCCTCCATCATGATTCTATACTTCAAGTCGGAATCGTTAGGAACACAAAGTCTGGAGTTGACTCGAAGTATTCCATCTTCATCGATTCTCGCTTCTGGAATTGCACCTTCTTGCACCTTCTTCTTCATCTTCATCAGTTCCGCATCCGTAGCTTGAGCAGCTTTAACTTTATCAATCAAAGCTGGTTCTACGCGTATACTTGACATCATCGCACTCGTTCCCACATATGATCTTCTACTCAACGCGTCAGCTACCACGTTTGCTTTTCCAGGATGGTATTGGATAGTATGATCGTAATCATTCAACAGCTCAAGCCAACGTCGTTGCCGCATGTTGAGTTCCTTCTGAGTGAAGAAATATTTAAGGCTCTTATGATCCGTATAAATCTCCACTTTCTCTCCGTACAAGTAATGTCTCCAGATCTTCAACGCGAAAACGACTGCTGCCAACTCTAGATCATGAGTAGGATAATTCCTCTCATATTCTTTGAGTTGTCGCGAGGCATAGGCTATGACTTTCCCATGTTGCATGAGAACACATCCTAACCCTTTGCCCGAAGCATCGCTGTAAATAACAAATCCATCCGAACCAGATGGTATTGTCAGAACAGGTGCCGAGATAAGTCTCCTCTTGAGCTCTTGGAAGCTCTTCTCGCATTCCCCGCCCCAAACGAATTTCGTATCTTTCCGAGTCAACTGAGTTAATGGAGTAGCGATTCGAGAAAATCCCTCTACGAACCTCCGATAATAACCAGCTAAGCCTAGAAAGCTTCGTACTTCAGTCACCGACTTAGGTTGCTCCCAGCTTTGTATTGCTTCAATCTTCGCCGGGTCCACAGATACTCCACTTTTCAATACCACGTGCCCAAGGAATGCTACTTCCTCAAGCCAGAACTCGCATTTCTTCAGCTTGGCATATAGCTTGTTCTCACGAAATTTTTGAAGTACTAACTTCAAATGGTGTTCATGATCTTCACGGCTTTTAGAATAAATGAGGATGTCATCAATAAAGACAACAACGAATTGATCCAAATACTCCTTAAATACACGGTTCATCATATCCATGAAAGCAGCAGGAGCATTAGTCAATCCAAAAGACATGACTAAGAACTCATAATGCCCGTACCGTGTTCTGAAAGTAGTCTTTGGAATATCCTCAGTTTTAATCTTCAACTGATGATATCTAGAACGAAGATCGATCTTTGAAAAGAATTGCGCTCCTTGCAACTGGTCGAACAGGTCATCAATACGAGGTAACGGATACCTATTCTTAATGGTGACATGGTTCAACTCCCGATAGTCAATACAAAGTCGCATACTCCCGTCTTTCTTCTTTAAGAATAAAACAGGAGCACCCCAAGGAGACGTACTAGGACGAATAAAACCGATGTCTAACAACTCTTGTAATTGGATCTTTAACTCCTGAAGTTCAATAGGAGCCATTTGATATGGGGTTTTAGAAATGGGCTTTGTACCGGGCTCAAGGTCAATAAATAATTCAACTTCACGTTCTGGGGGTAGACCGAGAAGTTCTTCGGGAAATACATCAGGAAACTGATTAACAACGAAAATATCATTTAAATCTGATGTATTCTGATTTATATCAGTGACATGAGCTAAGAAAGCTTGACATCCGTTTTTCAATAAACGAATAGCCTTGGGATTTGAAATGATATTGACTGATTTTAGTGGTTTGGTGGTTTGAATTCGCACAACAGGTTGATTAGGAATATGAAAACTAACAACCTTACGAAAATAATCAATTTTGGCATGGTAAGTGGTTAACCAGTCAATTCCTAAAATCACGTCAAATGCAAGTATTTTCAAAGATATAAGATCAACAGGTAAGGTAAGGGTACCAATCTGAATCAAGCAAGATTTGTAAACTGTAGATGTAACAAAGGTTTCTCCTAACGGAGTTTCAACAGATAAGTCAAAGTCTAATTTATCAGAAGTCAAGTTCAAACGTTGAGCACAAGCAGGTGAAATAAAGGAATGGGTAGCACCGGTATCTAACAAGGTATAAACTTCGCAAGAGTTTATGATCAGCTTACCCGTAATCACCTCGTGTGGATTCCTCGCATTTTGGGCTGTCACGACAAACGCTCTTCCAGGAATCACCGACTTTGACTTGTCTGCAACCGCCTTTGGAATTACCACCCCCGCTGAACTTGGTTTCGTAACAGGACAATCTCGAGCTATATGTCCTTCTTTTCCACAGTTATAGCATCCTTTGAACTGTTGTGGGCAGTTTGGGCTGATATGTCCCTCTTTCCCGCATTTAAAGCATACGACCGGTGGTCGTTCTCCTCCCCTCGAAACAGTTGATGCTGGTGCTGATGTCGACGTCTTCGCGTTCTCATTGTTGTACCTTCTCTTCTTGAAATCTCCCCCCGATTCGCTTCTTCTACTATCATGGCCACGATAACCACCGGAGTGGTTACCGCTTCTGTCATACTTTCCTCCTCGCTGGTTGTCATTGCTCCGATGACTGCTGCTACCGGTACGACCTTGGTTGTGGTCCCTCGGTTGAACATAATCATTATCTCGTTCTAATAACTGGGCCCTGTTTACTACATCCGAATATAAAGAAAATTTATGAGAAATGAGGTATTGACGTATTTCGGGTTTCAAACCTCTTAGAAACATCCGCGTCATACGTTCCTCATTCTCCACCAAATGAGGTGCAAACCTGGACAGCTCCGCGAACTTAGCCTCGTACTGGGATACCGTCATGTTATTTTGTTCCAGTCGGATAAACTCTACCTCCTTCATATGACGAATACTTTCAGGAAAGTACTTGTCATTGAATAGTTTCTGGAACGCTTCCCAAGACATCTGGAGTGCGGCAGGCTGGGTACGCTTCACGGATTCCCACCAGTAATCTGCCTCTCCACGGAACATAAACGTGGCGAATGGAACCTTCTGTTCCTCCGTGCATCCCAAGACATCAAATATATTGGTAATTTGTTTAATCCACGTCTCCGCCTTGATCGGATCTGGCTTTCCCAAAAACTCTGGTGGTCCCAATTCTTTGAACTGCTTGGCAGTGACAGCTCGTGTGTTGTTATTATCTCCACCTATATGTTGCACACGAGTCTCCCTCATCTGGTTTTGCATAAACTGCAAAAAAACTTCTAAACATCTCATCGTTTATCGTCTGACCAGCGTTATTTTCAGGATGAACATTGCCTTCTTGTTGCACGTTCTCCTGGTTAACGATTAAAGGTGTCTCCACGGTCTCATTCACTTCGTTGTTAATATTCTCAGCTGCCATTCTTAAATACTGCCATAAAACAAGGGTTAATTAAACAAATCAACATATCACATATTAACCCTATGCTCTGACTGACCAATTAAATACCACATAAGCTTAGGTAGGACACACTAGCGAAGGATTTACTCGTCTCTCCCCTCCTAGTTCTATTCCCCGATCTCCGCCAGAGATCATATCCCTAAGCTCTGATACCAACTGTGACGCCCCCAGAATAGGTCCATTCAACCCAACCCATTCTGAGTCGCTAAATACATGGTACAGAATTCAAATACAAACTTTATATCATACGGTCGTGCAAAATACGACCACACAACTGTGAGTGTCAATACAAATATGTAGAAAATATTAAGATTCAAACTAAGTCCTCATTACAATTATTATCACACTATTTATCAGAAATAGTGAGGACTACTACTGCTCTAACTCGGACCATCACTCTGTCCCCCGACTAGTTCCCGCAACATTCTCATTTTCTGAAGAGGACAACAGATGAAAAGGGTGAGCTCAACTAGCTCAGTAAAGAATATTATGACTAAGATAATGAAAAATAAATTATCGTTAGTCTTCAACAAATCAGATAAAATATAATGGACAACCAATCTTAGATCAATATTCGCAGCGAAAATAACAAATCATTAGAAGAGTTAAGCAGAGAATCAAGTCTACTATCTTCTATGATTTAAAAGTCCATTATCAATATTTTATCCCTGTAACATCAATCAATATACATCTCGAATCAAATATTCATCTTTGCACTACAGGCCAAAGATATTTATTTGTATCATCAGTGGTCATATTCATCTCAACACCTGCCATCTTTGCACTACAGGCCAAAGATATTCATCAGGTAATCATTCATCTTTGCTCTACAGGCCAAAGATATTCATCAAGTAATCATTCATCTTTGCTCTACAGGCCAAAGATATTCAGTTACATCACCTTTTAGGACTGAGAATGATGAAAAACATTTTTAAAAAAACGAATCCAGTGAGATAAAAGACAAAGACTAAGGATTCGTATTTTAGTATATCCAATTCAAAAATACCTCGTAATAATCAATTATGGAGCAAAATTCAAGAATAGAGCTCAAAACTTGGATACAACCAAAGATAGTAACCTTAACAAGCAATTTGGACAAATAGAAGAAAATTTAATTTTTCCGTGAATAGTGCCGTATACGTGAATAGTAACCCCGACGGAAAAAGTAAGAATTTCAACATAAAATCCATGACAATATTTCTGTATAATGATATTGAAAAGAATAATATCATTTACGAAAGAAAATAACATCCCTTACCTCAAAAGAATAACACTTCTGGTTGGAATATCGGATATAATACCGAAAGAAACTTGCGCTGAATACTAATACTCAAAGTATTGAAATACTCACAAAAATACGCTCGATATTATAGAGAGAGAAAACTTCTGATTCTGGTGTGATTTTCAATTCTAACCTAAGCACCCTATTTATAGGAAAAGCTTAGGATGCCAAAGGAGACTAAAATAATAAAATAATATTATTATTTTTAAAATTCTCCAGCCGCCGGCTGCTACCAAAAAAATCAGATTTTTCAACCAACAACAAAAGTGGGGCCCACCATTTTATTTAAAAAATATTTATTTTCCGAAACTTCAATAATTCATAACAAATAGCCCATTTGTCAGAAAAATACAAATTCTATGTCCTTCCATAGGAAATTTAATTCTCTACAACTTTGCAGAAGAAAGTTTTTCCAAATTCCAAACATAAATTATCCGAAATTCATAAACAGATGATTTCTCACACCAAAATATTGATAAAAACTCATCAGCGCCAATTCCTTCTTTAATATCCACAAAATAAATATTTCCTTATCATATAAATCAATAATTAATTATTCACAAATAATATTATAGAACTACAATATTAACAACTAGGTCGTTCCCAGGACAGAGGGGGCCTTCCGATAAGGACTTCTCCTTACTGACGCGCAATTAAATAACCCCTCCTAGACAGAACTTCCTTAGACATTGTCAATAATGCTATCTAATAATATTATTCAAATAATATGAATTATTGAGTTGATAATGTGAAATACTGTGCAATGACAATTATTGAATCAATACTACAAAATATCAACTGTAGCCATTATTGAATCAATCATAAAAAATAGCAACGTAGCAATTATTGAGTCAATAAAATATCAATGCAGCAATTATTGAGTCAATAATATAAAATATCAACGTAGCAATTATTGAGTTAATAATATAAAATATTGAACAGTAATTACTGTAACAATTATTGAGTAATGGCTTCTCACGTAAGACTCAATAATTCGAAATACTGTGCGATACCGTGTGCTACTGTGCAACACCGCGTATCACTGTATTTTAACCACCGGGTATTTCAACAGTACTAACGGTAACAACTACGCCGTTATCTTGTAAAAAAGTTATTTCTGTCGCTTTCTATATCCGACAGTTATTCCGTTGTGGGGGCCCACAAATAGCTGCGCCGTCGTACGAATATTTTCCGACAACAAGAATATTCCACGACCAAACGAATATTCCCCGACAACAAGAATATTTTATAACCACTTGCTCATTTTAAAAATGTTCGCACATTTCACCCATAACTTTCGTATTTATCAAAACAACACCTTACTGTTTCGAAATAATATATAAAGAAAATTAAATTTTTATTCATAAAAGTTGGGGTCTTACATTACATACAGTCACATCATTATTATGTGAGCATTATGTGACTCACTTTATGTGATAATAGCATTATTTAATAAGAAATTAGAACGCAGAAGCCCTAAACTCAAAGTCTGAAGGCGTTTTTTTTAATGTTTAATGCTTTAAGCAACAAACCGGTCAAAATTGTGACCGGTTCACTGGATCAATCGGTTGGACCGCCGGTTCACCGGTTTTTAACAATTTTTAAGTAAAATTGGTTCAATGATCCAAACCGGACAGTTGACACGACCGGTTCTGATTTTTACCGGTCCGACCGACGATCCGATTTGAGTTTTAAACCTTAGTTACTTATTACTACCTTATGTACCACTTTCAAGAATATAGTATACTTACGTGCTAATTATAAAGCAAAGTTAAATTTATTATTAATTTAGATGAACAATTTTTTATCATATGATTAATCAAACACAATTGATATAATAAAGTAATAATACTATGGTTACAAAATCCCGACATAAAACAATAAAAACTTTTTTTTTCCTACGGTGTTTCGGTACTGGATTTTATTCATTCAGTATGACAATTAATGCTACACAAATCAAATACCCATAACACTATTGATACCAAAGTAACTTATCTATGGTATGTATGAATTCGATTATATATATATATATATATATATATATATGTATTGTGATGTGTAAACTTGAAAAGGCCACTGCACATGCAGCATTGGATCGATGATTTAAGCGTTGTAAGTACATAAAGTAAAATTCTTCACAGCTGCTTAATTCTGTAGTGGCAGTACTTGCATTAAGTTCCTAACAAGAGTACAATTATGTTTTCAATTATATGTAATGAATGTGGGTAAAAGAAATTTTTTTGGGTTAAAATGGGACGAATATCAAAAGCCAAGGAATAGGACAAAGCTGTTCTGCCTGCATGGCAGCGTGCTGCTGCTGCTATGCTGCGCTGTTGCCGCCACTGATGTATGTATATACATATATATATATACACATATACGGTTCGGATTTTAGGCTCACCCAACTCACTCCCTTTAACGACGATTTGGTTTGTCGCTATATACACAACCGTCGTCTTAATTTTTAGCGACAGACAACATATAGATGACGGTTGTATATATAGCGACGGACAAACCGTCGCCCGGTCCGTCGCTAAAAAGGTGAGTTGAGTGAACTTTTAGTTGGATGAACCTAAGATCCGTGTGTATATATATATATACACTGCTGTTTTTACCCCCCTTGCACATATATTTATACTCTATTTTCTTACTATAGATTTTTATTTACTACTTACTAGTAAATTTTAATCACATATGACGCCTAGCTAGGATACATTTTCATTGTGTTTAACTTAATATATAACCATGCATAGATTTACCACTAGTTATAGTTGTATTAGAGTTTTACATTCTAAAAATCATTTAGTATACATACAGACATAAATTCTTTTTATAATTCATTTAACTAATAATAAATTGTGATTGAAAAAATAGATTGATATAAATACAAATTGTATTAATGTATGAAGTGAGTAAAAAAGTGAAATAGGACTTCTATTATGCTCATCAACAACTACTGTACATACATACATGATCCATCAGGCATTCATGCTTCATCTTTAAAGTTCAAACTATTAACAACTGCTTCTATATTCTTTCTTTTGTATTTTTAACTTGTAGTCTTTATTCTTCTCACTCTTTTTAATTATTAACTGTCTTTTCTTGGTACATGTGGATCTCTCCATTCTGCCAGATCAGTGTATTATATACATCAGATCATCCAACTTCTTTTGTCTCTAATATATATCATTAAATAATACTATTATCACATAAATAATACTCACATAAAGCTCATATATTATAAGGTGGTATTTATAAATTTATTGTTAATATAACCCACTTAATTCAACAATAAATTAATAAATATTACCTATACAGTATATGAATTTTATGTGAGCATTATTATGTGATAACAACGTTATTATATATCATTACTCTTTTCTCTCTCTAGACACATGGATATATAAATTTCATCCTTCTTTTTCTTCTTTTTCTAGCGTGATCATTCTATATATTATCAGATCTATACAACCTCTAAAGACACCTTATATGTATTATACATATATATATATATATATATATATATATATATATATATATATTCCATTTACAATTCTAGCTAGTTCAGCCTTAATGAAGATCACAACACAAGAGATCAGTACGTCCCCATCAACCTATATATATGCCTTCATTTCTATATTAAACCCCGTGCATAAAAAAACCCATTGATTAGTTGAGAACATGTATATATATATCCTTAACCTCTGCAAATGGAAACTAAGCACCCCACAAGCTAGCTAGGCCCACAACCATGTACTTTAAGTCTTAGGGTTAATTTGCTTCTTATTAAGTTTGTATATGTAATATAGTCATCGTACCATAGATCGATGTCGCCGGATAACTTAACCAACAAAGAAGAATCCGGTACCAACCGGAAGCCGGGGGCAACCACGACAAGGCCGGCAGAATTACAAGCCCTAAAGTGCCCTAGATGTGATTCTCCAAATACAAAATTCTGCTACTACAACAATTGCAGCCTCACTCAGCCAAGGCATTTCTGCAAGACATGTAGAAGGTACTGGACAAAAGGTGGAGCTTTACGCAACATTCCAATCGGCGGTGGCTGCCGGAAAAACAAGAAGATTGGCAGTAAGTCTTCTAATTCTTCAAGATTCTCCTCAGGTGGTGATTCTAAGGATTCAGCCGGTTCATCGTCTTATTATTCGGATATAGGCGGGCTCAAGTTCTTTAATGGTATCTCACCAGCCATGGATTTTCAGCTTGGAGGCCTAGGCCTTAACAACAACAATTTCCCTAGAATATTTCACTCTTCAGCAAATACAACTGGAGGTTCTAATTCATATAATCAACACGATGGTCAGTTAATTTCTTCATTTGGGGAAATGATTTCAACATCATCAACTTCTTGTTTTGGTATAGATCCAATAGGGAATTCTTCTGGTAATAATAATTTGATGGGGTTCAATTTTCCTTTATCATCTTCTTCTGTACTTAAACAAGATAATGGAAATGGAGCAGGAGGAATATTCCTTCAAGATCACAATAATAATAGTAATCTTGCCTCTTCAATTGAGTCATTGAGTTCAATCAACCAAGATTTGCACTGGAAATTACAACAAGAAAGATCGGCTATGCTATTTGATGATCAAAGCCAGGCTCCTCAAAAATTACAGCCCATTTTGTTTCAGAACTTGGATTCTTCAAAACCTGATGCTGGTGTTGGTAATTCAAGAAAAGACAACAATAATGGAAGTATTGCTATTGGTCCTACTGGAAACTTAGCAACTGAGTGGTTTTTTGGAAACTCTAATTATTCAGGTGCAGTAAATTCCACTCCAACAAATAGCAGCAGCAACGGCAATGGAATTCATGCATGGAGTAATTTTAATCAATACACACCACTGCCATAGTTGAAAAATGAGGTATATTGTACACCTAAAGTTGTTCATGAACAAAAAGACAAAGAAGTAGGAGTATGAATTACCAACATCCCAATTTTGTTTTTGTTTCTTTTCATCTTAGTATTTATTCATGCATGCGTATATAAAATGTATCCTTTCATGCGTATGTAAAATGTATCCTATCTTGATGAAGGTTGTTTGATTTCTTTTATTTAGTTTATTTTCTTTCATGTTGGGTTTGAATTTATAAGTAAGATATGTTCATAACAAGTTTTAGTAATTTATTAATGTTCTTGTAATTTCTTACGATGATTTTACATTTGTTTCTTAAATTGATGATTATGGTAGCAATACAAACTTGCTCGATCTAGAGATGAAATGAAAGCTTGAATTCGAGTGTTGGGATTGATTCATATTTATGTAAGTTCAATAAATGGTCATTACAACAAGATAGCCAGTGGTTTCGCTCCTCGATATGCGGCTGTCTAGTTTGCCGATGAGCGGGCGGTGATTGCAAGGGAGAAGCACCCCTGGAAGCGCAATGTGTATTTTGGCTTGGGGATTTATTAGTAGTCCGATCTTAGATTTTACAAATATATTGAGTCTCATGAGTTTGAGCTCAAGTTATATATAGGTTTTCTAATTACATAAAAATATTGTTTGGTGTGTATATTGTAAAGTATAGCCGTGTGGGAGACACATATATACTTAAATATATCAGACAAATAAGACTAACTAAATTGATGAACTTAAGTATATTGTGTGTCAATTATTTTCTGTTCTTCATCTCTATTTTCTAAGTGACTGTTGTGTGATTCGATCATCATGTTCCATAGGAAAATTAAGCTTTTATCACTTCAATTCATCTCCAGAGAGCAAGTCTGTATTGATCATATCATGTAGTGAAAAAAGAGATAATGTAGGAATGACGTGTACATTTAATTCTCACCTATGATTATGTATATATTAATTCTTGTTACTCTTTTTTTTTTTTTTTGGTAAGTGTTTTTTTGTCTGATACCTCTAATTTTGTCCTTTTATGAATGAGGTAGGGGCCGGGTTGATAGCATATATTTCATTTGTTTTTATGTAAGGTCGGTGTTGAATTGAGAACCGTCAGCGTCTCACTGTGTCTGTGTCTATCAGGTAACTTGTATTTTTGTGGCTCAGATTTCACCAGTTATTGACCCCCATACACATGCATACTGTTATGAAACAGCACTAGTAGCTGCACGAGCTCTTCCCTCTGTACCTATTCTTGCATAACTAAAAGCTACCCTCCTCCTTCTTCTCTCCTCTCTCCCAATATATAAATATATTATTTTTTCAGCTCAGTATACATTATTTCCAGCGCAATGTACAAAATAACATAGTTATAGGAGTACTTCATATAATAAACTGTATTTAACTCTCTCTCTCTCTCTCCCTCTCTCTCTCTATATATATATATATATATATAACACAGCTCACATAACTGAGCAATTGGTATCATTAAAATGTGGGTCATGTACCTCCCTTTGGGCATACACTTGAAATATATATATATATATATATATATATATATATATATATATAGAAAAAAATATATGTACACAGCTGTGTAGTACACAGTCGGCTACTGCGACGGTTTTTTGGGCTATGGCGACGGATAAAACCGTCGCCATAGCTATTCTGGGCTACGAAGACTAGTGAACCGTCGTCGTAGCCCAAAAAACCCGTCATCATAGTCCGACTGTGTAATACACAGTTGTGTATATACATATAACACATATATGTGTGTGTATATATATATATATATATATATATATATATATATATATATATATATTAAAAAAACTTTATAAGACATACTTTAAATTCACTTTTTTTAATTATATATGTGTGAAATATAATACAAATCATCTAGCTAGAGTGGTATTATTTGGTGGTGTATGAGAAAGAAGCGGTTTGAAAATGCATAGAATGAGAAACTGGCAACATGCGAGTGAAGTAAGAAAGTGAGAGACAGAGAGCATCTAGGGTTCATTTTTTGTGTATATATAGCAAAGAATCATGTTACTATCACATAAAACAATTACATAACGCTCACGTACTGCTGACGTGACAGTATGTGATTTGTTATTAACATGACCCACTTAACTCAACAACAAATTACATATTGTTATCTCAACAATATGTGACCTTTATGTTACATTTTTATATGATAGTAGCATTATTCTATAGCAAATTAGAGTAAGATTTATTCAACTTCTTTTTCTTTTTCATTTTTCCTTTTCATTACCCTTAATTTGAGGTTCTTGGAGAGTGAGCCCCTCCGTGCTAATTAATTGCCACTGAAACATTCAATCCGATTGCGTTACATGATTAATTAGTGACTTGTGACAGAAACAGCCGGAGGAAAAATACTAAATATGAATCTGGTTATCTTAAAGTTAATTTAATGATAAATTAGTCAATTGATTAATACAGTGTGATACGCAGAGAAATCATTTTTCAACTTACGTGTTGACGCTGTATTAATCAATTAACTAAAGTTAATTTTATGCTAACCACTCTCACTAAATATATTGCTTCTGTTTTTTTTTCTTTTTTACCATATATACATTCTTTAACTTTCACCTTTTAATTCAAAAAGAAAAAGCTAGCTATATATGTTAATTCTCTCCATCTCGAAACTCGATAAATTAACCAAGTTGAACAGTTGAAATTTGTTCAATAATTCGTTTCTTTTTCAAAAGGTAGTTGATTTGATTTGAATCCCATCCACCTGCATTATAATTAATGTTAATTAGGATCACAAATAGTTAAGTTCCGGAATTGATTGATTAATATCATATCATGGTGAGTACTACATGCATAATAAATTATTTAAATGTAAATACTGAGGAGTACCAATGTTATACGCGCGTGTTTGACATCCCAAACTTGAGAAATTAACCATTCCTATCTTCACGGAAACCCTAATTACGTACAGTTAGCAAATTAAAGAACAATATGCACATGGTCCTCCAATTTCTCTTATATTTGATTTGATCTATTTTAACAAGATATTTGGATGGATGAGAATTATTTTCTTTTTTCTTTTTTTTTTGAATATGTTTGTGTTTATTTTCATACGAGTATCTTCAGTATTTTGTGTGTGTATATATATATATACATACATACATACATACATAGCTGCGAAATTAAAGTGCTACTGTTGTATTGCGTACATGTAATTATCGACCCCCACACAGTTTCAGAATTTCAGTAGTTCCATTACAAGTTTTCTTTCGACCAAACACACCTTCATAGATCTCTTCTGCATATATTGCAATGAACACCCAGCCTTCTCTCTCTCTCTCTCTCTCTCTCTATATATATATATATATATATATATATATATATATATGTTGGGGCCAGGATATTTGAAGACCTAAGACTCGATTTGGGCTTGGTTGTGAATGGATCTTGACCCAAACTATGGATGGATTGGGGTAAAGCCGAGGGGTCTATATGAGGAGAACACTCCTAAATTATATGAAAACTTTGCTTATGGAAAGAAGAATCCTGCAATGATTAAACTTCCTATATTTTGGAAGATTTGACGCTATCCTATTATGCAAGGGATATACGGGGGAACCCTAACCCTAAAGGGATATAGACTCTAGCATGGATGTGAGATATATATATATATATATATATATGGCTTAAACCCTGAAAGGTACACAACACTTTATTTTTCCAGCAATAGAGTAATTTATCCCTCCATTGTTAAACCTTGTCAGCCTGTACTTACTCTCACACCGGAGCTATCCCCCGGCGGCCCAAGCCGTCAAGCTTTGGTGTTTACCCGTTTTGTGCAGGATTGGACGCGCTTGGTGATTGGAGCGCGTGGACGAATCTTGGCGTTAACATTGGCGCTAGAAGGAGGGGTCAATCACAACCAACAGAACACCAGAAAACATGGTGAATAGCAGAGAAGTTTCTGATAGAAAACAACCATCGGCGGTAGCGTCAACACAAAAAGGCTCGGTAAAATATAGGTTGGGGCCGTCCAGCATCCACTCACGGCTCGGCCCTCAGACTAATTCGGTTGGCTCCCAAGTAGGGGGCCATCCCGCTGCCCAACGAAGACTGTTCCGCACCACCAGCCAGGGGAAGAAAGACCGAAAACAAGCGGAAGGCGCCCCGCCCCTGGAAGACCGAGAAGCGGCCATAGCCAGAAAGATGAAAGAGATAGAGGACACAGAACAGGCCCTAAAGGTCCTCCGGGTTCAAAAGGAAGAGCTCGCCAGACAGGTGTTGCATATAGTCGAAGATGAGGCTTCCAGCCACCTTAAACACTCGGGGAGGGGGAGGTCTCCACGCCGAGGATCCCAAAGGCATGACGACCACATCGAGGATACCAAGAAAAGGCTTCGGAGCCGTTCTTGGGAAAGAAGCAAATTCGAAGATCGTCGAACCGGGGGACTTTCGAGAGCATACTGCTCCAACAGTCCTCGGCGCGATGATCGGAGGTCTCAAGCAGGTCATCACAAAGATCGGAGACACGATAGCCCCCGTGGGAAGCGGTCTCATCAGGAGGCCCAACCATCAATGCACCATCCGAAGGATGGTCCCCAAGGAAGTGCTCAGTGTAATCAAGACAGAGACTGTAGAAGCCCTCAGAACCAGAAAGATCTGAGAGAAAAGTTATCCCCAAAGAAGAGTTCGGACCCAGCTCTGGCGGCCGTAGAAGTGTTAACTAGGAAGTTGGAGGATATGCAGAAACAGTTAATCGCGAGCCAGCAGGAGAAAATGACTTCGGGGAAGAAAGCCTCCCCATTCTCTGAAGAGATCCTTTGGGAAAAGGGTGACCTCAATAAAAGACTGCCGTACATCGAGAGTTATGACGGGACGGGCGACCCCTATGAGCACAACTAGACATATGACAGGCTGTTAGATTACTACGACTACACCGATGCGGCAAAATATAACACCTTCATCACCTCTCTAAGGCGAGATGCCTGGCAATGGATGAGCACGCTGGCCCCGAACTCAGTCTCGTCATGGGAAGAGCTGTGTGATAAATTCCATGCTCGATTTGGAAGTAACAAAAAGAGAGGAAAGCCTACGGGGTCGTTGGCCCAAGTCAGACAACATTCAAACGAGACGCTCGGTCAGTACGTGAAGAGATTCAGGGAAGCGGTCGGACAGGTTACCGACCTCAATGATCTGCAGGCCGTAGGAATCTTTCAGAACAGATTAGATCTAGTCAGGCCCGAAAAACTGATGAAAAAACTGATGTTCAATCACCCGAGGAGTTTAGTCGAAGCCTTTGAAAAAGCAGAAAGCTTTATAACTATGGAAGAAGCCATGGAAAGTCTGAAACGAGGCTCTACAGAGAGGCCCAAAGAAAAGGTGAAGAGCAAACCTGAGGGAAATTCAAGGCGATATGGGGGCGATAGATCGGGGGGCTACCAAAAGCGGTATGACAACAACAAGGGGTCGAGGGGAAGCCGTCCCCCTCTGCCAAAAGATCAAGAAGGTAGGGTCTACACTCTACTCAACACCCCTCGACCCAACATCCTAGAGCACTTAAAAAAATAGCCGGGTTACCAGAAGCCAGATGACGGCTAAAAGCCTAAGAAAGAATATTCCCACAGGTACTATGATTACCACGAGTGCATGGGACATTATACCGAAGATTGTTGGGCGTTAAAAGATCTGATTGAGACGAACGTACAGCACTGAGGCTTGATGCGATTCGTTTCCCGGAGAGAGGAACAGATTCGGAAGGCAACTACCCCAACTCAGGCTGATCAGCAGCCCCAGCCGAACCCAACACAGGGGGCCCGCCATGTGGTAGATGTCATCACGGGAGGTAGGATGGGGAAACTCTCGGGACAAAAGCAGCGCAATTATCTAGATACGGTGATGTCGGTGGCGGACCAACCCGTGAGACGAGAAAAGCTTTTCCCGGGTTCGATCATATCCTTCACAGACGAGGATTTCCCTACCGAGCCGATCGAACCGCATGAAGGAGCCTTGGTAATCACGGCACAGGTAGGGTCAGTAGCTATAAAAAGAATGATGATAGACAACGGGTCTTCAGTAGACATTTTATACGCTCATGCCTACCAGAGGATGAGTCTGGATGGAAGGAAGATGGAGATCGGGCAAGAATCTCCCCTCTACGGCTTCAGCAACGAACCAGTTAAAGTGGCAGGGACCATCGAGTTACCAGTTATCTTCGGCACAGCTCCTCGACAGGTGGAAATCATGTGTCGATTCTATGTGATACATGTTGACTCGGCTTACAACGCCATCTTGGGAAGACCCACACTGACGACCCTCCAGGCGGTAACTTCCATACCCCATTACAAAATAAAGTTCCCTACCCAGCATGGGATTGGAGAGGTAGCAGGTGACCTCGATCCGGCAAAGAGGTGCTACCGGAATTCGCTGATCACTTCGGGCGTGGGGGTCAGCAAGCAGAAGCAGACTATGGCAATAGAGGTCGAGCCCTTCACCGAGAGCAGTCAGGAGCCATTAGTCACACCGGCCGGAGAGACCGAGGACATAAAGCTGGTACCAGGAAAGTCGGACAAAATAGTAAAGATCGGGATGGGGCTACCCGAGCCTTTTCAGACCCATCTGATAGAGTTGTTGCAGAGCTATGCAGACATCTTCGCATGGGTCCCCAGCGATATGTTGGGGGTGGATCTAAAGGTGGCCGAACACAAACTTCATGTAGACCCAGCAAAGAAACCAGTTCGACAAAAGAGGAGGATCTTCGCACCCGAGAGACAGAGGATAATTGATGAGGAAATAGTGAAGCTACTGGCAGCAGACTTCATATTTGAGATAGACTACCCTGAGTGGATGGTAAACGTAGTCTTGGTTCAGAAGCAGAATGGCAAGTGGCGGGTCTGCATCGACTATACTGATCTAAACAAAGCGTGCCCGAAGGACTTCTATCCTCTGCCACATATCGACCAGCTAATCGCTGCCACTTCGGGATACGCACTGCTCAGTTTCATGGACGCATTCTCAGGTTATCACCAGATCTCAATGTGCAAGGAAGATATATCGAAGACGGCCTTCATAACCCATCGGTCGGTATATGCTTATAAAAAGATGACCTTCGGCTTATTGAACGCAGAAGCTACTTACCAAAGGATGATGAACTACGTCTTCCGTAACCAGCTGGGAAAGAGCATGGAAGTCTACGTAGATGATATGATCGTGAAAAGTATATCGATCCGAGGGCACTTGGATGACTTGGAGAATTGCTTCCAGATGGTTCGGCATTACAATCTGAGATTGAACCCTACAAAGTGCACTTTCGGTCTGGGAGCCGGGAAATTCTTGGGATACATGATAAGTCAAAGAGGGATAGAAGCCAATCCCGAAAAAATCAGGGCTATACTTGATATAAAATCCCCACGGTCGTATAAAGACGTTCAGCGTCTAACTGGGAGGATAGCAGCTATGAGACGGTTCATGTCCAAATCAACAGAAAGATGTCTGCCGTTCTTTGATACTCTGAAGAGGCCGAAGAACGCGAAGAGCTTTCAGTGGACAACAGAATGTGAAGACGCGTTTCAAGAGATAAAAAGGTATTTGCCTTCGGCGCCCTTGCTGGTGAAACCGGTTCCTACAGAACCCTTATACTTGTATTTGGCGGCAAGTTCGTTGGCGGTAGGAGCTGTCTTGGTGCGGGAGATCGAGGGTAAGCAGCACCCGGTTTATTACATAAACCACTCCCTTAAAGATGCAGAAACAAGGTATCCGAACCTGGAAAAGTTTGCATATGCCTTAGTGATAGCAAGCAGGAAGCTTCGACAGTATTTCCAGGGACGGCTGATAGTGATTTATACGGATCAGCCTTTGAAGAAAGTTTTGGGTCGACCAGAGGTCTCGGGAAAACTTGCAGCTTGGACTGTGGAGTTTTCCCAATTCATACTAGAATACCACCCTCGGACAGCCATCAAAGGACAGGCTTTAGCAGATTTTGTGGTGGAATATTCTTTCTCGGAAGCAGATGATAGCACAAGGAAGGTTAGGGAGACTGAAAAGACGGTTGCCGTCATTCTGCCAGGGCAGAACATTTGGACCTTGTATACGGATGGATCAACGACTTCGGATGTCAGTGGAGCTGGGATCATTTTGACCAGCCCCGAGGGGTTCAAAGTTCAGCAGGCGATCAGATTCGGGTTCAAAGCGACGAACAACGAGGCTGAATATGAAGCAGTTCTGGTGGGGCTTCAGCTGGCAAAAAGCCTGGAAGTACAGAGACTGGTTATCTTCAGCGATTCTCAATTGATCGTCAAACAGATATCTGGGGAGTATGACGCCCGAGGATCCAGAATGGTGAAATATTTGGCAGAAACGAAGGATCGGTTGCAGATGTTCGAGTTCTTTGAGCTCCAGGGGGTAGATCAGGCAGACAATACCATAGCCGATGCATTGGCCAGACTGGCCACGACCGAAGCCAGCACCTTCAGTGGTTCGGTCTATCTGGAAATACTGAATAAACCAAGTGTCCCGCATACTGAGGTGATGTGTATAGAGCGTTCAACAAGTTGGATAGCTCCATACCTAGACTATCTCGCAGATGGTATACTTCCCTCGGATCGGTTACTGGCCAAAAAAATAAAGCACAGAAGTGCAAATTTTGTGCTGATAGATGGAGATTTGTATAAAAGGGCTTACTCATCCCCCTTGCTGAAGTGCCTGATGCCTTCCGAGGCAGAATACGCCCTTCGGGAAGTTCATGAGGGGATATGCGGAGATCACATGGCAGCCAAGTCTTTAGCCTACAAAGTACTTCAGCAGGGATACTACTGGCCCACAATATTCAAGGAAGCTATTGAGTACGTAAAGAAGTGCCCGAAGTGCCAGCTGAATAGCCCTATCACACATCAACCGCCGGAAGAGTTGTATTCAGTACTATCACCCATTCCTTTCGCCGTATGGGGGATTGATATACTGGGGCCATTACCAAAAACAAAGGGACAGGTGAGCTTTGTCATCGTGGCCATTGACTATATGACAAAGTGGGTGGAGGCCAAATCACTTAAGTTGATCACAGAACAAGAGTGTCTGAAGTTTTTGAAGGAGTGTGTTGTATTTCGGTTTGGCATACCTATGGCAGTAGTTTTAGATAACGGCCGACAGTTCGTGGGGTCTAAGTTTGAGTCATTTTTGGCCGAACTTGGTATACAGCATAGGAAGACCTCAGTGGCACATCCTCAGTCTAACGGACAGGTCGAGGTCACTAACAGAACCCTACTGAATGGACTCAAACGAAGACTAGATGAAGCGAAGGGAAGATGGCCGGAAGAACTACTCAGTGTTTTATGGGCCTATCGGACCACTCCTCGATCCACTACTGGTGAATCCCCCTTCAGACTGGCCTATGGGATAGATGCTTTAGCACCAGTAGAGATCGGTTCCACATCCCTCCGAGTTAGCCAGTATAAAGACGTGTATAATGAAGATGGACTTCGGGCTAATCTAGATCTGCTTGAGGAGGTCAGAGAAGCTGCCGTGGTGAGACTCACTGCTTACCAACGCAGGGTGGCTAAACACTATAACAAGGGAGTGAAATTAAGAAGGTTCGAAGTCGGGGATTTTGTTCTACGGGAAGTAGAGGCCTCAATGCCCCAAAATCAAGGGAAATTGATGCCAAGCTGGGAAGGACCCTATAAGATCACAGGAGTACTAAAACCTGGCACATATCGCCTTTGAGCGTTGGATGGCACAGACATCCAGAATACCTGGCATGCCGCAGACTTAGGAAATATTATCAGTAAGGAGACCCCTCCGAATCGTAGAGTCATTGGCTGTCCCGAAGTCAGAGTCAAGCGTCTGTAATAGTGCCATTGATTCATCAATAAAAGAAATATTTTATTCGCCATCAAACTTATTCTGTGTTTATGATTGTCCATCAGCGGACCAAAACCTGACCTGCTTAACCAATCAGCGGATCGGTCTTTGGTGCTATGGTGGAAGACCCTTCGTCTCATTTGAGCGGAGTTTTTATTTTTCCCAGTGTACCTTCGGCTCTCAGAGAGAAGGTCATTGGAGGATCCGCAGCGGAATTCTCTCGTCTCTTTGTAGCAAAGTGAAGGTTTATTCCCGATGTACCTTCGGCTCTCAGAGAGAAGGTCATCAGTGGGGCTATGGAGGGCTTCGTGATAGAAGCAACTTTTCCTGGTGTATCCTCGGCTCTCGGAGAGAGGGTACATTGGAGTGTTTAAAGGTTGGGTTCCAGTTCCGCTTCGGAGCGTCTTGGAACATTCCTGATGTGCCTTCGGCTCTCGAAGAGAATGTCATCGGTGAGGCTATGGAGGGCTTCATGTGTAAGTAATATTTTTCCCGGTGTGCCTTCGACTCTTGGAGAGAAGGCACATCGGAGTGACTATGGTGGGCTTCTCTTAAAAGCAGATTTTCCCGGTGTGCCTTCGGCTCTCCGAGAGAGGGTACATCGGAGTGACTGAGGTGGGATTCCTTTGCCTCTTTGGAGCGATGTGACTATTTTTCATGATGTTCCTTCGGCTCTCGGAGAGAAGGACTTCAGAGGTCTAAGGTTGGAATAATTCAGCCTTGGGGGGCGTTGAAGACTTTTCATGGTTTAATTATTTATGATTATTTTTTAAGTCAAATGATATATGTGCTTAAAGAAAATACATATTGGAATTGAAGACAAGACATAGATACTTTTCATTGATTGATAATTCGAAGTTTACAGGAAATCTCAATATTATACATAGAAGACTCCTACTCAGACGCCGAAGGATCATCGTCCATATCTTCATTCGTGTCATCTTCAGACTCAGTCTCAAATAAATCTGGGTTCACACAATGTTTAAGTATCTTCGCCTTGCCTTTGGCCCGGCAGGCTTCATAGCCTTCAGAGTACATCTTTAGTATTTTCTCATTTAATTCGGCGGACTCCTTGTACTCTTTGATGACTTGGAGTCGAAGCTCTTCGGTGAGTATAGGTCTGGATGCCTTAAGTTCTAAAATCTCTTTGTCCAGAGCGGTGCGTGTCCGATGAGAGTCTTCTTCTTTCCTCTTCAAGTCAGAGCTTTCCTGCTGAAGGGCGAGGATGTTTTGTTTCAGCTGTTGAATCAGGAATTGATCGGCATCAAACTTCTCCATCACTGCTCGACACTTGGCATCACTTTGGGCTGACTGCTTGATATGTTCTGCAACCTCAGCTTGAAGTATAGTGGCTTCATGCTGAAGTTGTAGGTTGGTACGGTTGGTCCTGGAGTAGGCAGCTTTTCTTGTTGTAGAGATGTTTGGAGGGCTCTCACTTCTTCGGCGAGTCCCTTAATCTCAGCTTCTCGTTCCTTCCATCGGCTGACAACGCGGCCCCATATAGCATTGGTCTGCAGAAGACGTATTTTGTTATATGAAGAAAAGAAGTACAATGGGTATTAAATAGACAGTAAAAATTGAGAGGGTATAGAAGGGTTACCCTGCCCTGCTCGATGAGGCCATCTACTACGAGAGCCTGAAAAGGTATGTCCCGGAATCGATTGTCGTCAGCCGGTAAGACAAAGGATTGGTAGGCCTCCATGGGATAGTCTATTGGATTGTTTGAAAAGAAGGTTTTACGGATTGGTCTTTATTCTGGTGAAGGTGGAGGTACAGTTGAAGTAGATGGCTGTTCGTCATGCTGTTCTACGGTGGGGGGTTCGGGGATTTGGTCTTCGGATGGTAGAGAAGTAGGGGTTGGATGGTCGGGGGTAGTTTTGGATGAAGATGCGATTGTTGAAGAAGGGGGGACTCTTAGTTCTTCAGTAGTTAAAGGGGTTACCTTGGCCCATTTTGTTTTAAAGCGAAGGATTTGTGCTCTCTCTTTCTCGGGCAGATCTATGATATTCACTAGAATGGAGAAGGAAGGACTGGCTTTTCTCTTAGAGGACTTCTTCGAAGCCTTCTTCTTATGACGAGCCTTCGTGGAAGCTTCGGGATTGGTGGTTACAGCGGGAGTAGGTGCGGCGTTTGGTATGGATGAGGTAGGGATTTCGGCAGTAAAGGTGTCGTTAGTGAGGACTTCGGCTGTTGGGATCGGAATTGTGGTGGCCTCGACAGTTTGGGCAGGACGTTGACCGAAAAGATATAGATCCAAATCTCGGCGTTCGGTGGATGTAGGCTTGATAAGGGATACTGCATTGTTAAAAGGGTGTAGCAGGGTCAGCAAGGAATGTATTCTGTTTGACAAGTTAAGATTCGAGAACTTACATTGATGATCAAAGAGCCATGCTTTCTTGGTGAGAATGGTGTGGCTCCATTCCGTCTTCGGCATCTTTTCGATCACTCTAGCAATTTCGACTGCTCGCTCGGAGGAGAGGTCACCGAATGGGGGGTTCGGTCGTTTGTGCGATGCCCAGTTTGGTAGTTGAGAGGTTTCGGGTCCTCGAACGAAAAACCATTCGGAGTGCCATCCCTTGTTGCTAGAAGGGGGTGTCCATCAGTTGGCGTCTTGCAATTTTTGCGTTCGGCTTGTTTGCTATTTTGTTGAGTTGTTTAAAACCTTCTTCTCGAGAGCCGGTCAACTTGAAGAGAGCAAAGAAGAGGTCGACCGAAGGTTCCACTTCGGCTTCCACGCAGAAGGCAATGAAAGACAGTATATGGATGTAGGAGTTCGGCACCAGCTGACTGAAGCCGATGCCGATGAACCCCATGAGGGTTAAAATGAAGGCATGCAGGGGAAATCGAATTCCCTTTTCCAGCAAGGTAAGGGGTACGGCGACCCAATCATTGTTGGAATGGTACATTCGCTCGGTAGGGGGGGCTTTTAGAGAATGGGTGGCTGGAATCTGGAAAGATTGGCGGATGTCCTCCATGTCTTCCTCTTGGAATTTCGAGCGTGTGTTGGAAATAGGGTATGTGGAGGCGTCGGAATACTGGCGTTTAGCTTTCTCCGCGTCAGTCTCGGCTGAGGTAGTTGTTGAAGTTATGGAGTTGGTGGTGATAGCAAAAGAGATGGCAGCTTGAGTGGTAATGGGCATGGTTGGGGCCGGAATGGATGAAAGTGGAATGGCAGGAATGAGACCGGTGGTGTTGGATTCGGGATCGGAGAAGTTATTGGAGGACGACATTTTAGAGATTCGTAAGCTCTGAAAAGAAAGGATGGTTGTCTTTGCTGGTAAGGAAGAGTTGGGAAGGAGGATGCAATATTTTGAGATTGGTAAAAGGAATGATTGGGATGTTTGGGGGTTTTAATATGTCTTTTTGGCAGCTGGTCCCGAATCCCAAGGGACGGCACATTAATAGGGGAAAATGGTGGGGCGCGTGAGGAGGTGAAGGGTTTTTTTTTTTGGACAAGGGGGTTGTTTGGGCGATCCGGTTCTTTGTGTGTGGACGGCTCCAAGCCTGATTTGGGCCGTCTGCAATGGGCCGGTGTTGATTCGTTTGGTTTTCTAGTCTGAGCTCGGTCAGTAAGTATCGGTCCTTGGGTTGGTTGGGCTTGGACAGAGAGTGCCAATTCTTAGCCGTTGGGCTGGGCAATTTGGATGGTAGGGCTATATACTCTTCCATCAAATGTTTCATTTAATGAAAGACTGAGGGACAATGTTGGGGCCCAAATATTTGAAGACCTAAGACTCGATTTGGGCTTGGTTGCGAATGGACCTTGACCCAAACTATGAATGGGTTGGGGTAAGGCCGAGGGGTCTATATGAGGAGAACACTCCTAAATTATATGAAAACTTTGCTTATGGAAAGAAGAATCCTGCAATGATTAAACTTCCTATATTTTGGGAGATTTGACGTTATCCTATTATGCAAGGGATATACAGGGGAACCCTAACCCTAAAGGGATATGGACTCTAGCATGGATGTGATATATCTATATATATTGCTTAAACCCTGAAAGGTACACAACACTTTATTATTCCAGCAATAGAGTAATTTATCCCTCCATTGTTAAACCTTGTCAGCCTGTACTTACTCTCACACTGGAGCTATCCCCCGGCGGCCCAAGCCGTCAAGCTTTGATATTTACCCGTTTTGTGCAGGATTGGACGCACTTGGTGATTGAAGCGCGTGGACGAATCTTAGCGTTAACAATATATATATACATACACATGACACAGACACTACTTGTTGTCTTTCTTTATATATATATATATATATATATATATATATATATATATATATATAGCATAGCTCCACACAAATCCTAGTGCTGAAAAATGAATTTTTTGTGTGGAACAGTACAATTGGAAGAAAAGAAGCCACAGCTGTAGATATATAAAATGCATGCTCCTCTTTTATATATACTAGTAAAAAGCTAGGCAAGGTCCTCCATATATATATATATATATATATTCCATGCAAATTAAATAAATGCATATTGCAATCATTTTAATTTGTCTTGGTATATATATATATATCAAATTAGAAAAAGTTGTTGAGCAAATAATGACAAACTTAATCAACAGGAAAGGCAACGGAGGGTGAAGAGCATGATCCAAGTAGCGTGATTAACGTGATAGACAGACAGGCAGACAAACACAGTTGAACTCTAATAAATGGAATAGATAGATAGAAGTTCAGTTACAAATATTGATGCATGCATGATTACGTACAACTACTCAATCGATCCATATATATGTATGTATATAACTGCAAGAAGTTCATGAATCAAATATATTAATTAGCTACTCATGAGTCATGACATGCATGTAAAGCAACGTGTATCCTCCTCTGTTCCGGACATGGAACATATGAAATAAATTTTTGTTCAAGAATGAAATCTTATCGGAACTATACATATCAAGTCCCGGCCCCTTCAATATATACTCCACTTCTAGTATTTGGTTTATACGCACCTCCACCCAACCCATGCATGCTTCAAAATATCTCTTTGAATTGGACGATATATAGTACTCAACCACGGTATTAATAATATTAAGAATCTCAAATTATTTTAAATTTCAAATGATGTAATAAAAAATCTATGTCACATCATAAAAAATCTAAAACTCTTACCATTACATATTACTCTATGAGTATCGGCATAATTATGACATTTATATGAAAAAAGAGAATGTTGGCACTACATTCAATATTGGATGTTCATTACTTCAATATAGGTGTGCAAAAGTACCTAATATTAACACTTCCAATATAAATGCTTCAAATAATCGACTATAGCTCTCAGGCTCTATATTGAATGGACTTATAATATGGAATTAATGCTATTAGCGTCTTTTCGTTCCAAAATTAGAGATATAATTTGACTTTTGAATTAAACTTCAAAATTATAAGAATGACTCGTAAAAAATTTTGAAATCAAATAAACTATGTGATTGATAGTTTTTGTTGTATACCATACAATTATAATAATTGTATTAAGTAAAGTTAAATAAACTCTCATCAATTTAAAGTTTAATATATATGCCGTTATTCGATCTTAAAAATTAAATTGTATCTCTAATTTTAAAAGAGATGATCAAGTATATTTTAGGACCCGATCAATACTAAATTAATGGGCTAGCACCTAATGCTTGGTAAATTAATGCCGTCTTCATTCCCTTTGAGGCATATATTCAAATGTCTATTAACTAAAATTAAGTGGGTTCAAGTCAATTTTGGATTTGCAATTGTTTTCAAATTGATGACCTTAAAAAGTCAAAATAGTTATCTAATTATATTTTGAGTATTAAAATGGACATCTTTTTTGTAAATTTTCTACAAAACTACAAATTTCCTGCCCCGTACGTTAATATCTTAACTTTGAGGCCAATGAAAGATGGTTAAATCGTTAGAAAGTAATTAAAAACCAGAGTAAGAGTTTAGATACATGCATTTCAGTCAATCTCACATAGTTTTATGTGAACTTGTTTTTGTTTTTATTGCCCGACGTGATGACTGAATATAACTAAGAGAGAGATCAGCCGAGAATTAGAGTATAGAAAAATGCATTTCTGATCGTCACCCCTTTGGCCCATATTGAGTTTTAAACAAAACACCCCTCATACCCACACCCTCCACCAAGTTACTCTTAGAGTTCTTTACAGAACTATACAACATTTAGAAAGTAATTACACTATTAGTGTATCCACAAAATAATTATAAAAAAAGTGCAAAAAAATCAAACCATTCAATTTCACATTAAATAAGGAAACCTAAAATCAAGGAGAACTAATAATTCAAATTCAAATCTTTTGGATCTAACAACAATTTCAAATCCATAATTCAAAATTCAAATCAAAATGAGGAAATTAAAAACAAAAAATTATGAAGGAGTTACTGTTCATCATCCTCCACCCCTGTCTCCCGCCGCCGCCGCCGCCGCCACCGTTATATCGCCGGAGTTGCTATTCTGATTTATTTTTTTTACGATTTGGTTACCCACAAAAATTAAAATGGTTACCTTTATACGAAGTTTGGCTACCAACTGCATCACCTTCAAAATAAAATTGGTAATCAAATAAAACTGAATTGGTTACCTTATCAGAAGGTTTGGTAACCAACTGCATGAAGTTTGATTACCAACTGCATCACATTCAAAATAAATTGATAACCTAATAAAACTGAATTGGTTACTTTCATACCAAGATAACCAAATCTTCATAACAAGGTAACCGAATCTTCATATTAAGGAAACCTTCATATTAAGATTCGGTTACCTTGGTATGAAGGTTTGGTTACCTTGGTATATGAAGGTTTGGATACTTTGGTATGAATGTTTGGTTACCTTTATATAAATGTTTGGTTACCGAATATTCATATTAAGGAAACCTTCATATTAAAGGGATAAGAATGCACTTTTTTGTAATTAAATATTGCATATGCACTAATTTTGTAAATATTTTATTTATGCACTTTTTTGTAATATTTTATTAAAATGTACTATAATATGTAATTTATCCTTACTCTTATCATTGCATTTTTAGCCTTTAGTAATACCAACTGTTATGACCTTAATTACGTGAATGTGTATATATATATATATATATATATATATATATATATATATATATATATATGATAAGGCTCTAGAATGAAAAGTTCGGTTACGAACATATGTACAGCCCAGTGTTGAAGGTTGTTGATTGGATGAGAATATTTAACACTAATTACGAATATATGATGGTACATAATTGGACCAATCAACAACCTTCAACACTGGCCCCTACATATGTTCGTAAACGAACTGTTCGTTCCAGAGTCTTATCCTATAGGCATGTTTATGTCATCCAGATTCCACTTTCACATACAAGGTAAATTTTGTAAATGTTGGGGGCATGATTTTGTGAGTTTGGAAATTTGATGAAACTCGTGTCACGTGACGAAGTATTATAGTAGGAGATTTGACATTCTAAAGAGTCTACATGAGTTCCAGTTGACTCATGACTCCTTAATTTATTCTATTTGATTTTCTTTTACTGAGATTAAGCTATAAATACATTGTCATAACTCATATTTCACGTAATGATATTCTGTTTATTTTTTCCCATTAAAGCAATCACGTGCTTTCATTGTTGACGTTTCCTGAGCTATTCCTGACAGTCTCGGTCGTCAAATTTCTCAATGTGTTTGTTTATTTTCTGTGAAAGTTTAAGATCTCTATTTGGTGATTCGACGAGCGAATAAATTTTAACGTCAACTGTCTACATTCGGTGTACGTGTTGTGGATAACCTTTCAATCTTTAGAACAGCACAACACTTTCAGCTTATGGCCTCAATATAAATGGATGAATCCACATTATTTGCCTAGTGCTGAATTTTTTTGACCAAGTATAGAAAAGTTTTATACATCAACAAGCTTTTACTATTCTTTTAACACTTTTACTTGTGAGGTTAAACAATAATTAGATCGATGTTACAGTCTTACAGACGAACTTTTGTCTACTCAGCAGCCGAGAGAATAGTCCCTTATGTAGACTTAACTAATGACTCAAAGAATAGCAACTTCGAAATTAGATTACATGTGTCATTTTGTCTAAAAATTGTTTAAACACAAATTATAAAAAAAAAATTGTAATATATTTTAATTATAAAGTTTACATATTTTTTACCTTAATAATTATTTTTCTTATATATCTATGGTCTAACCAAATAAGATCATGTATATATATTTTCAAACAATGTTTTTGTTTTTATTCAAATATTGGCTGATATATCTAATTTAGAACACAAAAAATTATTAATTTAATTACTTTTAAAGTGTCATTACTTGATCCTTTTCCTTATAACTTATTGTTCTTTATAAATTCACACATTTATAATTAACAGTATGATCAAAATATATATATTATGTTCTCATATAGTCAAGTTAATGATAAAATGTATTATCAAAATATTAGTACAAAATATATATAGTAACACAACTCTACATATATATGTCTATACTCCCTTTAATGAAGTGTACTACAACCATTGCCAAGGTATCATTATTATGTATGATTGTTTAACAAAATTGGCTCATTGGATTTTAATTTATAATTTTTTGAAACAATCTAAATGATTTAAATATATTGAACTGTATTGTGTTACAATGGTAAAAAGATTACAATAGTAGAAACCCAAAATGAAAATCTTTACTCGTAGCAATAGTTAGTGAACATAAAAAATATATGAATAGTTAAATTCTATTAAAAAGTAACATAATATGTAGATCTATACGAACAATGAAAATGAAAACCAAGCAACCTAGAGTTTGTTCGACAGTGACTTGTCAAATCAACTTATAAGTCATTTATCACTATTCCCCTGGTAATGACTTATTTTTCTACTTATAAGTTTTTTTTTAAGTCAAAAAAAAAGAAGCAAAAACTTGTAACTTATTTTAAAATAACTTGTACATTTTAAAATAAGTTAGTTTGACCAAATGTAATGTGCATTTTGCTCCTCTCCTATTTTACCCCTCTTTTTATTAATATCATTTTTAGTAATCTTTACATTTGATTTTAACTTATAAGTCATTATGAGCCGAACACCTTCACAACTTGTTTTAACTTAATTTTTGACTTATAAGTCAATTTGATGCCGAACGCTTTTACTTATAAGTCACAACTTAAAATAACTTATATTTTAACTTTAAGTCATTTTAAAGTAAGTCATTGCGCTTCCCCACAAATTTGTATAGATTTTATCGCCAGATGAATAGAATGAAAAATAATTATCCCAACTAAGAGAGAACAAGTTTCACAAGAGAAAATAATAAATTTTTCAGACAGAAAAAAGCAATCATAGAAAAAATAACATCCCAAACAAAAGGTAAAAGCAAACTTCCATATAAAAAGAAAAGAAAATATCTCTCTAAAAAGAAGGGAGCCCTCTCCCCCAAATAAAAAATGGAGGCCAAGTTTTTTTTGTATTAGAGAGATGGAAGAGAAAGAGGGAGACTTGTTTATTGAAAAATTATCAATCGTAGAGATTATTAACTGTTGGGCCCCAAATATTTGGTCCTAAGACTTGGTTTGGCCCGGGATGGTATTGGGTGAGCTTGGGTCCGGATAAGGGAATGTTTGGAGAGATGCCTAATTCCACGTGAATTTTAATTATGAAAAGAGGGATTGGAGTTTGATTCAACTTCTTTATTTATAGGAGATTTGGTGCAATCTTATTATGGGAGGATATATGGGGGAATCTTAGTCCAATTTGGAGATAGATTCTCGGGAACACTATAAATACATGATTTTACCCTGATTTTAAGGTACACATTATTATTACTTTCCAACACTAGAGCATTACGCCTCCATTATTAACCTTAATCAGCCTGTACTCATTCTCACATCGGAATTATCCACCGGCTGCCCAAGTCGTCAAGCTTTTGGTGTTTACCCGTTTTTGTGCAGGATTGGACGCGCTTTGGTGATTGGAGCGCGTGGACGGATCTTGGCGTTAACATTGGCGCTAGAAGGAGGGCTTTCTAGTGTTGTTGGATATTCAATCACAACCATCAAATCATCGTGACTGAAGTCATGGTGAACAGCAGAACTGTTTCAGGCTTAGGACAGCCGATGGCAGAAGCTTCTTTCCAGAAAAAGGGGTCCGTGAAGGATAGATTAGGGTCGTCGAGGAGCATCCATGAGCGACTCGGCCCCCAGAGCACCTCGATGGGATCCAAAGTAGGTGATCGGGAAGACGTCCGGAGGAAGTTGTTCTCTACAGCCAGGAAATAAATTAAAGATCGGAGAAGGGTAGGAGGCACACCGCCTCGAACCCTACCCCGGGAGGATCAGAAAAAGAAGAAGTCTGTTCTGGCCAAAAAAGCACAGGAGACGGAGGAGGCGTTGAAGGTGCTATTGCAACAAAAAGAAGAGATTGCTAGACATATGGTGCATATGGTCGAACAGGAGAACCAAACATCCAGCCATAGTTAGACCAGAAGGCGAGGAAGGTCTCCAGAGAGGCAGCCAGGGCGAGACATGCAGAGTATACAAGGCGAACCGAGAGTAGGCTTTAGAGCCGCTCTCGTGATAGAAACAGATCTAGAGGTCGCAGATCCAGCGAACGATCTAGGGTACACTGCCCTAGAAGTCCCCAGTACAGCGAAAGCAGGCGCTGAAGCTATTCGAGGGCGGATAGCTCGGAAGGTATCGATCGAAGAGACCAAGGGAAGAAAACCCCTCCCAAGGGAGAGGCACATCCGAAGAAAGAGCCAGTAGAGTTAAAACCAAAGAACGATCGTCCAGAAAGCCCTCGACATAGCAGAAACAGATACTGAAGCCTTTTTATGGTCGGTAGTACAGAGGGTAGGGATCAGAGGAACTGAAGGGAAAAGGACTCTCCGAGGAAACATGCGCCTCCGGCATTCCAGAAAATAGAGTTATTGACCAGGAAGTTGGAGGAGATTCAGAAAGAGTTGGCCAAAGTCAAACAAGTAAAGCTGAGCTCTGGCAAAAAAAGCTTCGCCATTCTCTGTTGAGATCATTCGGGAGAAGGCAGCTCCCAGCAAAAAACTACCCTATATGGAGAGCTATGATGTGTCAGGTGATCCATACGAGCATAGTCAGACGTACGATAGGTTAATGGATTATTATGACTACACGAACGCAGCCAAGTGCTATACCTTCATGACAACTCTGAGGAAAGATGATAAGTAGTGGATGATGACTTTGGCCACGAACTCAGTCTCGTCATGGGAGGAGCTATGCGACAAATTTCATACCCGATTTGGGAGCAACAAAAGAAGAGAGAAACCGACTGGATCACTGTCACAGGTCAGACAACACTCCAATGAGCACTGGGCCAGTACGTGAAGAGATTTGAGGGAAGCGGTTGGCCAAGTGACAGATCTCAACGACCTCCAGGCAATAAGACTCTTCCAAAATGGATTGGACTTGGTAAGGTTAGAAAAATTGGTGAAAAAATTGATGTTCAACCACCCGAAGAGTTTGGCCGAGGCGTTTGAGAAAACGAAAGGCTTTATAGTGGTGGAGGAGGTCATGGACAGCTTGAAGCGTGGAACTACGAAAAAGCTGAAAGACAAAGACAAAAGCAAAGTAGATGTGAACCCGAAGAGGTATGGAAACGAGAGGTCAGACGGCTATCAAAAGAGGTATAACAGCAACACCGGGGGTTCGGGAAGAGGTTGCCCACTTGTCCCGAACCAGAAGGTGAACAGAGTGTATACTAAGCTCAATACCGATCGAGCCACCATCCTAAAATAGATGAAAGGGCAGCCCTGCTTCGAGCCACCCAGGGACAACATAAAGCCCGGTACGGGGAACCCTGGCAGGTACTGCAACTACCATCAGGCAGCGGAGCATGCTACGGAGGCCTGTTAGAGCCTAATAGAGCTGATAGAGAAGAATGTGCAGAATGGGGCGTTGGTTCAGTATGTGGCTGGACGGGTAGCTCCGGGGACACAACAAGGAAATAATAACCCCATCCAGACCAACCAGCTACAGCAGCAAAATCAGACTCAAGTCGTACTTCAGATGGTGGATGTTATCACTGGCGGAACTATGGGGAAGGTCGCAGGGAAAAAGCGACGTGGATACTTAGATACAGTGATGTCGGTTACCGAATGTTGGTCGCTTTCACGATCAATAAACACGCGCAAGTATACGCGGTCTAACAAGTAATATAGAAAGGAAGTAGAGTGTCGAACCACGAGGACAAAGTACTAGTATGTTATTCAAGCACTAAACATATCAATACAATTTTATCTAAACGAATAAAAGGTGATGGTGTGTTAAACTATTGTGAATTAAAATAATAAGTGAGAGAGAAAGTAGATTCAAATAGGGCAAGCTAGGATTACAACTCCCCTAATGTGTCGCCTAATCTCCTAACTCTCCAAATTATCAAACGAAACATAAGAATGGTTAACCGAGAACTATTATTATACATAAGCCTCTTCCGATGGTCAAATGCATTCCCTTAGCTAAATAAATCACAATATTCCTATGGTGAAAATAATTTAAGCTTAGTTCTCATTGATTACACAAGGCAAATAAAAATATTCTTATTCTATTATGCAAGAAATGCTCACATTCCCAAAGGCATGGACATTACAAGTGTTGTTGCATTTAGGACTAGGCATTAATATCCATTTTTCAATGTTAAATAATAGCCATATTAATTCCTTAATCAAGCAATCAATCAATAAACATGAAATGCAACAACCCATTCACACATGAATCATTATAATAAATGTGAGAGAAATTAGATTAAACTAAACATTAGGTTACATTGCAATCCTAGAAATGTAATTAGTTCATAACTATAGAACTAATTAACATCATCATAGTGTTCAACATTGCTCAAAATTACACAAATGAATACAAGATTTGGATAAAGAAAACTCCTCTCTTAAAGTTTTCTGGCTCCAACTCTTCCCTTCGCATTGTAGAGTCCGAGCTGTAGAGGACGCAATGATCTTTGACGGATTTAAGCTCCATTTTTTCTCTTTTTAAGGCTAAGCTACTATGTTTTATGCTAAAAACTGATGTAGGAAGAAAAAGGGAGGCTGCTACTTAATAATCTCATGTAATGGTTCAGCGGCTAGGTTATTAAAGAGGCTTATCTGCCAAAAGACCGGAGGTGGCGCTGCGGCGCCACCATTAAGCCTTGTGCTGTTGTTGTGGCGCTGGTTAAGGGCTTCTGGCCAACGCGTAGCGCTGCGACGCCAACTTAGTAACGACACTGGGGCACTGCGACGTTGTGTATGCAGGGTCTTAAGAAATGATCTAGCACTGCAGTACCACAATAGTACTTGGCTTAGGCGCTGCGATGCCGGTTCTAGAAAAATAATCGAACTGCCCTAGAAAGATTGGAATTGACTTAATAACTCCTGCAAAACACTTTTAAGCCAAAAAAAGACAATAACAATATATAAAAACATTATAAAAGTAGGTAAACAAGTAATTCCACAAAGCTAAGATAGCTCGATTCACGGGTATATATCCCACTTATCACCGAACAGCCCGCGAGACGTGAGAGATTGTACCCGGGTTCGATTATCTCGTTCACTAATGAAGACTGTTGGGAATTGCATATTCAAATTTGATATTGAAAGTAAATATAAATGCTTAAGTGTAAAGTCTTTCAATGATCATATGTACAAGGACTTAGATGATAGATTAAAATTGTTAGGTTGATCTGAGCTTTAATGTTTATCATTCTGTAAATGAATGTATAGAAGAGAGATCAAAACTGTTAGGTTGATCTATTTTGAGATGTAATTGTTAGGCTTGACAGAATCGTAGTCTGTCAAAAGCCAGTCTGGAGAAGCCAAGGCAGAATCGTGGAGCTTAAATGAAGATTTCCATAATCGTAGTCTGTCCTTGGAAGATACACTGAGAATCGTGGAGAAGATCCGAGTGCCCACTAAGCTAAGTCAAGAATCGCAGTATGCTCTAGGAAGCTTGAAGTCTGCTAGACAAGCAAGAAGAAATTGTAGTCTGCCAAAGAGCTTAAGAGAAATTGTAGTGTTCTCTACGATCAAGACTGAGTCCAGCCTGTGCAAGCCAACACACAACGATCATGGTACAATGACCATGATCGTGGTGTTCCTCCTGTCAGCATCAAAGTTCGTAGTTCTGATAAAAGAGGAAGAGCAACAAATGAAGAAAGGCTTATAGCCATTGACAAATTGATGGTCCTAATGATTCTACATTCATCCTTCATACAAATCGAAAAAGGGTATTGAAGAAGCTAAGAAAAGGACTAAACCGCCCGCTGAAAACATCTTTTCAGGTGTTAGGTGAGATTGCAGTCTGCTGTGTCAGTGGGCCAGTCGACTGTGCCGCAGGAAAGCAGGATGCCAATATCAACTGCACAGAACTGTCTAATGCATTTAATGCTACAACGGACGCCTTTAACTGAAAAAATTCAAAGGCTCCTTATTAAGCAAATGAGACAATGATTCAGGATGAGCAAGTAAGCAAACAAGAAAGAACAAAAGGCTAAGAACGCTCAAGAGCACTCAACGAATATACACTACGATCCTGAAAGAAGGAAAGCTTACTTCGCTACTCAGTTCTTCAGAACTGATGCTCAATTGCAACTGAGTAGCACACCCCAGAATACAACTCTCAATCAAAAGAGAAGAGCCAAGTCAGAAGGACTTGAAGAGTTCTAAGTGAACTATGAGAAGTTCCAAGGTTGCTAGCCTTGAAGAGTTCTAAGTGAACTAGAGAAGTTCCAAGACTGCTGGCCTTGAAGGAATCTAAGTGATTCAAGTTGTAAGAGACATCCTTAGTGGATTTCCTACTCGTGGAGTAGAAGAGTGGACTAGGAGCCTTGTGTACTCTGAACCACTTAAAACCTCTGTGTCTCATTGTCTCTCATTAACTGCTATAACTGCTATATCTGTTATAACTGCTTATCAAACTATAATTGCATTATCTTTAAGAGGAACAAATATATATTCCGCTGCTGTCAGTATATTCAATACTGATAAGTATTTTAAAATAAAGAAAATTTTAAATATCTATTCAACCCCCTTTCTAGATAACTATTGTGCCTTTGGGAACTAACAAAGACTTTCCCACGGAGCCGATCGAACCATATGAGGGAGCATTGGTGATTACGGCACAGGTGGGTTCGGTGGATATGAAGAGAATGATGATAGGCAACGGGTCTTTGGTGGATATCTTGTATGCACAAGCCTACCAGAGGATGAACCTGGATCGAGCTGCCAGTAGTCTTCGGAACAACTGTCCAGCAGGTGGAAATTATATGCACATTTTTCGTTGTACATGTGGATTCGACGTATAATGCGATTTTAGGAAGGCCTACTCTTACAGCCCTCCAAGCGGTAACATCGATCCCTCACTTTAAGATCAAATTCCTTACGCCACATGGAGTTGGGGAAGTAGCTGGGGACCTTTATTTGGCAAGGAGATGCTATCGAAACTCGTTAATCACTTCAGGAGTAAGGGTCAGCAAGCAAAAGTAGACCATGACAATAAAAATCGAACCGTTCATGAAAAGCAGCATCGAACCCTTAGTCATACAGGCAAGGGAGACCGAAGAGGTAGAGCTGATACCGGGAAAAAAGGATAAGACCGTGCGGATTAGATTGGGATTACCGGAGCCTTTCTAAACAAACTTGGTAGAATTTCTTCAGGGTTATGCAGATATCTTCGCATGGGTCCCCAGTGATATATCCGGGGTAGATTTGAAGGTTGCTGAGCACAGGCTGCATGTAGACCCGACGAAGAAGCCGGTTCGGTAAAAAAGAATGATCTTTGCTCTAGAAAGACAAAAAGATAAACATGGGTCCACAGTGACATGTCCGGGGTAGATTTGAGGTTGCTGAGCACAGGCTGCATGTAGACCCGAAGAAGAATCCGGTTCGATAAAAAAGAAGGATCTTTGCTCTAGAAAGACAAAAGATAATTGATGAAGAGATCGCGAAGCTTCTAGCGGCGGATTTTATATTTGAGATTGACTACCCGGAGTGGATGGTGAACGTGGTATTGGTTCAGAAGTAGAACAAAAAGTGGCGAATGTGCATAGATTACAGCGATCTGAACAAAGCATGCCCGAAAGACTTCTACCCTCTACCACACATCGATCAGCTCATCGATGCAAATTCGAGATATGCCCTGCTAAGTTTTGTGGATGCTTTCTCGGGGTACCATCAAATCTCGATGTGTAAGGAAGATATCCTGAAGACAGCCTTCATCACGTATCGATCAGTGTATGCTTATAAGAAGATGACTTTTGGCTTACTGAATGCGAAGGCCACATATCAGAGGATGATGAACTATATGTTCGACAGACAGTTGGGGAAAAGCATGGAAGTCTATATGGATGACATGATCATGAAAAGTATGTTAACTCAAGGGCATTTAGACGACTTAGAGGATTGTTTCCAGACTGTTCGGCACTACAGCTTGAGGCTAAATCCGACCAAGTGCACCTTCGGACTGGGGGCAGGAAAATTCTTGGGATATCTGATCAGTCAAAGGGGAATAGAGGCAAACCCGGAGAAGATAAAAGCTATTCTGGACATGAAGTCTCCGCAATCGTATAAAGATGTTCAGCGTTTGACAGGTCGGATAGCGGCTTTAAGGAGATTCATGTCTAAATCAGCAAAAAAATGTCTGCCGTTTTTTGATACGTTGAAAGGGCCGAAGAATGCGAAGAGTTTCCAGTGGACTTCGGAATGCGAAGATGTTTTTCAGGGGATAAAAAGGTATTTGTCTTTGGCGCCTTTGTTGGTAAAGTCAGCTCCTACTGAGCCGTTGTACTTGTATTTGGTGACAAGCTCGTTGGCGGTAGGAGCAGTTCTGGTGCGGGAGATTGGGGTAAGCAGCACCCGATTTACTACGTGAACCATATCTTAAGGGATGCAGAAACAAGGTACCCAAACCTGAAAAAAAATTGCTTATGCTTTGGTGATAGCTAGTTGTAAGACCCCAACTTTTATGAATAAATTGAATTTCCTCTATATATATTATTTTTTTAAAATAGTAAGGGGTTGATTTGATGAATGTGGTAACTTATGGGGTGATTTGTGCAAGTGTTACAAAGTAAGCAAGTGGCCATAAAATATTCATTGTGTCGGAGAATATATGTTTGGTCGGAGAATATTCTTTTTGTCGAAAAATATTCGTACGACGGCGCAATCATTGGTGGGCCCCATAACGGAAAATTATCGGATGAAGAAAACGACAAGGATAAATTTTTTTAAAAATAACGGCGTGGTTGTTACCGTTAAAACTGTTGAAATACCCGGTGGTTAAAATACAGTAATACGCGGTATTAAACAGTAGCACACGGTATTGCACAGTAATTTTAATTATCGATTCTTACGTAAGAAGTCACTACTCAATAATTGTTACAGTAATTACTGTTCAATATTTTATATTATTGATTCAATAATTGCTACATTGATAATTGCATAATATTTTATTGATTCAATAATTGTCATTGCACAGTAATTCAAATTATCAAATCAATAATTTGAATAATATTATTAGATAGCATTATTGGCAATGACTAAGGAAGTTCTGTGTAGGAGAGGTTATTTAATTGCGCGCCAGTAAGAAAAAATCTTTATCAAAAAGCCCCCTCTTTTCTGGGAACGACCTGGTTGTCAATATTGTGGTTCTGTAATATTATTTGTGAATAATTAATTATTGATTTATATGATAAGAAAATATTTATTCAATGTGGATATAAATGGAGGAATTTTTAGTATAAGATATTTGTTGTAAATTTGGCTTATTATTTGGACCCCCACTTACCCATTTTTCAAAACTGTCGGTAGAAGTTATATCAGTTTTGTTTTATATATATATATATTTGACTTTGGAAATTGGGGGGGGGGGGAACGTATGGGGAAGGGAGTATTATTATTATTATTATATATATATATATATATATATATATATATATTATAATTACCTACCTTATACGGTAGATAATATATATATATATATATATATTATATTTAAAGTTTTTATTTTATTAGAATATTTTATTGCACAGTAATGAATAGTAAAAATCAAAAAAATCAGTTTTCTTCGTCGGTGCGCGCCCGTGAACTTCGTCCGAATTTTTCTTGTGCAATCCGTGATTTTTCCTAAATAGTATCCTTTCATTCTCCTATAAATAGGATGCTTAGTTTAGAAAAGAAAATCACACCAGAATCAGAGAACTCTTCTTCTATAATATTGAGCGTATTTTTTTAGAGTTTAAGGAAGCTTTGAGTGTAGAAAACAGTGCAAGTTTTTATCCACATAATATCCGATATACCAGTCAAAAATACTCTCCTGTTAAGGTAAGGGATGTTATTTTCTTTCGTAAATTATGTTATTCTTTTCAATATCATTATACCAAAATATTGGCATGAATTTTATTATGAAATTCTTACTTTTTCCGTCGGAGTTACTATTCACGTATACGGCACTATTCACGTATACGGCACTATTCACGGAAAAATTAAATTTTCTTCTATTTGTCCAAGACGACTATTATGGGTCCTATCTTTGATTAGATCCAAGTTTTGATCTTTATTCTTGAATTTTGCTCCACAAAGTATCATTATGGAGTATTCTTAAACTTGGATAAACTAAATTACGAATCCTTAATATTTGTCCTTTATCTCACTGGATTTGTTATTTATTTTGTTTTTCATCATTCTCAGTTCTAAATGGTGATATAACTGAATATCTTTGGCCTATAGAGCAAAGATGAATGATTATCTGATGAATATCTTTAGTCCATAGTGCAAAGATGGACAGGTGTTGAGATGAACATGACCAACTGGTGATACAAATGAATATCTTTGGCCCGTAGTGCAAAGATGAATATTTGATTCAAGATGTATATTGATTGATGTTACAGGGATAAAATATTGATGATGGACTTTTAAATCATAGAAGATAGTAGACTTCATTCTCTACTTAACTTTTCTAATGAATTATTATTTCCGCTGCGAATATTGATCTAAAACTTGTTATCCATAATATTTTATCTGATTTGTTGAAGGCTAACGATAAATTATTTTCCATTATCTTAGTCAGAATATTCTTTACTGGGCTAGTTGAGCTCACCCTTTTCATCTATTGTCCTCTTCAGGGAATGAGAATGTTGCGGGAACTAGTTAGGGGACAGTGTGATGGTCAAAATTAGATCTGTAGAAGTCCTCACTATTCAGTAAAATAGTGGAATAATAATTGTAATGAATAAGGGATGGATTTGAATGTTTATATTTCGTATTATATACGTTTTGTATTAAAACTCATAGTTGTATGGTCGTATTTCTCACGACCTTTTGTTGTAAAAGATTTGTATTTGAAATTCTGTACCATGTATTTGGCGACTCAGAATGGGTTGGTATTGAACCTATTTTGGGGGCGTCACACTAGTTGTAAGCTTCGGCAATATTTCCAAGGTCGGTTGATAGTGATGTACACGGATCAGCCTTTGAAAAAGGTTTTGGCAGACCAGAGGTTTTGGGAAGGCTTGCAGCATGGACTATGGAATTATCACAGTTCATATTGGAGTATCACTCTCGGACAGCTATTAAAGGGCATACGTTGGCCGACTTTGTGGTGGAATGCTTATTTTCTGAAGCAAACGACAGCTTGAATCAGGCCGAGGTGACCGAGCGATCGGTTGTAGTAGTTCAGTCAGAGTTCTTGAACATTGTATACAGATGGGTCGACCACTTCAGATGTCAGTGGTGATGGTATCATTCTAACCAGTCCAGAGGGGTTCAAAGTGCAACAGGCGATCAGGTTTAGGTTCAAATCAACGAACAATGAGGCTGAGTATGAAGCAGTTTTGGAAGGGTTGCGGTTAGCGAAAAGCCTTGAGGTACAGAGGTTGGTCATCTTCAGTGACTCCCAACTGGTCGTCAAACAGATTTCAGGAGAATATGAAGCTCGGGGAACACGAATGATAAAATATTTGGCAGAGGTAAAGGATCGACTGCAGTGTTTTGATTCTTACAACTTTTAAGGAATAGATCGATCGGATAATACAATAGCCGACACATTGGCGAGGTTGGCCACGACCGAATCAAGTACCTTCAGTGGATCAATTTACTTGGAAGTTTTAAATCAGCCAAGTGTTCAACACACCGAGGTGATGTGTATCAAACGGTCTAATTGTTGGATGACCCCTTATTTGGATTATTAGGCTGATGGAATTCTACCCTCTGATCAGTTATTAACAAAGAAAGTTAAGCACAGAAGTTCGAACTTTGTACTTATAGATGGAGATTTATATCAAAGGGCTTACTCGTCCCCGTTACTAAAGTGTTTGGTTCCATCCAAAGCGAAATACGCTCTTCAAGAAGTTCACGAAGGGATTTATGGGGATCACATGGCGGCAAAGTCTTTAGCGTATAAGGAGTTTCGGCAGGGATACTATTGGTCGACGATCTTCAAAGAAGCAACTGAATATGTGAAGAAGTGCCCGAAATGTCAGTTGAATAGTCCCATCACTCATCAGCCACCGGAGGAATTGTACTCAGTTTTATCCCCAATTCCTTTTGCCATTTGGGGGGTGGATATACTGGGTCCATTGCCAAAAGTCAAGGGGGAAGTTAGCTTTGTTATAGTTGTTATTGACTACATGACCAAGTGAGTAGAGGCCAAACCCTTTCGGCTAATTACGGAGCAGGAGTGTTTGAAGTTTTTAAAAGAATACGTCGTGTTCCGGTTTGGCATTCTTATGGCGATGGTTTCAGATAACGGTCGGCAGTTCGTGGGTTCCAAGTTTGAGGCGTTTTTGAAAGATTTGGGTATACAACATCGAAAGACTTCGGTGGCTCATCCTCAGTCAAATGGTCAGGTAGAAGTAACCAACAGGACCCTGTTGAATAGGATAAATAGAAGCCTCTATGCCTCAGAATCTGAGAAAGTTGATGCCGAATTGGGAGGGTCCATATGAGATTGTTGAAGTACCAAAGCCACCTCCTATCGGTAGGGGTGCTCATCGGTAAAAAATCGAACCGGTACCGAACCGAAAAACCCAAAAAACCAAGAACCGGTACCGGTACCGAATAACCGATTTCGGTACCGGTTCAGTACAAAGTTGGTATTGATTTTTTCGGTTCGATTTTCGGTTATACCGCAATAATTAAATAATTTTTTTTATATATATTAACAAATTTTTTAAAAACTAAGAAATGAGGCTAGTAAATTACATTCTTACAAATAGTAATTACAATTGTTAGTGTAAGAGTATTTAACCATCATAGTTGTAGTAAATAGTAATTGTAGTTTGAAATTTTTGGTTAATTCTTTTGATGATTGTTAATATTTGTAAAATTTAAAAATATAACAGAGTGAATAACTTTTAATTAAATCTATTGCACTTGTATAAACCATATAAATTTAAATTGTCATTAGGCCATTGAAATCATTCAATAAGGTCCGTCACCTTTTCTGTTTTTATTTTTAAATGTAATAAATTCTTAACAGTACCCAAAACAACAAGGCCTAGTTATTCCTTCAGAGATGAAGCCAATTAAGCCTTTTATATGCATGTTAAATACCACCATGAGCACTTGAATTAAGGAAATTGGATGTAGACTAATAATTTCCATTTACTAGCAGCCCACTAAATTTAGTTACTGACTAACAATAATTTTTAACCCAATCAGCGATTTGGTACCTGAGGAGAGGGACGTGTTGGTGGAGCACATGGCTGGCTGGCTGGGCTGTCAGCAATTTCATGCAAGCCTTTTAACTGCCTCAACATGCAGTTTCATGCAATCTAGTTATTAGATTTGAGATGCTTCGGTTTTTTTCGATTTTTCAGTATTTACCGAATTCAAAATTTTTATTACCGCTACCGGTACCGAAAAGTATAAAAAAATGAAATACCAGTACTGAAAAAAATTCAGTACAACCGGTACCGGTTTCAACCGGTTCGGTAAAAAATCGAAAAAAATAAATTTTTTGAGCACCCCTACCTATCGGCTTTGAGCAATGGATGAAACAGAAATCAAAAACACGTGGCATGCGGTTAGATTGAGGAAATTTTTTCAGTAGGGTAGAAGTCAGAGTCTCTGGTTTGTAATTTTTTGAAAGACTATCAATGAAAGAAGCATTTTTTCCTCAAACAGTGTAGTTCTATGTGATTTGTTATCTATTCGACTCCAGGGAGCGAACGAGATTTTTGGTGTTTGGTTGGATCTGTTCGGCTCCAGGGAGCGAACGAGATTTTTGGTATTCGGTTAGATCTGTTCGGCTCTTGGGAGCGAACGAGATCGCCTGGTGTTCGGTTGGATCTGTTCGGTATTTTTTATGTCGAGTAGAGAAGAGTTCACCGAGACTTCGGCAAGTTTAGCTTTGCCTTTACTTCGGCAGGCTTCATACCCCTCGGCGAACATCTGTGTTATCTCTTCAGCTAACTCAGCAGATTTACGGTATTCTTGGACGATCCGAAGCCGCAGTTCGTTGGTCAGAATCGGTCCCAATGCTTTGTACTCTGAGAATTACTTCTCTAGAGTAGTGCACACTTGGCGAGTCTTTTCTTCTTGCTTCTTCAAATCAGCATTCTGCCGAAGAAGTGCAAGGTTGTTCTGTTTTAGCTTTTCGTTCTCAGCTCGGTTGGCTTCGGCTTCCTCCAAGAAGGTTTTGCACCGTGTTTTCGTTCTGGAGACTTCTTATTTTAAAATGGAAACTTCGTTCTGGAGGGCGGTGATTTCGTTCTGGATGATGTCATGTGCCCGAGTGGTCTCGGCGTGCTCATTTTGTTCACGGATGAGAGCGGCCTGCAGAGTTTCTTTTTCTCATTTGAGTTGGTCTTCCTCGACTTCGTGATCTTTCCATCTTCTGATGACACGACCCCAGATAGCGTCAGCCTAAAAATGAGACAGGTAAGAAGAAGATAAAATATAGCAACGGGAGCAAGTGGTTAAGATAAACGAGGTTACCCTTCCCTGTTGCATGATACCGGAAAGTATGAGGTCGCTGTAGGAGATATCCTTGAACCTGTTGTCGTCGGCAGGAAAAATGAAGCTATCGAAGGCGTCGAGAGGGTAGTCGAGGTAGTCTCTGGTGAAGAAAGAGGTCGGGGTTGAGTCTTCTTCTGTTAATGGAGGAGAAGGTTGTCTTGATGAAGAGGGCTGCCTGTGAGTGGCTGTTGGGTCATAGGGGATGACTGGGTTGATGCCGATTGGACTAACCTGGAAGGTTCGGTGAATGGACTGCTGAGTGTTGGGTCAGCTTGGCCGAGTGATGAGTGGATTGATGAATTTGTATGTTGGGCCAGATTTTATTTACTCTTCCATTAAATGTTTCTTCTGGTACTAGGGGGTAATGTTAGGCCCCGAATATTTGGGCCTAAGACTTGATTTGGGCCGGGATAGTATTGGGTGAGCTTGGGTCCGGATAAGGGAATATTTGGAGAGATGCCTAATTCCACGTGGATTCTAATTATGGAAAGAGGGATTGGAGTTTGATTCAACTTCCTTATTGCTAGAAGATTTGGTGCAATCCTATTATGTGAGGATATATGAGGGGACCCCAGTCCAATTTGGAGATGGATTCTAGGGAGAAGGTGAGAACACTATAAATACATGGCTTTACCCTGATTTTAAGGTACACATTATTATTACTTTTCAACACTAGAGCATTTACGCCTCCATTGTTAACCTTAATCAGCCTGTACTCATTCTCGCACCGGAGCTATTCCCTAGCGGCCCAAGCCGTCAAGCTTTTGATGTGTACCCGTTTTTGTGCAGGATTGAACGCGCTTTGGTGATTGGAGCGCGTGGACGGATCTTGGTATTAACATTAACTATAAGAATATTATGTTAAAAAGAATATGTCAAGACTCCAATTTGAACCCCAAAGTTTACACTTAAAGGGTGATATTAAAACTCAGTAGGCTATTACACTATCTTGTCCAGACCCTTTTCTTGGACTCTGTCGTCACCTTGACTCCTTGAGTCTGATGATCTCTGGCTGTTGGTCTAGTATGTGTGATGGGCCTTTGAGAGCTAGGCACTGGCTTAGTTGTTCTTGTAACCCTGGACAATGGCTTGGGCGGATCAGATTGCCTTCCCTTGTTATCACCACGGAGGGGATTTACTGCTGCAATGTTCTCTGTATCGCTGTTTCTGGACAATCTTTTCCTTCTCGTGTCATCATTACTTCCTTTTGGCAAAGTAGACCCCAGGCTCATTTGGCGTTTCATTGAATTTGAACTCTTTAAGATGTAGTGCTCAGCGTCATTCATCAACTCATCTCTTGAAAAATGTTTGCTTTCGAGAGGGGTGGTGGATCGTATTGAATTGGTAGAATCAACCAATGTGCAGCAGGGTGGAAATTGTTGCTCCTGTTCCTGCTTCAATTTGAATTGTTTCTCCTGTTCCCGCAATTTCTCTTCAAGCTCATTTATCTGTCATTGAGGAAGACAACAGTCCAAAAAGGAAGATCATTCAAGGATAATCATTTTAATCAAACAGATGAACAATTTTATTTTTTTTATCTTGAAGAAAATTTTCAACTAAAACAACACTCGAGCTACTCTTGTGAAAAAAATTTAACTAGTTCAACTAAATGACCGAATTATATTTGAAGGCAAAGAAGTGTTTGAAAGCTGACCTTCTGACGAAGTACTATGGAGTCTTCTGTATTTTGTTCCCGCTCTTGCAGTTTCCTTTCAAGCTCCTCAACCTAAAACAGAAAAGAACCTAAGTTGCTGGTTCTGAAATTTCATTTTCAATCAATATCAACAAGTTGAATTTGGAACCTCCTGACAGACCAACCTTATGTTGAAGGGAAACAGAATAAGATATAGACTCTTCCACTTGTGCTTTCAGTTGGTTTTCAAGATCCCTGACCTGCTTTACAAAGATTAATGGCAGTTAATTCTCAGCTATCTTCTATCAGTGAAGAAATTATTAAATCAGACGGTCACAACTACACATTAGCCTATCATTATCCCAAGTAAAATGATGAAGAGTTTTGCCAAAAAGACCTCTTTGCAAGTTGTAGACTCCAATTGCTCTCGCTCTCTCAACTTGCTCTCTAGCTCTTGGACCTTTCATCAGCAATTATATAACATTGTCAGCAATTTAGTAATTTATAACATTGTATGAAAAAGAGAATTAAACTGAGTGCAACCTTTCGCTGAAGGTCTGAGCTAACTTCTTCTCTCCCCTTCAATCTTTCTGTAAGATGTGAAACTTGCTTTTCTGACTGACTTTGTAAAGCTATTTTCAATTCAAGCTGGCCTTCAAGTTCTTTAATCTTTTCCAGTTGGTTTCTATATAGCTGTTCCTTTCCTTTGGCCTTGTTTTCAAAGTTTTGCACGCTCTCTTCTAATTTCCTCAACGATTCATCTTTAGATCTGGATTCGTGCTTTGCTTTGTCAAGCTTCAAGGAAATTCACAAAAAAGAAAAGTCGTATGAATCATCAAGTCATTTATCAGAAACATTATAAAATAACAAAAGAACTTTGTAAAAGAAGGTCATAAGTCATAACTAAGTTACCCAAGACCTACCATCACTTTCATTTTCTGAAGCTCAGTTGCATCAATTTGCTTTCTTACAGGACCCAACTCAACGCCCCGAACCCGGGTTGCAAAATTAAGTGAACTCAGTGTCTCACTCGAATCATGATCTGAAGGACTAATTTGCACAAACATCAAAGTTTTGGAGTCACCACCTGCAACAATAAATAAACATCAAAATTAAGTGAACTCAGTGTCTCACTCGAATCATGATCTGAAGGACTAATTTGCACAAACATCAAAGTTTTGGAGTCGCCACCTGCAACAATAAATAAATTTTCTAACCACAAAGTTGACTGGAAGCAGTAGTTTTTTAACCTCAGTATTTAAAGGAAATTGCTGCTGTTTAATATCTGATAACAATCTTTATGACTTTATCTGATTCATCAACTTTAATTCGTCATACCAAACCAAAAGTGATGTCCAAAAAAAGCGAGGAAGGAATTAAAATTGTACCTAATGAATCCTGGAGCAAATGAGTCAGCTTGGAATTCCTGAATAATATATGAAAAAACGAAATTAGAATTTAAACAATACTACTGCAGTTTTAATCTCAAAAACAATCAAGATTAAAGAGACCTGTAAGGAATATGATTGCTCTTTGCTGCTAAAGCAGATATCACATCTCCAAGAGCTGAAAGAGATCTGTTAATGTTTTGAGCTTCCTTGAGCCTATCACCTTGCACGTCAGTCTTTGCAAGCCTCTCACTGCCAGCCAAATCAACAAGCCATAGCTTGCTCTTGGTGCACTCACCATTCATCAAGTTCTTGGATTTTACCATTATGCAAAGCATGCTGGATGATGGCAAGAAAAAACAAGAAGGAAAGAAAATATATAAAATATAGCAAATAATCTTGCTTGTCAATATGAAAATGAGGAAGCCATAGTGGTCATGCAACAAAAACAGAACAGAAGCGGAGGTGGTTACCAGTGAGAGCGGCTGCTATGCTCATTTATATTATTGGATCCAACTGCCCTGGCACTGCTTCCAGCCTGCAGAACATTCCAGACTTCCTTTACGTTCTCTACTTTGGCTTCCACAATACCAGGAATATGATGAAACCCTTCAGAAGCTTGCTTTATTTCCAACCTAGTGTTTCAGCCAAAATAAAAGGGTTAATAAGCTATGTGTGTCATACCAACTTCATCCCAACTGAGGTAAGCTTGCATATGAAAAATGACAGAGAAATTTTACTTCTTTGAGGATGGTGATGCAGCCAGCAGGTCCCTTATCTGCTCGTTGTAGACTTCAAGCACACTAACTGATATATTATAGTTAAAGGTTTCCCTCCTTTCCTTCGCTATTTTGAACAGTTCCTCGAGAGTCCTGTAATTGACTCCCCTGTTCTCCTCAGTACCCTCCATTGTAAATGTCTTGCCTGTTCCTGTTTGCCCATAGGCAAATATACAGACGTTGTAGCCATCTAACACAGATATCACCATAGGGGCAGCATCCGCAAACACATCAACTGTTCAGGGAGAAAAAAAATGGCTTAAAGAATATTTTCACAAATCAAAAGGTCAGGGAGAAAAAAAATGGCTTAAAGAATATTTTCACAAATCAAAAGGTGATTGTGCATCCACCAACACTTGACTCAATAGTAGTAGTATTTGAGGCACCTTGATCATCTTTTGGTGTGTAAACCCTATCAAATTTAAAGGTCTTTTTGGTAGAGCCAACACTCAGGATTCCAAGTTCTCCATCCTTGGCTGCATTGAAGTCTACAACTGTCAAGCAACCCACTGAGGTCTCTGCCTTGCTAAATGGGCGACATCGGCAAAACACCCTGATATTCCCTGATGGTTAAAACTACAATGAGTATGCAAGCGCAAGAGAAAAAGAAGCACATCTGTAGTTATATAAAATCAAAGGTAAATCTCGTACACACCTTTTGCCTCCTGAACTTCATTGTGGAGCTTCCTTCTCTTTGCTTGCTCTTCACTGTACTTTACCTTCAGTTCCTCACACTGTGCAACTGCAAAGTGATCCCATGTAAACGCCTACTTCGCATTTCATTTCAGATGCCAAGTACAGTTTTAAGCATGATCCAAACTTACCCAATCCTTGAACTGCAAATGCCATTTTATTCAACTCAGGAATTGAATCAGCACATTCGTGGGCTTCACGAGAGAGCTGAGATTGCTCCTGTTTCATCACCTGCATAAAAGTGTAATTGATATATTTGAATCCTACAAATAACTAATACCAATTACAAATTGGGAGCAATTCTACAAATCACTTTATTTATATAAATAACTAATTGCATTTACCCAAAGAAAATTATTACCTTTATCTTTTGGTCTAAATCATTGATTGTCACAACCCAGAACTTCTTGTCACGCTCATACCTGCTGGAAACATCCCTCAACTTTTCAGCTTGCTTCTCCACAGTTTGGTCTGAGTACAACCAGAAACTAGAATCAGAAAAGCTTAAAACAATAAAAGGAGCTAAAATGTAAGATAATAACCATAGCAAGGTTTCACAAATGTCCCAATTATGTGTTATGAAGAACTCAGCCAGATAATATTAACAGCCTCTTCCAAAACCAGCTTTCTTATAAAAATGTTGACAGAAATCACTGTAATGAATCTGGATGTGTAACTCAAAGTGGAATAGCAACCTTAATAAGGGACAGCGAAATATATTGAAGTCACGTTTAGCAGGTTCATCATAATAGGAAAAAGGCTATTACATGCAGTCAGTATAAATTCAATTCCATTTTCAGTCACTTCTTACCAAGAGAATATGTCTGGAACAACTTATTGTCAAGTTCCATCCTAACCTTCTCTAGCTGCTCATTCGCAGCAGTCAAAGACATCCATGCTTGATAACATTCATCTGCCTTAAGCTGGCACTGGGTACTAAGGTCTTGTATCTTCTTCTCATACTTTGCTGCTGACTTCATGCCCAACATTTTCAACTGCAAAATCCAAAAAAAAACAATGATTACATATGCATATTAATTTATTCCAAAGCCTCAAATTCAAAACACTTAATTCCAAACTACGCCATACGTGAGCTGAAGGGACTTCTATCGCAGTGGCACAGTTTGTGCATATAAGATGTTCATTTTTCATCTCAGGACCTGCATTCAAACCAAAAGGTAAATTACAATTAAAGGTTGCTTCAAATATATTCAACAACCATCGACAGTGAATTTGGTAAGAGAAAAATACCTAACATTTTTGGTGCTCTCCTTATGCATATCCCACTAACCACTGGGCTTCCATTGACTCCTTCAAACCTTATAACAACTATCCCATCATCCATAACAGAAACTCTCAAATCAACTAACTGCAATGGCTTATTGGCTCCAACAATGGAGAATATATCAAAGTCAGACAGTACCTGCATTTGTTTTATGGCAGGACGTTTAGGTCAATAATCCAAAATAGTTTACTTAAGGCAGAGTAATACAAGTTGGTTACATGATCTACTTGCCTTCTCATCCTGCATGAATACATTAAATACCCTCATTCCTTTAGGTCCATACGTGTTTATGATCTCCACAAAATGAAGATCAACAAAATATTCTCCAGGGTGAAGATTGCAAAACCGATAACAAAAGTTTCCTAATCGTGCTGACTGGTATATGAATGGATAATCACCGCCCTCAATTATACTCTCTTCAGTTTGAAATATATCTCCCCCTTCAAAAAAGTTATCAGTCAGAAGGCTTATATGTGCATCCGCTTCCACAGAAACTTCACCTCCAGCATTCATGAACATCACGACTTCCTCTGGTTCAAACCATTGTAATGATGTCATTAAGCTAATTAGCAGCTAAGAAAACTAAATAAACAATAACTTTATAGCCCTTCATCATGTACTTGAAAACAACTAGAAATAGCCAAATAGGTAAGGGATATGCTTGAAAAATATGTAAGATTTAATCCATTATGAGGATTTTAGGTCACTCTGCACTCGGTCCTTCTCGCAGAAGGTAGGTCTCTCTGGTTTGCTGCCATGCTTACCTACAAACGGAAACTAAAATAGTGCTTGCATCTAAATATTTCATATGAGTTTGTTTTTCTTAGAATTTACTTCCAAGTACTTATCCCAATAACACACACGTGTGTGTGTGTATATATATATATATATATATATATATATATATATATATATATATATATATATATATATTTTAAAAATACTTCCCAAAAGATTGGGAAGAAGGTAGCTAAATTCTAGATTAATGACTAATACAGAACGAAAGCATGATACTTACTCATGAACCAATGGATAAAAATAAAAACGACTTTTCTTTAAATAAATTTAGAGAATAAATGGCTTTTGCTTTAAATGGTTCCACAATGTAAACTCATATTTTAATTACCATGTTCTTCAAAACAAACAACATTCATTTACACGCACCCATAGGCATACACCCTATCAGCAAAAGTTCCACTATGTTTTTGAACATGTGAGCTCAAACTTCTTACAATCTAAGCTTCATGAATTTATAAAGCATACGAAAGGTGAATAGTAAAGCCCAATATCTGAGAGAAATCCTTAGTATAAGTTGAGGTATATTAAGAAAACTAACCTGTGCAATTCGGCCTCGTAAAACCATTTGGTATCAGTCTCGAACTTGAATCACAAACCATATAATCCGCGGATGATTCTTCATCCTCTTCCATAGCGGAATTTTTATCTTCTTGGTCTATGATTTTGTGACAATCGGAAACCCTAGAAACAGAGGGATCCGGAATTAGGGTTTCTGAGATATTGCCCAGTAGGTTAAATTGAATGTCTTCCATGGAAATTAGGTGCTTGGGAATTTAGAAATCTTGAACGAAATAGATCAAAAATGTATAATAGCAGTAGTTAAAAGCGTTGATTAAGGCAAGGGAGAGGGTGTAGTTTCCTTTACTCGAGTGTTGTATTTGGTTCTGGATGTTCAAATTTCAAACCGTTAAGAAATATGACCGTTAATCATTTAAAAAGGGGTGCGCATGTTGTATCACCTTATTTTGACTGGCCCATTTGCCATTTACTACAGGTTAGGCCCATTGAGGCCCTATTCACATTTTCCTATTTCTTTATTTTGATTTTTTTTTGGAGAACCTATATTATTACAATGTAATTCTAAATATACATTTCTGCATAACTTTACTCATGAGATATAAAAAAATCGAGAACTTTGCATGATAAAAAAAATACTTCAGCTATCACCATTGGCATCTTTTTTTATTTATTTAGTAAGCTCACAAGTGACACACGAAATGCTATTACGAGTATTTTTTTGTTAAGTCATATTAAAAAATTATGACTGAATATAATATTATTAATAATTTATTTCTTTATATATTGACAATTTTTTCACATGTCTTCCAATAGTTCCAACTATACTCTCATTAACCATCTCGAACTATCACTCCATACCCCGGCTACTCTCAATTACACTCTCATTTCTTGAGAATAACAATGAAATAAAAAGAAAAATGGTGAGCTCAAATAGTTTAATAAATAATATCATGACTAAGATAATGAAAAAAAAAATATCTTTAGCCTTCAACAGTGAAAATTTTGATAGAATATAATAAACAACAAGTTTTAGATTAACAACTGCAACGGAAATAACAATCAATTAGGTGATGTATATTCTCCAATTTAAAAGTTCACCATCAATATTTTATCCATGTAACACTAATCAATAGTTCTTTATCATAATCATGCAAATCAACAGTTCATATTTATACTACAGGACAAAAATATTCAATTGTTACACCAGTAGTCATGATCATGTCAATCAACAGTCCATATTTGTACTACGAGTCAAATAGAACTTTTCACCACGTGTCATTGTCATACAATCCAAAATCACTCAACAATTATATTATCTTCATACTCAAGCCAAAAACATCCACAATAACTTAATTCTTTGAATTAATATAAATAACTGTGATATGAAGGATGAATGGAAGTTGTAAGAATAATAAGATAAAATAATAAATAATCAAGATTTCACATTTAATTTGTCAAGAGTCCAATTCGAGAACATGTTCGATCGAGCAATCGAACGGAACACTATGTGCGAACTCGACTCGATTCGACTAGGCGAGCAAATCGAACTCCAATCGAACCGAACCGATTCTCGAATAATTCGGTTCGCCTGCAACCCTAATGAGTAACATATTTTAGACTTAAAACTTGTTGTTTGATGTTATTATGTTAATGTCATGTATAGTTTCTTATACACAAATACGAATTAGATGTATTTAATATTATTGTTAACTATGCTATTAATTGATTTTAAAATCAGAACTGAACCAAATGAAATCATATCGCAAGCTTCAAAACTGCACAACACCAATCACAAAAGTGTCAAAATTGCACCATTCTCTATGCTACTTTTACCTTCCATGCCCTCAAAAATTAAATTATATAAAAGATAATATTAATTACAATCCTAAACAAAAAATAATTTAATTTTATTAGATTTTATTAAAAGATTTAGATAAAGTAGTCCCTTAGAAGATTATGCTTTATTAACTTGGATACACAATAAATTCAGTCTCCAAGCTAGAACGGGAGGAAACAGGTGGCGATGACGGGGTAGTAAACAGCGTCTCCATCTCTCCTCTTGATTATAAGGGCACACTCATTGACTTCTAGCGCGTGAAATAACTTTTCTATGACCAAATTTAGGCCAATCAAACGCGAACACCGTTAACTCACAAATCAAACATTACGACGCAGGGGGCGCAAGTTTTGTAACAACCACGCGCTCTGAAACTGTGTGAGCACACGCTTCTGAATTCTCGAAAGCATATAAGAAAAGGGGCGTCCCTGTTTATCAAATTTGGGGTGTCCCGATCCTTTTTTTCCCAGTCTTCATAAACCTTCAAAATTTTCCCTCACTTTCTTTTCTCTCTCTCTCTCTCTCTCTCATTCTCTCATGCTTGTTTATCAGTCTACTTGTTACAGAGAAAATTGACTGAAGCTTCTTGAAAAGGTAGCTCCTTTATTCTTGATTGTTGTTCTTCCTCTATGTAAAGGTGATATCTGTGATTTTTGTTGCTTTATATTTTGTGGGTTTATGTTTCTATACTTGTAGCAATGCTGATCACTTTCTATATACAAGGATTCTTAAACTAATTTTAGATAATTTGCTATTGAATTTGATCTAGATTGATTACATTGGGTTTCTAGTAATTGTAAGTGGGTGCTTACATTGATCAAGCAAATTTTACAGTGGAAACTCTGATTAGGTAAAACCCATTTTATATAAAGCATACATACATATATATATATATATATATATATATATATATTTTAGGGCTGCATGATAAAGGGTTTTAATGTTGTTTCAAGTGTGACTTTTACCTTTGTTTTATTGTAGTTCTCTGTTCATGGAATTGAAGGATAAATTTGGTTTCTTATGCCTACATTGTTTGATTACACATTTGTATACACTAAGATTACTATAATACAATGAATTTGTGCCTTAATGTGAATTTCACTTGGAATTTCAGTTTCAGACAATTAACCGGTCTTTTCGAGTTTGGTGCTCTGTTGTAAAAGTTCAATGATTCTGGTTGATTCTTTTCCCCTTTATTGAAATAACAAGGATGGGGCAGTATATTGATTTGATACTTCTTTAGCGGATCAGATCTGTTTGTTTTAACTGTTGAATGGGTGAAATGAATTGGAAATATTCAAGATACTGGCTTTATGTTTTCATGTTTCTTTTGTTATGCAAATTACATTCCAAAAATTGTAGTATTTGGATGTGAGGGGAGATAGTGATTGGTTGTCTTGAGTACTTGGTGGCGTTCATGCCACGCTAGCTTCGCACCTTGTAAATGTATGATTTTTGACGTACAATATGCGTGTGTGTGTATATATAGATATATATATTTATATAACAACCAAGAAGCCATGCAACTCCTGATCTGGTTATAGAAAAGAAGAAAGTTCGAACTCAAAGCCAGTATCCGGGCTAGCTGTCCTTTCAACATTTCCACTATCAACCCCAAAAATCCAAACTATGCCTTACGTTACATTTCCATGTGGCACACGATAAATGAGCTGTTGGGATTGACTCATACTTTAGTAGGTCTGACCAATGGGTAGTCGGGCCAAGTGTCATGTGTGTTTGGGCTTAGGAATTTATTAGTAGCCCGATCTTGGGTTTGACTAATGTTTTGGGCCTCATGAGTTTGAGTCCATGTTAAAACAATTAGGGTTTTCTAGTTACTATATAAATATTATTTGGCGTGTTGATCATTCTAATGCGAGGCACATAACTAGCCACAATTTGGTGAATCAAGTTATATATTGTGTCGTTTACTTTTCGTTCTTCTTTAATTTCTGTAAGATTGTTTGTAATTTTCAATCTTAAACTAACATTAGCCATACTGACACTTTATCAACTCTACTCGGCTTTCAATCGTAATCATTTGGAACATATATATTTTTTCTTCCTTTCATCTTATCTGATTATTTGTCCCTCACTCTGGCATTTGTAATCTTGTGCTGAGACCTTACCGACGGCCTTGTAACTTTCAATAAGTCTTCTTTTATTTAATTGATTGCATTAATATCAATTGTTCCTATAATGTGGGCCATTATGTCTATGAGTTTGTATTTGCTATTAGGAAGTCACGGAATTAATAGATGTGCAATATTTAATAACATACATAAATTAGGATTTGTATATAGAAAGAAACACTCAATTCTACTCTACTAAGGGCATCGCTAAACCACTTCATTCCCCAAGGGTTTGAAAAAGAAAGAGACTTGAAGATGTCTGAGGTCTTGGAAAAGACTTGGGTTGTATATTTATATATAGAAGTTAGATTTTCGTCATTCCCTTTCCCTTTAATTGTCACATGAATCCCACATCAGAAGAATTTAAGAATGTTGATGGGTTAATAAGTATGATGAGTCTCAACCTAATAATATAATCTTTTGGATAAGAAGGTGGTCCAATATGTTTGTTGGCCCAATCAAGAGAGTATATACTCCAAGTGATGTGGGCGGTATCATACAATTTCGCTACAATTATGTAGTAAATATTTTTTGGAAGATGTAAGTAGTTATTACATACACCTCTTCCATATGGTTAAAAAGAACTCAGATCTTAATTGTGATTTATGGTAATCTCTATAGTTCAGGAAGAGGAGATTTCACTTCCCTCTATGATGTCGCCAATATCTGCTTATTTCATTATTGGCTATAAACTAAGGAAAGATAATTGAACTTAATAGATTGTAGTAATATCATCTTAGGGAATGATATCAAATCATTATGATTGTTGATGCGCTCTATCTCCTTTTCTTCTCTCTTTTGTCTGTCCATGATCTTGTTTATATTAAAAACTCATATGCAATATCATTTACAGAAAGATGTTGGCTTATTGTACTGTACATTTTTTAAGTCTAGGTTTCAAGCTGCTGTTTTTACAATGGAAATTCAAAGTCTGTCAGACGATGCTGGGGAAAAATTAATGCGTCCGCCACAGGCCGGAACATTTCAAGATCGTGAAGACCTTATTACATATGTTCGTGATTTTGGTGCTAGCCAAGGATATGTGGTTACTATTAAAAAGTCCAGAAGGGATAGAAGAGTTATACTTGGTTGTGATAGAGGAGGTGTTTATCGCAATAGGCGTAAAATTGAAGAAAGCAAGCGCAAACGGAAAGCATCTTCTCGCCTTATCAATTGCCCTTTTGAAGCTATAGGTAAAAAGGATGATGATGTGTGGGTGCTTACAGTAAAAAATGGTGAGCACAACCATGAAGCCCTGAGGGACATGTCTGAGCATCCTTATAGTCGTCGTTTTACTGAGGAAGAGGTCAAGAAAATCAAGGTGATGACTGAAGCTGGTATAAAACCACGTCAGGTTCTTAAGGCTCTCAAGCAAAGCAATCCTGAGTTTCACTCAACACCGAGGCATCTATACAATCTCAAAGCCAAAATTCGTCAGGGAAATCTTACAGGTCAGACAATATCTACTGTATTGAGTAAAATTGGTCATTGAGTATTGACTGGCCCTGACTGCTAATTCCAGCATGTCACCTGTCTTGTGTCTACTAATTCCAGTACATTTATAACAATATGAGAGCATAGTGCTGTTTCTAGGAAGAAGTCAGGGGTGTATACAATCTTTACACGTTGTACTAATTGTAAAAGCAGGTTGTGCTCTTTGTGGATGGTTGTATCCTTCACCTCTTTATTGTGTCCATAACTCCAAAGGGCCAAACCTGAGGGTGTGATGATGTTAGTCTGATATATGGTCAAGAAAGAAAGTACTGTGATTGCGTATTGTTGCTTAAATTAGGTTCTTAAGTGGCGTTCGAGACCCATTTAATTGACTCAAAACCATTAGGTTTAATCAACGTAGTCAGTTGGTCATTTAGTTAGTATATATTTTATTCTGTTCCAGACTTTATGTCAGCTTGTTGATTCTTCAAGATGCTTCTTCTAGGTTAAATAAGTAGAAAAATCATGTTCTTCATTACATGGCTTGAATTGGCATTTATGTAAGTTCTGATGAAGTGTTTTGGTTATGATGAGATTAAGAAAAAAGGTAGGAGCTGCTTGATGGGCATTTTCTCACTCTCAAGTAGCTTTAATAATCATTAAACTACTAGTAGCTTTATATAGTAAGAAACGAATTTACTTTTGCAGAGAAAACTTTTAAATCGTGGAGACCAAATAGTTCTGCAACTGCCTTTACGACTGGTGAATCATCAACAAGATACAACTGTGCAGTAAGTTTTAATGTGCAGAAAGAATAATTTGATAAGGTTTTTCAGTTAAGATTTTCTGCTTTCCTCTCTCTCTCTCTCAATATATATATATATGTGGTGATTTTGAACATTTCTGTATTCTCCTTTTGATCTGCAATTCAATTGTAGCTGAAGGTTCTGAACTTGATTGGAGGGAAATTTTTGGAGTCACAAGCGTGTGAAATCATTGATGTTGTAAATCCAGTAAGCACGTTATTACAGCAGATTCTCATTCTCCTTTTTACTTAGAAGTGCAAGAATATAGTTCTTAATTTAAATAATCTTATCAGGCAACACAGGAGGTTGTTTCACAAGTCCCTTTGACTACCTATGAAGAATTCAAAGCTGCAGTATGTGCAGCCAAACAAGCTTTTCCTTCATGGAGAAAAACTCCAGTTACTATACGTCAACGCGCCATGTTCAAGCTACAAGAGCTCATCCGTAGGGATATTGTCAGTATCGTTAATAATTCTCACTATATGTGTCCTTAGGCAACTATGTTTGGTGTGCTTAAAAGAGATTTAACTTATTTCTAGGACAAGCTTGCCACAAATATCGTTACAGAGCAGGGCAAGACGTTGAATGGTGCTAAAGGTGACGTGCTTCGTGGTTTAGGTTAGTGCTTAACTGTGTATATATTTTTCTTCTGCTCCTCCAAAAAACCACAAACACATATTCACATACTCATATTCCAAAAGTTCTGTTGGATTTTGAACTCAAGTTGCATGTCTGCAACCATATTTCTGGCTTTTATAGAGATTGTTGAGCATGCTTGTGGAATGGCAACTTTGCAAATGGGGGAGTTTTTTCCGAATGCGTGTAATGGAATTGATACATGCTGCAGTAGAGAACCGCTAGGTGTTTGTGCTGGGATATGTCCCTATAACTTTCCTGCAACAATTTCCTTGTGGGTATGTCTTTTATACTTCCCTTTCTCAGCTTTATCTTTCTTCACCTCTTGCCTCTTGGTTTGATTTAATCATCGATTATTCTGTCCCTGTATCGTAAAGTTTTAAAAAATATTTATTATTTATCTTGTTAATATTTACTAATAATTAAATTGATATGCTGAGTTAATTTTTTTTTTGGGTTGTCTGAAATGTAAGTTTTATTTTATGCTAAATTTTAGTAGTTATCCTAAAGAAGCTATCACGTAAGTTTACTTTGGTTTATAGTTTTACATAGGTGCTACAACCTTTTCCTGTACATTATAAAATGCTCGCTTGAGAAGACATTCCAACTGTTTGTTGCTATTGAATTCACAATTAGAATTTCTATGTGCAGTCAATTTGAAGGAATCTAATTTTTTTCTTCTTCTGTGTTTCTAAATAAATGTATAAATGCTGCAGATGTTTCCTATAGCAGTCACATGTGGCAATACATTTATCTTGAAGCCCTCTGAGATAAATCCAGGTGATAGTTACTCCCTTTCTAAGTTTTCAGAAATTTTTGGGGTGGCCACGACAAGCTTAACCAGTTATTAATCTCCTTTTGAAGAAAAGTACTGCGACATAAAATTGAAACAGAATTTATAAACAGTATGATATGGCATTTTTATGTAGACTACAAAGTTAACATTTTAAGTAGCATTTTTTTTGCATGCGAACCAAGTAGCCGTCTCTTGTTTCTCTCTACATTACAATCAGACCCACCAAAGTTGGGTCTTTTTGTCCTCTCTCTAAAATACAATCAAATCATCAACAAGTCAAGTACAATTTGGAATTGATAGTGCTTTCAGAGAATCTAGCAACCAGTCCCCTATCTTCTACAATTAATACTCTGTCACCAGCTTCACCGGCCATAGCGATCAAATAGGAATCTCCCACCTGATAGAGTAAAGACATTGCTCCGATCTCAAAATTGGCAACTAAAACAACCAATAAGCTTTAGCCTTTAAGGAATAAAATACTGAAATTTAGTGGTTATCATCATCCATCTCCACCATTGCCACTGTGACAGTGACCATGTTATTGTCATCGAACTCCCTTATTCCTTACCATTTCAATCATAGATAGTTATATACAGAGAGTTAAGTCAGTTGTTCCATATATGGATTTTAAAGCAATTCTCTGTGGCGATTTTTTCCTGGATGTAGAAGTGATTTATAGTGAGAATCCACAACACAGAGAGAGAGAGATGCTTCCTGTTTGGTTATTCTACGATGGGTGCTTGTCATGGGGTCTTTTTTCTCTGATTAAATTAGAGAGGGCTGTTCTCCATTGAGGGTGTTGGGGGTTTTCCCCTTGTTTTGTGTGTATTATTTTCATTTTGTAGATTTTTTGTCCGCCTTTGTATTGTATCCTCTTTCTCTCTTAGATAATATTTTATTTGGACTTCAGCATTTTACTGAAGCAGCATTGGATCATGTTGAGTTCTCCATGCATCATTTTCTTATATGTTTTTATTAGTCATTGCTTTTCTCAATGAGTCATTGCGTTCATTTCAGGGGCTTCAATGATTCTTGCAGAACTGGCAATGGAGGCGGGTTTACCTGATGGAGTTTTAAACATTGTTCATGGTACCCATGTAAGCTTTGTCACCTGAAAGTCCTTATTACTCCATTATTTTCCTGGCGTGCCTTTGTTTGAATGCTATGATTCTTTTGGATTAACTACTTTGATGTGGCCTGAGGTTTGCTACAATTACATGGACTGCTATGATTCTTTTGGGATAACTATTCTGATGTGGCCTGAGGTTTGCTACAATTACATGGACTTCTTTCTTTTCATTAATCTCTCTAAGCTCCCTTTTGGTTTAGGTGTTGGTAACATATTATCACTTCTGTTAGTCAACTGTCATGGTCAATGGAACTTTTTGCTGGTAATATCTTACAATGAATTTTTAAATACCTTTTTGCTCCCAATATAGTTAAATTCACCAAATAAAGTTAAATGTTCTCCTAGATGGTAAAAGGAGATAACACTTAAAGAATATGTTGCATTCATTCTATCTAGATGGCATTTCTGATTTCTGACAAGTGAAGCAACCATTTATGCATAAACATTGTTTGACTTTATATTGTCCTCATTCTCCCAAAAGCTTTGCTTTTCCACTTCCTTCTTCTTTTCAAGAAAAAAGAATATGTTAGGGTTTCAAGATCTTTCATATGCCTTTGGATGTCTGAACTAATTGGGAGCAAGGAGCTATAATTGTTTCATCGAACTTGCGTGCAACACGAAGACAATCAACTTCACTAGACTTTAAGAACTTATTGTACAATACATAATTTTGCCTTTGTGATTGTCACCTTAACACAATCCCAAAACCCCATGTTCACCCGCTCTCAAACCCCTTTGAAGATCCTAGTTTGTCTCTTACTTGGATTTTTCTTGTGCTCTCTGCATCTTGTCTTGTGTGTTCTCCAATAGAGATCTGTTATTGGTGAAACCTGATTCACACTTTAATTCAAAGGTGATTATAAAACTATCCAAAAGGTAATTGGGCTCGTTCCTGAAGCGGAGGGCCCTTACAGGTACCAATCTGGAGATCCAAGAACGAGCCCTCACAGGCCTAATCATCGTTTGTTTGCCGCTACGAATAATTTAGCGGGGATCTGGGGGTAGCGCCCCTGGCCCAAATCTGGAGGGGTAGTTTTGTATTTTCAGGTGAATTAGAGTTACTTATATTCGTTATATAAGGAGGGGATCCTGCAATTGTATACTGTACGAATTTTCTAAGAGATAGTGAAACCGTCAGCCGCCGACCGTGGATTAGCCCAAATATTTTGGGTGAACCACATAAATCTTGTGTCTTGTGTGATTGTTTTCTTTTGATTCTTCTTTACTATCGTTTTTCGCTGCGTTGTTATTCTCTAACAAGATCCTAATTACCCTATTTATAAAACCTAGCGGGAGATCCCAAATCCATAATTTGGAAAATCAAAACCTTAATGGAATGGGAAACCTGGATCCTTCATGGAAAAGGATTTGAGTCACATCGCAACAGAATACATATACATATACATATACATATGTTTATAAATTTTTCTCAAGTAATTTAATATACTGCTACTGTTAATGGCCCCAATGTGTACGATTGATATTTTCATGTAATAAAAGAAAAGGCAAAGAAAAGAATTGATTGATCTTTTACTGTGCCTTTTTTTTCTTGGCTTAATATTTCTTTATTTTATTTGAGCAGGATATTGTCAATCATATATGTGACGATGATGATATAAAAGCCATATCATTAATTGGATCAGACAATGTAAGTTAGTTTTCCTGATTATGGTGATTCATGCTTTGCAATTGCACTTTGATGCGTATATTCATTAGCATTAATAATTACGAACACCTTAATCTGTTTGGGCTACTTATTTATGTTCTCATTCAAATAAGAATATAGTTCGCTATAATTCTGTAAATTTTAGATAAATGATATTGTAAAATTTTCTTCACTAGTGCTCTTATAGATTATGGATGGTCATAATAATCTCATGGAACTGCTGATTGCTTTTAGCAACTGCATTAAGCTATTGAGGGCCAGTATTCTACACCTGCAAGTAAGGGTGTAAATGAACCGAGTCGAGCCAAGTATTAAGTTGCTCAGATTTGATTCATAAAATTTATCGAGTATAGAAATAGAATAAGGTTTGTTTGAGACTCATTTAACTACCGAGTCGAGCACGATTCCGAATTGAGCCCGAGCAGTTTGAATTTTTCGAACGAATATGATCCGAGTATCAATAGAAAATTGTAATTTGAGGAGGTTCGAATAATTTATCGAACTTTAAAATTTGCTCATATTTAACTCATTTATATGTCGAGTCAAGTTCGAATCGAACTTTTAGTCGAGCGAGTACGAATCGAGCCCAAACTGTTTGCTCATTTTACAGCCTTACCTGCAAGAACCCTATAATACCTACTGGTCCTTCTGGACATCTTATATTTCAAGAAGCATCTAAATATGATTTATTTATTGAGTTTGTAAATGTTTTAGCTTATTTTTTACCCATCACCATGTACTCTCAAGGCTGGAATGCATACATATGCTAGGGCAGCAGCCAGAGGGAAACGCGTTCAGGTTAATCATTCTTATATTTGTTGGATTAGCCCCCCTATTGGCAGACATTATTGAGAATTTGAACTTTTATCTATTGAAGACTATTCTTTTGCTGAATCCTCAGTCTAATATGGGAGCCAAGAATCATGCAATTATCATGCCTGATGCGAGCTTTGATGCCACTTTGGATTCTTTGGTAGCTGCTGGTTTTGGTGCTGCAGGTCAAAAGTGCATGGCTCTAAGTACGGCTATTTTTGTTGGTGGCTCAAGGACATGGTATGATATCTTTTACTTCTATGCTTGTTTATGCTTTCTGTTTTTATTCATATCTGTTTTTAATCATATATATCTTATTTTATAATTGCTGAATATTCTTCTCTATTCGTTTACAGTCTTTTAGTGATTCTTGCAAAAATCTTTCATTAAGATTGATACTTGTATAACTATATTCAGGGAAGAAGAACTTGTGGAGCGTGCAAAAGCACTTAAAGTAAATGCAGGGAAAGAACCTGGAGCTGATATTGGACCAGTTATTAGTAAAGAGGTACAATTACCATCGAAGGTTTTCAGTTCACATGACATTGAAGGTTGCTTTGTATAGATATTACTTCTATTAGAGAAAATTTGCATTTAAAATCATTTGGTTTATAAGGTGTCAAATTCTGGCTACTTCATATGCCGAGTCCTTTTTCTATCCCCCTTTGTTTTCATTTTCTTATTGTTTCATGAGATTTGAGGATGGGGGCAGTGGGATTTGGGTGTGTATGGACCAGTGATTGTGCTCATGTTAATTGATTGAGCTCTGCGATTTGTTCTGTTGTTTCCTTCTTTGACTTGCCCCGGAATTTACAGGAAAAGGATCAAATATGCAGATTGGTTCAGAGTGGAGTTGAAAGTGGAGCTAGACTTATACTTGATGGGAGAAACATTATGGTAAAGTTGTGATAAAAAAACTTATATATTGCATTAACAAGTTTTGCCTGCCTAAGTTCTTCAGGAGTATTGAGTTGCATTTTGAGCAACATACATTTGATTAGATACCGTCTTTGTGTTGTCTTCAGTATGTTTCAGATCAGCAAAAGATTTTTATGGTGTTTACTTGTTAGGGACTGATATATTCAAGAGTTGGACTTCTTTGACATAAACATTACCAAAGGAGGAGATTACCTCATTCGTACGACCTGAAAATTGTTGGAATGCTGGTGATTCTGGTTTAGAAATGTGGATTGTGAGTAAAGTTTGGTACATAAATATTCAAGGGTTTAATTCAAAATGGGGATATGAATCCTCAGTCGCCCGAAACCTGTGAATTAAGATGACAGTGATCAGCATGTGTAAGTTCATGTATGCTGGTGTTCAATTATGATATTGAGGTTTCAAAGGTTGTTTCCTTCATCTTTCTATATTTTGGTTAGTAGAGTCTTCTAGTGGCAACAATGATATGGGGAAATGACTCGACCATACTTGTCCCACAAGGATTGTTGTGTTGGAATGCTTGTCCCAAAATAGTGTCGTTTGTTGGAATGCCTCAAAACCAGGTAAAGTTGGTACATGACGAGTCTCGCGAACAATTTGTACTTGTTGGACTGAAAACCTGGTCTTGAAACAACAATGTGAACTCTTAGTTTTGTTTGTGCAACGAGACATCTGGGGGTAAAATCATAGTTGGCAGCTACTTAAAGATATCTGCTTATCCTGATGGCAGCTATGTTTTAAGTTGTTAAAGGATAGCGTTATTTTTCTTACTTCCATTTGAAGTTCTGCTATGGGTGCCTTTCGGGTTTGTGATTGATTTGTGTAGAATGGTTGCACTATAATATCCGTCTTAAAAAAAAAGTAATAATATAATAAAACAAAAATAAATATACATTTAGATAATGGAAAAATAATTATTAGTACATATCTTAAACCTATTAGGATAAGTCAATTAGACTGTAACAAACTTTTAATTCTAAAATGGTTATCTATTCTGCAAAGAAATTACTGGTATTTAAATTATTATATAACAAGAGAAAGACATATTGAATGCGAGAGAGAGAAAGAAATCAAACTTAAAAAGTTATTTAGCTTTGGGACTAATGCAAAACATAGAAGAAGAAGAAAAATCAAAAAGGTCTGGTACGAGAATTATTTGATTTTTGGGACTAAGAGGTTTCAGTTGACTCAAGTGCGCGGTAAGTGGTTTTTTCGAACTATTTAGTGTTTTTAAATTACCGTTTACTTTTATGTATGCCGTAGTAATTACTTGGATGCCTAAATGTACTGTTTCAAAATTTGTTTAAGATTTCCATTTAAATTAAAATGTTATGTTCTTCTATTTTAAGCTTCGGATCAAGTATTTATTTTTGAACTGTGAAATGAGATTATATGATTTTGAACTGTGAAATAAGTATAGTTTTGAATATCGATGAGATTGTGAAACATTTTTTGAAATCCTCAGTCCGACTATGTATAGAACCCGTTAATGTTTACGTTTATTTCTGGAACTAATATATGACCCACTAAGGCGCACACCTTTTAAATGTCTTTCAGGGAGTGTGCATTTTATAGATACCTTAATAGGGTGCGTGATCATTGACATTCTCGAACTTTTGGGCCGTGTTATAGGGCTATTGTAACTATAGTCGCTAGGTTGTGGATTAAAAAATATATTGTATACATTGAAATCATTTTTGAATGTGAATTCGCTTTGTTATTAATTGTTTAGTTTTGAAAGCATACCTACTATTTTTATCGAACAAAATTTATTTTGAAAATGGGTTTTGCAAATTATACTTGATCCACCTCACCTAAATAGTAAAGATTGTCACTTGCTGAGTTTTATCTCTCACCCCTTTACATAAAGTTTTACAGGTTACATTGTTGATAGCTGAGCACTTGTTTTATACACTTTGGATAGTTGAAGTTAGTTTAAGATGTTTATTTCTTTTTGTCGTTGAATTTTGATAAAATTCTTAGTTTCGGGGAGTTGCGTCTCTATTTTACGATTTTGGTATTTAGTTGTTTTTCCTTTTGAATTGGATTGAAAGATGTTTATTGTTGGATTTTAATTTAAGATTATTGTTGAGTTGTTATTGTTTGCCTTGCGAGTCTCTGGATTTGAGGCGTGTAGCACTTCGGACCTGTAGTGGGTTCGGGGTGTTACATGCATGTTTAAAGTGCTTTTTTGGTCTTGTTTATCATGATTTTGCTGAGGGTGAACTTCTTTTCACCCAGTGTACTGTACTCTCTCTTTTCTATTAATAACATTTCTTTTTCTATCAACAAATTATAAAGCATAACTGGCAAGAGTATCTCGAATTCATGAACCGATATAAAATTTGTGAGGACCCGAAGGAAAAGAAAGATGAGGTTTAGTGGTGATAGTGGTGAGCCTGGTCCAAGCCCAAGCCTGGAAACCTGTTTAGTTTTTGGCTAGTGGTAAATATTTTCTGTGAACTATTGTGTCATATTAATTGGCTGGAGGTGCACTTAACGTCTGGTGTTGTTTGGCTGATTAGCTTGCTTAGAATTTTTTTTTCCCAATTTGTTAATAATTTTCTGGTTTCCATTGTTAAGTTAGCAAGAATATTTTTGTAGCTGGCGACATTTTGACCTCTCATTATTTGGAACTTCTTCTGTAGGTTCCGAGATATGAGCGTGGAAACTTCGTTGGTGCAACTATCTTATGCGATGTCAGAACTGACATGGATTGTTACAAGGTATCTCTTTTCATGCCTATAATGCTTATATTTTGGATTGTTTTGAATGAAAATGCTAATTGGTGAAGAAAAATCTGAAAAAAAAACCTTGGCATATCTGTATATCATGCTGTATGTTGTGTTGGCAGGAAGAAATGTTTGGACCAGTTCTGCTATGTATGCAGGTACCTCTAAGCTGGTGATTAATTTTCTTATGATCATATAAATTGCTTAAGCCACACAAGTTAACGTTATATTCACTTGTTGACGATTTACAGGTTGACAACCTAGAGGAGGCCATGACTATTGTTAATAGACAGAAGTATTTCCTTTACTCTTACTTATCATACCTACAAACTCTTCTGTTTCTTCCTTAAGCATTTGTAAGTCAGAAGAATTACAAGTATTTCATCAAATTCCTGTATCGGCTATTTCCACTATGCAAAAACACTGACAGATTGTGTGGATAACTTGAGCATCAAATGTCAACACATTCTATTAAAATAATATATGAAGTGCAAATCCATTGTTGGGTTCACATAAAACTCCTTAAATCATTATCCAATCCTGCATTTTTGCTCATGAGAGGAGTGTTTATAGGTATGAAAATGGAGCTTCCATATTCACTACATCTGCTGTTGCAGCTAGGAAGTTCCAGAATGAAGTTGAGACTGGGCTGGTAAGCAAACTATTTCATCCTGCATATGTTTAAGAATTATAAAATTATTTGAACATGTTAATTCTCAAACATTGCAAGTTTTGATGTCATCTGACGTGTTGAAGAGTTGATTCAGGTTGGGGTAAATGTTCCTGTTCCAATTCCAGTGCCATTTTCCTCATTTAATGGGCAGAAGGCGTCTATTTCCGGCGATCTATATTTTTGCAGTATGTCTTCAACTCTCTTTCTCTATCTCTCACAACATTTCTTCATAAAATTCAATTTTTTTTTTGGGGTTTTCAATGGCAGGCAAGGAAGGTGTTCAGTTTTACACTAAAAAGAAAACAGTTGCACAGCAATGGAGGGACTTACCAGCCCGAAGACTGTCATTACCCGTCCCTCCAATGTCCGAGGGAGAAACAAGTAGTCGAGCACTGCCCCTAGCGCAACCTCCAACATCTGATAGTGATATACCCAGCCGAGAAGTTTCACCAGCTCTGCCTTCAGCTTCCGAGAGGGATACAGCTAGCCAAAATATTTTACTGTCCTCGCCTCCGTTTTCTGAAAGCGGGTTACCAAACCCTAGACCATTATCGCCCATACCTTCCACCACCGTTAGAGAGTTATCAGTCCATGACGGGTCACAACATATTCCTTCTATTTCAAAGAGGGCTTCAGTGAACCAGGAAATATCACTGGCAATTCCGTTTGCTTCTGAAAATGATTTACCTGTTCAAGGGGCATCGAATTCGGGTGAAACTCTCTTGCTGACATCACCGAGGACCGATACTCATCTGTCAACTTATGAGAGGACTTATATGCCCCCAGCTTCTCGGAGTACTGGAAACATGGCAGTGACTCATGCGTCAGAAAGCTTATCAGTTACTACATCTCACAGGAGAAATGACATTTTGGGTTTTGGAAAGGACAGTATGGCTCAAAAGTTCCAAAGGACAGACATTAACTTTCATCCAACTTCTGAAATTGTATACACTCGTACAGCGCCTCAAAGGACAGACAATCCATCAGGACATCCAAATGCCGGGAGGTTTTGCATTCTGCCACCTCAAAACGGCATTCATGTGATGACATTGGGGACAGACGCAACTATGCATCATCCGGCTTCTGAGAGGGCATACATTCCTACATCTTACAGGAATGAAATGTTCCCATCCCAAAGGACTGATTCTGTGCCTCCAACTTCTGAGAAGATGCATCTCTCTTCAGGAATACGGAGGAATGATGGGTTGGCGTTATCGTCAGAGAGGTTATATATTCCTGCAACTTCAACTGCAAATTGTCAGGGGATGTATGGTCCAAGCCCAGTATATTTGGGTGAATATGCTGCCCAAGGGGCTTCACCAACAACATCTCAGAGGCTGTAGGACTAAACCTCCACGCAACTTATTTATCATTTCTAGGAACTAGTCAGTTACTAACAAATATATATACTATATATAAATATATATATATCTACTATATATATATATATATATATATCTACATATGGATAGGAATTTGTGTTTCTTCAGCATCCTGGCCAGGAGATTTTGAATTTTTTGGTGGCCGATATGGATGGTGTAACCTCTGAGAGATCTCCCAGCTCTCGAGTTTTTTTTTTCTTCCTTGTTCTTCGTTTCTTTGAACTCTGCATATTGCTCAAATAAAAATAGGGAAAAAAGAAATATTAGTGACTGTTTTATTGGCGCGGCATGCTACTTTCCAGCTGTGGAAGTTAATTGTGGATGGTGTTTTCATTTACAGATCTGGTATGGCCATGCATTAGCAAGCAAGAGCTGTGTTTTTTCTAATTTACTTATAAAAGTGACAAAATACCTGTTTCTTTGTTTGGGTTGCAGGAATTGAAGGAAGAATGGAATGATATGGAAAAAAATGAATAGTTGTTTATTGAAAATAGAATGAACCACTATCATTTTTACCAATTTGATAATTTTCATTTTGGGTGGTACAATGACTATTGACTTGTTACATTCATTATTTTTTTTACTTCCTATCTTGATTCTAATTCTTTGATTTAAACACAACATTAAAGATGCCTATGCTTTAAGATATATATATATATATATATATATATATATATATGGGCTATATGTGTATACACAGCTGTGTATTATATAGTCGGGATATGGCGACGGATTTTTTGGGTTATGGCGACGATTCACTTGTCGCCGTAGCCCAGAATAGCTATGGTGACAGGTAAAACCGTCGCTATAGCCCAAAAAACCGTCGCCATAACCGACTGTGTACTACACAGCTGTGTATATATATATTTTTTCTATATATATATATATATATATATATATATATATGTAGGGAGCATTTCAAGAGCATAACTCTTAAAAGACATAACAAGCATAACACCTTTTAGCGACGGACCAAACCGTCGCATGTCCGTCGCCATAGGTCCGTCCGACGTCATAAGTCTTATCCGAAGGACAATATATAGCGACGGGCGGACCTATGACGACGCATTTAGCGACGGTTTGGTCCGTCGCTAATGGGGAGTTATGCTCTTTAAGGAGTTATGTTCTTTAAGAGTTATGCTATTGATTTTTGCTCTCTCTATATATATATAACAAATAGATACACTATTTATATCACAAAAATAGTCTTTTTTTGTCATTTTTTTAAAGAATAATACTACAAATACAAACTATTCTACAAATATTTTACAAGCTACTGATGTGCTATACTTCACATTAGTTTTTTATGTAGAACCGAAAACTACATTGAAGCAATTTGTTGATCAATATGCTAGAGTATGCCACATTAACAATTTATAAAATATTTGTAGAATAGTTTGTGCTTTTAACATTATTCTTTTTAAAATTTTATATAAAGAGTCCTTTTTTTTAATAATAATAAATAATAAAACCATATTCTTAAATTTATAGGGAATTAATATTTTTACAAGAGAAATTAATATTTTCACAAGACTTTTCTCACATTAATAATAAACGAGACCCACATTCATGTGAGTGAGGCCTTATGAAAATATCAATTTCTATTGTCGAAATATCAATTCTCAATTTATAATCATAATTTTATTATATTATAACAACTTTATGTATTATGGATAAATATAAACAAACAAGAAACAGAGAGCGCGACTATGGGGGGAGAGATGAAATTATGAAGAGAGGGGATTGATTATAGTTATACTGAGCAGCGACGAATCTATTATAAAAGCTATTCAGAGGGAAGAGGAAATATGCCATGTGCGACCACATCCTGTTTATCAACTCTCCAACTTTCACCCATTAAACCCCCAAATTCTGTGACCAAACTCTCAATTTCTCAATCCACAACTCAACGAAGGCCAAAAGATGATTATTTTAATGGTGGCGGAGATGATGATAGCTCAGTGGTGGCACTTCCTTTGCCTTATCATGTGAAATCCATCACAAGTCCCTCAAACCCATTTGTGAAGCACTGCCTCAAGCTTCGCCACAGCTCCTCTTATCGCCATTCTCATGCTTCTGTTCTTGTTGTTGGCACTACTCCTATAAGGTCCCCTTTTCAACCCCAATTCTTACCTTAGCTTAGCTTCAATTTCTTTTTTTTTCTGGGTTTCTTTAGCCACCCCTTTTTGTGTATTATGTTCTATTGCCTTGCTAGAATTTGTCTCAATGTGTTTTCTTGGTTCTTGGACCTTTATTACTCCTTATTAGACTGAACAATGAATATTGGCAAGTACTTTACTTTTGGTAGCAATTTGAAAGCTGGGTTCTTTTTTCATTTTGACTATTTTATTGTTACAATTGAAATAAGAAAGGGGCATTTTGATTTGATGATTTTGGTTTGTGGTTCTAATTTGGTCATGATTTGTGATTTGTTGGGGTTCTTGTGATTTATCACTTCTTACTGAAATTCTTCTCAAATTAAGAGGCTGCTTACTAGATTAGAACTGAAACCTTAGGTGTATGGTGAGTAATTGGAGGTTTTGACTGCTTCTATTAGGTTTGACGATAAGAATATCTCGTCCTAAGCCTTGTTAATTTAAGTTGCACGTGTTACAAAAGTTGGTACTCTAACAAATGGAATTAATATTTTCTGGCATTAAATGCGGCTTGCAAAATATTAGGAAAAAAAATGTGCATAATATACAGAATTTAGATGTGCATAATATACAGAATTTAGAATCACGTGACAGATGAAAGACCAACATGTTCCAAGGATTTTTGGGTTCTTTATTTAAACTAATTTTTTTTCGCAGGGAGATATATAGGTGTCAAAAAGTAATGCAAGAGCGATCTACTGCCGTAGATTGTTTACTTCTACTTGATAAAGCTGAGATTCCTCTGGAGTTAGATGACCATTCTATTCGTGTTGTTCGTGCAAGTTCAATGGTAATGAAGAAACTATCTGGAGTGCAATCAACTGAATCTATTGAAGCAGTTGCTTTAATGAGAATTCCTTCGACTTTCCACTCTGTAGACGACAATCAAAAAGAAGAAGATTTTCACAGCTGGTTTCCATCCCCACATCGAGTTCTAGTTCTTGATGGGATTCAGGTAATTCCCGTACTTGTACCTGCTGCTCTTATTGTCAACGTTGTATATTATTACCCCATGGACCTCTTCCTTTGAAACCCGCCAAGTATGCTAAGTAAATGAACCTTTTTTCAAGAAAATGGCAATTTCGAACAATCAATGTCATGTTCCTGTATCTGTGCAACAAAAGGGGTAACTTAAACTTTGTTTCTAACTTATCTTCCTTCCCGCCCCCCACCCAAAAAAAAGAGCAACAAATGAAAAAAAAAATAAAAAAATGGAAGACCTGACAGCTAAAGCATGAGAATTCTTTGTCTGTTATATACTCCTCACTTTTGGGCATTCAAGTTCATAATTATTTTGTCCATTGCAGGACCCTGGTAATCTTGGCACGTTACTTAGATCAGTCATGGTGTTTAGTTGGGTAAGAAACACATTTCTGACTATAAAGCTTTCTACATGTTTCATTATCATTGTTCTCGTCATCATCTTGTCCTCTTCTTTTCCAACATTTTGGTGTTATTAGTTCTGTTTTCCATGAATGCTTTTCATGCTTAAATGCATTGTATTATGACACACTCGTATGATTTATCAATACCCATCTATCACAAGCCTCAGGGTGGAAGTCATCTTAATACTATTGGGAGATTTGCTTAACAAAAAGTGTCATGTTTGTTGAATTTTTTTAGTTTTTCAGGCAACGGATTAATTTTTCTTTCTCCATCTGAAGAATGCATTGGATCCGACCTGTCTAATATTAGTACATTCATTTGCCAAAATTTCCCCCCCTCCACAAAAGAGTCCTCTTTTCATTGATATTAGTATAAAATGACGCAATGTCTTTGCCATCAAAATTGCATCTTCATGACACCACTACTAATCTAACAACTTATTATTTTTAACGATAAACGTGGAACAAAAATAAAATCTTAATATTTGCGAAGTTTGTAAATAGGAGTATTACGTTAGTCACTTGTAAACAATTGGGCCGTGTTCTTTCCACCCAAAAATAACTTGCCGTCTTTCATCTGATCTCTCATCTGTTAAATTATCTGAACAGAGATTTCCGTAACACAGGTAATACTTGTGCAAATTCATCCTAACCCCCTCATTCTCCTACACCCTTGCCTACATGCAGTGATGCATCTGTCTTTCTCACATGCACAGTTGTAATAAACTTGTATTTGTACCCATGCCCGCCAGGATGGTGTCTTTCTGCTTCCTGGCTGTTGCGATCCATTCAACGACAAAGCACTTCGAGCTAGCCGAGGAGCCTCTTTTCAACTTCCTATAGTTTCCGGAAGTTGGATTCATCTAGAAGCTCTCATAAATGAATTTCAAACGAAGATTCTGGCTGGCCATCCACAGGGTACTGAAGAATTGAAGCCGGTGACCTTGCTTTCTCAAGGGCTTGCAGATTCTCTGGCAGATACAAAATTGTGCTTGGTTTTGGGCAGCGAAGGCACTGGCCTTTCGGAAAGAAGCAAGCAGGTAAGTGAGCTTGTTAGCATTCCAATGGCTGGAGAATTCGAGTCTCTTAATGTTTCAGTCGCGGGTGGGATCTTCTTGTATATGCTACAGCCTGCAAACCATAGATTTGCTTGATTCTTTGTATGTAGGTTTAGCTCTCTTTTTTAGGAATTGACCATGGAAAAATCAACTGATCCATTGAAAAGGAAAAACAGGCATACCCCCGTTGATGGAGGGTGCCCAGCATAGTGCAAATTAACCAGACCGACCTAGTGAAGTTGCATTGAAGAAGCAGGTGATTGAGTAAGAACATGTCACTACTACCCCATCTTTAATTACTGAGGGATGTGTTTGTGAAATTATTTTTGTTAAAATCGATTTTTAAAAAAAATGTATACTTACTTTTTGCTAATTTTTGGAGGTGGTTTTATATATATATTAATTTGAAGTTTAATATTAGGTGGTCGTTTGACTTTAAAATCGAATTATATATCTAGAACGAATGGATGGAGTAATATATATGGGTCAGTAGACTATCTTGAGGCATAAATTCAAAGCTGAGAAATGTCACTTGATTTGTAAATATGTATTAATTGTACATTATCAAGAAAAAATAAAATCAAGTATTTTAATCAGTAAATGGAGTATAATATAAAATCAAATTTGGTGTGTAAACAATGTATTAAATTTACAACTCCAACAACTGTGTTTAAATTTTATTTGTAAGTTACAAGGCTTTAATTAATATTAAAAATCTCTTTTATATAAGTATATATTTTTTTTAAAGTAAAATTTTACCCCTAAAGATTTATATATTTTTCTTTTACATTCCTTCTAAAATTAGAAATAGAACCCTTTTTTTAGACCGTAAAATGACAGTGAATCATGTATCGGATTGTATGACTAATCCTATACCAATCGGTATAGAAAAATTAACACAAAAAAATAAAAAATAAAAGAATTGGTACATAAATTTCTTTTTCTCCTGTTTTTATGTGTCCCATTTGTCAATTATTTATTTATTTTTAATAAAAAAAGTCAATTGTTTGGAGAGCACAATAAAATCACAATTACATGACAATGCCAACTATCAAACTGAATATTCAATAAATTTTAAGATGAGCACAAAAGAAAAATATACTCCCTCCGTTTGACTTTTCTTATCTTAATTGAATTTTTTTTACGGTAAAATTGACTAATTTTAAAATTCATAATTAAATAAATGTATAAGAATTTTTGAAATGATTTTGATAGTATATTAAGTATACTTATGATAATAATTTTGTATCTATATCTAATAAATTTAAGAATTATTTTTTGATTATAAATATTGTTAATTTGATCATAAAAAATAAATTATGAAAAATAATTCTGTGCTATTCTAATAAATTTAAGAATTATTTTTTGATTATAAATATTATTAATTTGACCATAAAAAGTAAATTATGATAAATAAAATTAAACGGGGAGAGTATTTACTTAAAATTTATTTAATTTTATAAATGAGACTTCTTTTCGTATTAACTAGTAGTAGTGGTCTAGTTTCAATTCGATAACTCGCCGGAAACCACCGGACCTGACAGAGTAGTGCCAGCAATGACGGCGGCGAAGCCTCCGCTATTACCATCTACCGACGTCTGTACTTCACAAGGATCGCTCCTTACCCCTCGCAATCCTAACCTTAATTTCCTAAACATCTCTCTCAATTCTCTCCACTCCCCTCCCCTCCCCAATACAACTCTTACAACACTAATCAAGTAATTTTAAAGCATGATTTGGAGGAATTATCAGATGTATATCACTCTCCGGAGGTATTCAGGCTGAATTATGCGGAAATGGAGAAGAAATTCAAGGTTTATATATATATATATATATACAGATGGAGATCCTAACACGTTTTATCAAACGCCGAGGAAGCTTACGGGCTAGTATGCGAGCGAGGGATTTTTCTTTCAGAATATCAGAGAGAGTAAGTTTAGGACGGACAATCCAGATCAAGCTGACTCGTTCTTCATTCCGATCTCTTGCCATAAGATGAGAGGAAAGGTATTGCCATACGATTTTTGAATCTCCATAAGCTCATTATACTGCTGGTGAATGCTTACCATTGTGTTTATTTTTGTTGATATTCCAGTTAACATTAAGTGTCAATAATGTGTGGTGAATGTATAGTTTAAATTGTGATGTTTATATATGTGAAGCGATCAAACAGAATAAATGACTAGGTGGAACTTCTAATTGATTGATTTTCACTAGTAATAATGATGCAATATAGAGGAAGAACCCTTTCTATAGTGATACTGATAGTTATTACTGATAGTTGGCTTAGTAATATCAATAATATATTCTATGTTACCTTATTTAGTGATTTAGGTCATCGCTACAGAACTTAAGTTTAAGTACTAATGGTTGATTAGTGATAGTTGGTTTAGCTTTATCAATAATGTATCCTGTGTTGCCTTATTTAGTGATTTAGGACAGTGCTACAGAACTTAAGTTGGCCGGGTTACTAATGTGGCTAGAAAACAACCAACTAGAACTATAACTGGTTTACATTTACTACTTATCCAAAACAAGACTTCTCTTTCTTCTTTCCCTTTATCTTCTGTTATGCATTTCGCTTTCATCTTTTTCTATTATATGGATGACCCTTTGTTGAAGAGATTTGTCATCAGTCCCACCATTCTTTTTTAGATAAAAGTCTTCCTCACAATTCTTATATGTCTCAGTCACGTAAACTTTACGGCATGGTGCTGAAGCAACTCACCGATAGTCGTCTGGATCAATACAATGCGTTAGACTCACAATTCTAAAATGCAATGGGCTTTGCGTTGGTTATTTAAGTTTTCTTTACCTATTTCCCTATCAATGATTTGGGCTCTGTTTATATGGATTGTGATGCTTGTATAATGCATGCACGGAACATCCTACGAAAACATGACAATTATTGTCCAAAACTATGTGGAGAGCTTGTTATCCAACTATCCTTACTGGAACAGAACCCTGGGTACAGATCATTTTTTGTCACTTGTCATGATGTTGGTGTAAGGGTGACTGAAGGACTTCCACTTCTTGTAAAGAATTCAATTTGGTTGTGTGTTCACCAAGCTACGACACTGGATTTATTCCACACAAAGACGTAGCTCTCCCTCAAGTACTGCAGCCATTTGCTCTTCCAGCTGGAGGAAATGATGTTGGGAACAGGTATAATGTGGACATTAACTTATTGATGCTCTATAAGCTACTGAATGGCTGGTATCTATGAAGTACATACCAAATTTGAAAAAATAGGACACTTATACTGTGAATACATCTGTGTATGACAGCAAGAATATTTTAAATAAAAAACTATGCATGGTTATCAACATATGTTGCTGACTTGATTAATTTTGTTCTCCAAGGTTATTATGAAGATAAATCTACAAAGCACAATATATCACGGTACGAAAAACAACTGAATAAAAATAAAGGCTCATTCAACTATTTGAGTCCTAAATCCTTATAAAAACATCAATCTAACACATCCATCCATAGTACATGGATTACTTGGGCATTACCATTTTCATTCTTGGCTTTTTTACCATCCTTTGCATTTCTAAAATCTTGAGGAGTTATGTTAAGGAAGTCTATGATTCGATAATTAGTATTTTTGGTAAATGTTCTATAGTCAGAGAGTATTCAATGAAAAAAAATAAAATAATAATCTGCAGTTGAATATGTGACTGGGGCATCTGTCTCCACCCTTTTCCTATAGTCTATCATGCTTATATTTATGTACTGTAATGTTCTACATGGATATTCATATGAAAATACGTATCCAAAAGTACCACAAAAAACCTATGAGAACTAATGAACTATTCATACTTAATAGGTTGGTCAATCTAGTTACCCTGTATTATGTTTTTTAGTCTTCATTTGTATTAACCACTTATGTCAGTTAATGACTTGGTACCTTGCAGAACTGCTATTTAAATCCATGTTGAGAATGAAAACCAGCTAGAGTCTTCTTGCAGTTAATTGGATATAACGTATATTTCTAGCTTCTACTCTCATTTAGTAATTTTTTGCCTAAGTTTGGCATCTGAAACTAGTCACTGGAATGACATCAGTTCCTTGATATATTGCAATTTTCACTTTATATAGGGATAATATTTTACTTTGGGATATGAGCAATAGATGTAGGTTTAAAAGTTATTTGATTCAACCTACTTAAATTCCTTGCTTAGAATTGACAAGTAGCATGTTTTGCTGAACAACTCTAGGTTTTTGGGCTGGTCATAGGAACTCAAAAATCAGAGTTATATTGGCATGTGTATGGGAAAATGATACGGAGCTTGATTTTGCAAACAACAGGATAAACAGGGCTACTGGACATTTAGTATATCAGAAGAAATTTTATAGGACTAAGTTTTGCATCTGTCCAGGTGGTTCTCATGTCCACAGCACGCGCATTACAGATTCAATCCATTATGGATGTATACCTGGTTAGAATTTAATTATTCTTTGATCAAAGTTAATAAGAAATGTTAGTGTTCCAGCTTCTGTCATTATTCTTCAACTTTTCAGTGCGCATTGATGCTGATTCATGTTGAGCTAGCTTAAGTTTACATGCAAGGGTACATTAAAATGAAAAACAGAAAACAAAAGTTCCCTGCCATCTTCAGCATTTTGTGGACGATATGGAGATTAAGAAGTTGAATATGGCTTTCTTGAAAGTTGGGGTGACCTTAGTAATGACAAACAAAATTTGCTGGTTTCTGATAATCGTATTCCATGTGACCAGTCACATGGATAATTCAAAGCCTTCGATGAGGTGCTTGTGGATATATATCAGCCTTAATAGGAAAAGCTGTTCCTAGCAACTCCAATAGTTAAGAGAGAGAACCAATTTGCACATACTTCTCTGCAGTATTATGTAATGTTTTTTATGTTTGCTTAACATTTGCATTCTTGTGAAATCTTGAAAATAACAATGCTTTTGGGTGGGGCTGTGTGTTTCGGATAAACTTATAACTTCTGTTCTCCCTCAAAGTTCTGATTACACATAAATTAGATAACACCTGTAGTTTTTCCGCTGTACTAGTTTTTTGAAGGCACAGTTACTTGGAGTCTTGGAGATCCCCCCATAGTTCATACAAGGAATCTCACATTTTTCTAGAACAGTGTCTTTGAAGTTGTAAAGAATGCAGTCTCCAGATTATGTGAAAGTAAATTTATATTGAGGCACAATTCCCTGTGTGCGTACAAATTATGGGGTGTCTGATGAACCCTAGATCCTGACAAACTATAATGCAATTGCCTCGCGTAAATATAGGATATATTTGTTCCAAGGCTGTTTTTTTAATATTGTTATTTCTCATGACCATCTTCTTATTATTTATTGATATTTTTTCCTTTTGTCTCTTTGCAGTCATGCTATCTAATTATTAAGACCTGCCTTTCAATGACATTCTTAATTGGAAAAAGTTTGCGGTTGTACTCGAAGAGAGATGTGTATCAGCTAAAGCAAATTCTGAAGGATATACCCCATGAAGAATTTGTCGATTTGCACAATAATCTAGTTGAGGTAAAACCTTTGTATAAGCTTGAACTAATGTCTTAAATTAAGTTTTGATCTATATAATCTAATCGTAACCCTTGGGATTTGAAAACAAGTTTGCTCATCTTTCAAGACATTTGTCTGTAGTCAAAGAGGCTGGCTGGCGATATTGCCTGTATGCATAAAGAGTTGTTATTTGCTTTGGCAATTCCAGATAGTACTTAGCATTAGGAATTTTATTTGGAATGATATTAATGCTTTTAGAGCTGAATGGGAGAGAATGTTCCCTTTGAAATGATGCTGCTTTTTTTTTGATCAATTTCTGTGTGAAACATGTTGTTTTGACATTGAAATTTCTCATCATGTTTTGTTAATCTTGCTGACATTTTTGTATCAGATCCAAAAGCACGTCCGTCCAGTGGAATTCACCTCCCATCAAATTTGATGCTTTCCATATAGTCGGTCAGTCATGTACGATCTATGGTTGCGGCAGGCACCATGCGATCTCAAGTACTGAATTGTGATCAAGTGATTATTATGTAGACTTTCAGTTCTGAATTTTGCCAAAAGTTGTTAATTTTCATATACATATTTTTTTTCTTATGATGTGTTTGTCATTTCTTTGCCCCTTTGAGGATGGGATTTTAAGTAGTAGCTATGATTTAAAAGATTAGAGTTGGTTTATTTTCTTCATGTATAATAATTCTATTGCTTCTTTTGTACCGAATCATGAGCAGTAAAATGTGGTATTATTATAGATTTATTTCAAATGGCAGTCAAAATTTAAATTAGGAGAGAGAATTGAGATTAATGAAAGAATTAAGAGACGACAAAAAATTATAATTAATTAGCCTCATTCAGGCATGGGCCTGCTTCTCGATGCTCCAACTTACGTAACTCCATTCAAATCCAATGCACTTTATTTTTTTGGGTATATAAAATAGGGACATTTATATTTTCTAGTACATTTTAAAAAAAAATTACAACAAAAGTGCATTTAGAAAATATTTACAAAATTTATATATTTTTAATAGTTTATTTACAAAATTAATGTATTTAGTATTCTTTAATTTAGGTGGGTATTTTAATGGATTTTGCTGATGTGGCAAATCAGTTTTGTAATTATACAACTGTTCTCGTTTTTTTATCGAATACAACCTAATTGTGTAAATATCATCTTCATTGCTGTCATCATCATCATCTCCATAATCAATCCTCATGCTCAATGAAAAGCTGAAAACAACACAATGGTTTACGACAATGATCCACCACAATGTTCCAGCATTGGTATTCAGTATAGAAGGTGTATACACCGGAAACTTCTTCCACGATCAAAAAAATAATCATAAAAAAATTTGTTTTCAATGACAAGAATGATAATTTATTTAAAAATCTGTCAGCTTCTGTGCAACTCAAGGAGAAGGGTTTGGAGCTTGAAAACAGTACCAATAAAGGAGGTAGAAACCAACATAAGGGCTCTTCTGAACATCCTGGAGATGATCAGAATTCAAAAAATGATAAAGATGGCTATGTACCTGCACTTTTGAGAGAGAGCTTAATACTGTCATAACAGGTCAGATACTCGAACATGGATTTCTTGCATCCAGTAATCTATCACTTTCTTACGAAGTTCCATGTTTTTTTGTCGTCTCACTCAAAGTGGTAAACTTTTTTGTTAATTTAGTATTTGTTCTTTTGTAGGTGTCTGGAGCTGAAGCTACTGTTTAGATTTTTAAATAAATACATTTTTTTTAATAGTGCAGTTGTTAGTCAAATCTTCATACAAAGATAACCAATTCAGTTTTATTGGGTTACCAATTAATTTGAGAACAGTTTTCAAGTGTTATCTGAATTTGTTTTCTTCAACATGTGCAACCATGAACAGTTTTATTGGTTTCTGCAATGATCGTCGTCGGTACATTTTTTTTTCCATAGTGCAGTTGGTAGCCAAACCTTCATACAAAAGTAACGAATTCAGTTTTATTAGGTTACCAATTAATTATAAAAAATTTAAGAACAGAAGGTAATGTATGTATGATCAATTTTATAGTGATGGTAATGTATGTATGATTAATTTTTTTTTAACAGAAGGTGCAAATGGTATCCGAAATGTCATGTAAGAGTTTCCAATTATGTAGCTGTTGGTTACTTATAAATAACATTTTAAAAATAAATTTATTTTGAATATGGTGCAGTTGGTAGTCAAACCTGCATACAAAGGTAACCATTTTAGTTCTTGTTGGTAACCAAATAGTCATTAAAAAAAATTCAGAACAATAAGTGTTACATGTATTTATTTTTAAAATTATGTTTGTGGGGCGAATTTTCTCCTTCTTCTCATTGGCGTTTTGGACAACGATTTCGAGTTCTTGAAGGATTTCGGGCTAGAGGAAAACCTGAGTCTGAATCTCATGGGTGCCACTCCAATTGGAGATGGTATGGAGGTCCTCCGGGAGAGGGGCATATCGGAAGATTTGGCCTTTGTTGTGTTTGGCGTTTTCGGGGAAAGGGAAAGAGTAGTAGGTAGCGGCGGCGCAACCAAGAAAGCGGGCGATATAACTCAGATACTTTCGGAGATTCGAGGCGGAGGTGGATGATGAAGGGGATGAGAGAGGAGGCAGTGAGGGAGATGAAGAGAATGGGCGTTGAGGGAGATGAAGATTAGGATGAGTCAGGTTCTAAGGAGAGAAAAAATAATTTTTTTAATTTTTCTCTTCTGTTGATTTGAATTATGGATTTGTTTTGGTTGTTAGATCCCAAATATTTGGTAATTGTCGTATATGGCGGTTACTTCTCCTTGATTTCAAGTTTTCTTATTTATATGAAATTGAATGATCTGATTTTGTTACCCTCTTTTTTAAAATATTTTATGGATGCACTACTATTGTAAATATTTTATAAATGTTGTATAGTAATGTAAAGAACCCTATAAAATATTGACCTAATCTTATTTTACTTGGTTATTAAATTCTGAAAATAAAACCAGACTTTTTTCCCCATTGTGTATAAAACTAATTTACACACCTAACACCAATGGCGTAACTACACACGGGCTACGGTGGGATACAGCCCACTCCAAATTAAAAATTAGCTCAGTAAGCTCACCCCAAATTTAAATACTTAGCAGTTAGCTCATATGTTGTTCTAGTTCATTTATATTTTTATCAAATATAAATTATTTCTTTTTATTAAGTAATTCAGTTAATAATTGGGCTTGCTTTTTATAGATAATTAGGTCAATGTTTTCTCTTCTTTTTTCTTTACCCGTTGCCTTTCTAAAGCGACTGCTCTTCTCTTTTCAGTGACCAGGTACGAATTGATTAATAGCCTTAAGTGAAATTGATTAATTTGATTTGAATTCAATAAGATATCATGATTCATTGATTCCCATTGCTAGTTGAATTGGGATTATATATCAATATATGGTCATATGGGTCTCAGGGTCTGTATGTTTGTGATTTGTGAATTGTTGTTATACTATATGATTTACTTGTATGCTATAATACATGGTTGATTAAAAATTAACAATGATTAGATACTCAAAACATGTCTGATCATGATCGACAAGCCAAGAAAGCAAAAAATTTTAGTACATGGTACAAGAAAAACGATTCAGCTCAGTCAATTGAACGGAATAGGCCAAATAGTAGTGCACCTCTTGCATCTAATAAGCATCAACATGTTCCTTCTCCTATACTCCAGCCTAGAGAATTTTTTTCTACTGGACAGTCTGGACTTGCATCAGATACTGACAGAGAGTCTGTTCCTATAGTTGAATCAAGTCAATCAACAATACCAGATACTAGAGAGAATGTCCCTACTTTTGATTCAACATCTAGAGAATTTATTCCGACTTCACCAATATGCAATGTTAACAATACAATGGTCAATGAGCAACCTGATGTTATATCTGAGACTCTTGAAGATACAGATTTTGATGTTGGTGATTTAGAACGAGATCCGGAGAAACGAAAACAAATATATGAATATCCTATTAATCAGCGTGACCGAATTCGACATGCTTATATAAACTTGGGGCCATATCATTATAAACTTTTTGAGTATCCAAGAGTTCGGTCAGGAAACCAGTATCGTCGATTCAATTATTCTTGGTTCAAAGATTAGCCATGGTTAGAGTATTCACCTCTTAAAAATAAAGTATTTTGCTTCCCCTTCTTTCTTTTTGCAAAGGGTCCAAAAGTTAATCCTGCACTGACTACTGATGAATTTAATGACTGAAAAAGAGTTCGAGATGAAAAGAATTGTGTATTTTTAAATCACATTGGAGGTCCATGCTCATTACATAATAATTGTGAGAAATGCATTGCGAATTTGATGAAAGCACCTCAACATGTAGACATAATTCTGAACCGATAAAACAAAGATGAGATTTTGAAGAACCGGCTAAGACTCAAGACAACCATTGAATCTGTTCGATAACTTGCATATCAAGGGTGTGCTTTTCAGGGTCATGACGAATGTGACGCCCCCAAAATAGGTTCAATATTCAACCCATTCTGAGTCGCCAAATACACTCAACAAAATTCAAATATAATTTTTCATATCACACGATCGTGCAAAATACGACCACACAACTGTGAGTGTCAATACAGACATGTAAAAAATATTAACATTCAAACTAAGTCATCATTACATTTATTATCACACTATTTTAAATAAAAAAAATAGTGAGGACTTCTACAGCTCTAACTCGAACCATCACTCCATTCTCCGACTAGTACCCGCGATATTCTCATTTTCTGAAGAGAACAATGGAAGAAAAGGGTGAGCTCAACTAGCCCAGTAAAGAATATTATGACTAAGATAATGAAAAATAAATTATCATTAGCCTTCAATAAATCAGATAAAATATTATGGACAACAAGTTTTAGATCAATATTCGCAGCGGAAATAACAATTCATTAGAAGAGTTAAGTAGAGAATGATGTCTACTATCTTCTTTGATTTAAAAGTCCATCATCAATATTTTATCCCTGTAACATCAATCAATATACATCTCGAATCAAATATCAATCTTTGCACTACGGGCCAAAGATATTCATTTGTATCATCAGTTGGTCATGTTCATCTCAACACCTGTCCATCTTTGCACTACGGGCCAAAGATATTCATCAGGTAATCATTCATCTTTACACTACAGGCCAAAGATATTCATCACGTAATTATTCATCTTTGCACTACAGGCCAAAGATATTCAGTTATATCACCATTTAGAACTGAGGATGATGAAAAATAACACGAATAACGGATCCAGTGAGATAAAGGATAAATATTAGAGAATTTATCCAGAGTTCAAGAATGAAGATCAAAACCTGGATCCAATCAAAGATGATTTGAAAGAAAAAAATATTTTTTTACCGTGAATAGTACCCCGTGAATAGTAACTCGACATGAAAAGATAAAAATTTCACAAGAAAGTTCAGACCAATATTCCAGTGAAATAATATTAGATGAAGCGCAAAACTCAAGTAATATCTGATCATTTCAGGAATTATAGAAGCAATACTTACCGTAGTAAGTTTAGAGTTAGGAATTTGAAATGAAACAATATACGAAACTGCAATTGAATTTTCACCCGTCTGGCGGTAGTCCGCTCAGACAGATTATTTCCATAATTTAATAACAACTGAATACGAAGGGTTATTCACCAGGCATGCGGTAGTCCGCGTAGATAGGTTATTCCCACATAATAATAAAGAATAGAATAACAACAGGATTTTACCATGCATGCGGTAGTCCGCGTAGACAGGTTATTCCAACAGAATAATAAAGAATGGAATAATAACCTTTACGAGTATTGAAAAAAAATAACTCTCTTCATGAATACGAAAGAAATAATACCCCTTACCTTAAAATTTGGAGACTGCACTAGCGTAATAGCAAAATACTCTTCTTCTTTCTCTCCTATGTTATCTATACTTTCTCTCTCTATAGCTTTAGTGAATTGGTGAGAAATAATGAAGAAATGAGTTTCTATTTATAGGCTTGGCAGAGTAAGGATAAAATAGTCTTTTCGTCATAATTTATGACATCATCGCTTACATCATCGATCTATGACATCATTGCTTACCTCATCGCTCCGATGACATCATTTCTTACCTCATCGCTCCGATGACATCATTATTTGCATCATAAGAGTTCAAATTCAATTTACACTCTTCCACCTCGTTTAACTTTTATACCATGAATTTACTATAATAATGTTACCATTCAAATTATAAAAATTATACTATTATATAATCACATCATACTACTATAATGTAATATTATAATAATATATCTGAATAAATTATTTTATCAGACAAGATAAAATACCACTTTCAACAAATGTCACATGTTAAAAATTTCTCCGTTTAAATTCACATTGAATAAATATTTCCTTATCATACATATCAAAAATTAATTATTCACGAATAATATTACAGAACTACAATATTGACAACCAGGTCGTTCTCAGGAAAGAGGGGGCCTTCCGATAAGAATTTCTCCTTACTGGCGCGCAATTAATCAACCCCTTTCCTAGACAGAACTTCTTTAGACATTGCCAATAATGCTATCTAATAATATTATTCAAATAATATGAATTATTGATTTGATAATTTAAAATAATGTGCAATGACAATTATTGAATCAATAATATAAAATAGCAAAGTAGCACTTATTGATATAAAATATCAACGTAGCAAATATTGAACCAATAAAATATTATGCAATTATTGAATCAATAATATAAAATATTGAACAGTAATTACTGTAACAATAATTGAGTAAGTGCATTCCTACGTAAGAATCAATAATTTGAAATACTGTGCAATACCGTGTGCTACTGTACAACACCACGTATTACTGTATTTTAACTACCGGGTATTTCAACAGTACTAACGGTAACAGTTTTGCCGTTATTTTTATAAAAAGGTTACTTCTGTCGCTTTTTATATCCGACATTTATTCCGTTGTGGGGTCCACCAATGACTGCGCCGTCGTACGAATATTCTCCGACAAAAAGAATATTCCTCGGCCAAACGAATATTCTCCGACACAACGAATATTTTATAACCACTTGCGTACTTTGTAAACTTTGCACATTTCACCCATAACTTATCACATTTATCAAATCAACACCTTACTATTTCAAAATAATATATAAAGAAAATTAAATCTTATTCATAAAATTTGGGGTCTTACAACCTCCTCTCCTTATGAAATTTCGTCCTCGAAATTGACGTACGTACCTGGTATGTTGAAAAGGTGAGGAAACCTCGTTTTCATTTTCGATTCTAACTCCCAGGTCATTTTCTCGATATCATGGTTCCTCCACAAAACTTTAACTTGAGATATAACCTTTGAGCGTAGGACATGTTCCTTCCTATCCAAGATCTTAACAGGTACCTCATCGTATATTAAATATTCGGCTATCTCGTCTAGTTCTAACTCAATAATGTGGTTTGGATCTTTCACATATTTATGAAGCACAGATATGTGAAAAACGTTATGAACACGAGATATGTTTGGAGGTAAGACGAGTCTATAGGCCACATTTCCTACTCGGTCAAGGATTTCAAATGGACCAATGAATCGTGGGCTGAGCTTTACTCTCTTTTCGAATCTCGTAACTCCTTTCTATGGAGCAACACGTAATAATACATGATCTTCGATATTAAACTCCACGTTTCTTCGATGAAGATCAGCATAACTCTTTTGTCGATCTTGTGCAATTTGTATACGTTGCTGGATCATTTGAATATTTTCCGTAGTCATACGTACTAACTCTGGTCCCAACAATGTTGCTTCACCCACCTCTTCCCAGCATACTGGAGAACGATATTTTCGTCCATACAACGCCTCGAATGGGGCCATGCCTATACTTGCTTGATAACTGTTGTTGTAGGAGAATTCCACTAATGGTAGGTACTTATCCCAACTCCCTTTGAAGTCTAGAACACAGAGTCTCAATAGATCTTCAAGAGTTTGGATAGTTCTTTCCGATTGCCCGTCCGTTTTTGGATGATATGCCGAACTAAATCGTAAATCCGTGCCCGTAGCTTTCAGCAAGCTGACCCAAAATTGTGAAGTGAATCTTGGGTCATGGTCCGAAACTATAGATATTGGCATGCCATGCAATCTCACAATCTCATTCACGTACATACGAGCAAGACGTTCAAGGGAATAAGTCTCTCGTATCGACAAGAAATGAGCTGACTTGGTTAATCTATCAACAATAACCCAAATCGCATCTATGCCTTGAGAAACCTTGGGAAGACCCGTAATGAAATCCATGGTAATGTGTTCCCACTTTCACTTTGGAATCTCAAGTGGTTGCAATGGACCTTTTGGTACTTGATGCTCCGCCTTGACGCGTTGACACGTTAAACACCTCGAGATAAATTTCGCGATCTCTCTCTTCATATTGCTCCACCAAAATGTATGTCGAAGATCACAATACATTTTGGTACTTCCAGGATGGATTGCAAATGGTGTGTTGTGTGCCTCCATCATGATTCTATACTTCAAATCAGAATCGTCAGGAACACAAAGCCTGGAGTTGACTCGAAGTATTCTTTTTTCATCAATCCTTGCTTCTGGAATAGCACCTTCTTCCTGATATTCATCAGCTCCGGGTCTGTATCTTGAGCAGTTTTAACTTTATCAATTAAAGTTGGTTCTACGCGTATACTTGATATCATCGCATGGGTCCCCGGAGTCTTGAACTCTATCTCCATCTTTTGTAAATCACACAAAATAGGCCTTGAAAGCATCGCATTCGTTCCAGCATATGATCTTCTACTCCATGCGTCAGCAACCACGTTCACTTTTTCAGGATGGTATTGGATGGTATGATCGTAATCTTTCAACAGCTCAAGCCAACGTCGTTGCCGCATGTTGAGTTCCTTCTGGGTGAAGAAATACTTGAGGCTCTTATGATCGGTATAGATCTCCACTTTCTCCCCATACAGGTAGTGTCTCTAGATCTTCAACGCGAAAATGACTGCTGCCAACTCTAGATCATGAGTAGGATAATTCCTCTCATATTCCTTGAGTTTTTGTGAGGCATAGGCTATGACTTTCCCATGTTGCATGAGAACACATCCTAACCCTTTGCCCGAAGCATCGCTGTAAATGACAAATTCATCCGAACCAGATGGTATCGTCAGAACAGGTGCCGAAATGAGTCTTCTCTTGAGCTCTTGAAAGCTCTTCTTACATTCCTTGTTCCATACGAATTTTGTATCTTTTTGAGTCAGCTGAGTTAATGGAGTAGCGATTCAAGAAAATCCTTCCACGAATCTCCGATAATAACCAGCTAAGCCCAGAAAGCTACGTACTTCAGTCACCGACTTCGGTTGCTCCCAACTTTGTATTGCTTCAATCTTCGTCGGGTCCACAGATACTCTACGTTTTGATACTACGTGCCCAAGGAATGCTACCTCCTCAAGTCAGAACTCGCATTTCTTCAGCTTGGCATATAGCTTGTTTTCACGAAGCCATTGAAGTACCATCTTCAAGTGGTGCTCATGATCTTCACGGCTTTTGGAATAGATGAGGATGTCATCAATAAAGACAACCACGAACTGATCCAAATATTCCTTGAATACACGGTTCATCATATCCATAAAAATAGCAGGAGCATTAGGCAATCCAAAAGACATGACTAAGAATTCATAATGCCCGTATCGAGTTCTGAAAGCAGTCTTCAGAATATCCTCAGTTTTAATCTTTAGCTGATGATATCCAGAACGAAGATCGATCTTTGAAAAGAATTGTGCACCTTGCAACTGGTCGAACAGGTCATCAATACGAGATAACGAATAACTATTCTTGATGGTGACATGGTTCAACTCCCGATAGTCAATACAAAGTCGCATACTCCCGTCTTTCTTCTTTACGAATAAAATAGGAGCACCCCAAGGAGATGTACTAGGACGTATAAAACCGATGTCTAACAACTCCTGTAGTTGGACCTTTAACTCCTGAAGTTCTATAGGAGCCATTCTATATGGGGTTTTAGAAATGGGTTTTGTACTGGGTTCAAGGTCAATAAAGAATTCAACTTCACGTTCCAGGGGTAGACCGGGAAGTTCTTCGAAAAATACATCAAGAAACTCATTAACAACAGAAATATCATTCAAACCTGACGTATTCTGGTTTAGATCAGTGACATGGGCTAAGAAAGCTTGACATCCGTTTTTCAATAAACGAATAGCTTTATGACTTGATGTAAGACCCCAACTTTTATGAATAAAGATTTAATTTTTTTTATATATTATTTCGAAATAGTAAGGTGTTGATTTGATAAATGTGAAAAGTTATGGGTGAAATGTGCAAATATTTCAAAATGGGCAAGTGGTTATAAAATATTCTGGTTGTCGGGGAATATTCGTTTGGTCGTGGAATATTCTTGTTGTCGGGGAATATTCGTACGACGGCGCAGCTATTTGTGGGCCCCACAACGGAATAACTGTCGGATATAGAAAGCGACAGAAATAACCTTTTTACAAAATAACGGCGTAGTTATTACCGTTAGTACTGTTGAAATACCCGGTGGTTAAAATACAGTGATACGCGGTGTTGCACAGTAGCACACGGTATTGCACAGTATTTCGAATTATTGAGTCTTACGTGAGAAGGAACTTATTCAATTATTGTTACAGTAATTACTGTTCAATATTTTATATTATTGACTCAATAATTGTTACATTGATATTTTATTGACTCAATAATTGCTACGTTGCTATTTTATATGATTGATTCAATAATGGCTACAGTTGATATTTTGTATTATTGATTCAATAATTGTCATTGCACAGTATTTCACATAATCAACTCAATAATTCATATTATTTGAATAATATTATTAGATAGCATTATTGACAATGTCTAAGGAAGTTCTGTCTAGGAGGGGTTATTTAATTGCGCGCCAGTAAGGAGAAATCCTTCTCGGAAGGCCCCCTTTTTCCTGGGAACGACCTGGTTGTCAATATTGTAGTTCTGTAATATTATTTGTGAATAATTAATTATTGATTTATATGATAAGAAAATATTTATTTTGTGGATATTAAAGAAGGAATTAGTGCTGATGTGTTTTTATCAATATTTTGGTGTGAGAAATTATTTGTTTATGGATTTCGGATAATTTATGTTTGGAATTTGGAAAAACTTCCTTCTACAAAGTTGTAGAGAATTAAATTTCCTATGGAAGGACATAGAATTTGTATTTTTTTGACAAATGGGCTATTTATTATGAATTATGGAAGTTTCGGAAAATAATTATTTTTTAATGGGTGGGCCCCACTTTTGTTGAAAAATTCAGAATTTTGAAAGCCGCCAGGCGGCGGGATTTTTTTTTTAAAAAATATTATTTTATTATTTTAGTCTCCTTTGGCATCCTAAGCTTTTCCTATAAATAGGGTGCTTAGGTTAGAATTGAAAATCACACCAGAAATCAGAAGTTTTCTCTGTATATAATATCGAGCGTATTTTTATGAGTATTTAGATACTTTGAGTATTACTATTGAGTGCAAGTTTTCTTCGGTATTATATCCGATATTCCAACCAGAAATACTATTCTTTTGAGGTAAGGGATATTATTTCTTTCATAAATGATGTTATTCTTTTCAATATCATTATACCAAAATATTAGCATAGATTTTATTATGAAATTCTTACTTTTTCCGTCGGGGTTACTATTCACGTATACAGCACTATTCACGGAAAAATTAAATTTTCTTCTATATGTCCAAATTACTTGTTAAAGTTCTTATCTTTGATTGGATCTAAGTTTTGAGCTTATTTCTTGAATTTTGCTCCACAAAGTATTATTATGGAATATTCTTGAACTTTGATAAACTAAAATACGAATCCTTAATATTCATTTATTTCACTGGATTCGTTATTTATATGATTTTTCATCATCCTCAGTTCTAAGTGGTGATATAACTGAATATCTTTGGCCTGTAGAGCAAAGATGAATGATTACCTGATGAATATCTTTGGCCGCAGTGCAAAGATGACAGGTGTTGAGATGAGCATGACCACTGATGATACAAATGAATATCTTTGGCCTGTAATGCAAAGATGAATATTAATTCGAGATGTATATTGATTGATGTTACAGGGATAAAATATTGATGATGGACTTTTAAATCATAGAAGATAGTAGACTTCATTCTCTACTTAACTCTTCTAATGAATTGTTATTTTCGCTGCGAATATTGATCTAAGATTGGTTGTCCATTATATTTTATCTGATTTATTGAAGGCTAACGATAATTTATTTTCCATTATCTTAGTCATAATATTCTTTACTGAGCTAGTTGAGCTCACCCTTTTCATCTGTTGTCCTCTTCAGGAAATGAGAATGTTGCGGGAACTAGTCGGGGGACAGAGTGATGGTCCGAGTTAGAGCAGTAGTAGTCCTCACTATTTCTGATCAATAGTGTGATAATAATTGTAATGAGGACTTAGTTTGAATATTAATATTTTCTACATATTTGTATTGACACTCACAGTTGTGTGGTCGTATTTTGCACGACCGTATGATATAAAGTTTGTATTTGAATTCTGTACCATGTATTTGGCGACTCAGAATGGGTTGGGTTGACTGGACCTATTCTGGGGGCGTCACACTTGAAATAACATTGATTGATTTTAGTGGTTTGGTTGTTTGAATTCGCACAATAGGTTGGTTAGGAATATGAAAACTAACAACCTTACGAAAACAATCAATTTTGACATGATAAGTGGTCAACTAGTCAATTTCTAGAATCACATCAAATGCAAGTATTTTCAACGATATAAGATCAACAGGTAGGGTGATGGTACCAATTTAAATCGAGTAAGATTTGTAAACTGTAGATGTAACGAAGGTTTCTCCCAACGGAGTTTCAATAGATAAGTCAAAGTATAATTTCTCAGGTGTCAAGTTCAAACGTTGAGCACAAGTAGGTGAAATAAAAGAATGGGTAGCACCAGTATCTAATAAAGTGTAAACTTCGGAAGAGTTTATTATCAGCTTACTCGTAATAACCTCGTTCGGGTTCCTTGCTTGTTGGGCAGTCACGACAAAAGCTCTTTCAGGAACCACTGACTTTGACTTGTCAGGGATAGCCTTTGGAGTCACCATCCCTGCTGGACTTGATTTCGCTACAGGACACACTCGAGCTATGTGCCCTTCCTTTCCACAGTTATAACACAACTTGGATTATTGTGTGTAGTTAGGGCTGATGTGTCCCTCTTGCCCGTATTTATAGCATACGACCGGTGGTCGTTCTCCTCCCCTAGAAATAGTTGATGTTGGTGCTGCTGTCGATGCATTCACGTTCTCATTGTTGTACCTTCTCTTCTTGAAATCTCCCTCCGACTCACTTTTTCTATTATTATGGCCACGATTACCACCGGAGTGGTTACCGCTTCTGGCATAATACTTTCCTCCCTGCTGGTTGTCATTGTTCCGATGACTGCTGCCACCGGTACGACCTTGGTTGTTGTTCCTTGGTTGAACATAATCATTATCTCGTTCTAATAACTGGGCCCTGTTCACTACATCCGAATATAAAGAAAATTTGTGAGAAATGAGGTATTGACGAATCTCGGGTTTCAAACCTCTTAGAAACATCCGCGTCATACGTTCCTCATTCTCCACTAAATGAGGTGCAAATCGGGATAACTCCGCGAACTTAGCCTCGTACTGGGACACAGTCATGTTATTCTGTTCCAGTCTGATAAACTCTACCTCTTTCATGTGACGAAAACTTTCTGGAAAGTACTTGTCATTGAACAGTTTCTGGAACGCCCCCCAAGACATCTTGAGTACGGCAGGCTTAGTACCGTTCACAGATTCCCACCAGTAATCTGCCTCTCTACGGAACATAAAGGTGGTAAATGTAACATTCTATTCCTCCGTGCATCCCAAGACATCAAATATCTTGGTAATTTGCTTAATCCAATTTTCTGCCTTGATTGGATCTGACTTTCCCAGAAACTCTGGTGGTCCCAACTCTTTAAACTGCTTGGTAGTGACAAGCCGCGAGTTATTATTTCCACCTATATTATGAACACGAGTCTCCCTCGTCTAGTTTTGCATGAACTGCAAAAAGCTTCTAAACATCCCGTCATTTATCATTTCTTCGGTAGGATTGTTTGCAGGAGGAATATAGCCTTTCTGTTGCACGTTCTCCTCATTGGTGATTAAAGGTGTCTCAACGGTCTCATTCACTCCATTGTTTAAATTTTCAGCTGTCATTCTCAAATACTGCCACAAAACAAGGGTTAATCAAATAAATTAACATATCATCTATTAACCCTATGTTCTAACCGACCAATTAAATAACAATTAAGCTTAGGTAGGACACACTAGCGAAGGTTTTACTCGTCTCTCCCCTCCTAGTTCTATTCCCAGATCTCCGCCAGAGACCATATCCCTAAGCTCTGATACCAACTGTGACTCCCCCAAAATAGGTTCAATACTCAACCCATTTTGAGTCGCCAAATACACTCAACAAAATTCAAATATAATCTTTCATATCACACGGTCGTGCAAAATACGATCACACAACTGTGAGTGTCAATACAGACATGTAGAAAAATTAACATTCAAACTAAGTCCTCATTATATTTATTATCACACTATTTTAAATAAAAAAAATAGTGAGAACTTCTACAGCTCTAACTCGGACCATCATTCCATTCCTCGACTAGTACCCACGATATTCTCATTTCCTGAAGAGAACAATAGAAGAAAAGGGTGAGCTCAACTAGCCCAGTAAAAAATATTATGAATAAGATAATGAAAAAAAAATTATCATTAGCCTTCAATAAATCAGATAAAATATTATGGACAACAAGTTTTAGATCAATATTCGCAGCGGAAATAACAATTCATTAGAAGAGTTAAGTAAAGAATGATGTCTACTATCTTCTTTGATTTAAAAGTCCATCATCAATATTTTATCCCTGTAGCATCAATCAATATATATCTCGAATCAAATATCCATCTTTGCACTACGGGCCAAAGATATTCATTTGTATCATCAGTTGGTCATGTTCATCTCAACACCTGTCCATCTTTGCACTACGGGCCAAAGATATTCATCAAGTAATCATTCATCTTTGTACTACAGGCCAAAGATATTCATCACGTAATTATTCATCTTTGCACTACATGCCAAAGATATTTAGTTATATCACCATTTAGAACTGAGGATGATGAAAAATAACACGAATAACGGATCCAGTGAGATAAAGGACAAATATTAGAGAATTTATCCAGAGTTCAAGAATGAAGATCAAAACCTAGATCCAATCAAAGATGATTTGGAAGAAAAAAATATTTTTTTACCGTGAATAGTACCTCGTGAATAGTAACTCGACATAAAAAGATAAAAATTTCACAAGAAAGTTCAGACCAATATTCCAGTGAAATAATATTAGATGAAGCGCAAAACTCAAGTAATATCTTATCATTTCAGGAATTATAGAAGAAATACTTACCGTAGTAAGTTTAGAGTTAGGAATCTGAAATGAAACAATATACGAAACTGCAATTGAATTTTCACCCGTTTGGCGGTAGTCCGCTCAGACAGATTATTTTCACAATTTAATAACAACTGAATACGAATGGTTATTCACCAGGCATGCGGTAGTCCGCGTAGACAGGTAATTCCCACAGAATAATAAAGAATAGAATAACAACAGGATTTCACCATGCATGCGGTAGTCCGCGTAGACAGGTTATTCCAACAGAATAATAAAGAATGGAATAATAACCCTTACGAGTATTGAAAGAAAATAACTCTCTTCATGAATACGAAAGAAATAATACCCCTTACCTTAAAATTTAGAGACTGCACTAGCGTAATAGCAGAATACTCTTCTTCTTTCTCTCCTATGTTATCTATACTTTCTCTCTCTATAGCTTTAGTGAATTGATGAGAAATAATGAAGAAATGAGTTTCTATTTATAGGCTCGGCAGAGTAAGGATAAAATAGTCTTTTCGCCATAATTTATGACATCATCGCTTACATCATCGATCTATGACATCATTGCTTACCTCATCGCTCCGATGACATCATTGTTTACTTCATCGCTCCCATGACATCGTTGTTTGCATCATAAGAGTTCAAATTTAATTTGCACTCTTCCATCTCGTTTAACTTTTATACCATGAAATTACTATAATAATGTTACCATTCAAATTATAAAAATCATACTATTTTATAATCACATCATACTACTATAATGTAATATTATAATAATATATTTGAATGAATTATTTTATTAGACAAGATAAAATACCACTTTCAACAAATGTCACATGTTAAAAATTTCTTCGTTTAAATCCACATTGAATAAATATTTCCTTATCATATATATCAAAAATTAATTATTCACCAATAATATTACAGAACTACAAAATTGATAACCAGGTCGTTCCCAAGAAAGAGGGGGCCTTCCGATAAGAATTTTTTCTTACTGGCGCGCAATTAATCAACCCCTTTCCTAGACAGAACTTCCTTAAACATTGCCAATATTGCTATCTAATAATATTATTCAAATAATATGAATTATTGATTTGATAATTTAAAATAATGTGCTATGACAATTATTGAATCAATAATATAAAATAGCAAAGTAGCACTTATTGATATAAAATATCAACGTAGCAAATATTAAACCAATAAAATATTATGCAATTATTGAATCAATAATATAAAATATTGAACAGTAATTACTGTAACAATAATTGAGTAAGTGCCTTCCTACGTAAGAATCAATCATTTGAAATACTGTGCAATACCGTGTGCTACTGTGCAACACCACATATTACTGTATTTTAACCACCGGGTATTTCAACAGTACTAACGGTAACAGTTTTGCCGTTATTTTTATAAAAAGGTTACTTATGTCGCTTTCTATATCCGGCATTCATTCCGTTGTGGGGTCCACCAATGACTGCGCCGTCGTACGAATATTCTCCGACAAAAAGAATATTCCTCGGCCAAACGAATATTTCCCGACACAACGAATATTTTATAACCACTTGCTTACTTTGTAAACTTTGCACATTTCACCTATAACTTATCACATTTATCAAATCAACACCTTACTATTTCAAAATAATATATAAAGAAAATTAAATCTTATTCATAAAATTTGGGGTCTTACAACGAGTCTTTAGATTCTAAAAATCGTGGCAATTGTGTTGAACTTATAAAACATACAGCAAAGTTTAGTCCGGAAGTTGCTAAAGTTGTTTTAGGAAATGCCCAAAAAAATGCTACATGCACCTCACCCACAATCCAGAAGGAGATTTTGAATATTCTAGCTAACAAAGTGAGAATGCACACTCGAGGAGAAGTTGGGGATTCTGGCTTTTGTATTCTTGTTGATGAAGCACAAGACTCAGCTCATAAAGAGCAAATGGCTATTATTTTGAGATTTGTCGACAAAGAGGGTTTTCTAAGAGAACGATTTTTTGATATTATGATGGTTGAAGACACTACTGCCGAGACACTTCATCAAGAGATATCTAAAGTTCTTCTCCATTATAATTTGCAAGTTGAAAGATTAAGAGGTCAGGGGTATAACGGTGCTAGTAATATGAGAGGTGAATGTAATGAGTTACAGGCATTATTTATGAGGGATTGCTCATATGCATATTATGTACACTGTTTCGCCCATCAGTTATAATTGGTCTTGGTTGCAGCTTCAAAAAAAGTTTATCCTATTTGAAAATTCTTTTCTTCCTTGAGTTCTATTGTCAATGTCATTTGCGCTTCTCTAAAACGTCATACTGAATTTTATGTTGCTCAAGTTATGCATATTACATAATTGGTTATAGCAGGTGAGCGTGGAACAGGTAGATGACTCAATCAGATTGATACCGTACATAGACCTGGAGCTACTCGTTGGGGTTCTCATTTTACTTCAGTTTGTGACTTGATAGATAAATATAATGCAACTTGTACCGTTCTTGAATTTATTATGGATGATAAAACCACAGAGTCTTTACGTGCGGAAGCTGATGGTGCTTACAATGCAATTAGATCATTTCAATTCATATTCATCTTGCATTTGTTGAAAGACATGATGGGACTTACTGATGTTTTATGTCGAAAGTTGCAGCAAAAATCTCAAGATATTTTGAATGCTATGAATTTGGTGGAAATTACAGTGAATTCTCTTCAGAAATTAAGAGAAGACGGTTGGAAAAATTTTCTTGAAAAAATGATGTATTTTTGCAGAAAGCATGATATAGATATTCCTGACATGGACGGTCAATTTAGTATGAGTTCACGTCGCCGTAATTGTCAACAAAGAAACATAACAACTGAGCATCATTATCGTGTTGACCTATTTTATGCTGCAATAAATTTTGAGTTGGTGGAATTGAATGGCAGGTTCAGTAAAAGAACAAAGGAACTTTTTATTCTTAACTCATCTTTGGACCCTGTAAATGGTTTTAAGGCATTTAACATTGATAATATTTGCAAACTTGCAGAAAAGTTTTATCCTCGAGATTTCTCTAAACAAGAGTTGCATCGCTTGAGAAGCGAGCTGACAATTTATGAGTTTGATGTACCTCATAATGATGTGCTCAAGAATGCTACTACTCTTGCTGAGTTATGCCAAGGATTATTTGAAACAAAAAAATCAACGACATATCAAATGATTGATCGGTTAATTCGTCTTGTTTTGACTTTGACGGTTTCCACAGCAACTACAGAGAGATCATTTTTAGCTATGAAACGTATCAAACCAATGTTGCGCAACAAGATGGAGAATGACTTCTTAGCTAATAACATGATTGTCCACTTCGAAAAGGAGTTGATTGAGAACTATGATGCAGACTCAATAATTACAGAATTTGTTTCTATTCAAGAGCGAAGAGTGCAATTTGACTAGGTATGTTATTATGTTTTGGACGTACGTTCGTTATCAAAATTTTATTAATGTTATAGTGAATTAATGATAATTTTGATTATTATTCAATTAGCTACGTGATTTTATGACATATACAGTTATCTTAATATATGGTTTAATTTTAAAAAAAAATGTATGTAGTGAACGTTCACGAATTTTTTTTTCTAGTCCACCCCAAATTATAATCCTAACTCCGCCCTTGCCTGACACCACATAAGCTGCTCCCCTAGACCTCTAAATAAAATGTATCCCTATTATTACGATATAATTATATAAATTCTTTTTTTAAAAAAAGACAGATAGATAGAGATAATCAACTGCTTTTATATATATATATATATATATATATATATATATATATATATGTGTATATTTTTTTTTTCTTCGACCTATATTTTGAAGAGAGTTACTAAAAATTTGAGCCAACTTGACTTTGCTGCGGTAGCTTCTTCATATTTGATTGAACTACGGGGTCAACATAAGGCCACCACCCGACTATGATGACCAAATAATTCAAGAATTAATGAAGGCGGCATATGACCTAAGTATATATAGAATAGTTCTTACAAAGTATAACATTTATACCATTGAAAAAAAATTAAAAAAAAAAAGAACGGTCAAGATTAGAAAATAAAAATTAATATCTGTTATTATTGAAGTCAGTCAGAATCAGAGTTTAACTTTATTAACCAGAGTTTAGAGTTTGTTAATCAATATTTAAAATTTATAAATTAGAATTTAGAGTTTATTAACTCATTTTTTAATAAAGTTTAGGGTTTACTAAAAATTTGAGCAAGCAATAAAGACAACTTGACTTGGCTGTGGTAGATTCTCATATTTGATTGACCTACGGGGACAAAATCAATATATATATATATATATATATTATACACTGCACACACATAAGACCGCCACCCGACTATGAATGACCAAATAATTCAGGAATTAATGAAGGCGGCATATGACCCAACTATATGTTACTCTCTCCCTTTTATAAAAAAGAGTCATTTAATGAAATTAATTCGTAAAATTTTAAAAAATTTAAATCTGATGCAAGTCATTTAAATTTGGCAAAACACAATCAAATAATACTCTCTAAATTATTTACAGTAATTATAATTGTAATAACTAAAATCAAATAAAATTATATCAATTTAAAATTTAAAATTCTATAAATTTATTTCAAAAAATTAAATAAAACTTTTTTTTTTTTTTTTTGTGAATCTGACGAGTACTATTTACTAACATAATATTGGCTTGGTCAAAATATGTAGCACTATAATTAATATAAAAAAATTGACATTTCATAAAATGAAAATGATATTTACACCAAGTTTCCTCACATGAATAATGTGTCCGCACTATTTTCTCAATAGTAGATGCAGAATGATACGGATATAAATTTCTATATAAGAATCTCTTCCATATTGCGACACAAATATCGCGTTTATCAATGTATCAGATACACATTTGTTTGCCACGAATATTGTCATGTCAATAAATGTAATATTTTTGTTACTGAATATTTATTGCGAAAAATTGAGGAAAAAATATAATGATGGGGATTCTTATCCAACTTTCTCTTCGAATCAACTTATTTAAAATTAAAAAATGAAATTTCTTAACATGTGCCCTTAGGACAAATGCTAAGTACACAGCTCAAGGGAATATTCTCTTGAATTGTGTGTATATTCCTTTGAACTTGGTGTAAATGCAAAAATTAAGAGAATATACACATAGTTCAAGAGAATATTTTCTTGAATTGTGTGCTTAGCATGTGCCCTTAGGGCACATGTTAAGAGGAACCTTAAAAAATATACTTTGGAGGTTTGATGGCATATTGGCATTGCTGTGCTAAATAGATCCTTTCTGAACAAAAACAAAATATTTAAAAATCAGAAATAGAAGCCGGCAATATCCAACGATATATATATAGCTTAAAAGGGAATAAAAAACATTGATTTGGTGCTACCAACAACTTCCCAGATCATATCAGATGGTTGATTCCATCCTGTCCGTCCAGAAGGCATCCACCATGAATTCTAAAAATTGATTTATCTATCAATTAATTTATAACAAATTTGGATAAGATAGAATAGTAAAATAAATGTGAGTTCCTTTTTCTTTCTTTTTTTAGAAATAATTAAATAATTATTGAATTGTCCACCATAGAATTGGTAACAAATAATTAAATAGATTGGGTGAAACAAAAGATTTCAAATGTTCACATGAATATTTAAATGACCAGAGGAGGAAGTAGACTAAATACATAATCACTTGTACTTCAAATTTTTGGCTCCCATTGCCTCTCTAAATAAACAATTTACAGGCTCAGTCCCTTCTTTCTTCTCCAAAGTTATTTGATCAGCTATGGCAATTTCGGGGTCTGCCATTAGATTAAACCCAACTATTTCTCCATGTCTAAGTACACCTTCAAAAATCAGCCATGGTTCAAGAAAACAGGTCAGTCAGGTTCATACCAACGTTCAGACATGCATTTTCTGATCATGTATTTTACTCGTAAATTTGTTATGAACTTGCTGAAAAAAAATGGTGATTTCAGTTCTTCTACTTAAAAGCTTCTGCTAATAGTCCCGATCATGGCGAGAAAGGAAAGATGATAAGGAAAGAGAAAGACGGTTGGAAGATCGATTTCTCAGGCGGAAAGCCGCCTACACCATTACTAGATACAATCAATTATCCATCCCATATGAAGAATCTTTCCACACAGGTATGTTGATATTCTATGTTTATGTTTATGTATATATATATATATATATATATATATATATATATATAGACACACACACATGCATGTACTCTATTCGATCAACATATGTATGTGTGTGTTTTTAGGAGCTTGAACAATTAGCGGCAGAGCTAAGAGCAGATATAGTACACACAGTAGCAAAGGTAGGTGGGCATCTAAGTTCAAGCCTAGGAGTAGTGGAATTGACTGTGGCTCTACACCATGTTTTCAACACCCCAGAAGACAGAATTATTTGGGATGTCGGGCATCAGGTAATAAATTGAACTGAATTTATTTGTCTTGTCTAGTTCATATATTTTGATAAAGAGTTTCAGAAATATAAGTTGTGAACAAAACAAACAATAATATTGCAGGCATACCCACATAAAATCTTGACAGGAAGGAGGTCTAGGATGCACACTATTAGGCAAACTTCGGGGCTAGCAGGATTTCCTAAAAGGGATGAGAGTGTTTATGATGCCTTTGGTACCGGACACAGTTCTACAAGCATCTCTGCTGGTCTCGGTATAGTTTTTTTTTTTTTTTTTTGTAGTCTTCTCCTTGCTGGACTGGACAGACAAAAGAGAAGGATCCTAAAATTATTAGTTGATGGATGGATGGATGGATTAAATAATAACTTGAACAGGTATGGCAGTGGGCAGAGATCTTTTAGGGAAGAAGAATAATGTTATTTCAGTGATTGGAGATGGAGCCATGACAGCAGGACAAGCGTACGAGGCCATGAACAATGCAGGGTTTCTTGATTCTAATATGATAGTTATCCTGAATGACAATAAGCAAGTATCCTTACCCACAGCGACTCTTGACGGACCGGCAACTCCTGTTGGAGCCCTCAGCCGCGCATTAAGCAAGCTCCAAGCAAGCCCCGAGTTCAGGAAAATCCGGGAAGCTGCAAAAGTAGTAAACCATCTAACATTTACATTTACATATTCTCTAAAAGTCAAGGCCTAATTGAAGTTTTGTATGTTTAGAGCATAACCAAGCAAATGGGTCCCCAAGCTCATCAAGTTGCAGCAAAAGTGGATGAATATGCCAGGGGTATGCTTAGTGCTACTGGTTCTACTCTCTTTGAGGAGCTTGGACTGTATTACATTGGCCCGGTGGATGGCCACAAGGTCGAAGATCTAGTTACCATTTTCGAGCTAGTGAAATCAATGCCTGCACCAGGGCCAGTTCTGATTCATATTATAACAGAAAAGGGCAAGGGATATTCTCCGGCCGAGGCTGCAGCTGATAAGATGCATGGTAAGGCTCCACATAAAATCAAAATAAATCAAACCATGCTCCACTTTACTATAATCCTGTTGAGTTTTAACAAATTGATAGATAATTATAACCTCTCGATTTCTCGTTCCAGGGGTGGTAAAGTTTGATCCAGAAACAGGAAAACAATCTAAGCCCAAATCTTCTACACTGTCGTATACTCGGTATTTTGCTGAAGCACTGATAAAAGAAGCCGAAGTAGATGACAGGATTGTAGCCATTCATGCAGCCATGGGAGGTGGAACTGGGCTTAATTATTTCCAGAAAAAGTTTCCAGGACGTTGTTTCGATGTTGGTATTGCTGAGCAACATGCCGTTACATTTGCAGCAGGTTTAGCCGCAGAGGGTCTCAAGCCATTCTGTGCAATTTATTCGTCCTTCCTACAACGAGGCTATGATCAAGTGAGTCATCCTCCCATAGATAATGAATTGCCTTCATTAAATTATTTATTTGGTTCAAATTTCTGTTACTAAATTCATTCCAATCAATCCATGGATATGCATGAAAGGTGGTCCATGATGTGGATCTTCAAAAATTGCCTGTTCGATTTGCAATGGATCGGGCTGGTTTAACTGGAGCCGATGGTCCAACCCATTGTGGAGCATTTGACATCGCGTATATGGCTTGCCTGCCAAACATGGTTGTAATGGCTCCGTCTGATGAAGCAGAGCTGATGCATATAGTTGCAACAGCAGCAGCTATAGACGACAGACCGAGCTGCTTCAGGTTTCCTAGGGGTAATGGAGTTGGAGGAGCAGTTCTTCTTCCTCCTAATAACAAAGGAACACCCATTGAGGTCGGTCGGTCGGTCGGTCCATCTAAAATACCAAGGAGGAGATTCAGAGTATGAAAATTAACACCATTTTTGTTTGTTTGATTATTTATATTTGCAGCTTGGAAAGGGAAGAATAATAATGGAAGGCAACAGAGTTGCGATTTTGGGATATGGTTCGATCGTTGAACGATGCAGAGAAGCAGCAGAATTTCTCAAACTGGAGAATATATTTATAACAGTGGCTGATGCTAGGTTCTGCAAGCCATTAGATGGCCAACTAATTAGGAGATTGGCCAATGAGCATGAAATATTAGTTACAGCAGAAGAAGGTTCAATAGGAGGTTTTGGATCTCACGTAACTCATTTTCTAAGCTTAAATGGTATTCTTGATGGACCCCTTAAGGTAACTAACTAACTTACTTGGTTTCTTTTCTTTTGTAATACTAAGAATAATTATCACGCTGGATGGATTCTGATGATATATATATATATATATATTTTTGGAACTTTCTGTCTTTTGTTGTAGTTGAGATCAATGGTACTTCCTGATAGATATATTGAGCATGGATCACCTCAAGATCAGATTGAAGAAGCAGGTCTCGCTTCCAGGCATATCTGCGCAACGGTCTTATCGTTACTGGGAAAAAGCCGAAAGAGGATCATCGATCTTATGTCTAAATAAACTGATAGCCTTCTTGGTAACCATAAGCAAAAGGAGGTGGTGTGAAGAATGTACAGTTACAGATTAGAGCTGTATTTCTTTTATAAATCTTGAAAATATTTCTTCAAATATACGCCGCTGTCCAGTTTTTCTTTTTATTTTTCAGTCAAAATCGATCAGAATCATCCATCCATCCATCCAACTCCATCATTGACAACAACTGGTGGACATGTGCAGATTAATTAAAACGTGAAGCAATTTTCACGTGATATAGGAGGAGGTGTTGACTCATTAATCAATCATCAAAAAACAAATCAGTAAACCATCAGCATTCTTCCCTTGGACTGCTTCACTGCTCCCAAATTGGCTTGAAAGAGAAAAAGGGCATGGCATGGCATCACCAACAGTCTTCACATGAACATTTATGTATATGTACGTAATATATTACCTTGGTACAAAAAAACCCTTTTGCGTTGGAAGATAATTTCATACTGGCAGAAACCTAGGGACAAGTTCTGCCATTCTTACTGGCATTCCCAACAGCTTTGGAGACACAAAATGACATTTCCCTGTTAGCAAATAAGTATACTAGCTCGAGTATAAACAAGATTTCCCTCTCTAATTGTGATAGGAGCAAACGGATTTATAGTTCTGGTAAGATGAACGCTTGAAGAAGGCTCTGCGCAATCTGGATTCTATCCAGTGTTCCAGATATGATTACCTTCCCGAAACTTTTGTCAGGACAAGGATCTTCAACCGTGATTGATGCACCTGAGATCTGACATGACAAATAATTGATCAAGTTAATTACATGTATAGACCTTCTTAGATAGCACGGTGACACGTACATGCATCCAACTTGTGTTCTTACGTCTTAAGACTGAGTAGGTGTAACCAGTGTTAAGATTATATCACAGGCAGATCCAAGTTAGAGGTACGGGGAGCACTATTTCCACGTGTATATTTGATATTTCTGAAATCTCATGTGAGAAAGAGTATATGTGGAAATATGAAGTATAAGAAGTGGCGTCACTTGGGCCTGTCCTCCATCCTGCTCGTGAATATTCTGCGATACTAGTCCTTTTTTTTTATTTTATGCAGGATTGAATTGTATAACGTCTTTTATCATTTTATTTCAAGTCTGAATTCCTCCTTGAAGGTTCCTCCTTTCAAAATAAATTACTAATTTCGGCTGAAAGGTTGGTCAACATGACGCTTAACTCCACCATATTCATCAACCTTTTTTCACCTGTATGCAATTGATACAACTTGAACTGTATGATTTACAGAATAAAATCAAATGATTTTGATGATCTGCCAAGTAGCAACTACCTAGGATCGACTACATGTATCCTATTTCACCATTCCACTATCTCTAGGCCCAAACCTTCTGATAATGACAAGCTATGCCTGCCTTTGCTATCTAAGTCTATACTAGTTTGGACATTCCCTTATCCCTAACCTAAAATCATTGTATCAACCGGCCTTACCATCTTAGTTGGTTTTCTCTCAATTCATCTTCTCTCTGTGCTACATGCCTACATTTACTTAGGCTTCCTCACAACTTATCTTATGCTACTTCTACAGTTTAATGAACAGGTCATTTATAGATTTACACTTTAAAAAGAAAGTAATTTCTCAGGTTTACAAGTTAAACCTATAAACAACTACTGGGAAGGGTAGCAATATTGGCGCTCCACTTTTTTGTTATTGACGCTTCACCTTTTGTTATTTGGACTCCTCTCACCTTTTTATTTTTATGAAGGACATGTTTGCCATTCTGTATTATAAATGGATATAATACATGCCATACCAAATGTAATAATTTTTCTTTTGATAGTATGGCAATATAGATTTTTATTGCCTATTCTTAAAGAAACAGTATAATGCATATAAGCATCACACTCAAAGACTATTTAACTACTTTTCATCATATTTTTTTCTTTTTCTGTCTTTAGTTATTACTTTCCTTTCTCTTTATCTCTTCTTTTATTTTTCTTAATTCTCTGAAAAGACGTGATTCTTCATTTGGGTTATTTAAGAATTTTATTACTAATCGAGTATTTTGGTTATGGAATTAGAAACGTAATTTTGCCTAATTAATAAAGTAAAAGCATGTTAATAACAAAAAGTGGAATGCCGATGTACTTCCCCCAAATAAAAAAAATCCACACATAATGAACAGAACAGAAGTCAAGTTTAAAAAAAAAAAAAAAAAAAAAAAAGCCAATCTGAAGGCATGCTAAAAATACAAGTCAATGAACCTAGCACAATCTTGAAAAATCTTGCATTGCAACTCGATCACAAACCATAAACTCTACCCTCTTCCACTATAAAACATATGCAAAAAACTGTGGGCACAGTACAAATAATGATGATTTATGTGTTCTGACATTTGTGACTTCTGGTCCTAGTTTTTCTTTTTCTCTTCCTTATATTCTCCTATTCAGTTCTGCTGTAGTGAGTGGACAATTTGATAGAGTTTTACCTGTTCCATACGAACCAAATTGCTACCATCGGTACCATAGACACAGTCAAAAACTTGTTCAGGGATCTCAAACTCCTCTTTGCTATTTGTAAAGACAGCAGGTTCCACACTGAAAAACTCAGGGTCAAAAACATACATTTATGCCAAGTATAGATAGCTCTATTGGAATATGTTTAAACTCCACCACCTTTCCAGGTGATTGATAACATGCTGTTTAAGACTTTAAGTAATAGAGATGTCAAGTCACGGGACAGAAAGACAAACCGTGAAAACCAATATTAGATGGCAAAAAAATATTTTACTTTATCTAACAAGAGGGTGAGCTTGAGCATCCAATTGTAGTGTGATTGTTTTTAATTGATTTAAATTAAATAGTTAACAATCACTCAAGTTGGTTATCAAGTAAAGGGTAAATCTAATATCTAAAGAAGGTGAATAGAAAAACAACAGAAAGTGAGAAAAACGTGGGAGCATGGGGAGGTAGGGGAAAAGTGCCATTTATTTGACCTTAAATGCTCTGGTTTAGAATCCCGGCCCCAGAACCATCATTTGCAAAACAGAGTCAAGTAAGCGTCAAGTAAACCAAAGCTGACTCATAAAGACAGTGAGGAGATTAGGAGAATCAATTGCTAAAACAGAAGCCCACAAACAACTAAAGCTTAAAAAGGTAAAAAATTCTCAGCACATGTTCATCAGAATACAGAACATTTATTAGAGTCAACTTTCCAATAGAGTTGGCTCAGTTGCTTGCATCATATACATAATACATTCATAACCATTCTTTGGCTCTGTTAGCATTTAGCCCATTCAGTGGATATCTGGGTGTTGATTGGATCCAAATAAAAATGAACCAGCCAGATCTTCTTGGGTTATTTTATTCTTTTCCTTTTCCTTTTTTGCAACGTTTGATCTGCTTCTGATTTATAAAATAACACAGGCTATGCAATGACTCTTGGTTGACTGTTACGATAACCAAGAACCAAAATGAACCTAAACCAATATGGACTCGATAAGCTATTACTCACGTATATGTCATGTAAAATTATTTGTTCATCTGAAAAAAGGTAAGAGACTTTAGATAGAAGTACTTCTAATTTGGAAAGAAAAAACCCTGAGTTAGTTATTTGAATTGCTCTTGGAGTTTAATTTCTAGTTCAATTACTGTGGACTTGAAAATGTAGTTTAATTAACTTAGAATTTCAAAGATACTGGGATTTCAATTGTATCTGGAACTACTTTGTTTTTGTCTTCTTTTCTGAAAGACTTGGCAGGATTGAACAAAATAAGGAAAAAATGGGTCCAACCTGATCCAACCCAAGAAAAAATGGAATCAAGAACGAATGGGTTGGTCCGGTCCTAGCATTTGTTTGGTTCAGCCAAAGAATCCAAGCCAGCCTACTTCGGTCCACAATTTACCTATGGACCTGAACTACATCATCCTGACTGGGTATGTGACCATGGATAATTTATCAACTCTTTCAGAAACACGACTGCCTAACTGGATATTTGTGCATGAACTTTTAATAAACCCTAGTTAGAATTAACAAACAGAACCTCTGCTCACTGTTCCATTCAAATATATATCAGGGGAGGAAGAGGGAGGGAGACAGAATTTCAGTGACTAAATACTGACCTCCCCTGCTCAAGGCCACCCTCAGAAGTTGCCATGTCTCCCGCAGTATCTGCAACTGATGTCATATCCTCCCCGTTCACAGACTGCAGTCACGAAAATGGTAAACATTGAATTCTGAGTTTGTCGACATATTTTATAACAGAAAAGGAAAATGAAACTTGGAGAGCAAAATGGAGTAGCATGGCTGCAACTGGGCTAATGAGGACCATTTACCTTGCACAGAAGCCCAAGTTGTTCCATTTCTTGTATTAGGGCCATCTCATTATCAATAGGAGAAATTTCGGATAAGTGGCCAGATCCAGGAAATGCTACATTCTCTCTTTCATAGGGACTGATATTTGGGTTAGCAGAGGAAGGATTGTGCATGGGTTCAGCTCCATCAGAGAAGATATCGGAATACAGATTATCCCTAAGTCTACCAGTAACTTGGAATAGAGCACTCTTTACATTCTCATACAGGCCAATAATCTGTTAAAGGGGAGATTTTGTCTGTTTGGTCAGAAGATGTCACTAAATGATTTCATTGTCAACATTACAAAAAAAACAAGTTCTTCATATGGGTAAAGCAACCTTTACAGACAAATGGTCAGCCCCCTCCCCCCCTCCTCCCCCACCCCCCAATGTATAAAAGATGCATTACTAATATCTTGTCAGCTTTGTGTGATTAACACCATAACATGCATCTAATACAAACCCAATTATTAATGTTAGCAAGGGTTTAGAGACTTAGCATAACATTTTTCATAGCAATTCATTGGTAGATCAGGTGAGTATGCTAGGGGTACCAAGTCAATTTTTTAATACACATTTATTACATGATTACTAGTGATGTAATTAACCTATACAATAATGACACATCATTTGTGACCCCGTGTTTGCTATCAAAATTGGGACCCTAGCATTATTCATATAAGATTCATTGCCTTTGAAATTATGTTATACAAGAAATCTGTAAAAAGAGCCAACTTAAATTATTAGGAAAGGAACGTGAAAGCCCAAATCAATCTACATATGATTGTTAACACAACAATAACATGCATTGAATACAAACCAAAATATTGATGTTAGCAAAAGTTTTAGAGGTTGAACACACTTTTTTCATAGTAATTTATTACTTTTGAAGATGAGCAATGTTAGGTATACCAAATTTACAGTCCCAAATAATGATGTTAGCAAGGCTTCAGAGATTTAACATATAAATTTTTTCAGAGCAATTCATTGCTATATATGATGAGTAATGCTAGAGCCTAGGCACCAAAATTTTCTACCAAATTTACAGACCCAGTGATTTTTTTATTTATTACAAAACCAATCACTAGTAATACAGTCAAACAACGCGATAATGACATATTATATCGGATCCCAAATTTGCTATCAAATTTGGAACCTCAAGCATTGCCCACACAAGATTCATTACCATTAAAAATTTGTAATGAAAGAAATCATTTAAAAGCACCATCTATGCTTCAGTTTCTTAAGTTTTGTAGCATACACATTTCAAATTTTTATGCAACTACATCATGGTTCACGATCACCCAACTTTTAATAGGATTGTACACTAAACAAGAGAAATGAGAGAGTGCTTCAAATTATTCTTGTGGGAGAATCCTTATAGGAATCATGAGAGCAGTTGAAGGAATTTAGCAGTGCTAGAGAAGTAAGGCATTGCAGTGCATGGGGGAGAGGGGGTGCTACTCTGCAATGACAACATCAAAGAGAAACATATAAACAACTTTTTAACACAGACTGTAGCTGGTCAATATACCAATATGAGTCATCAGTAGCTGAATAAAGAATTAGTTAACTGGCACACCTGTAACACATTATCATCTTTCTCTGTAGAACAAGTTCCGTTGAGGGTCCCACCCAATAGCTGCGTTTGAACTCCAGTTACAGTACATATATCTGAAGAAATCTTCCCTTCCGAATCTATGAGACAGCATACTTCGTTTGAGGCAACAAGAAGTCGTGCAGTTATAGTTTTCCCCTTATCCAAGCCTGACACAGGCCCCCTTTCATCGCAGACCTCTATGGATCTAGCGAAAACTCGTATGACAGCAATTTGTGCAGGTGAAAACAATGGGTCTGGGCACTGCAACAAAGGACAACCAATTAAGAAATAATATAGTATAGGTGGGTGTATCATGTAGATTGTGTAAGAAAACGGCGGAAAATAAAAATTGGTATCAATAGCTTGCAAATAGGGCTAGAACTTCAATGGTAAAATGATAAACCTCCAGAGCAGATATAGTGACAATTCTCTCCCTGTGGGGGACTACAAAATCTGAAAATTTTATAGAAGCCCCAGTTTCTTCTTCTAAAGCTTTGACTAACTTCCCACCTCTTCCAATCACACCTCCGGCTGTATCAACTGAACATAAAAATCTAAACACAACTATTCGCCAAGAACTATCTTCTTGCGAGTGAAGGATTCTGTCATTTTCAGCTGATAGTGGACGAGCAACTGAAGAATGGTCAATGGAGTTGGGAAACACCTCATAAGAAGATATGCCCTTTGGTGCTCCCTCTGTTTCTCTCTTAACTTGCAGATGCCATGCAACAGCAACCAATGATTTCTTGACAGCCACAGCTTCACCCATTATCTGCAATAATTCTAACATATTAATGACTTATTATCATCAGTGGAACTAAGAACAAATTTTTCCTTCCAAATAAGACTAATTTGCTCATTATCCACATCCAAGTATAGTTACGATATGCATTCTACAAAGTCAGATCAAGGAGATAACAATGACAAACAGATTTTTCTTTAAACTCACTCTCTGATTCCATCCATAAGTGACTACTGACATCTTTCTGCATCTCTACAAATCTGGATTTAATTGCACATACTATCTAGGAATCACATAACGCGTGCGCCACTCCATGCTGATAATGAGCACCCATTTTCATTACATTAAAATAAAGCATAATTAATCTTCATACTCAAACACTAATGATTCCCCTATATCCACCTTATCACCCCAAATGTTATTTCAAGTTTCAATGCAGTGTTTATGTAAGGTCAAAAACTGATCTACACTTGTAGTGAAAAGCTTAAGGCTATGTACACCTAATTTACACACAACACAATAGGCCCAAATACGTGGCTCATCATGTTTTTTTTCCAAGTTAATACTCCATTCACTCCTCAAAAAGAGTCCATTTGACATTTGCAAAATTTTCAAACTTCAAGCATATATTTTTCTTCAATTTTTATCCCATAACATGATAAGTATTTAGTTTTGGTAGTGATGGCATGCTAGTGAAATTGTTATGTATACTTGGGGATATTATGTTATTTTATATTATTGTCAATAAGAAGAGAACTCTTTTTATAAAACAAATTTGTCTGTAATTTGATTGCATCTTAATGTATCTTAAGAGCTCACCTCTTAATGCATTTTAACGGCCCACATATTTGTATTAAGAGCTCCTCTGAATAGTTTAGACTCATATTTTTATCTTAACTATTCAAAGGACCTCTTAATACGAATATGTGGGCTCTTAAGAGGCAATAAGAGGTGGATTGTTAAGATGCAATCAAACACCACCTAAATCGGACTTTTTTTTTATAAAATGGAGGGTAGATAATAGTTTTTCAATTAGTTAATCTAATCATGTCATGACCATTTGTTTAACTCAATAAAACAACAAACATAACTTCATTCTTTTCCCTTTTAAAAAAATTGGGGAAAGAGGGCCAAATTGGCCACCTTCTTTTTCCACTGTCATACTTTATTTATAGTTTTAGCATTCAGAGTCCACCTTCCATTTCTTAACCCCATTAAAAGAGAAAACTAACCTGAATCAACCCGTAACACCAGGAAATGCACAAAACTAACCTGAATCAACTCATCACCGGGAAATGCACAATCCGGAAGCTGATCCGGCTGCAGAATCCGAATTTTGGTGCCACAACTCTTTTCAAGCTTGGTAATCACGTTCCCTCTTTCCCCAATAACGCCACCAAGTTGACCAAATCCAGCAAGCAATCGACACCCAACGATTCCACTATCATTCCATTCCACCTCCAAAACCCTCTCAAAAACCCTAACCAGAGCCTCCTGCACCTGCGACACATTCCACTTTTCTCCATCAAAAAATATCCTCCTGTTGGCGCGCGTGTTCCCAGTGACGTTAATCACACGTTCATGGCAGTTGGGGATAGTTTTCTCGAGCTGAATCTTCGCCCCCGTTGCCCACTCCAAGTGCTTGATGAAAGTTCCAGACCACCCGATGACTCCACCGGCGGTGTCCGTGTGACAGAGTAAGCGGATGGCCGTTTCAGGGGTAATAGTAAATTTTGAACTTTCGCGGCCATTGGTGGTGCTGTGGCGGACCTGGCGGTGGTAGTGGTGGTCTTCCATTTTCTTTTTCTCCCTCTAAAATTTTCTCACTTGATAATTTTTGACAAAATTAATAAATTACCACGTTAATTGACACATTTTACTAATTACCCCTCCAATTAGTAAGTATTTCGGTCGGATTTTAACCGACTAGAGGTTGAAAGTGACAACTTTTTTAGGACTATTACTTTTTTTTATAATTATTTTCTTCTCAAATGATATACTTATTTTTTATATTTTTTATGTCATTTCTTTAATTTTTTGTTTTTTACACGGTTATGAAGGAATTTTTACATTAATATATGTTTTTTAATTTTATTTCTTTGTTATCAGTAAAAAAAAATTGAAACAATTTAACGTTTATTCAATTTTTGTAACGGAATAATCGACTGCTAGTCTCTCCTCCACCGCTCTGATTGGAAGATTAGGATGAAGAGGAAGAGAAAAATGACGTGGAGGAGGACGATTGGTGGCTCCCACTTATTCCCTCAATTTACAATCGCATCCACCATCAGATGTATTCACACCCTTTCGTCCAATTCTCTCTTTCTCTTTTGATCTTTGAAAGGCTTTGAGAGCAGCAGAGATCGGAGGCATATCTGAATAAAAGATTTGGGAATAAATTGATCTGCCCACAATTTGGGAAATAAAATGGCTTTATTCAATTAATCGGTACAATCGGTTAGGACCGATACATATCGAACATACAAAATAGTTTTTCGAATCCGGTACCGAATAATCGGTATATACTTCGTACTGATGCCGAACAGGTTCGATTAACTAAAAAATTGAAAAAACCGAATTGAATGCCCACCCCTACATGAAACCTTCTTTTATAAAATAATTTTCAGCAAAATAAAATTGCATTGAAATTAATTAATCAAGCTAGTAATCTTTACATTAGATTTCTTAGGTGAAATCTTAGGGACCTAACCATGTGGTGGCTCTAAATAATATTTCTTTATGAAGACCCACTTAAAATTTTGATACATGCATAATTAGTCTATAATCTAAAAATTACAAAACATCTCCATACAAAATATATAGTTATCATTAAAATAAATGTCATAAATCAACATTCTTCCCCTTTTTGATGATGATAATATATAACTCTACAAATTAACTTGTTATCATTAAAATCAATAAGATATAAATCAACATATATTACAGTACACATCATGTCACGCAATTTAAGACAATATATTACAATTAATCCTTTTTTCTAAATTAAAATAAAATATTTGAAAAATATTATTTTTATATAAATTTTTAATATTTTAATATGATCTTCTCTCCTATGAAGGTCCGACAAACTTTTTTATTATATAAAAGAAAATTATGTGAAAAATATGAAAAAGACAAAAATATTAGTTACCAAAATGTTTGGTGCAAGATACTCATGTCATGGCGTACGTCAACAATTAATTTCGGCATTTGCGTCTTATATTATATCTATATAACAAAACACAACTTCCGGATAGTTATATTATATTAAGAGAGATTTCATGAACAAAACATCCACCATCTTAATAATAGAGTGAGTAGATCTGTAGATGGAGATTAACAGGCATAGGAAGCTAACGCCCATGGCCGCCGGCGATGATAACTTACATGTTGTTATGTTTCCATGGCTGGCTTTCGGCCATTTAATCCCATTCTTAGAGCTCTCCAAGTCCATAGCTCAAAAGGGTCACAAAGTCTCCTTCATTTCCACTCCAAGAAATATTGACCGCCTTCCAAAAGTCCCTACAAATTTAGCCCCTCTCATCACTTTTGTTAAACTCAAACTTCCACAAGTCCATAAACTCCGGCGAGACGCCGAAGCTACTACCGATATCCGTACAGATGATATCCCTTATCTTAAGACGGCCTACGATGGCCTCGAGCCCGGGTTGACTCGGTTTCTCGAAACTGAATCTCCTGATTGGATCATTTACGACTTTTCCCCTCACTGGCTGCCACCCGTTGCTGCCAGACTAGGCGTCTCGCGAGCTTTCTTTTCAATATTCAACGCGTGGTTCATAGCTTTCACCGGGTCATCGTCGGAGGCCATGATCAACGGTTCGGATCAACGGATCAGGCCAGAGGATTTTACGGTTCCCCCGAGTTGGATACCCTTTCCGAATAACGTTGCGTACCGGCTGTACGAGATAAACTGGGTTATGGGTTCCTCTACCGACAACGAATCAGGCGTATCGGATTTTTACCGGGCTGGATCGGTGATTAGTGGGAGCGAAGTTGTTTTTGTACGGCACTGTAACGAGTTTGAACCAGAATGGATCAAGCTCCTCGAGAAGCTTCACAAGAAGCCCGTGATCCCATTGGGCCTAATGCCTCCCTCGGCCCAAGATAGAGTAGACGACGACAAAAATGAAGCTGGATGGCTAACTATAAAAGAGTGGCTTGATAGCCAAGACAAAGGCTCTGTGGTGTACGTGGCCTTAGGTAGTGAGACTACACTGAGTCAAAACGAACTCACCGAGTTAGCTATAGGGCTGGAGCTGTCTGGATTAACCTTTTTCTGGGTCCTGAGGAAGCCGCCTGGGTCCGAAGAGTCCAACCCGATTGAGTTTCCGGATGGGTTTTTGGAGCGGATTGGAGACCGAGGGATTGTTTGGATGAGTTGGGTACCCCAGTTAAAGATATTGGGTCATGAATCTGTGGGTGGGTTTTTGAGTCACTTGGGTTGGAGTTCTATTATAGAGGGACTAATGTTTGGCCACCCACTGGTGATGCTGCCATTTTTGGTGGACCAAGGGTTGAATGCTAGGGTTTTGGTGGACAATAAGGTTGGGATAGAAGTGCCCAGAAATGAAACAGACGGGTCATTTACCAGAGACTCGGTGGCCGACTCACTTAGGTTGGTTATGGTTGAAGATGAAGGAAGAAGGATTTACGGGGAAAGAGCCAAGCAGCTAAGTGGAATATTTGGAGATAAGGAGCTTCATAACCGGTACATCGACACTTGTATTAAGTATCTCGAAGAAAATCATACAAAATAATGTCTAAAACTTATTGCTCGTGTATGAATGAACGACTCTTAAATCTTGTTTGGCAAATGTTATTTGCCTGTTAATGCCTCTTAATCTAGTTCAAACCAGAAATTCAAATCGCCTCTTAATAGTTTATTTAAACTTTATGAATAAAAATAATCTCAATAAATATTATACTCCTTCAATTTTATATTTTAAGATCATTCAAATAAAATTTTTAAATAACTCTGAGAGTTAAAATAGTAAAATAGTATCATTAAGATATTTTACACATTTTAGTTATCAAACAATTGTTTAAATTTAGATGTTATTTCATTCAAATGATCTAATTTATTAAAATGTATTAACCATTCATATCTTAATTACTCAGTTTTATCAAACACCCCCTAATACTACATCTGAACATGGGAATTTGACTAGTGTGTAATCGATTAATTTTAATATCAATAATACCAGAAGTCATGCTAGTTTACACGAGACAGTTGTAAGTCACAAAGATGCGTAGAAACAGACCAAAAGAACTTGTAATATCTACATATTGGGGTTCGTATTTGATTGAGCACCTCCCCCCCTCCCCCCCCCCCCCCCCCCCCCCCCCCCCCCCCCCCCCCTTAATTATTTCGACGGAGAGGTCAGCTTATTTTCCTCTGAATCATGCTTAAGTGAAGCATCCCCACCCATCAATTCCTGAAACCCTTCGACCTTCACCGGCGGGGCCCTGACCATGCTCATGCTCCTGCATGCAAAAAAGTAAGTTTCAGAATTTGGACTGATTTTCACAAGGGTCCCATTTCTAATGTATTTCGTTACAAAGTGTCTTCCTTACTGTGTCTGGATTTGAGGAACTTGTATGGAAGCCAGGGATCTAAACTGATTTCCAGATTGAGCTTGTAAACTTGACATAGCAGCCATCTGCTGCTGCCGAAACTGCAGTTGTGGGTGTCTCGAATTCATTGTGGCGAAGGCATTGTCCATAGGAAAATCAGAAGGGTTTTCAATCTTGACTTGCACCATCGGTCTTTCCTTATCCATATTCATATTCATATTATTCATACTCATGTTCGTGTTCATATTCGTAACAGGACGAGGTGCGGATGGTTGGCGTCTACGGATTCTGTTGTCCCACTGCTGCAGTTGCTGAAATGCAAGATTTTGGGGATGAACCATGTGTTGCAACTGCGGATGCATCTCCCTTGCCATCTGAATATTCAGCAGAAAATGTTATCACCTTTATGGTCTAAGACTCTAAATTGTAATTGCAGACTAATATTGTTAACTCAAATGAAAAGGCCTAGCAAAAATAGGATTCATTATATGAGTTTGAAATTCAGAGGATAACAGTGTCAAATAAAGAAATAATATAAAAAGATTTGATTCCCCCCCCCCCCCCCCCCGGTGGAGAGATGTGGAAGGATCACAGTTAGCACGGTTTCCAAGTCAGCTTTAAGACTAAACACAACTTCTAACCATTGGCCAAATAATGTAGATTCACAAAGAGCTTCAAAAACCATAAAAGACCAAAAAAAACTTCATATCCAAAGTTCAGGAGCAAAGCACCACATCCAACAGATAGGGATAGAAAATAATTATATATACCTGCTGGGTTTGCCGAATGAGACCCTGGTTCTGTAACTGAAATTGCGACTGGAGTGCATGTAGTTGTTGCTGAGTTTGATGTGCAGAATTCCTGGTATTATCCTTTACAAGCTCAGCCAAAGTCCCAAGGTTACTATTGTACAGTGAAAAAATAGAGCGACACATTAGATGATCGAAACAAGTAAAATTCATAAAATTAACACACGAGCTATGTATCTCAAGGAGAAAGACAAAGGGGAAAAATACCAAATACATAAGAGAATGCAAGACGATCAAATTCAAAACACGTGTCTAAGATAAGGGCCCTAGAAGCCTGAAGAAATTGCAAGGGTAGTAAAATTCAGATAATGAATATACACATGAAACAAGAGAAGAAAACTATATCTATAAGATCCTTCAGTCAAACATGTACATTTTTACTTATATGAGTTGCATGAACTAGCACTTCAGAATCAGAGGATATAGGATACAGGGAAATTGCATAAGCTGCTACCAGGGCATTCAAGCAGGATGGCTGACTATAGTGACTTTCAACAGCTATATATCATCACTATGCATCTTATAATCATTGTTATTTAAGGCACGAGGCGCACCAAGGTGCAAAGGTTTCCTTGGGGCCTAGGCGCGAGGCAAGGCGCGAGGCGAGGCACGCAGCTCATCGAAGTGAGGCGCACATTTTAAAATAAAAATAAAAATACATATATACATACACATTCAATCATTTATGTATCAAATTTATCAGCCATCAAGTAATTTTACAAACTTCTAAGCATGTTCAAAAAGTTTCTATAACAAGTTCAAGGACCATACCTGTGTAGTATAGTGAGACACTAATATACAATCATATCATAATTACACTATGCATAAGTACATATATATATATATATATATATATATATATATATATATATATATATATATACCTTGCTCCTACATCTTTAGTGACGAATCGGGCGACGGTTCAGTCCGTCGCGTATATTAGAGAACTGTCGTCTTAGCTTTTAGCGACGCAAAGAACCGTCGTCATAACATATAAACCGTTTATGTGTTCTATAGCGACGAACCGTCATTCGGTCCGTCGCTAAAAGTGGTGAGTATGGTATGTAAAATAAAGAGGTATGCCCTTGAAATGGACTGTATATATAAATAGTAAACAATAAATAGCAATATAAATGCATATTTAAATATTAAAAAAATACTTATAAGTTATATACGCATATTTAATTATTTAATAAGTTGATAAACACCGGAATAGTACTGTATTTAAGTACTCAAAGTTTTTGGAAAAATTGGGCAACATAACCCCTTAGGATTTGCAAAATAGCCATTTTTTTAGCAAGAGAAGAGAATAAAAAAATATAAAAAGGGAGATAAGAGAAGGGAGAGATTTACCTAGAGGAAGAGGCTGCAATTGATGGTCTAGATTGCCTAGGGGGAAAAAATTACACAACTTCGATGAAACTTGGGCCTCATGCGTCTCGCAAGTCACGAACCATTGAAGTAGCCCAACCTCAAGCGGCGAGGTACCCAACGTGAGCTGGGATGGGCCTCGCGCCTAAGTGCGCCATACACAACACTGCTTATAATCATGGGTTTGGGTCCCCATGGGTTGGGTCGTAATGGGATGGGTAATTTTACCCGTGAATTAAATTTTCCATTTATTAATGGGTGCAAGAAGTGGCATCCATTAGCCAAAATAAAATGGATCATAGGTACTCGACCCAACTCAATAATTTAGACAAATTTCAATTTTTATAAAATAATTATCAAATCACAAGTCGCAACTTACAAAATAAACGTTATGTAAATACTAAATCACAAGTCACAAAATAAAACTTTTTAAGTTATTCTGAAATATAAATGTAATTGAAGACATAATTATTAAAATGACCTTAAACTATTATAAGAAGAAAAAAATAGATTTCCCCAATCAACTTCTTAATTTTATGCAAACATCATTATGTCAACCCTTAATTTTAAGCAAATGTGACTATTAAAAAATGACCTACGCAACTTTGAACCATGCTGGTAACTCAAGTACTACCTCTAACCTAAAAATATTGTCGAATTTTTTGTAGATGTTTGTCAAATGGGGTATAAAACATGTGGAAGACATTTATACATTAAATTAGTAGTATAGTTGCTAATATAACATACAAATAGATTGAGAATATTGAAATATATAATGTTTTGTCAAATATGTTTTTAGCACGTCTTAAATTATATGGGCATAAAAATTATTTAACAAAATACACTGCTATCTTTTTCCGGACAGAGAGAGTACACAAGAACTATAAAACATGTTTTCATATATATAAACTGTAAATATGTGTATAGGGCTTCAAAATCCACATATGGAAGCACATACCAGTAACTCTAATTTTCAGTACAACTGATTCAATTTTTTATAAAATTAAATATTAATATTGCGGAAATAATTATTTTCCACTTCATACCTACTTAAACACATCTTATATTTGTTAAGATATCCGAAAAATAAGAGTTCAATTAGCAAACTCAGATCCAAACCACTCAAACAAATCAAATATGTACAAATTAGCTCCACTCACCTATGTCCCGCTGTTTGAAGGAACATCTTAATTAGCTCCACGACAGAGTACTGCTTCCTGTAACTATCAGTAAGGACTTTCAAGGTACGACCTAATTTACAGATATGACAGCTCAGCAACTGAGAGAAGACTTCAACCGAAACTTCTGAAGCTGTTTCGAACCCCACTTTATTTAGTAGATGAACTATCACCTTCTGTGACATCTCTAGTGCTTGCTCTTTACCAAGATTTTTCCTGTCCCCTTCATATCCGTTCTTTCCATGACTTTGATTTCCTCCCTTGTCCATGCTAAGGTATTCTGGCCTAATACCAAGCCTCTCAATCATAATTGGGCTCCTTGTTTTGATTTGGGGTAAGGTATCTAGAATTCCATTGAGCTCCACTTTCTTGTTATCTTCTACCCCACTACTGTGAGGGAGTACACTATCAGGGACACAGTTCACTGGAAACATTGTTTCGGGGAAAAACAAAGTTTCATCATCAGTTGCACTATGATCATCTAAAACTGAATTTGACTGCATAGTTGATAAATGATCAAAAACAGAATTTCCAAATTCCATGTTTTGATTTTCCTTAAAAACTACTCGCCTTCTCTTATATTTCTCAAGAACATTAAGATAAGAAGCCATCTGCTCAGGTGTACGTTTGTCTGTATCTCGATCACCAAATGACAACCTATAAGGTTTGATAGTTTTGTACTTGTCAAAAAATTGACTATACCATGTTTCTGGCAATCTCTGAGACATATTATCAATTTCTGACTCTCCAAATCTCGACCCAACACCAAAAGCTGCTTTAGAATGAGCCTACATAACCCACCAATAATATCAGCCAAACCACAAAAATAATGTTTAACATACAGGTCAATAACAAAAAAACTCTTAAAGTTGAACATATGAAGTAATAAGCATGAACAATCCACTACTTGAAAACATGAAAACAGATGCATGAACCAATATATTCTAGAAGTCATTCATACACCCATTACTCTGCGATGTTTCCCAATTGCATTGATGTGGTTAATTATTTAGTTTGTATTCGATAAATTTATTAATTTGAATGAAGGGAGTTGAGTCATTGACAAATATAGTGGAATGAGTATTGAGAAGTCAAGCAAAAGGACATAGACTGATAGAAGACACATTGTGGTACTATGTTGTAGAATTCGACTCCTTATTCAACAACTCCCCTGATTATGGTATTTCAAATCCATCTATTAGAATTAATAAAAGCTCTAAAAGTCACTCATCATCTCGTTCACATACAACTCTAATGTTATTACATGTAAATTTAATTTATTTTCCATAAGCAAACGCCAAATCTATACATTTGAACAGAAACATATATAGTATCTCAACTGTAGTATTCCGTTATACTGTAATATTTCAGCAAACAACAGCATTATCACCCCAATTACCTTTCATTTCTTTATCTGTTTTATTTTGTTTCTAATAGTGTCACACTCATTACCTCACAATTCTGAACTTCAACGTTTCAGTATGCATACTTCAAGGAAACTTGACAAAAAATACCTAAACTCCATATCTCAGCTAGAAAATGTAATTTTCTAAACATTTCAATAAAACTCTAGACATAACAGAATTCAGTAAATTGGAATAAATGGGCACATGGTTCTTAAAGTAATCAGCAAAATTAGGTCATCAAACCTTCAACAGCGCCGAATTAGTTGCCATAACGCTATCTCGCTGTGGTGAAGAATCCTCAAGAGTGAAGTACACATCATCACCATGTAACATCAAATCTGAAATAATTAATCAATCAAAAAACCACATTCGTCACAGTGACTCAAAGCCTACATCAAATTTATAACAATTCTAAGATTCATACAGTTCGGATTTAGCTTCGAAATTGCTGTTGAGCATGGAGCCGAAGAAGACGCTGATGATGAAGATATATTAGGACTGAGGAAGAGCGAGATAGAGGCTTTGTCGAAGAGGAGAGCTCGAGCTCTGAGTTGGAGCTGAATTTGAGCCCTAGTTTTAGAGCTGTCGATTCTCATGAAGGCGTCCCATGAAGATGGCGAAGACAGGAAGTGAATGAAATTGGTATAGAGAGAATCGCCTAGCCACGAGCGCCAAACGCCGTGGCTCTCGAGCTTCCGAGCTAGCTCGTAGCCTCTTCCGTCGTCGCCGAGCAAGTCCATTTGTCTACCGGAAAGGCGATCCAATTGGGAATGGACCCCGGGTATGAGAGTTTTACCAGCCCCGTCCGTTTCAAGTTTCAACTATATAAACAGACCCAGCCTCCTGCGTGCCTCACTCCGTTTACATTAGATATACTTCAATTTTTATATTACATTTAAATGATATTTGATAAAATTGAGTCTTAAGACCTGAACAATTTAGATATCTGAATAATATAGAGTATTTGTTCAGAATTGTGTCTGGTTAAAATAATATTATTTGATAATAATTTTTTTCAAAATGTCTGAATAGCATTATTTTACCATTTTAACCCTATGTCCAAAATGTCTTTTTTTCATTCGCTCCTTACATTTCCCAATGTATCAACATAGATTATACAATTTCATTTGCTTTTTCGATTTGTCTTCAAAAGCCCTAATTTTTTGATTGAACCTACAGATCTTCAATCATGGCGAAAGAATTCAATGTCCCATAGGCGATTTTTTCGTCCTGCGAAAATCCGGGAATCGATGCGCAACTGCGCCGACTCCAAACTGTTTCAGCCCCCACGATCTGTAAACCCTGGCATCCCTTTCATGTCATTCGACGTCGGTTTCGCTCCGCCACTTCATCCACGTCATTCTCCGCTCCCCAATTCGGCGGCGGAAGCATCAAAATCAGTGTCGGCTTCGAAGACAAACCACCTCTCCTCAAAGAACTAGGCATAAACACCAAACAAATTATGGAACAAAATAGTCTCAATCCTCAACCCTTTTAGAGTTAAAACTGATCTCCACGAAGATGCTGATCTATCAGGTCCATTCCTCTTCTTGATGGCATTTGGGTTGTTTTAATTACTTGTTGAGGTTATTTTTGTCCAAAAAAAATATAAACTCGTTCAGAGGTGGCTCTGAATGGTTAAGCATTATTTTTGAATCTTACTGATTAAAAGACATTAAGATGCATAAATTTTTTTATCAAACAAGTTGTGCCTCTGATCGAATCAGAGACACACCTATTAAGAGGCTTTAAGACCCAAACAAACACTACCTTAGACTTGTAAATATATTTAATAAATAAATTATTTCATAATATATACAAATAAGTGAATAACTATCAATTTTAACTTTCATTAAAAAATGATAGTCCTATTAAGAAACATTTTCTAAATAATTATATGTAAACAATATTTTCTATCATGTTCTCACACTTCCAAATTCCTCTTTGTTCCCACATTTTATACCAATAAATACTACAAGTTATTATTTTAGATTAAAATTAATCTTATTGGAAATTATAATTAATAAACTCTTAAAATTGATTGTTCTCTTTGTTTCTGTTAATATAAATTGTTTCATTTTTTTTAAAAAGGTATTAAAAAAATAATTAGAAATTCAAGTGAATTTACTTTAGGGACCTGATATTTTCACATGATCGCTCTCACGTGAATAATGGGTGAGTTCCAACTTCACGTGAGAGTGAAAATATCATTTTAACATGCTTTATGTACAGCTTAGATTGCTGTTTAGTATTTACACATTTGGGCCATTGAGCCGCACTTTATCTTTAGTGTAGATTGTTAGGTTATTGTTGATTGTTTTTCCTTGTAGTTGTTTGGACATTGATAATATGTTGTTGGGTCATATCTTCAATCTCGAACCCACAGTTATTATTACATTGGTTGGGCCATAACTTTTAAGTGGGCTCTGGACTTTGGTCAAATAAATTTTGAAATGTGTTTGATTTGGTCATGATCTTGTTTTTGGACATGTAGTATAAAAGAGTCCTTCTATAGGGAAAGTTTGTTGGGACCGAAAAATTGGACCTGTCTAATTTTTTTTGGAACAATTACATATTTGAGTACATTTTAATAAAATATTACAAAAATAATACATAAATAAAATATTTACAAAATTAGTGCATTTGTTATATTTTATTTACAAAAACTGTACATTCTTATCCCTTTTTTTTAGTTCAATGATTTAATGAGTTTTTGATATGGCCCGTGTTTATAGGGGTAATATATTTTTGAATTGTTAACTTGTACGTGTCTTTAACTTGTTAACCGAAAGTGTTCCGTTGGAAACCCTTATTTTGGTATTTGGGAACTTGGAAACCAATTTTTGCTCTGAAAGTGCTATTTCGTCTCCATTTTTTTCGGTGCTTCATATCCATATTTGCCGGTTAATTGAAGAGTATTCAGTTGGAAACCCTTATTTTGGTTTTTGGGAACTTGGAAACCGAGTTTTGCTCTGCAAGGCTATTTCGTTCTCCATCTTTGTCGGTGCTTCATCTTCATATTTGCCGGTGTTTCCTTTGTTTTGGGTGTGATTGTTCAGTTGGAAACCCTTATTTTGGTTTTTGGGAACTTGGAAATCGAGTTTTGCTCTGCAAGGCTATTTCGTTCTTCATCTTTGCCGGTGCTTCATCTTCATATTTGCCGGTGTTTCCTTTGTTTTGGGTGTGATTGTTGACGCTCTTCCACTCGCCGATTCAGGTGTGTTTAGTTTATGTAACCATTGTCTTTTCATGACAGCAATCTAGAAGTCGTTTTTATAAATTTTTTTATTGAAGCTTCTTCAGTTTGAAACCATTATTTTGAAAATTGGGAACTTGGAAACCAATTTGGTATTCATTGTGGTTTTGATTTATGAAAGGGTGTTAATTTGGTTCCAACTCTGAATATGTGCATCAATTTTTGAATTTGTACCAGTAATGTTGTAGTAAGAAAGAACATATGTTTGGTTCTTATGAACCTCACTAGATACAGTTTTAGGACAGAAATTAATTGTGAGGCTTTTTTCCTTTTCACTATATTTTTTAACTGTGAATATTCAGAAAATTATGTTTTTATTTGTTTAATTGAGTGGTTTTATGATCAATTTTTCATATTTAGTTTGTAAATTAATTTAATGTAAGATGCTACTCAATTCATATGTTTCCAAGAAATTGGATATTTTATTTACTATAATTTACACATCTATTTGCAGCGTTATTTCGTTGGATATGAGATTAAAAATTTTGAACTTATTTTAATGTTATTGTGATTTTGTATAGGATGGTTAATACGAGGAAGAATGTTAGGGGGGTTGTTGGTAAGAAAAATGATGGGAAGAGAAAAAGAAGTATGGAGGATGGTGTGGTCAAGTCCCCTCTGCAGGGGAAGAAGGGATTTTTTAAATCCCCTTTGAAGGATAAAAAATCGGGGAGACAGGTTTTAAAGGTGCGCAAAGAATTAATGGATTCGGATTCTGATTTTGAAGATTCTGCAAACAAAGATGGTAACGAAGCTGAAGTTGGGGAAAAAATTTCTAGCGCGAATATTATCCCCCGGCAAAATCATCTCAAGGTGTGATATTTAAGTTGTTTTTAAAAATTTGGAATCCTTAGTTGTTTATGGCTACTTCTGAATTTGTTTTGGGAAATGGTGCTGTTATATTTGGTTAATGATGAATGAAAATTTGTTAAATGGTTATATACCCTTCAATTTCAGTGTTGGTTACTGTTATAGTATATTTTGGTTACTAAGTACTTTTTGCACACTAATTTAGGTGGTTTAAAATGTTTTTGGAAACGTGCTGATTATGTTTTGGTTACTAGTTATTTTATAACTGGATACTGCTGATAGTTTTTTTTGTGGTAATGTATTGTATATGCAGTTTTGGGATCTATATTACAGTGAGCGCCAACGCAATTTCACTGCAAAAATCGTTTATTGGTCTGATATGGAGGTGCCTAGTGTCATCATGAAGAAATTGACTGTAAATCAATTGGAAAAGCTTAAGTTGACTTGTTTTGGAAAATTTATAAATGTTGGTGTGTCTCAAATGTTTTCACAATTAATCCATCAGGCTTTGGTTAGAGAAGTTTATCAGAGGAATAAGGGGGAAATGTGGTTCTTGTATGGTGACAAAAGGGTAAGATTTGGGTTGCCCGAATTTTGTTTAATTTCTGGTTTGCGTGGGCAAGGAGATGAGGACATTTCTGCATTCAAGGGAGGAGAAAATCAGTTAGTGGCAAAGTTTTTTGGAGATGAGGTTGTTACCCGTTCTAGTATCGGGAAGATATATCGTGGGGTTGTATTTGATGATGACGAGGAGGCTGTCAGGATGTCTGTTATATTTCTGGTTTTCAATTTCATACTAGCTACTTTTTTAGAAAATCATGTTGATGAGGTATTGCTTAATTTTTTATCTTATGGTGAATTTGATAGTTATCCTTGGGGGAAAATCGCCTTTGAACAGATGAAGAGGTCTTTATCCGTTGCTGTGAAGGGACAGTTAAAGAAGGGCAGGAATGGGTGTGTAACATACAATTTTTACAAGGACAATTATTGTAGATATTATAAGTTGAATGGATTGCCATATGTTTTCCAAGTTTTCTTGTTTGAAACAATTATTACTCTTAAAGACCAGTGTATATGTATTGATGATCATCCGTCAGAAGTTAGATTATTTAGATGGAAGGAATTAGGGAAGGCTCCTACATTTGACAAGTTGAATGATATAGGTTTTGGTTCTGGACAGGTATGTTGGTTACCATTTATATTATGTTTGGTTACCTTTTTATATACATTTGGTTACTAATATTAAGTTTTTGTTTTTCGTGTACTTTTTTGTTTATTTTGATTGTTCAATATTTTAAAGGTGATATATTTAATGTTAACACTTTGTTTCAGATGAAGATTCAAATGCTCATTCCTAAGGCAGATGAGATGGATCGGTTGGATTTGGGTGGTTTTCAATTTTTACATGGACATGATGGTGGTTCGAATGAGCAGTATATAAAAGAGGATAATAACACAAAGGGTAAAGATCTGGGTTTTTCACTTTCTGATGTCAAAAATATTGTCGATGCACGTGTGAGCCCTTTGGAGAAGAAGTTGGTTGAAGTTAAGAAATGCATTGAGGAGTTGGGGGCTGATTTGAAGGAAGAATTACGTGTTTTTCGTATCGAGATTTGCAGGGACATTAGTAAGATGTTGAGAAAGCATTTACATGGTCGCCCTGATGTTAGCAACGGTGCGAATGATTGTGATGATGGTTCGGAAGGTCCCAATAATGGTAATGGGTTCGATGATGATGCTAAATATGATGAGGCCGCTGATGTAGGCAATGGTTCGGATGATGCAAAACTGTTTGATTTAAAAATAGATGATGATGTTTGCGATACGGGTGGCGATTACAGTGGTGGAGATTATTATAAGGTTAAACACATTTGTTTATTTTGTATTTGTTATACAATTTTGTGTCGTTGATTATTTTTTTTTACAGGTTGGCATGAAGAATGACAATCCAACTTTTGATATATTGAACAAGTCTGTTGGGAAAGAAATTGTTGTTTATACTCCTACTGAGGTTTGTGTTTTTTTCAATATCAGTTATCTTTATATATTGGATTGGTTACTTTATTATATTATTTATGTTACTGCTCAGTCAGTTTGTAATTTTAATTGTATTTGTGTCCTTTTTTCTCAATTGATATAGGTGGGTAAAATCGAGGCACAAAACAGTTCGGTTCTTGATGAAATGATTTTAACTACTCAGGATATAATTCACTGTGCTGAAGTGGAGAGGATTGGGTCCAAACCTTGTGCTAGACCGGTTCGTGCTTCTTCGAAGAGTGCGGTTTTGAGGAGTCCATACACAACGAGGTTTGGTTCTGCTGCTTCATCTGGTTCTGATGTTATTCCTTCAAAAATACGAATTGGTGTTTCTGCATTTTCCAATGTTTGCATGGGTATGCCATCCCATTTTGAAGATATATTGTTTGATCAATGGTACAAGATTGGGTTAAATAACAGGAAAAGGTATGCTATTTCGCGTCACACATTATCTTACTGTACACAATAATATAGTTTTTTGTATAAATAATAATTTGTTTTATTTTTCTTTTATTCTTTTACATTGAAGGACTGAAAAATTCTCTGGACATCATGATAAGATTGAACCTGCGTTCAGTTTTGGGTCTGTTATAATAGCATCTAAAATGTGGTTCTACCATTTGAAGACTCCTGGTCAGTGGCTTGACCATGATGTAAGTATCTTGATTTGTGAAAATCTGTTGTGTTACCCTTAATTCCATTTTGTTGTTTTTATAAGGTGATTTTCTCATTTGATATTGCATTAAATTATAGTTGGTTACCTTATATATGTGTTCAGTTTTTGTTTGTTTGTTGGTACAGCATATCAACATTGCCTTCTATTACTTCAGAAAATTGGCTAAACACTCTGCCAATATTAAGATCAGGGTCACTACTACTGATTGTTGGTTTCATGCTAAGTTGTCTTCTTTATATGGTCAACATGTTCGTAATAATTCAGATATGACTATACTCTCTGGTGAAGGCGATGTCGTCGAATACATTCGTGGATATTTGATGGATGTGAACACACCTTGGGTAGATGTGGATTATGTGTTGTTTCCAATTCACATGACAGCTCCTGAGCATTGGTTTTTGTTGATATTTGATGTACATCGTAGACGTCTAGTAGTTTACAATTCTTTGCAACCAACCAGGACAGTCATGCGAACAAAAATAATTGATGTCTGTGATCCTTACATCTTCATGTTACCCGTAATATTTTCTAAATGTGGGTTCTGGAAGGATAGATCAGATATTGATTGTACTAGTGAACCGTATATTAAGAAGGGGGAGCAGGATTTAATTGAGCTTGAGTTTGCAGAAGGTTTGCCTGAACAAATCGAGGGGTAAGGTTTATATTTTTTTCGTTTCCAATACTATTCAAACAAGTATGATGTTTGGTTTGATTTGTTTTTTTGTTTTGTTTGTTTTTGCAGTGATTGCGGTATGTTTACGGTTTGTTTTGCGGAACATTTTCTTCATAAAAAGTTTGACGAAATTCTCAAACCATTCCCCATCATCCAGTACAGGAAGAAATTATGTGTTAACCTATTCATTCATGCTAGGAACAAGCAACTTGAAGGTTACGATTCTGATAGAGAATATCCAGGAAGACTTGTCCCAGAATAGTGGTTGTCTATCTATTTTCTTCTCTTTTTTTTAACATGGTTTTATTTGGAAATTCATAACCATTTGTTATGGTTACTGACTTGTTATTGATTAGTGAATTCTTATGCTAATGGAATTATGTATTTTATTCTATTTTAATAAAGTATCTTTCTAGTTAAAATACTGTGAGCTTGTTATATTCAATATTCATATGATGAATGAGTGAATACGTATCTGGTTGTCAATTCAAACAACTCTCCTCTGATTGCAGATTTTATAATTTTTTTTTGAGATAATGAATCATGATATTATATATGAACAGTCACTGATTTGCACATGGATATATAGAAAGACACCAATTTAATCGTTGTCAATGTCGCCAAGCTATTCGTTGATTCCAATTCAATGTTGTTTGGGCTTGAATTTGTTGTTTGTGTATTTAGTGAGATATGGTTATTAGCAATTATTGTAATGAAGAGGAAGGTTAGCTTCCTTCTGAAAGGAAGTCATGTTACCAAATAATAACTAATTGGTTACCATTCTTATATGACATTAACTAATATATAGCTTATTGATAACCATTCTGTTATAACAGTTACCAAAAAGTAACTAATTGATAACCATTCCAAAACGATACACTGCTACCCCCGCCCTGGCGTGCCCTCAAAGGAAATATATGAATGGTAACCAAATAAATAGGTTGTGTATGGTAATCAAATCATTAATATGTGGTAAATAATTTATAGGTAGGTAAACATAAATATTGAAAAAAAAAATTTCATTCGGCTTGTAATCAAATCATTGCGTATCATGAATTTGGCATCATTTAAATATTTAACAAGTAAACTTAAGTAACCAAATACGTACATTACAGTAACCAGAATATTACTAATTAATAACCATTCTTATGAAACACATAGTTTGCATTCATCTCATAATCAATTCCTTGCGTCTCATGATCTGGTTACCAATTATAAAGACAATAATGTGTTTGGTAACCAAATCAAAAGTATTTCGTAACTAATTTATAGCTTATTGGTAACCATAAATATGGAAAAAAAAATTGCCTTCAGCTTTTAAGCAAATCAGTGCGTATCACAACCTGGGGATCATTTAAATACTTAACAAGTAAACTTAAGTAACCAAATACTTATATGACAGTAACCAAAATATAAATAATTGGTAACCATTCTTACGAAACACATTGTTTGCATTCAGTTTAAAATAAAATCACTGCGTCTCATGATCTGGTTACCAATTATAAATACACTAATGTGAATGGTAACCAAATCAATAGTATGTGGTAACTATATTATAGATTATTTGTAACCATAAATATGAAAAATATTGTTTTCATTCAGCTTTTAAGCAAATCAATGCGTATCACGACCTGGGGATCATTTAAATGCTTAACAAGTAAACTTAAGTAACCAACTACTTATTTGATAGTAAACAAAATATAACTAATTGGCAACCATTCTTATGAAACATATTGGATTATTCAAATAAATTTATTTAGTCAATATTGTCACTACTATATCGTGGAATTATATTGTAATAAGTTATTCATTTGTGAAAATTTGAAAAAAATGCAAAAATTTTATTCATTATTGTGTAAAGCAATATTGTTTACTTAACATCAATAACAAAGTTACCATATGAATGTGTATTGGTTACTTAAAGTAAACAAACAACTGTTTTTTAACTAAACCTTTTTTTGCTGATGCACTATATCAAATATTCTTTGATCGTAAAATTGATGGATTAATACATGTTTTCCTGTTGTGTCCTTTTTCTTGGCATCTGCTGCATTTGTTTTGAATTTTGTTTTCAGATCCATGCTTGTACCTCCCTATCTTTGGTCTTCCCGCAGGTCTTCTTGCATTTGGTGGTTTTACACATATGCTTCTTATTTCTTCTGGCACATCCCAATTCTCTTTATCATCTAATGGCATTATGGAAGCTGAATATGTGTTTACCAAAGTTGATTTTGAGTAGTTTTTTGAGCAAAATTCGTAACAGCTCAAATTCCTTTTGTTGATAACAGCAGCAGCGTGTCGACAAGGCATCTCGTGGTACTGAAATTTATTGCATGTGCATGTCCTTTGTTTCATGTCCACAATAAAGTGTGTTGTGACATCGTAAACAGTAAAAATCACTAAGTTTGATGTCTCAACCTACAACACAATTTAAGGATGTAGTTAGTATGTATAATAAATTTGTTTTTTAATTCTGAATAATTTAAGGCATATTTAATGTTGGTTACCTTTTCAGCATATATATGCAAGCTGTAATGATTATAGAGGTTTCCATAAAATGCAAATGCAACTTATGGTATACATGCATGTATTAATTTAAAAGGTGCATCACTAACCTTAAGTTTCTTTGACTCAATGATATTAAATTGCAATGTTCTCTCAGCTGCTGTGGAAAGGGTAGTGAATGTTGATATAGCCGCTTGTTTGTTTTTGAAATACCATCTTTGAACCATACAACGGAGGCATTCAACCATTGCTGTAACTGGAAGTTCCCTGATACCTTTGATTGCACTGTTGATAGATTCGGCTGTGTTTGAAGTCATGGTTGAGTATCTGCTTACAGTGCCATGGAGTCTTGTGCACTTCTCTAACTTAACCTCTTCCTCCAAATACGTCCTTATTCGAGTATCAATTGCATCAAGTACAACCATATGTCGGTTGAACTCTTCAATAATGTAAGCTCTACAAGCCCCATTGTAGGCTTTTTTGAGTTCATCTCCTTTCTTTTTAAATCTGTTTTTTATATTTTTCAAAACATGATATGTACATGAACCATGCATGACATCGGGGAACACAAAGTTCAGTCCATGTACAATGGCTTCATGTCTATCTGAAACAATGCATTGGCCTTCTCTTACTCCACAAGCCTTTCTCAAATTGACGAAAAACCATCTCCAAGATAGTTCGTTTTCACTGTCAACCACTGCAAAAGCAATTGGAACAATGTTTCTGTTTGCATCTTGGGTGCTTGCTATGAGGAGTGTCCCCCCGTAGGTTGATTGTATGAATGTTCCATCAAGTACAATGATTGGGAAACAATGATGCCATGCTTCAATAGATGCTCCTATTGCAAAGAATAGATACTTGAAACGTCCATTTGTTTCCAACTCCAGGGCTGTGATTGAGCCTGATATGAAAATTCATTAATGTCAATATAAATGTATGGAGTAGCTGTTATTCATACTTGGAGAATATGGTAACAATTTGTATGGTTACTGGTAGCCAATTAATTAGCATTTACATATGGTGCGTATAATGTCTACAATGCCATTTAAGAGTAACCTTTTATGTAGATATCGACTACCAATAAAAAATCATTATTTTTTTTTCCAGAGTCCAGTTGGTAGCCAAAGCTTCATACACATGTAACCAATTTAGGTAAAATTGGTTACCAATTATTTATTAGAAATGTAAGAATTGATTGCAACCGTTACCTGGATTTGTTTTCTTCAACATGTGCAACCATGAAGGGATCAACGAGTAGTCGTGTGGATTTCCTCTCACCTTTTCCAATGCTTTCTCCTTTGATCTCCAGGCTTTTTGGTAAGACATAGACACATTATACTCGGTCATCATATCTTCTACAATATCTGTTGGTGTGTATATTTTCTTCAAATTTGTTAACCTATGCATTATGCATTCACTAACCAACTCACTATTTACTTGTCTGTGATCTCCCAACAGTAGGTCAGCTCTACAAGTGTGGATATCATTGAATTCTCTCACCTTGAACATACCGGTTTTTCGAAACTTTGATGCTCTCAACTTCCAATTGCACTTTTCATCCTCTATGCAAACTAGCACAAAGTCTCTACCACTTGTTCTTTGAACCTTGTGTTGTCGATTTTGCCTGATTGAATGTATTCTTATTTCTTGTGATAGGATTTTTTTTATCTCTGTAAGTTTGATGTACTTTTACTTCATATTCATTCGGATCTGATATTACATCATCATATTGTTCTTCTGCGTATCCTATGTTTTGTTGTCTGTCTTGTTCTTGATCAATAGCTTCAATGGCAAGCTGCTCAGCATATTGTGTTGCAATTTGGTATTCTTGTGTTGCCAGTGGTATAAGATCTGAATTCCATTGTGTCGAACTGATTGGCCTTATAGATTGCATCCTATTTTCTTCTTCACTTCTCAAGTTTTGCAGAATTGAATTTCCTCCATTGTTGTATATCTCATCTATAATCAGTGGAAATTTGCCTTGTTCATCTGTTTTTCTACACACTTCCATATAAAATCTGAAGGTTGCTTCATTTGAGATACTGATTGGTGGAATGTCGCTTCGAATCTGAAATTTGATTGATAATTTTGTTGTGTTGGCGTCTGCCATTATTGCACTGCATACCAAGTTGTTCATTTCTGAGAATGAACAAGTTGAAGGGACTATTAGGCCGGTAACTTCAAAATTGTTGTATTGGTTACTGGCAGACCACGTTCCATTGAAATAAACCACAACTGGAATCATCTCTGTCGTCTAGTAACTGACTCAATTAAAAAAATACAACATTGTTAATGTTAACCAAATCAGAAGTATATAGTAACCAACATATATCTAATTGGTAACCATAAATGTGAAACACAATTTTTGCATTTAGTTAATACTCAAATCAGTGTGCATCATGATATGGGGAGCATTTAAAAAGCTATCAATTAAAGCCAAGTAACCAAATAGATATTCGACAGTAAGCAAAATATATGTAATAAAAAAAAGAAAAAACTGAAGCAGTACAAAAAAATACACTGCTGTGAATGTTAACCAAAACAATAGTACGTGGTAACCAAACACTTTTAAGAAAGTAACCAAAATATAACTAATTGGTAACCATTAGTATGAATCACATTGTTTGTATTTAGCTCATACTCAAATCAATGCGTATCATGATCTAGTTACCAATTATAGACTGAACAAGTAAACATAGGTAATCAAATTGGTAGTATATAGTAACTAACATATATCTAATTGGTAAACATAAATATGAAACACATTGTTTGACTTTAGCTAATAATCAAATCAATGCGTATCATGACATGGGAAGCATTTAAGTAGTTAACAAGTAAAGCTAAGTAACCAAATAGATATTCGATAGTAAGCAAAATATATGTAATAAAAAAAAGAAAAAGCTGAAGCAGTACAAAAATACACTGCTGTGAATGGTAACCAAAACGATAGAATGTGGTAACCAAATACTTATATGACAGTAACCAAAATACAATTAATTGGTAACCATTAGTATAAAACACATTGTTTGCATTCAGCTCATAATCAAATCCCTGCGTATCATGATCTGGTTACCAATTAAAGACTCAACAAGTAAACATAGGTAAACAAATTAGTAATATATAGTAAAGTTAAGTAAAGCTATCAAGTAAAGCTCAGTAACCAAATAGATATTCGATAGTAAGCAAAATATATGTAATAAAAAAAAGAAAAAAATGAAGCAGTACAAAAAAATACACTGCTGTGAATGGTAACCAAAACAATAATATGTGGTAACCAAACACTTATAAGAAAGTAACCAAAATATAACTAATTGGTAACTATTAGTATGAATCACATTGTTTGCATTCAGATCATACTCAAATCAATGCGTATCATGATCTGGTTACCAATTATAGACTGAACAAGTAAACATAGGTAAACAAATTGGTAGTATATAGTAACTAACATATATCTAATTGGTAAACATAAATATGAAACACATTGTTTGACTTTAACTAATAATCAAATCAATGCGTATCATGACATGGGAAGCATTTAAGTAGTTAACAAGTAAAGCTAAGTAACCAAATAGATATTCGATAGTAAGCAAAATATATGTAATAAAAAAAAGAAAAAGCTGAAGCAGTACAAAAATACACTGCTGTGAATGGTAACCAAAACAATAATATGTGGTAACCAAACACTTATAAGAAAGTAACCAAAATACAACTAATTGGTAACTATTAGTATGAATCACATTGTTTGCATTCAGATCATACTCAAATCAATGCTTATCATGATCTGGTTACCAATTATAGACTGAACAAGTAAACATAGGTAAACAAACACTTATATAAAGGTAATTAAATCACTGATTTGGTTATTAATTGTTTCATATTTAACAATGCATTGTAAACAAATTGTTTAATATTTATAAATACGAATTTCAACCAAATCAACAGTTTGTGGTAACTAAAATCAAATCAATGCGCACCATTACTTAGGGATCATTTAATCTTAATACAGATCTGGGCAACCAAACAATGAAAATCAAACTTCAAACCAAATTAACTTAAACAAATTTAAAGAAGAAACATACGGATTCTTAATGCATAACTGACTGGGTTTTTCACCGGTGAAAAATTGTAGATGTTTACTTGGAGTCACGATTGTAGGCAACCTGAGTATTCTTCGTGTTTACATAGCACGAATGTTGATAAAGCACGGAGGGATTTGTTGATAAAGCACGGATTTGTTTAGCACGGAGGGATTTGTGTAGTACGGAGGAATTTGTTGATAAGAATGGAAGGATTAGGATATGTATATCTTAGTTTGATAGATTTGTTTGGGATGGCAACGAACGGTAACTGTCTTACAGTTTTTATTTTTTTTCAGGGTTTAAAAGATACGTGGTGTAATTAATTTTTCCATATTGCACTCTTTTGTAATTATTTTGTTTGTGTACTGATTTTGTAATTTTTTAGTAAATGTTGTATATTAATGTAAAGAACCCATTTTTTTTTATCTTGACTTCCAAAAAATTTATAATATTTATTGGAACTGGAATTTTTTCATAATCTAATGATTTAGGAGTAATTTGAATACATATAAAAAATAGAGTTACATAGACTGTACAACCCTATTTTTTATATGTATTTAAATTACACCTAAATCACTAAATTCTGTAAAAATTCCAATTTTAATAAATAATATAAATTTTTTGAAACTCAAAACAAAAAACAAAAAAAAAATTTGATATTCCGGTCACCAAAAACTGTCCGTGTAGACTTAGAGTACTCCCTCCGTCTCAAAATAACTGCTCAGTTTTGACTTTTTTTAGTCAAATTGACTATTTTTAAAATTAATAATTAAGCATGTATAAATATATTTTTAACATTATAAAAATTGGTATTAGTAGTAAATTGCATATACTTTTTTTTTGTTATAACCTCTGCACCTATACTCTGGCAAAAATGGTACAAAAAATAGTTTTAAAAAATAATCAATTTAATTTTAAAAAGTCAAAACTAAGCAGTTATTTTGAGATGGAGGAAGTATAAAACGATGCTATGTGGATTTCCAATAACTCACTGGTTTCTTTTGTCATGTTGGCTGACTTGTGACTGATGACTATATCTTATGGAAGATGATCAGTTGAAACCACTAAATCTTTGATGCATATATATGCTTTAATTAATTTTGAGCAACCTTAACTAACCCATATATATATATATATATATATATATTACCACTATTAGTTATACACCCATCATCTTCTACCATTTACACATCTTATCCAATATCTCCCTCTCTCTCTCTCTATGTGTCTACATATCTAGCTAGGGTTGGTGGAAATTGGAGTACCAAATCCAGTGAGGAATTAGAAAGTGAAATAGATGTTAATTAGTAAATTTGTTTTGTTCAAATGATTGCCCTAATTAGCTCAAATTAAAAAGATTAAGATAGAGTAGTATGTGGAGTATTTCAATAGCCAAATGTTACACTAAACTGGGGATCAGTCGAGAAATTAAATAATCTCTCCATTTCTTTTTATATGTCAGTTAGATTTCAAGGAAACATTAATAATTTAGTTTCTCATATTATCTCTACATTAAATATTAATTTATTTCATTTTTTCAATGAATTTTATAAGGAAAATACTGAAATTTTATAATTATTTTGATTAATTAAACAAACCATTAATTACATTTGATTCTAAAACATCAATTAGAAAGGAATGGAAGGAGTCTTAGCAAACCCCCTTTTGATCAATCTAGTCTAGCTATATATTAATTAATTAATTGGGTCTAATTTTCATTTGACTTGAAGGAGTTTTGATAGGGATAATTCAGTTAAACTGACTTCTCCAACTGAAGTGACATTGGTAATGGTGAGGTTAGTGAGTTATGGGTTTTGGCTATATATATATATATATATATATATATATATATATATATATATATATATTCTTAAATGAAGCACTTAACAGGTTTAGTTCAACAACTACTTAACCATCAATTTCCTTTTCATTTCATTTCATATGTTTGGGGATACACCGATAGTGATTAAATTTTGCTAATTAACAAGTATCCATAATTAATTCATTGCAAATATCATAGGAAGCCATCTCTCTAAAGAAGAAGAGAGAAGAAAAACACACCAAAACAATTGCATCATTTTTAATAAATTATTTAATTTTAAATTTAAAAATATTTCAAGTTGACGTTTAAAAATCAATGGAGATCTTATAAATGTGTATTTTTTTTGAGCAAAGACAATTTTTTGTCGTAAGACTGAAAAGTGAGTAATTATCATTCTAACTATAACTGCTTACCATAATTTTTTTTTCTTTTTGTATTTTTTTTATTTTGTGCATTTAATCGTGTAACTAAACCATGTATTTTTTATTAAAAAAGAGGGGGAGCGCAAAGCGAATTTTTTGGGGAAAAAAACGAGAAAAGAAAGTCGATCCTCTATTTTTATTTTATACCAAATATTTTGACACTAAAAAATGAATTGCTTTCTAGAAATAAAAAAGAAAATCAGAAATTAAAATTCAGTTATAGTAAAGAGTATTTCATTATAATAAGTATATGCTGATAGATAAATTGAACAGAAAAATTAAATCAAAAAAAATAAATAAATTTATTTTCGCAAATAATTGATCAGTACTATCCAATTATTGGTCAGAACAAATTTATTTTATTTTTTCCGGTTCAATTTTACCGTTCAAATTTCTGATTTGCGTAAAAGGAGTCCATTTCATTACATCAACAGTCAGCCGACAGAGCAAAACTGTATCGAAATATACCTTGAAAAGTCAAACATAAAATCTATGATTGAACGTATCATTCTCTATGTACCAAAATGCCCTCGCACCAATCCGCCTGTTAGTTGGGTTCGTTATTGCTGTTGCTTTTATGCCTCTGCTAGTAGTAGCGGTAGTCGCGGCAAAACTGGCGACTTTGCGAGTACATTTCATGATAAAAGTTATGGCTGATTTTTCAGCATATCAATAAAGATGATAAAATAATAAAATTATTTATATTTAAATTTTTTTCATTTAATTATATGTATATTGTATAGAGATTAGAAATATAATAATTAATATTAAAGATATTAAGAACAAATTATTATAAAAATAAATTATTTAAGATAAATAAATATTTAACTTGAGACTGCCTAAAATAGTGGACGTAGGGAGTAAAAGACTCCTCACTTCCTCAGTCAACTCCTCAATAGTAAAAATCTCCATCTGTTTTATAAAATAAATATAAAAAAAACATGCTAATATAAAAAGAATTATTTCCTACAACTCGTATATCAGTTAATATATTTTTTATTTATAGTAGATTAGAGGGAGGTGGAATATAAAGGAGTAGGAGTAATATGAGATTGAAAAGGTTAAAAAAAAAAATTAGTTTGACCCTACAATAAAATTTTAATGGGTCAGTTTATATATTATACTTACTTTTCTTTCTTTTAAATGACAATATATTCTAAAAAAATCACATAATCTCTCACATAATAATAGTAAGTGAGTCGACATTCATATAAGAAAGACTCATGAGAAAGTATCACCTTCTTATTTTAATAATAATCTCTCTTATTTTTACTATATATTAAAGTTTTATTTTCAAAATTAAATATAAATAAAAATACATCGTTAATATTTCTTGAAATTCTTTTCATAGAATTGATGGAGTAAGTATATAGACATTCTCTCTTTGAAAAATAGGTTGAATATTTGCAATGATATTCTTTTTTTAAATTCGAAGGAGTAAGCATATAGATATTCTTTTTTTTAAAAATAGTATTATGTTTTTTTCCGGCTTTTTCTTCTGTTTTGTTAACAAATATTGAGATTCATATACGTATAGATAGGGCTGTAAATTATCCGATTTGATTCAATTCGATCTAAACTTTGTCAAACTCGAACACAATAAGTCAAACTCGAACATGTTCGAATAAAACGATCGAACCAACACACATGTGCGAGTTCAGATCGTTAGATATTCGCGAACAATTCGCAAATATAGTCGAACATAATCACGTTGGTGAACATAGTCGAATATCATCAACGCACTGAAGCAAAAATTAGGTCAAACATTATAAATACTCAAGTATTTCACGAACTACTAGCGAATCATTCGAATCGAACTCGAACCGAACCAAATCCAAACTGTTTGCTGAGAAGTCGAACCGAACCACATGGTTCGCGAATATATTCAATCAAGCAATCGAACGTGATATCATGGGCGAACTCGACTCGACAAAACAATCTAATTGAATTCTAACCGAACTGATCCTATTTGCGAACGGTTCAGTTCGTTTGTAGGACTACGTATAGATTATTTAAGTGTGAAACTTTTTTTGAGAACCTATTTTATTATGATTTAATTCTCTAGTGAGAAGAGACTTTTACCACTAGGTTATTACTAGTAGTGTATCATATTTGGTCTTCAATTCTGAACTTTAGTTACTAAATTTTATGCCAACGACAATTATACTTATTGCTCCAGCTTTATTTTTTGTTCGAACGATATTAATTACCAAATTTTAATATCATAATAAACTGTTTGAGAAACCCATGTCTAAAAATGTCCTGCCTCAAAATTTATTAGTATTTCTTAAAATTTAATTACAACCAACTGCCTTAAAATTTCTTAATTTTAAAATCTAATTATAAGAATACACATTAAAAAAGTAAAAAAACTAAACCAATCCATTTATTTCCTTGGGCATTATAGTGTGTGTTGTGTGTGTATAAATATAGAACACATACCCATCACCACAAAAGCTGATATCGGTTTGCTCTGCTCTGCTCTTTCAAAACAATAACCACCTCCAAACAACATATACCTTTTTCCAAATCCCTCATTCTTTCATTTTCTCTCACCATCTCTCTTCTCTCACAACTCATGAGGGATAGGGGAGGGAAAGAAATAGATGCAGTGTAGATCTTTGTACAGAGGTTGCATAAAAACTATTAGAAATCTTCCCTTTTAGTTTTGTTTTATTTTGCTTTGAAATCTGAAAGAAACCCCAATTATAAGGCTTCAATGGCTCCTCAGGAAGGTAAAAGCTTATACTTTTGAGTTTCTTGTTTGTTAATTCTTTATATTTTCTTGAATTAATTGTTCCTTGTCTGTTTTAAAATTATTCAAGAAACCCATGAAAACCCAGAAACAGAATTGGTAAATTCATCATCATCGCCGAGAGGCGTACTGGAGACTCCGGTTACAGGTTCAGATTCTGACCATAGCAGCAGCAGTAGAAGCAATAGTTTCAGCTCATCTTCGGAGGAGAGAACAGGGGATGATAAGAATTGTTCGTCGGCATTAGATGTGATGAATGCTGCGGTGCAGTGGAAAAATATATTTGAGAATATTAGGAAGAAATCGGTGAAGCGATTCACTTCCACTGCTTTGTTGAATTATTGTGATCAGTCGAAGAAGAGTTTGAGGTGGAAGTTTGGGTGGAATCAGGTTTCTGAGGATTCATTTGATTGTGGGGAATGGATGGCGCCAAAGCCTTCTTGGAGAAACTTCAGCTATCAGGAGCTTGAGGCTGCCACTAAATGTTTTAGCCCAGGTAAGTGTGGGTGTGGGTGTGGGGGTGGGTGTGGGTGTGGGGGGGCAAAAAACAAAACTTTTGAGCTTTTTTTCAGTTACTTTTTTTTTCCTGTTTTTAAAAGCTTAGGAAATTTGAACCCTTTTGTATTCTGGCTCCTCTGTTTTTTTAGTAATAAATGATGTGCATATTATTGTGGGTATAATACAACAATGAGAAAATTTGTTAGAGAAATAGAGAAAAGAAATGTTTTGTTTAAGTAAACTGGACAATTTTTACCAAAATGATTGAAACTCATCCCCAAATAACCAAAAAGATTAAATTGGAAGGAAACAAAAACTCAAAAAGGGTGCCTAAAAATACACCTTACTTTTTATTGGCATGCATAGATTTATAAATACTGATTAATTTCATGAAGAGGAATGCTACTATCATATAAATTTTATCACATAACTCTCACATATATATATTGTGAATTTTCGTCTGACATATGAGACCCACATTATGTATGTGAGAATTATGTAAAAGAATTCACCGTGTGATAGTAGCATTATTTTTTCATGAATTTAGACTTTTGGGTGAATTTTCAACCACCCCACACTCAAATAGTCAAAGGAAAAACAAAAGTTCTTCACTTAACTAACTGAAATTGGATAAAGGGAAAAACTGATGGGGTGGGGCCTGACTTTTTGACCACAACAACATACTTTAGGGAGACTGATTTGAACGTCCAACTACAAACCTGAAGCTCATTCTGTTTATTGTATAATAAAACACACAAGTGTACGCTTTTGTCTACTCTCTGCAGACAATGAAAGAAATTCATGCCCAAGTAGTATTTATTACTAGTGTTTCTTTCAAGTTAGGAGGCAGGCAGGCCTAAAATTGAGTGGTGGTGAATCATAGAACCATGGCTGCAAAACTTAAAAGCCTATTATTATTCAATTATTGTGCTTGCTGCAATAAATTTTCCTAAATATGTGGACTATTCTGATTGGATACACAAACCAACCTGATCGACACGGACTAATTATTTTGAAAATTTCTTGGAAAATTTGATAGATAAGTTACTCGGTAAAGGGGGGCACGCAGAAGTGTACAAAGGGTGCTTACCAGACGGTCAAGTTGTGGCGGTGAAAAAGATCACAAAAAAGAACAAGAAAGATGAGGATAGAGTTGGGGAATTTTTGAGTGAGCTTGGGATTATTGCTCATATCAATCACCCCAATGCTGCTAAATTAATTGGCTTTGGCACTGAAACTGGCTTACACCTTGTCCTCCAATTCGCTCCTTATGGCAGCCTAGCTTCTTTACTACATGGTGCTGTGCTGTGCTGTGCTTTCTTTCCTTGAACACAATATATATATATATATATATATATATATATATATATATATATAACTTAAATTGATATACTAATTAAAAAGCATTGGAACATATATATATATATATATATATATATATATGTGTGTGTGTGTGTGTGTGTGTGTGTGTGTGTGTGTGGTAATGATGAGAAATTGTATTCAGGCTCAACAGATTGTCTGGATTGGAATATAAGGTTCAAGGTGGCTGTTGGGGTAGCTGACGGTTTGAAGTATCTCCATTCCGACTGTCAGAGGCGGATTATACATAGAGACATCACAGCCTCAAATATACTATTATCTGACGATTATCAACCTCAGGTTAATTTTTTTTAAATTTGAAATTTTGCTACTTGAAAAGTGTATGTATATATATATATATATATATATATATATATATATATATATATATTTGCTTATGAGATTCCTTGTGATGTTCAGATATCAGACTTTGGGCTAGCAAAATGGCTCCCAGAGAAATGGGTTCATCATGTAGTATCACCTATTGAGGGAACTTTCGGGTATCAAAAGAGCTGTGCAACTAGATATATATATATATATACTTGTTTTATATATATGCCTCAATTTCCTTGCAACTTATGTGTTTTTTTTTTAAATTTTAAAAAGAATAATTTTGTTTGGTATTATCTATCTATCTATCTATCTATCAGATACATGGCTCCAGAATATTTTATGCACGGAGTAATTCATGAGAAGACGGATGTATTTGCATTTGGGGTTCTTTTATTAGAGCTTATAACAGGGCGTCGTGCAGTTGATTCTTTTCGACAAAGCCTGGTGATGTGGGTATGTTTCTTGTAATGCTTCTTCAACTTTAGGAGGCATCTGTCGTCCCTTATTATTATTATTATTATATTAAAACAGGCAAAACCTCTGCTGGAGAATCATAGTATGGAGGAACTAGCAGATCCTCGACTAGGCAATGAATATGACATTGTGGATATGAATCGTGCCATTTTAGCAGCGTCCATATGCGTTCATCATCTACCCGAAATGCGTCCAAACATGACCCGGGTAAGTAATTCCTCTTCTTCTTCTTGTTGTCTACGTACCTCTACATTATTAATTAATGAATGAAGTTGAGGCTAGCTATATGCTTGGCATGGTTGTGTACGCAGGTTGTTCAAATCTTGAGAGGTGAGAGTGGAGGCGTAGAGACCAAATTACAAAAGTCGATGGGATCATCAGGGAGAACAATTCTTGTAGATGCTTGTGACATACAAGATTATACTCCTACAACTTATCTCAAGGACCTCCATCGCCATAAACAACTTGTTATGCAGTAATCAATTCTAACCGCATGCATGCATACATAATTTCCCAGGAGGAGTGGTTGCATGAGTTTCCCAATAGGTCTGCATGCGATGGATGGTGTGCATGTTCAAGTTTATTAGAATATATAGTCTCGGATGAGATTTAGCATTTGCCGTGTTTGTATAAAGCTAGGCACCGGAAAAAGGAAGTCCCTTCATCTCAATCTCCATGTTTATATATACAAGTTCGATCAATTACCCCTTTTTTGTTCTCCTGCCGGTGAGTTATGGAGGCACGTACAAAGGAGAAAATGTGGCTCTAATGGAACTCACATCACATGTATTATTATGTATAAGAACATAGTGCACATTTCTTTGTTTCTACACACGTGTTTTTAATATTTTCACATGTTTCTTTCTTCCATGATATTTTTTTCTTCTATAAAAGTGTGAAAATATCAGTTCCCTTTATTTTATTACTTATCATGAGATAAGCTTCCCTCCATACTTTTTTTCCTACCTACTCCTGCATACTCTTAATCCCAATCATTCATCTAATAAAAAGGGGAGTGTTTATCTCATTTATCATAGGGGAGTTGAGAATCGAACCTCAGCATCTCGTTAGGGGAGTCTGGGTCCTTGCCAATGTTACAACCACATCCTTAATTATGACACAAGTTACCTGTTAAATGGAACATATTTTTCGATCTAGTAGAATGATTGTGTCTTATCCGGACTAATGCAAATCAAAGAAAGGAAACAGACTAAATTGCAAATCTAACCCTTATATTTGTCACGTTTTTGTGAGAGTGTTTCCTAAATTTATTTTTTATCACCAGCCTTCATCATAGATACATTAGTCATGCAAAACTATTCCTCCACCCTTTTTCGTTGATAATAAAACAATTTCTGTTTAATTGACAAAAAAAAATGCTAACGTATTTATTTCGTTGTATAAATTAATATTATTCTAGTGCTAACAAGCGTGTTATCATGTTCCTAAAGTGGCAATCGAATTATCCGCTTCATTTGCAACACTAATTTAAACCCTAACGACTATTTATAACTTTAATTTCACAAAATACGATCTGACTGAAATAAATTTTAGCCCTAATTTAAAACTCAGTGGTTTGATTATGATGAATTTGAACCTTGCTTTGAGACTTAACTCACATTTGTCCTTTCTCGATTGTATTTACGAATTTTGTCGCTCTCAAATGCATAAGTCTAATTACTATAATGATTATAATAACCTTAGTTTAGGGATGAACAATTAACCAGCCTAACTGTTTAAAACAATTACTCACAAATAAATAACCCAACCACCACTCTACTCTGTAAGCAAAAGCAGCTTCACCCCCTTTCAAACGCACGATGACTACAGATATAGTTCTACAATTGGTCATCCTTTTATTAACTCTAGCCTTATTCTACGCCATCCACAGGTTCCCTAAACAGGCCTTCACCAAACTCCGGGCCAAAAACCGATACACCGCCCAAGCTCATCGCCACTTCGTCCAAGGGGCCCACCTACTGGCCCGAGCCCGATCCACCACCAACCGCACCACCTCTCACAACCTCGCCAAAGACGCCGCCGGCGAGGCTGATAAGGCCCTGGCGATCGAACCCAAAGACGCCGCAACCCTCATCCTCAAAGGCCTTGCTTTGGATCTCATGGGACACAAATCCTCCGCCCTCAAATGCCTCGATATGGCGCTGACCCCGCCGGCGGTGAGGTCGTTGTCGGATAAAGAGCGTGGTGACGCTTTATTTACGAGGGCCGAGCTGCAAATTGCGGTGAATCGGAGGCGGAGGGTGGACTCGGCGGTGGCGGACCTGGTGGAGGCGGTGAGGTTGAGTTCAGATAATGCGAAGGCGTTTTGCTTGTTGGGTCAGTGTTTTGTGATGAAGGGAATGAGACAGGACGCCCAGATGGCGTTTGATACGGCCCTGAGGATTGAGCCTGGTTTAGAAGAGGCTCGTCAGGGCTTGGCAGGCTTGGGCTCCTGAAATTTGGATCTGGGCCCTCCTTTGGTTAGGTTGGATTAGAATCCTGTTGTTGTGTTGTACTGCTACTAAATGTGCAATTCCACTTATAATCAATCATCCACGTGTTTTATTTGTTGCATGAATCAAGAAAAACCATGTGTTTGGATCACTGCTTCAATCTGTCCTCGAGACGGACAGATTATTATTCTAAATAAAATATTGTCGTGTAACTCATGGCTAATTAACATATTGTACAACTGATAAGATGATATTATTTGGGGCACTAAATTAATTTTAAAACTTGTAAATCATCTAATTTTCTAATTGGATGGACCACAGACTAGCACAAATAGTTGCCATTGGTTCCCACCAATGTCTGCCGCCTTTGAGGATAGCAACCTCCGATTGCCGGGCGTGGTACTAATTTTCTTTACTAGTTGGCTAGTGGATTTGTTTGTTTGTTTTGTTCTGTTGGAAGCTTGCGTAGTTTGTTGTGTGCTGACAACTTGGGTTTGTTTTGCTACTGTTTATTTTTATATTTGTACATCACTACTATTAAATGATATGATGTACTCAAAATCAGAAATGAAAAGAAGTCGTTGAAAATGGAAGGGATCAAGGGAGTTAATATTATACCATTACTCGTCTGATTTCGGCATATGCAATTCAAGCACTCGAGCAGTCACTTTACGTGCTAGCTAGCTAGAAATGCAAAATTGCAAACAAGAAAATTGAACTGATAATTGATAATAGGAGCAGCAGCAGCTCAAAACAGAGCAAACACATTAGAGAAATCCAAAACTTTTCCACAAGAAGATGAGTGCCCCAAAACCCATCCCACATTACAACACCATCTCATCAAGCTATCTTAGGTAATACTTTTTTTTTTTTACTTTTTCACAAATTTTCTGTTTCCCCCTCCCTAGGAACTAAATTTCTATCCGCCAAATTAAACAACCTCGTCTCTCAGCCTTGCTAATTAGTACTAACGGCTAAGCTAAAGCATGGTGGGTCAGATGAGGGTCAGTCAGCTTAAGTTAAAATGCCACAAACAAGAGCTCAGAGGCCAACATTAGGTGGTGGATGGTATTTGTTGAGAAAGTTAACTTTCTTGTCAAGTTAATAGGTTTGGTGAGGCCAGAGGAAAAACTCGGCCGGTGGTGGCAATAAAGGCACCGGAATTATTGCCGAAGACATGGAACCAGAGGTATCAACAGTACCTGCATTGCTGGATTGGAGGTGATGGAAGAGGTTGTGGTGATAGTACGGAGTTGTGGAATCAAATGGCACCCCATAGGGAATAGCGACCGGTGGTGGAATGGCAGCAAAACTGATGCTACTCCCGCTGTTGCTGCTGCTCTGCTGGATCTGGTTATTGCTCAAGGAAGGTTTCTGCTCTGCCTCGAGTGAGAGCTTTAAGCGCTTTGCCGCCCCGCCAATGGGAAGTGCACTCTTAGCAATGGCTTCCACGTCATATCTGTTCATCTCAAAATTGGTTACTGCGTTCACACCCCTAAACTTGATTGCTGCTATGTCATATGCCTCAGCTGCTTCTTCCTCGGTGGCTGCACCATATATAGGGTCAAGTTACTATTGATACAAAAAATGTGCAATACCCCCCCCCAGTCCCGCATCACCATTAATCCTTAAATCAATTTCTGATGTTAGGTCAATCAATTGTCATAGTGAAATTACAATTTAAGGAACTGAAAATTCTAGTTACTCTCATACTAAACAATAACTGTAGTCTAATTAACAATTAATATTCAAAGGACTCGTGTATAATTATGTACCAAAAGTTCCAAGATAGAGATCTTTATTCCCAGCAACACGACCAATCCTTGCTTGCCAACGTCCTTGTTGGTGATGCCTGAACAACATTGCCACAGTTAAATATAAAAGATAGGCATGCACAAAATAAATTCGAATCATACTAATGCTGGGGTTTCCCAACTACTCATTGACTAAGAAGTGCTAAGACCTTGTTACACCCCTGTAAATAGATGCTCCCCTGGAGAAACCGCTACTTTTCCTGGAAAAGGTGGTGAGAAATTGTGTAAGAAACTCTTTCTACAACCTTGTCGTAGAGTCTCCACAACAATAATATTGATTTGAATACAAAGAAAAGGGTTAGTTAACTAGGAAGACCTTCTCAACGAAGCAATAAATTCTTGCTTAGTTACATTCTTCATCTCCTCCTGTTCTTTGGTATAGTTTGAAACCTAAAGAGGAGAAAACCATGTAGCTTAGGCATGATAAATTAATTTAGAGGTACTTATGTCAACTTTTCATGCAGAGATAGGAGAACAGTAAAGTAAATGATAAAAAAACTAGATGGTGTGACCAGTACAGGAAAGTTGGTGGTAGCAGTAGGACCCCAGTATTTCAAAGCTGCCAAATCATAAGCTCTTGCTGCCTTATCTTCCTTATCATATCCGCCTAATAATCATAAATTTAATCAAGTTTAGATACATTATTCAAACAGCTCTACAGAGAATTAAAATCAGAAGATGTAAAAAGAAAAAAAGAAAAAGCAAATGAAGAGGTACTTACCCAAGTACACTGCAGGCATAAAGAATTTGAGTGACAAGGCATGATCCAGTTCCGTAATCCATGCAAAAGTCAGAAATCAAGTTAAACATTCGCTAATTAGATAGTCAAAGATTTCTGCCTAGCAAAATATTCCAAAACAAAGCAAAGCTAAAAGGGCAAGCATGCGTGCATAATATGCATGTGAAAGGTGTGACCAGAAGAGAAAAACCACAGTGACTCCTTATTAGTGAATCCTATTAGCATATCTGTTTATTTATCATGCTCCATCTTTCATGTTTGTTAGTGTTCTATGACATATATTCTTGATTTGCAAATTTAGAAGCTAAAAGTGAAAAAGACCAATCCCAAATTCCTCCCAATTCATGACTAGTGAAAAAACTTCCCTGATATGAAATCTGAACTTATGTTCTTTTTCTTTAAAATTATTTCTTTAGATTGAATCTTATACTAAAACATCTTAATTAACAGGCGTTTAGCTGTCACTTCTATTCTTTGGGTCCAAGTTTTTCATTTCTTAGATCTTTCTTGACCTCATCCTTTTTAAACAATAATGTTACAATTAATCTAATGCAATTGCAAAATATGTCTTTTGAAACAACGTTACTACTAATCTTTTTTCTTATGAGTTGGAGCTAGTATATTAGTAGTAGTTGTTTTTCTGGTTTCAATAAGATACCCTGTATGGCCCTATATATTGGGTATATTGCTGGACAGTAGTGGGCACAGCATTAATTCCCATACAGTATACAAATATGAAAATTGTTTCCACCTAAAATGGTAGGCAGTCATTTAAATTTAAACTGGGTGACTTGGTCAAACCTATTGAGGGACTCTGGCCAGGAAAGCAAAAGCAAAAGTTAAAGCCATCCCTGATAAAATTCAGAGTTTCAGACACTAGTCTTCAGACTAGCTGATGTATGTATACACCTGGGAGGGCCATGTAGACGCTGCTATAACCAGAAAATAAGGGTGGTAGGGATTGAGTAACTTCCGGACAAACATATTTATTTCTGGGAAGAATAGTCATGGGTACAAAGCATAAGAGGTTAAAAAACAACAAAGCATTACCCAAAGTAAACAAAATGGCGGCCACTCTGATCAAATCAGTAAAAGTAAAAAAAGAAAGAACAGAAAGAAGAAGTACAAATGTACATATATTTATATATAACATCAGTCAATCAATCATCATGAATAATTAATTAAAGTCCTGATTTGAAAGAAAGAAAATGCCCACCTGAGACTCATTACTATCCTCAATCTCAATGCATGCAACCTTCTTTTTAGTCAAACATAATTTTCATATGCATATAAATAAAATGTACAGAATTACTGTGATACACAACACATACTCACATAGTATGCATGTATATGATTGATAGATAGATAGATAGAGACAAAGATAAGACCTTGACGCCCTTTTCTAGCCTGACCCTCTCTTCTACAGCTGTTATCCCATAGATGCGCTTCGTATCTTCCCGTCCATCTGTGTCTGCATCATACCAACAGATCCCACCTTTAACCTTTTTCTCTCATAAATATCAAACAGTCACTAAAACCACTTGATTAATTAACACACATTAATTATTAATAGCAGATATACCAAATTTATAGCTTGCTTGGTTATTTTACAAAAAAATAGCTAATTTTTGGGTGTTTGATACTCTGCTAAATTCACATTTAATCTATTTTCCCAACAATGAATCACAGTAAAATTACAAGTTAGAGAGTAGATAGAAAATACCTAGTAACACCTCTGTAAATCGAGGTTCTCTGGCCAAAAGTATCAGCAATCTTCTTACAACTATCCGAATCCACCGAGACAATAGCATTCTCAGAGCTCTGGCTACTATTATTATTATTGTTATTGTGGTTATTAACCCCCAGTGACAACACCCCCCCAGTAGGGCACTGTTGGTAAGCTACCAACTCGTTTCCAGACTCAATGGACTGACCCGCAAACTCGAGCTGTGTGCGTCCAACAGAGGACGAGTCGTCAACTTCAGAGCCCGAGTTAGTTGAAAAGGCTTGGAACGCAGCAATAGTCTTGAGATCTGAGTGGTCATAGATGTGAGTCAAAGACGAGTCCTGAGTCGTCTCCGTTTGGGTATCAGAGTACCGGTGAACGTACGACGACGTGGCGTCGCCGCCGAGGAAGTCTTCCAGCTTCGGTGGTGGATTCGTCTCGAAACTCGTGAAAATGGAGGAGGAATCATTTAATGATTCTTTCACTTGGTGATGATGAAGATGATGATTTCCTCCTTCCGCGTACATAACTTCAACCTTTGGATTCGGCCAACCAGCTGCACAATAATCAAATAAACTTAGCTAATAACAACACAAGCCCCAACTTTCGGAGAGAGAATGGAAAGGCAAAAAAAACTGCTTGGTTACTAAGCAAAAGAAATGTGATCTCTGATAATTACTAGTATCAAAAAACAACAAAATTTGCAGTTACTCAGGCTTAGCTATTCTTCGGCCATTACATGAGATTTTTGAATTTGAACGTAACAGAAATTAATACTAGTAGACTTAATAGTTCCACTATATTGTCCTTTCTCACATTTTTCTTTCACTCTTTTGTTTTTTTCTCAGCAAACAAACGGAAACTCAGGGATTTTTTTGACACATCTCACTATATTTGAGTCGGTCATTTTCACAATCAGATTTGAGCTCAGTCGTACCATCTGAGATTCTTCAAAAAATAAATAGTACTAATTAATACAATACGTATGTATATACACACACATATACAAGTTTATATATGTATATGAATAGTACCGTTTGGTGCATAGAAGTTATCGAAGAAGTAATATTGCTGTGAATCAGCAGGAGATGAATGAAGAATCTGCTGCTGCTGCTGGTGCTGAGGCTGTGAAGTTGATGAACTCAGCATTTCCATTGGAGAGAGAGAAAACGAAAGCCAGTTATTATCTGGAGCCATTCCTACTACTTTTGATTTGCTTTCCCTTTCTGATTCTTCTTCTTAATCTCTCAATTTCTTCGATTCTTGCTCATCAGCTAATTAAACACAAAAACAAACACATTTTAGGCCTGATTGAAAAAAAAAAAGGAACTGGAGCTAGCTTAGCTTATGTACCTAACAATTAATCCTCCTCCGTTAGCAAAACACTCCATTTGTTAACGGATCGAAGCAATGAAACCTGAGCTTAAAGAAGCTGAACTGAAATTAGTGATTTAAGCAATGAGTTTGTGTAGAGAGAAATATAGAGAGAGAAATTAGTGATTTAAAGCTTCAAATACTGTTTGAAAGCATCGCATGCAAATATGAGAAGGAGCTACAGAGAGAAACTGAAAATGGGAGTAGCTAATAAACTGCGAGTAATGGAGTCGGAGTTTAAGAGAGAGAAAGTTAGGGAATGGGGAGCAGGTGGAGGGTTATAATGGGAGGATGGAACGGTTTCATCTGCCATCGGCGTAAAATCAGAGGGAGGGAGGGATAGAAAAGGGTTTTTAAGCCAAATTGATTACAGTGTAGTATTTTAAACTATTAAAATAAGGGGATTGTGACTTTTGGCTCTGATGAGAGAAAATTTGTCTGAAACAAGCTTGCGAAAGATCCGGGCTGGCGGACAAGGTAGAGTAATTTTGTTAAGCGTTTTTTTTTGACAATTTTGTCCTCCTTATTTTTTCTTATTTCTCCCACTCCACTTGTCCTACATGCCGTGCTCTACCCCACAACCCCCCCACCCCTCCCTTTTCTTTTTCTTTTTTTAAGAGTTTACTTGTCCACATAATAAATATAGGATTTTTTCACATGTATTTTTAATATAAATAATGTTATTATCACATAAATATAGATTATATAATAGTCACATACACGCACATACATATTTATGAGTTTTACATGTCAGGCGGGACTCACAGATCACAATATATATGTGTGTGTATTTGAGCATTATATAATCTATATTTATGTGATAGTAGCATTGTTATTTTAATATTTTTAAATAATTTCTTCTCACATTAAACTAAAACCCCTCATGGGAGAGTATCATATGAAAATATAAAAAATACTATAGAAATATTAGTTTCCTAAATATACGTACTTTATTACTTCTCATTTGTCTATATAATGAGAGATCTTATTATAAATTAGGATTAACTCAAACTTAAATAATTTAGGAGAGATGTTTTTCATAAACTTAAATTACTTCTTCTTCATCTATATTTTTTTGGTGGATCACATTTGAAGTGCTACACACACGGAGTAGTTTCCGTTTGATCCGTGGAATTGAAAGCACAAAGGAATGAAGAATTAGAACTTGGGGATCAAATAAAGAGTTAATTTGTCTTCATACGGTATGATTTTAAACCTTCCTCAATTAATAAGTTCCTTTTAATTGACTTTTTAAGAAAAAAATTTAAAAAAACCTAATTAATACTTTATCTAATTGACTAAATTGACAAAAGAAAAACTAATTAATATTTAATATAAGAATAATGAGTCCTCTTAACATGTGCCCTAAGGGCACATGCTAAGCACACAATTCAAGAGAATATTCTCTTGAATTGTGTGCATATTCCCTTGATTTCTGCATTTGCATCAAGTTCAAGAAAATATACACACAATTCAAGTAAATATTCTCTTGAATTGTGTGCTTTAGGGCACATGTTAAGAAATTCCAACAATAACATAAAAAGGAAATTGATATTTCTATAAGGAAAATTGATATTTCCACAAGGTTTTCCTCACATAAATAGTAAACGGGACCCATATGCATGTGAGTGAGGCCTTGTGGAAATAACAATTTTTCTTGTGAAAATATCAATTCCTTATAATAAAAAATTAAGTTATTAATGTTTTCTTAAAATTTATAAATGACATAAAAAATGAAAAATTTTACTCTTTAAAAAAATAAATAAATAAAACGGAGAGAATACAAAGTTAAATCTCCTTCCGCAAGATTACCCTAATCCTTATAGTTGAAATGTCAAACGATAAATTCCTCCAAAAAACGTGTAATGCAAAGATAATAAAGCTTAAAATATTCATAGGGCTCGTTCACTTATTTGTTTCTTGGTGCATTTGTATTTAGTAGGCTTGGAGTTCACCACAATTTTAGTGGGTTAAATTTGAACTCTAAAATTGTACATTTTTAAATTAAATAAATTACGTTTAAAATAAATTATTATAAGACAAATAAGATATCAAAGTGTGTTTAGTGTTCGATATTTTTGAAATTCTTAAAAACGCAATCTCTAAACATCGTGGATAAACGAACAAATACATAATTGTAATAAAATAATATTGGTCGATGTAACAATTTAGTTAAAATTATTAAATCTGATCATTTTCCAAAACCTCTTGTTGAGTGTCCAAAAAGAGAGAAAAGAAAAACGGAAAAGGAAGGTGGATTCACTCCGTGTTTTAAAATTCGGACTGGACTGGTAAAAATTGCAATCGGTCTGCTTTCTGGTCCGGTTTGGTCCAATGACCCGATTTTGGTCAAAATCCGGGATGACCCGTTAATCATCGGTGGTTCAACCGATAAACCAGGTTAATTGACTCAGTTGGCCCGTTTTTTTTACTCAAAAAAATTTAATATTAAAATTAACCACTTTTATTAATATTATAACTCATCTTTATTATGTTTTAGTTCATAAAAAATGATATTTTTTAAAATTTTATTAATTACTAATAATATATATTTTTATATATTAATGACGTTGCTGGGTCAATAACGGTTCGATCATTGGTTGGACCAATGACCCATCCACCCAGTACCTTTTTTGGTTCGATGAACGGACCGATTTTAAGAACCTTGGATTCACTAACTAAAATTTTGACACTTTTAGTTGGTTTTAGTTTTAATAACTAAGCAAGAAATTATATTTAAAAATGTATATTGCTAATTTGCTATATATAAATAAACCCAAATTATAACAAAGGGGGTGCACTCTAATTTTTGATTAAAGATCGCTTAAGTAAGTAAGTTAAGGCCTACAAATTTTGATTTACTTTCATTATGATCTTAAAATAATTAATGCTTTATTTAATACATGAAATGAGATTTACAAATTTAAACTACTCTCTTTTTTATTTGTTGTCTAGTGTTAAAGGGGAATATTGTCAAATGGAAGAATTAATGCATTTCATATTTGAAATATGATTAACTCAAAATTAATAGAATGAAAGTCTCTTCCTTACTACTCCTAAATTAAGCATAGTTTAGCTCCTAAAACAAATTTCGAGGAAACTATTAATTGTACTTTAGCGTATTAGAGTAGATGATGTAAAATTCAAATCGAAATTAATTACGCTCTCTATTTCTTTTTTATTTGTCTTCTTAGGGGTAAAATTATTTATGTTTTACTTGTCGTTTTTAGATTTCAATAAAATATTAATGACTTAATTTGTATATTATGTCTACATTAAACATTAATTTAAATAAATCTCACCTTCAAATATAAGTGAATTTGTATTCTAGAAAGGGTCGTTATTTCCCATCTGAATAAAAATATTATGTAATATATACCCTTGGCTTTTTACATATGCTAGCTAGTAAGAGTTCCCAAAAGTTAGGGCAGACCAGCGGCCGAAATAAGAGGGAGTGGATAGTCCGGATGATGAGGTTCCTTTGAACTGAGGTTCGGGCAGTCCTCCAGTTTTTTAGGGCAGACTGAGCAATTGCCATTGTGTTCAAATGATTCCGGTCTTTTATCATCGAGATCAACAACATCTACACTACTCCTTCCGAACCCAAACTTCATTTTAAGTTGCTGGTTATCTTTAAACTTGTTATTAATATAAAATTAATTAGTTTTAGTCAATATGTTATGCCAATAGATTTTTTATTTTCAAAATCTAAACAAACAGTATTAATATCGACTTTAAAATGTTTAAACTGCTCTTAATAACTTGTTTTGGATATAGGAATGATCCATGACGTATACTCTTATTTGTTATGAATATTTATAAGGTATATATCATCTATATCATTGAATATAAAAAAGAACGATTATGTTTTTGAAAATAAAAAAGAACGGGTATGATTCATCGACATTCGCTATTATTAATACGCTTACAGCAAAAAAAACTTAGCACGCTTATCAAAATGGGTTTGACTTTATCAATAAATATTTATGATTTATCAGGATTTAGGGTTTATAAACCAGGGTTTAGAGTTTACAATTATGTATCCGCAACTACTACTTTTTCAACTTTAATAAACCCTTATTAATAAATCTTAAATCATAGTTTATAAACGTTTAGTGTTTACAATTATGTATTCGCAACTTGTATTTTTTCAACTTTAATAAACTCTAGATTCTAATTAAAAATCCTAAACCCTGGTTTATAAATCACCTTGGCTAATAAATCATGAACCCTTGTTAATAAGCTAAACCCTTATTCTCAATATTAATGTTCGCTATTAATAATGGCGAACGCTAAATGTTTTTTTTTAATAATCGTTCCTTATTATTTTTAATAGTATAGATGGTGTATGTCCTATAAGGATCCATAACAAATAAATATTATGAATCATTACTCTATATATATGTTGAATTAATATTTCCACAAGTAAAAATTAATATTTTCACCAGGTATCTCTCACATAGGTGTGAGACCCATTTGTTATTCATGTGAGAGAGAACTTGTGCAACTATCACTTTTACTTGTGAAAATATCAATTATATATATAGTCAACTTCTCCAGCGGGCCGGTTCGTAAACGAACCGGTTATAGTGACGGTTCAATCCGTCGCAATATCATAGAAAGCCGACGTTATAGTTATAGCGACGGTTCGTACCGTCGCTATAACTTAAAAAACCGATTTTTTGTAATTTAGCGACTGACGAACCATCGCTATAGTCAATTTATCTTTGGTTCGTTTTTTTCTGATTCGCTGGAAAATTTTTTTGTATATATATATATATATATATATATATCATTAAGAAAATCATTGAGCAATACCAAACAAGGTCTTAGTAACCTATCTGGCATATTATAATCCGTGAAGGAAATAGAGTTTTGGACGCAACGAAATGCAAGAAAATACATACATACACACATGCATGACATTGTCACGTAAACATGGTTTGATTTGTTGGAACTACGGTGCACTCGGCTACGCCAGAAAGCGGAGGTTCCGTTTGTTTGTTTCTTTCTTACATATACTACTTATTCAGGACTGACGACTTAACTAAGGTGGCGAGGCCCCACGTGATCTCGCAAAGAGACGTGGCCTCTCCTTGTTTAATTATTGATAGGGACACCTAATTCTCTCGCGCATTAGTTCGATATACACTAGACTTTTGTATCGGTCATAATGATACTTATCTTTTAATTTTATTTTGTTCTATAAATTCGTTTAATATTTCTCCATCTGTCAAGAAAAAAAAAAGGCAGACTTGATCACTAATCAACTACTAATAAATTAAGGGTTCATTGCATTTTAATATAAGTATTACACGGACATATTGTATGCTCTTGTTAGAGAAAATTATATAAAAATATTAAAAATATATATATAAATATTATGGGTTGTTTGATAAAATTGAATGAAACAGTTCTGAATATTTAAGTAATCTGAATGAAGCTGAATGAAAAAAGTTATTTGATAATTGATATGCATGAAACATCTGACTAACAGTCTTTTACTATTTTATCCCTCTAAAAAATTTAAAATTATTATAAATTTATTTAATATTACTTAATATAATAGTTAATATTGTAAAAAAAATATAAATACTTCATGCAGTAGTCATTCAGCCTATTCAGTCAAAAAAAATTACACTTGGCCATTCCGTCCAAAAATCTGACCGATTCAGTCATTCAAACGATTTTTATTCAAAACACGCATTGAATGACTGACCGATTCTACCAAGCTCTAAACAAACACCCCCTTTATTCCCTATAAGTATATAACAATCAAACACTTTTTTTTAAAATCTTTTGAGAATGAGTCATTTGATTTTTACAATCTAAACACATCATAATTAATTTTAATTTATCAATTACGTACTTGAAGAAAAAGAATTACACTTGTTCATATAGAAATAGGTGGGAGAGAAAAAATATATTTTTATTTGGTAATTCCCAAATCAATAAATAAATAAATATTTGGCTATTTGCTTGGAACTTTATTCGTTAAGAAAGCAATGAAAATGAGGAGCAAATTCAGAGGAGGCTTTGGATCCGAAACCCACGTTGATGATGTTCATGCTCTTATTTAGGCCTTTCTCGGGTTTGGGGATCAACCGACCCTGCCGTACTACCAAACTCCAACTTTTCCATTTTTTTCGTTTTGAACAGACTTATTACTACTACTACTATATTATTCCTTTCCTCCCTTAATATAAGTCATTTTATGGTTAAAAAAATAATTATATAATATTAAATATCTATATTATCCTTGTATTAAAAAAAAAAAGGGTTGTTTATTGGACCCAAAATAGTGAGAGAACCAAATTTATATTTATTACTTGGAGTAATATTAGAAACTAAGCAATTAATATTTACATGAAATTATAAAACATCTTATATTAAGGGACAAAAATATTTCTTTAAAATGTCATATATTAAGGGACGGAGGAAGTATTACTATTATTTTAGTACTATATTATTACTAGTAGCATTTAGCCTTTTTGAACCCTCCTCATTCCTTCCAAATGTCACGCGGTTCTCATATGAGAATTGATATTTTCACAAGAAAAATTGATATTTTCACAACACTCTCCTCATATGAATAGTAAACGGGACCCACATTCATGTTAGTAAGATTTTGTAAAAATATCAATTTTCTTTGTGAAAATATAATTCTCGTATATATGCTACTACACCTTACAGCATATTAGCATACTCCTCTACCTCTAACACGATCATCAGAGTTTTAGTTTTAATTCTTGTTTTATTTTGTGAATTTTTATATTTTAAACAACACATTAAATATATATATATATATATATATATATATATATATATATATATATATATATATATATATTTAAAGTAGTTAGTTTGTAAGCTAATAATCAGGTACAGAATAATAAGATCTTTTATTTTATTTTATATTTTAACAAAATAGATCATTCCAATAAAAAATACTTTAGATAAATATTACTACAAAACACTGTAAATATTATATTTATTAACGTTTTAAATTCTACGGTGTGAATTATAAAAAAAATAAAATAAGAGACATTGTCTAAAATAAAAGAATTATTTTTTACAGTGATTCATGAAAATAAATTCTAAAATTAAAAATTAATATTTTTGGAGAGAATTTATGTAAAAATATAATAGTTGACTGTATGTAATAATATACATGAATTAACATTCGAACCGTAGGATTAAAAATGGAAGATTAGGCAATCCGTGAACTGTACATTATATAATATAATAAGGTTTGGGTTGTAAGAAATACTAGTATTGAAAAATAGGAAGAATCAGAACGAGCGGCTAAGATTTAATCAACTGGATCATCATCCTAATCGTTCTTATCCTAGGCCTGCGCTCTTCTGCTACACTACATACATACATGATGATATCCTAAGCCATTCTTTTATTTTACTACAAGAAAGATCTTTACGGCCATGGACTCGTGCAAATGGTATCACCTCCTTTTGACCTTTGACTGGAAGGCACGTGCGCGGCATCTTTTGACCCAAAATTCTCGTCGATTACGGGGGCACTCACGTGCGCCTTCAATTTTCCTCTTCTTTCACACTTCACTTATGCATTCCTTATCCTTAATCCTTGTGCCTGCTGCTACACTACGCGGCACGAGTGAAGGAAGCTTAAAATAAATAAATATTTTGTTTTGAGACACATAAGCGACTCAATCCACTAGACACAAACAATTATGCTGCATAATTATTATGTGGAGTTTGTGTTTTAGTCGGGGACTTTGGCATTTATTTATTACAAAACAAAGCATTTTTCTCATGTAAAATTTAAAAGCTAAGTTGCGTTTGGATCGAAAGAATAAAGTTATAAATTGAATGATTCATTTATCTGGAATAAAAAAAAATTATGTTTAGTTGCGATTGGAATGAATTGAATCATCCTTTTTTTTTTCTTTACTATTTTCGATTGAAATTTAACATTTAACATTTTTGTCCAAGATTTCATGCGCAAAGCCTTATGAGTAGTTTTTTTTATCATTGAGTCATGAGAGTCTTGAGGGAGGGAGAGTATGGAATAACTCATTCCAACAAGAATAGAATGAATCATTCCAACTAGAATGGAATGAATCATTCCAATCTCCATTCCATTCTTTCAATCCAAACGCAACATTAAAGAATTACTAATTTGGAGCATAATAAACTAAAAGGTTCAAATTGCAATAGGAAAGAGACTCTTTTCACTTTATTATTGTTGAAAAAAATTATAAAGAAATTATGTAATGTAGCTAAAAAAAAGAGAGTTACTAAAGGATTTCATATGGAGTAAATTTGTAGAACTTGGAAAACAAGTTACTCCATCAGGTCTACAAAAAGAAGATAATTGTACTTTATCTTAGTTAATTTGTCAAAATAGAAATTTTAAATTATAACATAAATTTAATTTTAATTTTTAAAGTAGTAGTAGTATTTATTTAAATTTTCTAAGTTAATAGTAACTAGTAAAAACTGATATTTCTACAATAATACTCTACTCACCCATTGTATTGTATTGTACAAATATCAATTTCCTTGAGAAAATTAAAATTCCTTTTTAATAATTTCATTAGTATTAGCTAAATAGATTTACAATTTAAAATTTCTCAAATTTACTATAAAATAAAAATAAAAATAAAATTTGTGGAACGAAAAGAATATTATTATTTTATCCGTTAGTACGGAAAGAGGAGGAGAACAGAATCACCAGGAAAAAATGCGTAAAGGGATTTGTATGGAGGTGCGGGGAATCGAACCCCGTGCCTCTCGCATGCGAAGCGAGCGCTCTACCATATGAGCTACACCCCCTTATGGCATAAACTGACATCCTTTTTTAATAATATCTTCATATTAGTGAAATAAATGATGAAAAACAAGCAAAAGCCGGATGGGCTTTTTGTCCAGCAAGAGCAGAGGGGCCAAATTATGAGAATATGGATCCAGACAGAGACTAGCACAGCAAATTTTATCAAAAAGTAATTACTCCAACCATCCATTTCAATAAATCATGCATTTTAAGAACCACTATATTTTTAAAAATAAATAAAAACTTTTGAACATAAAAGGAGAATGAAATTTATACTTTTATCTATCATCTAGTTGGGGGCTGTTCTGCTTGCTTAAACTCAGACTAGAATCTTAGATGGTGGCCTTGAAAAAATCCAGCAACTCCTCAACAATTCCTTCACCTTCACAGGCTATTATGACTGACTATCTGCAGAAACTCATGCTCCCAAGCATTTTGGCCGACGGAAACATCTTGCAACTTCATTTGGCAGGGAATAATAATGTGAAAGAGAAGACGGATCAGTAGCCGTTTCTTCAGCACTTGACCATATGTATACCCCTCGTTCTTGTCGGCTACCCGGACAGACAGGTGTTGTCTAGTACAAATGCCACCAAGAGTGTCACCACCGTGTTCAGTGATAAAACTGCATTTATGGCAAAGTCCAGCTGATAGCCATATCCAGACACAACACGAGGAGAAAGCGTAAGAAGCTGCTCCCTCTGTCCCTTAATATAACACTTTTTAGAGTTGTGCACAAGCATTAAAAAAATGATTGTATAGCATTAAATATAATATCAAATATCTATATTGTCCTTGTATTGAAAAAAGAGATTGTTATTTATTGGGCAAAAAATAGTGGGAGAACCAAAGTTATATTTAATACTTGGGGTAATATTGGAAATTAAGCAATTAATGCTTACTTGGAATTCTAAAACGTCATATATTAAGGGACAAAAAAACTTCTCTAAAACGACTTATATTAAAGGATGGAGGGAGTATAAAACACAGATTTATAGTGTTGTGAGTGTGTGTATACGAATGTATGTATACAATTCCCTAGATCATTAATTCCTTTTATTGACAATTCTTTTACAGTTCCATCAACGCGAAAGGAATCATTGTCATTTAATGCTTGTTCTGGTTGCAACAAAATGAATCCTCAATCAAATCAACAAGCTCGTTAACAGGAAATTATGCAATTCTTAAATGATATATATTTCAGTTTATAGGGTCCAATTGAAAAACAATCAAGAGTTTACCAATGAATAACAAATAAATAAAGAAATTACGTACTTGTTTACTACCAGCGCGGGCTGGTCCATCTGATGCGGCTGAGTAAGGGAGAAAGTAACTAGGCAAAATCAGTATGGACTCCGGTCGATACTGTTGAAAATATGCTGCGATTGAGAAACCGAGGAACAGAGATACACCGATTATCGTGGTGTTTCTGATACTTGAAGTTTGAGTATACACCAATGTTGAAAGACCTAATGCCACAATCAGAGCCCACATGAAGCACAGTATGGCTGCCGCCAATGCCAGTGGTATAGAAGCAAGAATGGCACCCACTTTCCCTATAATATATAGTTCACGAGATAAGTCATTTAACCTTTCAAACCTAATGAATTATTAACACACACACACAGAGAGTAAAAAGAAGCAAACAGAAAATGCAAAGATCAAAATATTTCCAGTCGGAGCCTGATAAGTATCATGCCAGTCAAACACTCCATTCCATTTTTATTTGTCCAACTTGTATGTCAGAGAAGTCCAAAACCTGAGCCCCAGAGTCCAGCTAGTACACTACAAAAACCTTCCAAGCCAATTCCTCTGTGACAATACCAGGGGTAGGAGGCCTTGAATTAATTCGTAGTGATGCAGAGTAATATGTTCCAACCTGGTCAGTTACAAATTTGCATCAGCTTAGACTTGAGCTTTATATTCTTCATACAAGACTTGCGGTGATGCATTTGAGTTAGAGGGTACTAACCAAATCCGCTGATGCCACCAGTGACACAATGATCATGATGATTGAAGTCCTTAGATGGAAGATCGGAATACCCCACTGCAAAGGGTAAGGAATCCTGACCCATGAGGCAGTTTGCCATGCATTGGAAACATCTGTCCCGCAATGCCTCATAGTATATGCATGCTTTCTGCATGCGTCAATCAAGATATTGGACCTTGGAATATCAGAGCTACAGCCTTTATAATTGTATGCTCCTCCAGCTGTCAGAAAGAATGCATATGCCCATGTAATGATAACACTCAGAGGGACCTGCAATGAATGATGATGTCGGCAAAGTACTAGGATACTATTTATCGACTAACCCACCATGGAAGAAGAGGAAAATCTATGGTAAACATGTTAAACTAAAAACACAACTTAGTAGAACTAAAGTCTATTGATGTCATTTTCCTTTTTATTGGTTATTTAGTTGTTGCTTCTTTAAAATATGGAATTTAGACGATGGGGTGGGGGTACTTTTAGGATATTTTAGTGACAGGAATTATGGAATGTTCTAATTACCAAGGCTCGGAGAACAAATTATTCACCCTTGCTATAGAATTGGATACTCCTTCTATCATATCATTAAGGAAGGTAAAAAGGGTAGAATAGGTTGGGATGAGATGGAGGGTTGATATTGTAAACTATGAACAAGAAAGCAAAGGGAGATCAGCTATTAAAAAAAATAAAGATAAATTACAGAAAAAGCATAGGACAATATACATACCGCATAAATTCGAAATAGACGGTGTCCAAAAAGAGATACTCCTCGAAGGTACTAGAAAAATATGCAAAAAACTGAGGTGAACATCATGAACTTGTAAACATTCACATAAACTAAGGGTTCAAAACTTGAAGATCTTCAATTTTAACCCCAAGGGGTGGAAGAAATTGCAGAGGCCACGAGGAATAACCATAAGGCCACTGGTTCCAATTCCCATACCTGGGGACAAAATAACCATTTTGAGAAAGAAAAGATCTTCAATTTTGGTTTTCACTGGGTGAAATGAAATTTATATCTTAAAAATAGATGGCCCGTGACAAGCTAGATGTGCATTAGGAATATAATTATCTTATTCTTATGCCTACCAAGAACATAAGTTTTGTGGTAGTCTGCTCATAAAGGTTCTTACCAAGGTGAAAATAAGAACCAATAGTATTTGGGGAAGGCTTATCTCCACACAACTACCGGCTTGGGGAAAACCATAGCTAAAAAAGGCCAAGCCCACTGCAGCAACTGTAGGTGCAACTACCACGGGGTTTATCAACCTGTAGCATGATTTTATAGAAATAAGTTGAGAATATGTCATTTAGGTCTTCTTTCCATCCCAACTCCCAAGATGGGAAAATCCGGGACTTAACAGTAGAGAGAAAGAGAATACCTTACAAAAAGGGACATCAAACCACTGAAACCCAAGATGCTTTGGAAAGTGGAACCAACAATTATAGCCCCTTGCAATTCCCTCTTATGTGCCTAAATCTCTGTACATAATGGAATATACATTTCTCACTAAAATAAGTTTTGTGGGAAAAATAGAAGGCAGAAGAACATGGAAAAACTACTCTGCCCTAATGCTTTTCAACCAGCGAAAAGAATATGAATGCTTCACCAGCCTTATCAACTTAAAACTATTGCCAAGCCTTCAGTTCTTTTAGAAAAAAAAATATTTTTGTGCGAGTGTTCTTTGTTTTGTTTTGTTTTGGGGTGGGGAGGGTGGATATATCAAAAATCCCAAGCTGTTAAGATAATAGCTGCTATGCTGATAAAATACAGAAACTTTTCATCTACTTTACAATATATTTGTGACCCCTGTGTTCTACGAACCGACTATGCGAGTCAAAACCAGTATATAGGCATTGGGAACAATGTCTAGTGCCTAAATCCAAGGACAAGTTTACATCCAGATCCATAGATGGCTAAATATAAATAATGTTTAATAATTATCTTCCTTCGGTCAAATATTAATATATGTAAAACTGAGTGTTTACCGTTGGCAACTACACTCCTTCTGAGGCACCCATGCAAGTTAGAGAGACAATTAGAAGTTATATTTGTTTTTACCAACTTTATTTACCTTACGGCAAACACTTGGCATTTCCACGTATAATACCATATCCATATTGTACCATGTTTATCACATATGTGGTTTATTCATTCTATTAAAATAGTCCATGTAAATCAAGTAACATGCCTAAGAATGCAAAGTGCAGCAAAAGATGTAACATACTTACATGTTCAGTAAGATTTCGGAACTCCTGAGAATTCATGATAACCAAAGCCGGAGCTAAATACACAAATGAGCTTCCTTGAACTAGTGGAAGTCGGGTACCAAAGTATGAGTGCAGTATCGTGGCAACGCCAGACACTAACATCATTGTGGAAATGACAGTCGCTATATCCTTCTGTCATCATTACAAAACAAAGTGAAGTGAATATACTGATTTGACACCTCTCATCTCAAACTGCACCAGAAATGAAAATTATGATTAATGAGAACTCATGCTCACATCAGTTCCTCCCATGGCAGGTACGATGATCAAAGGAATAAAAATCAGAGACCCAGCCATTGATATATAGTGCTGCAAACCGTAATATACAAGTGGTACTGCAGTTCAAAAATCCAGGATTAAGTCAAAATACAACCTACTGACTTATCACAAGAAAAGTAAGACTAATGAGTTTTAGTCTTTAGAATACACACACATCCCTACTGACAATTTAAAGGAGAATATCGTCTACCAAGTATTTAACTGAAAGTGGTTTGATTGTAGATTCCGAACAAACATTACAGTTCCAGTATGAGTAACAGTTGGACAAGAATGGATGCAGCAACAAAGAGTGACCTATACCTTGCACCTTTCCGTAAATCTTTGAAATTTAATTGACCAAGCCAGGATTAATTCTCGAAAACCAAACTAGAGATAACTCTTTCCCTACTGTTACTCTGAAAGAAACTACATTCTGGTTCAGCATTACGAAATTAAAGAGTTCTTCAAGAGAGGAAGGTTTAGTTCAAGTGTATTTCAGCTACGCTCTTTTTTAATTCTCAAACGAATGAGCATCTAAAACTTTTTCAAAATGATGTATTTAGTTCAAGTAGAAAATATTCATTCAGTGGATATTCTAAAATTACTGGACATCAAATGTTCAACTGAATATACCAGCCAGTCAAGTCTTTTAGCCAGATCAAGGGAAGTTGAAATGCTGGAGTAAAATGATTGGACCCATTGTGGTTTTCCAAAACCTCTAACAAAACAAAGATCAATCTGATCAATTGGCACTTGGAACCACTCGATCATTTTGGTTCAGATCCAAAGCTTGAAGTATATTGGATTACCCGGGTCCAACCTTTTACTTGAATAGGCTGACCGCTTGGAACTTGCCAAACAAAACGAAGGGGAAAACTTTTGGATGCAAAATGGTTTAGGCATCTGAAAGACCATTTTGCAGCAAAGAGCTATACCATTAATTTTAATCTGACAGTTAACTTTTTCTAGGAAGTTATAGACCATTTACAGAATGTGGAAATTTTGTATTTTTTAAAACGGTACACTATTGCAAGTTTTCATTAAGGAACATTTACAGGGTTAAACAAGTCTATGAAGTCCTAAGTCTTGAAATTTATTGTCCATCAAATTCTCTTTTTTTTTTCACAAGTAAAACAAATGTGCAACAATCACATTCTAGAACTAGTTACATCAAACTTACTAAACTAAAAAGCCTTTAACTTTCAAAAGTCTTTCAATTCAAGCATAAAGCTTGCTGTCATAAATAATACCACAACCCTAAGTGTGGAAGAGCAACTTCTTTGATGCATTCTTGTTGAGAATAACGAAAGACCCCATTTTTCACCTTGAATTGGTCAAAGCCTACAAACTGACTGGACTTCTGGTAGATTTTCAACAAATATATAGCTGTTACGTTGTGATATCATTGTTGCTGTTACGTTTTTGAAGATCGTAACTATCGTTTTTAAGTTGACAAAATTTACTCACTTTACAACATATAAGTAATGTGATTATGTGCCTTAGTTAACAACAAATATTTCTTTCTATGTCTTTGCTTACGTTAAATACTTTCCAATTTTCGCCTAACTATTTCATTTCATACATTACAAATTATATCATTATAAATTGAAAGCGAAAAACAGAAGAAGTTACACAAAACCAAATAAGCAAATTCAAAAGGTAAATTATACTCACCAAATCCCGGTTTGTCTCCCAGTCCACATTTCATTCTGGGCGACTGTTGCCATCCTTCCTGAGCAGGTTCTTCACCATCCGGATACATTCCAGTTCCCACATCCCGGTCCACATTTTCATCATCTTTCCTCGGCTCACTGACCGAATTACTAGTTACCCGAACTCAATGCCCATCACTGATTGGACCCCCATTTCCATTCAAACCAACACTCCTCTCCTCATCTCTGGCTCTCAAAATTGGCTCAACCTCACTTCTATTCCTCTCATGCTCACCTCTAACTACTCCATTCCTAAACCCAAAACCCCCATCATTCTCATTCCTTCGAAGTCCATTGCCAACCGGTTCAATTTCAACCCCTCTATTCCTGGATCAATCTCAATTTTGGGCGACATTGACCCATTTTTCTCAAGACCCTTTTCCAAATCAAGCCCATCGATATCATTCCTTTCACTCTCACTCACACTAGCCCCAGTTTCTCCAGAGAAGGTAGAATGAAAACCAGTCCTCTTAGCCCAAGACATTAACTCTCTCGGATTGTGATCTCTTCGTGGTATAAATGGCTCCAGCTTGGGTAGCACAGAACCCAGATTTTTACCCTTTTTTGTATCAACCTTGTTTAAAACTTCTGAGCTTGTCCCTTTTTCCATTGCAGCTTTTTCTCAAATGGGTACCAAAATTTTCAAGAAAAGTTAATCAATCAAACACCCTCTGTATGACTTGCTCTAAAAAAAGAGAAGAGAGAGAATTGAGTTGTTTTTGAAGATATAGGTGTCAAAGTGTGAAATAAGTAGTAATTGTGTTGTGTCAACTGTCAAGTGATAATGGTGACTGGTGGAGTGAGCTGAAGATGATGAGTAATGCAAATTTATCAGCATCTTTCTATCATGTCTTTTTGCTTATAATATAGCTCGCCAGTTGATATCAGTTGGGTGCTTTCAGGTGCACATTTACTGAAATGCCCTTGTTAATGGAAGGAAAGCTCAAATGTTCAGTTGGAGTAAGTAGTCAATCAAACCTGCTGCCACCATCAAGGGTTTATCTTAGTTTCAAAGTTTCCTTTCTTGTCAGTACTCACTCAACCAGAAAGGAGCTTATTGAGTTGACTCAGCACTCTGTTGCTAGGAGACACTGTTCGACAATGACTTATAAGTTGTTTGTCGCTGTTTGAGTTTTTGACAATAGGTTAATTTTTGATTATTTTTTGACTTATAAATTATTATTAATAATTAACAATTTCTAATTTATTTAAAAATGCTTTATAAGATCAACCGGTCTTGACTTAGTTAGTATGCCGGGCCTTTTACAAAGCAAGAGGACATGGGTTCAACCTTCATCTCCGAATTATCAAAATAAAAATAATTTATAAATTATTCTTAATAAATAAGTTGATTTGACCAAATATAATGTACATTTTACTACCTCTCCTATCTTGTTAAATTACATATTATTCCTTTCAACCTCTAACATCTGATTTCTTCTTCCACGTTCAAATCGATTATACTCTCTCCGCTATGCTAGATTTGATACAGTATTTTACCTCTACCATGCATAAAACTGATTTTATATATATTTATATATATATATATATATATTACCAACGCACCTTTCATCAATAATTTAAAAAATTAAATAAAAATTAATCCAACTAAACATTTAATACTACTGAGTTAACTCAGTTGATCTTTTAATTAATTAAAAAGTAAATCTGAAGTCTTACTTTTAAATATAGGTGTTGATTTGAAGTGTTTGTTGTTTGTTGTTGTTATTAATTGAGAAAATTTATCTGTTTAAATTTAGTTTCTACAACACCTTGACTGTATATTTTTTATTAATATTTTTTTTTAGTAATCTTTATATTTTATTTTGACTTATTAATCATTATCAACCGAACACTTTCACAACTTGTTTTAACTTAATTTTTAACTTATATGTCAAACTGGTACCGAATACTTTTACTTATAAGTTACAGCTTAAAATGACTGATAAATCTACTTAAATTTTAATTTAGTCATTTTAAAATAAGTTGTTGTCGAATGGACCCTATGAGTGTGAAGTGTGAACTGAATTATCTCTTTTCGGCCATTAAAAAGATAATTTATAATATTTATAAAAAAAATATAAAAAATAAAAAGAGAGAGTTTAAACTCAAGTGAGGCTTGGTAGAAAGTATGATGATTTGATTATGTGGTGAAAGACAATTAAAGGAGATCCCAAAAGCATTGATTACAAAATACCACTCTCTTTTTGCAAGGAGGTCTACTTGTCATCTACTAATTTGCAAGGAGTAACTACTGGGTCCTCAAAATACCACTCTCCTTTTTTCTCATATATCTCACAACAAAATTGAATTGCAACTAATGTTTGATAAAATAAAATAATAATGTGCAAATTCCTTCTTATTTCATGCATCCACATACATGAATATATTTAATACCGACATAAATTTATGGTCACATGTCCTTTTTGGTTGTAAATTACCGCAATCAAGATTTGTTGTTGTAGACTTTTATGAACTATGCTAAATGTATCTAAAGGTACTACTTTCTTTAGAAACTTCATCAAATCTCACAATCATCCCCTTTTTTGCACCAAAACCTGTGACTCCACCGATGCAATGGCACTAGAAACCTTGCCATTCACATGGCATTTCTTATTACTGTGGTCAAGTTGGAACTTGCCAAGTCCTTTCTCCAGTCAATACAGAATCCATGTTTAATTTGCACCCAAAAAAAACAAGAATCCATATTTAAAGGATTTTATGAGATATTCCTAGAACATATATATGGCTGTTTTACTCGGTTGATTTGAATATGCAATTTGATGATCCAAGGAATAAAGATCTAGTCAAAAATAAAATAAAAAATCAACAATTAGGATGGTACAAATTCCATTTTTTGAGTGCATGTAATTACTTCAGTTCAGTAGATTTGAATTCAAATTGAATGAGAAGCTGAATTTGATGATTGAATAAGAATACCTTTATGTGATGACAGCAAATGATCTTAATCCAAGATATTTCTTCCCCAAATTCTTGAACAATGTCCAGAAGTGGAAAAGAGCACAAGGGAAAAAAAAATTAATAACACATTCCCCTCTTCTACATATCAACATGTTTTCACCAAGCTTTTGAAATGATAAAACACAAAGAGGGAAACAATTAAAAGAGATTGAAGAGAGCATTTTATTTGATTCTATGTTATTCTAGCCTACTGAATTGCCAGGTCATTATGGTAGGAGGGATGTCTACCCAAAAATGACTTGCATTTCCCCCTCCAATCTATAAGAAGAAAAAACAACTTGTTAAAGTAAAAATTATTGGATATGATCTTCCCAACAGCTTCTACACAACTGTCTATATTCCATAGCCAACTATTTCAAGATGAGCAAGAATAATAATCCAATAATCATACAAGGAGCTACACATGAAGATGAGTTAAAATTCAACTCTATATAAAACAGACACATGCTAATAAAAATATAGCAGCACCATGTGAAATAGTATAACTAATCCTCTAACAGTGGAGGTAGAGCCAAAGATACCGACACAATTTTACAATGCTGAGATCAGTTCAAGATGAGGACATGACTAGCTCAAGTGCGGATGGAAATCACGGAGGTCAAACGTGGGCGGACCACTTAAGGTTCCTGTTGGACCAGTTACGAGGTCACGAGCTAAACGGTTCAAAGGACTTAATGGGTTAATTCAAGAAGTTTGGACGGAGAATGAATCGAAGACGAGTACTATGGAAGTTGATTCAAAGTTCATTAACTTGGTGCGAGTAATTAGTTCAAGTCAAGAATCAAGTTCGGGATTTCAAAACAAAGAAGGACGACAAAATTCGTCCAAAAACAGAATGTATAGCGCTACAAAGTGGCACAACAACGCTACCATGTAGTGCAACTGCGCTCCAAGATAGCGCAGCAGCGCTCCCCTAGCGCAGCTGCACTCTAACCCGACACAATAACGCTCCACTTTCTAACTTTCAACGACCCAAGCACGTTTCTGGAAGATTTGGCCACGAATTTGCACGAGATTATAGTAATTTTTTCAATTCTAATGTAATTAGGATGTTTTTTAGCTAGGATTTTCATTCCAAATTGACTTCTTATTTCCTTATGTAATTAGGGTTGATTAGTATAAATAAGGATTTGGCTGATGTAATTACATACAATTCATATTATTAATATACTTGTGAGATTATTCTCTTTTTTTGGTTCTTTGAAGAATTTCTAAGTAATCCTTAGTTTTTCTTTGAGATTCAGTTTTGACTTATCATACAATAATTCATAGTTGTGTCTGACATCTTTTACAGCATCAATCGTCGATTGTACCAAGATACCTTACATATAAGTAACGGGTTGTCGTTGGTGTCCATTCAACGCAAATTTTCTTACACTATCGATTGTACCAAAGTTCTCGTCTCAATACAGGCGAACGGTTGAGGTGTCGAGCGTGTTCCACCGTATAACTTTGCAAGAAACGATTCGGGCGACCACCACTTTACGCAAGCGTGTTGTGAAGTCCATCATTTGGTATAAAAGGTAAGTCTTCTAACGAATTATCATCTTTTAGTTTTCTTGTTGGATTCGGGAAAAAAAAGTACACTTTTTTTTCTTCAGTTTATTGCAATTGCTTGCTAACAAATTCAACAACGATAATTTGAGCACTCAATCATCAATTCCAAACTAGCAAAGTTATAAATTTTCGCAAGCCTAACAAAGTTTCCCGTCCGTGAGTCTCGAGATTGTTGGAAATTCATTCAGAGGATCAATCTGTGAATTACAATTGGCAACCCGTGAACCTTGTTAGTAACCATAGTCATACCTTCTATATTTTGTTCTTGATAAATTATAGTTTTGAATTGAATAGTAAAACTGTGATATTGTTTGGTGAATTCAAAAAGAACTTATAAGAGAGAATATTTGAGTTTTAAAAGACAAAAGTTGTGAGATCAATTGAGAAAAATTATTTTCTACTAACCCTTGTTTTGCTGCAAAATATGTCTAACTCAAAGAATAAAGGTACTTTTGAAGAATCCCCGACGAATTTTGATCCGAAGTTTGTGATGGAGGCCATGATGAAGGAATTTTCCAGGCAATTCGGCATAACAATGGAGCAGGTGCATAAGCGTCTTGACCAAATAAGCGTCACCCGAGGAGAATCATCTCAAAACCCTCATGGTACGCGTCAAAAAGAAAGAGCTCAACAAAGAGGAGCTAGAGCGAAGGAAGCAACTTACTATGATGGTAGGTTTAGCGAAGAAGAGGACCGTGAATCCGAATTCACTCGTCGGAGACATGGAGCAAGGGATATAGGCGGACGAAATCGAGAAGACAACAACATGGATAACATCAAAATGAAAATTCAAGCTTTCCAAGGAAGGAGTGATCTTGAGGCATACTTAGAGTGCAAGAAGAAGATAGAGTGGGTGTTTGACTGTCACAACTACTCAAAGCTTAAGAAAGTCAAACCTGCAACCATGGAATTTTCTGCTTAAGCCGTCATATGGTGGGATCAGTTGATGACTAGTCGAAAAAGATGTGGAGAGCCTTCAATTGAAACTTGGGAGGAGACGAAAACCGTGATGAAGAAGCGGTCTGTGCTAAGCCACTACCACCGAGACTTATTCCGGAGTTTGCAAAATCTTAAACAATAAAGTAGGAGCATAGAGGACTACTTTAAGGAAATGGAGATGTTGATGACTATAGCCAACATAGTGGAGAACCGAGAGGCAACAATGGCTCGTTTTTCAGCAGGCTTAAATTGGGATATTGCGGATTTGATGGAGCGACAACATCATATGGAATTAGAAGACATTGTACACATGGCCATCAAGATAGAGAAACAACTCAAGAAGAGAGGTGGCCAATGAGCAATTTCCACTTCGACTTCATTTTAGAAGCCCAATGTTGTGAAGCGAGATGAGAAGCCAGCCGTGAACAAACCTAAAGTAGAGCCAAAACCGAATACAAACAATCGTGGAAATAAGGTAAAACTAAACCTTCTTTTAGTTGTAATCGTGATATTAGATGCTTTAAATGCCAAAGCAAGAGACATTTCAAATCAATGTCCAAATCAACGGACTATATTGTTACTTGACAATGGCGAGTTGGAGACCGAGAATGATGTTAGCGATGTTGATTCTATGCCGCCTTTGAAGGAGGTAGATGAGAGGAAAATCGCTATCCATAGTGAAATGTTGTTTACTAGGAGAGTTCTTAGCACGCAAGTGAAGGAAGAAAGCATGGAGCAACAAGAAAACCTCTTTCACACTAAGTGCCTTGTTCGTGGGAAGATTTGTTGTGTTGTGATTGATGATGGAAGTTGTACTAATGTGGCTACTACGATGGTGGAGAAGCTAGGGCTACAACAACCAAACATCCTCAGACGTATAGATTGCAATGGCTCAAGGACAATGGTGATGTAAAAATGACTAAGTAGGTATTAGTTCCATTTACTACTGGTATATGTTGACGAAGTATTGTGCGATGTGGTTTCAATGCAGGCATGCACCATTTGTTACTTAGAAGGCCATAGCAGTTTGATAGACGCGTGAAGCATGATTGTTTTACGAATGAATATTCATTTATGCACAATCAACGGAAAGTCACTCTTTGTCCTATAACACCGAAACAAGTGCATGAAGATCAATTGCATTTACAAAAGGACTTTGTACAAAAGAGAGAGTGAAGAAAAGAAAAATAAAGAGGAAAAAAATAACGAGGGAAAAATAAGAGAAAGAAAAAGAGGGGGAAAAGAGAGAAAAACAAATATCTTTGTAAAAAAGAGTGATGTGAGGAGAGCTTTGATTTCTAAACAGCCAATGATTATACTTCTGTATAAGGAAGCGTTTTTAAATACTAACCAAAATAACTCTTCTTTGCCTAGTATTGTTGCATCTCTTTTGCAGGATTATGCCGATATATTTCCCGGGGAGCTTCCACAAGATTTACCGCCTATTAGGGGAATAGAACATCAAATTAACTTCGTACCCGGTGCTACCATTCCTAACCGGCCAACTTCTCAGAGCAATCCTGAGGAAACAAAAGAGTTGCAAAAACAAGTTTGTGAACAAATAGAGAAGGGGTTCGTGAAAGAAAACACGAGTCCGTGTGCAATTCTGGTGATTTTAATGTCTGAGAAAGATGACAAATGGATCATGTGCATTGATTGTCGAACGGTAAATAACATTACGGTAAAATATCAACATCTTATTACTCGCTTAGATGATATGTTAGATGAATTGCATGGGCCATGTGTGTTTTCAAAAATTAATTTAAAAAGTGGGTATCATAAAATTAGAATGAAGGGGATGAATGGAAAACTGTTTTTAAAACAAAAGATGAGTTATATGAGTGATTAGTATTACCTTTTGGTTTAACTAATACTCCTAGTACTTTCATTCGCTTAATAAATCATGTTTTGCGTCCGTTCATTGGTAAGTTTGTTGTAGCTTATTTTAATGATATTTTGATTTATAGCAAAAACTTGGGTGAACATGCTTTGCATCTGAAATCTGTTTTAGATGTGCTTAAGAAAGAGAAGTTATTTGCTAACATGGATAAGTACACGTTTTGTACGGATAGAATTGTGTTCCTTGGTTTTATTTTTAGTTCACGGGGAGTACAAATGGATGAGAAGAATATACGTGCCATCCAAGAATGGCCGAGTCTTACGCATGTAAGCCAAATTCGTAGTTTTTATGGACTCGCGAGTTTTTACCGACGTTTCGTGAGGAATTTTAGTGACATCACAACACCACTTACGGAAGTCATCAAAAAGAGTGTGGGGTTTAAATGCGGAGATGAACAAGAGAAGAGGTTTCAGTTGATTAAGAATAAATTGACTAATGCTCATTTACTTATTTTGCCTAACTTTTCTAAAACTTAAATTGAGTGTGATGCTCCAGGTTTGGAAATTGGAGCTGTGTTGATGCATGACGGAAAGCCAGTGGCGTACTTTAGCAAGAAATTGAATGGATCAGCTTTAATCTACTCTACTTATGACAAGGAGATGCACGCATTGGTTAGAGAGTTGGAAACATGGCAGCACTACCTATGGCTTAAGGAGTTCGTGATTCATATGAATCATGAATCTTTGAAGTTCTTGAAAGGTCAGCATAAGTTGAACAAAAGACATGCACAATGAATGGAGTTTATCGAGACATTCCCATATGTCATTCGATACAAGCAAGATAAAGAGAACGTCGTCGCAGATGCTCTTTCGTGAAGTTGTGTTGTTATCAACTCTTGATACGAGATTACTTGGTTTTGAACAAATTAAAGAATTATATGCTAAAGACCATAATTTTCGTGAGGAGTTTAAATCTTGTGAAAAGAATGAAGGAGGTAAGTACTTTAAGAATGATGGATTTTTATTTCGAGAAAATAAATTGTGCATACCTGCGTGTTCTTTGTGTGAGTTGTTAGATAGTTAATCACATAAGGGTGATTAATGGGCCATTTTGGTGTGGATAAAACATTCACAGTGTTGCGAGAACAATTCTTTTGGCCACAAATGAAACGGGATGTAGAAAGAATGTGATAGATTCATTACCTGTCGTCAAGCTAGATCTCATGTCCAACCCCATGAATTGTATACACCATTGCCTATACTTAGTAAACCTTGGATTGATATTTCTATGGATTTTGTGATAAGATTACCTAGGTCTAAGCGTGGTCATGATTTGATATTTGTGGTCTTAGATAAATTTTCAAAGATAACACATTTTATTTCATGTCACAAAACTGATGATGCTTCCCACGTTGCTGATATATTCTTTAGAAAAATTGTGTGCTTGCATGATATGCCTAAGACAATTGTTTCTGATAGAGATACTAAGTTCTTAAGTTACTTTTGGAAGACTTTGTGGTGTAAATTGGGTACTAAATTGTTATTTTCAACTACTTGTCATCCACAAACTGATGGTCAAACCGAAGTCGTAAATAGAACTTTATCTACTTTGTTGAGTGCTATCATTAAAAAGAATATCAAGCATTGGGAGGAGTGTTTACCTCATGTTAAGTTTGCTTATAATCGATCTATTCATTCTACTACTAACTTTTCTCCATTTGAAGTTGTGTAAGGTTTTAATCCTTTAACCCCGTTCGATTTATCACCATTACATATGTCTGAATATACTAACATGGATGAAAAGAAAAAGGCTGATTTTGTTAAACAGATACATGAGAAAGCGAGACTCAACATCGAGAGACGGAAGGAGCAGTATGTCAAGCTCAAAGGCGTTCAAAATTGTTGTCGATGGGTGATGGTCATTTCCAAATTCTTGAGCACATCAATGACAATGCCTACAAATTGGATTTACCTGGTGAGTATAATGTTAGTGCCACATTTAACATTACTGATTTAAGGTCGTTTGATGTAGGTGATGATTTGAGAGCAAATCTTTTTCAAGAGGATAGAAATGATGAAGACATGACTAGCTCAAACGTGGATGGAAATCACGGAGGTCGAATGTGGGCGGATCCACTTTAAAGTTCCTGTTGGACCAGTTACGAGGTCACGAGCTAAACGGTTCAAAGAACTTAATGGGTTAATTCAAGAAGTTTGGACGGAGAATGAATCGAAGACGAGTACTATGGAAGTTGATTCAAAGTTTGTTACTTTGGTGCGAGAAATTAGTTCAAGCCAAGAATCAAGTTCAGGATTTCAAAACAAAGAAGAAAGACAAAATTTGTACAAAAACAAAATGTATAGCACAATTGCGCTACAAAGCGGCACAGTTGCGCTCCAAGATAGTGCAACAACGCTCCCCTATCGCAGCTGCGCTCCAATCCGGCATAGTAGCGCTCCACTTTCTAACTTTCAACGTCCCAAACGCGTTTCTGGAAGATTTGAACACGGATTTGCGAGATTTTAGTAGCTTTTCCAATTCTAATGTAATTAGGATGCATCTTAGCTAGGATATTCATTCCAAATTGACTTATTATTTCCTTATGTAATTAGGGTTACTTTTGATTAGTATAAATAAGGATTTAACTGATGTAATTACATATAATTCAGATTATCAATATACCTGTGAGATTAATTCTTCTTTTGGTTCTTTGAAAAATTTCTATGTTATTCTTAGTTTTTCTTTGAGATCCAATTTTGACTTATCATACAACAATTTATAGTTGTGTGTGACGTCTTCTATCACATCAATCGTCGATTGTACCAAAGTTTCTGCTTACATATAAGCAACGGGTCAAGGTGTCGTTGGTGCCCATTCAACGCAGATTTCTTTACACTATCGATTGTACCAAGGTTCTCGTCTCAATATAGGCGAAGGGTTGAGGTGTCGAGCGTGTTCCACCATAAACTTTGCTAGAAACGATCCAATGCAAGTGTGCCGTGGAGTCCATCAGTTCATCCCAGAGAACTTGAAAGATGCACATTAAGAATCTCTGACCAAGTTAGAGATCACAAACTAGAAGCAACTGGTGTGAACTTTCATTCACAAACACAATCCAAACTCAAACTACACCGAGTGTCATCAATTTTGTGAATCAAAACCAAATGATGAAGAACTTCGGCATGCTATTCCAAGAACTAGTGCAGCTCTCCAACTTATTGGCAAAACCTATTCCAGCCAAGGATATCTTATCAATCTACAACCAACCAGTCTATAAAATTTCTTACTCTTCTCTTTCGGCTAAATATGCTTGCTATTCTTTAAAGGTTCTGATATATGGAACTGATCTTACATTAAATACTGTTTCCTTCACAACAAATTTACGTGGTGGTGTTCATTCTCCTGGCTGGTCGATTCATGGTTAGTTTTACAATAATCCTAAGACCTCGTGAAATTTAGGCACAGGCCCTTCCCTGTCCACATTCACGGACAATCACCAAGCAACTTCAAATTATTGGGGAAAAAACAAACAACCAGAAGAAGTCGATCATGGTCAGTTATTCAGGTAAAAGTAACATATAACATATAATTTTGTGTCTTGATTCCTGACTTTTTTTGGGTGGGGGAAGAATGGGAGGACAATCTAGATGGAGATTAAACTCAATAAACGAGTGCCTAGTGCCTACACTATTGTTCTCGCAATCTGTATCATCTGATCAAATGAAACTGTAAACCCATTCTCATCATCATCTCTATAAGGTATTTAGTGCCACAGGTCCTTGGTAACTACTTTTGCTATAAAAAAAAAAATCATGTGTTAAAAAAATAAATCAAAAGAAGAAAAATTGAACTGTTGACGTTGAGATCTATATGGTGTACTTGAAACAAACCGAACTCCCTAAAAAGCTTGTGTTAGAAAAGGCAAAAGTGGAAAGAAAAGGAAAAACAGAAAGAAAGGAGTTCATAATGCTAGTTTTTGTGATTAAGGCACAACAACAATACCCTTGAGCGGTGCTACTAATAAGCATCTGACAATCCATTTTCCATTAAATGCTCTACATACTTCATAAGTTGAAGGGCAATAAACTGACAAATAAATATTTCCAGCACCACAGTAATACAAAGTTCATGTAAAATACAATTATAATCAACCTCAAGGTTTACACTGACACACGTACTTTCCCAATCAACACACTAAAAACTTGGCAATTTACTCATCCAAATCAGCTCCATCCTAAATACCCCATGAAACTCCAATAATGAATTTATCTTCTAAGAGAATGTAACACAAGAATTCTACAACCTCCTAATCCCCAAATAATATTCTTCCTTTTTTCCAATACATCCATTCAATTGATAAAGCAAAATATAAAATTTTTAAAACAAATAAAAACCAGAACAGATGATAATGTGAATGAATCATGATGCTACAATTACTAATGCTTATGGTCACAAACACAGCACTAAAAATTAACATCAGAGCAAGATTAAACTTCAAATTGATACATATATACAAACACAACCTGTAGTAAATAAACAATGTTTGCGTATTGAATTTACTCCTTTCTTAGTTTCAGAAGGGGGTTGAGGACTAGATTTTGGGTACCGGAGAATAGATGAGACCGGTAAGTAATTGTTGTTGCTCGATAAAGCGTCGTTTCAGGTAGTTCTCCAGTATCTCCATGACGGAGACGAATCGCTTCATCTCGTCGAGCTGGCGGCTGAGCTCGGCCTCTCGAGCCCTGGCTCGTTCTAGCCGTGCCTCGGTCTCGGCTAAACGGAGCCTCAGATCCTCCACCTCTCGAGAAGGAGCTTTCGATGGCAATCGTTGTGAACCGTAACACATGTTTTGGTGAGTCTGAGAATTGAGGAGAGAGAAAGATTGGTTGAAATGGAGAATTTGGATTTGGGGGCTCACCTTGCCTTTTATTCTTGCACTTGAAAGAAAGTACGAGGAAGGAGACAAAGAGTTTCATAAAAACAAAAGGGATAATTATACATATTCTCATAAAAGAAAAGAAAATTGGTAGTTACATATATTTGTTTTTGTATCGTGCTTTCACTTGTGAAAATAATAAGTAATTTTTTATAATTATTGATTGTTTCATTTTACCATCAATTTATTATTTAATTTTATAAACTATACTTTGTCATTTTTAAAGTTATTTGATGATAAGTTATAATTTCAGATGAGAATGTGATACTATATAATTCTTTTTTGATGCCTCAAATGACCTTCAATATAAACATAAATAATTTATAAATTAAATAACAAATTAATTATAGAATAAAATAGTATATATTAATATTTATTCTGAATAATTCCATTTCACCCACTATTTTTTATAATCAAACGTAGTCATAATATAACAGATAATTAAATCGGGAATACTAAATTGTAAATGACTCTGGTAAGGTGTTTTAACTTGCGAGCTTAAACTTGTTTAAAAGTTGGACGATTTGAGTCAAGTCAAATTTTAAACGAATATAAAATTTGTTGTACAAACTACACTATATAAATCGAGTTTAAATAAGTCACAGAGTCTAATTGAACTTAAATTTAACTCGTTTAATTCTTTTATAATAAAAGTAAAAAAATAATGATTAATTAAATACTAAAGGCATAGTTCTTACCCACAAAATTCTTTATCAAACAAAAGTATTGATTATAAAGTTGTATTGTGTGCATAAAAAGTTTGGTGCATTTATGCATAGTTACATTATTATATCATTACTACTCCGGGCTAAAAGTCATTATTAATCATTCCGTCTCATATTAAATGTTTAATTTTTTTTAAAATGTCTTAAAATAATTGTCATATTTTTATATTAGTAACTATTTTTATTTTATTTTTATTCTTATACTCTCATAATTTGTTTACTCAACTTTTATTAGAAATTGAATAAATGTAAAAATATTTAAATTGAAAATGGTGTATGTTGTACCACTTTCACTATAACATCTATTTATATTTAATATATTTATTGAGAATGTTAGAGTTATAAAAAAAATATATTTAAAGAATTAAATGAATAAATACTTCAAAAGGATACTATTGAAGTTATAAAAAAATGAATAAATACTTCAATTAATAAGTAGTCAAAAGGATAATTTAGGTATAAATTTTTTTATTAGTCAATTGCCAAACTTAATTAAAACGTTTATTTATGGACGGAGGGTGTTCTATTTAAGATAGTACCAAATTAAATATTTTCTTACATTAAACAATCTATTTTTTTATAATATTTTACCAATAATATCCTTAATATTAATTATTATATTTTATTAATTTTTTTAATATGCCAAAAAGTCGACTAGGATTTATTTTTTTAAATCTCACATACGAGTGTTATTGACCGGAGTTCCCATTACCGACCACCAACTGATTATAGAGAGAATATGTATTAATGAGGAAAGAGAAAGACACGAATGGTATCGGAGACGATTGATTTGTTGAAGAATGAGCTTCCCGTTGAGCTTGAATCTTTCGTCTTGACCGGGGAAATCAACACCGGCCTTGTTCTCGTCGACGTCGTTAATGGCTTCCTCCCGTCGGTGCTGGCAATTTGGTAATTTCCATTCCATTCCCTCATGCTATATTAGGCTATAATAGCATCTATTTCCCCCCTTTATGCTGGTTTTTTTAATAGCTTACCGTCGTTTTGGTTGCTGAGAAATCTAGAAATATAATGAAAAGATTAAAAAGATTGATCACTCCATTGAAAATATAAATGGCGGAATCGGTTAGTCATTCAGTGCGTTTGTGTCAGCCATTTAAACAAAATGTTAATTATCAAACAACTTTTTTCATTCAAATTCAGCTCATTCAAAAACACCCCCTTAATCGTGATTTATGACTGGAGATATTGCATGCTCAAATTCTCCTTGATACGGATCAATTTGCTACTATAAATTCCACAAATAATGAAAGATGATTTTTTTTTTAATAAATCATATAGCGTTCATGAATGGTTTTTCTTAATATTCAAATTTCCAAATACTTAATGTCATCCTTCTGGGAGTATTTGATTGATCTTTTTGCGCAATAAAAATCTATGTTTGCAGAGATTGAAACTGCACGATAAAAAATTTCAACTATAATTCTTTAATTTAGATACTCAAACCTTGAAAAACCTATACTCCACAATAAATATACTCCCTAGGAAATACCTTTCTTCTACTTAGATTTCATCTACTAGACCACTTCTATCACCCTGACCCTACAGCAAAAAGACTCAAAAAAGAAATGCGAAGAAGAAAAACAAATTCATGACAAAAATTGACATAGAAAGGCCAGCTCTCAGATCATGATGGTGTTTTTTTGCCATGCTGCATGTATGAAAGTATTGATTGCTTCTGCTTCTTTGCTTTAATCCCAAAAATAAATGACCGTAAAGGAATCCGAGACCGGCTGCCACTCCTCAATGCCGGTTTTGACTCTGAAAGTCCATAGTCCGCATCTAACTTTGCCAGAGTCTTCTCGCTTTCAATTCTGAGAGTAGTTATATGATCTATACCTGCTAGCAATTCCTCATTCACCATGTTGTTCTCTTGTTTCATGTTCAAAACCTCACCATGGAACTTCGCAGCTTGATGGCTGCTGAATGTGATTTCTTCTTCCTCAACGCCCTCCTTCAAAGCTGCTGTTATATCTTCTTGAATGGTGCATATAGACGAGAATCTGCGCTGCAGTTCATCTTTCAGCGACTCGCTTTGCTCTAACCACACTGTCAATTCAGTCTTTTTCTCGGTAAGGTGCTTGTATACTGCCCGAACATCTGCTTTAAGGTCTGCTGACAGCGATGTGCTTGACTTCCCATCTTGCTTCTTTACTTCTTTTTGCTTTAATTGCAGTATTTCAGCCTGTAAATCTTGGACCTCGGTTTTGAATTTCTGTACCTGATGGAATACAGCACTAAACCTTAACCAGAACTCCAGATTTTCGTCTAGTATTGCATCAATCTTTCCCCTGAGCTTTTCCTCAACCGGTGAGATGGTTTGAGGTTGATTAATCAAAAATTTGATTTCTGCCTCCTCTTCCTCTGTTGGAGGAGAACAAAAATTTTCATTTTCAGCCGAGTCATTTGCTTCAGGCACGTCACCAGATTCTCCTTGAAGAAGGCTCAGTTTATGGCGTAAAGATTGAATCTCTTGGTCCTTTTTTGAAACAACACTATTCAAATCTCTTACCTGCACTGTTGTTTCAAAGAGGGTATCATTTTTCTTCTCTTCCTCGCTCAGCTTCTTCTTGACTTCTTTATAATTCCTGAGAATCGTAGTGTATTCTGTCAGTAGAATCTTTTCTTTATCTTCCAATCCACTCAAGAGCATCTGCTGCCAGTTCAGCTCATCTTCAAACTCTTTCGCTTTCTCTATATCTGATTTTTGTGGTTCAACATTGAGAGGCCTCTCTGTAGTTTGTGATGAATCTTTCTTCTCCTCCTCCTCCTCCTCCTTGTTCTCGACCTTTGCCTGTTGTTTAGGAACCTGACTTGTGTCAGATTTACCATTGGCTTCTTTCCCTTCTCCCTTTTGATTATTAACCGGAGATGCACTGATATTCTTTCCAATTTCAGACGCTTTTTTATCTGTTCCTGAAGTGTTATTATTTACCACATTATCACCACCTTGTCCCTTGTTTTGTTTTTCCAATGCTTCTTGTAATTTTCCCTCAATAATGGAACCCTCTGCTTCTGGTAATGAACCTGTAACCTCGCTCTCTTCATCTGGTGTCACATTTTGAATTTTCACCGACAGTTGATCAAGACTGGAGTGAGCTTCAGTAAAATGAGTTTGGAGGTTAATGTTTTGAGTTATGAAGTTCTTGTTTAGATTCTGAACTCCGTATAACTTTCCCTCCATTTCCTTTACCCTCTTCAAATTGTGGGTACCACCTAGCAGAGTTTCCTTCTCATCTTCCAAGCTTCGGATTTGGGAGTGAAGATCATCAGCCTCTGTTCTTAATCTGTCAATTAGAACTGTCTGTGACGAAACTGAACCTTCTAGGCTGATAACCTTATTCACAAGATCATCTACCTTCTCTGCTAGTTCTGTCACAGTGATGGATCCTATCGAGCCTGTCTCAAATTGTTCTTTAATCTTCTCGCGTAGCACCTCCAATTTCTGCCCCTCGGGGCCAACCTCTTCCTTATTTACACTTGGCAAATCTTCCTGTACTTTACCAGGATCAAGATTTTCATCTATCGTTTCATCATCAGTTTGATCAGGAAGAAACTTGTGCTTGAGTGACTTCAGCCTTTGACGAGCATCCTCAATCTTTTTGTTCTCTGCCTTTGCTTCTGCCACGGATCTCTCTTGCTTATCCTGCAACTGAGCCAACGTCTCTTGGCACGACTTCAATGCTGCTTCTGCCATCAAAGTCCGCGCATCATTATCATCAATAACTGTTCCCTCGCCAAATTCATCTTGCAACCTGCTAACCCTTTCTTGCTTTTCCATGATTTCATTCTCAAGTCCCCAGTACTTGGAAATCCCATTTTCATAAGAGCTCTTCACAAACTCCTTGGTAGTCTGCAATGCCAGAATATCTTTCTGAAGCTTGTCAATCTCCTCAAGCGCTTCACCTTTGGTCAAACCGGATTTAGGAACTTTTCTTTTAGTATCTGTTGGTTTAGTTGGTTTCTTGGGTTGCAGTTTCTTTGAGCCATCTGTTATCATACCCTTCAAAACTCGATTTGGAACCTTTGGGACCTTTGGTAGATTTGGATTTGGCCCCTGTGGAAGATTAAATTTTGGATTTTTTGTGGAATTATAATCATCTTCATCATCCATAGCAAACTGTACTTGCTCTGGGAAGCAAGTAGCAATGGTGGTGTTAGCATTTTGTAACTCTGTCGATAAGCTGTCGTATCGTTCTGCTAAGGCTCGAAAAGCGCGATAAAATTCTTCCACAAAGTTTATCAGCTCTGGCCTCTTTTTATAGTACATTTCCGCCCTCTTGGCGAAGGAGTCTCCATCTTCTTGAATGAGCTTGAGCACATATTCCACCTTCTCTTCCATATCTACAATGATAAAGATTGATTTCAGTGAGAGGCTGAGAGCTGTATTCATATGTAAATATGCGTATAGATTGTGAATGTTCTGTGATTTTATGTTTATTTTCTGGTAATTGAATCATCTAAAATTAGTCACAGCCAGTTGATTTAATTGCTTGAAGGCCCTCAATTGTTTTTAGTTGTCTTTGTGGTTAAAACAGAGAATCAAAAAGAAGTTGTTGAAATTGGATAAACTTCTGGAATAATGGTAAGAAGATGAACAAAACCAGAAGAACTTGGCTACTGTTATATCCTCTTTAGTGTTTGAAATTTTGAATCTCTTTTATCCTAGTCATTCCAAATTTTCTAATAAGCAACTTAGAGGGGAAAACAACTGTATGATTCTAATACACTGAAATTAGAAGCCACAAATCTTAAAAGTTCCAAAATATAAACATTTTCTTTTCTTGAACATGCAAATTTGCTTCATTAAACACTACATCTTCATATATCTCGCATAATCCATCAATAATTATAGCTCTTTAGTGTGGCCGTAATTCATATCTTTTGGATTGGTCACATTTCTATGACCTTGGGTTTTAATAAATTTTATTTTTTGCAGATAAAATAATAATAATAAAAATCCATCAATAATTATATTCACATATGATTGTGTTCACACACACACACACACACACACATATATATATATTCAATAATCACCTCTTGATCTACAAAACATGCATGATCATCATCAGCAATCGAATTAATCAAACAATTTAAGTCTTTAAAACAAATAGTTTTTAAAAACAAAAATTACATACCACTCACTCGTAAAGAAACTATGAAACAAAATTTTGATTTGGGAATTGGGATGCGATTATAATGATCATATGTAGATATATCGACAAATATAATATAAAAAAGAATAAAAAGAAATTAAACCTTGGAGACTTTGTTCCAGCCATTTGGATTGCTTAGTTCTAATATGACCAGCCCACCACCATGAATATGCATTACTTGCAGCTCTCTGTAACATCCCTTCTCTCTTTCTTTCACTGTCTCTTTCTCTCTCTCTAAACAAGAAAACAGAAAATACATCTATATATGGAAAAATCTTTTACACCATGAACAAGTGCAGAGATCCAATCTGGAAGAGAGAGAAAGAGATTCTACGAAATCCGACACACTAATTAATTATATGAAAGAAGTTTTTTTCTTCTTCTTTTCCTTTAGGTTTAGGGAAAAGATAGCACGCGAAGGTGGGGTGGCAAGAAAGAAAGAAAGAAGAAAGAAAGAATGTGTAGGGCACTACATGCTCCATTATAAGTTCATGGTTGGGAGGTTCTTTTTCCCGCGAAAGTAACGTAGGACCCTAGCTTCGAAAGTATTATGCCAACCGGCCCAGCCCATTTATCTAAATATAATAATGATTTCGAATATATATATATATATATATATATATATATATATATATAGTTCCAAATTAAATATTTTATTTAATTTGTTGGGTTTTAATTCTTTATGACCATCAGCTTCAAACAATATTTCTTATAATAATTTTTTGTAATTCTCTATCCATTCTAATATATATATATATATATATATATCAACTTTGACTTTTTAAAATTGCTATGATATATTTTTAAATTCAATATCAGTACAATTCAGCTAACTTCTAACTTGTGTAATTCATTTAACTTTTAAGTAGAAAGCTCCCTTAAAGGATAAAGAAAACTCTCCTAGGAGGGAAAATTAGAGAGAAAAAATGTAAATCAATTAATTATGAATTAGCTATGTATTAAAAAGTTTTATTTTTAATTGTGACATTTTTTGAATATTAAAATACACACAGATACATTTGCATATAATTTTTAAATAGTACAATTATTATTATAGAAAATGAATTTAAACTATTTCAAAGTGCATGCTTTGTGCTAATTTTTAAAATAGAATATTTTGACAAATTGAGTAATGAACCGAACGTGTCAAAGTGTGAGAACCAATCGATACTATTATATAAGAAGTCAAGAAGCTATCCACGTGTCAATTGAATTAAATTAAGGGAATTGCTATTTTCATAAGTAAATTTGGTAGTTTTATAAGTTTCTTCTTCATATAAATAGTAAATGGGGTCTATTCTCATGTGAGAGTAATGCGTGGAACGAACACTTTCACTTGTCCAAATATAAATTCCCTAATTGGGTTGATCGAGTTAACTCAAACTAAGTTAATAAATTACTCTCTCCGTTTCTAAAAGATTGTTGTTTTAGGAAGTAAATTTTTTTTTATATAATGTGGAGTATCCGACCCGCGGGTCGACTAAATCTCCCCAGCCCGATACCAAAGTGGTTTGCTACCCGGCTTGCGCCTTAGGGAGTACCGTGGCCACCATGGGGCTTTTTACAGCCTTAACTTTGTTGCAAGCGGGACTCGAACCTAGGATGTCCAGGTTTACGGCTCACCCCAGGACGAGCTAGGAAGTAATTTTTGTTCCAAAAAGATTGTTGTTTTGAGTTTATCAATACACATTAGCTATTTTTTTTTTGCTTTATCCTTATTTAAAGCTTTCTCCTATTTAAAATTTTCTCCTATTTAAAGCTTTCTTCCCTTCTCAATGATTTTTATTTAATTCAATGCTATAATCCAAGTAGTAATTGGTTGAATAAGAAGTGTAATTGATTGAATTGAATAAGAAACATTGGGAAGAGAATAATTGGTTGAGACAATTAATAAGGGTAGTATAGTATTTTTGTTAGGTATTAATTACATTCCTTAATAAATTAATAAATTACTCCCTCCGTTCTTAAAAGATTGTTGTTTTAGGAAGTAATTTTTTTTTTTTTATAATATGGAGTATCCGACCCGCGGGTCGACTAAATCTCCCCAGCCCGATACCAAAGCGGTTTGCTACCCGGCTTGCGCCTTAGGGAGTACCGTGGCCACCATGGGGCTTTTTACAACCTTAACTTTGTTGCAAGCGGGACTCGAACCTAGAATGTCCAGGTTTACGGCTCACCCCAGGACGAGCTAGGAAGTAATTTTTGTTCCAAAAAAATTGTTGTTTTGAGTTTATCAATAGACATTAGCTATTTTTTTTCTTACTTTATCCTTATTTAAAGCTTTCTCCTATTTAAAGTTTTCTCTTATTTAAAGCTTTCTTCCCTTCTCAATGATTTTTATTTAATTCAATGATATAATCCAAATAGTAATTGGTTGAATAAGAAGTGTAATTGGTTGAATTGAATAAGAAACATTGGGAAGAGAATAATTGGTTGAGACAATTAATAAGGGTAGTATAGTATTTTCGTTAGGTATTAATTACATTCCTTAATATGTGTGCATTAGCCTTAAACAACAATCTTTTAGGAACAAAGGGAGTATTATTTATTGAATTTGCATTAATGAATTATTAATTTAACTTTTATTTTTCATTTAATTCACTTTCTCTAACTACCATATTAATTATTTCTCTTCCTTTTTCCTTTCTTATTAGGTAGCAAAATTCAAAATTAATTCTAACAACTTTCAACTTCATTACTATGTAACTTCACAAACTTTAATAGTATAAATTGAATTAAAAAATATTTAATTGTTCACATTTTTAAATTCACGTAAGTGAATTTTTTTTCTCTATATTACTTGTACATATTCACTACAAAAAAATACATATAATTAATATTACTTATCAACATATTCACATGAACATGTTTTATATATATATATATATAATGGATATAAGATATAAGTACTCATTCATTTTCTTTAATTTCTTTCTTTTCGTAAAACTAGTTTGTCATTACGGTGTAGTTCCTTTTGGGGGGAAGATGCTTCTTCTTTAAGCAACTTGTACACTGAATTTAATAATGTGAAAATGAATCCATACATATGTTTATGCTTAATTATTTGCTTTATTCAACCGACTTTGAAAAATCTAAGCTATTTGTGGGGAGCAATGCTATTATCACATAAAAATTATTACCTCCGTTCTATAATAAGTGTTTTTTTAGCTTAAATTACATAAATCAATATACAAGCTAAAATAACAAAAATACCCTTAATATACTTTTTTTCTCTTTCTTTATTGCTTTTTGGTCTCTCTTTCTCTTTCTTCAACTTTCCAATAAATACGCAATAAATACCATTGGATGCATAAGGGCACATATGGAAAAATATTGTAAAAATTGTATTGAAATTCTAACACATCACTTATTTTGGAAAAAGTTGTTAAGCTTAAAAAAGCACTTATTGTGGGACGGAGATAGTATCACATTAACTCTCATATATACACTTATACATATTGTGGGTCTACGCCTGACATGCGAGACCCGCAGTATGTATGTGTGTGTATGTAAGAGTTATGTGAAAGTTTTTATGTGATAGTAGAATTATTTATTTGTGGGCTATACTTATTATTACGTTACAGTGTAATCCTGTCACATTTTTTTTGTCTGTTTTACCCTTGTAAGATCAATTATATTTTTTATATTATTTTTCTTATCATTCTTTTTAGTTCTTTAAATTTAATAATTTTTTTATATTTTATTTCACATAATTTATACACAACACTCGTAAAATACCACTGCTAGAAATTGAAAAAGTTTCAGTTATATTACTGTTACAACTTTTTGTTACATGGATGCAAGTTTATTTTGTGTATTGATAAAATGTGTGACCAATTTAATAACACTTTAGGAGAACTGATCCACGAATAATAGTTAAACAAAGCAATGATCTGCATTGGTTTTTTCTTTCTTTGGGTCTTCTAAGGTCTAAGATCCTATGAATCAAGTTAGGGATAGATTAAGTTCTTCCAACATCCGGCACATCAAGACTTGGAAAGGAGGGGTTTGAATTGGGAGTGCTAATTCGACAGCTACACGCGGCGAATCCATTCTTACTGCTAAGCTAATACCATAAATAAAGGAAGATTCGGGGGGGGGGGGGGGGGTGTCTTTTGCCCAAGAAAGGGCTATACGCAATAGGGAGAGCTCTTTCCGGCAACTGTGCCGCTGAGTACAATCTGCATAGTTTTCTAACTTTCCAAGTCTGCCTATGACTAAGGCCCAGATAGAAGTTCAATGATAGAGGCCTCAAAATGCCCTTTAAATTTAGGAAAGTGATATTTTCAAATGACTTTTTGATATTTTCACATGAAAACCGTCGTTATAGGATCTATAGCGACGATTTTCATATGAAAATATCAGTTTCCATAATTTATCATCGTCCAAAAGTTTCATTGGCCTTCAATGGCATAAGTCCAGTGTTGGGCTCCCTGTGCTCAACTAGGATGACAACTCCACCGCAGAAAAATAGAAGAAAATATATATTCAAGATTCTTCTATTACATACCATAACAACTCATGCCATAAGGAAAACAAAAATGTATTCAGGATCCTTTAAGATTCTTGGGTGGAACGAAACAGAAGCAAAAGATTATCAAGACTCGTCAGGCCCCAAAAAGGATATTTACAATTTAGTAGAAAGCCCAATGTATGATAACTGGGAACCCAAAAAAACTTGTCTATGAATTCACAATTTTTGAGGGGAGAGAGAAGAAATATTACCAGCTGAAATAAGCAAGCATAGACATGTATTACATATTCACATTAGCAGAATGTACATCAAGTATCAGCACTGCCTGTGTCAAATTTTCCGCCTTCAGTGGTTGACATAAGCCTAACCATTGAAACCCAAAAATCATAGCAATAATCACAGCAATATGGATGTGCTTGAAAGCTAAAAGCTAAGATGATGTGCCTTTATCCTTGGTTTCATTGAATCGAGGATGTTCGCTCTCATTTCTCAACCAATAAGTATAATCTTCAACTTTGATGCATGATGATCCTCTGCACTCCACATTGCAAAACAAAAAGTTGAAACAGAGGCTGGCACCATTTCCTCTGTTCTATTTTTCTTCTTCTTTTTTTATGTTTTTGAAGTTACTTGCAACTTTGAACACTAGTCACAGAACAGGATAATCGGTCATACTTGACACCATTTCCTCTGTTCTATTTTCTTCTTCTTTTTTATGTTTTTGAAGTTAACTTTGAACACTACTCGCAGAACACGATCGGTCATACTTAACACTACAGCATAAACTACTTCAGCAAGGACCAAGCATACACGCAAGCTTCAGAAATTCTGAAGAGAAGAAAGCCACTGCTGCATGTACTTTTTGCCCTCTGCATATCCAAAGAAAATGCAGGAAAAAAAGTCGGAATGATATACAAATCACGAGGATCAAATGAATATTTCACGACTTATGAGGAAAATAATGAAAATTTTGTACTTCAACTACATTACGAAGCAGGATTAAGTTGGATAAATGACAAGGGTAAGTCTGAACTGTGAAGGAGATGATACTGGCTGTGCAGAAACCAAAACTGTTTAGCTAATTGAGCAAGCCAAAAATCAAAATCAAGACTTCATGCTTCCAAAAGACAAACTTTAACATGCTATTGGCTGCAGTCGTTAAAAATTAAATTAAGGATATCCGCTGCTCATAGGGCTGAACATCCATAGTAGTTCTTAAAAAATCAACAATTAATGAAACAGCAATCTCTTATCATACAACAAAACCTCCATTTTTGCCAAAACCCTAGCAAGCTGTAAGGAGAACATTACTATGGCTATCATTTTCTTTTCTATTTGACTATTTCCCGTAACTTCCAGATATTAGCACTCAATAAGGTGCACAGAAAAACCCATGGAATTTATGCCATAGAGTGTATTCAAAAGTTGGGAAAGCTAGTACTTACTAGTCAACAGTCAACCCAAACAAGCAATTAGATCATTAATGGAAAGAAATGAACCATATAGACATCAACTCGAGCAGTTAAGGAAAATGAATCAAATAAATATTAGATGGATGATTATATCATAGGAATCACTAATAAGAGAAGCAAACCAACAATGTGAAGTTAAAAAACAAGAGCTCTTACCATCCGAGTACTCATCTGGGAAATTCTTGAAAGCAGTCAAGAGCTGATGATTTGGCTCCTTCTCCAATTCCTTAAGATCATTCCTATAGCAAGGGACCAACACCGCAAAACTATCATCAGCCTCATCATCACTCTGGAAATCAGGGGCATGTGGTTCCAGCCACCCAATTGACCAGTCCGAATCATCGGATTCAGAACCCGATAAACAAACACCATCAGATGGCACCAACACGACATCACATTCTTTATCAATTCTCCTTTCTTCCCTACTTTGCCATTTCCTCTTAACCTTTCTACTTGAAGAAGCCATCTTGGCCCCCTTAACAGATGGAAATTTCACAGAATCCATTTCCCTCAATCCTGAACCCCAATCAGAACCAGAATTTAGTGAAGACCCATTAGACACAGACTCTTTCTCTTTTCCACCCCACACCCACCATGAGAAACGAGTTAAAGAGACTGCCATAATTTCAATTTTCAAATAGAGTTGGTCACCCAAAAAAAAGGTGGATGAATCCTATCTATGAATTGGAGGCCAAAATATGGGTAGATTGCAAATGGTTCAGAATTGGAAAAAATAAATCAAACAAATCCAACCCAACAAATTTACTGAATATTCAATCCCATCAAGTATAATTAAGAAAAGCCAAAAGCCATCATCAAATCATTCATAAAAGTCTCTTTACTTTCTCCAAATCGCCACTTTTATTTCAATAATTGAGCCCACAAAAATTAACCCACTTCATAAACATGTCATTATGTCAACACACCATACCATAGATAAAAACCCTTAAAAATAGGAAAATCAAGTGCCACTAAAATCCAACTTCCCAACCATTCAAAAACATAAAAAAAATCTCACATAATTCAAAATCATCAAAGACTATAAATTTACACTCAACACTCCAAAACAGTCTTCCAATACACCCTCAAAATGATCTAAACTCGTGCTTTTAAGTTGAAAAGTTACTCGATTCAGTAATAAAAATAAGCTTAAGCTAAATGCTTCAAATCGCAAACTTGAGTCAAAAAGCTTTTAAAAAATTGAAACTTTTAGCCGGAACTGGAAGTTCTTGGCGAAAGCGAACAGTGATAACACTGAAAAGCCCAATTCTCCCCCCAAAGTTAACTTTTCAAAGAATCAAGGGTGTAATCACCGGAAAATTGAAAAGGTCTCAAGAAACGTTATCTCTCCGACACTCCCATGACCCATCGGCCTGATCTCCACGCCATAATAAGTTTTGGGTCCGTGGAGATTTATAAGCTTTTCGTACGTATACAATTATTTTTTGGATTTTATCAATACCAATTTATAGCCGATTGAATATTGTGTGTCCAATCAAGAAGCAACAAATGACACCTGTGAATATTAAAATAAGGAAAAATATTCTTGACCGTCGATTTGTTGAAGATGAGACAATTTCGATTACGTGGGTGGCTGTGGAACCGATCATGTTGTAAAATCGATAACTTGAAAAGAAAAAGTTAGTACCCTCGACTCTTGACCATTTAAAAAAAAAAAAAAAACCTTGATCTCCATATTTTTAGATCAGGGAAGCTCTTTCATCTACACTACAACACCCAAGTTTTTTTTAGGTTATTTCATTTAATTATCCTTATTTTCTTCTTTTATGAAGTTTTATTACTTTTATTTTGATTTTTTTTAATCTACGGAGCATTTCTTCTACTAATTTGAGATTTTTTTCATCATACAGAGTTTTTTTTCATGATCTCTCCGTAGAGGACGGTTGATTAGTATTAATCGATGAAGACAAATCTATTCAGATTTGGGTGTGGAGCCTCTTTTTCGTTACTCGTATTAAAAAAATTAAGCAAATCTGTATATTCTTTTCTATTCTTTAAAAATATTTATGTTTTCGAGTTTCAAGTTCAATTTAAGATGGAAGGATGTGTCATCTCGACTCTAATATTTTTGTAATTGAATTCAGTTATCAATGAGAATTATCTTGTTCTTATTCTCTACGTTTTTTTATAAAATATGAATAATACTACAAAATAGCACAACTTTTTTGAATTTATTATTTTAATTTTATTATTATTACTAAACTAATAGTAATATACTATATCGGTTTCAAAATATAAGAGTATTATTGACCTTTAAAAATAAATTTAATTATTTTTAATTTTAAAATTAGAATAATTTATTAAAATACAAAACAATAAATATTTAAAAAAAGATAAATACTTTACAATATTTATTATTATATTATTTAAAATTAAATGAATTTATGTTAATTCTAATTTTATAAATGTCCTAAGTTGATTTTAAAAAATTAATAATATTTTGATATTTTGAAACAAATAGATTAGTATTATTTTTAGAGAAGAGAGATGCTACTTGTGTTTGCTTTAGTTAGACCTTGGCTGCATTTCACTTGTCTCAAGTATTATACTATTCTTTCCACGTAATCTTTTTTTATATATAGAAAATAGTTTGTAGAAAAATATTTTCAGTGACTTTTATTACTAGTAAACATTTCAATCAATTGTTCTATGTATTTATAATAATTTATATTATTGCATATATTCGCAAGAAAAATTACCATATTGTTGTCAGAATTTACGGTAGAATTCTTAATTATGCTTGTTTGTTTGACATGCATGATTAATAATATAATCTCCTTTACTCTAATCATCAAGTTTGAAAATTCGTTTAGCATTAAGCATCCTATGTAATGGTGTTTGCCACTTATTTCAAAAAGCTTTATTGCATAAAAAAAAAGTAGCTGTTGTAATGGCAAGTAGTAACAATTAACGTAAATTAACATCTCAACTATTATTTTCCCATATATCTTTCATATCTCCCTAAGGCGGAGAGAGGGACAAAAAGACATTTTGGGCTAAGGAACTGTTCCAGAGTCTAAATCTAATCGATTAAGTTATTCAGATCGTTTATTTTATAATTTTTAAATTTTAAATGTGTTTGAATTTGTTTAAACAATTCATTCAAAAAATTATAACTGAATCAGTAAATAATAGTGTTAAATAATATTTTTACCTACCTACTCTCATAGATAATTAAAAATTGCATTTAATATTCGTCTTTTTTTTACTATTGTAAACAAATTTTGTTGTTTACAAATTATTTTTAAAAAAAATTCGTTAACCAATTGGTCAATAATCAATTTAATGAATATTTTGGTAATCTTTTATTTTAGTTTTATGGATTAATAGAATGTTATTAAAAAAAAATTAGTGTTTATTCCTAAAATTAGGGCTGTAAACGAACCGAACTGTTTGCAAACCGGTTCGGTTCGGTTCAGTTCGAGTTCGACTTGCTCGATCGAATATGTTCGCAAATCATGTGGTTCGGTTCGTCTTTGTTCGTGAACAGTTCGAGTTCAATTCGATTCGGTAAGTTCGAGTTCGGTTTGATAAGTTCGAGATCGGTTCGAGTAGTTCGATTTTTTAATTACATATTTAATTATTTTTTAAAATTCTAAATACAAATAATTAATTACTTCATGTTAAATTCTAAAGTTTGTCTTATTAATATTTGTTAAATTTCTAGTAATTGTTTTTTTACCTAAACATTTTTTTAATAATTGATTATAAGTAAACATTTCTATTAAATAATTAATAAATAATAATGTGTACTTTTTCACCTCTAAATTCTAATTTTATTAAAATAATTTTAATATTTTCATAAAATTTTTAACAATGATTGTTGAATTATTATAATTTACATCCCTAATAATTTAATAAATTATAACCCATGCCATAAAGCACATAAATAAAGTTATTAATCATCATGCATTGTCAATTTGACATTAATTAAATAATAATACAATACAGCTGCTTACATTTACATGAGTTATTGAAATTGTCAAATTGAGATAGAGAATATAGAAATCAAGCCATCAATATTGTATGCATCGAGAATTCAGTAATAGAGTAATAATCATTAAATTATTTACTGAATAATTTTGAAACTTTTAAAAACTATACATAAATTTGAAGATTAAAAATAAAAACTAGACATTAAATCTAAAATTTGTATAAAAAAACTGAATATTAATTAAAAATGACAACAAAAGAAATACATTACTAGGATTAAATTGTGAGTTTTTGATAATCATTTGCTTGTAGACTTTGCTTAAATTGGTTGGATCTTGAAAAGTTGAAAGACTTTTGGATATTAATATTTGATTGTTGATATTAATAAATTAAGAATTTTTAAATACTTAATTGTTAACTTTTAACTTTTAAGTTATAACTTCGAAGTTATAAGTAATCATTTTTGGTTTAATTTGGTCTTTTTTGGATGAATGATGATTATAATATTTGGTCTAATTTTTGATTGAATACTTACTCTTAGAGAAGACATTTTTGGTATTTATTTAACTATTTTTTACTCCAGAGTTCTAAGTTTGTGTTCGTGAGCAAGTTTGGTGTTCGTGAACATAGCTTGTGTTTGTGAATGTTTGCGAACAAACTTATGTTCGACTTGTTCGCGAACTCGATCATGTTCGCGAATACCAAACGATCCAAACTCATACATAGTTGTTAGTTCGATCAAGTTACTCGAACATGTTCGATTTCAACTAAAACTGTTCGAGTTCGTCAAAATTCGGTTCGGTTCGTTTGCAGGTTTACCTAAAATTATATTACTAATAATATACTCCATCAAGGATTGTTCACAAGTTTGTATTTATTTTTTATTAAATAACATTGTTTATTTATAATTACATAATAAAGTTGTTCATAATAGTCCAGAAGATTAAAATAGGAAAATACACGTATTCAGATATTTTATATAGACAATTATCAAACACATCATTTCATTCTATATCCAGAGCTTTTATTTATTCGGCTCACTCAGATTATCTTATATAAATAATAAAGTATTAGTATTTGGATTCTCAAGGCACCCCATATTTTTTATATAATTACGCCCTCCGTTCTTTAGAGAGTTAAATTTGTTCCCTTTTATTTGTCGTTTATAAATTTTAACAAAATATAAATGATTTAATTTTTCATATTATCCATATATCAAATACTACCACCAACTTATTTCTCTTTCAACTTTTTCAATAAATTTAAGAAGGGTAAATAAAGTGGGTCCAATGGCATAACTTAATCATAATGGCCTAACTAACAATAGTACAATTTACAACTCTTAGGCACCAATATATTTACACCTGCGTGGGAGGACCATAGATTGTGAAATTAATTAAGCTCATGAAAAATTAAATTTGGCCAATCAAGTGGAAAATTAGACGCGAAATATTCCCACTTGTTAAAATAGGGGAGTGAAATCATCAAGAGAGACGGCCAAAAGAAATTGTATGACGGCCACTTGCACTTGCTCTTGCTACGAGGATCGGATTTGTTAACTTTTCTTCTTCCACTTTAGGCTACCAAATGCCAAAAGATAGATCTTTTATTTTCTAAGTACAATTCGTACGCATATTAATAAAAATAAAAATAGAGAAAATAGAATAAAAATTGTTTAAATTTATATTTAATAATTCCGCAAGATTATATAAAATAATAAGAATTTTTATTTTTTTATATAAATAGACCCCGCTAAATGACATCTATTTGTACCTTTAGTCATTCTTAAGTTACCTATATATGTTATTCATTGAAGTTACCTATATATGTAAATACTTTTTTACTTAGAAACGGATACTTTCACAGCATTTTTTGATATCTTTTAATGTGGGACTCATTTGTAATCAAATTAAGATTAAAAAGTGAGTCTCATATGTGAAAATATATAAAAAAAATTTTGTAGAAGTATCAATTCCGATCCCTTTCACTTATTGTCAATTGATATTTAGTTGATATATGAAACCAACATGTCGATGGATGTGATTGAAGCTCGCATGATTCGATCAATTACCCGTATATATTGTTTTATTTATGGAGTTATAACCTAAAACTAATGTTTTAATCTTATGCGTATTAAGATTGACAAAATTTAAGTTTGAGTCCTTCTGGGGCGACAGGGGTTTGGGGACAGTTTTGGCGACCGGCTGATGTGGCGCTGCCACATCAGTATGAGAGAGGAAGAGAGATAATTTTTTTTAGTAAAATCGGGACAAAGAAAAACTATCTCACTTTGCCAAACACACCCTCTCTCTAGCAAACTCTCTCTCACGCCTCTCACTTTGCCGATCTCTCTGCTTCGCGAGTCAGCCGGAACAAGCTTCCTCCTACAACAGAGTGAGAATCAAAATCAAAGGTAATCTTCTTCCCATTTCGTATCCTCCTCCTTCTCCTACCATTACTCTCTTATACGCCTAAATTCCCAAAACCCTAAAATTTGTGCAAACTCTTTTTTTGGTTGAAATTCTTGTTTTGGGTGAAAAATCTACGACTAAATCAAAGATTCTGCACCATCAAGTGACTAAATAGTGAAAAATTCTGCACTGACTAGTGAAAAATCTATGACTAAATCAGTTTGGGGCATTTTTAAATTTAAATAATCTTATATAATTAAATAGCTTGAATGTTTGATTTTTCAGTTTTTGTGCTCCAGGAAAGTATTTGAAAGAGGTTTTGGTGTTATAATTATTTATTATGCTAATATTTTTTATAATTCATTTTGTGGAGTTTTCTGGAGGACAATTAGTGGCTTGTTTGCTAATCAATTTATGGTATTAATGCATTTTCCATATATTTTGTTTATTTCCTGTACTTTTAGGATTGTGGATTTTCCTACACAGATCTTTATGGATAGAAATAGATTTGAATGGTTTATAAACTGAAAAGGATACTAGTTGATTTTCTGGATCCTTGAATTTAAGGCTATTTTGACCTTGATACCCTCGATCCAGTTTGGTTTCTCTATTGAACAAAACTAGAAAAAAAGCATGATAAATAATAACAATTTGTTGTTCTCTTCTTCAAATACAATTATCAGCATCACAGCCATTATAAATTTCTTTTTCCTTTTAAAGTTTTCATTACCGTATATCTGGTGTATGTACAAGTAGCTCTCAAACGGTATTCACTGTTTCTACTTTTATGATTGCACTTACCAGTTATCCACAATTAATTGCTTGAGAAAACAACTTCACCACAACACATCTGTTTTCTAGGTTCACTGTGATTTACTGCAAGTTTCATTAATTTTAACATCCCCCTCCTCCTTTCATACTGTTCTCTAAGTTCTATTAAGTTATCCTTTGTTTGTTATTTTTGTAGAAAGACAACATGGCATCAGGAAGCATTGTAGAGAGCAACGAATTTGATGTAAGGATTCAAAGAAAGCAATGTCATTGTCAACAATTTGCGATTTGTAAAATTACCCACTCCAATAAGAATGGAAATGAAGGTCAAATCTACTATGCGTGCGTGAATGAAAAATGCGATTTCTTGGGATGGTGCAAAGCTATAGATGAAGAAAATTCATCAGCAACTATTGAAACGCATCTGCCAAATAATTTCATTATGCATGATCCGACTATAATTGAAATGAGACAACTTATTAAATTATTGAAGAAGTTAGTTTTTGTAATATTTATTCTCTGTTTGTTTGTTCTTATGAAAAACTAGTTGTCTTTTGTTGGAAGTTGTAATGGAGGTGAAGTTGTGCAAAAAGTTGTAATTGACAAAGTTGTAATGTACTAGTTCTCTTTGCTATGAATCAAGAGATTGGGATTATGTTATTGGTGAAATGTTCATTTTTCGGTTTTACATTAGAGTTTTTTATACATGTCAACTTCCTTGTGATATCTTTTCTAGTCAGTGGTGGGATGGTTGTACTTGTTCAACATAGTTTATGTTTGATAGAACTTCATGTGGCTATTATTAGCTATTTCCTCTGTTAATTGTATTTGAGATTTTGTTTGCCTGCATAATAGGTTCACTGATCTTGCTATTTTGTGTGTGGATTCTTTCATTGGGTCATGTAAAGAGTAGCAATTTGCTTATCACTGCAGTTTTTGTTTTTTAAGCCCAGAGCTGGAGGACGAGAAAAGAGATGAAAATTAATACAAGATACAGATGGAATAAGAATTGACAATCATTAATTGCGTTCAGCATAACAGAACCAAAATAAAAGAACCAAAATAAAAATCCCAAGTCAGCCGAAGGACCAATCTATTACAAATTTTTTAGCAGGGAATATATATAACCAACAACCGAAGCACCAGCAGCTCCCAGCATAACAGAATGCTGTAGTACTAAATTTAGCCAGAATCACAAAAATAAACACTACTACTATTACTACCAGAACATTACAAATGATCTGGGATATATATAGTAACAAACAATTCACAACAACAGCTTCAAGAATGCTGTAGTACTAAATTTAGCCAGAATCACGAAAATAAACACTACTACTATTACTACCAGAACATTACAAATGATCTGGGATATATATAGTAACAAACAATTCACAACAACAGCTTCAAGAATGCTGTAGTACTAAATTTAGACAAAAAATCAAAAACAATCCCAGCTCCTATAACAGCCTTGGATCAACAGGTCCTGGCAGACTGAAAGAAAGAGTGAACGGCCCAGGTGGGCATTTTTATTCGCTCCTATTGTTCGGATCACATCCTTCACCACTCCTCCAATATGGGTTATAGTAATCCTGCTGGGAGAAAAATAATGGTGGTTTTCAGCAACAAATAACACCCAATAAGACACCACAAAATGAAAGAGAAAGCCGAAAAATAAGACATTATACCTGAAAATGAATGGGGAATCCCCTCCATAATAGATATCATGATTTGTGGCAAGGGGAAAGTCATCAACATGTGATGATTGCATATTTGTGTTGGTGGAGAAGTCTCCAATCTAAAATGCTTAAAAATAGTCACCTTGAGAACTCTACACAAGAAATTAGTGACAAACCTGTTTCTTAAAAAAAATAGTAACCCTTTATATTCATAGAAATTAGTGACAAACCTGTGAATTAAGATCTATTGCACCATGTCTCATGTAGTCTTCTGGACCATGTTTAACTTGAGAATTGTTATTGGGTAAGCTTTCAAAATAGTCACCTTGAGAACTCTACACAAGAAAAAATAGTAAAATAAGACATTTAATCTAAATAAATAAGTTTTTATATTTGAAAAAATTAAAGAAAAAGGTTTACCAAATTAGTGAAATCCATGTTATGTTCAATGGCCTTGTCTTTCTCTTTCTCTTTCTCTTTCTCTTTCCCTTTACTCACTCTTATACTTCTAACAACTTTCTCAATCTTAGACTGAAGCCTTTTAAAGCGGGGCCGACCTTTACGATGAACCGACAAAGGACTACAAATATTGTTATTTTCTTTACAGCCACTACCCACTTGGGTGCCTTGTCTGGGAGGTGTCGACTGATTACTTCCACACGTTCCATCATTTGTTTTTAGTACATTAACAAGCCTTTTAATCCAATGCATAACAACTTTTGTCTTATCTTCATTATCTGTCGCCAAATCTGCCGCTTCATAAAAAGAGTTGCACATCCTATCAAAACGTTCATTTTTCGGATTCAACGTCCAGTCAGAGTATATAATCTTAACCTTCTTATGACACCGCCTCACGTCTTTCCTCCACCTTCGAAGAATGAATTTATCTGGTAAGATTCGAACTCGTTTTTTCAACAACACCGTAAGGGCATGTCTACATAATATTCCCCTGAACTCAAATAATTGACAGTTGCACTTAATGGTACATTCATCTTCTTTAAAATAAACTCTAAAAGTGGCTTCGCGAGTCCCTCCAAACATATCTTGTGTAACATCGTACACCTCAAAATCACATTCTACATTAACTGAATCAATGGCACAATAAAGCTTCCCTTTTACCTCTTCTTGAAATTCCTTGAATTTTGTCGTGGTATAAGCGTCTTGGAATTGTTTCTCAAATGGATAATCAGTAAGGCATGGAATCCAATGGTCGAAGGAATTGAAATCCGCTTCATTCTCTTTTTGCACCTTACTTCTTAATGCATTCTCATACTGCTCAACAAATTGTTTTAAGGTTGTCCTTGAATTCACATAACCATCAAAAAAAGCATTCATACTTTCACTTCTTTGAGTTGAGGACATTCCAGCCCAAAAAGTATTCTTTAAAAATGCCGGCGCCCAACGACTTCTCTCATCGTATAACCCAGTCAGCCAAGCATTCTCTTTCAAGTTAAATTTCTCAATGAAACTAACCCATCGCTCTTCAAATTCTTTACAAGTTAATGAATCATAAACTGCCTTTTTCATTGAATATTTGATAGATTCATATTGGTTGCAACCACTTAATTTCTCAGGCAACTTCTTCATAATATGCCACAAGCACCACCTATGTCGCGCATTGGGGAACACAATTTCAATAGCCTTCTTCATTGCTTTGTCTTGGCCAGTGATTATTGCAGTAGGAGCACAACCATTCATACACGCAAGCCAAGTTTTAAAAAGCCAACAAAATGACTCAATATCCTCATGAGATATTAATCCACAACCTAAGAGTATTGACTGACCGTGATGATTAACACCAACAAATGGGGCAAATGGCATGTCATACTTATTAGTTAAGTATGTCGTGTCAAAGGTAATGGCATCCCCAAACTCCTCATAAGCTGCCCTACTCCTTGCATCTGCCCAAAAGACATTTTGTAGTCTCCCATCATCATCCAAATCCAACAAATAATAAAAATTTGTATTATTAGCTTGCATTTTTTTGAAGTAGTTTTGAAGTGCCATAGCATCCCCATCACCAAGCCTTAACCGCCTAACTTTGTCAAGATAGTTGTAACAATCTTTTTGTGAAAAAGACACATTCTCCTGCCCACCAGCTTCAACCAAGAAAGAACTAAAATTTTTATTTGGTCTAATACCAGCTCTATCGTTAAGTTCAAGTCTCCTTTTCACATACTTGCTCATAATCCGATTTTTCTTATAAAATCTAGATTTTCCCGGGCTCAACTGATGATTATGATCAAGTGCTAGAGTCTTTACTCGCACTTTTTCGTCTTCGACTACTGCAGCCCTAATCTTAGCATTGCAACCAGTTTTGCTAACAGGGCGTAAGTTGAAGGCGTTCTTTGACTTGCTTATTGAACATCCTGACCAAGCACATGCAAGAACCACAAATTTAGTCTCTCCATTTTCTCCTTTTTCCGTTTATCTTATTTTCACCGGAATTCCATTTTGGTTACCATAATTAGTGTAATATTCCATGTATGAATCAACGGAACCAAACTCCATTCCTACTTCTGGATCTCTAATAACTTCATCAGCTTCTTCACTTTCTACTAAATCCTCCGCCATAGCACATTCCTCAATATCATTCATTCTCATACTTGAATTAAACTCATCACTACATGCCATTTCTGCAAATTTATAAAAATATATTAACTACATGCCATAGATATATAAAAAAGTGTATGACATTAAATTAATTTACCAAAAAACATAAAAGCAAGCCTGCATATTCAATATTATTTAGAATTTATCAATTAAGATTGAAAGGATAAACAAACTAAGATCAATGGTAAGCAACTGTCCTGCCACATCTAAATACCATAAACTGATTAGCAAACAAGCCACTAATTGTCCTCCAGAAAACTCCACAAAATGAATTATAGAAAATATTAGCATAATAAATAATTATAACTCCAAAACCTCTTTCAAATACTTTCCTGGAGCACAAAAACTGAAAAATCAAACATTCAAGCTATTTAATTATATAAGATTATTTAAATTTAAAAATGCCCCAAACCGATTTAGTCATAGATTTTTCACTAGTCAGTGCAGAATTTTTCACTATTTAGTCACTTGATGGTGCAGAATCTTTGATTTAGTCGTAGATTTTTCACCCAAAACAAGAATTTCAACCAAAAAAAGAGTTTGCACAAATTTTAGGGTTTTGGGAATTTAGGCGTATAAGAGAGTAATGGTAGGAGAAGGAGGAGGATACGAAATGGGAAGAAGATTACCTTTGATTTTGATTCTCACTCTGTTGTAGGAGGAAGCTTGTTCCGGCTGACTCGCGAAGCAGAGAGATCCGCAAAGTGAGAGGCGTGAGAGAGAGTTTGGTAGAGAGAGGGTGTGTTTGGCAAAGTGAGATCACTTTTCTTTGTCCCGGTTTTACTAAAAAAATTTTTATCTCTCTTCCTCTCTCATACTGATGTGGCAGCGCCACATCAGCCGGTCGCCAAAACTGTCCCTAAACCAATGTCGCCCTAGAATTGTTGTTTAAGTTTTATAGTTTGGGTCCTCTTAACATGGGCACATGTTAAACACACAGTTCAAGAGAATATTCTCTTGAAGTGTGTGTATATTTTTTTTATTTCTACATTTGCACCAAGTTCAAGGAAATATGCACATAATTCAAGAGAATATTTTTTTGAGCTATATGTTTAACATGTGCCCTAAGTACACGTGTTAAGAAATTCCTTATATTTTATAGAGAAGAGGGAGGTTATAATTAGAGAACAACCGAGAGGAGGTTGCTGCTCGGAGGTATCACAAGTTGAAAGAGAAAGTGCCGACTGAATCGTAGATTTGGAAGAAAAAAGGTAAGTTTAAAATCAATGGTTGTATTATATATATATATGCACACAGAGAGTTTTTTATGCGGATGGTCCGTATGCGGACCACTTTTAGCAACAGACAAAACAGTCGTTAAATCCGTCGTCATAGAGTCTGAATTGTCGTCATAGTCCAGTTCCGTCGCTATAGCCCGATTCAAATCCTATAACGACGAATTTAACGACGATTTTATCTGTCGCTAAACGTGTTCCGCATACAGACAACCCAGATAGAAAGCTGATTGTATATATATAATGTATTTATTATGGTTGTATATCTAATTAATATATGTGTTTGTTTGGTACAAAGACGATTTTTTAATATGTTATCCAGTTGTAGGGTTATATGCGATGGTTGTCCAATCTATGTGATGGTTTGCCCCAATTTGCAGGACTATATGCGAAGGCTTTCCAATCAGAGAGTTATATGTGATGGTTAAAACGTATTTTGAGATATTGTACTATAAAATGATTTAGTCATGTAAAGTATCTTTTAATATGATTTCCAACTATTAAATAATTTTTTTTTTAAAATGCATAATATTATAAAGTTCATGTCCAAATTCGTATAATTGCATCTGATCTTATTGTTGAGTTTGGTTGCTTACTGGGCTTTTAGCTCATCCCTATCCTTTTAATGTTTTCAGATGATTAGACAGTTTGCAGCTGGATGGTATGAGAGATAATTGGGGAAAGAGCTTTTAATTGAAACTTCACTTGTCCTTATTTTATTTTTGTTACTCAGACATTATTAGTTTATGACTATGTTTGATTTTGGCAACAAATATCGGAAAAAATCACTTCTTAAATAATGTTGTCTTGATAAATTAAATGATCGAAATATTACTACATGTCAAATAGATTAAATTTACAATTCTATAAAAATAATAACTGTTGCAGAAAATAATAAGATAAAAAATAACCAAATACAAAATACCAAAATTTTTACGTAAAAAATCCTCTAAAATTAAGAGATAAAAATCACAAAACATGCAAATATATCTTAATTTAAAAAGACACTCAAATTACCTCACCCTCTGATGGATCTTGGACCAAAGAAACCAAGCCACTTAGACGAATCTTGCACACAGGCTCCCCAAGTCCCAAGGCTGCCAAATTCTTCATCTTCCAATACTCTCACTTTTGCCTCCTTAACTCTGTCTCCTTAATAATGACTGAGGACCCACAAAAGTCTAACAACAAAGGCTAAGTTATGTCTAAGATTTGGTTGTAAACCGTAAGATTTTATAGTTTTAATTATCTTGGGATTTTATAGTTGCTCTGGATCCTCTTGTGAAGGGTTATTTATAAATTTTAATGAGAATTTTTATGCTTCTGTTCATAAGGGTTTAATTATTTTTATGTTATTTAAGAGCATATTTAACCGTAGTAATAAAAAAAAATCTTGAAATTAAAGTTTGTTAACCTACGTAGCAATTTGAAGAACATTATTTGTTACTTTCATATTTTGTCACTCATCAGTCTCTTCAATTCAATTAATGCAGTATTTGACTTAAAACAATAATAAATGATAACATTTAAAATAAGTAATACTACCTCCGTCCCATAATAAGTGCTTTTTTAGCTTAAATCACACATACCAATACACAAGCTAAAATGACAAAAATACCCTTAATATATTTTCTTTATTTTGTTTGAGACTTTTTTTATTGCCTTTTGGTCTCTCTTTCTCTTTCTTCAACTTTTTAACTTCCCAATAAATACCATTAGTTACATAAGGGCACATATGAAAAAATATTGTAAAAATTGTATTGAAATTCTAACACATCACTTATTTTGAAAAAAAATATTAAGCCTAAAAAAGCACTTATTGTGGGACGGAGGTAGTAATATTCAATTTTTAAAAAGATAACATTCTAGAAAATAAATTATATTTAAAAATTAATATTTAATTAAAACTAAATTCCCTTGCAAGAAATTCCCTCAACATATTCCAACAATGGTCAAAACCAAATTTGTGATTATTCATCTCTTCGTAAAAAAAATTTGCTTCCAAAATCTGAAAAGAACATTACAGTAATTTAATATTAAACACTCAAAAATTTGAAAATAACTAAAGACTTGTGAAAAATGAATACCTTATGTTGTTGATTCACGCCACTTGCAGGTGAGGGCAATGGATTAATTTTTAAAGGATAATCAAAATAATATTTTATCTAATATGATAAATAAATAAATATAAAGGAATGATAATAAATTTTAAAATGAGTTGTACATCAAATTCATCAAGCAAAACAAACGGTGTTAGCATTTTTCATGTGATTTTAATTCTATTTTTTTGATAATGTGGAGTATCCGACCCGCGGGTCGACTAAATCTCCCCAATCCGATTTCAGAGCGGTTTGCTATCCGGCTTGCGCCTTACGGAGTACCGTGGCCGCCATGGGGCTTTTTACAGCCTTAATTTTGTTGCAAACGGGACTCGAACCTAGTATGTCCGGGTTTACGGTTCACCCCAGGACGAGCTTGAACTGCTGCGCCAAAGCTGGTGGTTCATGTGATTTTGATTCTCCCAAAACAAAATAAATATTTTGAAGAATGAGAAGGAGGTTACAGATTTGATGACTTATGTTGAAAAGACTGTTGGAGAGAATTTTTCTAATGTGACACACCTATTTAAGTATCCCAAAGTGATTGCTACTACGGTTAAAGATACTCTAATGTTGTGTTTGGTTTGGTGGAATGAGAGAGGGAATGAAATAAATCATTCCGTTGGAATAAAATATATCATGTTTGGTTTCTCCATTCCGTTGGAATGATGTATTCAGGCTGGAATAGTACTCAACAATAAAAATAAAAATTCATTTCTGAGGGAGAGACAGGAATAAATCATTCCATCTCTTATTTAAAGTCTATTGACATATATACCCCCTACATGAAATAAAACAGATATACCCTTACATGAAATTGGGCATTTACGCGTCAGAATATATCATTACAAGGTCATGTGGCCAATATTGAAAATTACTACTACATAATTTGGGTTTCCATCCACCACCCATTTGCACAATGACATTCTAATTATATTTGGGGACCATGCAAATATGTATCCCATTAGATGCAATATATATTCTTACACTCTTTAAAAGGCGAGATTTATGACCGTGTCACTCTCCTGGTCTATGTTTCGGTCTGGGGTGCGACACCATTCCCCATATTATGATTTGGAAACTCGTATATCCAACGGCATAACTTAATCATAATGGCCTAATAAATACAATGTACAACTCTTAGGCACCCAATTACAAGGAACATGATACACTTGTGTAGGACTATAGGTTGTAAAATTATTAGAATACTGCTACTATTACATAAAAACGTCACATATCGTTGACGTGGCACCGTGAATCGTATAAATTATGTGATAAATTAATACGTAGGGTATGAAATTCACCGTGTCACGTCAACAGTATATGAGCAGTATGTGACGTTTTTATGTTATAGTAATATTATTCAAATTATTAAGCTTATGAAAATCTGGTCAATCAAGTGGAAAAGTACAAACAAAATATTCCCACTTGTTAAAATCGGGAGTGAGTCCATCAAGAGAAACGGCCAAAAGAATTGGTATGACGGCCACTTGCAATCTATTGTATGCGGACATAATAATTAGATATAAAAATCAGACATGAATATTTTATAATTTTATCTATTTATATTTTGACCCTCAATGAGTCAAAATACAAATAAATGAAATTATAAAACACTCGTATTCAATTTTTATGTCTAATTATCATGTCCTCATAGAATAGCTCAATACCATTAGATTGGTTTTGTACTATTGTTAACTTTTCTTCTTCCACTTAGGCCACCAAATGACAAAAACTAGATGTTATATATCTTTCATTCTCTTGATATTTATCCAATCTGAAAAAGTAGTGGCTAATGTTTTGTATAGGTTTGTGGTTCTAATATTACCGTTTCAAAATTGCCTGGATGAGAATGTTTGCTTTCTATATGTAGTTGCTCCCTTCCTATTCAAAAAATAAATTTGAATTTTTTGGTTGCATATTAAGGATGACCTGGCATAGGGGAGGATATTTTTTAAATAGTAATTTTTTAAAATAAAATAACAGGTAATTAAGAAAAAAGGGTTAATCGTAATAACAACGTTAGTGGACACTAAATAAACTTCTGAAATACAATTATATTCCAAAACTAATAATAAAATACATAGATCCGGACTATTTTTCAGTACGAACAACAGAAGAATAAGTCGTCATGAAAGAGTCATATCCAAATTTAAATAATCCGAAAAAATCTCACGAACAAAAACAAATTTAAAAAGAGAAAACAAACTTGATTGGACATTACGAAGTAAATTAAAATAAATGTTTTCAATGTCGGTTTGTTCTGGGTTTACATCATTCGGACATTTTGGAAACTTTGATTTGGAATTTAAGTTGAGTCGTAGAAAAAATATCAAATATGTTACTAATTTTTTGGTTCGGCTAAAAGGAGAGGTTAAATTAATTTCCACGTTTCGTGATAGGAGACGTGGTCAGTGAATTAGGTGCATTAGATTGTTGGTATGATTGGTACCTTTGTCCAAACTGTCTTTATCCATGAAATAAAATAAAATAGTGGATCTAGAATTCTAGATTAATACTAATCCTTAATCATTGACTATGATATATGATTGATTTTGCAAATTCGGATATCCAACGTGTCATTGGTTGGCCTCAATCTCGCATTTAGAGTTGAAGTTCCTTCGTAGTTATCAACGTACAATTTATTTTTATTTTTATTATGACATCCCATCAACTAAGAAATTCAATTTATAACATGTCCATAAGTAATTTTAAATTAAATACTTTTATTATTGTCAATAAATTGTTACATTCATGTGCAGGTTTATATACCTAATTGAAACTTGAATGCTTTAGATTATCAGTCCTTCGACGGGATCGGGAACTTTCGATCCGTTTAGCGATCGGTCTAAATTTTTTATTTTTTTTTACTCTTAAAAAATATATAATATTTATTTTAACTGAAATTTTTACTGAATACAGTAATTTAAGTGTAATTTGGACCGATCGAAAGTTCGCGGTTCTCCTAGGATTATTGTTAGATTATTTATATATGGCGGATGAGATCTTCGCCCAGTAATTAAGATTAAGATACTGTATGTGACTTTTAGATTTCAGGTTCGATTCTCACTTAGTGAATTTATTTATTCTATTATAAAAAATTTGTGTAATATTTTATGTGAGGTTTGTTTGGTTGATATTGTATTTCCTAAAATGTGAGACTTTCAAAAAAAAATTATATATGTTATTCACGTGAGGGACGTGTTGAGAATCAAAATTTTATCCGACAATTCATATTTTTTCGCAATTGATATTTAATTGAATATTTCAGTATAGAAAATGAACATGTATATGGTATGGATGAAATTGATGCCCACATGATCCGATTACCCATATATATTATTTTATTTACGGGGTTATATTGAGATTCAACACTTTAAACAATAAGCAATAATATGGTAAATATAAATAAACCTTTAAATAATTTTATAATACTCTCCTTCATTCTGTAAAATGGTGATGATTTATAATTTTTATTAGCTACAAATATAAGGAATTATCTATATGCTATGTTCAGTTCCGTACAAGTTGGGGGCTATAAAGTATAAACTGTATAGTGTTCGGATATAAATTGAAACCCATGCATACTAAAGGCCGACTGTTATCTACAAACCCAAGCCCAAGCCCAAGCAGACTATATAACTCCATCTCGATAACCAAACACCCAATTCAGCCCAACTGAAAGACCAGACTAATTTTTTCGAATTCTGAATTTCAAATAATCTGACTGGAAAATTAATTAATTCAAACAAACAAAACCATCAGATCGACCATAGTTTTTTTTTAATTTCTTTTTTAAAAAATTCCTTTTTTTAAAAAAACAGTCCTAGCATCATGAGCTACAATAGGAAGGATAGTATAATCACAATACTAAAAATAGACATAAACGACTAAGCTCCTCTTTGCTCAATGGTAAAACAACTATTCATAAAACTTTGGGTACAAGAGGTCTTGGGATCCACTTTTCCTTGCCGAATGCAAGAATGTTAAAACTTCATTTGCCAAAACTAGCAAAAAAAGTAATAATTATTAGACATAAACTTACCTTTTGGTAAAAGACATTTCTCAATCAAAAGACCTAAATAATTTTACTCTTTTTTCAAAAGAATCTTATATACAAAATGCTTCCACCCTTTTGTTGAACCTTTTTTGTTTATTTTTATACTTATAGTAGTCGCGTATTTCTAAATAAAAAGATAGACGATTCACATAACTTGAACTGATCTGATTCTCTTTCTTGAAGTTCCTTCACAGACTAATTATGTAACATGATATTTTTACGAATACTATCTTATATTTGTAACTAAACAAAATTTTAGTGCAACACAACTTCAAACATTTCAATGGCTCATTAAAATTGGCCAACTAAATTGTTAAGCTACCACAATACTTACTTTTTTATTTGATTGATTGAATGAATGAATTAGTAACAACGGATTTGTGAAATTAGGTGATTTTGTCGAGTTGAGATACTGTAGATAAATTAGAATAGAATAATTTGGGAAGATAGTGTTATTACTAATACTATCTCTCCATTTTAGAAAAAAGAGCATCATTTTAATAATTTGATAATCTATTTGAGGCCGCAAGTTTATGGTTCTATTATCATTAAAAAGAATTTTTTTACCGAGTCCTTCTGAGATAACATTCTTCTGGCGATATTTTTTTTTAGTTTTAACAACTCCCAAAAAATGTACGGTCTGTACAAATTTTATTTTTTGTATGTATTCAAATTACCTCTAAAATAATATTTTCTATAAAAATTTCAATTGAAATAAATATTATACATTTATTGGGAGTTGTTAAAAATAAAAAAATATCGCTAGAAATGTCACTACAACAACAATATCCTCCTAAACTTATTGGAAAAAAATATCTTCTTTAAGTGGAGCCCAAATTCAATTCCCAACGTCTACAGTAAACGGTATTCATTTTTACCTAAATAAATAAATAAAATTTCTTTTTCTCTTCAGAAAAAGAAAAGCTGGTAGATCCGAGGCCGACGCCGTTAAACAACCAGAAACTGCGTCAAAAATTTAAATCCATATATGGCCTTGCCGTTTGTTCACAACGGCTATTTAGAAACTACCAGTAACCCCTTCTCTCTCCTTTTTACCCTTCTTTCTGTCTCTGCTTCAAGAAACACCGAGGCATTGCTTTGGTTATGGCTGAAACCTAATCACACAACCAGGTAATTTCTCTCTCTTTGCACTTCTTTCCATTTCCCGACTGGCGGCTTAGAAAAAATTGAAGAAAAGTTTGAATCTTGTAATGGGTTCACATTGTTTTTCTTGGGCTTCGATATGAAAGATTGCTTTTACTTTCAGTTTGTTTCATTTATTGCACGAAAGAGTGCTTTTAATCAGGTATCTGTCTTTTGAATTAAGACTGTTTTTATGAAAAAAAAATAAAATTGTTGCTAATTTGTTTTTATGACTTTGTGTTTTTGTTCGTAGGGTTCTAGTCGCAATCTGTATAAGATTCTGTTTGTTTGCTTGGAAATTGTAATGAAGAAAAGAAAGTTCATATTTTTTCACTAATTTGAGGCGAACATGGCAGAAACACAGTGTGTACAAATTTATCCTTCAATTGTTGAACATATCCCAGTTATGCATAATTTTGTCTTTTATTTGTTTCAAAAGAAGTACCAAACAATATTTTAAACTTCATACGAAAGTACTTTTGTTAAAAGTTGTAAATTTACAAGTGTTCCGTTTTACTGCACCGCTCAGCCAGACGGGCAATTAGTATGGATTTCTGAAAAGCTTTTGCTAGATGGAAACAACTTAGAAAACCTTAGATTATGGGATATTAGCCACGATATTGTCCTATTCTGACTATTTTTATTCAATTACTTACATTTCTATAATAAAAGAGCATATTTTTTTTCAAATTTGGATGAGGTTCACTGTTCATGGCGCCATGTTTATGTTTCTTGACCTGTTTTATGTTAATTCTGAAGTGTTGTTTTGCTGAGAAAGTACTTGTAAGGGAAGGTTCTGTTGTAGAACTTTTTTTTTCAAATGAAGTTGCCAATAAATTTTGTTACCTTACTGAATGTTTTACTTGAGACAGATATTGTATTTTGAATTGAAGATGATGGACAAAATCTATGAAGAGCTGGATGATGCTAAAGCTGAGATTGACAGGCTGAGGGCAGAAAACAGAGAGAAAGCTCAACTCTCAGAGAGTTTGAGGAGAGCCAATAATAAGCAGCTCGATAGAATCCGAGAGATTAGTTTAGAACTTGAGAAGCAACGACGAGAATCAAATGAAAAGACACATGAAGCATGTTATGCAGGGCAAGTGCTTGAAGATCTTAAATGTAATCTGAACGAAAAAGAGGGTATTATCACACGTCTTAGTTCAGCGAATAACAAGCTTCGTGTTGATCTTGCTGAGAAGATTCGCAAATATGAAGAGGAAAACAGAGAGCTGGTCTTTAAGCTAGAGGAGGAAAATGCAAAGAGCATGAATTACGAGCAAAAGATTCAGGGACTTGACGAAACAATTAAAAGTCTAAAGGGTCTCTTGTCGGTTTCAGAGAAGAAGAGTGCAGAAGCAGAAGAAAAGGGTAAAACATCCAAAGAGATGAGACAGAGAGATGATAGTTTACTCAAACTAGAGGAAGAGAATGGGAAGCTTGAAGACCAGCTCAAAAGGAAGAGGGAGCAGTTCGAACATCTAAAACAAGCCCATGAAAAGGTTCGAGAACAACTCCAAGCTAAGTGGAAAGAGTGGGAGAAGGAGAAATCTACATTGCTTGATGAGATTGATACACTGCAGGACAAGTTAGATTCTCAAACTAGAATTTCGAAAGATCTTCAGAGCCGGTTACAGATGTGCAATCAAGCTCTAGTTCATGAAGAGAGCCGGAGAAAGCGCCTGGAAGTTCAGCTTTTGGAATCCAAAACAAGCCTTGACAACGTTTCTACAGAATGTGAGGAGGCAAAGTTGAAACTTGAATCCCTGTCAGGTGGTCAGAGGGATAAAGATATTGCAAATTTGAGAGATTTGCTGGCCACAAACGAAACGTTTTACAAAGAGATGGAATACAGAGTCAGAAGGCTAGAGCAAGAGAATCAGGAGTTGGTCTTATCCCTTAAAGATTTCCAGGAAGCTCAGATTCAGGAAGCAGGAAGTTCTTCTTCTTCGATATCAAAGCTTCGGAACAAACTCAAAGGTTTGGAGCAGATTCACAAAGAATGCTCAACAAAATTTAAAGCCAAAGAAGCTGAATGGAGATCTGAAATGGAAAAGTTAACAGAGGAATTGAATTGCTGCAGGTCTGAGCAAGAGAGTAGTAGTGGTAAACTTGTAAAGGAACTCAAAATGGAGTTGGAAGGTTGCCATTCTCTAATAATGCAGTTAATGTTGCAGACGGAGGAATCTTCTGTGATGTTATTGGTGTTTAAATCGGAATTCATGGAAGCTTATCTGAAGCTTACTGATGAGAAGGCAGACAAAGATCTCAAAGACATGGAGAGCGACAAGGATCTTTCTCTTCTAAAGAAACAGTTGGAGATGAAGAACACTGCTCTCACTAAAGCACTGAAAGATGTAGTATTAGAGCGTGGAGAAGTAGAATCATTATCGAGCAGAATGGTGGAGTCATTGAATCAGCAGCTTACATTGAAGAAAGAGCTTGATATGAATAAGGAAATTCTTGTGGAATCTTCTGCTTGTCAAGTACATTTAAAGGAGCAAGTGGTGCATATGAAAGGTAACTTAAATAGAGTTTGTGAGGCCTTGGATAGGGCAAATGAAGAACTGGCTCAGAAATTCTGTGAAGTAAATGAAGCTGAATTTGAATTGCATGTATGGAAATCTATTGCCGAGCGTTTGAAAGCTAATGTAGAAGAAAACTATCAGTTGCGCAAAGAAGTGGAAGCTTCTCTTCTGGAACAAGTCTCAGTTGAGGTTACTCTTAAACAAGAGAAAGAAATCTTGGTACATGTGTTGGAAGAGAAGGATAAAAGAATAGATGATCTTCAGCAAAAGCTCGTCTCGTTGGATCAAAAGCTCAAAACAAGAGAAACAGAAAGCCCTAGTGCTGCAAGTACAGAGCCACCGATGGTAAATGAGAAAGAAATAGAATGGTGGGAAAAAGAGTGGGTGAGCAAAGAACTTGAAAGAGCCATTTTTGCGCAACTAGAAGCCGAGAGAATCTATGAGCGCGAGAAAAAGAGTCTTCACCAGCTTGTAGATGAGAAAGACCAGAGAATTGTTGATCTCCAGCAGCATGTAAGGTCCCTAGAGCAGGAGTTTGAAAATTCTACTTCCTCTTCATCTCAACTAATCAACATGCAGGCGGAGACTGATTTGCTCCAAAAAGCTTGGGAGAAGTTCACAACAACCGTCATTCTAAAGGAGCTAGAAATCCAAGAGAACAATTTATTGATTGGAGAATTGGAAAATGATTCCAGTAATTTACAGCAGGAACTGAAGTTGCAAGAGATTAAAATCAAGAAATTGACTTGTCAATACGATACAGAATTCAGAAGCTTAGACAATTCAGTTAAGAATCTTGACAATGAGAAAAGAAATTTGACATTAGAAAAGGAAAGATTGTTGGGTATTATTGGGGAACTAACAGATATGATCTTTAAGTTCTATAGCCAAGACATGCAGCTGATGGGAACCTTGGGGAGGATTATGCATAATCTTGATGACAGTGGGGCAAGTAAAGACTTGAAAGAAGAAGAAGAAGATGAATTATTTGATCCTGTAAAAGAAAACTTGATTATTCCTCCTCCTCCTCCCATTACAAAGAAAGTTGAAAAACTGCCATTGATCATTCCTTCCTCGCCGTCTACTGACGAAAGATCGCCGTTGAGAGCTCTCAACAGTTAGCTGCAACTGGGGAAAGAGCTATTTTCTTATAGCTTTCTTGTAGCAGTATTGTATTTCTTAGTAGTTCTTTCTCTTATATTTGTACCACCAAATTATTCCTCTTGTTTATTTGTTTGGTATGGCAGATTAATGCATGTACACTAGTTGTTAGAATGCTGTGACAAATTAGAGAAGTTGAATAATACAAGTGTTTAAATTGTTTTTTTTAAAGCTTAGTAAGTTTTTAATTAATATTTCTTTCGATTTCGCAAAAGAATTTTATTTGTAAAATTATTTGTTTCGCTAAAGAGTTCCCTTTTTAATAATTAAATATAAATAAAATAATATTTTTAAATATGACGATATTGTTTTATTATCATGTCAGTCCGCTAAAATAAACATTTATCATAATTAAAAATAAACATATGAAAATTTACAAATGGAAAAATATTTCTGTGGTTGTTATTTTTTTTCTTCTTTTCCCTGGATATAAAGGATGGACCGCATATTCCAAAATTTGTCCCCACTAGAAGGAAAACGTATCGAAGGTGGCTAAAAAATTAGACCAATCAAAACCCCAATATTGTGAAAATAATCGGAGCAAGTTATTCTTCTATTTTCCCCTTCTCTCTGTAGACGTGAAAACAACTTTTAACGGACCTCTGCAACTTCCGTCTTTCAACTCCGTCGCGTCGCCGCCGTGCGTTTGAGGTAAATCTACGTCCTTTTTCCAAGAATTTCCTCTGCCCTTGATTCTGGGATTTATGTTACTAGGTAGTGAATTTATCGAACTACTTCTCACTGTCAGAATTGAGTTTTATTTGCAGTTATAATTTGTTTGTGTGTATGCATTATATGTGATGCATATAATTGTTTTATAAATATATACGGGCTATATGAATAGTTCTACTTCTTTTTGACTAAGGTCTAAGAATAATACTCTGTGAGGTGAAAATAATGGTTGATTAGCTCAATGCTGATAAATTTGAAAAATTATATTTCTAGGGTATTTTTTTTAATTGGGGATAAGTAAGATGGATTTAGTTTATCGGGTTCCATCTAAGGAGTCATGTTTATGCTAATTAGTAAGGAATTACTTTGCCCTAGAGCGTAGTTCTCTATAGTCATTTATTATCCGAGCTCTCATGAAGAGGAATTTGAATTCATCAGATCATGCTGATGATGAGAAGATTTAGTTTCTTTTGTTTGTTTCCTGGTGCAAGTAAAAGTATTTCCTAGGGGAAAAAAGGAGCAAAGTACTAGGTTGATCAGATTGTCTTGCTTGGCCAACTAGTGGCGAAACCTATATCTTTTTGATGTAGGACAACTCGCGCTAGAGTTCGAGGAAGAATTGGATCGGAGGCGTGAGAAGAGGACCGACCCGAAGAGGCGATTGTAAAGGAAGTTTTTTTCCGAAGAGAAGGCTTCGGCATATGGCCTCGGCTTCAGAAATAGCGTCACGTCTTCGGGTATCGAAATCTCCTGAGACTTGACTTTGGGCGCGTCTCGTTTAATTAATCAGTTTGTATTTTGTTATTTTGTTTACAGCTGTCATTTTCGTACCTTTCTGAATTTGTCAGAAAGTTTGTTAGGAATCAGAAAGTTGTTAGGGCTGTCACTTTCTCCTAGGTAGATTTATTTCTCTCTCCTAGGGTATCCTGTGGTGACTCAGCTCTAAAATTGAGTGCTATATATACCCGGCATGTGGGCATAAAGAGATATATACAACTTTTATGAAAACTTTACTCTTACAAACTTGTTTGTAGCTTTCTGGTGGATTACAGTGAAATCAGAGTTAATCACGTTGGTGATTTTTCTTTATCTTACTTCCGTTCTGCGTCACTTTTGTGCTAAACTATGTAGGATATCTTATCATAAGGGTTTTGATTGGACCCAAACTCTTATTTTGGAGAAGGATCTGGCAATAATGAGCAGGCATGCTCTTCTGAATGTGGATTTAAGGGTTGGATAAAGTGAACTTAAACTAATGGATAGTTGCATTGGAACTTTGAAGAGAAGAACGAGGGGAATGGGGATAAGTTGAACAGTTACTGTCACTAGATCTAGAATACTAGCGCTATTATTAGTTAATAGTTATGGAAAAATTGTAGTAAATTAAGAAGGAAAGAAGAAACATGCTTTAGTCTAGAAAAAGAAAATGTGTAGCATCGTCCTTAACTGAATCTGACATGGTGAACTTGTTAATAATAACTCATAAAAATCAGAGTTAAGTAGTTAACGTCCGTAAAGTAGTATATTAAATGTTATAGAGGACTTAAGCTTTTAGACTTGGATAATTATGTTCCAAATCAGCTCTCTTCAAATTTCCCTTGAAGTTGAGACAAAGTTTCAAGTTCTGATTTCATTGAACTTCATCTGGCTTATTTTGATATATATATATATATATATATATATATATATATATATATATATATATCTTACACTTAATTCTTCAAGATAAATGTTGTCAAAGGTTTTCTATATGCCCATGTGTATTCCTTCTAGAACAAGGACAATATCTCTTTTTCACCGTTTTGTTTTGCTAATATCTGCTTACTCTTTTCTATAGGAAGTTTCAGGGGCAAGAGGCTGTCAGATAATTATCATCTTATGCTTTTTGGGACGTTTTAAAGATTACAAAGTTTTGTTCGATGATGGTTGCTGCTGGAACTTTGCAGTTGTCCCATGAATGTGGAATACATAAGAACCATAGATGCAATAGACAGTTCCGGGTACCAAATTTATTTTTGATTTGAACACCTTTTATCTTATTTTACCAACTTGGAATTTTCTTTTATTGTTATCTTCTACAAGCATGAGTTTAATTGCAGAGTTGGACAGCAAGCAGCAGATTGCATTTATTAAGCGCCAATATTTCATCACTTTCTTTGGTATGCTTATCTTTAATCGAACTATATATGTATCTTCTTTTTTTCTAAAAGTAAGAATTCTACCTCTTTCTTTGATGCTGTTGTAACTGTTATAGTGCAACCTAAGGTTATTGAAGACCACTGTTTATAACAACTGTAAAGCTTGAACTTGTTTGTCTTGATTACATTCTCAGCGACAGGATTCTTGGAGTATTCATCTTTCAGATAAAATTCACAGGCCAATACATGTGGTTCCTCATGGATGCAATACCTTTAAGTGCCATTCGTTTTTTAATCCAGGCCATGCATTCCAAATTTCTAGTATAAAGAATGCTACTGTAGAATTAACAAGGTGATTTCTTCTTTGTATTAAGTTATTAACTCAAATCTGTGTGCCTGTGAATGCACTTATTCAGACCAAAAAATGGTCTGTTTGTTGGTTATATCTGTTCGCATCTATTGTTGCAGACAAGTCATGTACCAACTTATGTCTGTATTCTACCTTAGAGAGATTTCATGTAACACTTTGTCATGTAAATATTTATTATTGGACATTCTTCATGACCATATATCCTTGTAGACAAATAGTATCTTTATTAACTTATTTTTTGTTTGTGTGTGTGTGGGGGGGGGGGGGGCATTAGACCAGTAGTATACCAGCTTATGTGATTCCATATTATATCCTAATAGGCTAATGCATGTGTTATATCAGTTTTACCTATTTGCTCTTTGTTACTCTTAATTGGGGGGTGGGCTGCATGAGGTAAGGTAATTTTGGAACTTCAATTGAATTACACTCCAACTTTCTCATAATGCTTGTAGTGACTGCAGTCAATGAAAGAAGCAACTAAATGGTGACAGAGAGTACTTCCTTACAAAATTTCAATATTATTTTTTAACAAGAAATCAGGAGAGACAAAAAACATGTATACTGACTTTCTCAAAAGTGCAAGGATTAATGCTATTATTTTTTAAAATCGACCTACTTCATTTTATGAATTTATTTTCAATTCATGAGTACCCATGTCAGAGTAGATTCACAACTGAGTAAGGGCATGTGAAATGTATTGACATCTTTGGTTGGGAAGCCCCAGTAAGCATTCCCGAGAATTTTAGTTTACCTTAAATTGTCATGTATTTCTCTTGATATATTCCTTTTTGTGGGATTGTTGCTGTCGAAAGGTTTAAAAGTACCCAAATTGAAAACACTGTCTCGTACATGAGCACCATTTTGTACTGGTAAATGAATGAGAAAATTTGAAAATTATAGAATTAGTGAATTCCCATCATTGCATTTGGCAATTATTTAAATCCAACTATTTCATTTCATCACATACCCATACCCATACCCAAAAGCCTAGCCGAATCTATGTAGCACAAAATTTTTCACTTGTTATCAATAGTTTGTTTACCATCTTCATAAAATCTAACTTAGAAAGCATTCTTATATTATGCAGGTCATGCAGTGCCTTACAAGGTAAAACTGTTGTACTTAAGTTGGTTCCTGCAGTTACTATTGTACTTTTTGCTGTATGGGGACTAGGGCCACTAATGCGTCTAAGCAGAAACATATTCCTCCACGTAGGTGCTCTCTTCATAATTCTCTTTAACACTTTCTTTTTTACATCATTCCCCGTATTAGCCTCTAATATTTCTTTGGGTTATTATCCTGCAGAAAAATGATAGCAGTTGGAAAAAGAGTAGCGCAAATTATGTTATGACGTCTTATCTTCAGCCTCTGCTGCTTTGGACTGGAGCAACACTCATTTGCAGGTGTCACTGACATGACATTAGGGATTGGATACGATTACATGTTTCTGTGGATTAAAATGTACATGTCAACTCTTTAATACTCTCATATAAATCGATTCTTTTGTAGAGCGTTGGATCCTTTGGTCTTGCCTTCAGAAGCTAGTGAAATTGTTAAGCAACGGCTCTTAAATTTTGTCAGATCCCTGTCAACTGTGCTAGCATTTGCATTTTGTTTATCAAGGTGAGTGTGGTGGTGTATCTCTATGACATCACTCATCATCATAAAAACTTCTTTATGAATTCATTAATCAATTGTGATCTGGATCCCGAACTACTGACATGCTGTTAAGTAAGAGCTTCTTGTTGTCAATTCTTGCTTCGTTTGCCACTTAGTCTATCATTCACAATGTATTAAATAGTTTCATTTGTGAGACATTTTTTCATCTTTTGATATCTATATCTGAATATTGTTTCTAGTTACATTAGCTGTCTTGTCTGACCAGATTAATGTGTTTCAAAATTTTCATATTTGTCTTTTAGGGACATTTTGTTGAATTTTGAGCTTATAAGTTCTTTCAGTCGAGCTTAACCCAAAGAAGAACATCTTACAAAGTCCTCCACGCATGTGATAACTGAATCTCTTTACTTCTTTTTTTTATGCAGTGTCATTCAACAAACACAGAAATTTTTTATGGAGACAAATGACCCTGCCAACACAAGAAATGTATGTTCTATTGACTATACATCATGCTTCTGCCTGTTCATCTATTTCTCTGTAATATTATGTACTATTGTCGAATGCAGATAGTAATTTCAGGTGAAAATTTAGAATACCTGTGGCTTATAGCTGCTGCTTCTGTTTTCCTGATCTACCCAACTAATATAGGAAAGTCTTCGTATGGATCAAGTGTGCAAATCCTAATTACTATTTGCGGCATGGGGTGGATTACCCAATAAAATCCTGGAAAGAGTGAAAAAATAAAACACTGTGGTAACCTAAAACTAAGGTAATGCAAGACAAGGTGAAAAGAAGGAATAAAAGTACCTATCCCACCATTGAATCGATAGAGAAACATTTACACACAAAAGCACAAAGCTTTAATCTCAAGTCAATATATTCAACTCTTTATATAAGAACTCTACTAGTTAGAGACCAAGTAAAGGTTCCTAATAAAAAAGGAAATAATTTTCTAATTAGAATCTATCACTATAATTAAAACTAATATCCTAATTAAACTATACTATTATAATTAAAACTTCTAGAATATCCTACTTTATATAAGTAATAATTAATTACATTATTAAACAAATATATATCTCTAAATAGCAGTACAAAAATTAATAACAAATTTCTTGATATTCCTCTTCCACTCCGCATCATAGAGCATGGAGAAGCAGAGGGTTCATGAGCAAGCCAGGGATTAGCGAGTGAAGGAACGAACAACCATTTTTGTAAAGAACCATATTCCGAGGCAGAGTGTTTCAACTTTCACCCGTTAGCTTGGCTTTTGGTCCCCTGATAGGCACAACTGCACAAGCACACAAATTTCTTTTTTGCCATTTGACCTAATCTCCTTCATTGAAGTCTGCTTTTGAATAATGCCTTCGTTGGTATCTCAATCGCAATATCTTTTGTTTGTCACATAAATGAGGTAAGAAAATTATCAGTTGTCTGGTTCTCATTTTGTAACTACATTTAAGATGTGAAGTGGAGTTTCAACTTTCAATGTCACCCAACTTCGGTTGTATAAGGCTTAGCTTCAAGTTGTTTACTACAGAAACTAGAGATTTTAGTGTACGTCCATGAATATTGTAGTCTATCGTGATCTTCAAACCAACATTTCTTAAAGATGGATATTGTTTTCTTTTTGGCTAAATTTAGAGATGGATATTGTTGTCAATCATTTCCTCTTTGTTAGGGTTATCTTTCGTTTATTACTGTTATTACTTGTTTATTCTTTTTCTCTTTTATTTAGTTATTTCCCTTATGGCCTTTCTACCTATTTGTTATCATATGGTATTCGTTTGCAGCCTACCCCATCTAGTTTGGGAGTAAAGGCGTTGAGTTGAGTATATTTCGTGGCACTGATGATTCCTTTGGGCTCTTTTTCAAGAGAATCCTTCTCAAATATATTTTTATATTACATCAATCTTTCTTCACCAGTACTGATAAATCTGATTTTAAACTTTGATATGCTTTCTAGTTTTAGTAAACCCCCAGCTTAAATTTTGTACCACAATTGAAGGTTTCGTATATCCTGGCAGATGGGCTTTCAATTCGCTGGCAAAGCTGTATACACTGCAGTGTGGGTTGCCGCTGTATCATTGTTCATGGAGTTACTAGGGTTTTCTACCCAGAAATGGCTCACTGCAGGAGGTCTTGGGACAGTTCTCTTGACACTTGCTGGTCGTGAGGTGGAATTTATATTTCTATTGCTCTAATTATCACGAGTATAAAATTTCCTTGCAATCTGTGCATGCTTTATGGCATATTCCTCCTCCCTGTTCCCCCAACAAGCACACCTCCCTCCTTTGGTACAAACTTTTCTACTTATGTTAAGTTTAATGATTGTTCTCGTTTCTTTATGTCAGATATTTACAAATTTCCTTTCAAGTGCAATGATTCATGCAACCCGGCCTTTTGTTGTGAATGAATGGATTCAAACAAAGATTGAAGGCTATGAAGTTTCTGGTACTGTTGAGGTATGTAGAGTACTTACGGCCAACTGAGACCATAAAAGAATATTGAAAAAGTCGAGAATATACCTTCACATTAGTTGCATTATCCTTTATGTTTATGACAAATGGAATTATGTATCAAAATAGACTGCACAAAAGATAAATAATGTTGTTCTCTACAACTACAAAGGAATATCTTCTTATTGAGCCATTGAAAGTTAAAAATCTACAATGCCTTTCTAAAAGATCTTTCTTATGCGGACCTAATTATATTATGCAGCATGTGGGGTGGTGGTCACCAACTATAATAAGAGGAGAAGACCGTGAAGCTGTTCACATTCCAAACCACAAGTTCACAGTGAATGTTGTGAGAAATCTCACACAAAAAACTCATTGGCGTATTAAAACGCATTTGGCCATCAGTCACTTGGACGTCAATAAGATTAATGTGAGGAGTATTCTGAAACATTCATTTGTCAATTACACATGCATTTTTTATATTTTTCCATGATTTCAGTCATAGATAGTTGGTGCCTCTTAACTCTGCAGAATATTGTAGCTGATATGCGGAAAGTGTTGGCAAAGAGTCCTCAAGTAGAACAACAGAAGCTGCACAGAAGAGTGTTTCTGGAGAATGTTAATCCAGAAAATCAGGCACTTACGGTTAGGTCTAAACTCTAAAACATCATATTTCTGACGAACTGATCTTGTTTTCTAGGTGAATTGTGTTTTATTACTGTCACTACATCTTAGCTAGACAGTTCTCTAGATGATCTAATTATATAAAATTCTCTCTCTCAGTAGGTATGCGTTTCTTGTTCATATTAACTGAGCTAGTTTTATGATGCGTATACAAAATCACAAGTTATAAGAACTTGCAATTTCTTTTGAATATCATGTGTTGACATTGTTGTCATTCTGCCACCTTTGGATACCCTGTACATCATGGATGGGAGAAACAAACATTTTAGAACAGACAGCAACATTGTGTGTCAAAGATAAAATTTGAGATAAACTCAGATATGGACTAGTTAAGATATTTCAGCATCCAAAGGTTAGAAACCGCAAATTTGCTGAAAGTAATATTTATCATGGTTATTAAACTTAGGTGTTCCAGTCAAAAATACAATAGTAGAAGAGCATTTAAACTTGAAACTCTCCAATATGGTATATTTTCCATCCAATAAATAATAATAATTTTTAACAGGGAATGTTAACTTTAATAGCTAGCCACTGAATATAGATGATCACTCAGAAACTTACATGGAGAAATATTCAATAATTCTAGTGAATGGTACTCTCATGAAATTTCAGATAAGTTGTGGTGATAAGTTCAGTTGCAGTAACTAGTATATGTGAAGGATACTTATCGGGCTTCATTTTCCAGAATTCACTGTTGTTAACATAAAAATTTATCAAGAAGTAATTTATGTGTCTCGTACAACATGTAGTGCGTACAAAAAAAATTGTGAGCTGTCTATAACTCTATATGAGATGTCCTTCAAATGTTTCATATGCTATTTTGCATTTGTCTCGAGTGTCTCATGTCTATGGTAAGTAGCTCATTTTGTGTTTAATAGATGACTTGGAAGTTAGCAACTCAACTGTTAAGTTTGTCACTCACGGTTCTGTTACACATTAAAAATTTATCTTAGAACAGGAAACATCAGGAATAATTGTACGAAGAACATATTGAATGTGAGATTGGTGAAAGTGGAGTATAAATGAAGAAACCCAACCTTTGGGTGAACAACTCAAAATTTTGTGTATTGTGTCATTGTTTTTCTTTCGATTTCTCTTTGCTATTGTTTGCGCTGCGTTGCTATTTTCTAACTACGCCTTTCTTTCTTCAGTTCCATAGTTTTCTCTTTCCATATGCGCACTTCGCGGCTCTCACATCTGGATATGAGCTATAATCCTGCAAACCAGCACACCAATAAATCCTGGAAGGAAGAAAGAAAATAAAAAGGATATATTACTAGTGACTAAATGTTGTTTTAGGTATTGCATTGGATTAAGATAGCTCAAGCAAAATTAAGAGATTAAATTCTACTTCTATCTGTATTGTGAAGAAGTTTCAGTACCACGTTTTTATGTTTGTTTATATTAAGAAAAATGTGTAGATACCCTGTCTCCATTTATTGAATCTTTTATGTTCTTTGATGACTATTAGATTTTATACATAAACCTGTTATATTTCAATCTCATGATTCTTCAAAAATATTACAGATTTTGATATCCTGCTTTGTGAAGACCTCACATTTTGAAGAGTACCTGTGCGTCAAGGTAAGATTACTTTTCTCTCGCATTTCCATTTTCACGTGATTCGACATGATTTACCTAAAGCTATGTTTTTATTAATATTTTTTTAATTTGTTAGGTTTTGATAGAAAATATAATGAATTATGGTCGAAGAACACCTGTTGTATCATGTAAACAAGGGCCAGACTCCATATTGTTTTCAACATCAGCCAGATGCATAAAACTTCTGGAACTTTGTTCAAAGCTTAAAGATGTTCTTTTGCATTTGAATCTTGGAATTCTGTGAAACAGTGAAAGCTTAATTTAAACATTGTTCAAGTTTACTATACAACACATTCATAAACTTGTGGTATCTGACCATCTTTTTTTTTTATAACTTCTTCAAGTAATATATTATTTTGAATAAAATTCATCCTCTTCGTTTTGCAACTATATCTTTATTAGGACTTTTGCACTTTGTTCACTTTTCCTCTTATTAGTTTTCTTTATTGCATCTGTTGTATAGTCGTATACATAAATATAACCATAGTTCCTTATAGGGCATTATTGACTGATAGTTTTCTTTAAAGTTTAAAGTGTGGGAGTAGCTAAAGTTAATTCTCTTGGTGGACCCAACTGGATCATCTGCTATCTACTCACATGGATTCTTCGGAACCAAGTGAAATGTGAATGGAAGAGTGTTACTTATTGAGCTTTTCTAAATTTCTGTACAAAAGAGGGTCACTCATCACACTTCTGTTGTCTCAACTATAGACGAGTTATTCTGGGTCACTGTTTTCTCTTCATTATTGATTTTATTCTTTAGGCAAGTTCTGGTTAAACGATTACCCCTGACAGATTATTAATGGAATTCTACTCTTTTTGACAGAAGTGGCTTTCTACAAGCATCATGCATGCTTGGATTGATTTGTTTTCTTGTTTCACTTTTATATGATACATTAATTTACATCATTCCTTTATTTGATTCCCTACAATCTTTAGGTTTCAAGATTCCATCCAACTTCTTTTTATTTTTTGCCAAATGAATCCATCCAACTTAAAATATTATGTCCAATAAAGTGGTGTCTAGGAAAATGCAATCATATCAATCATGAAGAACAATTGTGTTTAAAAGTTGGCTCATTTTAATTTTATTTTGTTTGTGAAACCAGGAAGCTATACTGTTGGACCTTCTCAGAGTCATTAGTCATCATCGGGCTCGACTTGCTACTCCCATTCGTACAGTTCAAAAAATATATAGCGATACTGATTTAGATAGCATGCCATTTGCTGATTCAGTCTTCACTCGTGGTAGACAAGCAGCAAACCGTCCATTGCTTTTAATTGAACCATCTTACAAAATCAATGGAGAAGATAGAACAAAATCTCAAACTAGGTCAACACGAACAAATGGAGAGCAAGACAGCAAAACTGTTGCTCGGACAACGTCTGACAATCATGTAGATGCAAAGAGTGGAACATCTGACACCAAAACCAAAGAACGGCCAACATCCGACTTTAAGGCAAGGGAAGTGTCATTATCCGACTCAAAAGCAAATTCTAAGGTTGGAGATGCACTAAATTCCGACACCAAAAAGGCCAATAAAGTTGCAGCGACGCCTGTATCTGACGCCAAGCCAGGTGATAAAGTGGTGGAGAAATCAAAGTCAAAATCCACCTCTAAGGCAGATTCCAAGTTTGCAGAAGTTTCAAGTTCCAATTCCAATGCCCCTGTTCCTGATAATGTTACAGAAAACAACTCTAACAAGAAGCAACCTAAAAATGAAGGCTTGGAATCTGCTCGGCAGAGCATTGCGGTGGAAAATCCTTCATATCCTTCACCAGAAACTAGTGGTGATAAAGCTAACCCATCCACCTCATCCACCTTAAAACAAGCAGAGAGATTGCCAGAAACACAGTCACCTACATCAAGACCTGTTTTGGAAGAAAATATAGTTCTTGGCGTTGCTTTGGATGGGTCAAAGAGAACCCTTCCTATAGAAGAAGAGATGGCTCCGTCTGCAACTGCGCCAGAAGTAAAGGAAATGGCTACATTCCGAAGTGGTAGTGGGTCTCCACCAGCTGACAAGGATAAGAAAGAGAGTCAGAGTTCAAATGTTTCTGGATCAGCACCTGCTGATCAGTGAGGTTCAAGGTCCTGCACAGTTACAATTTCAATTGCTAACTCTGTGAAGATTGTTTTCTTCAGATTGCATTTACCCTGCCTGTGAATGTCTTTAACAGATCCTTCATGATTCCTGTGTTGGGATTTGTCATTCTACAGCTAACTTTATTACAAGTATATACCATTGTTTGGACTTTGGGCTGGTTCAGTGGTTCCAAAGTAATTTATTGTGATAGCAACCAACAGGATTTGATTTTTACGTGCAGAATCTAGTTTTTTTATTTCTTATATTTCATCTGCATGCTTTATTTTATTTCTCCAAGTCTTGTTTGCTTCCGACATTCTATTTTGTTTAACCTTTATAGCCGAGTTAAGAATTCAATCAGCAGAAGTAGCTAATATGGTGGTGCTGGGATGTAAACTGGATCCATCCCAACGTCGGTAGAAACAATAAAGTATCATCAGGGACTGTTTGGCTGCACCTATGTGCATGAAATTGGATTGTTTGTTTGTTCCATTTAAAAAATAGTTGAATAGAGAAAAAATCTGGATATTAAAAGCTCATCCAAGCATAATGCAACATCTGTTTCATTATTGATACTGGACAAAGAAATAACAACTATCACGTATCTGACTCTAATAAGATGAGCCAACCCACAATTAAATTTGAATGATATATTATTACATTTATATGCTCGACAAGGAGTACATTCATTAACTGTATATTTTGTACCTAGAAAGAACACAGAAAAATAGAAACTACCTTCCCACCGATATCAACACGTGGTAAAAATGTGAACTTTTACATACAGGAGAAAAACCAGTGGGGGCGCATCTTATTTTAATCTTAATAACCATGAATAATCATTGCACTGGCAAAATATATAATTAAATAGCACACTTGCATTTTTTTCAGATCGTCGCCCCTTGAGCTTGACACATGCAATCTGGTGCAGGATATGTATATATCGACTGTTTCAGATTTCGTGTTCTGAGTTGTCCTTGCCTGTTTCTGTGCCCTTCAACCACGGCTTCTTGAAAGTCTGACCAAATCATGCTCTTATTCAGGAAAAGCTGCCCCAACAATGCCATGTTAGGCCTAATTGTCTTTAGATTCTGGTAAGTTCGATGTCCAACCTGTTATAATATTTGAAAACTCTAGTTACTTTTGAGCTAGTTCTGAATGATTTTAACCATTTCAATTTCAGCAGATAAAGCACAACAAACTGAAATCAAAAGACGAGGTTATAATAAATATGAAAACTGAAAAGGATGAAGGACGGCAGAAACCACCCAAATCTGAATTTGTCACTTTACCATCAACAAAACCAACAATTACATTGGAATCCACCCTTCGACGTTACTATTTTTAAGAACTCATTTAGTCGAGTAAAACCCAGTTAAGAATTATGCTGCCAACCCTGAATCTCTTAAGTTATGAGTGAAGTGCTTACCATTGCATTGTGCATATTTCCTGGTGAAGCAGAGACAAAGATGTCACTGTGCATACTGACGTAGTAATCAACAGCAGCTAACAAAGAAGCCTTTCCTTTGATATTAGCCCTTTCCTCTTTAGACGCAAGACTCTTTTTGTCTTCCATAAATGGAAACAATTCTCGTAATGTTGAGATCCTAGCTTCCCCACCATATACCTGTGAAACATGAGCATTAACAGTGTCAAATAATTAAGTTTAACTGAAGGGAAAGAAGTAAACTTAGCCAATCACAAGAAGTTGGTATGGTTCTTCATTGAACCAATATATTTAAGAGAATTTACTATTAACCTTGTGAGAAGCAAGATAGAGACGAGTACTATTGTCAAAGCCCAAAGCTGCTAGCAGCAACCCAATTTCTTCTGGAGTTAATGGGCAGCGCCCCTGATTCCTCAACTCCTCGTCAGTGAACTGGGAGTTGAGAACCCTTCCCTGCCAAATCACTTGTCGGTATTTAGCCAGTGCCAACTTCTCAGCTTTACCACCGCCAAAATCGCAGGCTGAATGGGCTGCCATATCCTGTAAAGTTGCCAAGTTTAGAAGAATACATAAGCATTAACAGTCCAAATGGTCAGATGAATAAAGGAAAGAGACGTAATCATCAAGTTGATGTAATGCAAATTTTTTGAAAGAATACCAATGTGTAACAAAGGTAACATCAAGCTGAGAATACCGATACCCAGAGGAGCGTCAAGATTCGCTAAACCTCGTGAATGTGTTTAGTCAATGAATTAATTTGCAGTGATCTGATCAGAAAATGACTGTAAACATGACAAGTGAAACTATTTGATTTAAGGGCAGCCAAATAGCAATCCCACCCACATGCACAGAACTTAACGGCAGACTGATAGTCTATCTGGGGAAAAAAACAGTTTTATGGTATTGGTATACTGGAGTAGGCAAAAGCAATTTGCATTAAAAGCGAAAACGACCAAGAAACATCAAACAGGCTTCTCCTTTTTTTCAGATCATTAATGAGATGCTACTATTTATATATTCATTTGTAGTCCACAAGCACTTAATAGGCAGAACCTCAAAAAAGATCTTGGAAACATTCATAACATAATTGGCCCGTACCTTATCAAATCGAAGGTGTAGAACAGCGAACTTCCCTGCCCCTTGTTTTCCATTAGCATCAGTAACCTCTCTAAGGTACTTGCTACCAACTACTTCACTTTGCCCTGGAGGATACCGGAGGCGATTGACAAGAGCATCTCCAAGAGATCTGATATGAGGTACAAATATCAGAGCTTGAAAGTTGACCTTGCAACGTAGACGCTGGATATCCTTATGCATGTTGTCAAAAGCCAGTCGGTGTGAAAATGGCGCAATGGCAGCTATTCCATAACTGTCGACCATGAAAAAAATGTCATCATCCTAGTTTAAGTAGTGAAGTCATGAACTATTTACATAGTTCTGTCCATCCTTCTGAGAAATGCTTATGGAACAGATACATAATTACAGATTTGGAACCCTTTCAATATTAAATGTATGGTGCACATGAATGATGCAGAAAGCAGAATAAGTCACCCTGCTATTAATGAAACAGTAATTCGTGTAAACCCCTCCTACATGAACCATGTGTGAATCTTCAATCTACTCTTTTTCAAGTAATGCCAGGCTTACAACAATTAATAAACTCAAAAAGACTCAAAATACTCGATTGAGATTATTCTTCTAAAAATTAGGTCTAATTGAAGCTACAAAAAATGCCATGAAGTTACAAAAGAATACTGTGAACAACTCCAGAAGTATGCATACAAATCAGGCATCATATGGAAATTTTAGTCATTGAGAGATTATTTTTGAACTAGGAAGTGAAAGGAAAAGTTAAGCCCTTGATGTGGCTCCCCAAAAAAGTAAAAGTACTTGAGCATCACGTGTCAATTTTTGCATAGACTTGTATTTCAAATTAAATGTTTTGCAAGTAGTTGTTGATAAGTACATAGTTAATCTTAGTTTTACGTCGTCAAAAACTTTGACCACCTAAACAAGTATAGCATTGTATTAACATAACTATTCACCAAAAATCTTGCATGGCAACCCTTTACTTGGTGGATCGAGTGATCTCAGACCTCGATCCTTAATAACACCTAAGAGGAGTTGTTTTTCTTTATATTAAAATACATACATATAAATATATATATATATATATATATGTACACACACACAGAGAGATATATAAAAGACTGCATGTAATTCATTTGCAAGCTCTCCTTATGGTTTTCAGGAGACCCATCATTGTAATTCTATTATCAGTAAGAAAGTCAAACGTGCACATACATAGCAATATGAATCTAAGCTACTTCCATTATGTCTCGAAGTCAACTCAATCAAATTTACCAACCTCTCCAGGACAGGCGACACATTCTCCAGATACCAGTTAGCTGATGCATGAACAGGTGCAGTTTTAATTCTAGTAGCTCGAATGGCCGTAGCATAAAATTCTCTTGTGCTCCAAGAGAAATCATCAGGAAGCTCTTTAACTATAGAAATGTCATCCTTCAATACATCGATAAAGTGATCCACATCAAATATGTCCATAAATGAGCTGCAGGAAACAAATGATAAAGGGAGTTGATAAAAAAACTCGTTTAGTGACAATTTCAAACATGCAAAAAGGAAAATGTATGCAAAGAAATATGACAATAAAATTGTGTTGAGTACCTTGAATCTTTCCAAACAGGATTCACTTCTAGATGTGGAATAACAAGAGTTGCATTCAATATTTTAGCAACAGCAACTGCATCACAAATCTGTTTGGAGGAAGCAGTGCAGCATATTAGTAGATAACTAAACAAGTTGTCATAAACTGAATCAAGGGTATCAGTGCTTCAAATTTAAAAGACTAACTAATAATATGAATATAAGTTTTTCCTATATACCTACCCCCATTCTCTGCTGGTTCAACCCACCATCAAGGAACACCTGGACATATCCCAGAGAGTTTTCGGGTAATGGTGGCGGTGGTGCTGCTGCAATTAAGGGATAGATCCATGAGGGGAAAATAAAGAAATTGTAAAAACATGAATAGAAATCATCAAGCCTGGGTATTTCAATCAACTTATAGTTAGCATTAAACTATTCCATTTGTACGACTAATTCTCATCACTTACTCGTAATGGTTGATTCAACACAGGTTTTCCATCCTTGGTTGGCCAAGGGCTTCCATAGATCAGATTGCTGTTCATTTGACTATGAGAGAGAGAGAGCACAGAAAGTTTTAACTATTCAGAATTTCACATAAAAGCACGACAAATATGCCAGGTCAATCAACTCTTACTCACTGTTTGACGTTGTACAGCACTCTTAAGCAGACGCAAGTGCCTAGGTTTTGGAGCATTAAATTCCTGCATAAGCAAATCAGACTATAAGCTAGTGGAGTACAACTAACCCTCGAAAATCAATTTTAATATGCAAGGTGAATAATCACGTCAGAACTGAATTAACTTGCTACCAATTTAGAAAAGGCACAACACTTGATGCTCTAACTGTCAACCCTCAAAAGATTTGCTGAATCATGCCCAAACATTCATTCCTTTTGGCTTTCATTTCTTAGTATTTTTGTGAAGGAATGTAGTCAATTTCAAGTCATTGTCCATCATAAATCAAACCACTACAAATTATTGGTATTTGTTATTCACAATGGAGAAGGCCCAAATTGTTCCCTTTGCCATTTTCAGTAATACCTTCAAAATTTAGTAAAGCATTGACTTTCCTTGTTCCTAACATATTTTCATCTACTAATAGACCAAACAATTAAATATGAACCTGGGACTACTATACTAACTATTTCAAAATAATTTTAAAAAAAATACTACTATAATGCAAAAATAACCACAAATTCATCAGATGGAAATTGTGCTTTACACAAAAATTGAACAGTTTCACAATAAAATATCCACCAAAACTATACAAGGCATTGAATAAGGAAAAGAATATTCTTCACAAGAAGCTATATTCTAAATCTCAACCAAAACAAACAAACGCAGATAACAAAAACAATAGGAAAAGAAAAACTAATTAATATTCCCGTAAACGAAACAAATATTCATACGCATACATAAATTTAATTTTAAAAAATAAAAATAAAATGCATAAAGAACATACCGAGAAAATGGATGGGGAGGCGTGGCTCAAGGGAGTGAAAAGGGTGGGGAAGAAAACAGGTAGAAGCAGCACAAATACACCAGCAAGAGCCCCCCTTCCTGCTCCTCCCCTGTAATTGTGGTGGTAGAGCCTCATTCCGGTGGCTGGCGGTAATGGACAGCTCAGCACAGACCCTCAAGTGGTCAAAAATGAAGAAGACAGAAAACCCTTGTTGCCCTAGAGAAAAGACAGGTGACTAATCAACAAAATGGAAGTGTAATGGAGGAGAGAGAAGAAATGGGTCCTATTTATAAAAAAAACCCATCAGTATCTGTAAAGGCATTTCACATGGACTGTACAAGTACTTGTTTCTCTCTCTAAATCAATATATATATATGTGCAGATAGATATACACACAGAGGACAGGCCAGCTATACTGCATAGATTTATAGAGGAAAATCCTAGAAAGAGACGTCTTTTACCATTAAGAGGAGGACCCAGACCAGACCCAACGGGATGGGTTCACCATTTTTAAGATTTCTACGTGTCACCGAATGGAATGATGTGAAGAGAGACATAGTGCCAGAACCCAGAGGACTAACTTTCTCTCTCCTCTCTTTATTTTCCTTTTTCTTTCTCTCCCTCTCTCCCTCTCTCTCCCTCTCTCTCTATCTCTTTATTTACTGCCTCCCCTCCTCCATCAACTACATTTTTCACAAAAACATGTAAAGTAGAGAAAAAGATTACTATTGATTTTTTAAAATTAATTTAAATTATTTAATAAATTTTAATTAATGTATGAATTAATTAAGTTTAAGATATTACAACCGTAAAACTTATAAATTATTTAAATAATAATACTAATTATCAAATTTATTATTTTTAAAATCTTAAATAAATCATATTACCTCCGTTCTAAAAATATATTAGACGTACATTTTGACTTTTTAAAGTCAATTCGTAAAATCTTAAAACTCAAATATAATATAATTTCGTTTAAATTTTGAAAACAACAAATGTGATCATTAGTCGTAGTTCATTGTTTGTTTACAATTATTGTATTTATTTGTATTAAAATTAAATAATTTCGTATTAATTTTGAATTTTAGAATTTTGCGAATTAACTCAAACTTTGAAGCGGGAGAAGTATTAATTTAATCATATCTTTTTAAATATAAAAACTTTTTTAAAAAAAATTTAAACTAAATTATTTTTTATAAAAAAAAAGTTACATATAAGTTTAGGAGATAAGGGGCATAAGATAAAAATAATGCTACTATCACATAAAATGAATTACATAAATATTACATAAAGATGATGTGATTTGTTGTTAAATTAAGTGGGTCATGTTAATAACAAATTATGTGCTGTCACATCAGCAGTATATGATTATGTAATAATTTTATGTTATAGTAGCATTACTCATAAGATAATGGGGTTGCTGGGGATTACATGTGGCTGCGGCCTGCGGTTATATGGACTCCGTACAACTACACCGGCTCCGTACAGCTACACCTTACTGCTTCTTGGCACCGACACCGCACGGTACAGAGGCAAGATGGCGGGTTGACCATTTTGTATATGTGAATCCGCTGTCTTCAATTTTAATTGAACTAAAATGAAAACAATTAAAAGATTGATCACCAAAGTATAAAAAAATTATAGTATAAGGGTCTAATTTTTAATTACGCTAAACATTGATTAGTTTGGTCAGTGGGATAACGTCATTAATTTATGACGTGACAGATTCAATTGAATGAAAATGAATTTTTTTTTGATAATTTCATGATTTGATTAAAAAATATATATATTAATCATCAAAATTAAAAAAATAATAATAATTTAGGATAGTTATTTATGGATTCAGTTACCATAAATTTAATTTCTTGATAAATTGATCAATTGACCAATATAATACTGACATGCAGAGATATCACATCCGGAATACACTGTATTACTTCATATTAATCACTCTCGTTATTTATAATTAAGATTTTATTTTATTAAGTTTTATTGGAGTACTTGTTTCTCCCCTATTTTTTACAGTCACTGACTCTAAAAATTATAAGTGGACATGAAAATTAAATATGAGTGTTTTTAAATTTCACTTATTTATATTTTAACCCCAATAGTATATAAAAATATAAATAAATAAAATTCAAATACACTCATGTCTAAATTTTATATCCACCTAAAAGAGCTCCACAAACTCTCGCGCCACCCCGGTTATTTGGGAATCTACAGATGTAACGATCACAGATTGTGAATTTACAATTTTGGAAGATTGTAGGGTTTTTTTTTTCCAATTGAATATTTATTACTCAACTTAAAAGTACTTTGGATATTGATATATAAAAATATATCAACGTCCAAAGTACTAAATTTTGGAAGATGTGTAAGAAAAGAATACTTGGAAGATGAAGATAGAGAGTTTGATTTTATTTAGAATATGAAAGAAAAATAGTCCAGTATAAATAAAATAAAATTATTTTTTTATTGTACGCTTGTTGAAGGATATTTCATAAGGAAATTTTTTAATTTTACGTTTAATCTTCTCCTTCTATATCTTATTTATTTTTTTTATTTTCATGTCTAACTAAATTCTTTAATTTTGGATGAAGAAGAAATTAAATAATTATTCATGACAATATTATCCATCTCTTTTATTTATTTGTGTTTTAACGTTTAATTGATTTCGCATTTATGTTTCATTATTGAAATACATTGGTTTTTTTAATTTTTACGTGATTTTAAATTAATGAAGAAATTTTGATAGATTATTATTAAGGTATAAGTTTTCCATAATAAATGTTTGCTTGAAGAAGTTTTCCAAAGTCTATGCTTAACCAAGTTAATTATAAAATTACTAAATTAAAGGGAATGAAATCAAAACCATAGTTAATTTTAATTGAACTTAATTAATTTATTTTTTGAATTATGTACACCAAACCATAGATGTACTTTGAGTTATAAAAATAGAAGATAATAGATAATTTGTTATGTTTATTGTTTAGCGAATTCGGATTCCTAGATTATTTACTTGTTATTAATTCCATCTTCTAATTCATTTAATTAATGTTACAATAGTAGTTAATCATTTCTCGAATCTTTATTTATAATTCGTCTGGAATACATATTAAGAATATTTTATAATTAATCTAGTATATGTGATTCAATCCGTACTAATCAGTTATTCAATTTAACACTTTACACTTGCAATATTTAAAATTTTCACATCATAGTTTTTATATAATCTATTCTTATTGATATATACGATAATTAAATATGTCAAAGTGATTATTCTTGGGGGGAAATTACTGTATAACTGATTTTTATTCATTAGTGTCAGTTTAGACACTTCCACGTACACCTATTAGCATGCTTATCTTTTCTTATTTTGTCAATAAAAATTAAACTGCAAACATATCCATGCACCAAATTTATATGTATAATTATAAGAGATCTAATTATTATTATTATTTTTAAATAAGTTCCAAATCTTCAAATCTCATCAAGATTGAAAGACACTTTTGTTCTCATGTGCATTTTGATATAAAAATTGTTTACTTAATGATGTTTTTTAAATAGTTTACGAAATTAATTATTGTTCTAATTAAACTTAAAATTAATCACTTTAAAGTTTTAATATTTTGTGAATTAATTTGTAAATAAAATCAAATAGAACTTCTTTTATGAAATAGAGAGAGTATATAAAAAAAATAATGTTTATTTCAACTTGCGAATATAATTATTATTCTTTGCAAAATAGAGAGAAAAATAGTCTTGAAATTCTTACTACCACAAATATTTTGTATGGCATTCATTTCCAGAAGTATTGACTTCAAGAAGTTAGATTATAATTAATTACCTTAATTATAATGTTTCAAATAAGTTATTTGATTTTCACATTATATATATGGGCACCCACTTAGTCATTTGGAATATTTTGTAAAATCATGAATTATTTTGCAACTTAAATTTAATTTAATAGTATTATGGTTCAAGTTTACTAGTCGTACATGTAATTTCCCGTGATATGTGTAGTTTATTCACGTGAGATTCTCACATTAAATTGTTTATAAAATTATTGTTTAGTGGGCTAGAGATGTCACAATCTTTAAGTTTTTCTTTATCCGTGATTTGCCAACAAGGGAAAAAGAACAAAAATATATATAAAACAAAACAAAAATCAAATTGGTATGGTGTCTCGTCTACTATTTCCTCCTTAATTATTAAAAATAAATTGATATTTTCATATGAATAGTGAGTGAATCGAATCTCCATGTGAAAGAGACTCGTTTGAAAATATCACGTGAAAATTTCAATTTTCTTATTAATACAGTCTTCCTCCGTTATCAATTATCACCACCAAAAATCCTTTTTTCACTTTTAATTTCTGCATTCAAGTAAGTTGGTTAAGATAGCTATTAGTATATACATGTGGGTAAAACATTGATATATATATATATATATATATATATATATATATATATATATATATATATATATAACGAATCTAAAATATATTTCTTAAATAATATACTTCTCTTAAATAAGACATAAAAGTCGATTTTGAAAGTTACACTAAATAGAGATAAATGTTCTTAATTTTCTATTAATTTTTTACTATAACTCGTACCTTCACGCAACCAGTATCAAATTCTTAACCGAGGGATTTATAAATAATGAGCAAATAATTTTATGGATTGATATATGTTCTTTTTATGAATGATTAAACCGTTTTACCCGATAAACTCTAGTTGATAATTTTTTATTGAGAACTGATATTTTCACATCACTTTTTAATATTTTCACATGTAGAGCTCATATATTAGTTAATAAAAATTTGACACATTAATTAATATGTGGACTATACGTACAAAAATATCATTTATTTTAACCAATCTACTCACGCCATTGACTATGGATCAAACAAACAAATAAGGGATCCACCTGAATATATCTTGTACTATCGTTTTCTTTTTTTATTCTTCATCTAATTTATGTGTAAATGTATGTTATTCGATCTTAAAATCTATCATATCCATTTGTTAGTATTATTATGAAGAGCAGTGCTACAGACACAACTTATTTTATAATTATTTTATAATTTATTGATGTGACATACTCCACCTCAGCATATTGATGAATAAATTATTTTAATGTAGTCTTCAGCCCCACGTAAAAGCTGAGGTAGAGTATGACACATCAATAAATTATAAAATAATTATAGAATAAGTTGTATCTCTAGAATTATTCTATTATAAATGATTTGTGAGACATAAATTAAATAGGGGATTCTCGACATTAGAAGATAATGGTCCATAGGACCGTGACTTTTGTCCTTCAATTCCATGTCAGCCCTCCTCTAAAATATAGTCGCCAATACTAAAAGTGTGCTAATAAAAATACAAAATTAAACAAGAATGTACTTAAATGATTATAGTTATTGTTAAAAATAGCAAAACATTAAATAAAACAAGAAAATGATATTTTCACATGTATTTTTAATATTTTCACATGATTTCTCACACACGAGTATACAGTGAATCCCACTTTCATTTGAAAAAGAAGAATGTGAAAATATCAAAAATACATGTAGATATTGCAATCTTACATGACTATTCGAAACTGGGCTCATTTGTGATACATAAAAGCATGCATTTTGACATTAAAATGGGCTTAGTTATTGTTTTTTGGACATTCAGAGAACAAGATGGGCTTAGTTAACATGGGCAGAATAAAAGTCCATGTTCACGATTAGGGTTGAAAGAGCTAAAAGGTGCAGATGATACTTTCAAACTTTTGGATTATAATAAGGAACAATTACAGTATCTCTTCAGGCTTCATATGCTTTCATAAACTTTATAATTCAAATACAAATGCTATTTTAATATCATCAAATTTATAATTCTCTTAAAAATAGTTTTCACTCTAAAAAATTATAAAGTGATTTTTATAGTTTGGCATTTTAAAAAATTTGTAGTACACAACACTATCCAAAATATTTTATACAAAAATGTGTTAAAATAGTTGTATCAAAAAGAGTAATGATGGGTAGTCAGGCAAATACGATGTAATTTATTTAGACAAACTAGTGATAAATTGTATTATAAAATTTATTAATATTTTATCTAGACAAATTAAATAATTTTATTTAATTACTTGCCATTATTCCTCATAGAGAGATGAAAAACAAGTAGTGAAGCTATTGTAAATAATGATTGATGATGTCCTATCCTTCGGGGTAAGAGTTTTTGCTGTTTTGCTAATTTCATATATCCTGCACAATAAATGTTGGTAATTGATGTTTTCATATTAATATTTGATATTTTCATACGCATGACTCACATATTAGTTTACGTATCGAATTTTTATTGACTAATATATGGGTCATACATGTGAAAATATCAAATATTGATGTAAAAATAGTGTTTTCCTAAATTCTCACGATGGACAATCATATTATTTCGTTATGAAATAAATGAACGACAGGCTCCTATCGAAAGAGCAAGACATCAAAAATATTCATCCATAACACTAGTGGTGCAAAAATGGCTCGCGACTTTGGTCCAGTCTAGATCCGACCTAGTCAAAGCCTGACTCAACCTGGTCAAAGACTAGATCGGTCAAACACAGCCTGCAAGGCTGAAAACAAACTAGTGACGCACAATGGGCCGACTTGATCTAGTCCGACCTGAGCATGTCAGACTTTGGTCGTTGACCAGGCCAGACCTTGACTTTCAGACTGTTAGGCTGGGACAACCCAAGCTTGAAACATTAAAAATGTAGCTTGTTGTGGACTACAAGTAAGGCCAAGGCCAAAATAAGCTTAGACACTTTACTTAAAAAAATTAATCTTGACCCTTCCTCTATTTATAAAAGAAAGGCAGTGACAAAAGATGTTTATTAGACTATGCGAGACTCTGGAACAAAAACAAAATTGAACCAAATGCCTTTCATTAGTATTACAGCTTGCTATTAAACTTATGTTTCTTGAGGTGTCAACACGGGACAAAGCACAAAGGTAGATGTATTACTTCTTCCTTTCCTTTTCTTCAATCAATTCAATAAATTTTTACAAACACAAGGCTCAACAACAATAAGGGTAACAAGAATGTATAAAACAATAGTATGGTACACCATTACAAAATCTTCAGTTTGTTAACACCAATCACTAAATAGACATAATAGTTAGAATAATTACCGAAAGACAGACACAATGAAACAAATTCCAAAATTATAAAATCAAAACTTGTATTAGTATATTATTGATAACAAATATTTTTAGGTTTTTGATTCCCATATTGTCTTTGCAGTGTTGTTATCAATAATATACTAATATAGCCTGACATGGCCTGGTTTGTAGGCCTCAACAGTCAACATTTTTATGTTTCAAGCCTGATCATGCCCCGATCAACAGTCTATAAGTCAAGACCGGACCTACAATCAAGGCCTGACAAGCTCAAGCTGGACCAGACTGGCTCGTTGTGCATCACTAGATAACACCATGTCCTTTTAAAACGAGTGTCTTATAATTTTGAAATATTTTTAAGAGAAATAAATAAAGCACGATGGTGTCTTTGGACTATATTTGTTTGTAAGGATTACATTTGAAATTTGATTATTAATTCTAAATTCGGAATAATAAATTGACTTAAAAGGAGAACTATTTAATATTATGTTCAACTAGGTATTAAAATCCCTACTATTTGGGACTAAAAATTTGTGGACACAATTAATATTAAATTTTGTTTAAAAATATATATGTATCTTGTCGTATATATCTATACTCAAACTAATGAGAATAAAATAGTCAAAAATATAAATTTTTATTCAATCTTTTAAATAATTCTAGACAAAACAAACATAATATGAGATTATTTTAAACTATCCTATGAATAATCTCATAAAAAAATAAACATGTGATTATAATTATTTAATCAGATAATTAACAGTCTTTTTAGACTATAAATTTATGGGAATATAATTCCAAAATTATAATATATAAGAATATAATTCCAGTATTATAATTATTGCAAACAAACATGAACAAGTGAAGTTTTCTTAACGGATAAATGGAGACTTATTCTCTCTTCAAAATTTTCTTTTATAAGAAGGAAGAGAAATTAAAATCATTATTTTATTTCTTTTGCTAACTAAATCATTACTCATACTGTTTCAAAATTAGAGATATAATTTAACTTTTGAGATCAAATAACGACATATTAAACTTCAAATTGATGTGAATTTATTTAAATTTAATTAATACAATTATTATAATTATATTGTATATAACAAAAAATATTAATTATAAAATTTATTTTATTTTAAATTTTTATAAATTATACTAATTTTGAAATTTAATATGGTTGTTTAATCTATTTAAAACCGACGGATGGAGTTTTTCTTTCTTTCTTTTTTTACCCTTTCCTTCCTATCTCTATTTGTCTTTCTAGCAAGCGACGTCGTACATACCTTCATCCACATTTTCAGGCTTCAGCTCAGACGTTGATATTTAAATAATGCTGCTATCACATAAAATGATAACATAAAAATCACATAATATTGTTGTGACAGTATTTGATTTGTTATTAAATTAAGTGGATCATGCTAACATCAAATCATATATTGTCACGTCATGAGCGGTGATTTTTTTATGTGATAGTAACATTATTGTTGATATTTACAGTGAGAATTAATTTCAGTTGGTGTTGGTAGTTGACCTAGAGAGAGAGAGAGAGAGAGGAGAGAGAGAGTTTGGGACTCCAGAAATTAGGCCAACTGCAAAACCTCATGGATACCTCATACCCATGCGGTTGATATGTTATGATGTTCACCTAAATCTGTTGCTTAATTAATTCCATCTTCAAATACCCAATTTATATCTCTTTCCCTGCAACTCCAACACACTTTCTCTCTCTCTCTCTCTCTAAATTGGAGAAGAAAGCTGCTACTTCTTTGGGATCTCAAATGGCGGGATTCTTATCACTTCTCAAACGCATTTACCTTTCCATTTACAATTGGACTGTCTTCGTTGGATGGCAAGTTTTCAATTTGCATCTTATTTTCCTCTCTTTCTTTCAGCTGTTTGTTCAATTTATGGAATGTGTTTATGTAATAATATAATCAGGTTTCAAGTGCTTTATATTGCTCTGAAGACTCTTAACGAATCTGGGCATGAACATGTCTATGCTGCTGTCGAAAAGCCTCTTCTACTTGCTCAATCCGCAGCCTTTTTGGAGGTAAATTTCCCTAATAATCAGAATTATGTGAGATAGGTTTGTCCTAAAATCGTTGCATTTGATTTTGGTTTGTTATTTCTCGGTATTAAGAATGCAATTTGTATTAATTCAAAACTTTTGATCCCACATACAAGCAAAATACTTGGTATATTAATCATGCAAAGTTAATCATTACTACCTGGCAATTGAACTAAAATGGTCAGTTATTTAATTTGTATAACCAGAACACCCCTAAGTAGTTGCAGACTTTGCGATGGATTATACACTTTGAGTCTTGTTGTTGGGACTTGTGACTCATAATCAAGAGACAAGTGAAAAAGGCTGGTGTGGAGCGACGCATTAGCTCATCAGGGATGAACCAGAGGTTGTGGGGGGTGCGAGAGGCGAAACCCCCCGCGGTACGGTACGGAATTCTACCAGGGTAGTGCGAGGCGCGCTAGTGGTAGGCATGGAACGGCGCGGGGCGCGCCAGGCAAGGAGGCACTATCTATATAGGCAGCGCGGGGTGTGCCTAGATTGGCCTTGGGGCGGCACGGGCCGCGCCGGTCGGGCGAAAGGTGTTTTCCTGTTCTGTTTAGAAAGGAATATTATGGAGATTAAGGTCATAATATGAAGTAAGGTTGGAATAGGATTAGTGGATATAAATACTACCTATTGTAAAGTTCTATGTAACTGATTCATTCATAAGAAGAAAATGAACGCCTCTCCCGTGGACTACCCAAATTGTGGAACCACGTAAAGCTCTCTGTGTTGATTTCTCTATAATCGAGTGCGTGTGTGTGATCCATAATTCTAACAAATTGGTATCAAAGCTAGGTTAGATCGTTTGGATTGAACACGAAGAACGATGACATCAAGTTCGTCTGTTTCAAAGTTCAACGTGATGAAGTTTGATGAAACATGGAATTTCGGGTTATAGCAACAGAGGGTAAAGGATCTGTTGGTGCAGCAGGGATTGGTGAAAGCGTTGAAGAAGAAACCAGAGGCTATGACAACGAAAAACTGGGAGGAACTCGAAGCGAAGGCGGTGAGTACAATTCATTTGTGTCTTGTAGACGAGGTTATGTATCACGTGATCGGTGATGAATCGCCATCCGGAGTATGGAGTAAACTGGAATCCAGGTATATGTCTAAGTCTCTGACAAACAAGCTGTTTCTGAAGCAGAAGTTGTTTGGGTTAAAAATGAGTGAGGGTTCAGAACTTATTCAACATATTCACACGTTCAATCAGATTATTAGTGATTTAATAAGGATTGAGGTGAAATTTGAAGAGGAAGACCAAGCGTTAATGTTATTGTGTTCCTTGCCGGGTTCCATGGAGAATCTTGTTACAACTCTGCTATGGGGAAAAGAGACTCTGAAATTGAAAGAAGGCACATCTGCTCTTCTGATGTTTAATCAGCGAAGGCTTCAGACCGAGGGAGTTTCGAATGAAGGGTTGATGGTAAAAAAGGGAGAGCAACGTGGCAGAAAATCGGAAAGGGAAAAATCTGGAACGCATGGGAAATCGAAATCAAGAGGAAAGACTCTTAGGCATAGGGAGTATAAATGTTATAGGTGTCACGAGACAGGTCATTTCAAGAAAGATTGTCCGTACATGAATAAGGATGATGGAACGAAAACAAAGAAAAAGGCAGAATCAACAAAATCGGCAAACGTTGTGGAAGAGACATCTGATGATGGAGATATGTTGTCAGTTTCAACAAACTCAGACGTGGCAGACTCTTGGATTCTGGATTCAGCATGTTCGTTTCACATGTCACCTAACAGGGAGTGGTTTGACACATACAAATCTGTGGACTCTGGTACCGTTTTGATGGGTAACGATGCTTCGTGCAATATCATTGGAATTGCCACAGTGAAGATCAAGATGTTTGATGGTGTCGTGAGAACTTTGGCTGAGGTGAGGGACATACCAGGTTTAAGAAAGAATATAGTTTAATTGGGAACCTTAGACTCTAATAGTTGTGAGTATAAAACAGGTGGTGGAGCCATGAGAGTGACTAAGGGTGCACTAGTGATCATGAAGGGTTCGAAGGTTAATGGAAATATCTATCGTTTGATAGGGAGCACAGTTGTAGGTGGAGCTGTTGCCACTACAGCTGATGATACTGATGATACTTCGTTATGGCATATGCAGTTGGGGCATATGGGGGAACGTGGGATGCTGAAATTACATAGAAGAAATCTGTTGAAAGGGGTGAAATCGTGCAAGCTTGATTTCTGCAAGTTTTGTGTTCTGGGTAAACAGTGTAAGGTGTCATTTAGGCGTGCGGTGAACAAGATTAAGGGAATACTTGATTATGTTCATACTGGTGTTTGGGGACCAGTGAGGGTAGCTTCAAAAGCAGGATCACGACATTTCTTGACTTTTATCGATGATTATTCGAGGAAGGTTTGGGTGTACTTCATGCGACAAAAGTCTGAAGTTTTTGAAAAATTCAAGGTGTGGAAAGCTGAAGTAGAAAACCAAACAGGGAAGAAATTAAAGTGTCTCCGATCAGATAATGAAACAGATTACAAGTATGAGTCGTTTGTGAAGTTTTGTGAGGAGCATGAAATTCAGCGGCATTGGACTGTTAGAAAGACACCACAGCAGAATGGGGTGGCAGAAAGGATGAACAGAACTATAGCAGAGAGGGCACGGTGCATCAGGTTGAATGTAGGGCTTTCAAAGGATTTCTGGGTAGAAGCAGTGAGTATGGCAGTTTACATTATAAACAAGTCGCCGAGTACTGCTCTGGATAGTAAGGTAGCACAGGAGGTGTGGACAGACAAAGAGGTAGATTATTCTGGTATGAAAATCTTTGGGTGTCCAATCTATGTTCATGTTCCCGGTGATGAGAGGTCAAAGCTTGATCCGAAGTCCAAACAGTGTATCTTTCTTGGGTATAAGAAAGGTGTGAAAGGGTACAAGTTTTGGGATCCAAAAGCAAAAAAGGTGATAATCAGTAGGGACGTAGTTTTTGACGAAGCTTCTATGGTTAAGGCATATCAAGAAGTTCAGAAAAACAAAGCTGGGGAAGACACCAGCAAACAGTAGCAGAATATACAGGTTGAGCTGGAAAGTTGTGACACTAGCAATCCACCGCTAGAAGAACAGGTTGATCAGCAACAGCAGGAGAGCATAGCCGCAAGGAGACCCAGACGCACCATCAAACCATCGGAGAGGTACAGGTTTGATGATATGGTTGCATATGCACTCTCTACCACTAGTGGAGATCCGTCTACTTTTCAGGAGGCTATTACTAGTCCTTAAAGGGACAGATGGATGGAAGCCATTGTGGAAGAGATGGAATCTTTGAACAAGAACAAGACTTGAGAATTGAAAAAATTGCCTGAGGGAATGAAACCAGTGGGGTGCAAGTGGGTATACAAGAAAAAGGAAGCTGTATCAGAAAAGGAAAAGGAAAGGTTTAAGGCTCGGTTAGTGGCAAAGGGATAGGAAGGGGATTGACTACGATGAAGTGTTTTCTCCGGTAGTGAGGCATACGTCAATAAGGATTATATTGGCATTGGTGGCAAGCTATAATCTAGAGTTAGAGCAGCTTGATGTGAAGACAGCTTTTCTCCATGGTGATTTGGAGGAGGTTATATACATGGAGCAGCCTGAGGGGTTCAAGCAGCCGGAGACTAAGCATATGTTTTGCAGGTTGAAGAAATCTTTATATGGGCTGAAGCAGTCTCCAAGGCAATGGTATAAGAAGTTTGATTCATTTATGATCCGGATTGGGTTCACGAGATGTGAGTATGATTGTTGCGTGTATGTTAAGAGTATTGAGGATGATTCCCATATTTTTCTGTTACTTTATGTGGATGATATGCTTATTGCTGCGAAAAGTATAAGTGAAGTCAACAGGTTGAAGGCCTTGTTGGGAAAGGAGTTTAATATGAAAGATTTTGGTGCTGCGAAGAAAATACTTGAAATGAAGATTCACAGGGATAGGTCAGCGGGAAAGCTATGGTTGTCCCAAAAGAATTATGTGAGGAAAGTGTTGGGGAGGTTTACTATGGCTAATGCTAAACAGGTCAGTACTTCATTGGCGAGTCATTTCAGGTTGTCTACAGCATAGTGTCCGGAAAAGGCTGAAGAGATTCAGGATATGTCAAATGTGCCTTATGCGAGTACAGTTGGTTGTTTGATGTATGCGATGGTATGTACAAGACCGGATTTGGCACATGCAGTCAGCACTGAGTAAGTTCATGGGAAATCCAGGTAGAGAACATTGGAAAGCGGTAAAGTGGATATTCAGATATCTTAAAGGTATTGCAGATCATGGAATTATGTTTGCAAAGCAAAAGGATCAGATATCAGTTGTGGGGTATGTAGATGCGGATTACGCTGGAAGGTTGGATGACTTGAGGTCTACAACAGGGTATATGTTCATTTTAGCAGGTGGACCGATTTGATGGAGATCCATGGTACAATCTCTAGTAGCTCTATCGACTACTGAATCTGAGTATATGGCTTTGACTGAGGCTGGGAAAGAAGCATTGTGGTTAAAGGGTTTTGTGACAAAGTTGGGCATAGATCAAGGTGGAGTACAGTTGTATTGCGATAGTCAGAGTGCCATTTACTTGGCAAAGCATCAGGTATATCATGCAAGGACCAATCATATTAATGTTAGGTATCATAAGGTGAGAGAATTAATTGCTATGGGTGATGTGATATTGGAAAAGGTGCACACTTCTGAAAATGCAGCTGATATGTTGACAAAGACTGTGACCGCGGACAAGTTCAAGCATTGCTTGGACTTGGTTAATGTCTATGAATGTTAGTAGGAGGTAACCCCCCCGGGTTTGGTTGGAACAAGTGACTTATCTTCAGAATGGGCGAGGTTATTCATTAAGGTGGAGTTTGTTGGGACTTGTGACTCATAATCAAGAGACAACTGAAAAAGGCTAGTGCGGAGCGTCGCACTAGCCCATCAGGGATGAACCAGAGGTTGCGGGGGGGTGCGGGTACGAAATTCTGTCAGGGCAGTGTGGGGCGCGCTAGTGGTAGGCATGGAACGGCGCGAGGAACGCCAGACAAGGGGGCACTATCTGCATAGGCAGCGCAGGGCACGCCTGGATTGGCCTTGGGGCTGCGCCGGTCGGGCAGGAGGCGTTTTCCTGTTCTGTTTAGGAAGGAATATTATGGGGATTAAGGCCATAATATGAAGTAGTGTTGGAATAGGATTAGTGGATATAAATACTATTTATTGTAAAGCTCTATGTAACTGATTCATTCATAATAAGAAAAGGAACGCCTCTCCCGTGTACTACCCAAATTGGAGAACTACGTAAATCTCTCTGTGTTGATTTCTCTATAATCGTGTGCGTGTGTGTAATCCATAATTCTAACACTTGTGGAGTTGTAGTGGATGTTTATGATTTTTCGGTTAAGCATGTGTTGTGTCCTTACTTTTTGTCAGTCAAGGACTTGAGTTGAAGCACTCTTGCACTATGATTAAACATACTTTGAGCATTCTTGAATTTTGATTGTTATATTAGATTTTGGAGCTGTCCCACTTTTGCTTCTTTTAATCATATTTTTGTGTACTTTTGATGCCTGAATTCTTGCATTTCCAATAAGATATCATTTGGGTATTATTGACATGTATTTTTTTTTGGCTCTTTTCAACTTTAACATGGAACAGATACTTCATGGTCTAGTAGGTAAGAATTCTTGCTGCTGATGACTTGTGCTTTCATGGAGGATATAAATTATATGAAACACATTCTGAACAACTCACTTCTTTTGCTTTCAACCCTGAAAAGGTTTGGTAAGATCTCCAATCACAGCAACACTGCCACAGATTGGTTCAAGGTTGTATCTAACTTGGGGAATTTTGTATAGCTTTCCTGAGGTAAGAAGAAGTGAATAACTGCCTCCTACCATTTTGGCACTCGATTATCAAACAGCTTTATTAAATGATTACGCTTGCTGGTGACAGGTTCGGACTCATATACTTGTTAGTTCTTTGGTCATCAGCTGGGGTATCACTGAGGTGAGTTTTGCTTGATTGCCATTTATATTACTTTTCTTCTGGTTGCAGTAGTATTTGCAGACTAAGTATCTAGTCATGAACGTTTTACTGCAGTGTGCTAGATAAACTAAAAATATGCCTTACTGTGAACCAAAAACCATACAAATGAAAGTTAGAGGTTGCATAATAAAAATCTATATCTCAATATCAATATGGCTAAAGTTCAATATAAACATTAAACACTCGTATGGTTACATAATAAATCAAGGTTTATATGTGCATATATATAGAAAATTTTTGTACGTGTCACAGTTTTTCAGTATTAGTTTCAACTGAATTTTGTTTCTATTTTCAAGATGTACCAGTATTATAACCGTTCTTGTAATTTTCAGGTCATTAGATATTCGTTTTTTGGCTCAAAGGAGGCACTTGGTTCAGCTCCTTCCTTCCTCTTATGGCTCAGGTACAAACCTTGAGACTATTGCCATCAGACTATCAGAGTTGACTAGTATAGTTGGGTAGATTTTTAATTAATTATGATGTACTGCAGGTACAGTGCCTTTTTGTTGTTGTATCCAACTGGCATCGCAAGCGAAGTTGGTCTAATATATACTGCCATGCCTTACATAAAGGTTAGAAGACACAAGTCTAAGATTTCTGTACTAATTTTCATTCAGTTTTGCAAGAATCTTACTATGTTCGAACAACCTGGTATACTGGCTTTCCCCATGGATGTTAAAACATTAGTTTATTTGGTTGCTAAAAACGATGTCTGGATGCATAGAATAATATAAATATAAAAAAAATATTGGTGCAATGAAAATTGAGAACTACAGAGTGGAAGTAGGGAGATTCTTGATTGCTGGAAACCTCTTTCTTCACGTCATATACTCTGAAGGTGGGGCTGTTTCCTTATAATGGTGAAGTCTTCACATGAGTCACTAAAAGAGCTAGCTAGGCTCATGAAACACGTATGGACACGCATCCATGCATCAATTTCTCTCTGTCTATTTTCTTCAGCGTACTTCACTCAAGCCAAGGAAGGGTGAGAAAACTTCCGTCTTTTAGATAAAGATGCTGCATTCTCCGATAATACCCAACCTCACCATTATCAAGTAAAGTATTTTGATAGGTGAATTTTGGTGAGAATTCAGCATTTTCATTTATTGATTGAGAAGATGGACCAATATCTAAAGGCAGAAATAATTGCTAGTAAGATGAATAGACATTCTTAGGTCACCTTCTGTCTGAGGTTATATGTTATTAAGTTGGACTGTCTGAATTTAGAACTCTGAAGTCTTTAGTAAATGGAAAAACAAACCTTTATTTTAAGTGGTCTAACAAACTTCAATGTTTGACTTGTAAAAAAAGAAAATCTGTTTTGATGATGGTGTTCTGTTGCCATCTGTCAGAATTTCTCTATGCACTCTGTTTAATACTACTAATTTAATAAGAAAAGCAGGCATCAGCTTTTTCTGGAGTAATTTGTTTTTCATTTACAATCCTAAAATTAAATTAGTTTCGGGTGTTTGCAGGATTCTGAAAAATATTGTATAAGGATGCCCAACAAATGGAATTTCTCATTTGATTATTTCTGCGGAGCCATTGTAGCCCTCGGATTTTACATCCCAGGCATGACTTCATATTCAATAATTTCATTTACTTATAACAAGTCTTGTAGCTCAACTGTTTTGCTGATTGTTAAACCACATCCAATGCCATTATCCTGCAGGCAGCCCCTACTTGTACGGCTATATGCTTGGCCAGAGGAAAAAGGCTCTATCTAAATCAAAAAGGGAGTAAAGCAACATGATATTCTTTGTTAGGAACCTAAAAGTGACTCAATTTTCATTTTGTAGCACCTTCTTAACTTTGATTGTATTAATCTAAATTTTCCCCATAATTTATCCCTACATTTGGTACGCTAAAAATTTGAAGCTAGTTACAAAATTTCATCAAAACCTAAATAATATATATTGTTTTTTTTTTGTTTGGGGGGGGGGGGGGGGGGGGGGGGTACTGGATTAGATTGCTGAAAAAACTTGGGGTATGATTTTGGTTACACAACATTTGAAAGTCCAAATGCTCTTGAAAATCTTATTCGTATAGGAGTAATTTATTTAACTCACATACGCCGTGTTTGTAACTCAAATCAAAAAATAGTGCGGTGGGTTTGAAAGTTCAAACACTACCCCCACTCCCATAAACGTTAGTAACCAAACAAACCTTGAATGGTCGCGTTGCAACAGGTTTAGGTAGTTGTAGAGGGACAACTTTAATGATCGAACATCTTCAAAATATTAGTATTGTATTAGGATCGAGTACCGTCTAAGTAAGTTGCTCTACAATTAAGCAAATAACTGTAAACTCTCTGCATAATTTTTGCATTTCATACCTATCAAGCAATTAACAGCCGTTTGTGAGATTGAACGGCTGTTATTGACCACTATGCTATGTTACCCGAGAACAAGAATGATGAGGATCGGATAATCAGCAGGCACAGGCACCTAACACATCATCTACTCCACATTTACAACTACTAAGCTTATTTTTAACAATCAAGTACAGTTGTTTTCTTTTTGGTAATTAACTAGAGTGGCCTTATTAAGTACTCCCTCTTTTGTTTCTTAATATTTAAGAATTTTAATTAAGTATTAATTGTTTAGTTTGTAATATTAACCCAAATATTAAATATAACTTTGATTGTTTAACTATTTTTTGTCCAATAAATAACATCCTCCTTTTCTAATACAAGGATAATATAGGCAATTGATATTATACTTAATGTTATAAAATTATTTCCTTAATTCTTATTCATAATTATAAAACAACACGTAATAAGATTTCGCCAAATCTTTTGCTGTGGTTGGTATTTATTTGCATTTAGTGGCCGCGTTTGTTGCTGAAAGATCAGAGCATGCGATGATCTGCGTATTGTAATTTGATTCGGGCTTAACAGCAGGTTCGATAAAATACAAAGAAAACGGATAAATTTACAGCAGAAAATGATATTTTCACAACAAAATCGTAGCTATAGATCCTATAGCGACGATTTTCACCGTCGTTAATACATCTATAGTGACATTTATTTTCACCGTCGTTAATACATCTATGGTGACATTTTTGTTGTGAAAATATCAATTTTCAATGCAAATTGCACACGCATATTTCTAGACTTCACTCAACTTGTGAGCAAAATGAGTAGATTTCAATTTATATATTTTTAATTTTTTGGTACTTTTGAGTTATTACATCACTTTTTTATCCTATTATTATTCAATTAGTTTACAATCCCCTCACATGCATCATTTTGCATCCCCACTATAAAGGGAACCCAATATAATGCACATGTAAAAATCTGATATCATGTTAGGTAAAAGTTTAGACTCTTATAAAGAGACCCTAACAATATATATCAAATTAAATTAGGGTAGGAAGAACCAGGGAAATGATTAGTGGGCTGAATGAATTCACACACAAAAAAAAATAAAATAAAAATCATTCGAGTGTATATAATATTTTTGTAGGAAGACATCAAAAAGATTCAACCACTCAACTTGAGCATTAATTGGTGTCCCATATAATCCTAGTCTCACACAAACATGTTATGGTCCAAATTGAATTGATGTGATTTATTACCCCCCCCTACATAATACTAGATTTGAGTGTCATTATCTGGAATAGGGCACACTTTTTGAGTTGGAAAAACAATGAAATTGTGTACGTCTATTTCTTCAACAAAATCGTATGCAGCCAATAACTCTCGTACACAATCCATTTACTATAAAATTAATAAGTTAATCAATTGACTAATACAGTGCTGATACGCAGAGAAATCACCTCCTAACCTGCGTGTCGACACCGTGTTGGTCATGATCAATTGACCAAAGTTAACTTAATACTAACCACTCATCTCAGACACAATTCTGTTGACAAACAAAATTTTATGAATTAAAATTGCACAGCTCTCTACCATACCCGACTTAAATGTTTAAGCTTTTACTATATCGGTAGACAAATTGCACCAGCTAGCACAGTTGCTGTTAATGTAACTTCACATACATAAAACTAAACATCTAGTCGCTTGAGTTCCTAGTAACATCTAATTAATCATGCATTCATAACTCAACCGGGGATAGTTTTTATATTTCATTTAGCAGTCAGTCCTTTGCCCCCCTTTTCTGGTCAGCCTTAATATGGTAACCTGCAAAGAAAAATGGTTCAGCTAAGTTACAATTTTAGTATTGATTAATTTTTAGTCACAGGAGTAGAGGAGGAGGAGCAAACTATGCCATCACTAGCCCTTAATGTGAAGTAGTAATTCATGGCTTATTGGCTTTGTATTTGGAGGACAGATCTCATAGGAACTCACCCCAACTTGAGGGATGTATCCGAGCTTTGTGAAGGGCCGGTAGAGTTGCAGATATTGGTGACAGACTCCGATGACTGGCCTTCCTCGCAACATATCATCATCTTCTCAGACTCGGCTGGAATAATTAGCTTTCCACCATTAGATATCTCCATCATTTGCCGTCTTAGTCGATGGTTTTCTTCCTCTAGTTGCATGCCCTGCATGCATGTTTTATGAAATATGAATTTTAAGAAGAAGAAGAATTAATGAAAGAATTTCATACAACAGAAAACAACAATTTCAAGTACAAGTAAATTTGGCTTAATTAATAAAACTTATCAACATATATTTTTTTCTGAAAAAAAAAACTTAGAATGTCTAAGGTAGGCTTACTTAATTAGACTGTGATCAATTCTGTTATACTTCTTTCAAAATTTATAACATAAAATAAATCAATGTCATTTGTTCTCATGTTTACACTGACAATTGTTTCCAATATCAAGTTTTGTTTCTGACCTTTTCTTGAAGTTGCCCGATCTCTGCCATAATTTTTTCACCCTAAAAAAAGAGAGAAAATAATAATCTGTTAAGAATACATTTGGCAATTGAGTGCTCAAGTATATATATATATGATCATATTATTACACAAACATTAACAAAAAAAAAAAAAGACAGCAGAAACGGGCCTTTTTCTTCATCACCCGGCTCAATCCGGCTTCAAGAGACTTCTCTAACTGCTGCAACTCCTCAAAATTCAAACCTTGAAGATCTTCTCCCCTCATCTGCCTGTTTTATGGTAGTATTATATATGCCTCAATACACAACACCATCCATTTAATTTTAAAAATAAATAAATTTATAAGAACATTTAATTACCTCAGTTTATGGCTCCTCTCTGCCACTTCCTTGCTTAATTTGGAGTGGTTGCTGTTCTCTACTAGCTGTATTACACAATGTGACAAAATTTAATAGGGTAGATTCATAATCCCATTTACAGTAAATCATCATATAAAATTTTCATGAAAATTAACCGCACATGATTATGCTGGGATTTAAAAGGCTGGAGTATGCCTATGCTGCTTAGCTAATTTAAATTACTGCCTAAGATAAAAATGAAAGCTGTAACTCAAGTTGAACAGCCTTCTTTACCCCGTCCCTGTCCCTGAACATATATAAATCACAAAGTTAAAAATTACCAAGAAATGCTCACCTGCAGCTCAAGGGATGGCTGTTCCATCTTGTCAAGATTCTTCGACTGCAAACTATGCCTTTCAAGTACTCTGTTAATACTGCAGGACACAGAAATAGATACTAATTACATGCCATATATGGAAGCTGATTCTGTCTAGTACTCATAATAAATCCCAATATTATAAAAATTCATCTTTCAACAGCTTTCCAACATATCTAATTGAAGATTGCTGCTATATTTCTATTGCAAGTTTTGTATACCAATATGCAAAATATAAGAGAGCTCACTAAGTCAACTTCAGTTCAAACTGGATAAGATAGAGCTGTTGGTGATTTTTCTCTGCAAGTTTTATATATATATATATATATATATATATATATATATATATATATATTTTACATGCTGACCAAGTAAACTAAACAACCTTCAGCTTTGGATAAGTTCAAACTGGATAAGATAGAGCTGTTGGCGATTTGAATATATTTTTCTCTATTGTGAGTTTCTTTTTTTTTCTTTTTTATATTATATTACATAAGTATATTTACGACAAATTAACAAGAAATATAGTGCATACTGATACCTGCTTGTAGCCAGAAAAAAATAATTAAAATCTGATTGATTCTCTCTCATTTCTATCAGTCATAACAATCCTTTTAGAATCCCAAAAGATACCATCTTTTTCACTCCAAAAACAATGATCCACAACAAAGAAACACACACACACACACATATATATATATGTATGTATATATTGAGAGGGAGGGAGGGAGGGAGGGAGAAAGTATGAACCTGGAGCTGGGATAGTGGAAGAGTTTGCCAGTTGAGGAGAAGATGATGAGAGCAACATCAGCATCGCAAAGAACAGAGAGCTCTTCAGCTTTCTTGAGAAGCCCTCTTCTTCTTTTTGAGAATGTCACCTGCCTGGCTGTTGTATTATCTATCTTCTTTATCTTTATCTTTTTTCTCGCCATCTGAGAAACTAGCAATTCATTTTTCACTCCACAATAAATAACAGATAAAAGACATGAATCAACTGAAACTAGTAGTAATAAACAGGAGAAACAGAGCTGCTGCTTGTATTATTTAGTCAAAACCAAATGGATGGCGGCATTTTACTAGAATTCGGACACCATTTTGACCATTCTTTCAGATCAAGAACATGATGAAAAGACTAAAAAAAAACCCACCAATAAGGCAGCAGTTGTTATATTAAAAAAGAAAAAGGAAGAGAGAGGAATTTGCTTGTATGTGCTTACCTGTTTGGTGTTTAATTGGGTTATGTGGAGTGGGTATGGTATTTGTGGGGGTCTGTTGGGTTTTTAGAAATTTGCAGATACCCCTGTTGCAGAGAGAGAGAGACGAGATGGGAGATAACAGAGAGATTGCGCTTTTTATGGTAAAGCAGGCAGCCTTTTTCCTTCTTTTTTTTATTTCAGCTACTGTAAAAGGTTTTTAAAAAGGTACTGTTTGATTGAACTGGACATTTTAAGGTATAATTGAGGGGGTACTAACACTAGTACTACTACACTTTTTTAATAGAGTTCCGTAACATGCATGTATCTTTAGCTGACAGGGACTAGTTAGATTTTTTATTTAAGAGTTTTGTTAACATGCGCACTAATTAAGTACGGAATTCAAGGAATGTGCATTGAATTTAAAAAATGAGATTCACTAAAATATATAAAAAATAATGTTTAAGTTGGATCATATATATTTAAAAATTATATTTTAATGGGCTCCATTTTTTAAATTCAACGTTCATCTTTTGAATTTCATGCTTAACATATGTCCTAAGAATACAAGAGAGAGCAGATCCTCTGTCTCTAAATTATGTGTCCCATCACTTAAATATTGACACATATCCTCTTATTTAATATTAATTAACTCTAAAATTAAAAAAAAAAGAAGACAAGTGTCAATATTTAAGTGATAGAACACAAAAGAACAGAAAATTTGAAGACATAATATCTGCTCTCGACACAAAGACACATGTTAAGAAAACCTTTTATTTAAATATCCCTACTTTGTACAAAAAAGGTGAAAAACTGAACTAGATTTGTAGTCTGAAATATCAAGGAATCTGAATCTTTACAAATCATAGATTTTACAGAAGAGCCTATTAGTATTTTCTGACGGACCAGCAACGTAAGTATGGGTAGTAGTAGTACTTGAGAAACTGTTCACTAACAGAAGAGTAGGCCCAAAAACAGTAAATTCATCTACTTAGTTATTATTCATTGGATCATGAATGCTCCACAACAACCCACGTTGTGCAAAACATGCCTAGGCGAGGGCAACAAAACCACCTTTCTTTTGTAAAAAATTAATGTAAAAAACTACTCCATAAACAGTAATTTAAATGGTAGGTCCCACATACAACCTTTTCACTTCTATCTGTTCTCGACCATTTGTGCACGTAAGCTATTTAAAGCACTGGCGGAACAAGAATAATTTTAGAGACATCAAAATAAATTAGTAAAAAAAAAATATTTAAATTTATTTTGCTTAATTATAGTATTTTATAATATTTTATTTCAATTCTTGTTAATCTTTGAATTATAAATCTAATGACTTTAAATACATATATATATATATATATATATATATATATATTTTAATTTTTTTCGAACTATGGGACTATTAATCAGATTTTAAAATTTTTAGTCAACTGATTAGTTACTTTTATAGATAAATTATAAATGATAATATTATATATTCAAAATCTTATATTATGGTTCTGGTAGAAGAACAACTCAAAACAAGAAAATAAATTGGAGGAATTAAATTTTGCACAGCGAAAAGAAAATCAGACTAGTAATATATTTATATGGAATTTTTTAATATGTGTTCTTAGGGCACATGCTAAACACACAGTTAAAGAGATTATTCTCTTGAATTATGTGTATATTTTCTTGAACTTGGTGTAAATACAAAAATCAAAAAAATATGCACATAATTCAAAAAAATATTCTCTTAAAGTGTGTGTTTAGCATGTGCCCTAAGGACACATGTTAAGAGACCCTATTTATATTACCACTTTTGCCATTAAACTTTTAACTAAGCAAAATTTTAATACCACATCAGTTTCCCTCTTTTTCACATGTCAGAACACGGCTCCTCTTCTTCATCTCCGGCGGCGGCTTTCTTCATCCCCGGCAGCGGGCTCTTCATCTCTATTATTGCAGGTAATAAACCTTCTTTCTCTTTCTTATACATCTTTATAAGAAAAAATCTTCTACCTCCTCAACTCCTTTTCATATCCGTATATGTACTTCGTATAATTGATTTATGCCCAATTGGACAAATTACAGATCTGGAGAGCAAATGACATAGAAGCAGCACACTAAGATGAAGATGCTCTTAAGAAATCAAGGTAAAATTTAGTGGTTAACTAGTTTCTCTTACCTGAAGGAGTAATTTTTATTTATTTATCTTTTTGTTTTAGGGCTTATTTTTGTGTAGTGTTTCAAATGCTTGTTTATATATCCATGAATCGAAGAAAGGGTTTAATTAAACAATTTTTTATTTTTTTTTAATATTCAAAGTTGGAACCACGTTTCACTTTCTTATTTTAGGGGCAGCTTGATAAAACTAAATGAAATAATTCTAAATGTTTAAGTAATCTGAATGAGTTAAATAGAGATGAATACTGAATGCAAAAAGTTATTTGATAATTGATATATTTAAATATCTGAATAACAATTTTTTAGTATTTTACCCCTCTAAACCATGTTGTATGTTGAACAAGTACTAAAAAAAATTAAATACAATATTCATTGTACAATAAATAATTCAAACAAATTATCAAATAAAGTATTGAATAATTCAAATAATTTTAACCCAAGTTCATAAAAAATAATAGAAAATGTAATGAGTTAAACAAATGTGTCAACAAACCAGATACAATTGTGTCAATCAACACAATTACAATTGTATAATCCTCAAAAATAGATTTTGGAAACTTATATGCAACAACAATTTCTAGTCTTACACAAAATAGTTAAATAACAAGTTCAACCAACTCTTTTAGCCCTTTCAAAGCTTTCCACTCCATGGTTCCCGTAACTGAGTACTAATAAATTAAAAGCTACAAACCACGACACATTCAACTATAGTAGCATACAAAAAGGACTTGGTCTATGATTCAGGCTCAACCCAAAATGTATTATCAGCCTAAATTATGCTTGGACGAACATCTTAAGGTTCTTCAACCACACCAAGTATTCTCTGGTGTCTTTGTTGATCATGTATTCATGGAGAAAATTGATAGTGCTAGGCTTGATTCCCTTAATCTCTAGATACTTGTGGAAAGCCTTTTGTAGATTCTCATCCAAATCCCTGGAGACAAAAAAATGAAAGAACAAGAAGTGATGTTTATAGATTAAGATTAGAGAAGTAATTAGTATCAACGCTTGAAAGAAATATACAAAAAACGACACTCAAGAGAAATCTGGTCCTTCATAAGCAAATTGATCTTCAGAACTTTGTGGCTCCTTAATAGACAAGTTGTCAATTGAGATCTCATTCGGATATGCAGTACAACCAAACTCCAAAATGGGCCCATTACTCTTGGTAACTCGGACAACTAGTGGGATGCTAGATTGGTTAGCCTTCTCATCCATCATCGTTGTCATTCTCATCATCTTCCTTACCAGTTACAAGATCAGGCATGTGAACCTCAATAGTTTCACCCGAGTACTCCCTCGACAGAGATATTGTTTGTTGTCCGCGGTTATCTTCAATTTTGAAAGGGAAGCCTTCAAGAGCCTCTTCAACCTACAATGCAAAATCAAGAGCCAATACTCCATTTATGTGTTGTTGACTGAATTCATTATCAAATCCAACCAAATCTTGCATAATATTATATTTCTGGTTGCTTAACACAATTTTAAAGAGAAAGATAACGTTAAGAAAATTGCAAATGGAAAACACCAAGTGTTAGACAATACGTTCCAAAACAGAGAACTGAAAATACAAACAAAATGTATTCCTAAAGTATCATACTAGTACTCAAAATGAAAAGTCATCATTATATTTAATAAAATCCATCTACAATCTACTAATATACATGTAACATACATATAATAAACCACATCAATGTCTCTACCAACAGGTATAAGTTTTTGATATCTAAATTTTCAGGATCTTAATTTCATTTTGGCTCAAAATTGATCCTCATAGAATATGGATTTTAAATCAAACAATCCTTCAAATCAAGCAAATGTTTTTAAGTTATCGAATACTACATATTCACATACATTTGAATATAAATTTCTATCCAAAGTGCTGTCAGGAAAGAGATAAATCCCCATGATTAAGTCGACAATAGCTCAACATTAAATACTTTCATATTGCGGACAAATAATTATTCACTAAAAGAACTATCCAATTTATAATACTTAATTGTAGATTTTTCCTTTCAATTCAAAATATTTGTAAACAATAGAGCATCAGTATTTGCAAAATTTAAGTAATGTATACCTAAAAGTAAGAGAGAAGACCTATTTAGATTCACCAGATTCCTCTGCGCATATGATCTCTGATTTGATGACTTTGAAAAGTGACTCGTCTGAACTCGGCCGCTTGAGAGAAGAAGAGTAGTGGTGGATAGAAGAGAAAGAAGTGGGAAGAATGAGTTTGCGAGAGAGATAGAATTGCTTAATAGCAGCAGCAGAAAACAGAGCAGAGGGGTGACGGTAGTAGTAACTCCTTTGACCACCGATGAATCGAACGGCAAGAGGCGCAATACGTGAGGCTTTCCGACGAATAATTGTGAAGAGAGTAGCCATTTTTGAATTTTGGAAGAGAGAGAGTGGGGTTTAGGTCTTCAGGGTTTTGCAAGATAGGAGGATATCAAAACTGCAGACTTAATTTGTTTATTGTAAGCATAACAATTTTAAAGATGAGGGTTACTTGTTAGAAATTGTGGAAGGAGGTGGGGAATCGAAGCTGCGTTGGAGGTAAGCGAAGAAGAGAGAGCAGCGATGGAGATGGATAAATCCCCATGATTAAGTCGACAATAGCTCAACATTAAATACTTTCATATTGCGGACAAATAAGTATTCACTAAAAGAACTGTCCAATTCATAATACTTGATTGTAGATTTTTCCTTTCAATTCAAAATATTTCAAAACAACAGAGCATCAATATTTGCAAAATTCAATTAATGTATACACAAAATTAAGAGAGAAGACCTCTTTAGATTCATCAGATTCCTCTGCGCATATGATCTCTGATTCGATGACTTTAAAGAGTGACTCATCTGAACTCGGCCGCTTGAGAGAAGAAGAGTAGTGGCGGACGGAAGAGAAAGAGGTGGGAAGAATGAGCTTGCGAGAGAGATGGAATTGCTTAATAGCAGCAGCAGAAAACAGAGCAGAGGGGTGGCGGTAGTAGTAACACCTTTGACCGCCGATGAATCGAACGGCAAGAGGCGCAATACGTGAGGCTTTCCGACGAATAATTGTGAAGAGAGTAGCCATTTCTGAATTTTGGAAGAGAAAGAGTGTGGGGTTTAGGTCTTCAGGGTTTTGCAAGATAGGAGGATATCAAAACTGCAGACTTAATTTGTTTATTGTAACCATAGTAATTTTAAAGATAGGGGTTACCTGTCAAAAATTGTGGAAGGAGGTGGAGATGGAGACAAATCGAAGCTGCGGTGGAGGTAAGCGAAGAAGAGAGAGCGGCGATGGAGATGGAGACTATCGAAGCTGCAGAGAATTCATGACTATTTTGGGTAAAAAAACATTGCTTAGATCTATTCAACCGATTCAACCAATTTTTTTTAAAAAGAATCGTTCAGATCTATTCAGCCCAATTCAGATTTTAAAACTTGTAAACAAACAATTTTAATGACTTATTCGCTCAGATCTTGACTCACTCAGTCCTATTCAGTCGTAAACAAACATCCCCTTAGTTCATTTGGGTGTAGGACTAAAATTTCATTATGGTCCTAGCTGCTCACACATAGTTGGAGTAATTTGGTTTTTTTTAGGGCTTATTTATGGTTTGTGTTTCTACTAATTTGTTACTTGTTAATATATCCATGAATGGAAGAAAGTGTTTAATTAAGCCATTTTTAATTTTATTTTTCCTTTTAAAAATTCATAGTTGGAATCATGGCTCAATTTCTGATTTTAGCTCACTTGGTGTTGCAGGACTAAAATTTCATAATGGTCTTAGCTGCTCCTACATACGTGGAACTATTAAGAGACTATCATCCTCATGTTATGGGCCTTCTGATCCAGATGGAAGAGCGATTTCTTTGATTGATGGTAGTAATCAAGAAAATTCAAGAAAATTGGAGGGTGTAAGACAAGGAGTTGATAATGTTTCTCGGATCTTGGAAAGTGGTCCTTGGGGACCGTCCATGGAGAATGCTTTATCTTCCTGTGATGAAAAGCCTAAGACAGAAGTGGTCATTGGGGTCTTAAGGAGGCTGAAAAATGTCAATCTAGCTGTAAACTATTTTCGATGGGCTGAAAGAGTAACTGACCAAGCATATTGTCCAGAATCGTACAATTCACTTCTCATGGTAATGGTAAGGAGTAAAACTTTTGATAAACTGGAAGAAATTTTGGGGGAGATGAGTTTAGCGGGATTTGGTCCTTCTAATAGTGTATGTGTTGATTTAGTTGTTAGCTGTGTGAACTCTCAAAAACTGAAAGAAGCGTTTGATCTTATTCAAACCATGAGGAGATTTAAATTCCGCCCTGCCTTTTCAGCTTATACAACTCTGATTGGTGCACTATCTGTAGCTCATGAAGCTGATCTCATGCTCAAGCTATTTCATCAGATGCAAGAACTAGGTTATGAAGTAACTGTGCATTTATTCACAACTTTGATCCGTGTATTTGCCAAGGATGGGCGGGTTGATGCTGCACTTTCCCTGTTGGAGGAGATGAAAAGCAACTCTTTTAATGCTGATATAGTTCTGTACAATGTCTGTATAGATTGCTTTGGCAAGGTTGGTAAGGTGGATATGGCTTGGAAATTCTTTCATGAGATGAGAACTCATGGTCTCATGCCTGATGATGTTACCTATACTAGCATGATTGGCGTACTCTGTAAAGGTAATAGACTGGATGAAGCCGTGGATATATTTGAGCAGATGGAGCAGAACAGGAAAGTCCCATGTGCATATGCCTATAACACAATGATCATGGGTTATGGATTGGCCGGAAAATTTGATGAAGCATATAAGTTACTTGTACGTCAAAAACTAAAAGGGTCCATTCCAAGTGTGATTGCGTATAATTGTATTCTTACGTGCCTTGGAAAGAAAAGGATGATTGATGAGTCATTAAGGGTCTTTGAGGAGATGAAGAAAGATGCAGTGCCCAATCTTTCAACATATAATATTCTTATAGACATGCTCTGCAAAGCTGGGAAACTTGAGGCTGCTTTGGAGATTCGTGATGCCATGGAAGCAGTTGGCTTGTTTCCTAACGTATTAACTATGAACATAATGATTGATCGACTTTGTAAGGCTCGAAAGCTTGATGAAGCTTTTTCGATATTTGAAGGAATGGATCCTAAAGTTTGTACTCCAGATGTTGTTACGTTCTGTTCTTTGATAGATGGCTTGGGTAGACATGGCAGAGTAGATGATGCTTACAAACTCTATGAACAAATGTTAGATTCTGACCGGATTCCGAATGCTATTGTCTACACATCCCTCATTAGGAACTTTTTCAAGTCTGGGAGAAAGGTTGACGGTCACAAAATCTACAAAGAAATGGTTCGTTGTGGCGTTTCTCTAGATCTAACTCTTCTTAATACCTATATGGACTGTGTCTTCAAAGCTGGTGAGACAGAGAAAGGCAGAGCTTTGTTTGAGGAAATTAAGGCACGGGGATTCATCCCAGATGTGCGGAGCTATTCTATACTAATTCATGGCCTTGTAAAAGCAGGATTTGCACGTGAAACGTATGAGTTGTTCTATTTAATGAAGGAACAGGGATATGTTTTGGATACCCTAGCCTATAACACTGTCATTGATGGATTTTGCAAATTAGGCAAAGTAAATAAAGCGTACCAACTACTCGAGGAAATGAAGTCGAAGGGTCAACAACCCACAGTAGTTACCTATGGTTCTGTCATTGATGGGCTTGCAAAAATAGACAGGCTTGATGAAGCTTACATGCTCTTTGAAGAAGCAAAATCAAAAGGAATCGAATTAAATGTAGTGGTGTATAGTAGTCTTGTTGATGGGTTTGGAAAGGTGGGTAGAATTGATGAAGCCTATCTCATACTGGAAGAGCTGATGCAAAAAGGGTTGACGCCAAATGTTTACACGTGGAATTGCTTACTTGATGCACTAGTGAAGGCAGAGGAAGTTAATGAAGCTCTTGTTTGCTTTAATTCAATGAAGGACTTGAAATGCACTCCCAATGCCATAACGTATGGTATTCTCATAAATGGTCTTTGTAGGGTTCGAAAATTCAACAAGGCGTTTGTGTTTTGGCAAGAGATGCAGAAGCTAGGATTTAAACCCAATATGATCACCTATACAACAATGATCTCTGGGCTTGCAAAGGCCGGGCAAATATTTGAGGCTAGTGGGCTCTTTGAAAGGTTTAAGGCCAATGGAGGGATACCTGATGCTGCCTGTTATAATACGATGATAGAAGGGTTAAGCATATCAAATAGGGCAACAGAAGCATACAAACTCTTTGAGGAAACTAGGTTGAAAGGTTGTAATATATATACCAAAACTTGTGTAATTCTCTTGGATGCATTGCATAAGGCTGAATGCCTTGAACATGCAGCAATTGTTGGTGCTGTGTTGAGGGAAACAGCAAAATCTCAGCATGCTTCAAGATTCTTGTAACATCAGAGCAGTATTCTTTTTTCACTTACCCAGGGATTTATATTTTTTCCTTGATCTTGTGTTTATGAATAATAATTCTCCCCCATCATCTGATACGATGCTGTCTTAGCATGGCTGATTTGGCTGGCTGGTATAACGGCCTTCAAGAGGCCATTCCAATAGCTCTGTCTACTTTCAGTAGTACTAAAAGGATGTTATTCTGGTGGCTGTGACCTCCTACTCAGATATTCTTTGACGTCTGTTTCTGCTGATAATTGACGTTGTAGTGGTCACTGAAACCTACAAGTTTCTTACGTGAACCTTTTGGTGATATCGTAAACAGGTATTTAGTATTTACTACCCAAATTGCCTCTTTTACCTGTAGTTTATTGTATTCAGTCGCTTGTAATTTGGCTTCATGTACCTATTTTCATAGACACCTTTAGCAGGTAGGTATTGCCTGCAGTGATGTCCCATCTAATATTTTGTCTGTCTTAATCTGGAATCTAGTTGACTTTTTGCGCAAAACACGTTAAAATAACAAAATTGTCTATATTGAAATTCTTATTTTTTTTACACAGGGATGTTTCATTAATATGCATAGAGAATAAAAATACGACAATTAATATCAAATGTATTATAAACAAATTATTGTAAAAAATAAATTATTTAAGGTAAGTAGATATTTAACTTGGAATTACTTAAAATAATAATAAAATTTTTTATCCTGGAACAGAGGGAGTAATATTTCCCTCCACAATATCTCATGCTTTTGATTGATATTAAAGGGGGTATATATTATGATCTTTTTCTTGTTTTTTTTTGGATTTCTGTGCGTTACAGGGGTTATGATTTATTCAAGTGGTGCAATGACCATACCATGGGAGTTGGTCAGGCAGACCCACTTAAATCTCTACAGGTTACAAAATTGCCCATGAACCTAGCAACAAAAACAATGGTATCATTGGTTCTCCCTGTTTCAAGTGTAGCAAGGATGAGCATTGGCAAGTGATTGCAAGTAGACATCCTTTCACTCTCCTCTTTATTCTGGAGGAAGGAATGCTTCCAAGATACTTGTTTCAAGAGTGACAAGACTGGGCACCAGGCAAAAGAATGCTCTTCAGCACCAATGTGAGAGTGCAGCTTCTACTTCTTGTCAATTTGATGTCACACATTCTGCAAAGTTGCAAATGTAGGATTGCGGAAACCAGATCAAATCATACAATCTAATTGTAGTTTACAAAGCATGCAAAATAACAGTTTAAATTTTTTTGCAATCTCAATGTATAGCCTTATGAAACATCATTAATTGAGGAAGGATAAAGATATACCTTTGAAGCTTGTCAACCTTTGATGTAGACTTCAAATTCAATCTTTACTCCTTCCTGATCTCTCCAATTCTCGGATCACACGTTCGTCACAAAGTGTATGCAACGTCCAAGAGATATCCACCAAGAGGAATAAATTGAAGATGTGATTTTAGATTCTACTAGATCTTGAGTTGCTAACCCTAATTCTCTCTGTCCTAACTCTTTAGGGTTTTGAGAATACTTGCAAGAGATTGGAGTAGTTTTGAATAAAAAGCATTAGTTTCGAATAATTCTTGCAAACAAATATCTCTCTAAAGTTTTTACTCCTTGCCTTTCTACTTTTACTCCTACATCGGAGTTCATTTCAGTCTACTCCAATTGGCAATTGGAATAGTTTCGAATAAAAGGCATTAGTTTCGAATAAAATTAAAATGGTAATTATGGAAGCAGTCTCATTTAAATCATATTCGCTCTCTGGTAGAGTTTGTTTCAAAAGTATTTTTCTTGAGGATTGTGGCCAATGGCCCACAGTAGAGCTTAAGGTTTAGTTTCATTTACTTCCATGTACTTTTTTTTTGACGTAAAAACCCTTGCACTTTTGTGGAGCCTTCATCAGGTCTGCCGCCTCATTTGAGAAGTTTGATTTGGCATTAAATAAAGGAATTTCTTAACATGTGACCCCAAGCACACAATTTAAAAAAATATTTTGTGTATATTCCCTTGAATTTGATGCAAATGCTGAAATTAAATAATTCTAAGCTGCAGTTACATGGGCATCAAAGGAGTGGCTGTTCCAATGTTTTCATGTTCTCCACTTCATACATGCTGAAACTTTGCCTCTTTTGCACATTCTGCTTTGGACAATTCACCAATAATGGGACTCAACTGAATGCCTAATTTTTGCAGTTTCATGTTTCTAATAGTTCCTATCTTAGTACACTCTTATTAATGATATTATTATATGTTTAGGTGCTCTGTTTATGGGGTATACAAATTTGAATCATCTTATTTATTGCAATAAATCAGTGCCCAATTACAATTGAGAAACTTACTACATTGATAGTAATTATAAGAGAACCTCATTTATGAGCATTCACAATAGTTTTTTTATCTTTATCCATACTCTGCAGTGTTATTGGGTCCTTCTGCAAAATAAGGATTCAATTTTTTCACTACGTACCCAACATGTTCCTTATATTGATTCCTTAAATAATAAAATTTAAAATTTAAAAAGTTCCAATAGTCAAAACATCAAATTAATAATAATCTTGTAATTTATAATAGAGAGAGTATAATTTATTAATTATATTCCACTGTAAAATAAAATAAATTTTATTTTAAATTTTAAGTAATTTATGGAGTGAGTATTGAATGGATTGTAGTTGCAAATGTACATAAGATTAATATTAACTTGTAAAAAGTTAATTTGTTATATTTTTAAATTTAAATTTAATATGATCCGTTTAAATTTTGAAAATAATAAATTTTATAATTAATAGTATTTTTATAATATTTCTAATTATATTGACATAAATTAAATAAATTTATATCAATTCTAAATTTGAATACGTTTGAAATTAATTTTTTAAAAATAACTCAATATTAAGTTTATAATTTTAAAATGAAGTAGTACAAAAATGTCAAGATGCGTATGATTGATGAGTTGTCCACTTAAATGAGAGTGCGAAATGTCATTTTGTATATATAGAAAACGATTTTTTGACTCCCTCATATTGGGGAGTAAAATCCTATATAGGGATTAAAATAGAAAGTCAAATAAAGATAAGGAAACTGTTGGATAATAATTTGTTGATGTATTCTTCAAAATTGGGGATAGAAAGTTAATTAGAAAAACTGTTGTTAATGCTCTTACACATCTTCTTAAAATAATTACCACTAATATTTATCCACATAACTGAAAATCAAATAATTGACATAAACATATGTAATATTTGTTATTTTCCTAAAAATTTCAAAGTTCCTAGACATTTGGTTGGCAAGGCTCATCTTTTGGCTTGCTATACAAGGAAGGAACTCCGGATGTAAAACCTTTCTTTGTTTAATAGTATGTCTTATTACTAGCGATAACCCGTGCCTGAAGGCACTGTATAATTCAAAAAAAATTTAAAAAAATTATGAACACAAAAAAATGAAGCACTAAATATGGACACACACTAAACTAAAAGCCTAAATTAATTCTTAACACACCTACACTTTCCATACATACTCCGCAAAGCATTTAAATGAAAAATTCTTATGAAGACAAATTTCAATGAATAAATAAAGAATATCCAATTTTAATATTCAAATTCTCATAAATTTAAACTAAGTTTAACTACATTTCAAGATTTATTTTTTATTATGTATAAGCCTTTTTAATTGAATGTAACTTCTTAAATAGTAACTTGACAATTAAAAATTATTATTTGCTTGTTATAACAACTTCTTTTTTTTGTCGCACGTTAATGGGTATACAATTTCGCAGAGCCGTAACTTGATACAAAAATTGATTGCAGGTCATTATATAAATTTAGGATTAACTCAACAACGAAGTTTAAAAATGAAGAACCATGACAAATAAGAAAGAGGGAGAGTTGCAGCTCTACGAAATTGTATAAATGTATGAATTGTATAAATTATATAAATTTAGGTGTTATAAATGTATGAAACAAATATAAAGATTTTTTTAGCAATAAATTCATCTTAACTAATCATATGAAATTAGGTATTATATTCAAAGGCAACCTAACCTATTCCATTTTAAAGGAGAGACTTGGTCACCCGACAACACACACACTGATACAACTAACATACCATGTGGTTGGTTCACATCTATAATATTTGACAAGTTTTCTAAATTTTATGGGAATTTGCAGTAGAAGAGAAGAGATGGCTTCCAGTCATTAGACAATCTTAGTACAATGCTCAAACTCATCTTGCATTTTAAAAATCTCATCAGAGAATAACCACAAAGAAGAATGCCTACGCAAATATTGTGCACCAGTGCAGCCCATTTCGACTTTTTCCCCTGTTTCTTCTTGATAACTTCATCTATATACATTATGCCTTTGCCTTTATAAAGTTCAGGAGGTTTACAACTCCGAACAGCAGCAGCAAACTGGTGTACCCTTGCCCGTGTCTAAAGGCACGGCGAAACGAAAAATTAGATTAAAATTTGAAAAGTAATACATTACCGAAAGACTCTTTGCAACTTAAAATAACTTACAATCAGACATAACAATTATCATAATTCACCATACAACCACAATAATTAATACATACCCGATCATCAACACATATCCACCCACCAAAACATCAAGCTAGTCGCTACTAATTTCAATAAATTTCAACAAAATTTCCTTTAAAAATAGATATCCAGAAAAATCTAAACCTGTCTACAAAAATTACAATCATCAATAAATATTCAAACCACCAAAACAACCATCATTCCATACCCAAAATCATCATAACCATGTATAATTAGTTAACTTTACAAAAGACGGAACACAAAAAATATACACATGCAGAAAATAGAGAAACAACTTCGTATTTTTTACAGCTTACACAAATATCCTTCAATGTATACCTTAAAATATCTAAAAATATATGATCATACAGCTTACAGAGTTTGATTGATGAAAACTTATAATGAGAGTGGAAATCTATCACATGCTAAAATTTTTCCTGACATTTTCAGAAATGTATAAACATGGCTTCACCCTAGGGCCAAAGTTACATCAACAAAGTAGTGAATCTAACCTTATCAAGGATAATTTATAATACACTATGCAGACGAATTAGCATACTTTCACTGTGTGCAACTATTGCATTCCGTCTCATCCGACCACTGCAACTATGTAATTCTGCATATCAAAACAACAATCAACATATATAATCATATACAATTTATTTTATTTAATGCAAACCTTAAAGTTCAAAAAAAAATTAACAAATAGTACTCATGACCAAAAAAAACGTAGTTATAAGTTGCAATACCTGAAATGTATCGAATGTATTGCAAATTGTAGTGTTTAAAAATGTATCGAATGTATTGCAAATTGTAGGATATGTGTCGCAAGATGCGGTCTACTTTCTCATATGCTAGTGATATTGTATAGAATTGCTCTTGTATTGTATCGTGTAGCTAGATAAGTATCATCATACGCTACTCACAACTATGAATTTCTCCATCCATTCAATCAGGTCGAGAAAATATTATCAATTAGATCAAGAAGAAAAAATATTATCTTGCCATTGTTCTCCACACCTGCATGTTAAACGGCTCTATGCCCCCTTTTCCAGATTCATCGTAAGTTACTTGAAGAGGGTTGCTCAACTCAAAAATCTCCTAAAGAAGGATGCACATACCGATCCTCCCACCAACCGGAAGTACTTTTCTTGGAACTGTAGGGAGATTTAAAATATAGAGTTCTTGCCCCGGAACAACGTTTCGTGCACTATAGCATGCCTATTTGATGCAGGTAGGTGTTTAGAATTCAGGTTCATAATATGCAAATATCAAGTGGAACATGGTTGAAATTATTATGATAACGAAATTTCCTTCATATCCAGGTAAGGGTATTAGAAACTTCCCACACACAAAGGCTTGTTGGCATAATTGAGCTAAATTAAGCATGGGACGTGGCTGAAATTCTTATGCTAACCAACATTTATTTATCAATAGATAAGGGTTGTACAAATTTTTGATGCAATCAGGTCTATTAGATTAATAGAACTAACATTAAGCATCCATGCATGGAAAAAGTTTCAGACTCTTATATAACACTTCAAGTGAACCAAGGCAAACACAAACATTTTGAAAATGAATGTATGGCCTGTCATTGAAGGATAACATAATTTCATCCAGATAAACAATAAATAAGAAAGGGAGTGGAGGGAGATGAGTACCTTACAAGACAACTCTATACGGAAAATATTTATGTTTTATTTATTTATAAGTAAAAAACAGAAAATAGTAATTCAAGAAAACATGAAAATATGTATATATTTTTACCTGAGCAAACCTTGCAAAGCTGAAATCTTTGCGGATGTAATAATATGAAAAGTTCCCAAATCCAGTCATCCACACGTATGCAGCAATAAAAATTCGAATGGCATTGTAAATTTCTGATGCAGCAAAATAATGGTACATTAGAAACACCACCTGTAAATGAAGAAAGATAGTCAGACATCATTGATGATGTGGACAATCCAAGCAACTTTTACCTGGATCATGAGCAGGTTATTATAAGCAAGTTTATGTAATCAGTATACTCAGTTCATCCATCCCGGAAAGATAGTCTACTTGTTTTATATAAAAAAAGTTTTCCATAAAAATTGACCGAGACAAAATCAATGTCCAATATCACAAATTAAATATTATTTGGTAAATTGATTTTGGAAGTGGGCTCTCATTTGGGATTGAGAGAGACATCCTTTTACAATTCTGTAGTAAATCTGAATCTCTAGAACTTGTGACTTTATCTTCAAAAGGATCCACAGATAAAAGCCAAAACAAATTTATGATGAAAAGGAAAAAGATTCCACAGCAACCAACATATGTGAAACAAACCAGATCCTTAAAACAACATTTAAAGTAAGAAGGAATCTCTTAATGAGACCTCACAAAACATTTTATTATTATGATTTGTTAGGAAATCTTTTAAAGAAATGAATCGCTAGAACACTAACAAAAGTTATGTTCCTGGAGACTGCAAAATCTTTGTTGATTTCACTAAACAGATTAATATACAAGTATACCACAAGCTTAAAGTCCATCCACCGGCATATTATCCGCAATCTTCAGTGAGATATAGTATGATAAGAAATGAGATTCTTAGCTAAGAGATGAACACCAAATTACTTATATGGATTGAAAACCAGTTGCATTCATTGAGATTAGTACTATGAACCAAATAATATTTTCTAAGCAAACCTAATAATGAAAAAAGGTTAGTGCTTCTTTAAAATATTCCTTCAGCCACCCTATAACAATATATGTGCTATAGTCCAACACACACAATTTAAACACGAGACAATTATATCTTTACTCAACTACAAGAGCATTGTGAATAGAGATGTTAGTAACACTTTTTACATAGGGCTTCAATCGTAAATCCATAATAAGAACTGCTCGATGTTGCTTGATTCTAAATCGATTGTTAGTTAAGGTCCAAGCTCTATGCTTGTTTGCAGCACGTTAACTAAGTAATTAATCAGTACTATAAACCTTTTATCTACATGAGGTTGGATACCAAAAGCCAAATAAATGAGCACTGAAAGATGGGTCTATGAAAAACTTTATATTTCAGGATGTCACTCTATCCAGATTAAGCAATGAACAATTCTAATAAATCAAAGCTAACAGGGCATGGAGACACTTTCAGGATTAACATAAGGTTAATCGAACCAAAGGTGCAGAAGCATGGTTGTATTGGCCCAATGAACCATTCATGATTAAGTTTAATTAACTGAGTTAAGAATTCAAAATATAATCCTTCCATAAAATTATATACAAGGCCATTGATAGATCTTATTTTATTGTAGATAAATGTCCCATTAGTATGTTATTGCGTACTTAATAGTTCACTTTCCTCCTAAAAAATAAAACTCTTAACAGTGCCCACATTTGGCAACAAATAAATGATTTAAGGTTCCCAATTTTTTTGAACTGATAAGACATGTGAAAGTTGATAAAGAAAAACATCACAGATGCATGTTAGGTCTTCCCACTTTAAATATAAAATTGGTATTCAACACACTTCAATAAGGACAGCAAACCGGGAAGAAAAAGTATCAAAGGGATATTATGCCTAACCATACCTTTTTTGATTCGCCAAAGAGATTTGTACGATCACATAAGTAATAGTAGATCAAAAGGACACCAAATTCTGATCTGCAGAGATGGAGGGAGAGTAGTGAACATCCTTAATCACAGATATGAAGAAAATTAATTATTTACAGTAGAGTGAAAATGAGTATACATAGATAGCTCTCAGTGTCATGCGATTCTCAAGTAAAAAAGATTTTTCCATCAGAAAAAACCTAAAATTAGACAGAATGAATGCACATGTCAAGTCGGATAGTTAAAATTTCTAATTGAAATAAACGAAAAAGGCAAAAATTTTACATACTTCACAAAGTGAGACATAGAGGATGAAATGTGAGCTCTAGGTGAAGCTGACTGAAGTCCACCCCCCTCCAATAAAGCAGATCTGTCATCTTCTTTAACGGTTTCATTTCCCAACTCAACCAAATTGACATCAAAACTCCTGCCAATAAATGTACAGATTGGGATAGAGAAATTTATGTTTGGGTTCAAATAACAAATAAAGGCTGCGTAGACATTTTGTTAGTTTTAAGTGCAAGATTGATTTGAAAAGAGTAGGGTGTACTACAATACCTTTTAAAATTATATGAATCCTGGTCTCTTTTTTATTCAGCTTGACTCTTCATTTACACAGAAAAAAATAAATTATTCTAAAAAAATAAACTGACCAACACAACAGATATCTTGCAATATCTGCACTTATCATAATGTCTCAAAATGGGTAAAATAGACGACTTTTAATCATAATAGCAAAAAGGATCCCCACCTCTCATCCTCCCTTTGCATAATTCTCGTTAACCCATAGTGGCTATTAAATAACAATTTTTTTAAAAAAAATGCCTCATAATAACATTCTTAAAATATAAATAGACCCGTGATAACATATCAAACCATATGATGATATATAATACTTGCTAGCCGCCTTTTTCGTTCCTATGATCTATAACTTTTAATAAGAACACCTCAAACAATATTCGTGTAATATTGCTGCCTAAAGTCGCTGTAAAGATTTTAATTGGTGACAGTTTTCTATACAATAATTCATACATAGATAAGATCATAAATTTGTGTTTGTGTCATAGAGAACATTTTATAATTTTTTGTTTTTGCTTAGAAGTATTATGATCAGACTTTGATCAAACTAAAGAATTCAAATTTTTTAATCTCACTACAATAGGACATTTTTTTGACCTTCATTTTCAAATATTTTTGGAGCGCACGTTTGTAACAAAGAAAAAAAAAATCCTGTTTTCATGATCAAACTATTTTTTCATTATTCTATTTTCCCTAGAAAAGGTCTAGGAAATCAATAACAGAACCCATCTCAAACCGGTCATTTGACATGTTGCCGTTTGATCATAATGAGTGTTCTACAAGATCAGAGAACTGATTTTGGTGGATAAAAAAAGAAACATACTTTTTTTATAAATAAAAGAGAATATCACATAATAAAATTACCAACTCTAAGATGTTATTTAGATAATTTGCACGCATAATCAGTCAAGAATTTTGATTGAAGAAAACTATTTTTACTTGCATAAAAAGTTAATTTTAAGAAAAGCAGCAAGAAAGACTAAAGAATACAAGTAATACAGGTAAGCAAATACTTAAAATTCATAATGTTAAAGGTAGCAAGACAGAAGAAAATAAGTGTTGAAGTGTTGTCTAACTCAAACTTTGGATGGCTCTAAGTTTTTCTTATACTCCAAAAGTTCAGAATATAACCAATGTACAAATAATGGGACAAACCCAAGGAGAAAAGAAACCTGTAATTAGACAACATACATCAAATGATAATAATAAATTCATTACAGCAAGCAAGGAATCAAAAAAGACAAAGATAACTGTAATTTGATTTCATGACTGAGGAAGAGAGAGAAGTCTCATTGTGCTTCAGATATTAGTTAATAAACAGTTTACATCACATGTTGAGTACCATAACTCAATCAACATAGTCATAATTTGACTTTTTCAATTTATAGTGAGTAACATGTAATTCAACATCTCATATTGCTATCATGAAGATACATGACTAAGAATTGAACTCAATTAGCACATAGGAACTGGAAGACTTGCCTTGTTTGTAGACTATTGCTAAAATTCAACTTAAGTTTATTTTCACAGAGCCTACACAATAATATTTGCATTTCTAAGCATATTAGCCAAATATCCAAGTCACACCGCTTGTATGTTCATATATCACATAATCACATTGATTATATTTTTAGTTTGTATTTCAACTTTTGGAATATTTCTATACATTTTTCAAATACCTCATTCATGTTCTTACTATAGCCATTTTTCTCTTTAATAGGGTTCGGCATGCTTATAATTTGCAACACATCACGATTACCATTTACACTTTATTAGTAACTTGGTACATAAGCCTTTCATGTCTTATTTACTTAAGTTCTAGCACACAAGGTATCTTCATAACTTAGTTCATGTTTTGAAAACATTTCCCACATGTATGATTAACTCATAGTCTTTCCCATAATTTATAGTTCCATTTTTGTATACCATAGTGTTACATAAATCTTGTTTTACTTTGTAATGCCAAAACAGCCTTTTGAGGCTTAACAATACTAAACTTAGTTTAATACTTCCAATATTGGACGTTCATTCACGTTAGCTCTTACTATTGAGTTTACTAACTCACTTATACAACCCTTGAGTGTATTCTAGATTTATTTATATACACTAATGATGTAAAGCTAACATGTTTTAACATTACATTAAAACAGCCTCTCCAATGCTTTTCCTTTGAAATCTAACCTTTTCATTATCAATCTAATAAAATTAGATTGTGGGTTTGGTATGAATTCTTCCTACTTGCTTATTTAGGAAAAATATAAACCCCTTCTTATAGCTAAACCATTAGCTAAGCCTGGATGTGGTTTTGGTTGGCCCCATAGCCCCCAAAGCTGCTATCACAGCTGTTAACTTGTCAACTGCTGTTGCAAATGAGCAGCAGCCCTGCCTCTCTTCTTTTAATTAGATTGACTCTTAAATCCACTATAAATTCTACATATATGTTTATCTAGGAAGTTTTAGACCCAATTTATGGTTAAATCTTTAAATTACATTCTAGAGTTAAAATGACATTCTCAAAACTATTATGGCAGTTTATTACTGTCAACTGCTACTGCCCATAGGCAGCAGCCCCCATTCCTTGCCAACTGATGCTGTCAATAGGCAACAGTTGCATCCTTGCCTTGCATAGCCTTAACTCCCTACACCATTAACCCATATATACACAACTACTATATACACCTATTGCAGAGGAGTATTAGGTAACTTATTTGGCTCTTGCTGCCTGCTACCTGCTGCTGCCAGTGAGCAGCAGCTCCTACTCTTGCTTGCCCATGCTTTGCCCAATCTTCATTTCTTAAGATAGCTTACAAGTTGTAGCAATACATAACTTATACAAACCCAAAACATTAGCCTATAAAAGACCAAATCGTAAGAGGCACCTAGCTGGCCCTCAAAAATGTTACTTTCACAAGGTAAAACTTATTATTCAACAAACATAGCTTCTTTTTTCATGGAATGTGTGCTACATGTTTAATAGTAGAATAGGTCCATGATTCTGTACTCACATATACATATTACTTCCCAGTTGCTAATTGCTGAAAATAACTCCCAATTCTTTCTTGAATGATTAGTGTTGATTTTGAAATGGAAGAGATGATAGAGCTGAGAATGGGCACGGTTTTGGAATGAATGGGAGGAGATAAATATGGAGCAGAGCACTGTTTTCCTTTTCTCTTACTTGGAACGAAACAAAGGGATAACAAAGAAAAATGGTCTGCCCAAAACATGGTAGGAGTAATGGGCAGCATTTGTTCTTCCAATATATTCTTGAGAGTGGAAGGTTGATATATTATTCTCATGATCCCATCCATGTGCCCGCTATGTATAGAATTAAACAAGTAATGGCAGCTTCGGATTTATCTAAAGTATATGGTTAACATACTTTATGTTTTTTAACAATTCGTTCCCATGATCAATTGTTGGACGTATGGGAGAGGATGGGCAATTTCGGATTAAGTGAAGTTTGTAGGTAATAAAGCAAGTAGGCAGCAACATATTCATGATAAGAAGAGTTTATTCTTCAAACCAAGTTTTTAGCATAATACTAAACCAATACATTTTGATAGTTCAGGACAACTTTTAGCTTTCTTTTTTTTACCTTCAGCAAAATAGAGATAAAAAGAGTACAAGGATTCAATCCAGGTAGCTTTTGGACAGCCAGTTCAAGCAACAATTGTGTTAATCTTAACCTCTTTAACCAACATGAAAAAAGAAACAAAATTACTTGGAAGATTATACATTATGATCCTCACTTGGAATACATAAGCCCGGCCGGAATGCAGAGATCCAAACATAGTACCGATTTCCTCAAACCAAATAATGATGTATATACAACAGAAGCAAAAATCGGGTTTTTGTTTTACAAGGAGGAGCTGCACTTATGTTCTTGTTTCGGTTGGAGAATGAGATTCATCTAGGGATACACAATCTTGTGTTTTGATTTCCCTTTGTGGTTTCTCAAGTATTTAGAACTTGAAGGTTAGGATGGGATCAACTTGAATCACCGACCAATTCAAACTAAAACTATCAGTAACACATTATTTTATTTTTTGGGAATATTCAAGAATTCGAAAGAGAGGTAAGAGTATAAACAATAACTTTGCACCCATCATCAAGAATTCACAACACTCTGCTGCTACAAAAAATTGCATGCTCCTGCTTCCCAAAATGAAGTTCCATCCTCGAAAGTAAGAAAAATTATAAAAGGAATACCTCAAAGACATAACTTAAAAGCTCAGGCCTTTTATCTATGGTCAAACCCAGATTTCAGTTTGGCAATCCTATCTTATACACCACAATTTCAAACATTAAAGGCTTAACAATTAGCTTTTCTATTTACTGTAACATAGCAGAGGTATTACCTCTTAAGCCGACTTGAATTCAATCTTGCTTCAATTAAGTTCTTCTTCAAATCAAAGCTTAGCTTTTCTTGACCAACTCTCCCTTTTTATACTTGGCAGCCTCTTAGAGGCATTTTATCGAACATAATATGTGCATTTCTTTTTAGGACAGAACTCATAAGTATTTGGTTATGGTTTAGCCCAGATTTTACTATCCTTATTACTCCACACAACAATCAACTTTAACTTAAATTTCTAATAAAATAACTTAAACATTTCTTCTTTGCCGAAATTGTTGAGCTTTTACCGAAATTGATGAAGTTTAGTAACCCTTTCGGGTGTGTTAGAGCTTAACAGTTAAAGAAGAAAGGAAAATGGAAAGGGTGGAGAAGAGATACACTTTTTTGAAAGCCCCCTTTCCTAGAATTCATGTAATGCAACAACTAATAAAGCTAACACAATCATTCCCATGCAACACATAATAACTCAACAGGAAATTTTCTACCAATCAAACAGCATCAATAGCAGCTGAAAAAATAAATTGTAAGACCAATCATGAAAAAAAACATAAATCCACTTATTGGTCACATCAAATCATCAATTTAGAGCAGAATTTGGAAAAAAATAAAGCTTTTTACCAATGATTGCAGATTATTGTGGCCTGATCAGAAACTTCAGCCATTATTACCTCAATAGACATTCCACAAATACACTATTTCTTAATCAAAATTCCCTGCAACAATAACAAAAGATCAATTATTAGTTCCTAATTCAAAATACCCATAAGGGACACAAATTGTGAACTCCGTATTAGATCAATTAAACAATTGTAATTAATATATCATCTGGTTTGAATTTCAGCTCTAAGATTAACCACCAAACAGAAAATTCAAAGGAAGAGAGAATCGGAAACCTATGCTTTGATAGTGGAGTAGAATGGATGCGATTTATAGGCTGATCTGTTTTTCTGTTTTGGGTCGATTTGGGTCTATGGAACGGGTGGAGAAGAGATACACTTTTTTAAAAGCCCCCTTTCCAAGAACCTCTTTATACTGAAAATTACACAACATAAACCAGATTGAGGAAAAAGTTATAATGCAGTAGTCTCAACTCAAAAGCAATGAAAGTTAATATCAGAAAAAATAACAATGGCAAAGTTTCGTTGAAATAATTTCAATGTAGAATACATATGTGAGAGAGAGATAGAAAGGGAAGTGTGTGTGTGTATACTGAGTACTGACTCGACCATATCAACCAGAAGGATTGACCTCAACGAACTCAGCTTCAAAATCGTCCGTGTCTGGTTCGGACGTTGATTCATGGGCAATTTAATACAAAGCAATTGACCAACAACCAGCAAATTAGGGCAATTTATACATCTACACACATTTATGGAGATAAATAAAGCATACCGGAACTGAACCAAGCAAGTGGCTGGTGGGAAGACCAGTGTAGGATTCTTCCGATGACATGGTGATAAAACGGGGGAAAGATCGATATGTAGAGAGAGAAAGTGATTTGCTCAATTTCCAAATTTCTGTGTGTGTAAGAACAGAGAGAGATAGAGGGTTTGAAATTTGAATAGGGTGAGTGAGAGAGAGCTGCTGACGTGGAATTGGATGGGACAGTTATGTATTTTCTCTCGCTACTCTGTTTTATATAAATAGATTACCCTAAAAAAAACTTGAGCCTATTGAAAAAGAAAATTAATTGAATTATATCTTAAACAATTCCTTTTAAGGACGGAGGGAGTAATAAACATAACCATTAAACCATGGGATCAAAGTCCTTGAACACACATTATAACAACCTGGGTCAATTTTCGAGTCCGGAATAAATTTTGAGTCAAATTTTAAATTCGAATCGAATCAAATTCATTTAAAATAAGGCCTTAAGCCACTGGCCCAATGTATCTTCTTGAGTTATCTTAATCCACTACAGACTCACCCAAAAATCATGACTGAAAGTATTATTGATAATAACTTTTTTTTTAAGTATAGACAAATATTTCTCCAATTTTTTAATGTGAAATTGGTGTGTTACACACGCCCCTCAATCCGTAGTGGCTCGAAAAATTGACAATTTATTTTGGACATAAAGAACTAAATCAAAAAGAAAGAGAGAAAAGAAAGAAAGTCAAAGTTAATGCCCAAATCCAAACAAAATCACAGATTTGATTAAACCGGTCCCACCCAATTGAATTGCCAGCTCAGGAACACAAAAGCAAGGGTCACGTGCGCTGCCCTATCTAAAATCTTCCCCCAAACCAAACTAAACTCAAAAAAATCACAATAAGTATAAATCAATAAGAAAATTGAATCGGAAGAACAAAATGAATTTATTTTTACGAATAAATAGATTATATTATTCATTTGTTCGAGAAAATAAATTCATTTTATTTACTTAGGTCCAATTTTTATGGGAGATAACATCGGTCCCACTCAATTGAATTGCCAGCTCAGGAACAAAAAACACCCACACACAAGGGTCACGTGTGCTGCCCTATCTAAAATAAATAAGGAAATTTTTTAATATGTGCTATTAGAACACATGTTATGCACGCAGTTCAAGAAAATATTTTATTGAATTATGTGCATATTCCTTTGAACTTAATGCAAATATAAAAATTGAAAAAATATGCACACTGTTCAAAGAAATATTCTTTTGAACTGTGTGCTTAGCATATACCCTAAGAGCATATGTTAAGAGAACCCAATAAATAATGCTACTATCACATAAATAATATCATATAATACTCATATACACACATACATACTATAGGTTCAACATGTCAGACGGAGGCCTACAGTATACATGTGTGTATGTGAACATTATATAAAATTTTTTATGTGATAGTATCATTGTTGATATAAAATCTTCCCCCCAAACAAAACCAAACCAAACCCAACCCAAAAAAATCAGTAGAGCGAGTCGCGAAGTAATAAGAAGCGCACATTTTTTTGTGTTTTTTAAAGCGGAAGGGTGTCCAATCACAAATTCACCCACATAAATACGACGTCGTTGTTTCCCTTACGCTGGCCCATCCCACAAAATCAGTCAGAACTGGGGAAAGAGGGAAAAAAGCTCTTGAGTGAGAGGAGAGAGTGGGAAATGCTCTGATCCTGCCCCATTTTACAGTCTATAAACTTCTCCATTCTGATCGAAACCCTAACAGAATTGTTTGGTTGTTTGGAGAGAGAAATGTCGGAGCAGAGGAACAGGTGGAACTGGGAGGTTACTGGTTTCGAGCCGAGGAATTCGATAGAGCCTGATGATCACAAGCCTGCACCTTTGTTTCGAAGGTATTCGATCTCTGCTGCTTCCATGCTTCCTCATTCTGACCTTTCAAAGCAGAAAATTTTGGTTACAAAGCTTAATAAATTGAACGACAAGGTCCAGGTATTTATTTCTCTATATATTAATAAGTATTTTGTTCGAGTTATAGGCTGATATGTGTGTGGGTTTTGCTACTGATTAAGTTGGTGTTAAATTTCTTTATTTGTTATAATTAAGGCAATTGATTTCAAATGCCTCAATTGATAGGTAAATTTAGTGGAATACTAATGTAACTCAATAATTAAGTGTTGATGGATGGATGGTAGGCGTACATGCCATGCACGCAATGGGAAAATGTATTGAAGTTAAGGGTAGTAGAATGGGGCGCTTGTTTACGGAAGCTTCTTACGTAGGAAGATATACAGCTAAGGAGATTGTAATGCAGCTAGAAATTTTGTTTAGAATTCCCGATTTTGCAAAAGATGGGCCGCAATGTAGTGTTTCTAGGGTTAAGTGATTAGCTATCTTTTCAGACTACGAACCTTAATGTGTACCAGTTTTTTGTTTGGTAGTAAACCTAATTATACTACAGATAATACTACTTCTTTATGTCAACTTTCTGTCCTATTGATAACTGTGAACTCCATGGAGGAAAATATTATCAATATGCAAATAAAACTGTATTATCATCAAGGAAGATTAGGTACTTGATTAATTAAGACCCATCTAAGTCTTTGAATGTTCTACAAGAAAAGTGACAGCAGAGAATAAGAAAGAAAATAAATTATGAGATTACCATTCTTGTTATGGTAGAACACAGGGTTTGAGTGGTTTGGTAAGGTTGAATTAGGTAGTGAATATTCTCAAGTTCATTTTGTTTTTTCTTAGGAAGTAAGTTGGCCTGAATAGATATCAGTGGTATTTAGTTTCATGTCGAGATTACTACATGAGAAGATCTGTGCTGACTTCACTTTAATGAGGCATTTATCATGATTCGTGTTTTGTGAATATGCGGCTCATGAAACTAAAGTACTTTCTGCATTCATTTGACCATGTTTATGCATTAATTTGAGCCTTGAGTGACAGAACTCTGATTTGTTACCTTGAGGGAAGTAGCTACGCTTTATTGGAATCCTTCATAATTAATTGCAGATTATTGTGACCAGAGTGCCGGTATGCCATTTAGAATATATATACAGACCTACAAAAAACACTTGTCATAAATATAGGTATTAGGTTAATTGAATACTATGGACTTTTGTTGAGCCATTGCCAACTCGGTATATTCTTTCTGTTTTCTTTGCCTTTCCCTTTTTGAATATATTTCCCTGAATGGGGATTTAGCAGGAAGTTAAGCTCCTACTGTGTTGTCATTAATAATCCATGTATTATATATGGAATGTTTCTCATCTCCGTCAAGGAGTATCAGCTTGTCTCATGTGATTGGAATTCGTAAGATGATCTCAAGATCTGAAGTAACCCGTTGTTTCCTCCGAAGAATTGCTTTCCGATGTATGCTACTAAAGATATACTTTAAATTTACTTTTATCTTATCTCATAGCTGAAAAAGTCCACCGTTTTATCCTACATTGCAAACCCTTATAGTTTTATAATATAACAAAAAAGAAGAACATTATTATCCATCATAGGGACTATTATTGCCTATAAAAGAAAGTTTCTGTTCCTACTATTAATCTTCAGTCCACAAGAAGAAAGATATAAAATAAAACAGGACCTAAAAAAGGTCCCTTACAACTTATTTAGGCTTATACGTTGTCAAGTTTTGAAGATTTAAGGGGTTCTTGTGTCTCCCAAAGGTTTCTTTGGGATTAATAAATGAGTTCCGTGTATGAAGAATCCTTGGTTTCAAATGGTTGCTTCACATCTACTATTTTTTTTCCGTCTTTTTTTCAAGGCTTATGTAGGTCATATTTTTCTTATTTTATCCTTTTTGACGTCATACGTATGACTTATTTTGGGCAGCTTGCAAGAGAAGATTACTTCGAGTTGAGACAAGAAGCTGGTGATTTCCAAGAATACTGTAATGCAAAACTTGATCGAGTAATGCGATATCTACGTGTTCTTGCTCAGAAGACCCTTAAGCTAGGTATGGAATAAATTGGGTACATTGTCCGCACAATAAACTTGGATGTGCGATGTTTCATTTAATTGCTTTAGTTTTATCAGTTACATCTGGGAATTTTCATATCAGACGCTCTCCTTGTGCCTGACCAAAAAAAATAGGCACGTGCAATATAATTGTCAAACTTTTCTAAGCTTTTGCTTGATTTGTATTTGCGTCCAATTTTGAGAAGCCAACTGAGTAAATTTTATTTTTGTTTTTATTGTGTTGCATTGCAAGTTGTGTTAAATCAAGTTTTATAATCTCTCTTAGTTGCAATAGAAACTAATTAACCAAGTTACTTTAGTTTCCGTCAAAACTTGTGTCTTTATTCTTTTTTTGCTACTGGTTAAAAAATTTCATTATGTATTTTTCTTGTAATTATCAAACTTTTGTAAGCTTTTACTCGATTTGTACTTCTGTCCAAATGTCAGAAGCCAATTGGGTAGATTTTCTTTTTGTCTTTAACATGTTGCATTGAAAATTTTGTTGAATCCAGTTTTATAATCTCTCATAGTTGCAATAGAAACTAATAAATCAAGTTACTTTTAAGTTTTATCCTCCATCAAATTTGTGTCTTGATTCTTTTTTGCTGGTTAGGAAATTTCACCATGTTGTGGCAATCCAAACCATTATATTTAATTATTTTGGAGTTGCTTCATTGTGTTATTTTACTCTTGATGGTTAATCCTTGCTTAGTCATGTTAAGAGATTTATGGTACAATATAATAATGCATTAATTTCAGATCAGGCTGCCCTTGAAACTGAATCTAGAATTTTGCCGCTGATAAATGAGAAGAAAAGGTTGTTTAACGAGTTATTAACTACCAAAGGTACTCATGATTTCTCCTATTTTACACATTCAATCCTTTCTCTCTCTTGTGCTAGCAAAACTGTTCTGTAGAGAGAGACAAATGCACTCCTGAGTGGGCTCATGCCATGCGCCAAACACTCTAAAGATATCACCCTAATTAGTTTTTCCTTTCCCCTTCAAAAATTCCAAATTTCCCTTTGCTGAGGTTTAGGAAGTACACTTTTTTTTTCTCCGACAACTATTGAAATTTTCAGGAAACATAAAGGTGTTTTGTCGAACAAGACCACTTTTTGAAGACGAAGGTCCATCTGTTGTTGAATTTCCTGATGATTTTACAATTCGCATCAGTGCAAATGATGATAATTTCTCCAACTCAAAGAAGGATTTTGAATTTGACAGGGTTTATGGACCTCATGTTGGACAAGGTGCTTGATATTTTTGTTTATTTCTTTATTTCCCAATACTTTTTTTCTGATGGTCTCTATTACAATTGTTGTGATATGTTGAGCTTTGACTTTAGTCTGGTTGTTGCATATTTTCTGAGAACATTATATGACATTATGTTGTGTGCAGCTGAACTTTTCAGTGATGTTCAACCATTTGTGCAGTCAGCTTTGGATGGATATAATGTTTCAATATTTGCTTATGGACAAACCTATTCAGGAAAGACCCACACAATGGTTTGTCTCTCGCTCCCCCCTCCCCCTATGTAGTCTAGTATGCATGTGTGGTACGTTGATTCTAACACAGCTAAGGTAGATACAATATTACTTATATGCAAGCCTGTTTAGGTACTCCCAAATTTAATATTTTTATCATTAAATTCTTTATAAGTGAATGATCTCAAATTTACCTATATTATTTTGTTAATATATTTCCTTTAATAAATTGTAAAGGAGTATCATATTCAATGTTTTGAAATATGAATTTTATCATCTAGTTTCTGACTTTGCGTAATGTTGTTAAGAGCTAAAAGTGTATAGCCTATCATTTGAAGCTTTGAATGACATAGATTTACAATGTTACAACGTGCAGGAAGGATCTAGCCATGATCGTGGTTTATATGCTCGATGCTTTGAAGAGCTATTTGATTTATCAAACTCAGATACAACTTCTGCTTCTCGATTTGATTTCTTCGTCAGTGTTTATGAGCTCTATAATGAGCAGGTTGTTTGACTGTTATGTCTTATGATTGTCTCATTAATTTTGACTAATGATAATTACAATCTTTCAGCTCTCTTTGTTTCTTCTATGAAAATATGAGTTGAAGATCGTCACAATTTTCTGATGATAGATATCATTCATGTTTTGTAGATAAGAGATTTGATTTCAGTATCTGGAAATAGTCTGCCAAAGGCTCGATTGGGGTCAACTGATTCTTTTGTAGATCTTTCGTTGGAAAAGGTTGATAGCCCATTGGCATTCTCCAAAGTTCTAAATATGGCGTTTCAGAATTGGGGATTTGATGTATTAAAGTTCAATGTTTCTCATCTGTATGGCCCTCTTTCTTGCCTTTAAATTTTCTATATATGTGACATTATTTGGGGAAAAGTTGTATAAAGAGACGGTGGAATATAACAGAGGACATGGCTTGTGATTGGAACAAATTCAAGAACGAGTAGGGCATTCTATCTTTATATTGTTTTTTCTGTTTTCCTCTTTCCCCAGCCTTTTTTTTCTTCTTTTTTTCTATTTTTTGGTTCTAAATTTAAATTATATATATATATATATTTCTATGTGGGGTGTGTTTTAAATTTATTTATTTCAATTGTTTTTTGTTTTTATTTTAAATTTATTTATTATATTCTTTTCTTATTTAATTTTTTTTCTTGCCTTCCCTCTTTTATATAGTATTCTTTTCCAGCCTAACCTAATAATTTGGGATAAAAAGTGTTATTGAGTTGAGTTGATGTGGCATTTTCTGTTGCCTTAGATATTATACATTTTGATTTTCTTCTTGATTGTTCCTATCTGCTGAAACTATTTTGAATTACTGTGAAGACTTCCCTTTTTAAGACAAAGAAGTTCTATAAATCTTTTATTACGCGGACTTCTAAATTTTACTTTTAGAAGATGGCTTGTTGAAACCCCAGGTTATTAGTGGTAATTTTTTATACTGAATTTAGTTTTGATGTATGGCGGCATGGTTGAGTTATATAGAAACCATTCATATGGCATGATTTTTCTCTCTCAAAATACTCACTCAGTTATGCCAACTAAAAATTTAAAAAGCCTTTTCTCTAGATTGGCAAGTGTTATGCAAACTCATAGCGAGCCTTATTCTCACGTACATTTACATTATCTGGTTGTGGAGAGTTATGGAATATATTAGTTGGGATAAATTGCAAATGGCTAAGAAGCAAGGATTCGTTGGGAGGTGAGCAACTAGAGAATCCGGTTTGTCATTCTCCAAATATTTATCAGGGATTCGGTCAAATACCGTATCAACGAACTTTGACCCCAAAAATTAGCCAAGTTTGAGCCAGCTCAACTCCTCAACCGAGTTGAGCCAAGCTCATGCATGTAGTCTGGCTTATTTAGAGGTTTAATTGGTTGATTTACAATATTGTTGTTGGCTTTGATGTCCTATACTATGCTAGTTATTTTCCTTTTGCGAAGGACCTTTCTTCTTTAGAGGAACTTTATCTCCTTGTATAAAATATATTTTCTTATGTAAGAATCAAAGTATAACCCAATGGCTTCAAAAAGGATCTGGACCAATCACACGGTTGTACAGTTTGGAATGTTCTGGAATTCGACATCATAGTTTGACTTTAGAGTTTTAACGGCTATAACCTACATGTACCTAAATTTTTCTCAAAGGGATTTCAGGTATCCAATGTCTTAGTTTTTCTTGCATTATCGTATCAGTTGATAAAAATAATCTTCTATGTTTACAACTTTGTTTTATTTCATGTTGTTTTTAATAATAAATGAAGGAACATAGAAAACCTTGTCCTAAACTACAAAATTTCAAGTCTCGCTCTTCCTACACTTAGGGGGAAAGAGGAATTTTTTCCCTTTTGGAAACTTTTATCAAAGTTGATCAGAGTTTTTTCTGTTTTTTTTATAACCTAAAAAGCTTCAGGGAGAGTAACGTGCATGTGAAGTTTACTGCACTTAATTATAATCAGTTTATTCGCCCTCCTAACACAGCACAAACCATGTAAGTATAGGAAAGGGGCATTCTTGTCTCACTCCAAATGAGCAAATGGTTTGAATCCGAAATATCCTGGATGCATTTGCATTGGATCCGGGGGTCAGGCTAAGATACCCAAGAGTCATGATATTGAGAAATTCACTTGCATGCATCTCTTTGCTTCCCTTCCTAGTCCTACCAATATAACAAGCAAAACAAGGGAAGGAAGGTATCCCTTCCCTATGGATACCCCTCCCATTGGAAACCTTCCATCACTTCCTTGCACCGGACGTGGCGATATGGATAAACATTCTGTCAATGTATCATCTATGTAGTTCTAGCTGTGTAAAATTTCTGAATTTTGTCTGAGAAATATTTTTTGCTTTGCTATTTGCAGGATCATTACCATACATATATATAATAACAATTTTATAACAGAAGAAAATATCTATAGCAAGCTTTCTCTTGTTGACTTAGCTGGTAGTAAAAGTTCAAACCTGCAAGACAATGGCGGAGAGAATGCAACGGACTTGCTGCATGTCATGAAATCACTTTCAGCGTATGTACTACATTTGGTAGTCTATTATTTTATCATCGTTGGGTTATGTTGCTTGCTACATGTCATGAAATCACTTTCAGCGTTTGTACTGAATTTGGTAGCCTATTCAGTTATCATCAATAGCATTATGTGCCTATAAAGAAAAATTTGACTTGTCTAAAGCCAGAAGACCTCACTATTATTTACTATAAGCTTCTTTTTGTTGGTGCAATTTGCACAAGAGTTTTTTTGGTAATACATGGGCAACTACTTAAAATATACTTAAAAGTCTTAAAGTTGAATGATGAGACTTGCTTACATTCTGTACTTGAAGACTATGTTGTGTTTGTAAGTGGATACGAAAAGGATATCAGTTAGTTATTCTTTATATTCTGAAGTTTGTAGACACAAAGGCAAATATGCTCCCAATGATAAAATTTCATTCTTCCAGATCTGAAAAGAAGTACATATATTTGCCAGCTGAAATGCTTCGTTAATGGAGGTGTCTCTTTTTTGTGAATTTGTTCTGGTCATCGTGCATCATTTCCTTACTACATTTGACGTAATTTATGCAGGTTGGGAGATGTTTTGACTTGCTTGACCTCAAAGAAGGACACTGTTCCTTATGATAACTCTATTCTTACGAAAGCTCTTGCAGATTCGCTAGGTAATCAGTTCTATTTTGTGTATGGATTATCTAATTATTGTAGTCTACTACAGGAAATTCACCAGCCTGAAAATTTTGTACTTCTAAATTTGGGAAGTTTCTGGAATAAATCATGTAATGATTTTTTACATTAACATTTTACAAAGGCATAAGTAAAAATGGGCAATTTTTTCCCTTTTTTTAAAATAAATAAATGTGATATTTTATTCGTTTTTCGGTTTATGTGAGATTGAGGTGTTAAATTATTTCACGCTCTCTGTTGTAATCTTACCAGGTGGAAGCTCGAAAACTCTGATGATTGTTAACGTGTGTCCGAACAAGTCTAATTTGGCTGAGACATTATCATCTCTCAATTTTTCTGCCAGAGCTCGAAATGCTACACTAAGCCTTGGAAATAGAGATACAATTAAGAAATGGAGAGATGTTGTAAGTTCTGCAAAATATCTTTTGATGCCAATGATTGTCAATAAGTAGGTCCAATCAACTCGTGTCTTCAGTTCAGAATGTTCTGATAAACTACTAACAGAAATGTGATATGCGTGGAATTTGGCCTCATTGCCCGTATACTTGTCCATCTAAGTGCCAGCTAGTTTTAAATTTGAGACCTTCCCCTCTCTCCTACCTCAACTATATATTCTTGTCTTTAGCATAGGCTTATCTAGAAGCAAGCTATACGTGGGTCAATGATTTTTTCTGAGGATATAAATATATTATATACTACAATTCTCATGCTGGATTTTCGTTTGCTACATTTCATTGTAGGCAAATGATGCACGGAAGGAACTGTGTGAAAAGGAGAAGGAAATTAATGATCTGAAGCAAGAAGTTATGGTACTAAAACAAGCACTTAAACATGCAAATGATCAGTGTGTTCTACTCTTTAATGAAGTTCAGAAGGCCTGGAAAGTTTCTTTCACACTACAATCAGATTTAAAGGTATTACAATAATGACATTTTTTTTTCTGAATAAAGAAGGGAAGTTACAATAATGACATTTGAGTAGTTATCCAATATTAATTTATCATCTTTTTGGGAATTGTTTGATACTGTGTTTTAACATTAGTTGCCTTCATTAAGTCATTATTTCTCTCCCCAATTGCACTAATAGTAGACAGCAATTATTGAGCTTGATGGTCTACACGAAAATTATTGGAGAAAATATGCTCTCTTACCAATTTGTGATTGGATTTTTCTTGAATGGATGCAGTGTTGCATGCTTCACTTTCTAAAGTGAATAATTTTGTTTTTTATATTTATCACCGTCGAAGCCTAATGCCATTTAACATATCATTATAATTATTATTCTTTGTTTTAGCACATAAGACAGACATATAATGATACTTGTACGCTTGCTCCTTTTGTTTACATAATTGATTTGTATTCCTGGGTTCGGAAGAGAGAGATGGCTCTATTATGGCTCCTAGATCTCAGAGTCTTCAGATATATAACAACCTTTGAGAAGTTTTGACAATCTTTCAACTGTTCTTTTCTAAGTCCTGAAAAGAATAAAAAGTAAACAAACTTTTATCTGATGTCCACTGAAGCCTTCTTTACATTGCCTAAATTTGTGAACCATCCTACTCTGTTTCCACCAGACAATCCGAAGCTGAATTTTCATTAAACACAACAGCGCATGCCAGTGCCTTGTGTGTGTGTCTGTGTTCTGTGTGTGGCTTCTATCAACACTTCTCATATTTGTGTTATACCAATTCCATTCCATTCCATCATATGTGGCTAGCATGTTCTTAAGTTGCTTCAATTCTCCCATTTTGGATAGTCGGAAAATATCATACTGGCTGAGAAGCATAAGGCAGAGAAGGATCAAAATGCTCAGCTCAGAAATCAAGTTGCTCAACTATTACAGTTGGAGAAAGATCATGAGTTACAGATACAGCAGCGGGACTCAACAATAGAAACCTTTCAGGTTTGGTACTCCTCCGTTATGGTTTCATTTATTCTTCCCTGTTTACAATTTTAATGCACTAGTCTTTAATGTGTGTTCAATCATTATAACTGTTTTTGTTTTAAGTTGTTATTATATCTGGGTAGTTTGCAAAACTACTGTATCCATAAAGTTTTTCACAACTATTGTGTGCATAACTGTTGTGGACCTAAAATTTCATAAATAAAACAAGAAAAAAAGTCCAACATTGAACTACATGTCAATAGACAATGGTTATAACATCTTGAGGTTTGTAATTTATATCAATGTGGAAATTTATTAAATTGAGGAACTTTTTGTCTATTTATTTGTAGTTCTTTTGTGAAGGATAAATAGTGTGCATCGACGTACATTAGAGATTATTATGATTTAATTAAGTGCTCAGTTTGAAGAAAATAATTACACTTGGCCTCAATAAATAAAGAAACTTCCTCAAAAGGGGTTCGAAAGAGTAGAAACTAATAATCAAATAGTTAGACGAAGTATAGTTTCCATCGACAAATTATCAATTTCTTGTAAATCCATCTTTCAAGAAAGGAACCAGATTTGTCGTTAACTCTTACCCCTGAGTTAGGCTGAAAACTTAATTTGGGACATCATTTAATTGACAGCAGTCCCAGAGATTGGGAAGGAGTTTGCTGAGACTTGGAAAAATTGTAATACCCTATGATCTATGATTTGGTGGCAGACTTGAGATAGAGATTTCAACAATTCAACTCTCTTTTTGACTCAATGTCGGTGGTTGAATATTTATAGCAGGCATGCGAACTCCATTATATATGGGCCAGTTGTCAACTTTTTTATTTGGATCCTCTCATATGTCAAATATGCCTGTCTGGGAGTTTCATACTCTGTGGAGAGATGAGTATGGGGATGAACACCAAAATACAAGAGCTTTGTGACTGTTGCGAACTTTTATTTCCCTCTCAAAATAAACCTTGGTGAAAGGATTGTGGAGGACTAAAGGTTTAGATACAGCACACAGAAGTGATGGAAAATTGGACACAACGCCCATTTAAATGAGGAGCCATGTAGACGTAACTTATAGAGAAGCTATTTATAAACTCATGTAGCCCCACATAAGTTTCATGTCTCGCAATGTGGTCTATGTTTCTTAATGAGGCCTTCTCTAATTTCAGATGGAAATATCAATAGTGTTAATTTGTCATTTTGGATGATGCCATATGTTTTTGGGATGACATAGCAAGTGAATCCTACCTTTACACAACATAGGGAAAATAATCTCTGTAGAGAATATTCTAGAGAAGCTTCATAATTATTCTAGAGGTCTAGAATAAAAAGTTGACCTTCCTCGGACGTCAGATGCCACTTCTGACTGGATACACATCATTAAGCCAAAATAAATTATAGAATATGGACACACGCATAGTTGTTACGGCGTCGCCTCCTGTCGGCTGTCGTTGCTTCCGCACCAAGTCGAGTGGTTGCCTAGTTGCATCAGACAAAGTCGAAGGTCTAAGTCGTGATCGGCAACATCAGAACAATGAAAGAAGAAGAATAAAGCAGATCTAAGCCTTGATAACATCACACAGCAGCAGTAGTCATGCACACGCATGCTGACACACGCAACAGTTGAACGCAACAACAGTGTCACCTATTGAGGGTCACGCCTCACGCCGACAGTTCGCAACTCCTCTGCCTCTCGCGACTCCTTTTTCTCACGACTCCTCCAGTCGCGCCTCCCCCAGTCGCATAGTTGGACTTCTTTCACAGTCGCGACTCTCCCCCACCACCTATCAGCCTTGCTATTTAGTTTTTTCCTTCCGTGCTACTTTGTGCAAGTGTGAAGTCTCTAGCTGCTGATTTCTTTTGTGCGTATTGTTGGGAATAACTTTCGATCTATCTGTATGGTGCACCCAACTAAATATCTTTTAGAAAATTACAGTTAGGAACCTTAAGTTTTAAATTTCTTTTATTTTAGACCTTTAGTTTTGTCAAAAGTTTTAAACTACCCCCTGAACTTTATTTTCTATGTGCTGCTTGTTGAATTCTTTATTTCTTCTACTAGTTTTTAATATCAAGTGTTTTATTTTTGGATTATTGCTTATTTTTTACATAATTGTGTTTTTAATGTTATTCCATAGTGTTATGTTTTGAGTTTTAATGTATATGAAATTTTATTGTCAATATACTTGTTAAATAAAATAAATAATATATAAATTGCACATTGTAAACAACTTGTCGCCATATAAATGCTATGGCGATCGCCTTGTTGCCTAGGCGTCGTGGTGGTTGGCTACCGCCATGATTCGCCGTGGTGCCGTGACAACTATGGATACACGTCATTAAGCCAAAAGAAAAAGAGACTTGGGAAAGAGAATGGATATGATGTAGAAGTATGGTTCTTCCCTCCAGTACTGAGTGTTCCGTTCTTTCCAAATAGTCCAGCAGATGATATGAAGCACCACTTTTTGTTGCTTCTTCCATTCTTTCCTCACCTTAACCAGGCACCAAGCCTTTAACATCTTGTTGACTGAAGAAGGCATTGCCCAAGAGATGCCACAGCCACACAAAGATAACACCACTGTCACTTCTTGTTGCCTCACAGTGAAAGTTTGGTAATGGTCACATGAATCGGAAGGTGGGGTTCCAATTTTGGGACAACCATATAAGGAAAAGGAACAAGCAATTTGAGATGGACCGAGTTAAACTTTTGGAGTTCTGACAATCCCTAATTATTGAAAAGGGAATGGACAACTATATTCTACACAAGGCTGTGTAAGGATGTGTTTCAAAAATTTGAAACCGGAAAGATGGAGCCAAGGATTGAAATAGTTTCATTTCTGGTTTGGATTCTGTGTTCTCTGCCCTTGTTATCTTTTCATGGTAATCGATAACTTGTCACTTACTAATATGGATATAATTTTGCTTTAAATCAATTATAGATTGTTGTATTACTGGATTTCGGTGAGGGATCCTAATTGATTAATCCGGAGATTATTCTGTATGTCGATACAACGTAGAATACATGTTTAGTTCATAGTTACATACTCCCTCTGGTAGACATGTTTGGTGCAGGAGAGCAATCACACACTGAATCTGAGTGGGATAGATTCACAAACCATCACACAGATACACATGTTGAGGTAGACAAACAAGTAGATAATGAATATACGACTTCACTAGATTTGAGATGTCCTTTCTTTTTGGATATCAATTCTTTGTTTTTTATTCCCCCCAGAGTCCTTGTAAATCCCATTCTTTTCTGCTCTAATTCCAATGTTTCATTATCTTTTGCTCTTTTGATTCCAAAATTATATGTTGCTGTGAAAATCTAGATCATATCCTTATCCTTAGTTGTTTCAAAGTATTTCTTTTAAATGTTCTTTTCACGTGGTTCTGTTTAGTTGTTTTAACAGTGTGAGTATTGTTTTACTTGATTCTCCTAGATGTTTTTTGATCAACCCGGAAAATATAATGGGTTGATGGATCGGTGGTTCAACCAGTGGTTGAACGAACCGGTGACATCATAATTTACATATTAAATAATTATATATATTATTAATTATTATGATAACTAAATTGACCTTGTCATTGTGATTGAATATTGGTAATTTGGTATATGGCAATAGTTTTTTAAATTTTAATGGTAGATAATATTAGAAATTATACAACAATAACTTTAAAATATTAAGACAAATAATTAATCATTTATTCTTTTATCAAAACGAATATGAATTGATAATGTTACTTTATATCATAAATTTAAATTGGATGTTGGGTTAAAATTGGGCCCAATACTCCTTCTCTATATCCTTCTTTTTCTTTTGGTACTGTAAGTCTTATGAATTGGACACAATAGTCTTATAAAAGGGACATAATAGCCCAAAATTTGGGTCTGTTTTTATTCATTCTTCTTTGCATAAACACTTAAACGGTAAGAGAATCTCATTCTCTCTCTTATCTTCCTACCTTCCCTCTCTTTACCCATATACCCACCATCATCGTGGTCGTACAATGTTTCACTGAGCATAACTCCACGCCTCACCGCTCCTGCAACACAAACACCCATATATTGCTTCTTTTGCCCTTACAAATTCCTCAAAAAAATGTCGATTTAAGATAGTGTTTTGTGTTATTTGGAAAGATTAATTGAAAGGGCAGATCACATGCAAGAGATTTTAGAAGAAAAATCCTAATCATATTCTTTTTCTGTTTGTTATTATCTTGGATTTCTTCCATTATTGTTTGTAAATAAGCTTAAAATGAAATAGTTATAAATGGAAACTGGCCACCGGTTCAATGATTCTGACTATCCAACCAGCGGTCGGTCGGGTTTCACTGGTTTTTAGAGAGTTATGTTTGTAAGGTCTAATAGGCTCATTTTGTCTAACGGTTCGGCGGTTCCGAGCTGGGTATGAAAACATTTTCCTATGCATAATCTCTAGAAGTCCCTGCCAGCTAAAATAGACACAAAACTTCACCTTCACTAACCTCTTAGATGCTTAGTACATTTAACCAATATGTTGTCCCACTTTAATTAGGCGCAAAGCTATCGTGATAGTAGTATTATACGTGAGCTTGTAGTGATATTTAAATTTCTGTCATTCAGTTTGCAAAAATTGAAATTATTTATCCTTACTGAATGCGTCACTTTAAATTTTGTACTATCTACATAAGTTCTCAGCTTGCTTCTTTCTTTGTGTGCTTTGGCACTTCTCTCATCACTTAGTTGCTTTAGCTTGTCTGCAGGTCGTTTTTATCTTTGGATTTCAATTTTTTATACAACTTCTTTTGAATAGTTGATGTAGGACAATTTTGGTTCAATATTTGTTGGAAAATGATGGGAAAATTAGTTGGGTGAGATTTTGCAGCTCACTACCCCGAGGAAAATAAAGGAAAAGCTATAACTACTGTGAAACTCTGCACTCCATTACCCCTCGGATTCTCAACCGCAGAAGAGTAAATTGATTGCAATCAACAATATCTCTCAATAGTAACATTCAATAATCTAAATAACTTGTGAGGATTACATCACTATTTAAAAAAACTCAAAACCCTAATATTACTCTGGCAACAATAAAAGTATTAAAGGACTAAATACCCTAACAACACAGTAATATTTCCTAATAAATATAAATATCCTAAAACTCCACCAATAAATAAATTACATCAATTATTTTCGCATAATACATAATAAAAAACTCCAAATAGTAAGTATAAAAAATCTTTTCTTTCCTCTTGACTCGAGGTCCCCATCAATAGTACAGAATCAAGGCTATACTGTGCAAATCCCGCAACACGCATTGCTTTTCAGGAATTAACTAAATCGTGATGGTGTTAATTAACGTGATTGACACTTTTCTGATCAGGCTAAACTAAGAGGCATCGAATCACAGCTGAATGAAGTTTGTCTTTCTACTGAGGCCAGGTCGGAATCAAGGACTATGGCGCTATCAACTTCCAATGCGACAGGGGAAGACATGGATTCTGTGTCTGTTACTAAGAAACTGGAAGAAGAACTTTTAAAACGCGATGCACTAATTGAGGTTTGTCGTTTTTAACAGCTTTTTAGTTGTTTCATACCTCTGTTCACATGGCATTCGGTATTGGTAAAGGCTTAGATGATTTGACTAATTCAATATGGTAGTTATTATATACAATAAATAATACAAATCTTATAGTTTTGATATTTGTTTTAACTCTGCATTTTACTAACCTGATCACATATTTCTAATTCTGGTTCTATTATTTCACCTGTTGTCGTGATTGGGTCAGTCCATGGGGTGTCGTTATCGGGGCGATTTTTTGCTTTATTTAGTTATTTATTTATTTTAGTTGTCAGGCTGTTTTGTGAGTTTATTTATGTTTTAGTTTCTTGGACTTTTGTTATGTTCAGATGTTTTTTCTCTCAAATTTTTGTTATTCTTCGATTCCCGGTGCGCACTGTGTAGGAAGTGTTTACTTATGTTCCCTTGCTCCCCATGTAAGGCCAAGCTTATTTGTTATTTTCTCAAACTGTTGATTGTTGAATCGAATACAAATTTTGAGTTCCACTCTTGTTTGCGGATGTGTCTGGTTTTTTATGGGATTAGTGGCCTTTCAAATAACTTAATTTTCCTTTTATTGTTGAACGCAAATGTGTTTGCTTTTCTTTTGCAGAGGTTGCATGAAGAAAACGAGAAATTATTTGAGAGATTGACAGAAAAAGCATCTTCCACAGGATCTGCACAGGTTTATTTTATTTGTTTTCATTTGGAGAATTATGAAATGCGATTTTGATGATTTGTTTGTTATCGGATACCTGATGATGTCAGTAGTTTATTCCTCTTATGTCCTATACTTTTCCATGTTGTTACTTATCTCCTTTGTGATTAAGTCCATTAAATTGCTTTTTTCTGCTTCTTTTTGTTGATGGAACTCTGTTGAAAGGGTATTGAGTTAACAGAAGAATTGAACATTAAAGAGTCTAAATTTTCTGTATTCTTTCAATGGTCAAAAGGACCAGAATAAAGGAGTAGTTGATCTTCCACTGCAGTCTGAGTGTCTGACTTTGCAGTCTTCTAATTTATTCCAAATAAGAGCGAATTAGAAACTCCTTAAAGCTCATCAAACAATTGAGATGATTCGGTTGATTTGGTAGAGATCTTATTGTGACGTGGTTTTGTTCGACTTTCTTTTTGACAAAGTAAAGAGGAGAGTCTGTGAATGGACAAGATTGTCACTGTGTATGTTAATAATGATATTCGCTTAATCTTTCTGGACTCAAAACGTGATATTAGGTGAACAACTGAGTGAAGCTTGTAAGCATCAAGTGCATCGATTAGCATTTGTTTCCTCTGTAAGATAGAACTTGGGTGTTAAGATGTTATGAAGTTCATTTGAAGTTCCATACTTCTATTTCCTGTCTATATGGGCTAACCACTGGGAGTCTGGGACTTGTCATTTTTAAGTTTATGAAGGATCTGGTTATCGTCCCTCTTCAATTTATTTTCTAATGTGCAATCATTCTAGAGATAGGGAGAACTTTAGATTAGAATGATGTCACAAATATTTGATACTAAATTGGATGAGCCCAACGATGAATTATAAATGTATTATGAATTGGTCAGTTTTTTATACAACGAATCTTTGGTGCCAAATGTTTGCTTAAACTCTGTTGCAAGTGTTGTCAGATGTATTCATATTGTAATTAGGAATTTTAACTGAGATAGTTGATTTATGCTCAGTTGTATACACTATACAAAGAGGCAAGATCGTGAATTTATGGATAGACTTTTTGATTAGTTAGAGTTTATGGATGGATTAACTTCCATTATTTAATTTCATGCTCCATTTTCACTAATGGGTATTATTTGGTTCTAAGAGGTGATATCAGATCTCTTATTTTGAGGTTTCTCTCTTGTAGCTGTCAAGTTCATCACCCAAAGTATTATGTAATGTTCAGGCTGAAAACCTGGAGAGGTGAATTTCTAGCTCAGTTTGGATTCTTTTTGATGTTTTCTGCTCTCTTTCATAGTGTCATTCCTTTTAATGGTTTTTAATAAAATCATTTTTGCTTAATTCTGCTTCCAGGAACGAGCATAATAGTAAAGGACGTTCAGTAGATGTCCCTTTGTCGCCAGCTGCCGATAAGATTGAGGGAACTGTTACTTTAGTTAAGTCAGGTACTGAGAAGGTCAAGACAACCCCTGCTGGAGAATATCTTACTTCAGCCTTGAATGACTTTGATCCTGAACAATATCATAGCCTTGCCACCATTTCAGATGGAGTGAACAAGCTGTTGATGCTGGTATGCTTAGTGATTAATCTCCTCATACATTCTTTGAAGGGTGTGTATGTACACTTACCTCAGAAGGCTCCTAGTTACATTCTATGCTGCAATGACTTTACATAAAATTCTTATAATAATTACAACTCTTATCAAAATTATGCAACTATTAAATGGAGTTATCTTTAACAATTTATTTTAGTGCTTTTTCCCTGGTCTTAAATATAACATTCTTCAAATTGGATCATATATTTTGAGACATGGTTGCAATCTTTTAGGTGTTGGCTGCAGTCATCAAAGCAGGTGCTTCTAGAGAACATGAGATACTTTCTGAAATAAGAGATGCTGTCATTTCATTTATTCGTAAGATGGAGCCAAAGGGAGTAATGGATACTGTGCTTGTTTCCCGTGTTAGGATTTTGTATTTAAGATCTTTGCTTTCTAGGTCACCGGAGCTGCAAGCTATCAAGGTAATGGCAGATATATGTGCTATGAGCCATTACCAGCACCATATGTGAGATTTAGGTGTATAGCTCTACCTGAACTTTTGCAGATTCCTCCTGTTGAACGCTTTTTGGAGAAGGCCAACACTGGACGCAGCAGAAGCTCCAGCAGGGGTAGCAGCCCTGGGAGATCTCCCTCACATTATGATTCCAGCACGAGGAATGCACTCGTTGATGAACAGATTCAACGCTTCAAAATAAACATAAAGCCGGAAAAGAAATCGAAGTTATCATCAGTTGTTCTAAAGATACGTGGAATTGATGAGGTTAGTTTGACAATAATTTTTTAGACCTTTTCCTGCAGTGATCTTCCATTATAAATCTGGGTGAGGGTCAAGAAAAATTCTCTATCTGTGCTGATGTCAGTAATTCCAGTCTCCCACATCATTCGGAGTGCGTCATACCTGCAATTCTCCCCTTTGATTATATTGTCATACATCTCTCTTTTGCCCCTAATCAACAAAGCCACTAGACTGCTCGTCCACCGTAACAGATGCTCTCCTATCTCTCTCTCCCATTTAGCAGTCACTATAAGTGGTTGCTTAACTTAAACCCAACAACCAACAAATGCATGAACTATTTTTATTTTTTTCTTTCCCCCTTCCAATTTCCCATTTTCTCAACCTAATTCTCAGAATTTGTTAATCTTAATGAAGTCTGTAGAAAGGAAGAAACTGATTTTGGGTTATAATTCCTTGATACTTCTGCTCTCAATTACATCGACTTATATACACAAGTTTCACAATGTAACAATCTCTAATTTACAGTTATGGTAATCCCTAATTTACAACAATGTATAAACACTAATTATGGGATAAAATTAACTACAATTATGGGATAAGATTGTATTTTCTTACACTCTCCCTCAAGTTGGTATATAGATGTCTCGCATGCCCAACTTGAAACAAAATGGATGAATGGATGAAACATCTTACTACTAACACCTTTAGTCAAAATATGTGATTTGTTCTATTGTGTTGTACCAGGTCGTTTGCAATACTAATGACTGCTTTATTATCACAAAATAAATGCATAGGTCTTTTAGTTGTAACATCCAAATCTTCTATCAAAGTTCGAAGCCACATTAGTTCACATATACCTAAGCCGATAGCTCGATATTTTGTCTCAACACTGGATCTTGCCACTACGGATTGTTTTTTATTGCGCTAAGTAACAAGATTGCCTTCAACAAATGAGCAATAACCAGATGTAGAATGGCGATCCTCTATAGACCTAACTCAATCTGAGTCAGAGAATGCTTCAATTCTCATATGACCATGTGGTGCAAACAATATACCTTTTCCAGGAGCAGACTTGAGATATCTCAGAATTCTGTAGACAGTTTTCATGTGACAATGTCGAGGATGATACATATACCTGACTTACTACTCCTACAACATAAGATATATGATATATCCGGTCTCGTATAATAAAGATATATCAATCGTCCCACCAAACGTTGATATCTTTCTCTATCAATCGTATGGCTTGAGCCACCTACTAAATGATGATTAACTTCAATAAGAGAATCAACAGGCTTACATCCTAACATACTAGTTTCTGTTAGAAGATGAAGTACATATTTCCTTTGAGATAGAAATATCCCACTGGAAGATCTCGCAACTTCAATACCAAAGAAATATTTCAAATGACTTAGACCTTTGATTTCAAACTCTTTGGCCAGTCTTGCTTTGAGATTCACTATCTCTTTTCTATTATCCCCTATCACCACAATGTCATCAACATAAACAATAAGAATGGTAATCTTACCCTTTTTTGTTTGACAAATAGAGTATGATTTGCTCGACTCTGCTTTTACCCAAACCTTATCATTGTTTTGTGAAATCTACCAAAGCAGGCTCTAGGAGATTGCTTCAGACCATATAGAGCCTTTCGTAACTTACAAACCTTACCCTTGGTGGCAGATGAAGAAAAACCAGGAGGTATTTTCATATACACTTCCTTCTCCAAGTTAACATGATTTTTTTACGTCTAATTGCTAAAGATTCCAGCCGAAGTTTGTTGCACAGTAGATTATGGTACGAACAGAGTTCATCTTTGCCACATGAGCAAATGTCTCCTGATAATCAATTTCATGAGTTTGAGTATACCGTTTTGCAACTAGTCTGACTTTGAATCTCTCAACTGTCTCATCAGACTCTTCTATTCTGTATATACCCACTTGCATCCAACTGGTTTTTTTCCATAAGGAAGAGTGACCAGTTTTCATGTATCGTTTTTTTGTAGGGCATTCATCTCTTCTGTCATAGTCTGTTTCCAATTCTCATCGCTAATTCTCTCCACCTCTGAGGAACAAATATCGAAGACAAGGAAAAAACAAAGGAATGGTAGAATGCAAATAATTTATTATAGGCTAAGAAATTAGAGATAGGATGTTGGGTATATGATTTAACCCATTTTCTAAAAGCAATAGGAAGATAAATATCATCAGAAGAACAAGTAGGATTCTTACCATTAGTATTATCAGGACTAAGTTCTGAGCAGGGTTGCTGTAGAAATGGTGCCCTTATTCTTGTCTCTTCGAACATAGGTTCTTAACTCAAGCTTATTCTGTCTAGTATGCGACTCCTGTGACTCCCCTGTGAAGATTTATCAGAGACAACAACAGGAACAGGAGAATATGTATAAGGTGAAATAGTACTAGTAATACCAGGAGGAAGCTTTTCCTCATCAATAACATCCTCTCACTGAGGAGAAGGTGAGGAAGAATAAAACAGTTCAAAACTCCCTAAAAGTGACATCACGAGTGACAAAAACTGTGTGGAGGGTGATAACATTTGTAACCTTTTTGGGTACACCTAAGAGCTTTGGGATCTAGTTTTCCCTGAGTGGGAGATTTATCATGAACATAACACACAACCAAAAGCTCAAGGGGAATGAGAAGGATTTGTCGTGTGCTGGAAGAAAGAAATGAGACCAATAATTCTAGAAGGAAGCCGATTTATAAGAAATGCATCTGTTAGAACATCTTTCCATAGAAATTTAAGTGTGTTCATAGTGAACATAAAAGAGTGCGTGCTACCTCTAGTAAGTGCCACTTTTTTTTCTTTCTGCCACTTCATTTTGTTCTGGGGATTTGACACAGGAAGTTTGAAGTATGATACCATGCTGAGAGAGATAAGATGCAAAAGTATTATTATTACTATATTCACGACCATTATTGCTATGGAGAATTTTGACTTAGCTTCAAATTGAGCTTGGATCATCTTATGAAATTTTTGAAAACAATCAAGCATCTCATTTTTGGAATGAAGAAGATAAATCCAAGTTATACGAGAATAGAAATCAATAAAATTGACAAACCATCTATAACCAGAACGGAAAACAACCCGAGAGGGTCCCACACATCAGTATGTATAACAGCAAAAAGTTCAAAATGTCGACTGTTAATAGCAGAATAAATAAAATGTTTGTGTTTACCTAATTCACATAGTTTACACAAAAGCTGAGTTTTATTATACTGCTTAACTATAGATGGAAATAATCTAGTACTGATAAAGGAGGATGTCCCAGACGTCGATGATATTGATGAAGAGAAGTCAGGTTAGATTCAGAAGTAGGTTGAAGTACCTAAGTAGCAGTCCCATCTGTAATCAGAGGCATATTAGGCGAGTGAACATCCAAATAATATAGATCACCAACTGCACTACCACTGCCAATCTTTTGCCCCGTCACCAAGTCTTGAAAAACACAATGAGTTGGGAAAAAGTGACTGAACAATGTAAAGATTCGGTAAGATGTTGGATAAATAATAAGTTTGCGGTAAATGAAGGAATATGAAGAACATATGATAATATTAATAAAGGAGTATAAATTACTGAACCACTCCCAGAGATAGGAGAAATGAAACCATCAGCTACTCGAACTTTGTCTTTGCCAGAATAAGGCGTGTATGAGGTAAAGAGATTGGAGGATCCGGTCATATGCTCGGAAGCACCTGTGTCTATGATCTAACTTACCCTCTAACTTGGGCAAGTTGATGAAACATTAAAAGCACAGGAGTGTATACCTGATTGTGCATAATGAGAAGAAATGGATTTGGAACAGTTTTCGAAAAGTAGAAATTTCCATAGGAGTGAGAGTAGTAGTAGCTTTTGAAGTATTGGATGCATCAACATGAAGTGTTGTAGTGGACATATAGGCCTGGGAACCGCGTCCACGACCACTACCAAACCGACTTCCACGTCTTTTAGGACATCTATGAAGCTTAAAAGAGCGATCTCTGGTATGGTTCTTTCTTTCAAGTAGTTACATTTGCGGGACTTCTTCTCGTTTGAGTGTGTGACAGGAGACTGAATGGAGAAACCAGACTGAAGATAAGGAATAACCATGGCTGATCTGCCAACGAACCATCACCCGTCGTCTACTTTCCTCTTGTTGGATTCTAGCATGAGCCTCTCGCAGTGATGGAAATTGTGTTTGACCAATCAATTGTGCCCAAACTTGATCATACTCTATGTTCAGACCAACCAAAAAATCCACAACTTTATCTTCACTAACAAACTTTTGATAAGTTGTTGCATCTTCTGTACATTTGGTTGAAAAAACACGGTAATGATCAAGCTTCTGCCAAAGTGCATTAATCTCTGCAAAATATTGAGCCACAGTATTCTCCCCTCGACCCATCTCACGGATTCTTTTACAAATGTTATATGCCTTGAACATATCACCAGAAATAGAGAAAGTTTTAGAGATAGCCTTCCAAAGCTCATAGGCAATGTCTAAGAACATGTAACTGCTCTGCATACTAGGTTCCATCGAATTAAAAATCCATGTCTTCACCATGGAATTATCAAATTTCCACTCCTTTTGGGCCATAGTCCATACCAGCTTTTTCAGGCATAATAGTTGTTCCATGGATGAAGTGTTGCATATGATTGACCTCAATTGACATGTGACACACTTGAAACCTAGCCAAATAATTGGTTCCATCCAGTTTGAAGGGGCTTTGAACCAATGCTGAATTAAAAGTATGGCTTGTAACAGCTTGTTGTTCCGCCATATAACAGGTGGATACAATATATATTTGAGGAGGATAAACTTTACCAAGGATAACATATAATTGCAATACATTTAGAAACAAAATTTATGCATAAAAAGCAATAGAAATCAGTAGTAACAACAAAAAATTGAAGCTACATACGAAAACAACCAACTGGTGTAAAACAAATTAGATAAACCTGAACCAATCACCACAAGACTATTGTAGATAGCAAGAGGAGAGAGAGGCAAACACCATGGAAGTGGTCGCGTCGGCAGAAGTTTGCCGGAAAAATCTCACGCGCTGGCTGAAGGTGGAGCGTGGCTTCAGCCCTCCGCGAGTGAGGTGGCGCGTGGAGGCGCGTGCGGTGATGGGTCAGAAGTCCGACACCTTTGTTATGATCGCCTGACAATGGGTAACCCAATTATGATCTCAATTTCTTTATATAGATTTGTTCAACTAGTTTTCTGAGAGGAAATAAGAATTTTCTGATAATAAGGAACGAGACTCTGATACCATGCATAGTTGTCATGACGTCGCTTAGGCGTCCTGATGCTAAAGAAGAACAAGGCAACGTCTTGGACGCCGAGCCGCCTAGGCTGCCGAGCCGCCTAGGCTTACCCCTTGGTAGCTGACCCAAGTTAAATGATTAAGTAATTTTGTACTCACATAACCCATGAACTAGCTATATGGTGTAATTTTTATTATTTATTAGACTTGTAATGTATGATGATTGTTGACTTGGTTGATCATTTATTCTCAACGTACAACGTAGTGTTTGTTAATTTTTTCTACTAGTTTTCAATGTCAAGTATTTTATTTTTGAATTTTAATTGTGAAGTATTTATATAATTGTGTTTTTAATTGTATTCCATAGTGTTAGTTATTATATTTTGAGTTTTAATGTATATAAAATTTTATTATCGAATATGCTTTTGAAGTAAAACAAATAATATATAAATTGTACATTGTTAACGACTTGTCGCCAAATGAACGCCATGGCGAGCGGCGTCCTGGCGGTCAACTACCGTCGCATCTCACCGTGGCGCCGTGACAACTATGATACCATGTAGAAAGGAAGAAACTGATTTTGGTTATAAGTCCTTGATACTTCTGCTCTCAATTACATCGACTTATATACATAAGTTTCACAATGTAACGATCCCTAATTTACAGTTATGGTAATCCCTAATTTACAACAATGTATACACACTAATTCTGGGATAAGATTAACTTCAATTATGGGATAAAATTGTATCTTCTAACAAAGTAATAACACGTCAATGAAAAATCATCACTATCACACAAATGCTAATTCTCTATGGTCCACAAAACCATAAAAATATTAAACCGCAAAATAATCTCAAAATCTCAAAATATGGATATGTCAAAAATCAAGCAATGAAGCAACCAATAAAGTCTATTACAAATCCACCAACAATAAAAACAAAAAAAAACAGATCTTGTACCTTGTAATTCGGGGAATGGGTACAAATCCACCAACAATAAAAACAAAAAACCAGATCTTGTACCTTGTAATTCGGGGGATTACCCATTCAACATATATACACTGAAAAGTGTGGATGTGGTTGCACAAAAACTTGACTGTGGCAAATAGCCCAATACGACGTAGTTTTGTTTACTATATTAATGAAATGACAATAGCTATTTATGAATTTTATGATAGGACACTAATACCATTAATGAAATGCTTGGCGAGAAGAGAAAACTAGGATAGCAAAATATTTTTCTACAAGTCTATCTTTAATTAATGGAAGAACAAGTAGAAAATGAAGAAGGACGAACTAGAGTACTAGACCCTAATTACTGATCTTTACTACCGATGCTCTGATATTGAATTTGTAATATATAGAGGCTAATTATAATATCCATAACTAACCCTAGGACCACAACAAACTGCATTTAAATTTCAGCGGGCTGGACATTTTCTCCAATCACCAACAGCGGAACATGTGGATGGCTGACATGTTCACCCACTAACTGCCATTCTGATGTTTGGCCGGACATTCACCTTTTGTACACCTATTTGGACTCCATTTCAGAACCGAGTCTTTTCTCAAATAGTGTTCAACTAGTCCCATGTTTCTCAAATGGATATCTTTGCTGTTGAGAAGGTTGACCAAAAGCGGTATATAAGGCATACCCGTTAAAACTTACAAGTCTGACATAGACACTTTAACTCTAAGGCTCAACCTTGATCCTAGACCTGATTCCGAACAAAAATAGTAAGCTCAACAAAATATAGAAGTTAGTTGACAATTTCAGAGTCTAAAATAGTAGAAATTGAAGAAGACTATCGATAGGACTTGGGGAAAAAGATAGAGATAGCGGTACAGAAAACTAGAGATAGAGAGAGAATGGTCTAAGCCATTTCTTCATTCATAATATTCACCTTATATGCTTAGCTATTTTTAGAAATACTAACATGAGCCAGAATGCTAAAATGCCCAATGAGATAACCACTACCTATACTACCTATGTGCTTCTACTTTGCTAATACTCCTAACTAACTAATAAGCCCCTAGACTTTATTTATTTCTACTATGGCCCTTGGCTTTACATTAACCATCTAAATACCTTCTAATAGAAGCTAGGTAAGGAAATTCAGTTTTGCATTTCTATCAATAATTTGCTAAAGGTTTCAGTTAACTTGTTCCAACCTGGGATGATAAGCTTGTCAGTTTAAATTTTCCGTTGTGGTTCAGTGGCTCTGGGTGAATGTCTTGGTAGAAGATATGGTTTCTTGAAACTAAAGCCTAATAAATGCCCAAGGCTGTTGGAGGAACACTATAAACTGACTTATTAGACTCAACTTGGTATTGGGCTTGATTATATAAGTGATGATTTCTTTTCTCTATTTTGAATATATTTTAATGTACAATTAAACTCTTTTGGACTCGTGAATATGAAAGCTGCTATGTTATTCATGGCTTTTCTTTTGAAGATTTTAGAATAGAAGCATGTTCATTTTTTTGTATATATTTAAGCCAGGGACTGTAATTCTGGGAGAAAGTTGACTACTTTACATTATTGGCAAAGAGCTATTAAATCTTATAATTCTCTTATTTAATTTTAACTGGTAAAAGGCATCACAAGGATACATTTTCAGATTTCTTACTGGCCACTAACATATTTTGGTTACTCGTGTAAGACTTCAAACTCAAATGTACAGGAAACATGGAGACATCATATGACAGGTGAGAAGCTTAGAGAAATCACTGAAGAAGCCAAAAATTTTGCAGTCGGAAACAAGGTTCTTGCTGCTCTGGTTGTTCATACTCCTACTGGTGAGCTGATGCGTCAAATTGTCTGTTGGCTTGCGGACAACTTCGACTTTCTTTCTGTCACTTCAGATGATGCTTTTGGGGGTACAACTGGTCAGTTAGAGCTTCTTTCTACTGCAATAACGGATGGTTGGATGGCTGGACTTGGTGTTGCTATGCCTCCCAGTACTGATGCTCTTGGGCAGCTTTTAGGAGAGTATGCAAAGCGTGTCTATAATTCTCAATTGCAGCACTTGAAGGTATCCAAGATATAGATTTTAAATAAAAAATTGATTTTTTGTTATTTTCAAATTCTGTTGCTATCATCACCGTCGTCGTCATCATCATTATTGCTTTGTTCTGAATAGGCCTGCAAATGAGCCGAGTCGAGTCAAGTTTACCACCTTGTTGTATTGTTCCTCTCACTGTTTCACTTGTCCCGGCATGGGAAATGTTTTTCTTTGTTGCACTGATTTGCTTTGTCAATATTTAAAGAGTTAAACTCCTGCTTAATTTACGATTAATAACCATCATGTCATTGCTGCCAAAGGTGGGTTCTGACAAGCTAGAAGAAACTCATAAAACAACAAGAAACTTTTCTATCATAATTATGTGCCAGCAATTGGATTTAAGCCCATGGAATCCTTATGGTTTCGTTTCTGGGAACTCTGTGGATTTGTGATACAGAGTTTAAATAAATGTGTAACAATATCACTGAACATGGGCTATGGAGCAACTATAACGAAAATCATGATACCAGAATCTCTGTTGTAAGGATTCCTGTTAACTCATCAAACCCAATTATTTTCAAATCCATATCCACAAGTCAAATCCATAACATGGTTTGCTAATATCATAACTCAAGCAGTAAAATCCTTGGTTATTGAATTTCAGAAGCCTAGTTTAGATAAAAATCGATGGTTACCAGGAATGTTGATCCTTTGGGTAAGCGGAACAAAATCAGGTATGAGGAATGTTACTTATGGTAGAGTACAGAAGGCATTTAATTCTCATACCACGATTTGGATCGATAGTAGTACCCTGTATGCGGAAGGCAAGGCAATAAGAGTTCCTTGGTAACCCTTGATAAAACCAGAGGCAGAAGGAGGGGGGGCGGGAGGGGGCATATGCCCCCCAAGGCTGGGGAGGGAGGGGGGATAGGTATATGCAATTCATAATTCATACGGAGCAAAAAAATAATTATTTACTATTTCTAGGAACAAATAAGGACCAAAAAAATCATTGTTAATTTTTCTAGACTTTCTAAATATAATTTGTGTGAAGTCAAGGTAGTATACTTAACTATAAAATTCATAACTAATAAAATTAAACAAATATAAATAACGCTAAAATTGAAAATATGTCATTTGGTATTAAAATATGCAACTTCAATAATTTACAGGTACAGTAATAACGTGTGGGCAATAACATTTCATCTTCTAGAGTAAAAAACAGATATGTAGACTTCTAGTTATTGGTATGTTTTTTGTATATAGAGAGAAATAATTCGAAGATTTGGGAAGTCTTGCTAAGAAATTGATTGAAACAAGAAGAAATATGACTTTTACATTGGTATATCGATTGATCAAGTTGACTTTGGTATTACCAGTTGCAACTGCTACTGTTGAAAGAGTGTTCTCTGCAATGAAAATTGTCAAGACTGACTTGCGTAATAAAATGAGAGACGAGTGGATGAATGATAGTCTGATAGTTTATATTGAGAAGGATATTTTTTCAATAATTGAAAACGAACAAATTTTGAGACGTTTTTAAACTATGCAAAGTCGCAGGATACAGTTGTCTCCTCTCAGTCATACATTCGAAAGAAGCACTTCAAGCGTCAATAATTAATTTTTTTTAATGATGTATTTTGCCCACCCTCAGAAATTGTCCTGGTTCCGCCACTGGATAAAACCATTAGATTTGGAACTTCCTTCTTTCCAAATGTAACCTAAGAGGTTATTAAATTTAATGATGTCATTTGATATATATTTTTCAACAGTATTAGTTGGATGATATAGTTATATTTTGAGCGTGTAAAATGTTGAAGGTTATATTATATTGATTGTAGAAGTTCTTTTGCTAGCCTGTATTTGCTTGATATACAGAAACAAATAAAATGTTGCGATGACATGGTAGCTTCTGAGTGTCATTTCAGATGATCCTCATTGAATTGACACTCAAAATGTAAATTAAGGGTAAAGTTCATCCCACCAATATCTATGAACATTAACAATGCCACCACTCAAAAAGCTTTTGTCCAAAGCAAAGCCATGAAATAAACTCTCCCAAAGCAAAAGGACAGAAAGAAATTGATCACACCCCTAACAGTCCTGTGTCCAGATGCCCTTAATAATAACAAATGAAGCACAATTCCACAAGTACTTACTAATTAAAGCACAAAAGCACACAATCCCACAAAAACCCAATTCAGCTGATTTAAAATTATATTGTCAGCTCTATGGAATAAGATACACGGGTGGTTGCTTCTATGGAATTCTGATAAATTATAGGCCTCAGGTTTTACCTCTATGATGAAATCAATTTTACTTGCACGAAATTCAATAACCAAAGCTGTTGGGTGCTGCTTTCTCGATCGGCTGGATGACATTGAATTATCTCTCCCAAATCCTAATCTGACACTGTTTTGATACTAGAGTCCTACTCTAAGGTACGATCACTTTACAACCAAAAATCCAGATATCTGGATTGACTGGCTAGAATATTTTTTCTGGGTTGTGCCTGTTCCTGGACCCCAGAAAAACCTTTCTCAGCCACGTTAAAGAATCTAAGAATCTTGGGAACTTATTAAATGCAAGAATGGAAAACATAGATTAATGGGATAAATGTAGGTACCAATCCAGCATTATTCTCCCCTTTCTTAGTATCTCTAGGTTGGTGTTATTATCCTCAATTTATGATATTTAAAATCGTAATATGTATGACTTATTCATAAATCACAGTTTAATAGTTTGTTTAGGGCATCTCTCTCTAAACCTTAGCCTGAATATGATTCTAATGTCAATATATGTCTTTTATCAGGACATTGCAGGTACCTTGGCAACCGAAGCAGCAGAAGACTCGGCACAAGTTGCAAAACTACGTTCAGCTCTAGAATCCGTTGATCACAAGAGAAGAAAGGTATCATTTAACTCAACAACCATCTTTCTTTAGCTGTGTTGAATTTCAGTACATTTTCTCCTCTTCTATTCCTCTTTCTTATTTAAATTCCAAAGTGAAGCTTAACTCTTCTATCCCTCTACCCTACTAACAGGTGTATGTGTTCGATATGTCTAACTGCCGTGGAAGTTTTTGTGGCCTTTTCACTTCAGGAGAATTTTGAATTATGCATGTGAACAAAATATTCATGCTATTTAGTGTTGAAATTTCTATTGCCTATCATAATGTAAACTTGGTCTTTATGTTATGATAATTCCTACTTGTGGTTGGTTTTTATGTTGAAATTTGAAATCGTTTTCTTTATTGACCTAGTCAGAAAAGTTCTGAGTGTGTAAATGCCATTCAGCATAGGTTTCAATTAATTACTTCAGAAGTGCCAATTATACTTTATGAGATCTGCCACAGCTACAACATATTTTATCAGGAAGCCTATTCTTTTGGACCTTAATGCTATATGATGTATGTAATGGATAAATTATGTACCAATACGTGACGGATAGTGAGCCTTGTACCTTGCACATCGAAACATCATTACATATGTCCCACTACATCTCTTTTTTACTGAGAGTAACTAGTGTAAAGGTTTTTGATGTCATCTCTACATCTATCTCTTTCCCTCTGTATGACTTTTGTTTATCATGTGAGTGCTCAGTGATCAGTTTTTGAGAGTCATACAAGGGTTGAGATAATCTTTCATTCTCTCCCACAGAGTATTATTCATGCTTCGCAACTAAATAAAGATACAAGTACAATAATACCCTTTACCACTAAACTAAACTAAAGGACTTCAAATCCCATTTGCAGACAACCTGGGGTCAACTTCTTAACTTTTAAGATTAGAACTCTGGGTCGCTCATGTGGTCTGATATTCTGTAACGTTAAGTTTCTCGTGCTTGTGAGTTTGTTCTTATTGTTTGTAATTCTCCAGTTGGATGTGCTAAGTGCAGACTGGTTTTCTAATGTGTCCCTCAGTGAAGAGTAGTTTTGTAATTCTTCTCATGGCTACTATGATTTCATATTGCCATAATCAGCTATTGCAACAAATGAGGAGTGATCAAGCACTGTTGACGTTGCAAGATGGAGGTTCACCTATTCGGAATCCTTCTACTGCAGCTGAGGATGCACGGCTAGCATCCTTAATTTCCCTTGATGGCATATTGAAGCAAGTCAAGGTTTCCAGCTTTTCTTGTGTCTTGGAGTTGATGAGTGGGTTACTAGTTGTGTGAACCAACTAAACTTTAATACGTGATATGACAGGATATTATGAGGCAGTCCTCTGTAAACAGACTGGCTAAAAGTAAGAAAAAGGTTATGCTTGCATCTTTAGATGAACTTGCAGAACGGATGCCTTCCCTGCTTGAGATAGACCACCCATGTGCCCGAATGCACATTGCAGAAGCTCGTCATGCCGTAGAGGTAAGTTACAAACTGCTATAATAAGTTGAACTTTAAACTCAATTTGTTATTGACTCTTTACTATTCCCCCACTGGATGTGTACACAAGATAGTGCTAAAGACTGAATCACAAAAAACAAAACCTTAACTCTTCCACTTTTTTCATTTTCAGATTTTCCACTATACCGTAGATGTTTTAGAAAAGATCACAATAATACCTAAAATTTTACCAGTCCTCAACTATGATTATCAGAATATCTAATGTGGAATTTTCTAGCAATTTTTAACATAAAAATGCTTATATGGTATTCACATGGTTATTTAGTTTAATAAATTATTTTTTACTAATAATTTTTTTTCTCTATTCTCTTCAACAATATTCAAAGAAAAAACCATTATTCTTGTAGCACCTTCGTCATCCCCTCCCTCACCACCACTTTATATCACCACAACTGGAGAAGAAATATTTATAATTTTTCTTTCCCAAGTCTTCACTCCCTTCTAAACCTGTCAAAAACCCCAAATATACCCCTCTAAATCACTGTAAGCCTCCATATTCTTTTCTCTTTCTCTACGTTTTGTGTTTCGTGGTGTAGAATAAGTCAGTTACATGGACCAGGCTGCGAGTCTCTCTCTAAGTTTTTGTTTCTCGCCTATTGCTGGGGAATGGGAATCTTATTTAACTTTATTTTTTATTTTATTTTCTTAAATTCTTATCTGGGTTGGAGTATGGTGTCAAGCAGGGTTCAGCGGATTGTTTTCGATAAAGAATCTGAGATCTTGGTCAGAACAGATGTTGATGTCAATTCAATACCATCACATTGGGCCTCCATCTGAAACCTTCATATCCTCAAACCCCAGTGGATTATTTCTTGAAATTGCCCCTCCCAATTTCATGCTGGATCCATCCAATGCTCTGAATCCCTGTGCTCTCATTGAATGAATACTGAGACCCAAGAATTGCCCTGCGACTAGATTGAGAAAATGGTACAAAATTTAACAAAATTCTGTGAGCGAGAAGCCTGGGTTTATGATTTTGTGATTAAAAGCTCACAGGCTTGGACTGATACTCAAAATTATATGAATTAGGTTGAAGAAATGATCTCTCATACTGACTTGTATATTAAAGAAGAGACGTGGGAAAGAATATTTTGTTTAATGCTTGGAGAATCAAGATATACTTGTGACAGATGTTCGATTTACTTTTTTTAGTTCAAGCTAATGTTATACAGTCAATCCGGTTATTCTATCAAATTTTCGTGACACTAATGAATAATATGAATGTTTTATTGACTTTAAATAGTTGCCTCATGTTACACAGTCGATTTCTGAAGAGGACGACATGCTCCAAGAGACATCAGTTGCAAATCTGGGGTCCAGTGCTGAAATTGATGTGGCCCAGTGGAATCTTCTTCAGTTCAATACGGGATCTACGACTCCATTCATCATCAAGTGTGGTGCTAACTCAAATTCTGAGCTAGTCATCAAAGCTGATGCCCGAGTTCAAGAACCCAAAGGTGGTGAGATTGCTAGGGTCGTTCCAAGACCCACCATTTTAGAAAATATGACGTTGGAGGACATGAAAGAGGTATTTAGTCAACTTCCTGAGGCTTTAAGCTTGCTTGCCCTAGCTAGGACATCAGATGGAACCCGAGCTCGGTATTCTAGATTGTACAGGACTCTTGCCATGAAGGTTCCAGCACTAAGGGACCTTGTTGGTGAGCTTGAAAAAGGCGGACAACTTAAAGATGTAAAGTCAGTCGTAAACTCGTGATTGAATACTTAAGTCTTTGGACGATCCCCTCATGTTTTATTGTATGTTGGAGCTTGTTTTTTTTATAGCATTTTAGAGGCTCTTTCTCTAAGCGATTTCAGAGTGTAAATCTGTTTCCTTGCTGGTTTAATCCTTTATTAGAAACCAACTTGGAAATTGAACTGCATGGTTCAAATGCATTTCAATATCCATCATTTCAGTGCTGCCAAATTTTGTGGTATAAATTACAAATGCTTTTCCCGGTGTAATATATCAAATTCATATTATTAATTCTTTTGGTTTAATCAAATTCTTAGTTGATTCCTCAGGTACTTTTTCATTTTCTTTTTAATGCTTACAATAAAAATGTGATGGTAAAATGCTCCTTTTTCACATACTTGCGTCTAGGTAAGCTGAAAATTCAATATTTGTATCTATTTAAGTTGTATGTTATCTGTATCCAATTAAAGCCGAAAATACAAATATAATACAGATATGGGTAATATTTGTATTTGTTTAATATATGTTTCGCCATATCCAAAAAGTAGAGAATGTGTTCGTAATCGGAATTTGTTATATAGGCCATTGTAAGCCTAACTTAAAGGCAATTAATTGGCCCTACAAAGAATTGAAGACCGTCTTTAGTTATCACAAAAGCCTTTTTGGTATCTTTCGATTTTCTTCTTCTTTCTTCCATCACCTCTTTATTTCATGTGTCATTAATTTTATAATATTAAATATAATATTAATTGTTTCTATTGTCCTTACATTAAAAAAAGAAAGTATTATTTATTGAATAAAAAATATTGAGAGAACCAAAGTTATATTTAATACTTGAGGTAACATTAAAAATTAAGTAATTAATGCTTATTTGAAATTCTCAAACAACTTATATTAAATGACAAAAACATTTCTCTAAAACGACTTATATTAAGGGACAAATGAAGTAATTATTAGATGAAAGACTAAAAGAGATGATAAATAAATAAAAGAAAATGCCTCTAAGAACACCCATGAAAAAGATTGCCTCTAGACTTTCAATTATATTTAATATTTTGTAGTCGTAGGATAATTGCATATTTTAGCCTTGTAAATAGAGTTGTAATCACTTGCATTGTGGTTAAACTGATACTAGAAAATTTTGCACTTGAAAAAGAATTTGGCCGTAACGTAATAACATACAAATGCAGCACAATTTTTTTTTTAAAAAAATAAACCAAAGTAAATATTATACCGGGGAAAAAAAACATTGCTCAACATCCAAAAAAGAATAGGCAAACCAAACAGAGCTTAAGAATAGCCGATCATATTTTAAATGAATATAAAACTCATAACTACAGAACATATTTTTCTATCTTAGTATTGTCATCAATCAAACATGGATTCATTAAACTGTAAAACTACCACAATATTCTTGGTCTGAAAACCAGGAACCCAAAATCGCCCATTTGAAAAGCAATTTTGTTCACATTTTCCTGGTCATCCTTCACTTTCAAAGTTTTGGCAGCACAGGAATGAGTTGATAATTTTCTTTGGAAAGGCTCTGTTTTCATTCTATACCAGTGTACCTAAAATTAAAAAATTTCAGAAGAAACAGTAGAAACTCTGATAAGCACATTGTGTGTGTGTGAGAGAGAGAGAGAGAGATAGAGACATGGTTGATCATGCAGAATACCAGAGTATGCATTTGCAAGCTCAATTGAATTATGCAAGTGTGCTTGCACACAAGCACTCTTAAATCAACAAGCATAACTTCCACTGTACATAGAGGTGGAAAGTTTGCGTGTAATTATGTAAGAATGTTAAAAGGAGAAGAAAATTACATCCAAACCATGATCTACAAAAAATTCTCAATGTTAATCTCCAAGAAAGAACATGGATCAGGAATGTCAAAGTTGTCCAGGACCTGAAAGACGAAAAAGTATCAAGAATTATATTACAAACCACGTTTTCCAAATTAACTTTTTAAAGAAGTTCTGACAAGTTTAACACACCAGAAATATTAATTTGCGACGTGGCCAGGCTCCGCACAACTGTTTGTTAGGCTCCTAATAACAGTTGTTCGGATGGTACGATTCCTAGCCTTTAGATTATCAAACGGCCAACAGGATTTGGGTTGGATGGATGGGCGATCCCATCCAACTTTGGATGTAGATCACTCCATATATATATATATATATATATATATATGTAAGTATATATATGGAGTGCTCTATAGTATAGTAGCTATGAGACCTTATATGGGCACAACTCTACTACCGCAACACTGTTGCAGATGACTCGGTGTATTTTTAAATCGTGGCTACCAGATCTTGAAATGAACGGTATGAGATCTGGTGGCCATATAAGCTATGGCCCATAGCCACCATTTACTAATATCAGGACCCTATATATGTGTGTATGAAGCATCTAGCTCAAAGAATAAAGAACAGGAACACAAAATATAGAAATGTCAGTTGGGCCAAGATGTGCAGAAAGTATGTATTTGCGTTTCTGATTCCGTCTGGGGTTGTGTGTGATGTTAATGGTATTGGGGGGCCGGGGGGGTAGGGGTTGGGGCTGGTGGAGGTAGGTATTAACAAACAACAAATATAGTAGAACATAAATAGCAATAATACATGCTTGTACAGGACTTCAACAACTACTGATCACATTGAAATAGCCGTAATACATGCTGGTCAGCCTACCTTAGCGAGTATCGACAAGAAATTACAAAAAAAACAAACAAATCAAAACCCAGATTTATTTTAAGTTTTTAACTAATAAGTGATAACTGAAGTACCTCTGGATGTACAATGCCAAAAGTGCCTATGTGCTTTCCTTTGTAGATAATGCTAGCTTGTCTACCCGGAAGAAACTCAGGCTCCTTCAGCATAATATATCAAGCAATTGTAAGAACATCATTCTCAAAACTTTTATATTTCAAAGAGATTAAACCGTGTATACAAAACTTACGTCTGAACATTTTATGTAGTAGCCTGTTTTAATCTCAGGTACCACGAATGGGGTTCCAGTTACTTGCATAATTCTATCCAACAGGCCATGAATTAGCTGTGATCAGCAAAACACAGAAGACTAGGATCAGATAATAATCGAACACAGTCAACTTTTAATAGACATCTGTAAGTATGAAGGAAGAAAATAAGACAACCATTACACAGCAGAGATGAATTATGCTAGATTCAGGCAGCAGCCATTAGTATATATAAAAAGAAACCAAGACCCTTTTATTGGAAAGGTAGTCCTAGATATAAATTGCATTTACACTTATTCAGCAATGCCTGCAAAATGGATCTTTTATGTGATAAAATCCAACATAGTCGAGTCATGCATAATTTAAGAGATTATCTATAAAAACGAATACCTGCCAGTAGATTTTACATAACTAGCATTAATGTTCAAAATGTGGAACAATTCTAGCATATAGTATTTTAACAAACTTAAATTTTTATTCAGTGTACATATCAGGAAAACACATTATTTCATAAGCAACATGGGCCACTACATTCGAATGATAGAAAACAGGAAAATGTGGAGGTAAAATTGAACAATAGTTTACCGCTCACAAAACACAATCATAGTTGTCATGAAGACATCTAGGCATCCTGGCACTGGAGAAGGGCAATCCGACGTCTTGGACGCCGAGTAGTCAAAGCTCACGCTTTGGTAGCTGACCCAAGTTAAGTGATTAAGTCATTTTTTGCCCATAACTCATGATAACCCAAGGATTTGTTATGTCGTGTAATTTTATTACTTATTATACTTGTAATGGGTGATGGGCAAATCATCATTCTTTATTTTCTATGCGGTGTTTATTGATTTGTTCTACTAGTTTTTAATGTCAAGTGTTTTATTTTTGAATTTTGATTGTGAAGTATTCATATAATTGCGTTTATAATTGTATTTCATGTGTTAGTTATTATGATTTGGGTATTAATGTATATAAAATTTTATTGTTCAATATACTATTGAATTAAAATAATAATGTATAAATTGCACATTGTTAACGACTTGTTGCCATAAAGACGCCATAGCGGGCGCCTTATCGCCTAGACGTCCTAGCGCTCAACTACCGCCGCATCTCGCCATGGCGCCCGTTACAACTATGATCACAATACGTAAACTTAAAGCAATTTATCTATGAGAGTTTGTATATAAAAATCTCTTGTAAACAACAATAAAAAAATTTATTTGCTGAAAAGATTTGTTTTACATCAGGTGTTTTAATGAGTCTGATTAGGCTTGTTAATATATTGGGTTGTAAACTTTTAACACGTATAACCTTTTTCAACATAGACCTTTTAAACGTTTATAATTTGTGGAGTATTTAGTATTCAATGTAGACACCTTTACCTCCGGTGTGCAGGCATCCAAAGAAAATACAGAAACAAAAAGTCACTAAACTAGGCTTGAACAATAACAGGTGGAATTGTCAATGATTTATAACTAAATTCACTAATGTGAAGGCAACCTACATCCAATCCCCTTTTTTCCAGCCTACAAGTTGCTTTTAAGCTATATACTAATCTTTGATCTAAGCATATGCTAATTTCGTACTTAACAATAAGAGGTTAAATGGATGTTCGCTAGATTTTCTCTTGGACAAAAATAAGACATTTGACAATGAAACTGGAATCGGGTAAATCAAGAAAATTATTCCACCAAACCCTGATGTGCCATAGAGGATGATAGTAAATTTAGTTTAACCTTTCTTATAACATAATTCTTATGAAACTGTAAATTGTAATTTTAAATGGAAATGCTAAAACACATTGAAAAACAAAACATATTCACATTTACCCTCTTGATAATAAAACTATTCAACAGGTAGAATCAATCAGATTGTTGCCAGAGAATTTGTACCTCAAACCCTGAGTTAGCACCACAATATAGAGCTGCAAGTTGACGACGATTTGTTGCACCAACATCCTTTGATTCATCCAGAAGTGCTATATCACCCACTTCAAATATCTATAATTAATATTGAAAATTTTCAGAAACTCTTCCAGTGACGAGACAAACAAGCATTCAGAAGAATAACTCACAGAGGACGGTCAACATGTTTCTCTCTCTAGTTTTTTCGCTCCCCCTTCTCTCTAACTTTTTCAACTCCAGCCCACCTTTCGCCCCTACCTAACTTTTTCGGTCTCACCAAATTTTTCCGTCTCTCTTTTTCCGACAGCTTCTCTCTTTGTTCCCTCTGCCCACTCTTGTCTCTCCTTTCCTCGCGCTTGTTTCTCCCTCCTTTCTCTTTGCCCACTCATCCTCTCTTTCCCTCGTTCAGTTTTTTCCCCCTTCAGGCATGGTGGACCACTCGCATTTTTCTGCCAGAAACTCCGATAGTAGCTGCTCTCGTACCGGCTTTTCTGAGTTTGGGGTCTCTGCTCCCTCCTCTCCTTTGCATGCCATCCCGGTGGTGGATATGGCTGAATCCGATGTTCTAGCTAATCCAGTTTTGGTTAGCTCTGACGACTCGGTGGCTGAGAATGAGTCTGCCTTCTTTGGACCCTCTTGAGGATCAAATCCAAGTCATCTTTCGTGCTGTTTCCCATCTTACTCAGCAGGATCGTTTAGATGCGGTCTCTGAGCGTAAAAAGAATCAAGATCTTATGGATTTCATTGCAGCTCACGGTCTCTCAATTAAGGATTTGAACGAGTTTGTTCAGTCTGGCTCTATCTCTGGTGCTCACCACCTAGATGGTTCTTTGCCGCCGAGAGATCCTGTTCTCCCCACACCTCCTGCTCGTGCTATTTCTGAGGCTGTCCCTCCTGTCTCTTCGGAGGCAGAGAAGGTTGTCCCTCCTCTCTTGTCGGCTCCGGCGATTGCATCTGGTGAGTCCATTCCTTCCAAAACTTGGAGTTCGGTGGTAGCTACATCAGGCAACGAGAAAAACTTGGGTTTGCAGTTCTTTCCCCCTAAGGTGTCTGAAGGGCATATTACTGTTAATCCCCCTGTTGAGGTGCTCAAGAAGGGTCTTAATATTTGGTCGTCTAGTCTTGTTGGCCATTTTATCCATTCTAAATTACCATTCAAGTTGGTTGAAGCCTCTGTAAAGAAATTGTGGGGTAATTTGGGGTTGTCCAAGGTGTACCTGCATGATAAGGGTTACTTCTTATTTAAGTTCGATACTGTGTTGGCTAGAGACAATGTTTTAGCTTCAGGCCCTTGGTATATTGCCTCTAAACTTCTTTGTTTGCAGCCATGACAAGAGGGGGTTAATTTCATGAAAACTGAATGTAACAAAGTACCCATCTGGGTTAAGTTTAGCAACATTCCCCTCTCTTATTGGACAAAGGAAGGGCTTAGTTATCTGGCTAGTGCTGTTGGTCATTCATTATTTGCAGACGATATGACCTCTAAACTGGAGCCTATGAGTTTTGCTCGAATATGTATTGAGATGAACGCTACGTCTGCCTTTCCTGCTTCTACAAATGCTGTAGTGTTTGATGGCCAAGCCTTGGCTGAAGAAACTGTTGCTGTTAAAGTGGAGTATTGGAGTAGGCCTCCTTCGTGTTCGGAATGTAAATGTTTTGGTTATTCCCTTCTCAAATGTCCTAAAACTAACTTCCAGTGGGTTCCTAAGGTCAATCCTATTTCCACTGCTGCTTCTAGCCCCTCTTCGCTTCCTGCAGCTAAGGCACCGTCTCCCTTGGTTTCACCTTCTTCTGACTGTAATTGGATTGCTGTATCCAAAAGGTCCAAAAACCGAACTCCTTCCCCTGCTCCCCCCCTTCCTGTCTCTAATGCCAATGTGTTTTCCCCCATTGCCTCTCCTCTTGCTCTTGGTGATGAGTATGAATCTCCCATACCCCCCAATCCTTTAGTGGATAAGCTGAAGCAGGTTGATGAAAAGGATTGCAGGGATTTGAAGAATAAGTCCAGACCTGGAAAGGAGCCTATCCAATATTCCAAGAAGAGGAACAAAGGTCCAAGGGGTCTTCCCCTTCTAGCCTAATCTCTTACCCCATTTCTCTATGACATTTTTTTGTTCCTATAAGAAGCCAAAGCAGGCTTTCGTTCGTAATTTTTTGTTAAGCAACCATATTTCCTTTGTGGGTCTTATTGAGACTAGAGTCAAAGCATCCAATGCGGCCAGAATTTCAGGTGCTATCTGTTGTAATTGGGTTTGGGCTTATAACTATGACCTTCACCCGAATGGAAGGATATGGGTGGGGTGGGACCCTAATATTTGGAGAGTGGATACCCTATTCCAGTCCGCTCAGCTAACCCACTATAAACTTATCCCTCTTCATGGCCACACTCCTATCCTGGCTTCTATTGTGTATGGCCTGAACTCGGTGGTGGAACGGAGACTGTTGTGGCAGGACCTGATCACTCTTTCCTCTTCGGACACTTGGTGTATTCTTGGAGACTTCAACTCTATCAAGCAGATTTCTGAAATAGAAGGGGGAGACACTTCTTGGGATGTTGGCATGACTGATTTCAATGAATGCTTAGACATTCTTGAGGTTGAGGATATTCGTACTATTGGTCCTCAGTTCACTTGGTGGAACTGTCAAGTTGATAATCCAATTCACCGGAAGCTTGACAGAGTTTTGGGAACTCATCTTGGTTCTGCTCTATGACCGATTCCCTTGCTGTTATTGGTCCTCGCGGGCTTTCGGACCATTGTCCAGTTATCCTTAACACTGGCCTTCATCTCCAAAAAATCAAGAAACCTTTTCAATTTTTTAACTTCATGCTTGATTTGGATGGGTTTAGCTCTGCAGTCTCTGATAGTTGGAATATAAGCTTTCGTGGGAAACCGTTTTTCATCTTCTCTGAGAAGCTTCGGAGAACCAAGAGGGCCCTTGTTGCCTTGAATTCCTCTATTGACAATCTTTCAAGCAATGTTAGCATTCTTCAGGCCCAGCTGTCCACCATACAATCATCCCTTCATTCTGACCCTTCGAACTCTCTCCTGCTTTCCCAAGAATCCAGCTGTTCCCAGTCATTATGGAAAGCATTGGAGCTTGAAGAATCTCTTCTCCTCCAGAAATCTAGAGCCATTTGGCTAGCCCAAGGTGATAAAAACTCTAAATTCTTTGCTAATGCTATAAAGAGCAATTGGAACCACAACAAAATCCTTTCTATTTTCAATAGCTCTGGAGATCTTATTGAGGGCCAAGAGGGTATCCAAAAGGTGGCTGTGGACTATTTCCAGGAGCTGTTGGGTTCTTCTTCCAACATCTACCCAGGCCTTGAGGATCTTAGAGATTATGTTTCCAAGCAGATCTCTTCTACCCAATCTGCAGCATTGATCGCCCCAATCCTGGACTCTGAAATTTTTGTTGTTCTTCAGTCCATGAAAAAGAATAAAAGCCCAGGTCCTGACGACTTCAATGTTAACTTTTTCTTCCATTGCTGGGATATTATTGGCTTAGATTTCACTTCTGCAGTTCACTACTTTTTCAATTCCAGGCACCTCCCTCGTGGGATTAATGCAACTGCTATAGCCTTGATTCCTAAGACTGAAAATCCTTCCAATATGTCTGATTTTAGGCCCATTTCTTGCTGTAACACTATCTACAAATGTATTGCTAAAATCCTTGCGAATAGGCTTAAATCTGTCCCCCCTTCCCTTATTGACCAAGCTCAGTCGGCCTTCATCTGGGGTAGGAGCATCAGTGACAATATTCTTCTGCCTCAAGAGCTTCTTAAAAATTATCATAGAATTTCTGGTCCAGCTCGGTGCGCTCTCAAAATTGATATTAGGAAAGCTTTCGATAGTTGATTGGGGTTTTCTCTTGGATCTGTTGAGCCTTCTTAAGTTTCCCCCTATTTTCATCAATTGGATCAAATCGTGCATCACCTCGACAATGTTTTCCATCAAAGTCAACGGAGCTCTTGTTGGTTATTTTAAAGGAGCTAGGGGTCTTAGGCAAGGGGACCCATGATTTTAAATAAGGCAACTATGCTGCCTAATTTCAAATTTCATTGGAAAACTGACTCTTGCAATCTTTCGCATGTTTGCTTCACTGATGATATTCTCCTATTCTGCCATGGAAACCTGCCCTCAGTCTCCAATTATCCACTCTTGTATTCTTTCATTCTCTATGTTCTCTGGTTTAATCCCCAATGCCCTTAAAAGTCTATGTTTTTTAGCCAATGTTCCTAATGAGGTTAAGGAAAGTATTTGTATGCTGCTAGGTATTCCTCTTGGGGTCTTGCCAATCAAATTTCTCGGAATTCCTCTCATTTCTTCTAAACTCTCCCATTCAGATTGCATGCCACTGATTCAGAGGATCACAGCCAGGGTCTCTTCATGGACATCTCGGTTCCTCTCTTATGCTGGTAGAGTGCAGTTGATTAAATCAGTGCTTTTTGCTATTTAATCTTACTGGGCAGCCCATTTTATCCTTCCAAAACCTGTTTTGCGATCTATTCAATCCATTTTATGCAAATTTCTATGGAAATGGCCGTCTCTTTTCACGCATGGTACTAAAGTTTCATGGAAGGATCTTTCTCTCCCCCTTTGTGAAGGGGGCCTTGCTATCAAGAATCTTGTTGAATGGAACATGGCTCTCATCATTCTCCATCTCCTTAAGGTCATTTCCCCTTTTTCCCCTTCCTTATGTGCCAAATGGGTCAATTCTGCAGTCCTTGCTAATAAGAATTTTTGGCATCTTTCTGCTCCATCTGATTGTTCCTGGATTTGGCGTAATATCCTAAAACTGCGTCCTACCGCACTTAATTTTCTTAATTACAAGGTTGGGAATGGCAACCTCTTCAGTCTATGGCATGACTCGTGGTTGAATGGATTACCCATTAACCCCTCTGAGTCCCTTCTTTCCAATTCCAAAATTCCCATTTCAGCTCGTATCTCTTCCATTATTTCCTTGGGAGCTTGGTCCTTACCTTCGAGTAACCATCGTAACCATCATGACGTGCAGCAATTTCGCAGTATCATTTCTTCCCTTCCTCCACCAACTGATGTTGTGGGCATGATTCTTGGGGACAACCGAGAGATAAAATCTGTTAAGGCCTCCATTATTTGGGATTCCATTCGATCCCGTGCGCTAAAGGTACCTTGGGCTAATCTGTTATGGCATTATCATCATATCCCTCGGTTCTCTTTTACGTTATGGTTGGCTATCCGTCATAGACTGCCCACAAATGATTTGTTCTCATCCTACACTAGCTTCCGACCCATGAACTGCGCGTTTTGCGAGTCTCATGCTGAGACCTTTTCCCACTTGTTCTTTGAATGCTCCTATTCTTCCTCAGTCTTATCCTCTGTCCTTGCTGTTGGAGCTTGGCCAAATGTTCCTTCGAGTTGGGATAGCCTTGTGGACTACATTATTCAGTTTAAAGGGAGTAACTTAAGGTCTGAAATTTTAAAATTAGTCTTTGCTACTTCTGTGTACAAATTATAGGTTGTTAGAAACTCCATTGTTCATAATAGGGTTAAGATGCCATCTTGGGTTTTGAGTAGGGTTATTGTTAATGTTATCAAGTCTCGATTATCTTCGTCATCGAAATTCCTTAAGGCGGCTCAGAACTGTCCCAGCCTTCGTTTGTGGATGTAGTTTTCTTATTCTAAAATGGGTTTTGCTGCTTTGATGGGCTGCTGGGAATTTGGAATGCATTGGCTTTCTCCTTGTTGCTTGGGCTGCTGGGCTGGAGGGCAGCTGTAGCTTGGCTGCCTTTGGCTCGCTCTTTTTTTGTCTTTTGTGGGCTACAGGGATGCTTTGACTCCTTTTGTTAGGTTGCTTAGGCTTAGCGCTTTGTTATCTTTGTATGGTTGTTTAGGCTTAGGGCCTTTGTCTTTCAATTTGATTTGGTTGTCTTTCTTTAGTCTAATCCTCATGGGAGTTGTCCCATGATGATCATTCTAAAGCCGCTGGGGTATGCCCCTTTGCCATTGTTTCATCATTCTTCCTTTTTATATACAAGCAAATTTAACAAAAAAAAGAAAGAATAACTCACCTTTATAGGCTTCGGATGGTCTTTATTGTGTCCAACTATTTTCAATAACCCGGGCATGAGACTAGTTCGGACAGCCTAAGAGATGCATTAACCAAATAAGTGTTTAGATACATGAGCATAATTTAAAAGATGAAGGATACAATTTTTTTACAATCTAAAAACAAAAGATTTAAAGGTAAAAGATACAACATTAGCATGCTTAGAAAAAGAAATGAGCAAAATCCTTGTAAAGTTTTTACTTGGAAGCTTTTTGTTTTTACAATTTTTTCCTCTTCTCTTCTGACTCTTCCTCAATTAACATGAACTGCAATCTCTACAGTGACGAGTTATTGGGGTTGTCACCTTTGAGCCATCATTGCTTGTGTAATTTGTAAATCTACTAATAATAGAGAATCTTTTTACTCCAGTTCTCATTGCCTGTTCATCTAAAGGGGGGACAGCACTAATAACAGGATCATCCTGTCCAACAATTCAATATAATGCCCAAAACAACTATTGACTTAATCCTAAGAAAAAGAAAATTAGCTGGGATCGAGGATTAGTAATCTCAAAATAATGGCAATTTCTGCTCGGCATGGCAGCTTTTCAAAGAGTATTTTTAACATTGACAGAATTCAGCATAAAAGACATAAATTTATTTAAATATGAAACTAAGAACAACAAAAAATAAAATAAAATAAGATAAAAAGAGAAATAAAGATGTCACAAACTTCACCATCTAAATCTCGAAAGCGAAATTTAGAGTGGAATTGCATGTGTATAACCCTCACATTACGTTACATGTCACCCCCACAATCAGGCCTCTCAGACTTGGAGGATTGAGGAGTGTTATTTTTTCCTTTTTGTTTTGTGTTGGTGTGGGATGTGTGTATTTGATTGGAGGTTTGAAGGATTGGGATCAATTCATTAATACACCAAATATATGCATGACAACAGAGCACCATTCTTGTATTGTGATTCCATTTCTTCTGAAGATATTACTAACCTCAAAATCAGAAGAGCGAGGATTTCCAATTTCGACTGCCTTTGATTGGTCATCTTTTCGGTTCAACATGGCAAAATTTTCTTTGTATGAGCATAATATAAATGTCAACACCTCTGTATAACCATTCATTGCAATCTAAAAGGAAAGCAAGCAAAAAGTTAAGCGAACCATAAGAGCATGAAAAGATAGATTATAACATTAACATAAAGTAAACAAAAGATTCCTTCTGACAACATTTTATCATAAAAAACTTGAAACATCAACCATCAGGTTTGCATGTGATGTGAAGCGTGAAGCCAACACCAGTAGAGCCTCCATAAGCTAATAAGCAGAAACAAACATACCCATTCCACTTTCTCCAACACCCAAAAGAATAACCCCAACAAACAGGAAAAGAAAACCAAATTTAAAAACATATGCCAATCGTAATAAAGAAACATCAACACATGTTTCCTTTCAAATTCTCCAAGCATGATGCGACATTTTAATTTTTATATAGCAACAAGACAAATAAGACAAAGACATACCGACTCATTTGCAAATGTTAGACCAGAGACAAAATCGTTTTTTACCAATGTTTTTCTTTTTGTTACTTCGTTTCTTTAAAATAAGCAACTACGAATTAATTGTATCAAGCTTTTCTTTAATGGAGAATTCGTTGAATCAAACTTGAAACTCAATGATTTAGATATTTATAGGTTGATGTATTCCTCATCATCTATGTAAATTTCATAATAATCAGATGGAAAGTCATAACTTAAATTGTGCAAGTCGCATGGAAGTTGAGTCCAACATTCCTTTTTTAGTGGACCTCTGCACATTAAAGCCTATTTTCATAATTGAGGTATTAAAAGATTAATTATATTCAACTAAATTTTAATCATGATCGCCGTTATGTTTTAAACTCAAAGTCTTATTACAATCATCAGGGGGGAGAGAACATCATTAGAATTTTAGAGATTAGAATTTCAAATGTTGGACAAGTGCTTCGAGTAGCTCAATTTATGATTGAGCAAACATATAAGCAATTAGAAAATAACTTGTACTGCCTTTGGAATTACCTTAGGGCATACTAATGTTTCAAAACTCTCAAATAATTCACTTATACATGAATACATGAATGAAAAATACCTCCATTCTAATAAGATCAGTGAACTGGTTCAGAGGCAAGGGCTTCAAAGATGCAGGTTTTCGTTTCGGAATTTCATTGAAACCATAAGCAATAGCGACATCCTGAGAGAGAGATCAAAATAAAAGATGATTTACAGTGCATTTTAGGCCTTGCTATATTGATAAATAATTACATATATGTCTAAATAGAAAAAGCATATAAATCAGTAATACCTCTGCCACATCACAGGGATGAAGAATGTCACTTCTGGTTGGAGGAATGGATACAGTAAATTTGCAATTTTCACTCCCTGATTCAAGCTGCTCAGCGTGTAACTGCATTTTACTTAACAAACCAGCAACCTGAAAAGTAGATGAGATTCAAAGGTGTTTGAAACGAATATACTACACTGCAGGGATGGAGGTTCTTCAGGATGAGATTTAAGTTAAAAAAGAATATGAACGATATCTCCAAAACAAGAAAAACGATGAACCCAGTGAGCATTGCAAAATGCAAAGAATAAATTTGTGAGATGAAATTACATTTTATCCCCTCCTCCCATTCCCGAAAAATGGACATTACAATATAAAATGTAAAATATTTTTGAAAAATTCCAGGTCCTTATAATCAGACATCCTATAGAAAAAGTAGTTTTGACTACATAACAAAATACCAATAAAGCAAATAATGCAGTTCCACTACGGAAACCCAGAATTTTGTGTTCTATTTTTTTAGATAAAAGAACAAAATCCTACAACAAAGCTGCCCACCTATCATCAGCCACAGAAATCCCCCTAGATGCACCTATGCGAAAGTCCATAAAGAGGCTAGATAGAAGGCCCTATCCCACAACAATGAACTGGCAATGACCAATCACAAAAAACACAGGCAATCCCCTTTGTCCAAATACCTCAAGGAACAGCAAACATCCCCACCTACAGGACAATGAACTGGCAATGACCAATCACAAAAAACACAGGCAATCCTCTTTGTCCAAATACCTCAAGGAACAGCAAACATCCCCACCTACAGGATTTTGCCGTCCCTCTCGAACACACTATAAGAACTACATCCCTCCAAACAAGGAACTCTTGATATATTTCCCCAATTATTGTAAATATCAATGACAAAATAAATGATAAAACATAATATAAAGGGATATGTAAATCATCAAGAAGCACCAAGGTTTATATACAACAGATAAAAGCAAAAACCTTATCAGCCTCCAATGAGACTCCCACTATGCCGTTGATATACGATAGTGGCACCTCCATATGGTATGGTGATAGGTCGGGATACACACATGATTTTCCATCAGGGTTAATTACTTCAACTGGCTCCACCTCAAACTTTTGTTCACAGTACACAGAAAACATGGTCACCTGTAGAAGCAAAGATAAACATACAAACATTATCTAGCAGTTTGTGAAGGCTATATGAATAACCAATGTAATGCAATAGAATTCTTAATAGCTTACCATTGTGTTCAAAACAATTTTGGCCTTTGTCAAATCAGTGGCTGTGCATTCAATGAACACATTCTTCGTCTTTAAAGTAATGGCTGAATGTGCACCATTAATAATTGGTGGCAAAGACAAAACAGTTCTGCAACAAAAGAAGTATTGATTTTGTTTCAAAGCGACTCTTATGCATCAACACCAAAATTAGTACAAAATATATGAATTTTAATTATAAACTTCAGTTCCACATAATTTGGAGAAATTAATTAGGATCGTAAGCATAGAATGAAGACTACAATGTCAGGTTCTTTGTGCAGTTTGCTTGCCCAGTAGTTACAGGCCCGTAAGAGAAAGAAGGTATTAAGAAAATGAGTAAAAAAATCAAAATAAATAAAATGGATTCATCACAGTGAATATTGACAAGCAGGTAAGGGTGTAAGAAAGTTCACAGTCCCAAGGTCCAAGGACAAAGAGGTTTAGTATGAACTACCATACCTATTATGATCGTATATGACAGGAAAAACTGGTGACTCCGCAATTATGTGCAAGAACTTCTTCAGCTTCAGATCTGACTGCTAAATTGAAAAACAAAACTAATATCAAGTACATGCTAAATTACCTTAAATTTCCAATAAAATATGACAAATTTCCTGCACAAGGAATAAGTATGGAACTGAATATGACAATGAATTGAATTTAAAAAAACACACTCCAAATGCAAAAACAGACTACTGGATCCAAGCCAATGAAGTCTAAGATAATGTTAGAACTCACTTTGTAAAATTCCATCAGCTCATCTGCTCTGAAGCTTTTGACCTACATAACAGTTGCAAATTAGTTTTCCCACATTCACTTGAGTAAGCCATCCAGAGCTTTATTGAGACTATTGAATAAGAATTGTAAGAACTATAGAATTTAAAGTGAGGCAATACCTTGGCAAACAAGTCAAATACTGAACTAATTTACCAAAAAACACATCACAACTAGGAAGTAGAGTGGGACTACACATGCCACTTACATCTAATATTTGTTGTGAAATTCTTATAGATTAAAAGACTAGAACTAGATAAACAACGATGAAAACTACTAGAAAATTCCAGTTTTTGTTTCTATTATTAGGCCTTTGATAAGTACCAAAAAATAGACGCAGTTACCTGTTTCAGTGGGACGAAGTTTATATCTGTAGGTGACAAAGCCTGGAGAAAAAGAGTATAAAAATGTAAGTAACAACCAAACATCATCACAAACATATGAATGCTTGACATGTCAATCCCAATCAATAAAATTATAGATGGTACAAAAAGGAGTTAAAGCTTCACTTATAACTCGACATATTTTAGTTGGCATTTTTTAAGATCACATATAGATATAGCATCGTTTGATGACAGCTGCAAAGTTTCGAAAAAACAAAGATAGCTAACCTTAAGGACTTAATGAAATAAATAAGCACCAATACTGACCTCATATGTGAAAGGACCTTCTATTGTATCCAAGTCATGGGTCCCAATAGCAACCAGGGTTCGCCGCCTAGAAAATAAAAGTAGAATGAGAAATCAAGGAAGAAGGAAAGGATGGAACCTCAAAAGCACAATCAGGATGCACCTGAAACACAGATGCTTTATTCAACTCAGAATTAATTACTATTGACAAGCAGGTTCTCATCACAATGCAGACTTATGGTACACTGAACATGTAACAAATTAGCTACAGAAACAACAACACCACAAAAAAACTAACATTGGTGATATGATTGACTGTTGAAATGAAGTTCGTATGATCAAAATCCACATCTAAGGCAGGTCATATGAAACTAGAAACAACAATCAAGTCAAGCCACATTTTGTAAATGAGATTTTAAGATTGATGCCTTACCGACAAATGTTCTGATGAAGCCTATCTTGAAGATCGATAAAGCTGTTGTATCTTGCTTCATCAAAAGTTATACCTCTTAAAACCGCACAAACAATATATTGGCGAACCTCAGAAGTCTGTAACAAAACCAAAATACTAATAATATAGATGGTTTATTTAAAAATGAACTTGCATCGAACTTTTTGCCTTGTGAAAAAAGTTAAAAACTAACCTTTGGTTTGACATAAAGCTTAAGCATGGATTCCCTACTAATGTTCTTGACTTTATATGTAGGTGTTGGATCAAGGCCAAGAAATACGCGGAGGGATAGAGCTAGGCCTTCAAGACAGAGCAAGTCATATCTGCAGGCCAATTAGAACGTTAAAGTTATCAATGAGTTCAGTTTTCAATGTACTCCAACATCTAATGGTACATCGCATAAGTACAGGTTTCAGTAATTAAAGTTTCTTTATCCAAATTTCATCAAAACATAAAAAACAATAATTAAGTGAGATCCACAGATTCTTATAACCCATTTTTTTGACCATTTCATTAATAAATCAACTAGACACAAACAAAAGAAAGGGGAAAAAACAAGCGCGCACGCAGAGAAAGGAACAAGAGATGTATATTGAATTAATAGCAGTACCGGTTAGCTGGAACTTCAATTTTGTAAATGACTTCTTCGTCTTCTGCTACTTCCTCATCTAAGTGTTTTTCTTTTCTTATGATTGCCTTCTCCGTAGTCTGTTATATTACATGTATCAATATATTTTATGTATGGGAGAGCAAGATAGAGATCCTTTGTATGCATGAAGGAGTGTTTTACGAGAAGTACTTACCACATCATCAAGTTCAATACCAAAACTGAAGCATAATTCATCAAACTCTTCTTGTGCTAGAAATAGAGAAAATTGAAATGTGAGATTGATTAATTAAATGGTATTATCAGTAGATTTAAAGTTAAAGAGCACAAAGAAGAATCATACTGTAAGTCTGGCCGAGGGCTTCGAAGAGACGGTCTCTTCCAACACCGACCGTAGGCATTATGGCTACGGCAGATAATAACCAAGGAGGGTGGTTTTATGGCAATTCTATAATGTTATCTGGGGTAAATAAACAAAAACAAATATCAGTGTTATCTCCATTCATAAAGACAGTACTGGAATGTCATTTAGGATTTTTTTTTTAAATTTCTTCAGATTAAACGTGCACATACAGTGGCGATGGCAATCGAAGGAGTAGCAGGAGTACCAGCCGCGGAAGGAAGGAGGTTGAAGGATCGAGCGCAGAGAGAGCAGAACAGTTCTTCGAGCAGATCAGGCTTTTAGGTTAAAGGGGTAGAGATGTAATTTACTAAAATAGACAAGGGTAAAATAGACATTTGATCAAACCAACTTATTAAGAGTAATTTATAAGTCAAATAAGTTATAATTTATTATTTATTATACTTTAGATTATTAATCTTTTTTAATTAATTTATTTTATCTTTTTAATTTTCCATTGTCTTCCTACTCTTACACTTATAATAATAATATGTGATTTATGTTTAGTCTCCCAATTAAGTTGGAACAAATTAATCTTACTAACATTGTGGATTTTTAAGAGGAAATAAATCATATTTGTTTTTCAAAAAATATATATCTATCGTATAATTAAAAACACAAATTTAATTTCATAAATTTCGATAAATTTTTTTAAAAAATGTTACCATATATTCAGGAGTAAATCTATGAATACATCAAATTTATCATATTTACTCCCTCCTTCCCGAATGCACCAAAAGAAACAAGTGGGGTGGAAGCCCACCTATGAATTACCTCACTCTAACTTTTTCTTTTCTTTTATAGTGCATTCAGAATGGAGAGGCTAAAAGGATGTTTGTTTAAGACTGAATACATCTGAATGGCTGAATCGGTCAGCTATTAAGTGCGTTTATTTTGAAAAAAAATCGTCTGAATGGCTGAATCGATCAGATGATTGAGCTGAATGGCTAAATCAGATTTTTTTGGCTGAATGAGCAGCTGGATAAAGTAAAAAAATTAACAAATTAAAAAAATATATTAACTATTATATTAAGTAATATTAAATAAATTTACAACAACTTTGAATTTTTTCAGAAGGGTAAAATAATAAAATTATGTCATTTAGATGTTTCAGACATGTTAATTATCAAATAATTTTTTTTATTCAGATTCAGATTTAACTCATTCAAATTTAAATTTATTTTATTTAATTTTAATCAAACACCCTTAAATCTGATATATCCATAAATTTACTCTTTATTTTAAATCACAATCAAACAGAAAATTTCATCTCTCTAATGGTCCAAATAAATAAGGCATTGCAAATACTTTATACAACAGTAATTCTATGTGCATGAGTAGATTAGTAGTCACCTTTATTTATTTGACAGTCGAGGCGCCTTCCCATGTAGAGCGACTTAAATTTTTGGGAAAAGTAATCTATATGCTAAGAATATTTCATGTAAAATGCTTTAATATATAATACTCCCTCTTTTTTTCTTTCTTTTTTACCCAAATAGTGTCATTTGTAATTTATTTAATTCTAGAAAAAAAATCTTTTCACTAATAGTAATATAAAATAACACTATCTACGTGTGTGTGTGTTATTCTAATTTAGAGCCTAATAGCCCTTGCAAAGCATAAATAAACTTAAAAATGAATTATCAGGCAAGTTTTAGATATAATATATTTGAGCAACGTTTTAGTTGGTCCCAAGTCAAATTCAACAGTGCAAGTTTAGTAACTTGGTAACGTAAAATATATATATTTTTTTTAATCTTTGCTCAGTTAATAATAAATGTGTATTTAAGTTTTGTGAAAAACTTAACTTTTAAACTGTTGAGAAATACCAAACTTATGACCAAGAAGACATGAAAAATGAAATACTTTTGGGTTACAAAATCACCAAATTTGGACCGGTGAATTGATTCGGGCTGGGGGTCAACTAAAATGATTTAATATTTGTATTGCTATATTTTGGTATATATATAGAATAAATAAATAGATAGATTAACATATCACCACTATTCAAAAAATAACTTTTTTTATTTTGAAGAACAAAAATAAAATAAAAACATATTTTAAATATTCAAAAATTTTACAAATAGAGTACACTTTTTGTAGGATGAGGGGAATAATATAACACTAGGTCTTAATTTGACCACCTAATTCTATGCAACCATGTATGTTGAGATTATCCATCTAGTTGAGAGGGGGTGAACTAACAAGTGCTTTTCCACACTTACCCACCAACATTTCATCAAACTCTTAAAACCCTTCATAAGTTACTACCCTATAGGCTATAAATATAGCCAATACAAGTTGTTCTCTTTCCAACTCAAGTTATACAACACATTTCCTAGCTAGTACTCTAAAGGAAAACTTAGCTAGCCAGCCCCTCAAACTTCAGCTCCTATCAAACAACTAATGGCTGCTTTTAAGCAATGCATTGTCCTGACATTGGTGGTAGCATTATCACTCTCAAGCACAGACGTGAGTCTTGCGGCTCGCCATTTGCTACAAACTTCAGCAGTACCAACATTGCCTACTATTCCATCTCTGCCTAAGGTTGCATTGCCCCCATTACCCGCAATCCCAGCCCTTCCGAAACCAGCAGCAGCATTGCCACCATTGCCAACTACTACGCCTTTGCCTACGCTGCCAACGATTATCCCAACTTTGCCAACAATATTCCCAAAGGTGACACTTCCTCCTTTGCCGGCATCACTCCCCACCATTCCAAGCATCAATATTCCTACAACTATTCCTTTCTTCTCTCCACCCCCATCAACCACTAGCCCTTGAGATATTACAGCATGCATGCAAATGTGTTTGATGAATCGATATTCCCCATGGATTTGTGATCATGTGTTTTCTTTGATTGGCTTGTGTTCCAGAGTATTTGTCATTATTTTCCCTGTTTCATTTTGTAATTGTTTACCCCTTGGGGGTGGTTCTAGTATGATTCCTTATTAGTTACATGTGTTTTTAAGGTTATATATATATATATGATTCAATTATGTATCAGTATTCATCAGCAGTAACTTCATTAGAAAGTACTCGTATTCTCTCTGGCAAACACAAAATAAGTTCTAGCTATCTAGACAGGATTAATTTCAAATTTACAAGTGATATATCAAACTCGGAAACATAATCCAGGGATTATAATCCTAAAACTATTAAGTTATTTTATAATTCCTATACTAATAGTCTCAATTCTAAATTTGAAAAACAAACAAGACACTTGCAATTAATAGTCATATCCCAAGTATAATCCTTATAAACAAACGTAGCCAAGGTACATCAATTACATGCTCGCAATCACTTTCAAAAATGGCATTAGAGAATCTCATTTGTTAATTACTTGCAAACAAATTGTCTTCTTTCTATTAATTATAATAACTTAATTATTATGCTACTATTTTTAAACTAATAACTTATTAATTTTAAGAGTAAATATGGAACAAAAATTCTAGTTTAATATTTGCAAAATCTTTTTTATATAACGTAGAAAGTATTTTAATTTTAATTATGAATTTAATAGTGTGAATATATAAGATGTACCTATTCAAAAATAGGACAAAAGATAAAACAAAAGGCGACCAAACTAATTTGTCTTTCTTTAAAATTTTCGATGTCTTCAATATTTGAGAACAGTCCTTCTACACTGATCGGCAATTCTAACCTGTCCAATTTTTTTATTTTTTTTGCTTACTCCTAAAAATGTATAGTATTTTTTTCCAATTGGAATTTTTACAGAATTAAGTGATTTTGGTGTAATTTGGATACACATAAAAAACAGTGTTGCATAGAATGTACAACACTATTTTTTATATGTATTTAAATTACACCAAAATCACTGAAATTTATAAAAATTCCAGTTGAAAAAAATGTTATACATTTTTTAGAAGTCGAAGCAAAAAAAAAAAAAAAAATTGGAGTAATTGCCGGTCCCCCTATTATAATTGATTTGCGAATGGTCATACTCTATATTGTAATTAGTTCCATCCGAATTTAATATTCTTCCCATTTTACCCTCATATAAGATTTTCTGATTTTACATGTCTGAGTATTTTGGCCTTTTGAAATCAATTTGAGAATTTTAAAATTAATATAATTTCATTTAAATTTGGAAGTAAAAAATATTACCATTAGTAATTATTTTAACTAATAAAAACTGTTCACAATTTTTTTTTCTTAAATCGATATTAAGATTAATCAGGCCATGTAAACTCATTTGTTGTGAGAGAGAGAGAGAACAAGTTCTATATATGCTGCCCTTATTTGTCCATTTGAACCTTGATTCCTTCAGGATAAGTAATCAGATTACAAGTGCTCATGCTCATTAATTGCATCTGCTCAACTTATAAAAATGTTGCCTGATGCCGCCTAACAAGCCTCCAATACTCTTTCTATTTTGCATCAACAAAAAAATCAGCAGACATACTCTTTCCATTCTCAAAATTAGAGATACAATTTTTTAATATATTTTAAAATTAGAGATACATTTTTTTAATATATTTCACACTATAATGTGACATGGAATTTCTAACATATCATTTTTTGATAACCGAGAGTTTTCCAAATCTCCACAAATCCGGATCGGTCTTTCCATAGGGGCCCACGCGCGCGTCCCATTTCGGTCATGTTGCTGGTGGTATTGATCCTAGGACGTCTGAGTCTACACCTCGCCCCAGGGCGTCATTTGAACCACTGAGCCAACTGTTGGGGTTAATTATTTTTAATTGTTGGTTATTGGATCCAAACCGGTGCGCCCATGGAACGGACAACCCGGTAGATATCCACATGATTCATTGTCTAGATACAATGAATATGTGAGAAATAATTATCCATTAATGCACTTGGGAGTTACATATATTATATAAGGAATTATATATATTGTAATTAGTGTAATTCATTTGGGAGTTACAAATGAATTACATAATTAGCAATATTACTTCTTATTTAATATATATGGTACACTTATATATATATATATATATATATATATATATATATATATATATATATAAGGATAGTGCTAATCCTTTGCGGATGTAAGACACAACACAAGAGCAAACTAACATATATTATCTATAAGTCATTGAAAGTCTATTTTGAAAGCTTTGAAGTTACACGAACTCTGAAAAATATATTTGGTGCTCGTGATAACGTAGCCCAAATTATAGCTGAGAGCTTTGTTCTTTGAGCACGTGATTCTAGCTGTTCGTTGTTGTGGACATACGCTACAAGAGGTAACTAGAAAATGTAAAATTTTTCGGTTCATATCCGCTGCGTGTATGCTCTATAATCTTACAAATTGTACACCCCTAAGTAACATGCTAGTACACATGAATGGAAAAAAAAAACAAGAAATCTGAAAGCAATAATTAGATATTACCATCCTCATAGTTTTTCCAAATATAGAATGTATAGATCCAGAATAACAATGTCGCATATTTTTACTTTGAAGAATTCAGAGCTTCTCACTGGATAGTTGACAAAATTAAGGAGAAGCTCATTCTCTTCACCAATAGGGCAGTGCAAGTTCAGAGTACTTACCGGTGTCTCTTGCTGCTGCTGAAGAAGAAGAAAATGAACATGTTATGTAAGTTAATTTAAATCACTTTTGTAGGTGTAATTATTATGAATTAAATTTCATGTTTAAGCAACTTTTACTTGCAACATACACATTCATATAGTTGTTACAATCAGAACAGCCTATTTCTTATTTATCAGAATGAAAATTTCATCAACTAAGCAGTTGATTTAGCAAGCATGCATAAAGATGTGCCTCTTTGTTTGTCTATTAGATATCATATTATTTCTGCTCCTTTTGCTATCATCTTCCACTGCAAGCGTAAATAGAGCTCCATCAAAGTCTAGGCGCGAGGTAATTACAGCGCGCCATGGTGCTGTTGCCACGGATGATGGTAGATGTTCTATAATCGGGAGGAATGTTGTTCGTGATGGAGGTCATTCTGTTGATGCAGCAGTGGCTGCAGCTCTTTGCTTGGGTGTTGTAAGCCCTGCTTCTAGTGGCATTGGAGGAGGGGCATTTATGCTTGTTAGGTCAGCCAATGGAACCACACAAGCGTTTGACATGCGAGAAACTGCTCCAATGCTTGCTTCCCAGGTACTCCCAATATGTGGACATTTTCCCTCTTGAGAGGATTTATCAAGTGAAGAAAATTGTAAATGCAAAGGTGGTAGTTACCATAGAAAAATAAAGGAAATAGTAGAGGAAAAGTTCTTTAAAATTTTTGATGTCGTTTCCTTTTCTTTCCCTTATTCTTGATACAATTTAGAGGAGCAATTGGTTGGAATCCTATTATTTTCAGTTACTTGCACTTACCCTTCTTGCAGTGGTGTTTTTGGAGGTCTAAATGCACTGCAAAAAAATGCAGTGTTCCAAGCCCCTCATGACTCAATGGTAAAAAAACTACTCAAAAGGCTTGAGTAACGCCCCATAAGTTGGTAGACAAACAAGCACTAGGAACAGTTACAAATATGTGGGAACCAAAAAGTGCTTTGCAAATTGCTGTAACTACTAAAACTAGACTGAAGTCATGCTTTTCCATTGTTTTCATGTCCCTAGAATATGTATGGTGGAAATACCACTCTTAAATCCCGGGGTCCCCTCTCCATAGCAGTTCCAGGGGAACTTGCAGGCCTACACAAAGCTTGGGAACAATATGGAAGGCTTCCATGGAAGAGACTAGTAAGGCCAGCTGAGAGTCTTGCTCGTAAGGGATTCAAAATTTCGCCATATCTTTACATGCAGATGGTTAGAACAGAATCGGGTATCATGAAAGACAAGGGACTTAGTGGCATATTCACGTCGAACAAGAGCCTACTGCAGCCAGGGGATATCTGCTACAACAAAAAACTAGCCAAAACACTTGGAGAAATTGCAGAATATGGGATTAAACCTTTCTATAATGGCTCGATTGGATTCAATTTGGTTGAAGATGTAAAGAAAATTGGAGGGATACTAACAATGAAGGACTTGCAGCAGTATCAAGTTAAAATGAGGAAACCAATCTCTGCAGACATTATGGGGCTTAAGTTACTTAGTATGCCACCTCCTTCTTCAGGAGGTCCTTGCATGGTATTGGTAAGTTTTATCTTTTGATGAATGTACCATTTTATTCCCTCCGTTCCAAAATTAGAGATAACTTTTTTTTAGTCCGTTTCAAAACTAGATATACATTTCTAATTTTGTACTATAAAGTGCCATGAAATTCTTAACATGCCATTACTTCACCGCAACTACATTTCTAGCATATGTTTGAAAAGGTAGCTTTTTTCTTAAAAGTCGTCGTTTTAGAAATATATCTCTAATTTTGGCAGGAAAGTAGTATCATTTTATCTCTCATCCTCTCTGCATTCAAGTCTTTCTGTGTCTCTTCATACATATATTCATGTAGATGGAAAAGAATGCATAATCATTTATTGTCACAGGCTTTAGCCAGGTATACACTAACAGGGCAATTTTTCTTTTATGATGACATTTAGATACTGAATATACTTGCTCAATATGGAGCTCAATTTGGCCTTTCTGGCTCCCTTGGTGTTCACAGAGAAATTGAAGCTTTGAAACAAGCTTTTGCAGTGAGGATGAATCTTGGTGATCCAGATTTTGTAAATATTAAGGAAGTTGTAGCTGACATGTTGTCACCTAAGTTCGCCAAAGAGCTAAAGAAAGCCTTATACGACAACATGACTTTCAGTCCCAGTCATTACGGTGGCAAGTAAGTTCCAAGTAGCTAATTTATGTCTAATGAAATAATCACAGAACTTAATTTCATTGAGTTCACATCAGAAATTTGCTCAAAAGAATGTTAACATTTTTTTTATATCTATTAAATTAGAAATCAACACTTGTGTCGAAATTTCTCTTGATTATAGGTGGAATCAGATCATTGATCATGGTACCAGCCATTTGTCCATTGTAGATAGTGACCGGAATGCTGTTTCCATGACTAATACTATAAACTCATATTTTGGCTCACAAATTCTCTCCCCAACTACCGGTATAGTCCTTAACAATGAAATGGATGATTTCTCCATGCCAATGAATACTAGTGAAAATGCTCGACCACCAGCACCAGCCAACTTCATCAAACCAGGAAAAAGGCCATTGTCATCAATGACACCTACTATTGTCCTGCAGGTAATATTTGTTGCTCTTTTTTTAGAGGTAATTAAACATAGAATAATTTATCTCCGTTTTCACATTTCTGATTTTTTCCCCCTCCTGATTCTAATTGCCTTTTTTACAGGGTGAACACCTGAAAGCTGTTGTAGGCGCAAGTGGAGGAGCCATGATAATTGCAGGGACTACAGAGGTGTTCTTGAATCATTTCGCCAAGGGAATGGATCCTTTCTCGTCTGTCATGGCTCCAAGAGTTTATCATCAGGTAGTTCTCCAACCCTTTAACTCTTATCACTTTTATGTATTAATCATTTTCTGAAAACTAGTGTGCCAAAATCGACTTAGATAGGTAAAATAGAGAATGAAATAATTACAGTCAAGTGAACAATAATGTACTGCAATGTAGTGTAACATTATATTGTTTGTGCAGTTGATTCCTAATGTGGTGCAGTATGAGAATTGGACAACTGTGGTTGGCGATCACTTTGAAATTCCGGTAGAGACGAGGGCAGCCCTACAAGAGAAGGGTCATGTCCTACAAAGTCTTGCTGGTGGGACAATATGTCAATTTGTAGTTCATGAGTTAGAGGGTCCAAAGTTGGGGGCACTTGTAGCAGTAAGTGACCCTAGAAAGGGTGGATTTCCAGCCGGTTTCTAAATTCTATTAGGCGCAGCCATGCTGAATAACCTGTTCATGAGAGGACTGGCTCATGTAATTTTTTTTAGTCTTGATGTGTAACATCAAATCCAAGAAAAGAGACATGTAAAAGAATGATTTGGATTAGATTCTCATATAGTTTAACCATAAGGTATCGTGTTTCCAAACATGTTCAAGAATTTATTCAACTCACCTATTAATAGCGATAAAACATGCAAGTACGGTTCAAATAATTATGCTTACAGCTACCAGAGAAAAATAAATAAATAAAAGGCTAATAGCACTGTTTATACATAATTCATATTTGGTTTCAAGTTCTTAATTATATTCTGATCTGGATGATATATAGGTGAGAAAGTGAACAAACAAATACTTCTCCACAACTGCCCACCAACATTCCATCAAACTCTTGAAAACCCACCCTTCCTTTCTTCCTATAAATATAGCCAATACAAATTGTTCTCTTTCCAACTCAAATTACAACACATTTCCTAGTACTCAATACTCAAAAGAAAACTTGACTACCCCTTCAAACTTCAGCTCCAACAAAACAATGGCTGCTTTTAAGCAATGCATTGTCCTGACATTGGTGGTAGCATTATCACTCTCAAGCACAGACGTGAGTCTTGCGGCTCGCCATTTGCTACAAACTTCAGCAGTACCAACATTGCCTACTATTCCATCTCTGCCTAAGGTTGCATTGCCCCCATTACCCGCAATCCCAGCCCTTCCGAAACCAGCAGCAGCATTGCCACCATTGCCAACTACTACGCCTTTGCCTACGCTGCCAACGATTATCCCAACTTTGCCAACAATATTCCCAAAGGTGACACTTCCTCCTTTGCCGGCATCACTCCCCACCATTCCAAGCATCAATATTCCTACAACTATTCCTTTCTTTTCTCCACCCCCATCAACCACTAGTCCTTGAGATATTCCAACACTACTATATTGAGATCAATATATATACCCCATGGTCCATGGATTTAATTATCATTTCTTCTATTGGTTGTGTAGGATCCTACTGGTTGTGGTTCCAATTTGGCTTGTTTTTATTAGTACTGGGGGTATTGATATTGATTGTTGTACTTGATTGTTCCTATATATGAATATGATTATGATTTCCTTATTTATTTCATTCAATCATGTACCAATTGCTAATTCATTATATACTACTATGAAAAATCATATTGACTATCATATCAATAATTAACTACTAAAAATATTGATAGAGAAGCAAGCTACTAATTAATTCAGCCCATTTGCACTAAATAATGTAGCTAAGTGACGCCAGATCTTATAAAAAATGATTTTATCAAAATGCATCGTATAATAATCATAAATATTGGGTTAAGTACAATTTTAATTTGACAGTCTAGCACCCTCATTCCTGTTCATGCCCTTGCTCCCTTGGCGTTTGTTTTCGTATATCTAGAAAGTGAGATAGATAGATATATTTTGATTTCTTTTCTCTTCTTTGTTTGATTTCCTCTATCTCTTTCTCTTTCTATTCTCGCTCTCTCAAATATTTGAAAGTCTTTAGAGATGAGATCAAACTTTGGATATGAGTACCTCTTCTTCTAAAGTCTGTCAAACTCTACCATTTGATAAAAATCTGAAAAATCTTTGACTTTTTGAATACCAAAATACTTTTATAAATTTTGTAAAAGTTTCAATTCAATACCACATAGCTTTTAAAGACATTACAAAAGTTGTAATTGAATATCAGTAAACTTTTATAAACTCTTTAAATGTCTTGATTGAATACAACCAAACTTTAAAAATATTTAAAAGTCTTAATTGAATACACCCTCCGTGACGAACTTGTAGTTTTGTGAACTGTGGCCATATAACGAAAAGTAAATAAAAAATCACAAAGTTTGGGACAATTCTGTTAATTCCAAGATCAAATAATTTCTGTTTATGCAAAAATTACTTTGGAGCTGAATTATCTATTTGTATTTTGACCCCCATTTGGGGTCAAATTTGTATTTTGACCCCCATTTGGGGTCAAATTATAAATAGGTGAAATTATAAAGAACACATGTTCAATTTTCATATCTAATTATCATGTCGCGTAGAAGAGCTCATTCATTAAATATGCTTTTTGTTAGTGAGGGTCACCAAACACTAAAAAAATTCAAGATTTAATTTACAAGTGCTTTTAGTCCGCCTAGCATTTCGCCAAATAGACTCCTAATTTAAAGATTTCTCTAATTCTTTGCCTGTATCCAACATAGGTTCCTTTGAATGCACCATGTTTTGGAAGATAATAATGCTTCAAAGGTAGTAATTAAGGACCAAGTACTACAACATGCATGTTCAAAGTCATGCTAGCACTTTAGATTGCTCAAATATTGAGGATGATTAATTTAACCTACCTTGACCAACCTACCTATATATGCTTGTCCCACCAAACACCTCTAACTTTAAGTTCTAATTATTATGACTTCTGTTAAACTAAGATATTTGAAAATTGAAGGGAGTCTAGCTGAGAAGGTGAGCTAACAACCAATAATTTTCTCCACACGCACTTCCCTAACTACATCTCATCAAACTCTAAAGACCCTTAATTTCTTTTACAAATTCCTATAAAATTTACCCATTACAAACTGCTTAATTTCCAACTAAAAATACAATATTTACTAGCACTCAAACTCAAGGAAAAGTTGGTCAGTTCTTTCAAACTCCTATCAACAAATTAATGGCTTCTTTTAAGCAATGCATTGTCCTAACATTGGTGGTAGCACTATCACTCTCAAGCACAGACGTGAGTCTTGCGGCTCGGCATTTGCTACAAACTTCAGCAGTACCAACATTGCCTACTATTCCATCTCTGCCTAGGCTTGCATTGCCTCCATTACCAGCAATCCCAACCCTTCCGAAACCAGCAGCATTGCCACCATTGCCAACTACTACGCCTTTGCCTACGCTACCAACGATCCCAACTTTGCCAACCTACATTTCCAAAGGTGACACTTCCTCCTTTGCCGGCATCACTGATCCCTACAATTCCAAGCATCAATATTCCTACAACTATTCCATCCATTCCTTTCTTCTCCCCACCCCCATCAACCACTAGCCCTTGAGAATCCGGCGTTGTATTTAAATGCACCAATTAATACCCCCCCGTCACGGGTTTATCATTTCCTCCATTTGATTGTTTGTAGTTATCTCCATATATTATGGAACTGGTCCTGCTTCCGAGTTGGCTTAATTTGTATTTTTGTTTTGGCATTATTTTCCCATTTATACATTCTGTTATTGTTTCTCGTATGTATTGAAGTGGTGATTGTACCTTATTGTTCTATCTATAAATCTGAAATATGAGTCCTTATTTATTTTGTTTCATGAACATTAATTGAACACCTTGATGTATCCCACCAAGTTTCATCTTTGGTTTGATTCTATTTCTAGCTTAAATCTATTTCTAGATAATGATGTAATATTGACAAACTGTCAATTAATTTACTTCTATCAAATAAAATAGATGGTACAAAGATGCCGTGAAATAAACCTGGACAGGCCATGGTCTATATATCAGTCCACACAAAAATTATCTGGCATGACGGGTTGGCATGGGCTCTCAATGAAAGTACCAATTGACACAAAACGAAATCACTTTCCCCGCCTTGAAAATTTAGCTGTCCAAAAAGAGGCCAAATTACCCAGTATGAGACTGTCCTAATGGTTCATTTTGGAGTTCGCATCATCCCACCACCAGAAATTTTCATCATTAATTTATTATCTTGTATATGGTCTCCTATGGAGCTCATAATTCAAATTTGTGAAGAATAATGGATATAAGTTTTTGTCATCACATGCACGCAAACAATAGTAAATAAAACATGTGGTTCCCCAAACTCGGATACTGCCACGATAGTGGAGAGACGTGTTTTATTTATGATCTTAGTCCTTAGGATTTTTTTATAATAGAGAATATATATAACGGCTACTTCTATTACAATCTTAATTCGCATTATAACCTGAATACTTATAATGCCAGTGTAACATCGTACCATACCTGTCATAAACTCCATATGAGCCACAAGTTCCAACAGTTTCACATAAGGAGATTGCTTTTTTGTGCACTTTTTTTAGTATGATCAATTGCTATATATATATACGATCCCCTTCTCCAACGAACCTTAAACAGCGAAGCAAAAACGAACCGGCTATAGCAACGGTTTTTTGAGTTGTCGCCATAGCTATGTCGTCGGCTTTGCATGCTATAGCGACGGAAAAAAACTGTCGCTATATATATATATATATATATATATATATATATATATATATATATATATATATATATATATGGAGATGTTGAGCTGTTGCAGAAAGACATGAACATTACTGTGGAAAGTTATAGATTCAGCAAATGTTTTCTTGATTGGTTTGAGCTAGCATCATTTAATTTCTTCGTGCATATTGGTGGGATTGTTAGATGGTGACAATGGAGCTATTCACCATGAGAACTTATCTCGGGCATGTGTATTTTGAGTTTTTCCATGTTCAGTTTGCTGTAAAGTGATCATTTTGTTTCGTTATTGTACTGAACTAACATTGTTACAAACAAGGAACTTGGAGAGCACACTGTTGAGACTATATACAATGAGGTGGAAAGTGAAAGTCTTGCAACAACAAATTCATAGCTAAAAGAAGGCAACTTAGAGTTAGAAACGGATGTCAGTAAAATTCAAGTTAAGGATAGTGATGAGGTAGCCAAATAAATTACTGAAGAAGATTGGACTGATGAAGAGACAATCAATGGGCCGAGCTTGAAGACTTACTCACTCTTAATGGGCTAAGAAGGTCTAGAAGACCCATTAAGGAACCAAAATGGCTCCAAGGCTATGTTAGGGGCAAAAATGGAAGGACGAGGACCAAAGGGTAGTAATGGTAGACCATTAAGTTATTTTGATCTAATGGATAATATAGTCATTGCTAGGATATATTCTTGTTTATCGGCTAGGATTGATTCTATGAAAGTGCGTGCATGATGCCTTGTTAAAATTCATGTGCTGTAACAGAATTGAGAGCAGATGAATTGAAATTATTTTCCTATCTTTTTCTTCTTTTTTCCTTCAAGTCTAGCTGAAGACTGTAAAATCAGCTTGCAGACATCCAAACCTTTTGAATTCAACTGTTTTTTGCAAGAAATAAAATTTCTTCTTGAACAAAATAAATAAGGAATCAAAATCGGAATAGCAAAGGTAAAAGATCGATGGAGAAATTAACAATGTGAAAACAGAAAACAAAGGAATGGATGGAATAGTGGTTGGTAGTCTAGCTAAACTAAGATATTTGAGAATTTGGAAAGAGTGCAGCTGAGAAGGTGGGCTAACAAGCATTTTCTCCACATGTCCCTAACTGCATCTCATCAAACTCTAAACACCCTTCCTTCCTTCCTTCCTTTTACATTTCCTATAAATACCCATTACAAACTGCTAACTTTCCAACTCAAAATTAAATACAACATTAATTACCTACCACTCAAAACTCAAGGAAAAGTTAGCCAATTCTTTCAGCTCCTATCAAATTACAACACATTTCCTAGTACTCTAAAGGAAAACTTAGCTAGCCAGCCCCTCAAACTTCAGTTCCTATCAAACAACTAATGGCTTCTTTTAAGCAATGCATTGTCCTAACATTGGTGGTAGCATTATCACTCTCAAGCACAGACGTGAGTCTTGCGGCTCGCCATTTGCTACAAACTTCAGCAGTACCAACATTGCCTACTATTCCATCTCTGCCTAGGCTTGCATTGCCCCCATTACCCGCAATCCCAGCCCTTCCGAAACCAGCAGCATTGCCACCATTGCCAACTACTACACCTTTGCCTACGCTGCCAACGATCCCAACTTTGCCAACAATATTCCCAAAGGTGACACTTCCTCCTTTGCCGGCATCACTCCCAACCATTCCAAGCATCAATATCCCATCCATTCCTTTCTTCTCTCCACCCCCATCAACCACTAGTCCTTGAGATCAATATATATCCCCTATGAATTTATCATTTCTTCTATTGGTTGTATGCATGGTCTATTCTCCATAGTTTATGGTACTGGTTGTGGTTCTTGTATTTCAGTTTCGACTTTGTTCTCCTTTTATTATTAGTACTAAGGTATTGATTGCTGTACTTGATTGTTCCTACTTAATTCCTATTTATGAATATGATACGACTCCCTTATTTATATTTCATTCAATCATGTTCCAATGGCCATTATATCAATAATAACTAAAAATAAATTTGTTCCAGAATAACTTAAAAACTAAAGTACAAAGTTGCCAGTAAAAATAATTGGTACAACTTTTTTCCAGAAACTAAATCACTCCCCATGTTGATAGAGAACCAAGCAAGCTATAGGGAATTGGAGGCAAGCACACTTTTTGAATGCTGTAGATTTAATCTGCAGAGTTCTACCAAAGATTTGTCTAAAAGAAACCACTTTGAAACATAATAGCTATAGGGAAAATTAATTTGTGATAACAGATGAAGCTACTAACAACTAGGAAGTTGAACCTGGTGCGTCTTTTTGTTACACCCTCCATCCGGTAATATATGACGTTTTATACATTTTTTAAAATTATTTGACGTTTTATATAATCTAGGAGAATTAATCACAATTTTTTCAAAATTATCCCTCATGGGAAAATGTTACCGATGAGAGAGAGTATAAGATAAGTATATAATAAATGGTAGTAGTATTATAGATAATTAATACAATATTTAATGCTATACAATCATTTCCTTAATTATTGTGCACAACTCTAAAACGTCATATATTATGAAATGGAGGGAGTAATAAAAAGGCGGACTTTGAATGCTTTCTGGACAAAGTTAAATACTAGTACTCCTTCGGTTCCATATTAACCGTCTTTTTTAACTTCATGCACATGAATTAAGAAACTCTTCTAATACTAGTACCTCCGTTCCTAAAAGATTTTTGTTTAAGGTTTTGGCACATGGATTAAGAAAGTCATTTAATACTAGAAAAATTTGTTTGAAATTCCATCACTACCCCTTTATGAGAAATTGAAAACAATTAATACAAGGGAGATAATTTATTGGGACAATGAGAGAAGATAAGGGTAATATAGGAAAGTAAATAATTTATTCTTCTAGGAAGTTGTAAACGACAAATATTTTAGAACAAATTTTTTCTTCTAAAACGACAATTTTTTAAGAACGGAGGGAGTATCATTTAAGAATTAAAATTTGTATGAAATTTCATGACTACCCTTTTATGAAAAATTGAAAACTATTAATACAAGAGAGAAAAATTCTTGGGACAATGAGAAAAGTTAGGGGTGATATAGGAAAATAAATAATTTATTCTCCTAAAAAGATGTAAACGACAAATAAATTGAAACAACTTTTTTCTTCTAAAAAGACAGTTAATATGGAACCGAGGGAGTACCATTCAAGTATTTGAGTACTCACAATAAAAATTACTTTTAGAAAACCCAAGGACAGGTTTTTAGGCAAATGTGCGGGGTCTGTTTTCAATTTTTTTCCAACAATTAAGTGACAAATTAACTTGTATATCTCTGAATTACCGCAATTTCAAGATCACAATTTTTCTGCAAAAATTATTTGGGTCAAATTATCTACTCTTCAATAAAAAAAATGCTTTTTAGTTATCAATGATCAGCAAACATCAAAAAGATTTAAAATAATTTTTATTTTTAAGTGTTTTTAGTCCACTCAGGGATGAAGCTACGTTGAGGAGAGTGGGGTCAATTGACCCCACTGACATTTTTTTTTTACTTTATATAATAATGATAAAATTAAATGAAAAAAATTAAGTATAATATAAAAATTGATCCCACTGAAATTTTATAAATTTTCTAATATCCGTCAAACTAATTTTTTTATAACTTTCTCAATCTCATACCACTTCTAGTGCTTTATATATACATCTCCCTTTAAAATTCTTAAAATAAATTATAATCTAATTTATATCATTTTTGAAACAACTGTGATTAGAAAAAGTGTATTAGAGGTCTATAAGGTATATATTAGAGGTCTATAAGGTATATAGTGTTATTATTTATTATATTAACATTTTAACCAAATATATGTTTTATATGTGTAATTAAAAAATGTAAAATTATCCAAAAAATTGGCTCGGAAGAGCTTTCACCGCTAAATTATTTATAGTCTAATATTGACACCATTGGATAATATAATCCAGGCTTCGTCGGTGAGTCCACTTTACCAGTTCACCAACAAACTTCTGATCTAAAGATTTCTCTAGTTCTTTGACTTCATGACACGGGGAAGACTGCCAAGATTTAATATAATTTATGTTTTGGATTTATGGAAAATTTAAATATTTAATTATTAATTAGTAAGCAGGTAGTTTTAATTATTAATTAATAATTTTAGGAAGTTTTTCAATTCTATTGTAATTAGGATACTATTTAGCTACGTTTTTTATTCCAAATCAATTTGTTATTTCCTTATACGAGGATTCCTACTATTAGTATAAATATGGGGATGTAATTGAGGAAGAACTTATTATCATTCAGATTTATGAAATGTCGTGGCTACTTAATCAATTTATCCCAAAACTTTATGAATTCTTATGATTACAAAGTACATAGATTCAATTCATGTTTTATCGTCTTCCGCTGTGCCACTTCTTCTAACATTGGTCCTTCCTTTGAAATGGAGTATTACCTTATTTTTCTTTTTTTAGGGTAAAAGGTATATAAAAAATGTATGTAGTACACATGGAGGATAATAATATTGTTGCAAAAGACCAAGTACAGCATGCATGTTTAATTTACAAGAAATGACACCTGAACTGTCAGTTTAATTTCCTAGATGTCAAGTAGCATTGTGACTATGTTACAATTACTCGGATTATCTATGGTGGTTGTATCTTGTATGCCAATCTTTTTGATTGCTCAAATATTGAGGATGATTAATTGAACCTACCTTGACCAACCTACCTATATATGATTGTCCCACCAAACACCTCTAACTTTTAAGTCCTAATTATTATGACTTGTGTTAAACTAAGATATTTGAAAATTGGAGGGAGTGTAGCTGAGAAGGTGAGCTAACAACCATTTTCTCCACACTTCCCTAACTACATCTCATCAAACTCTAAAGACCCTTCCTTTCACAATTCCTATAAATACCCTTTTCAAATTGCAACTTAATTTCCAACTCAAAATACAACATTTACTAGCACTCAAAACTCAAGGAAAAGTTAGCTAGTCCTATCAACAAATTAATGGCTGCTTTTATGCAATGCATTGTCCTGACATTGGTGGTAGCACTATCACTCTCAAGCACAGACGTGAGTCTTGCGGCTCGCCACTTGCTACAAACTTCAGCAGTACCAACATTGCCTACTATTCCATCTCTGCCCAAGGTTGCATTGCCCCCATTACCCGCAATCCCAGCCCTTCCGAAACCAGCAGCATTGCCACCATTGCCAACTACTACGCCTTTGCCTACCCTACCAACGATCCCAACTTTGCCAACAATATTCCCAAAGGTGACACTTCCTCCTTTGCCGGCATCACTCCCCACCATTCCAAGCATTAATATTCCTACAACTATTCCATCCATTTCTTTCTTCTCCCCACCCCCATCAACCCCTAGCCCTTGAGAATCCACCGCCCGTTCTATTTAATTACCCCGTGGATTTAATTTATATATCAATTCCTCCATTGTTTGAAGTTATCGATCCAGATGATATTATGGAACTGGTACTGGTTCCAAGTTGGCTTGTATTGTGGCATTGTTTTCCCTTTTCTACTTTTGCTAGCTATTGTTTAATTTTGTGTGCATTGGAGTGGTGGTTGTAGCTTATCTATAAATTTGAAATATATATGATTCCTTATTTGTTTTGTTTCATGAACAATATTGAACATGCACTTCTCATGTATTAATAGGGAATCATGCATTAATTACAATGCCATGATCCCTCCAAGTTTCATCTTTGGTTATTTTGATATATTAGATCTGCGTGGAGAAAAAACCTTTGTATTAGTTTTTCAATTTTTTTGACAATAAACAAAAAATGTTTATAGAAAAAGCAAAAAAAAAAATTGTTTAAAGAGAGAGAGAATGCACCTGTGAATACAATGCCCTTTAGAAAGGGCTTCTTCTTGAAAATTAACCTTTATAATCGATTAGAAAGGAAACTGTAACTGGGCTATAAACTACAATCTACTGAATTAGAAATGTAAAGGTAATGGGGCAAGTTTCATAGGAGATTGCTTTTATGCATGGCACGTATACAAAGACTGAAACGGATCATAAAATCAGAACGCCAGACAAACGATTTAAATTCGCTGCAAGGGAGTCCTAATCACAAAAATTGTATTCCAAGGAAACATGGAGCTAACCTAAGAAAAATAAATTTGTTGAAAGTGATTATGCAACGACATTCTTATCATACTCCCTTTTCCCATTTCAAAATTAGAAATGCATTTTTAAAATCAACAATGTTTAAGGATAATTTTATATTTTCAAATGACAACTCGATCAATTCCGAACTTGGAAACTTGAATTGAATGAACATTTGCAATTTCAAAGAATTGAAAATTTAGTTAAATTTTGCGTTAAATTCCTATTTCAAATCTTGGAATCATTAAAGGAAAAAGGTCAATTCCGACGGAATTATCTTCGACGAAATATATTTCCTCAGAATTAGTTTATTTCCGCCGGAATATAATTCTCTCATAAATTCGTTAATTCCGAAGGAATTCCATCGGAGATGTTGTCCACTTCTTGGCGCCAACATTCCCGCCAACGCCAACCCCAATTACGACAAAATTGTAGCTATTCGTAAATAATATAATTTCGAGGGAATGAAGTTTGACGAAAATTCCGTCGAAAATAGATTATAAAACCTAAACAATATCGTTTCCCCCGAGACGCCACTATAATTTCTTAATCTCTCTAATCTCTATGTCCTCACCTCCTCACCTCCTCAACTTCATTCATCGCCTACTCTGAACGCTGCCTTCACCTCCCCACCTCTGGCGCCATAACCTTCACCTCGAAGACAGCAAACCTCCGACGTAGCGAATCTCCTGTTGTACCTAGATTAAAGGTTTGTCTTCTAATTTTTTTTAGTTTCTCCTAAATGAAGTTAATTCGATAACGAGCGGACTGGTGATGGCGACCGGGGGACGACATTTTCATACACCAGAGCAGCATCGTCGTCTACCCCTGCTCGATGATGATCCTTTTACTACTTTATATTAGTTCGTTTGTATTCATTTTATTCATTAAATTGTAGATCATTTATACATATTGTAGTCTAGTTGAGTCTGTACAGACTTTGTAAATTATATTGTATAATTTATGGAACATTATCTTATATTTGTAATTGTTGATGAGTTAGTAGATCATTTGTAATTGTTAGCTTATATTTGTAATTGTTAGCTTAGTTATGTTGTTGATGACGAGATAAAACATGTTTTTAGCGCTATGTTGAATGTGAAATATATTACTGTTTGTCTGTGTTGGGATAAAGCAGGTTACAGGTACAATGAGTTTAAAAACCTGAAAATTGTAATTTAAAAAAAACTATTAAAAAATTGATTATTTTCGACAGAATAAAGTATTTTCGATGAAAAATCCGTCCATATTAGCGTTTAATAGTTTTTTAAAAATCATATTTTTCATCGGAATTAGCTTATTTCCTAGGGAAAGTTCCACCGGAAATAACTCCAGTTTATATTCGATGAATTAATTCCGTCGAAAGATTTCCGTCGGCCATATTTTATTTTTGACGAAAATTTAATCGGATATATTTCAGTCGAAAATATTTATCTTCGACGAAATTTTCGACGGACCTTAACTCCGACACCTTTATATACAACCGAATTTCCGACGGAATATTTTTTCCAAAATAAGCTAATTTCGACGGAATAGGCTTAATTCCGACGGAATATTCCGTCGAAATTAAGCTTTTTTCTTATAGTGAATTGATAATAAATAAGTATTAACATTAGTTTGTTTAGTAATGTTTCTGAGTTTCACTAGTTAATAAGAACATTTGAGTTTCACTGATCAAATTGAAGCTTATAAACATAATTATTGAGAAATCATCTTCATGTATATATTCATAGCTAGGAGCAATCAACTATAACCAACCACCCCAAGGGGGTTAAGCAATTACAAAATAAATGAAACAGGGAAAACAATGACAAATGATCATAAATCAAAGAAAATATGATAAATCCATGTGGGATACGACTATGGATTCAAATACACACACTGCTGGAATATCTCAAGGGCTAGTGGTTGATGGCGGTGGAGAAAAGAAAGGAATGGATGGAATAGTTGAAGGAATATTAATGCTTGGAATGGTTGGTAGTGATGCTGGCAAAGGAGGAAGTGTCACCTTTGGAATTGTAGGCACGTTTGGCAAAGATGGAATTGTTGGTAATGTAGGCAAAGGGGCAGTTGGCAATGGTGGCAATGCCGCCGCTTTGGGAAGGGTTGGGATTGCGGGTAATGGAGGCAATGCAACTTTAGGCAAAGATGGAATTGTAGGCAATATTGGTGCTGTAGTTTGTAGCAAGCGGCGAGCCGCAAGGCTCATATCTATGCTTGAAAGTGATAATGCTACCACCAATGGTAGGATGATATAATGGTATAAAGCAGCCATTGTTTGGTAGAAGCTGAAGTTTGAGAGAGCTAGCTAGGTATAAGGTTTAATTTGTTGAGTTTTTGAGTACTAGGAAATTGTTGTGTTGTACGTTGGAAAGAAAGCAGTTTGTAATGGACATTTGTAGGAAGTAACTAATTAAGGTTTTCAGTGTTTGATGAAATGTAGGTGGGCTTAATATAGAAAACTAAAAGAGCGTTTGTTAGTTCATCTTCTCAACTACTAATTATATATCCTCCAAACAAATCATAAATAAATCTTGAAAATTAGGTGGCTTGCCAAATGAGATATCATGAGACATTGAAACCTGAGTCATGAACAGCATTCCGAAAAAGGGGAGTACTATTTTCACATGTGTTTTTTAACATTTCTACATAGTTACTTCTCACATGAAAGTAGGACCCACAGTATGCTCATGTGAAAGATGACCGTATGGAAATATCAGTTACCTTCCGAAAAATGTTTGAAGTTTTGATCTAGGAATATTGGGTGGAATATATAAGAACACAAGTCAAGTGATTAAGTTGGATCAACCAGACTAAAATTGAGCTAACATTTGAGTTAAAGGAAGGTTAACTTAGTGTTTGGATTGCAGTTTGACAGCTTGAAAATGCTTTCGCTTTGAATATTCGATGTTAATATATACTGGAAATCATCCTAAAGTAGATGACTTAAACTTAGAATCTCAGTCATGCAATGTCATGCATGATCCTATATATGTTTGACTATTGCTCGGCAAATTATGATTTTGATATTTAGCAACAGAAAAAAAAAATCAATTGCATACTGTTTGTGTCAAGCTATCCATAAATAAGGTTGGCCCGGCTTATGCAGATGAGAAGGTGTGAACCAACTAACTAGTATTTTTCCCAGCTCACCCCAACAGCATTAAATTGCTTGATCCTAGCTAGCTAGCTTGAACACAAACTCCCCATGCATAAATTCCCATCAGAATCCATTCTTTCAGCACAAATCACAGCAAAATTAAAATTCTTATTTTATAAAAAAATTATATATACATGCATGGACCTCTTAAAAGAAACCCCAAACAGTCAGCAAGTGATATATATATATATATAGAGTGATCTTAGAAGTGTGTTATGAGCTCAAGGTTGTGGTCACCTTTGGACTAACCACACATGATTTATGCCCTATACCGCAAGAGCAATATTTTTTTCAGTCGTTGGACTGTTTCAAAAAAAATAGTGCTAAATGGAAGGAAATATTTTTCAGTGGTTGCATCTTACATATTCTTCTGCAGAGTTTAAAATTTCAAAATTTAAAGCTGTTACCAATTTATTAATTTAATCTTAGAACAAATAACTAAATTATTATAAATTAACTAAAAAATATGATTAGTTATTATACTTATTTTCTTTCAAATTTTAAACAAATCCACTACTGATTCCCCAATATAATATCCAGTAGTGGACTAGCTCCATGGAAATTTGAACCGACGTACAGGAGGATTCCATTTCCATGTATGTTTGTTTAAGGATATTTCTCCTATCAAATTTGAAATTTTTGCATCCTCTCCCTCAAATCATATAAATAATTAAATGCCTTCACATTTATTCATCTATATAAGAAAAAAGTTTCATGCCAAAATAAAAACACCCAATCTTACGAGGCGTCCGTGGCTTAAACTACTATTGGTTTGGTTAGGCTTGTGCCGGCTAATAAATTCTTCATTCAGTACGCTATGTATTACTATAAAATTATCCACATATATCAATTCATAGTATTAGGTAGAATTATAAAGTAATTAATTTATTATATTAAATACATCGTTAAAATAGTATTAATTATAATTGTCCAGACGTAATTGGTGGTAAAAAAACTGACATATGAAAGTCGCTAGATATATTATTTTTCATAAATATTCTTTCCTAAATTGAAAATACATTTTTAAAACGATAACTGCAAAACAAATACTATTTGTTTTTCTAAAGATACTCCTAATATTAAAATTTAGTAGAGGAGGTATAATACAATCAGTCGATTAAATGTGAAAATAATGACATATTATAATTTTTATATTTTTCATATTCTGAAATATTAATTAATTATAGAAGGGATAAAAATAAAAATATTCTTTTAATTTTGAAATGAAATTAGCAAATTGGGGTTTTCCATATATGCCATTTTTCTGTTGGAATTCAACATGGCCGAGTCACGGCAGCCTTCTGACCTCCCCCGAATCCGACCTGATCTGACTTCACACTTTTCCGGAAGCTGACTTGACTCGGTCAGCTCAGGACAGGTCGGATCCAACTAAAATTCTACAACCACATCCCCTAGCTGGAAAAATAGACACGTGTAAGCCAATCATCAGACCCCTCAAATAAATACTCTAATACAAAAAAATATTTGAGATATAGTATTAATTAAGAAAAATGATAATTACACAAGTTTTCTCTCGCATCAAAAATAAATGGATTTCACGCCTATGTGAGAGAGAACTTATAAAAGTATAATTTTTTTTAATTGTGAAAATAACAATTCTATTTTATATGAGTCTCTGTCACACACACACACACATATATATATATATATATATATATATATATATGGGACAATCAACCACCTTCAACACTAAATCCTACATACGAACAGTTCGTTTCAGAACATTATCCTATATATATATACACACGACCTGTTTATTATTCATGTGAGATTAATTATATAAAAATCATCTTATTTTTATACAAATATTTTTTTAAACTGTGTATTTAACGTGTGCTTTAAGAACACATGTTAAGAGAATCTTATTATAAAACAAGAAAAGTAAGGGCAACCTTTTTAAGAAGATCACCAAATCAGGAATGGCATTTGGCTTCAACCAGCGGCCTACTTTGTGTATTGACCTACCTGGCTACCTATTTAATGATTTAGCAAACTATTTATTTCACACGTCCTCCTTCTTTTGACATTTTCGTTTTCGTATACATACGCTTTAACAATTACCATGTTCTAGATATACAGCCAAGCAGGCAATACAAGGCAACCAACCATTGACAAACTCAAGAGACGAACAACTTAAAAGTTGACAATAACTTCACCCTAATCAGATTCTCCTTTTACATATGAATAATGTTATAAACACAAATTATTTTATAAATATTCTATAAATTGTTGATATGACATACTCCACCTCAATTTTTTATATAGGGCCGAAGAGTACATTGAAGCAATTTGTTAATTAATATGCTGAGGTGGAGTATGTCACATGAACAGTTTATAAAATATTTATAAAATAATTTATGTTTGTAGCATTACTCTTTACATATTTACGATGTTCACTCAACTTGTAGTCCATGTCCCTTTTTGTCCTTTCCTTAATTCGTAAATTTATTATATTTACTGAAAAAATAACTCTATGCGGACAGGATAATTGGACCGGAAGAATAAAAAGAATTTGTTCCAGCGAACAATTAGACAATACTCCCTCCGTTCTTTAAAGACTGCAGTTTTAGAAAAAAAAAATTGTTCCTTAAAGAATGCAGTTTTAGAAACCCAATATAGTTTTTGTATGTTTTTTCTAAACATACCATTGTTTTAATTTATTGCAGCAAAGAGTTATTACGTTTACGGACAATTTATCTCTTCACATAATTAATGAACACATAAGGCTAGCTTTGATATTTTATCTCACTTATTAGTTTGTGTGTTTTATGCTAAAACTGCAGTATTTAAAGAACGGAGAGAGTACAATCTATTTGTTCACTGGTACAAATTTTTTTTATTCTTTCTGTCCAATTATCTTGTTCAATTTACCGCTGCGCATAAAAATATTGTTAACTATGCCGACCAAATCCACAACTGCTGCACTTGAAATTTTATGCCGCTAAATTTTATGCAAGAGAATCAAACATAGACAGCGTGTGTCTATGTGACAACCAAAAACTCGTCGAATTTAAGGCAGGAGGAGCATGTTTGGTTGAAGAATTAATACAAGGGACCGAATCATTAATACTACTTTTTTGAATTACAGTCTCGTTTGTATAGTTTTTAACTTATTAGTACAAGTACTAAATACTATTCCCTCCGTCTCTTAATACTCCCTTCATTCTTTTTTATCTGACGTTTTAGAGTGTTTTTTTCTTTTCAAAATATTTGACGTTCTATAAAATCAAGAATATTTTGCCTATTTATTTTCCTTCTCTACCCTTCATTCTCTATCACCATTAATGACTATTTTCTCTGTTTTCAAAAGACAGTTCAAATTCTGTTCTTTGATTTCCAAGGATATATTTATGAGAAGCCTTCAAAACTCTACTTCAATGATAAAGTTATCAGCTGTTTTTCTTCAATTTGATAATCCAAAAAAGAAAAATGAAGTTAAATTGGCATACTGCTTCAAACTCTGCATTTTTCGACTTAGGAACAAAGATAAGATTACAACCGGAAACTTGCCTTCTTTTCAGGTTGGGTTTGTCAATATGCTCCTCCATGACATTCACTTGAGCAATCCCATCAGAACCACTCAAGCTCTACTGTTTTGTTTCAGGTACAGGGATTTTTTTCCTGTATCATTTCTCCTGATGAAGTGGCTGGCTCTGTATTGTTGAGTGTCCTGACTGGATGACTAGTATTATTACTATTTACTACCTACAACAGGCACTACAGATAAAGCAATCCTTCTTTCCCTTGACCTCATATTAGGATCATTGTATAAAGGGAGACAGGATAGTATTGAAACGTCCTTAATTAGGAGAGAAAGCATAAAATCAAGTCGGGTGTCAATAGAGAATTAAATGAGATTAAAGTATTAATTAAGAATAAAATAGTAAAATTGCATCTATTATTAATCTATGTGAAAATATCTAGAACGTCAAATATAAAGGGATGGAGGGAGTATAAGACTTTTTAGAGTTGTGCACAAACATTAAGGAAATAATTGTATAACATTAAATATAATATCAAATATCTATATTATCCTTGTATTAAAAAAAGAGATTGTTATTTATTGGGCAAAAAATAGTAAGAGAACCAAAATTATATTTAATACTTAGGGTAATATTGAAAACTAAGCAATTAATACTTACTTGGAATTTTAAAACGTCATATATTAAGGGACAAAAAATTTTCTCTAAAACGTCTTATATTAAGGACGTTTGGCTGCGCATATTCTACACATAATAAAATAATACTCGCCACCAAAGAATATATATCCAGGATAAAAGTTTGGGTGCGCATATTCAAATACTCTCTTGTTCAATTTTTATGTCTAATTTTTATGTTCAATTCAAATACAAATACAAATACAAATACACATAGAATTTCCAATTTTCATGTCCAAATACAAATACACTCATGTCTAATTTTTATGTCCAACTTTCATGTCCACATAGAGTTTTTGAAAAAATAATACTCCCTCTGTCTCGTATTAAATGTTTTAATTGGATTCGGCACGTTAATTAATAATATATTATTTTATTTAAATTTTCCTTTCTAAATTACTTATTAATTGAAGTATTAATTCACTTTTCTATTACCCCAATATTAACTATTCCTTACTAGGCCATATGAATTGTCTAAATTATTTTTATTACTATCTCCGTTCCTTAAAGAGTGCAGTTTTAGCAAAAAAAAATTATTCATTAAAGAATGCAGTTTTAGGAACTCAAAACCTTCTTTTTTCAAATATGTCCTTGTTTTAATTAATGTACTAAATGGAGAAGTTAATGCACTAAAGGAAGAGAAAGGCTAACTTTGTCATTTTATCCCACTTATTGATTTGTGTGCTTTTTGCTAAAACTGCATTCTTTAAAGAACGGAGGTAGTATTATTCTCACATTCCAATAAGTATATTACTCTCTTCAAACCCACCCACTAATTACATCCACATGCCCATAAATGCAAACTATCCACATTTGTTGGTATTAATTTCTAGCTATCATTTTTGTTGTTATTCTCACATTCCAATAAGCATATGAGAGACAATGTGGTATAACAATACATCATTCTTCAATGTAAACTTTTTATCATTTCTTAAGTTTCCAACAAAAGTTGATTAAAAAGATTATGAAGGTATAAATGAAAAAATAAGATAAAAATAGTTACTAATCTAAAAATAGAACATTTATTTAAGAATATCCTAAAAAGAAAATTGAAACGTTTAATACGGGACAGAGGGACTATTAAAATAATAAATTATTTATATTTAAATTCTCATTTAATTGTATATATATTTTTTGTACATGACTAATTGTAGTCATAAATATGTATAAAGAATATAGATATGTCAATTAATACTAAAAGTATTATAGACAAATTATTACGGAAAAATAGATTATTTAAGATAAATAAATATTTAACTTAGTATTACCTAAAATAGTAATAATATGTTTTTTATTCGGAGATGGAGGGAGTAATTAGACACAATTAGTTTAGTAGTTTTAAGGGTGATAATTTGTCAAGATTTTGGAATTTATCCACGGAGTATACTAATCCCTCTATAACTTTTTATTTGTCATTTTAGAGATTGATTTTTTTTTTATTTATTGTTTGTAGATTTCAAAAAAATATTAATGACTTAGTTTACCATATTATCTCTACATTAAATACTAAATTGTTTATCTTTCATCTTTTCTAATAAATTTTAAAGGGCAATATCCAAATTTTATATTGATTTTAATCGATCAAACAAAATATTAATTGTATTTTTTAATCTGTGTGTTTCCTCCTAAAACGTCAAGTAAAAAGGCAAAGAGGGAGTACAATTTTACATTTACAAATTACAATTATGACAAAACGAGGTGCAACATTGTTTTTTATATTACTCCCTCTGTCCTTAAAAGGATGGCAAAAGAACAAGTAATCACATAAATTAAGAAAATTAAAGGAGATGAGAGTGTATAAAGTGTATGTTCGGCAGCTATGCGTTTAGCATGCCAATTACATTTTGTTAGATTCAATGTTATTTCATATATTGATGTAGTTTAGATGTTTGATGATGGTACACAAGAATAAATTTAAGTTGGATATGGGATTTTGCTGAATTTAGTACATTTTGCAAGCTATTTAACTATTCGCATTAACTTTTGATGAACTACAGAGTGATCGTCTTTGATCTGTTTTTGCAGGAGTATTTATTCTTGTACATGTTTTGATTCTTTGGAGCTAGATCTATAGGAGGAATTATTATTGGATTTCTTTTAGTTATTGGAAAACTAGAATCTCAAGTCTTATTATAAGTATTTGTATATTGTTGGGCTGTGGATATTTAGGCCAGTCGGGTCAGCATTAGTTGGACCTTTGAAATAGTGGGCTGTTAGATAAATGGTTGTTTAACTGGATTGGGGCCGGATATCTGTGATGGGCAAGTGGGGAACAGGTGGCAGCTTATCGGTGGTTAGCTTATTAGAGAAGGGTTAACTAAAAGGTGATTAGCAAGTGGCTGATCGATTAGATAGGTTAAACCGTCTTAAGCTGTCTAGCATTAATGAGGAGTTGACATAATGTTGACTGGGTGGAGAGCAGGATATGGTAAAGCCTGCATGCAGCCAACTGACGTAAGTATCGGGAGAAAATATGCAAGGTGGTGAGACAATATATGAGGACAGAGCACTACACAAAAAAGGTAACAAAACACTTTTTCCTCTCCAGACACTAGATCATCACAACCTCCATTGCTAACCTTTTCTCCGGCTTGTACTTATTTTTACACCGGAGCGATCCCCGGCGGCCTGAGCCGTTGAGATCCGGTACTGACGTGTTCATTGTGCAGAATTAGGCGTACTTTTCATGATTGAGGCGCGTGGCGAGATATTGGCGTTAACATATATGATTATAAAGGTGGTATTATTAGCACATTCTGTGTTTGTAAAAATTCTTTTTAAATTTTTATGAGTCATACTAATTTTGAAGTTTAATCTGTCGTCGTTTGACTTTAAAAGTCAAATTATATCTCTAATTTTAGAAGAGTATAAGATAATAGATTATATTATTATAACTTAAATAATAGTTAAAAAAAATTAATAGACATGTATTTTTAATATTTTTATTAAGTTGTTAGTAGTTTGTTTAAAGTGTCAGTATTTGGTATTGAATATGTTATTTCTGTATTGTTACAGACGATACTTTTGATTTTACTGCATCGTGGTTCATGTTTTTTATATGGAGCTACTTTGGAATTGATATTTTTTCTAAAATAAATTTGATAGCTCCATAAACTCCTCCTCACATGAATAATACGTGAGGTTCACCCCATGTGAGAGATTATTTTGTGGAATTAACACTTTTATTTGTAAAAATATCAATTTTCTAAATTTTCTAAATTATATTTAAATAATTTAATACTCGATTCGACTTGATTCATATAGGCTTGATTAACAGACCTCGTAGCCAGGAAAGTTAAAATTTTCAAATTGTTTTAGTTATGGCACAACAAATGAATAAATAGTACTAGTAATATTTCATGTCCCAGATGAGAAAGTTAGTCGTCCTCTAAATTAAACCAGCAATATTCCTAATTTGTCTTGTGCCACTGAAGGTGATGATATAGTGTCGTCACATGATATATGATTATTACTACACTAGTAGTTTAACTTTGACTACCAATTTCATGTCGGCCATTTAATTTACAACAATGCTACTATCACAAAAAAAAAAATTACATAATACTCACATACACATATATGTATATTGTGAATTCTGTCTGACATGTAGTATTCACAAATATGTATATTTGTGCATGTAAGTATTATGTGATTATTTTTTATGTGATAGTAGCATTATTTTTTGAAAAAAAAAATCTTTTATATTTTATTTTCAAAAATATATATCTAATTTTAACACAGATGAAATATTCTTTGCCTTATTTATATTTTAAAACAAATGTTATTATCTCTCGCCGAAATCAAAAGTTAAGAACAAACTTCAAAGTAAAACAATTTTATTTTTATTTTTAACTTCTATTTAAGTATAAGTCTTGTTATATATGACGACAAACGTATGAATATAATTAAAAAGTAAAAGAATGGTAATTTTTTTTAATTCCCCTTCCGCCCTTTTTCTTAAGTTAATCTTCGCAATAATTTTTAAAAAAACTTTTTATTTTCTAAATTTAAATTTTCCAAAAATAAAATAACACTTTCACAATGTTATGACTTTTAAGTCCTAATTATTATGACTTGTGTTAAACTAAGATATTTGAAAATTGGAGGGAGTGTAGCTGAGAAGGTGAGCTAACAACCATTTTCTCCACACTTCCCTAACTACATCTCATCAAACTCTAAAGACCCTTCCTTTCACAATTCCTATAAATACCCTTTTCAAATTGCAACTTAATTTCCAACTCAAAATACAACATTTACTAGCACTCAAAACTCAAGGAAAGGTTAGCTAGTCCTATCAACAAATTAATGGCTGCTTTTATGCAATGCATTGTCCTGACATTGGTGGTAGCACTATCACTCTCAAGCACAGACGTGAGTCTTGCGGCTCGCCACTTGCTACAAACTTCAGCAGTACCAACATTGCCTACTATTCCATCTCTGCCTAAGGTTGCATTGCCCCCATTACCCGCAATCCCAGCCCTTCCGAAACCAGCAGCATTGCCACCATTGCCAACTACTACGCCTTTACCTACCCTACCAACGATCCCAACTTTGCCAACAATATTCCCAAAGGTGACACTTCCTCCTTTGCCGGCATCACTCCCCACCATTCCAAGCATTAATATTCCTACAACTATTCCATCCATTCCTTTCTTCTCCCCACCCCCATCAACCCCTAGCCCTTGAGAATCCACCGCCCGTTCTATTTAATTACCCCGTGGATTTAATTTATATATCAATTCCTCCATTGTTTGAAGTTATCGATCCAGATGATATTATGGAACTGGTACTGGTTCCAAGTTGGCTTGTATTGTGGCATTGTTTTCCCTTTTCTACTTTTGCTAGCTATTGTTTAATTTTGTGTGCATTGGAGTGGTGGTTGTAGCTTATCTATAAATTTGAAATATATATGATTCCTTATTTGTTTTGTTTCATGAACAATATTGAACATGCACTTCTCATGTATTAATAGGGAATCATGCATTAATTACAATGCCATGATCCCTCCAAGTTTCATCTTTGGTTATTTTGATATATTAGATCTGCGTGGAGAAAAAACCTTTGTATTAGTTTTTCAATTTTTTTGACAATAAACAAAAAATGTTTATAGAAAAAGCAAAAAAAAAAATTGTTTAAAGAGAGAGAGAATGCACCTGTGAATACAATGCCCTTTAGAAAGGGCTTCTTCTTGAAAATTAACCTTTATAATCGATTAGAAAGGAAACTGTAACTGGGCTATAAACTACAATCTACTGAATTAGAAATGTAAAGGTAATGGGGCAAGTTTCATAGGAGATTGCTTTTATGCATGGCACGTATACAAAGACTGAAACGGATCATAAAATCAGAACGCCAGACAAACGATTTAAATTCGCTGCAAGGGAGTCCTAATCACAAAAATTGTATTCCAAGGAAACATGGAGCTAACCTAAGAAAAATAAATTTGTTGAAAGTGATTATGCAACGACATTCTTATCATACTCCCTTTTCCCATTTCAAAATTAGAAATGCATTTTTAAAATCAACAATGTTTAAGGATAATTTTATATTTTCAAATGACAACTCGATCAATTCCGAACTTGGAAACTTGAATTGAATGAACATTTGCAATTTCAAAGAATTGAAAATTTAGTTAAATTTTGCGTTAAATTCCTATTTCAAATCTTGGAATCATTAAAGGAAAAAGGTCAATTCCGACGGAATTATCTTCGACGAAATATATTTCCTCAGAATTAGTTTATTTCCGCCGGAATATAATTCTCTCATAAATTCGTTAATTCCGAAGGAATTCCATCGGAGATGTTGTCCACTTCTTGGCGCCAACATTCCCGCCAACGCCAACCCCAATTACGACAAAATTGTAGCTATTCGTAAATAATATAATTTCGAGGGAATGAAGTTTGACGAAAATTCCGTCGAAAATAGATTATAAAACCTAAACAATATCGTTTCCCCCGAGACGCCACTATAATTTCTTAATCTCTCTAATCTCTATGTCCTCACCTCCTCACCTCCTCAACTTCATTCATCGCCTACTCTGAACGCTGCCTTCACCTCCCCACCTCTGGCGCCATAACCTTCACCTCGAAGACAGCAAACCTCCGACGTAGCGAATCTCCTGTTGTACCTAGATTAAAGGTTTGTCTTCTAATTTTTTTTAGTTTCTCCTAAATGAAGTTAATTCGATAACGAGCGGACTGGTGATGGCGACCGGGGGACGACATTTTCATACACCAGAGCAGCATCGTCGTCTACCCCTGCTCGATGATGATCCTTTTACTACTTTATATTAGTTCGTTTGTATTCATTTTATTCATTAAATTGTAGATCATTTATACATATTGTAGTCTAGTTGAGTCTGTACAGACTTTGTAAATTATATTGTATAATTTATGGAACATTATCTTATATTTGTAATTGTTGATGAGTTAGTAGATCATTTGTAATTGTTAGCTTATATTTGTAATTGTTAGCTTAGTTATGTTGTTGATGACGAGATAAAACATGTTTTTAGCGCTATGTTGAATGTGAAATATATTACTGTTTGTCTGTGTTGGGATAAAGCAGGTTACAGGTACAATGAGTTTAAAAACCTGAAAATTGTAATTTAAAAAAAACTATTAAAAAATTGATTATTTTCGACAGAATAAAGTATTTTCGATGAAAAATCCGTCCATATTAGCGTTTAATAGTTTTTTAAAAATCATATTTTTCATCGGAATTAGCTTATTTCCTAGGGAAAGTTCCACCGGAAATAACTCCAGTTTATATTCGATGAATTAATTCCGTCGAAAGATTTCCGTCGGCCATATTTTATTTTTGACGAAAATTTAATCGGATATATTTCAGTCGAAAATATTTATCTTCGACGAAATTTTCGACGGACCTTAACTCCGACACCTTTATATACAACCGAATTTCCGACGGAATATTTTTTCCAAAATAAGCTAATTTCGACGGAATAGGCTTAATTCCGACAGAATATTCCGTCGAAATTAAGCTTTTTTCTTATAGTGAATTGATAATAAATAAGTATTAACATTAGTTTGTTTAGTAATGTTTCTGAGTTTCACTAGTTAATAAGAACATTTGAGTTTCACTGATCAAATTGAAGCTTATAAACATAATTATTGAGAAATCATCTTCATGTATATATTCATAGCTAGGAGCAATCAACTATAACCAACCACCCCAAGGGGGTTAAGCAATTACAAAATAAATGAAACAGGGAAAACAATGACAAATGATCATAAATCAAAGAAAATATGATAAATCCATGTGGGATACGACTATGGATTCAAATACACACACTGCTGGAATATCTCAAGGGCTAGTGGTTGATGGCGGTGGAGAAAAGAAAGGAATGGATGGAATAGTTGAAGGAATATTAATGCTTGGAATGGTTGGTAGTGATGCTGGCAAAGGAGGAAGTGTCACCTTTGGAATTGTAGGCACGTTTGGCAAAGATGGAATTGTTGGTAATGTAGGCAAAGGGGCAGTTGGCAATGGTGGCAATGCCGCCGCTTTGGGAAGGGTTGGGATTGCGGGTAATGGAGGCAATGCAACTTTAGGCAAAGATGGAATTGTAGGCAATATTGGTGCTGTAGTTTGTAGCAAGCGGCGAGCCGCAAGGCTCATATCTATGCTTGAAAGTGATAATGCTACCACCAATGGTAGGATGATATAATGGTATAAAGCAGCCATTGTTTGGTAGAAGCTGAAGTTTGAGAGAGCTAGCTAGGTATAAGGTTTAATTTGTTGAGTTTTTGAGTACTAGGAAATTGTTGTGTTGTACGTTGGAAAGAAAGCAGTTTGTAATGGACATTTGTAGGAAGTAACTAATTAAGGTTTTCAGTGTTTGATGAAATGTAGGTGGGCTTAATATAGAAAACTAAAAGAGCGTTTGTTAGTTCATCTTCTCAACTACTAATTATATATCCTCCAAACAAATCATAAATAAATCTTGAAAATTAGGTGGCTTGCCAAATGAGATATCATGAGACATTGAAACCTGAGTCATGAACAGCATTCCGAAAAAGGGGAGTACTATTTTCACATGTGTTTTTTAACATTTCTACATAGTTACTTCTCACATGAAAGTAGGACCCACAGTATGCTCATGTGAAAGATGACCGTATGGAAATATCAGTTACCTTCCGAAAAATGTTTGAAGTTTTGATCTAGGAATATTGGGTGGAATATATAAGAACACAAGTCAAGTGATTAAGTTGGATCAACCAGACTAAAATTGAGCTAACATTTGAGTTAAAGGAAGGTTAACTTAGTGTTTGGATTGCAGTTTGACAGCTTGAAAATGCTTTCGCTTTGAATATTCGATGTTAATATATACTGGAAATCATCCTAAAGTAGATGACTTAAACTTAGAATCTCAGTCATGCAATGTCATGCATGATCCTATATATGTTTGACTATTGCTCGGCAAATTATGATTTTGATATTTAGCAACAGAAAAAAAAAATCAATTGCATACTGTTTGTGTCAAGCTATCCATAAATAAGGTTGGCCCGGCTTATGCAGATGAGAAGGTGTGAACCAACTAACTAGTATTTTTCCCAGCTCACCCCAACAGCATTAAATTGCTTGATCCTAGCTAGCTAGCTTGAACACAAACTCCCCATGCATAAATTCCCATCAGAATCCATTCTTTCAGCACAAATCACAGCAAAATTAAAATTCTTATTTTATAAAAAAATTATATATACATGCATGGACCTCTTAAAAGAAACCCCAAACAGTCAGCAAGTGATATATATATATATAGAGTGATCTTAGAAGTGTGTTATGAGCTCAAGGTTGTGGTCACCTTTGGACTAACCACACATGATTTATGCCCTATACCGCAAGAGCAATATTTTTTTCAGTCGTTGGACTGTTTCAAAAAAAATAGTGCTAAATGGAAGGAAATATTTTTCAGTGGTTGCATCTTACATATTCTTCTGCAGAGTTTAAAATTTCAAAATTTAAAGCTGTTACCAATTTATTAATTTAATCTTAGAACAAATAACTAAATTATTATAAATTAACTAAAAAATATGATTAGTTATTATACTTATTTTCTTTCAAATTTTAAACAAATCCACTACTGATTCCCCAATATAATATCCAGTAGTGGACTAGCTCCATGGAAATTTGAACCGACGTACAGGAGGATTCCATTTCCATGTATGTTTGTTTAAGGATATTTCTCCTATCAAATTTGAAATTTTTGCATCCTCTCCCTCAAATCATATAAATAATTAAATGCCTTCACATTTATTCATCTATATAAGAAAAAAGTTTCATGCCAAAATAAAAACACCCAATCTTACGAGGCGTCCGTGGCTTAAACTACTATTGGTTTGGTTAGGCTTGTGCCGGCTAATAAATTCTTCATTCAGTACGCTATGTATTACTATAAAATTATCCACATATATCAATTCATAGTATTAGGTAGAATTATAAAGTAATTAATTTATTATATTAAATACATCGTTAAAATAGTATTAATTATAATTGTCCAGACGTAATTGGTGGTAAAAAAACTGACATATGAAAGTCGCTAGATATATTATTTTTCATAAATATTCTTTCCTAAATTGAAAATACATTTTTAAAACGATAACTGCAAAACAAATACTATTTGTTTTTCTAAAGATACTCCTAATATTAAAATTTAGTAGAGGAGGTATAATACAATCAGTCGATTAAATGTGAAAATAATGACATATTATAATTTTTATATTTTTCATATTCTGAAATATTAATTAATTATAGAAGGGATAAAAATAAAAATATTCTTTTAATTTTGAAATGAAATTAGCAAATTGGGGTTTTCCATATATGCCATTTTTCTGTTGGAATTCAACATGGCCGAGTCACGGCAGCCTTCTGACCTCCCCCGAATCCGACCTGATCTGACTTCACACTTTTCCGGAAGCTGACTTGACTCGGTCAGCTCAGGACAGGTCGGATCCAACTAAAATTCTACAACCACATCCCCTAGCTGGAAAAATAGACACGTGTAAGCCAATCATCAGACCCCTCAAATAAATACTCTAATACAAAAAAATATTTGAGATATAGTATTAATTAAGAAAAATGATAATTACACAAGTTTTCTCTCGCATCAAAAATAAATGGATTTCACGCCTATGTGAGAGAGAACTTATAAAAGTATAATTTTTTTTAATTGTGAAAATAACAATTCTATTTTATATGAGTCTCTGTCACACACACACACACATATATATATATATATATATATATATATATGGGACAATCAACCACCTTCAACACTAAATCCTACATACGAACAGTTCGTTTCAGAACATTATCCTATATATATACACACGACCTGTTTATTATTCATGTGAGATTAATTATATAAAAATCATCTTATTTTTATACAAATATTTTTTTAAACTGTGTATTTAACGTGTGCTTTAAGAACACATGTTAAGAGAATCTTATTATAAAACAAGAAAAGTAAGGGCAACCTTTTTAAGAAGATCACCAAATCAGGAATGGCATTTGGCTTCAACCAGCGGCCTACTTTGTGTATTGACCTACCTGGCTACCTATTTAATGATTTAGCAAACTATTTATTTCACACGTCCTCCTTCTTTTGACATTTTCGTTTTCGTATACATACGCTTTAACAATTACCATGTTCTAGATATACAGCCAAGCAGGCAATACAAGGCAACCAACCATTGACAAACTCAAGAGACGAACAACTTAAAAGTTGACAATAACTTCACCCTAATCAGATTCTCCTTTTACATATGAATAATGTTATAAACACAAATTATTTTATAAATATTCTATAAATTGTTGATATGACATACTCCACCTCAATTTTTTATATAGGGCCGAAGAGTACATTGAAGCAATTTGTTAATTAATATGCTGAGGTGGAGTATGTCACATGAACAGTTTATAAAATATTTATAAAATAATTTATGTTTGTAGCATTACTCTTTACATATTTACGATGTTCACTCAACTTGTAGTCCATGTCCCTTTTTGTCCTTTCCTTAATTCGTAAATTTATTATATTTACTGAAAAAATAACTCTATGCGGACAGGATAATTGGACCGGAAGAATAAAAAGAATTTGTTCCAGCGAACAATTAGACAATACTCCCTCCGTTCTTTAAAGACTGCAGTTTTAGAAAAAAAAAATTGTTCCTTAAAGAATGCAGTTTTAGAAACCCAATATAGTTTTTGTATATTTTTTCTAAACATACCATTGTTTTAATTTATTGCAGCAAAGAGTTATTACGTTTACGGACAATTTATCTCTTCACATAATTAATGAACACATAAGGCTAGCTTTGATATTTTATCCCACTTATTGATTTATGTATTTTATGCTAAAATTGCAGTATTTAAAGAACGGAGAGAGTACAATCTATTTATTCACTGGTACAAATTTTTTTTATTCTTTCTGTCCAATTATCTTGTTCAATTTACCGCTGCGCATAAAAATATTGTTAACTATGCCGACCAAATCCACAACTGCTGCACTTGAAATTTTATGCCGCTAAATTTTATGCAAGAGAATCAAACATAGACAGCGTGTGTCTATGCGACAACCAAAAACTCTTCGAATTTAAGGCAGGAGGAGCATGTTTGGTTGAAGAATTAATACAAGGGACCGAATCATTAATACTACTTTTTTGAATTACAGTCTCGTTTGTATAGTTTTTAACTTATTAGTACAAGTACTAAATACTATTCCCTCCGTCTCTTAATACTCCCTCCATTCTTTTTTATCTGACGTTTTAGAGTGTTTTTTTCTTTTCAAAATATTTGACGTTCTATAAAATCAAGAATATTTTGCCTATTTATTTTCCTTCTCTACCCTTCATTCTCTATCACCATTAATGACTATTTTCTCTGTTTTCAAAAGACAGTTCAAATTCTGTTCTTTGATTTCCAAGGATATATTTATGAGAAGCCTTCAAAACTCTACTTCAATGATAAAGTTATCAGCTGTTTTTCTTCAATTTGATAATCCAAAAAAGGAAAATGAAGTTAAATTGGCATACTGCTTCAAACTCTGCATTTTTCGACTTAGGAACAAAGATAAGATTACAACCGGAAACTTGCCTTCTTTTCAGGTTGGGTTTGTCATTATGCTCCTCCATGACATTCACTTGAGCAATCCCATCAGAACCACTCAAGTTCTACTGTTTTTGTGACGCCCCCCAGAATAGGTCCATTCAACCCAACCCATTCTGAGTCGCCAAATACATGGTACAGAATTCAAATACAAACTTTATATCATACGGTCGTGCAAAATACGACCACACAACTGTGAGTCTCAGTACAAATATGTAGAAAATATTAAGATTCAAACTAAGTCCTCATTACAATTATTATCACACTATTTATTAGAAATAGTGAGGACTACTACTGCTCTAACTCGGACCATCACTCTGTCCCCCGACTAGTACCCGCAACATTCTCATTTCCTGAAGAGGACAACAGATGAAAAGGGTGAGCTCAACTAGCTCAGTAAAGAATATTATGACTAAGATAATGGAAAACAAATTATCGTTAGTCTTCAACAAATAAGATAAAATATAATGGACAACCAATTTTAGATCAATATTCGCAGCGGAAATAACGAATCATTAGAAGAGTTAAGCAGAGAATGAAGTCTACTATCTTCTATGATTTAAAAGTCCATCATCAATATTTTATCTCTGTAACATCAATCAATAAACATTTCAAATCAAATATTCATCTTTGCACTACAGGCCAAAGATATTCATTTGCATCATCAGTAGTCATGTTCATCTCAACACCTGTCATCTTTGCACTACAGGCCAAAGATATTCATCAGGTAATCATTCATCTTTGCTCTACAGGCCAAAGATATTCAGTTACATCACCTTTTAAGACTGAGGATGATGAAAAACATTTTAAAGAACGAATCTAGTGAGATAAAAGACAAAGATCAAGGATTCGCATTTCAGTTTATCAAATTCACAAATACTTCGTAATAATCAATTGTGGAGCAAAATTCAAGAATAAAGCTCAAAACTTGGATACAATCAAGGATAGTAACCTTAACAAGCAATTTGAACAAACAGAAGAAATTTTAATTTTTCCGTGAATAGTGCCGTATACGTGAATAGTGCCGTATACGTGAATAGTGCCGTATACGTGAATAGTAATCCCCGACACAGAAAAGATAGAAACTCCATAAGAAAAATCATACTTCGTGAATAGTACTCGTGAATAGTACCGTATTCGTAAATAGTACCGTATACGTGAATAGTGCCGTATACGTGAATAGTAACTCCGACGGAAAAAGTAAGAATTTCAACATAAAATCCAGGACAATATTTCGGTATAATGATATTGAAAAGAATAACATCATTTACGAAAGAAATAACATCCCTTACCTCAAAAGAACAATACCTCTGACTGGAATATCGGATATAATTTCGAAAGAAACTTGCACTGAATGCTAATACTCAAAGTATTGAAATACTCACAAAAATACGCTCGATATTATAGAGAGAGAAAACTTCGAATTCTGGTGTGATTTTCAATTCTAACCTAAGCACCCTATTTATAGGAAAAGCTTAGGATGCCAAAGGAGACTAAATGAATAAAATATATTATTTTATTTTATTTTCTTCCGCCGCCGGCTGCTACCAAAAATCTGATTTTTTTCAACAAAACAACAAAAGTGGGTCCCACCCATTAAATAATATATTTATTTTCCGAAACTTCAATAATTCATAATAAATAGCCCCTTTGTCAGAATAATACAAATTCTATGTCCTTTCCATAGGAAATTTAATTCTCTACAACTTTGCAGAAGAAAGTTTTTCCAAATTCCCAACATAAATTATCCGAAATCCACAAACAGATGATTTTTCACACCAAAATACTGATAAAAACACATCAGTACTAATTCCTTCTTTAATATCCACAAAATAAATATTTCTTTATCATATAAATCAATAATTAATTATTCACAAATAATATTATAGAACTACAATATTGACAACCAGGTTGTTCCCAGGACAGAGGGGGCCTTCCGATAAGGACTTCTCCTTACTGGCGCGCAATTAAATAACCCCTCCTAGACAGAACTTCCTTAGACATTATCAATAATGCTATCTAATAATATTATTCAAATAATATGAATTATTGAGTTGATAACGTGAAATACTGTGCAACAACAATTATTGAATCAATACTACAAAATATCAACTGTAGCCATTATTGAATCAATCATAAAAAAATAGCAACGTAGCAATTATTGAGTCAATAAAATATCAATGCAGCAATTATTGAGTCAATAATATAAAATATCAACGTAGCAATTATTGAGTCAATAATATAAAATATTGAACAGTAAATACTGTAACAATAATTGAGTAGGTTCCTTCTCACGTAAGACTCAATAATTCAAAATACTGTGCAATACCGTGTGCTACTGCGCACCACCGCGTACTGTATTTTAACCACCGGGTATTTCAACAGTACTAACGGTAACAACTCCGCCGTTATTTTGTAAAAAGTTATTTCTGTCGCTTTCTATATCCGACAGTTATTCCGTTGTGGGGTCCACAAATATCTGCGCCGTCGTACGAATATTCCCCGACAACAAGAATATTCCACGACCAAACGAATATTCCCCGACAACAAGAATATTTTATAACCACTTGCTCATTTTAAAATATTTGCACATTTCACCCATAACTTTCATATTTATCAAATCAACACCTTACTATTTCGAAATAATATATAAAGAAAATTAAATCTTTATTCATAAAAGTTGGGGTCTTACAACCTCCCCTCCTTATGAAATTTCGTCCTCGAAATTGACGTACGTACCTGGTATGTCGAAAAGGTGAGGATACCTCGCTTTCATTTCCGATTCTAACTCCCAGGTTATTTCCTCAATTGCATGGTTTCTCCACAAAACTTTAACTTGAGGTATAATTTTCGAGCGTAGGACATGCTCCTTCCTATCCAAGATCTTGACAGGTACCTCCTCGTACGTTAAATCTTCAGCTATCTCGTCTGGTTCTAACTCAATAATGCGGTTTGGATCCTTCACATATTTACGTAACACGGATATGTGAAACACGTTATGAACACGAGACATGCTTGGAGGTAAAGCGAGTCTATAAGCCACATTTCCTATTCGGTCAAGAATCTCAAATGGACCAATGAATCGTGGGTTGAGCTTTCCTCTCTTCCCAAACCTCGTAACTCCTTTCCACGGAGTAACACGTAATAACACATGGTCCCCAACATTAAATTCCACGTCTTTTCGATGAAGATCTGCATAACTCTTTTGTCGATCCTGTGCCGTCTGTATACGTTGTCGGATTATTTGGATCTTTTCTGTAGTCATACGTACTAACTCTGGTCCCAACAATGTTGCTTCACCCACCTCGTTCCAACATACTGGAGAACGACACTTCTCCCATACAACGCTTCGAATGGAGCTACGCCTATACTTGCCTGATAACTGTTGTTGTAGGAGAATTCCACCAATGGTAAGTACTTATCCCAACTCCCTTTGAAGTCTAGAACACAGAGTCTCAATAGATCTTCAAGAGTTTGGATAGTCCTTTCCGATTGTCCGTCTGTTTGAGGATGATAAGCCGAACTGAATCGTAAATCCGTGCCCATCGCTTTCTGTAAACTAATCCAAAATCGTGAAGTAAATCTGGGGTCACGATCCGAAACTATGGATACTGGCATGCCATGCAACCTCACAATCTCATTCACGTACATATGAGCAAGACGTTCAAGGGAATAAGTCTCTCGTATCGGCAAGAAATGAGCAGACTTGGTTAATCTATCAACAATAACCCAAATCGCATCTACGCCTTGAGAAACCTTGGGAAGACCCGTAACGAAATCCATCGTAATATGCTCCCACTTCCATTTCGGAATCTCCAGTGGTTGCAATGGACCCTTCGGTACTTGATGCTCCGCCTTTACACGTTGACAAGTTAAACATCTCGAAATAAACTCCGCGATCTCTCTCTTCATATTGCTCCACCAAAATGTATGTCGAAGATCACGATACATTTTAGTACTCCCAGGATGGATTGCAAACGGTGTGTTGTGTGCCTCCATCATGATGCTATACTTCAAGTCAAAATCGTTAGGAACACAAAGTCTGGAGTTGACTCGAAGTATTCCCTCTTCATCGATTCTCGCTTCTGGAATAGCACCTTCTTGCACCTTCTTCTTCATCTTCATCAGCTCCGCATCCGTAGCTTGAGCAGCTTTAACTTTATCAATCAAAGCTGGTTCTACGCGTATACTTGACATCATCGCATTCGTTCCTACATATGATCTTCTACTCAACGCGTCAGCTACCACGTTCGCTTTTCCAGGATGGTATTGGATAGTATGATCGTAATCTTTCAACAGCTCCAACCAACGTCGTTGTCGCATGTTGAGTTCCTTCTGAGTGAAGAAATATTTAAGGCTCTTATGATCCGTATAAATCTCCACTTTCTCCCCGTACAGATAATGTCTCCAGATCTTCAACGCGAAAACGACTGCTGCCAACTCTAGATCATGAGTAGGATAATTCCTCTCATATTCTTTGAGTTGTCGCGAGGCATAGGCTATGACTTTCCCATGTTGCATGAGAACACATCCTAACCCTTTGCCCGAAGCATCGCTGTAGATAACAAATCCATCCGAACCAGATGGTATTGTCAGAACAGGTGCCGAAATGAGCCTCCTCTTGAGCTCTTGGAAGCTCTTCTCACATTCCTCGCTCCAAACGAATTTCGTATCTTTCCGAGTCAACTGAGTTAATGGAGTAGCGATTCGAGAAAATCCCTCTACGAACCTACGATAATAACCAGCTAAGCCTAGAAAGCTTCGTACCTCGGTCACCGACTTAGGTTGCTCCCAGCTTTGTATTGCTTCAATCTTCGCCGGGTCAACAGATACTCCACGTTTCGATACCACGTGCCCAAGGAATGCTACTTCCTCAAGCCAGAACTCGCATTTCTTTAACTTGGCGTATAGCTTGTTCTCACGAAGCTTTTGAAGTACTAACTTCAAATGGTGTTCATGATCTTCACGGCTTCTAGAATAGATGAGGATGTCATCAATAAAGACAACAACGAATTGATCTAAATATTCTTTAAATACACGGTTCATCATATCCATGAAAGCAGCAGGAGCATTAGTCAATCCAAAAGACATGACTAAGAACTCATAATGCCCGTACCGTGTTCTAAAAGCAGTCTTTGGAATATCCTCAGTTTTAATCTTCAACTGATGATATCCAGAACGAAGATCGATCTTTGAAAAGAATTGCGCTCCTTGCAACTGGTCGAACAGGTCATCAATACGAGGTAACGGATACCTATTCTTGATGGTGACATGGTTCAACTCTCGATAGTCAATACAAAGTCGCATACTCCCGTCTTTTTTCTTTACGAATAAAACAGGAGCACCCCAAGGAGACGTACTAGGACGAATAAAACCGATATCTAACAACTCTTGTAATTGAATCTTTAACTCCTGAAGTTCAATAGGAGCCATTCGATATGGGGTTTTAGAAATGGGTTTTGTACCGGGCTCAAGGTCAATAAAGAATTCAACTTCACGTTCTGGGGGTAGACCGGGAAGTTCTTCGGGAAATACATCAGGAAACTCATTAACAACGGAAATATCATTCAAATCTGATGTATTTTGGTTTAAATCAGTGACATGAGCTAAGAAAGCTTGACATCCGTTTTTCAATAAACGAATAGCCTTGGGATTTGAAATGATATTGACTGATTTTAGTGGTTTGGTGATTTGGATTCGCACAACAGGTTGATTAGGAATATGAAAACTAACAACCTTACGAAAACAATCAATTTTGGCATGATAAGTGGTTAACCAGTCAATTCCTAAAATCACGTCAAATGCAAGTATTTTCAAAGATATAAGATCAACAGGTAAGGTAAGGGTACCAATCTGAATCAAGCAAGATTTGTAAACTGTAGATGTAACGAATGTTTCTCCTAACGGAGTTTCAACAGATAAGTCAAAGTCTAACTTATCAGAAGTCAAATTCAAACGTTGAGCACAAGCAGGTGAAATAAAGGAATGGGTAGCACCGGTATCTAACAAGGTATAAACTTCGCAAGAGTTTATGATCAGCTTACCCGTAATCACCTCGTGCGGATCCCTCGCGTTTTGGGATGTCACGACAAACGCTCTTCCAGGAATCACCGACTTTGACTTGTCTGCAACCGCCTTTGGAATCACCACCCCCGCTGAACTTGGTTTCGCAACAGGACAATCTCGAGCTATATGTCCTTCTTTTCCACAGTTATAGCATCCTTTGAATTGTTGTGGGCAGTTTGGGCTGATATGTCCCTCTTTCCCGCATTTAAAACATACGACCGGTGGTCGTTCTCCTCCCCTCGAAACAGTTGATGCTGGTGCTGATGTCGACGTCTTCACGTTCTCATTGTTGTACCTTCTCTTCTTGAAATCTCCCCCCGATTCGCTTCTTCTACTATCATGACCACGATAACCACCGGAGTGGTTACCACTTCTGTCATACTTTCCTCCTCGCTGGTTGTCATTGCTCCGATGACTACTGCCACCGGTACGACCTTGGTTGTGGTCCCTCGGTTGAACATAATCATTATCTCGTTCCAATAACTGGGCCCTGTTTACTACATCCGAATATAAAGAAAACTTATGAGAAATGAGGTATTGACGTATTTCGGGTTTCAAACCTCTTAGAAACATCCGCGTCATACGTTCCTCATTCTCCACCAAATGAGGTGCAAACCTGGACAGCTCCGCGAACTTAGCCTCGTACTGGGATACCGTCATGTTGTTTTGCTCGAGTCTGATAAACTCTACTTCCTTCATATGACGAATACTTTCAGGAAAGTACTTGTCATTAAACAGTTTTTGGAACGCTTCCCAAGACATCTGGAGTGCGGTAGGCTGGGTACGCTTTACGGATTCCCACCAGTAATCTGCCTCTCCACGAAACATAAACGTGGCGAATGGAACCTTCTGTTCCTCCGTGCATCCCAAGACATCAAATATCTTGGTAATTTGTTTAATCCACGTCTCCGCCTTGATCGGATCTGGCTTTCCCAGAAACTCTGGTGGTCCCAATTCTTTGAACTGCTTAGCAGTGACAACTCGCGTGCTGTTATTATCTCCACCTGTATGTTGCACACGAGTCTCCCTCGTCTGATTTTGCATGAACTGCAAAAAACTTCTAAACATCTCATCATTTATCGTTTGACCAACGTTGTTTTCAGGAAGAACATTGCCTTCCTGTTGCACGTTCTCCTGGTTAACGATTAAAGGTGTCTCCACGGTCTCATTCACTTCGTTGTTAACATTCTCAGCTGCCATTCTCAAATACTGCCATAAAACAAGGGTTAATTAAACAAATTAACAAATCACATATTAACCCTATGCTCCGACTGACCAATTAAATACCACATAAGCTTAGGTAGGACATACTAGCGAAGGATTTACTCGTCTCTCCCCTCCTAGTTCTATTCCCCGATCTCCGCCAGAGATCATATCCCTAAGCTCTGATACCAACTGTGACGCCCCCCAGAATAGGTCCATTCAACCCAACCCATTCTGAGTCGCCAAATACATGGTACAGAATTCAAATACAAACTTTATATCATACGGTCGTGCAAAATACGACCACACAACTGTGAGTCTCAGTACAAATATGTAGAAAATATTAAGATTCAAACTAAGTCCTCATTACAATTATTATCACACTATTTATTAGAAATAGTGAGGACTACTACTGCTCTAACTCGGACCATCACTCTGTCCCCCGACTAGTACCCGCAACATTCTCATTTCCTGAAGAGGACAACAGATGAAAAGGGTGAGCTCAACTAGCTCAGTAAAGAATATTATGACTAAGATAATGGAAAACAAATTATCGTTAGTCTTCAACAAATAAGATAAAATATAATGGACAACCAATTTTAGATCAATATTCGCAGCGGAAATAACGAATCATTAGAAGAGTTAAGCAGAGAATGAAGTCTACTATCTTCTATGATTTAAAAGTCCATCATCAATATTTTATCTCTGTAACATCAATCAATAAACATTTCAAATCAAATATTCATCTTTGCACTACAGGCCAAAGATATTCATTTGCATCATCAGTAGTCATGTTCATCTCAACACCTGTCATCTTTGCACTACAGGCCAAAGATATTCATCAGGTAATCATTCATCTTTGCTCTACAGGCCAAAGATATTCAGTTACATCACCTTTTAAGACTGAGGATGATGAAAAACATTTTAAAGAACGAATCTAGTGAGATAAAAGACAAAGATCAAGGATTCGCATTTCAGTTTATCAAATTCACAAATACTTCGTAATAATCAATTGTGGAGCAAAATTCAAGAATAAAGCTCAAAACTTGGATACAATCAAGGATAGTAACCTTAACAAGCAATTTGAACAAACAGAAGAAATTTTAATTTTTCCGTGAATAGTGCCGTATACGTGAATAGTGCCGTATACGTGAATAGTGCCGTATACGTGAATAGTAATCCCCGACACAGAAAAGATAGAAACTCCATAAGAAAAATCATACTTCGTGAATAGTACTCGTGAATAGTACCGTATTCGTAAATAGTACCGTATACGTGAATAGTGCCGTATACGTGAATAGTAACTCCGACGGAAAAAGTAAGAATTTCAACATAAAATCCAGGACAATATTTCGGTATAATGATATTGAAAAGAATAACATCATTTACGAAAGAAATAACATCCCTTACCTCAAAAGAACAATACCTCTGACTGGAATATCGGATATAATTTCGAAAGAAACTTGCACTGAATGCTAATACTCAAAGTATTGAAATACTCACAAAAATACGCTCGATATTATAGAGAGAGAAAACTTCGAATTCTGGTGTGATTTTCAATTCTAACCTAAGCACCCTATTTATAGGAAAAGCTTAGGATGCCAAAGGAGACTAAATGAATAAAATATATTATTTTATTTTATTTTCTTCCGCCGCCGGCTGCTACCAAAAATCTGATTTTTTTCAACAAAACAACAAAAGTGGGTCCCACCCATTAAATAATATATTTATTTTCCGAAACTTCAATAATTCATAATAAATAGCCCCTTTGTCAGAATAATACAAATTCTATGTCCTTTCCATAGGAAATTTAATTCTCTACAACTTTGCAGAAGAAAGTTTTTCCAAATTCCCAACATAAATTATCCGAAATCCACAAACAGATGATTTTTCACACCAAAATACTGATAAAAACACATCAGTACTAATTCCTTCTTTAATATCCACAAAATAAATATTTCTTTATCATATAAATCAATAATTAATTATTCACAAATAATATTATAGAACTACAATATTGACAACCAGGTTGTTCCCAGGACAGAGGGGGCCTTCCGATAAGGACTTCTCCTTACTGGCGCGCAATTAAATAACCCCTCCTAGACAGAACTTCCTTAGACATTATCAATAATGCTATCTAATAATATTATTCAAATAATATGAATTATTGAGTTGATAACGTGAAATACTGTGCAACAACAATTATTGAATCAATACTACAAAATATCAACTGTAGCCATTATTGAATCAATCATAAAAAAATAGCAACGTAGCAATTATTGAGTCAATAAAATATCAATGCAGCAATTATTGAGTCAATAATATAAAATATCAACGTAGCAATTATTGAGTCAATAATATAAAATATTGAACAGTAAATACTGTAACAATAATTGAGTAGGTTCCTTCTCACGTAAGACTCAATAATTCAAAATACTGTGCAATACCGTGTGCTACTGCGCACCACCGCGTACTGTATTTTAACCACCGGGTATTTCAACAGTACTAACGGTAACAACTCCGCCGTTATTTTGTAAAAAGTTATTTCTGTCGCTTTCTATATCCGACAGTTATTCCGTTGTGGGGTCCACAAATATCTGCGCCGTCGTACGAATATTCCCCGACAACAAGAATATTCCACGACCAAACGAATATTCCCCGACAACAAGAATATTTTATAACCACTTGCTCATTTTAAAATATTTGCACATTTCACCCATAACTTTCATATTTATCAAATCAACACCTTACTATTTCGAAATAATATATAAAGAAAATTAAATCTTTATTCATAAAAGTTGGGGTCTTACAGTTTTGTTTCAGGTACAGGGATTTTTTTCCTGTATCATTTCTCCTGATGAAGTGGCTGGCTCTGTATTGTTGAGTGTCCTGACTGGATGACTAGTATTATTACTATTTACTACCTACAACAGGCACTACAGATAAAGCAATCCTTCTTTCCCTTGACCTCATATTAGGATCATTGTATAAAGAGAGACAGAATAGTATTGAAACGTCCTTAATCAGGAGAGAAAGCATAAAATCAAGTCGGGGGTCAATAGAGAATTAAATAAGATCAAAGTATTAATTAAGGATAAAATAGTAAAATTATATTTATTTTTAATCTATGTGAAAATATCTAGAACATCAAATATAAAGGGATGGAGGGAGTATAAGACTTTTTAGAGTTGTGCACAAACATTAAGGAAATAATTGTATAGCATTAAATATAATATCAAATATCTATATTATCCTTGTATTAAAAAAAGAGATTGTTATTTATTGGGAAAAAAATAGTAAGAGAACCAAAATTATATTTAATACTTGGGGTAATATTGAAAACTAAGCAATTAATGCTTACTTGGAATTTTAAAACGTCATATATTAAGGGACAAAAATTTTTCTCTAAAACGTCTTAAATTAAGGACGTTTGGCTGCGCATATTCTACACATAATAAAATAATACTCGCCACCAAAGAATATATATCCAGGATAAAAGTTTGGGTGCGCATATTCAAATACTCTCTTGTTCAATTTTTATGTCTAATTTTTATGTTCAATTCAAATACAAATACAAATACAAATACAAATAGAATTTCCAATTTTCATGTCCAAATACAAATACACTCATGTTTAATTTTTATGTCCAACTTTCATGTCCACATAGAGTTTTTGAAAAAATAATACTCCCTCTGTCTCGTATTAAATGTTTTAATTGGATTCGGCACGTTAATTAATAATATATTATTTTATTTAAATTTTTCTTTCTAAATTACTTATTAATTGAAGTATTCATTCACTTTTCTATTACCCCAATATTAACTATTCCTTACTAGGCCATATGAATTGTCTAAATTATTTTTATTACTATCTCCGTTCCTTAAAGAGTGCAGTTTTAACAAAAAAAAATTATTCATTAAAGAATGCAGTTTTAGGAACTCAAAGCCTTCTTTTTTCAAATATGTCCTTGTTTTAATTAATGTACTAAATGGAGAAGTTAATGCACTAAAGGAAGAGAAAGGCTAACTTTGTCATTTTATCCCACTTATTGGTTTGTGTGCTTTTTGCTAAAACTGCATTCTTTAAAGAACGGAGGTAGTATTATTCTCACATTCCAATAAGTATATTACTCTCTTCAAACCCACCCACTAATTACATCCACATGCCCATAAATGCAAACTATCCACATTTGTTGGTATTAATTTCTAGCTATCATTTTTGTTGTTATTCTCACATTCCAATAAGCATATGAGAGACAATGTGGTATAACAATACATCATTCTTCAATGTAAACTTTTTATCATTTCTTAAGTTTCCAACAAAAGTTGATTAAAAAGATTATGAAGGTATAAATGAAAAAATAAGATAAAAATAATTACTAATCTAAAAATATAACATTTATTTAAAAATATCCTAAAAAGAAAATTGAAACGTTTAATACGGGACAGAGGGACTATTAAAATAATAAATTATTTATATTTAAATTCTCATTTAATTGTATATATATTTTTTGTACATGACTAATTGTAGTCATAAATATGTATAAAGAATATAGATATGTCAATTAATACTAAAAGTATTATAGACAAATTATTACGGAAAAATAGATTATTTAAGATAAATAAATATTTAACTTAGTATTACCTAAAATAGTAATAATATGTTTTTTATTCGGAGATGGAGGGAGTAATTAGACACAATTAGTTTAGTAGTTTTAAGGGTGATAATTTGTCAAGATTTTGGAATTTATCCACGGAGTATACTAATCCCTCTATAACTTTTTATTTGTCATTTTAGAGATTGATTTTTTTTTTATTTATTGTTTGTAGATTTCAAAAAAATATTAATGACTTAGTTTACCATATTATCTCTACATTAAATACTAAATTGTTTATCTTTCATCTTTTCTAATAAATTTTAAAGGGTAATATCCAAATTTTATACTGATTTTAATCGATCAAACAAAATATTAATTGTATTTTTTAATTTGTGTGTTTCCTCCTAAAACGTCAAGTAAAAAGGCAAAGAGGGAGTACAATTTTACATTTACAAATTACAATTATGACAAAACGAGGTGCAACATTGTTTTTTATATTACTCCCTCTGTCCTTAAAAGGATGGCAAAAGAACAAGTAATCACATAAATTAAGAAAATTAAAGAAGATGAGAGTGTATAAAGTATATGTTCGGCAGCTATGCGTTTAGCATGCCAATTACATTTTGTTAGATTCAATGTTATTTCATATATTGATGTAGTTTAGATGTTTGATGATGGTACACAAGAATAAATTTAAGTTGGATATGGGATTTTGCTGAATTTAGTACATTTTGCAAGCTATTTAACTATTCGCATTAAGTTTTGATGAACTACAGAGTGATCGTCTTTGATCTGTTTTTGCAGGAATATTTATTCTTGTAATTGTTTTGATTCTTTGGAGCTAGATCTATAGGAGGAATTATTATTGGATTTCTTTTAGTTATTGGAAAACTAGAATCTCAAGTCTTATTATAAGTATTTGTATATTGTTGGGCTGTGGATATTTAGGCCGGTCGGGTCAGCATTAGTTGGACCTTTGAAATAGTGGGCTGTTAGATAAATGGTTGTTTAACTGGATTGGGGCCGGATATCTGTGATGGGCAAGTGGGGAACAGGTGGCAGCTTATCGGTGGTTAGCTTATTAGAGAAGGGTTAACTAAAAGGTGATTAGCAAGTGGCTGATCGATTAGATAGGTTAAACCGTCTTAAGCTGTCTAGCATTAATGAGGAGTTGACATAATGTTGACTGGGTGGAGAGCAGGATATGGTAAAGCCTGCATGCAGCCAACTGACGTAAGTATCGGGAGAAAATATGCAAGGTGGTGAGACAATATATGAGGACAGAGCACTACACAAAAAAGGTAACAAAACACTTTTTCCTCTCCAGACACTAGATCATCACAACCTCCATTGCTAACCTTTTCTCCGGCTTGTACTTATTTTCACACCGGAGCGATCCCCGGCGGCCTGAGCCGTTGAGATCCGGTACTGACGTGTTCATTGTGCAGGATTAGGCGTACTTTTCATGATTGAGGCGCGTGGCGAGATATTGGCGTTAACATATATGATTATAAAGGTGGTATTATTAGCACATTCTGTGTTTGTAAAAATTCTTTTTAAATTTTTATGAGTCATACTAATTTTGAAGTTTAATCTGTCGTCGTTTGACTTTAAAAGTCAAATTATATCTCTAATTTTAGAAGAGTATAAGATAATAGATTATATTATTATAACTTAAATAATAGTTAAAAAAAATTAATAGACATGTATTTTTAATATTTTTATTAAGTTGTTAGTAGTTTGTTTAAAGTGTCAGTATTTGGTATTGAATATGTTATTTCTGTATTGTTACAGACGATACTTTTGATTTTACTGCATCGTGGTTCATGTTTTTTATATGGAGCTACTTTGGATTGATTGTACATATTCTATGCTTGATTTAGAATTTGTTTAGACATATGTATTTGATACTTATGGATGATTGTACATAAGTTTCGATTATGTTTGACTTAGTTTATATGTTTTTGATTTATATTGGATTGGTTTTAAATAGTTTTAGTTTGATTTGTTTGGTTGCAAGATCGTTATTTGGTGATATAATTGATTTGTTATTGGGATTGTAATAAGTACACAAAATATGAGAATAAGGAAAAACAAAAAAAACATTTCAATTTTATCTTACTTTTAGCGACGGATTATGCTGCAACCATTAGCGACGACATTTTTTAAAATAAAAAACAATTAGTGACGGCCAGATCCATCGCTACTTGCCTTTGGCGACGAATAATTTGTTTGAAAAATAAATGGGTATTAGCTACGAGCCTACGACTTTATGTCGCTTACATGACACGTCTGCCGCCATGTCTGCCACCATGTCAGCTCAGATGCTAATACAAGCTGACTCACATTAGTGACCGGGTCGTCGCTGATAAGCCGATCGCTGATGGCGAACTCACCGACCAAAGTATAATATTTTAGCGACTGATGTCCGTCGCAATTGACTTTTTAGCGACCGGATCAGTCGCTAATGGGCGGTCGATCTGTATGCATGCTTAAAAATTTTGGGTATTGGTATGTACAAATATAGCAAAAGAAGGGGCGAAGGAGAAAAAGAGAGAAGATAGAATGCAGAAGATCGGAAACAGGGGAAGGAATGACGAAAAGAGAGAAGATTTGACCAAAAAACATTAAAGGCTTAGTTTTTAGCTAATCTAATTTGAGCTTAGGCTTGCTCAATAAAGTCACAAAAATAAATCTGGACCATTGTGCTTGGATAAAATAAATATATGTTTAATAATAATTTTTAAATAATTTTATTTTAACTCAAATATAAATAAATAAATAAATAAGAATATATTCACAATTTTTTTTATTGATTATCATTATTCTATTATTATTATTATTATTAGACTATTTATTACATTCTTATTATTTAGATTAATGATTGTTATTGAATTAATTGTTATTATTATAAAATAGAATTATAAATAAAAATTTGATATTACATATTATATTAATTTTCTTGCCATAAATTATTATTTTTGTATGATTAACATAATTAATTTATTATCATCTATCTAACAAAATACAAATGATTTTGAATTTTTCGCTCACTCAATAAATCATCTGGGCCGTCCAAATTTTGAAATAAATTCTACCGTCGATCTAGTGCAGTAGTGCCGGAGACACGTGACACAGCTAACATATCTATACGATATAATAAATCATGTCTTTTTTGGTCATTTTGTACCATTTCAGCCGCAATCACTGTCATTCTAGCCGAACAAGAATCATAATTTAACAACACGAGTTGATGGTAAATAAACAATATCATAACTTTTCAAACGCAACTACCGTTGCAAACTCACTTTCAATTGTCTTTGCAAAACGTTGCTACTGCTGCAATCGCTACCGCTACCACTACCACTGCCACTACCATTCAAACGAACATACCCAAAAGAGATCTCATAATTGGGCATAAAAATTGGACATTAGTATTTTATAATTTCACCTATTTGTATTTGGGTAAAGGTGCAAAAATACCCACGGCATTTTTTTCGATGTCTAATGTGCTCCCTATACTTTTTTTTCTCCAAAAGTACACTTGACGTTACAAATTTTTGGTCGACTGTGCCCCTGCCGTTAACAACATGCCACTTAGACCAACTCCGCTTACACGTGGATATTTATTGTTGAGATCAATTTTCTCTCTCTAAACTCATTCTTCTCAGATCCATAGAAGAAGACCCAAAATGTAAGGCCCCAACTTTTATGAATAAAGATTTAATTTTCTCTATATATATTGTTTTAAATAGTAAGGTGTTGATTTGATGAATGTGGTAAGTTATGGGATGATTTGTGCAAGTTTTACAAAGTAAGCAAGTGACCATAAAATATTCATTGTGTCGGGGAATATTCGTTCGGTCGGGAGAATATTCTTTTTGTCGGGGAATATTCGTACGACGGCGCAATCATTGGTGGGCCCCAAACGAAAAACTGTCGGATGAAAAAAACGACAAGAATATATTTTCTAAAAATAACAGCAAAATTTTTGCCATTAAAACTGTTGAAATACCCGGTGATAAAAGGACAGTAATGCACGTGGTTGCACAGTAACACACGGTATTGTATAGTATCTTTGATTATTGATGCTTACGTGAGAAGCCACTCAGTTTTATCCAATTATTGCCACAGTAGTTGATGCATAGTATGTGACGCCCACAGAATAGGTCCATTCAACCCAACCCATTCTGAGTCGCCAAATACATGGTACAGAATTCAAATACAAACTTTATATCATACGGTCGTGCAAAATACGACCACACAACTGTGAGTCTCAGTACAAATATGTAGAAAATATTAAGATTCAAACTAAGTCCTCATTACAATTATTATCACACTATTTATCAGAAATAGTGAGAACTACTACTACTCTAACTCGGACCATCACTCTGTCCCCCGACTAGTCCCCGCAACATTCTCATTTCCTGAAGAGGACAACAGATGAAAAGGGTGAGCTCAACTAGCCCAGTAAAGAATATTATGACTAAGATAATGAAAAATAAATTATCGTTAGCCTTCAACAGTTCAGATAAAATATTATTGATAACATGTTTTAGATCAATTTGCAGCGGAAATAACCGTTCATCATCAATATTTTATCCCTGTAACATCAATCAATATTCATCTCATCAAATATTCATCTTTGCACTACAGGCCAAAGATATTCATTTGTATCATCAGTGGTCATGTTCATCTCAACACCTGTCATCTTTGCACTACAGGCCAAAGATATTCATCAGGTAATCATTCATCTTTGCTCTACAGGCCAAAGATATTCATCAAGTAATCGTTCATCTTTTAGGACTGAGGATGATGAAAAACATTTAAAAAAAACGAATCCAGTGAGATAAAAGACAAAGACTAAGGATTCGTATTTCAGTATATCCAATTCAAAAATACCTCGTAATAATCAATTATGGAGCAAAATTCAAGAATAGAGCTCAAAACTTGGATACAATCAAAGATAGTAACCTTAACAAGCAATTTGGACAAATAGAAGAAAAATAAATTTTTCCGTGAATAGTGCCGTATACGTGAATAGTAACCCCGACGGAAAAAGTAAGAATTTTAACATAAAATCCATGACAATATTTTTGTATAATGATATTGAGAAGAATAACATCATTTACGAAAGAAATAACATCCCTTACCTCAAAATAATAGTACTTCTGGCTGGAATATCGGATATAATTTCGAAAGAAACTTGCACTGAATGCTAATACTCAAAGTATTAAAATACTCACAAAAATACGCTCGATATTATAGAGAGAGAAAACTTCTGATTTCTGGTGTGATTTTCAATTCTAACCTAAGCACCCTATTTATAGGAAAAGCTTAGGATGCCAAAGGAGACTAAATGAATAAAATAATATTATTTTTTTTCTCCAGCCGCCTCACTCCAGCAGCCTCCAAAAGCCATCAGCCATTTTGTTTCAACCAAAAGTGGGTCCCACCCATTAAATAATATATTTATTTTCCAAAACTTCAATAATTCATAACAAATAGCCCCTTTGTCAGAAAAATACAAATGATGTGTCCTTCTATAGGAAATTTAATTCTCTACAACTTTGCAGAAGGAAGTTTTTCCAAATTCCAAACATAAACTATCCGAAATCCATAAACGGATGATTTTTCACACCAAAATATTGATTAAAACTCACCAGCGCCAATTCCTTCTTTAATATCCACAAAATAAATATTTCCTTATCATATAAATCAATAATTAATTATTAAATAATATTATAGAACTACAATATTAACAACCAGGTCGTTCCCAGGACAGAGGGGGCCTTCCGATAAGGACTTCTCCTTACTGGCGCGCAATTAAATAACCCCTCCTAGACAGAACTTTCTTAGACATTGTCAATAATGCTATCTAATAATATTATTCAAATAATACGAATTATTGAGTTGATAACGTGAAATACTGTGCAACAACAATTATTGAATCAATACTACAAAATATCAACTGTAGCCATTATTGAATCAATCATAAAAAAAATAGCAACGTAGCAATTATTGAGTCAATAAAATATCAATGCAGCAATTATTGAGTCAATAATATAAAATATCAACGTAGCAATTATTGAGTCAATAATATAAAATATTGAACAGTAAATACTGTAACAATAATTGAGTAGGTTCCTTCTCACGTAAGACTCAATAATTTAAAATACTGTGCAATACCGTGTGCTACTGCGCACCACCGCGTACTGTATTTTAACCACCGGGTATTTCAACAGTACTAACGGTAACAACTACGCCATTATCTTGTAAAAAAGTTATTTCTGTCGCTTTCTATATCCGACAATTATTCCGTTGTGGGGGCCCACAAATAGCTGCGCCGTCGTACGAATATTCCCCGACAACAAGAATATTCCACGACCAAACGAATATTCCCCGACAACAAGAATATTTTATAACCACTTGCTCATTTTAAAAATATTTGCACATTTCACCCATAACTTTCATATTTATCAAATCAACACCTTACTATTTCGAAATAATATATAAAGAAAATTAAATCTTTATTCATAAAAGTTGGGGTCTTACATAGTATCTCATATTATTGATTCAATTATTGTCACAGTATCATCTGCACAATATTTTATATCAATAATTGAGACAACGAAGTTATTCATATTATTATTTGCACTATTGACAATGTCTAAAAAATTCTGTCAAGGAAAGGGGTTTGGTCATCTAATTGTGCGCCAATAAGGAGAAGTCCTTATCAGAAAGCCCTCTCTTTCTTGGGAATGATCTTGTTGTTAATATTGTGAGTTATAATATTAATGATTAATAAATGTTGTTAAAAATATATTTTGTGAAGCTAAGTGAGTTGAGATAAATAGAAGAATTTTTATTGAAGTATTTGTTGTAAATTTTGCTTATTATATGGACCCCCACTTACCTATTTTTCAAAATCGTCGATAAAAAATTATCTCAATTTTGTTTTATTATATATATAAATATTATATATATATATTATATGTGTGTGTGTGACGTGTGTGTCAGTGTGTGTTATATATATATATATATATATATATATATTATAAGTTTTATTTTATTAGATTATAAATAGAATATATTTTATTTTATTTAAAATTTTCATTTTATTAGAATATTTTATTGCATAGTAATGAATAGTAAAATCAAAATTTTTCATCTGTTGTAGCCTGTGAAAAAATTTACTGTGCGTCCGTGATTTTCATATTCAAATAGTGCTCAACCATTCTCCTATAAATAGGATGCTTAGTTTAGAAATAAAAATCACACCAGAATGAGAAAATTCTTCTACTATAATATTGAGCGTATTTTTTTTGAGTTTAAGGAAGCCTTGAGTGTAGAAAACAGTATAAGTTTTCTTCAAGAATATTCCCGCCATATCAGTCAGAAATACTCTCCTTTTAAGGTAAGGGATATTATTTTTTTCTTGTAAATGATGTTACTTTCTTTCAATATTAATAAAGAATATTATTTTCTTTCATATTCCATATTATGAAAACGATAATATTTCATTTCATATACCCAAAGTAAAACTTACTACGGTAAGTATTGCTTCTATAATTCCTAAAATGATTAAAAATTCTTCGAATTTTACGTTTCATCTAGTATCATTTCACCGAAATATTGGTATAAACTTTCTTATGAAATTTTTATCTTTTCATATCAGGGTTACTATTCACGTATATAGCACTATTCACGAATACGGTACTATTTACAAAAAAAATTAAATTTTCTTATATTTGTCCAAGTTGTCTGTTATGGTTATTATCTTTGATTGTATCCATGTTTTGAACTTCATTCTTGAATTTTGCTCCATAATTGATTATTATGGAGTATTCTTGAACTTGGATAAATTAAATTACGAATCCCTAATCTTTGTCTTTTATCTCACTGGATTCGTTATTTATATTATTTTTATCATCCTCAGTCCTAAATGATGATATAACTGAATATCTTTGTCCTGTAGAGCAAAGATGAATGATTACCTGATGAATATCTTTGGCCCGTAGTGCAAAGATGGACAGGTGTTGAGATGAATATAACCAACTGGTGATACAAATGAATATCTTTGGCCCGTAGTGCAAAGATGAATATCTGATTCGAGATGTATATTGATTGATGTTACAGGGATAAAATATTGATGATGGACTATTAAATCATAGAAGATAGTAGATTTCATTCTCTACTTAACTCTTCTAATGAATTGTTATTTTCGCTGCGAATATTGATCTAAAACTTGTTGTCCATAATATTTTATTTGATTTATTTAAGGCTAACGATAATTTATTTTTCAATATCTCAGTCATAATATTCTTTACTGGGCTAGTTGAGCTCACCCTTTTCATCAATTGTCCTCTTCAGGGAATGAGTATGTTGCGGGAACTAGTCGAGGATCAGTGTGATGGTCAGAATAGAGCAGTAGTAGTCCTCACTATTTTTGTAAAATAGTGTGATAATAATTATAATGAGGACTTAGTTTGAGTGTTTATATTTTTTACATATTTGTATTGACACTCACAGTTGTATGGTCGTATTTCTCACAATCTTTTGTTATAAAAGATTTGTATTTAAAATTCTGTACCATGTATTTGGCGACTCAGAATGGGTTGGTATTGAATCTATTTTGGAGGCGTCACACAAAACTACTCCAGAATCGGGCGAGCCCAAGATTGACTTTGTCGGCAGTGATGGAATTCTATCATGAGCCAATCACAAATCTGATATATGAAAAAGATGAACATTAAGCCTACAAATACACAGATCCGAAACCTCCAACAACATAGAAGGGAAAATAAAACCACCCACGAGCAGTCGGTGAAATAAATTCCAGCAATGATTACCAAACCTTAAGAAAGCTTAACATCACAAGAAATTGTAAACGAGCTTTAATTAAAAGAAATCATAAAATACAGCGACCAAAATTTGTACCTTCAATGACAGAAAACAAAGATCCCAAAAATTGAACATAAAAAGATTAAGCAATAATAGGGGAACAGTTGACCAATGTTTTTGATATTAATGGAGCTCGGATTTGTCTTAAATAAACAGCAATCATGATATAACATTGAATTAGATGAATTAGATGAACAACCAACTAACAAGCTTTTGGTATTTACTTGACAAATACAAAAATCACGAGAAACTGATTAAGCAAATTCATGCCGAGGCCATAACAATCGGTTCTTGTAATATCCCAAATTTTATGAATAAGATTTAATTTTTTTTATATATTATTTTGAAATAGTAAGGTGTTGATTTGATAAATGTGATAAGTTATGGGTAAGATGTGCAAAGTTCATAAAGTAAACAAGTGGTTATAAAATATTCGTTGTGTCAGGAAATATTCGTTTGGTCGAGAAATATTCTTTTTGTCGGAGAATATTCGTACGACGGCGCAGTCATTGGTGGACTCCACAACGGAATGAATGTCGGATATAGAAAGCGACAGAAATAATATTTTTATATAATAACGGCAAAACTGTTACCGTTAGTACTGTTAAAATACCCGGTGGTTAAAATACAGTAATACGCGGTATTGCACGGTAGCACACGGTATTGCACAGTATTTTGAATTATTGATTCTTACGTAGGAAGACACTTACTCAATTATTGTTACAGTAATTAATATTCAATATTTTATATTATTGATTCAATAATTGCATAATATTTTATTGGTTCAATATTTGCTACGTTGATATTTTATATCAATAAGTGATACTTTGCTATTTTATATTATTGATTCAATAATTGTCATTGCACATTATTTTAAATTATCAAATAAATAATTCATATTATTTGAATAATATTATTATATAGCATTATTGGTAATGTCTAAGGAAGTTCTGTCTAGGAAAGGGGTTGATTAATTGCGCGTCAGTAAGGAGAAATTCTTATCGGAAGGCCCTCACTTTCCTGGGAACGACCTGATTGTCAATATTGTAGTTCTGTAATATTATTTGTGAATAATTAATTTTTGATATATATGATAAAAAAATATTTATTCAATGTGAATTTAAACGGAAGAATTTTTAACATGTGACATTTGTTGAAAGTTGATATTTTATCTTTTTCGATAAAATAATTCATTCAAATATATTGTTATAATATTACATTATAGTAGTATGATGTGATTATATAATAGTATAATTAGAATGGTAACATTATTATAGTAAATTTATGGTATAAAAGTTAAACGAGGTGGAAGAGTGCAAATTGAATTTGAACTCTTATGATGCAAACAATGATGTCATCGTAGCGATGAGGTAAGCAATGATGTCATAGATCGATGATGTAAGCGATGATGTCATAAATTATGGTGAAAAGACTATTTTACCCTTACTCTGTCGAGCCTATAAATAGAAGCTCATTTCTTCATTATTTTTTACCAATTCACTAAAGCTATAGAGAGAGAAAGTATAAAGAGAATAAGAGAGAAAGAAGAAGAGTATCTGCTATTACGCTAGTGTAGTCTCCAAATTTTAAGGTAAGGGGTGTTATTTCTTTCGTATTTATGAAGAGAGTTATTTTCTTTCAATACTCGTAAGGGTTGTTATTTCATTCCTTATTATTCTGTTGGAATAATCTGTCTGAGCGGACTACCGCCAGACGGGTGAATAACCCTTCGTATTCAGTTGTTATTAAATTGTGGAAATAATCTGTCTGAGCAGACTACCGCTAGACGGGTGAATAACCATTCGTATTCAGTTGTTATTAAATTGTGGAAATAATCTGTCTGAGCGGACTACCGCCAGACAGATGAAAATCCAATTGCAGTTTCGTATATTGTTTCATTTCAGATTCTTAACTCTAAACTTACTACGGTAAGTATTGCTTCTATAATTCCTGAAATGATCAGATATTACTTGAGTTTTGCGCTTCATCTAATATTATTTTACTGGAATATTGGTCTGAACTTTCTTGTAAAATTTTTAACTTTTTATGTAGAGTTACTATTCACAAGTTACTATTCACGGGGTACTATTTACGATAAAAAAAAAAAAAATTTCCCTTCCAAATCATCTTTGATTGGATTCAGGTTTTGATCTTCATTCTTGTACTCTAGATAAATTCTCTAATATTTATCTTTTATCTCACTAGATCCGTTATTCGTATTATTTTTCATCATCCTCAATTCTAAATAGTAATATAACTAAATATCTTTGGCCTGTAGTGCAAAGATGAATGATTATTTGATGAATATCTTTGGCTCGTAGTGCAAAGATGGACAGGTGTTGAGATGAACATGACCAACTGATGATACAAATGAATATCTTTGGCCCGTAGTGCAAAGATGAATATTTGATTCGAGATCTATATTGATTGATGTTATAGGAATAAAATATTGATGATGAACTTTTAAATCAAAGAAGATAGTAGACATCATTCTCTACTTAACTCTTCTAATGAATTGTTATTTTCGCTGCGAATATTGATCTAAAACTTGTTGTCCATGATATTTTATCTAATTTATTGAAGGCTAACAATAATTTGTTTTTCATTATCTTAGTCATAATATTCTTTACTAGACTAATTGAGCTCACCTTTTTCTTTCATTGTTCTTTTGAGGAAATGAGAATATCGCAGGTACTAGTCGGAGAATGGAGTGATGGTCCGAGTTAGAGCTGTAGAAGTCCTCACTATTTGTTTTATTTAAAATAGTGTGTTAATAAATGTAATGAGGACTTAGTTTGAATGTTAATATTTTCTACATGTCTGTATTGACACTCACAGTTGTGTGGTCGTATTTTGCACGACCGTGTGATATGAAAGATTGTATTTGAATTTTATTGAGTGTATTTGGCGACTCAAAATGGGTGGAGTGTTGAACCTATTTTGGGGGCGTCACAGTTCTTTTTTCACTCATCAAAATCTCGCCTGTAAATTATTATACACCTACACAAAACTCAACAAACCAATTGAAGCCCGCAAAATTTTCACCCAAATCAAAAACCCAGATTTAGTGTAAATCTAGGGTTTCATGTTCACGTATGAAAGTTATCATAAAGTTTGAAACTTTAATCTTATTACCAGTTAATTAGTGTGAACGGTGAGGAAGATGATCAATATGATCTGTTCTGCAACATAGTGAAATTTGAGAATAGAGGAAGGGGCTGTTCTGTAATATTTTGGGGTTGCTATTTATCACGGCCTGATCGAACCCCACAACGACGTTTTGTGAATCGTCTTCGTCGTCCTTAACAACAAAAACTATGTAGCGTAGGATTATGTCATTGTCGAAGGGAGAAGCGGAGCTAGAGTTATTTTGGTTGGGGTTTAATTGGGAAATTCATTTGATTAGGATGAAAGAGGAGAGAGAAATAGGGGTGAAAGATTTTATTAGAAAAAGAAATTTTTTTATTAAATATTATTTTTCCCACGTGTTAGTAAAATTTGTTCTCTCTCCAGCTTCGTTAGCAAAATTAGATGAGATATCAGCCACGTTAGTTTAGGTGGCAGGTCTGTTAACGACAGGGGCATAGTCGACCCAAAATTTATAACGTCAAGTGTACTTTTGGACAAAAAAAAGTATAGGGAGCACGTTGGACATCGGAGCAAACGTCAGGGGCATTTTTGCACCTTTTCCCATTTATATTTTGATCTCTAATGGGGGTCAAAATACAAATAGGTAAAATTGTAAAGCACTAATGTCCAATTATCATGTCTGCATAGAATTTTTTTATCCAAAATAAGTACCAATTTTGTCCATAGTAAACCCCATGCAAGTACGCTAATAAATGTTGGAAATTGTTAAATACACAATATTTTTTGTTATTTCCACAACAAAAGTATCGCTGTAGATATAGCGACACTTTTGTTGTAGAAATAATAATTTATGTTGTGAATTTAACAATTTTTTAAATGTTTCTCTTCTAAACTTAGTGGACCCTATTTTAGTATACTTTTGAGGGTAAACTTGTTTTTAGGCTTATTTTACATTTAATTTGTGTATTTTTCGACATTCTTTTATGGACAAAGTATTATGTACTTGAGTATATCATTTTGAGGTTAGAAGAAGTATTATTTAATATTATTATTATTGATTTGTATTAGTACCTCTAATATCATATTTGTTTATAATAATTTATTAGTTAAAATTAGAGGAGAGCAAAGTGCAGATGGGGTGCACTTTTGGCACACTCCGCAACTAAATTGTACATGTGATTTTTAGAATTACTAACCATAAATATAAATCATTAGTGGTCGGGACATATGTAATACCCGAAAAAATAAAATAAATAAATAAATGATATTTTAATATTATGTTTTAAATATTTTAATTGAATTTTTCTTGTGTTTGGGTCAAATTATACTTAATTTATGTGGACCATAACAAATAAGGAATTTTATTAATTTGGGCTTTTAAAACTAATTTTGTTTAATTCATATGTGGGTAATATTAATCCAATTATAATTAGGAGAATTAATAAGATTTTATTAATAAATAAATAAATTGCTAAACCTAGTTTACTTAAGCATTATACCTAATGCGTAACTGAGGAAAAGAAAGAAGGAAGCGGCTGAGAGAACAGGGGAACAGGAGAACAGTGAGCAATAAGTGCAATTTTATTCTGGTAAATCTTCTTTTAATTTCGTCATAATTGTTCTGATCAGGAATTAGAGAATCAAGTATATCAGTATATGCAATGTGTTAATTGAAAAAAAAAGAAAAAAGAAGAAGCTTTGTTCTATCTTTGACATAAATCGTGGAGTAATGCTACTATCACATAAAATTATCACATAAACATCACATACTGCTGATGTGGCAGTACGTGATTTATTGTTGACATGACCCACTTAACTAACAACAAATCACATACAGCCACATCATCATTATGTGAGCATTATGTGACTCACTTTATGTGATAGTAGCATTATTTTAAATCGTGGGCTGTGTATAGGAGTGATACAAATTGTTTAATAATATAAGTCATGAGCTGATTGCTGAATGTTTGTTGCATAAGGTAAATATATAATCAACTTTAAATATATATATATATATATATATATATATATATATATATATAATAAGTAACAGTGGCAGAGCCAGAGATTTTAAGTCGGGGGGTCCGGCAGGAGGGCGTCGGCGCGACGACCAACAGTGGCGATCGGCGACAGCAGCGACGGCTCTCTTCTCTCCTCTCCTCCTCTATTTCTACCAAACCCTCCAATATACAGATCTCCTCTGTTATTTACTTCGTTTCACAAATAGAAATATATTGAAAAGATCAAACGCTTTTATTATTCTTTTTAAAAAGAGTATAAAAATAATTATTTTTGTAGTGCTGAGTATAAATTATCATCATATTTTAATATAGTGTGGTTAATGTTAACATAACAACTTATTCACTTGAGATAGATATAGAACAAAAATACATATTTAATATTGATAAATTTTATAAATAAAGTTCTTTTTGTGAAACGAAGTAATTATTATTTTTAAATAACAGAAATACTCCTTTCGTTTTAAAAAAAATAAATCCTATCACTTAGTTATATTCATGTATATAATGTCATCATTAATGAATGAATACCTTATTATTTTAAAAAGTATATATATATAAAATAAAAAGTAATTAATGTTTGCAAAATTTATAAATGGGACTCTCTTTTTTTCTCTTGCAAAATAGATAGATTATATAATAAAGTTTATTAGACGACCTGCCTCCAAAAGTGTCAAAAAGATACAAAAAATTTAGGTAAATTAGTACTTCTTCCTTTTTAAATTAGAGATTCATTTCTTTGACCATTTTAAAATTGCAAACGGATAAAAATTTATTAATATATCGGTATTTATATTATATGTAGGCTACTTAATTATAAAGTTATATATATTTTTTAATTTCTTTTTCTTCTTCTTCTTCCCATTCCTTCTTCCCATCTCACGCAGAGCTCTTCTGATCCCCCGTCATTGTCGGATTTCAGATTGGACACACCCACATACCTACTACATACTAATTTTTTCGACGGCCGGGGGGGGGGTCCGTGAACCCCCCTGGACTCCCCCCTCCCTCCGCTCGTGAGATAAGCTTTGTGTTAGGAATGTTTGGAAAGAGCAGGTACATGATTGCTTTTAAATTGAATTAATATATTTAATGCATGAAACTCACTAAAATCGTCATTTTATATTCTATTTACAATTCGAATAAGGTAATGTATGGAGTATCATGTGTTAATGCATTTAGTTTTCTTTTATAATATTTGGCTAAAGGGTTTTGCATGATTTGAAATTTTAAAATGTAAGGTTTTCAAGAGTAAATAATAATAATAATAATAATAATAATATGAGTTTGTAAAAGGGTTAAATATGGAAGAATATTTTTGTTACAAGTGTACTAATATTTATTATTTTTTTGTTTAACTAGTTCGAACGGAAGGAGTGTAACGAATCATAATTGAAATATAATTTTGGGTATTACATTACTTAATCCAGGTATGGATTCCGTACTCTTTCAGCGATAATCCTTTAATTTTGTTTTGTTCGTTTCGTTTTTCGTTTAGAAATTAGTTATTGTTTCACATGATTGTTCCTTCTCAAATTTGTGAAAATATTTCGTTTTGGCATTGATACTTAGAACTAGTATTTGTACTCTTGAACTAGTTTATCACGTTTAATATTTATTTCAATCTTTGTAGAAGGTACATGTTAATATTTTGGAGACTTTGTGTTGATGATTCATTTTAATTTAACATATACATATTAGAACCTCTTTTGTGTTGATATTATGTCGCATGTGTTGTGACATGGTATTTTGTTAGAATATACCGTAGGGTATACCTGAGCTATAACCACCTGTGGACCTGTGGAGGCACCACATGCATGTCCTCTTGGCAACGAGGCATGACACCTTCCGTGGCGGTGTGATCAGTCCACGACATCTCTGTTTTGTGCTCCGGTGGGAGTTAGCCATTTGGTGTTTTGTTGTGAGAGGCGTATGGGTCGACCCTAGTTTTCTATTCTGTTCTGCGGAGTGGCAATGTTTGTGTCAAACACGCCTTTCGATTTTACATACATTTGAATTCGCTGTCCAATGTGTGTGATTTGCCTGTGTGGCAAGGTATATTTATGTTTTATTTTGAGCTCGGTATGAAATAATACCCAACCATTTGATTCAGCCTATTATTTTGTTGTATTAGTTTGTTCGTTACAGTTCAGTTTATTTTATTGAGTTAGTTATTTCGTTTCATTATTCGTGTATTCTATATCCGTATTAGGCATTTGGCTCATGCTGTGTTTTTCTTTCGACAGTTAATCAGGGAGATCAAGGACAAGTGTGACGAGAGCTTCCTTTTATCCAAATGATTTAGATATTTTGTTTAGGTTGTCAAATGGTTTATTTGGAGTTGTAATAAATACTTTAGATTGTGATTTGAGCCAGTTAACATTTATTCTAGTTTACCTTTTGATATTTATTGGTTTTGAGATCATTCTTTCGTGAAATAGAGCTTTCGTTTTGTTTTGTTGTGTTTGTGCGTATCCTCTCTTTCTATTTCAGAAAGGGGGGTGTTACAACATACGGGTTATATGTATAATTTATCATTCATTTGTATAAATATTTTTAAATTTTGAGAATAAATTATGAAACCTTTTAAACTTGAGGACTAAATTTTGGAAAAAAATTGATATGTCCAAAGAGACCAAGTCGTACTCCCGCTTTATATATAGATTGCAAATTATTGTTCTTGCGATTTCAACATCCTCAATTCTGGATCTCATAAGCCATAAGCCATAAGCCATAAGCCATAAGCCATAAATCAGCCTCTGAGTCAAGCTCAACCAACTTTAATTAATTTCCAGCTTTCCTCCAATGTAGTGGCAAATTTTGAGAATAATTTCAGCAGGGCCCGCAAACGCGTAATTCGGAAATCTCCAGCTATTTTTTATTTGATTGCCAATTTTCCTTTCTCTTTTGTTGTTCTTGTGGCTTGTGCGACGGCACGTGCATTAAAACCTAATTTTCCACCTTCTTTCCTCTCCTCTCTCATAACAATCCATCCCCCCTATATATTCTCTCTCTTTCCCATCCTTCCCTCAATTCATCTCCCTCACTTATACTACTGCTAGCATATGTCTCAGAGACCTAACGTACCACACTCTTCTTCCATCGCCTTTAGCCTCCATTCTCATCTCCTGGTTTCCAGTGAGATGAACTCTACCTCCAATTGGTCTTAATTTCGACTCATTTATACCAATCTAATTCAACACCCATAAAATTTCACTTCTTAATTAGATCTCGGAAACTGAGAATTTTCTAAGAAAATTCAAAATTCAAACATGGGTGTTAAAGGTTTCGTTGAAGGAGGCATAGCTTCGATAATTGCAGGGTGTTCAACCCACCCACTGGACCTCATCAAAGTCCGAATGCAACTCCAAGGTGAATCGGCCGCCCCTGCACCGGCCGTTCAGACGCTCCGACCTGCTTTGGCCTTCCAAACAGGCTCAACGGCTCGCATCCACGTACCCACACAGCCACCACTGCCGCGTGTGGGCCCAATCGCCGTGGGAGTTCGGATCGTGCAGCAGGACGGCGTCAGGGCTCTTTTCTCCGGCGTGTCGGCCACTGTCCTCCGGCAAACGCTTTACTCCACGACCCGGATGGGGCTGTATGATATACTGAAGCAGAAATGGACTGACCCGGATACTGGTAACATGCCATTAGTGAGAAAAATAGGCGCCGGACTTATCGCCGGCGGTATTGGAGCCGCCGTCGGGAACCCAGCCGACGTGTCCATGGTCCGCATGCAAGCCGATGGTCGGCTTCCCTTGGCTCAGCGGCGCAACTACAAAAGCGTGGTCGACGCAATTTCACAAATGACTAAAAACGAGGGAATTACTAGCCTGTGGCGCGGATCATCTCTTACGGTGAACCGTGCTATGCTTGTCACTGCTTCTCAGCTGGCATCATATGATCAGATCAAGGAAACAATACTAGACAACGGTCTGATGAAAGATGGGCTTGGGACCCACGTGACGGCGAGCTTCGCCGCCGGGTTTGTTGCGTCCGTGGTTACCAATCCGGTGGATGTGATCAAGACCAGGGTGATGAACATGAAAGTGGAGCCGGGAAAGGCCCCACCGTATGCTGGAGCCCTTGATTGTGCACTTAAGACCGTTCGATCTGAAGGGCCAATGGCACTGTACAAGGGTTTTATCCCTACGATCTCAAGGCAGGGGCCATTTACTGTGGTGCTGTTTGTTACACTGGAACAGGTCCGGAAGCTGCTCAAGGATTTTTAATTTGATTACCTATGATGACGATGAAAAATTAGGAAAATAAAATCTATTGATATCTAATAGAGTGATTGATACTCCGTCCGTTTCTTAATATACTCGTTTTAGAAAAATATTTTTATCTTTTCGTTTGAGAATTTTAAGTAAATAATAATTGTTTAATTTTTAATAAAATATAATTTTAATTTTCTCACTATTTTTATCTAATAAATAACATTTTTTTTCTTCAATACAATGAAAATATAGGCAAATAAAATTATATTTAATGACAATATAGGCAATTGGTAATGTTTGCTTGGGTCCGTAAGAGAAGTTTCTATATTTCATCCTTTTTATACAAAAAGGGTCCTTTTAATTTTTGAACTGATTTTTTTAAATTTTAATTTTTTTTCATAATTAATATAATTTAAATGAAAATTGATTTTAAACATCAAAATTATATTTTTGTAGAACAGAGGGAGTAAATTATTATTAACAAAGGGTATCATGCTTAGATCACACACACTCTCTCTCAAAAATTGGCTTAGATAATTTTTTTTGTCAAATTAATCATTTTAGACTTAAAAATTAAGCATATTTATTTATATTTTTAAACTCATGAAAGTTGAAAATAGTAGTAAATTCTATGTAATTTATTATGGTTATAATTATTACACCTATATTTAAATTAAAATAGTATAAATTTTTATTATAAAAATAATTAATTTAATTTTAAAAAGTTAAGCTAAGCCAGTTCTTGAGCAAAAGTGTGGTAAAAAAGTTGGTATGATTCTTCATTCCAAGAATTTGTGCCAATGCTATTTGTAGTTTGTGAATTTGTGGTGTGTGGTGTGAGATGGAATCCAATTCACCTTATGTGGAGTGCTTTTCCATTATGAGAGGGCAATCCATTAGCACGGACGGATTTAGAATTTTTTTTTTTTAGCAAGTGTTGATTTTAACTATATTTTTTTAAGTCTATGAGCTATCTTCCCTTTCTAATTTTCTGTAAGCTGTAAACATTCTTTGAAAAATTAGATTATAATGAATTTTTTTCTTTTGTCCCACCAAATTTAATTTTTTTATTAATCTGCCCTTGAGTTTATTAACTTATAAATTATACCCCTTGAATTTACCTATAAATAAAAAAGTGAGCATAGGCAAATTCCTATGCTGCTCTCTACCTCCATCCGCCCCTGTCCATTAGTGTTGTTTGAACTTCAAAAGTTAGTGTAAATGATGGAGCATGCAACTAGAAATATAATAATTCAGTTGTAAATGGATTATAAAATTCTTAGATAAGTTTTTTCAAAAGAAAATTACAAAATTAATGAATTTATTTGGAGATATTCTCAATTTTTTTAATTATATTTTTTGATACTATTATGTCAATAGTAGTAATGAATACTTTATTAGGCACAAATTAGGATTTTAAGACCTAAACCTTTTGACCTCTTGCTACATTTATGTTGTGTTTTCATTCAACCCTCGCTTTACCAATTCTTATATATAAATATACGTACATTGATTATGTAAGCAATTTCAATTGATTGAAAAACTCGTTGAGTCGACTCTTAATTAATATATATAAATCCACCCGGCTTGAATCGGCTTTAAAATTTAGTTTATTTTTATTTATAAATCAATAAACTTAACTCTTCCAAATATGAGCGGATGGATGGAGAATAATTTTATGTTTGAAATTTTTTGAATTATTTAAAATCGATGAAAACAAAATAATTATTCTCTCCGTTCCATAATATATGACATTTTAGATAATTTTATTTTTTTTAAAATTATTTAACATTTTATATAATGTAGGCAAATTAGTCACAATGTTTCTAAAATTGCCCATTATTAAAAAATATTATGAGAAAAAGCATGAAATAAATATAATAAAAAATATTATAGACAATTAATATTATATTTAATATTATATAATAATTTCTTTAATTTTTTGTACATAACTCTAAAATGGGAGAGAGTTAGTTACGTGAGATAAGCATAAGGGGAGTATAAGTAGTTGGGCACGTGAACATGTCCCTAATCTATGAAACATCTTTTGGCGACATTACGCGTGGGAAGGAACCAACTTTGATTCTTAGCTTCGCCATTATTATCAACAACGGGGGTAATACAAGAATTTTATAAAATTTAAAAGATTAAATTAAAAAATTAAAAAAATAATGTAAAAAAATAAAATAATAATATAATTAAATTTAGAAGAGAAATATATATATATATATATATATATAGTAGCGGAGCCAGGATCCTCCAAAGGGCGAGACGGATACCGACGAGCAGGGGGCGACGTTGAAAATAGTGTGGGGAAAGAGGTGGTATATATACTGAAAATTTTCGACGAGCAGGAGGCGGCCACCACCCTCCGCCACTATATATATATATATATATATATATATATATATATATATATATATATATATATATATATATATAGTGTAATAGAATTACACTAAAAACATCAAAAACCCCTTTCTAATAATCCTTCCGTCCCTTAATACAAGTCATTTTAGAGTTGTGTATAAGTATTAAAGAAATGATTGTATAGCATTGAATATAATATTAATTATTTATATTGTTCTTGTATTGAAAAAAAAGAATGTTATTTATTAGACAAAAAATAGCGAGAGAATCAAAATTATATTTAATACTTGAGTTAATATTAAAAACTAAGCAATTAATGTTTATTTGAAATTCTCAAATGACTTATATTAAAGAAAAAAAATAATTATATAAAACGACTTATATTAAAGGACGGATGGAGTATAAGTTTAGCATTAGTAAAGTCTTTTAAGGTTTAGTGAAAGAGTGCCGCTATTATTATGTGGTTGGGCATTAGGGCCACAATTTGCAAGGAAAATAATCACAAGTACTCAAGCAACTTTATACCTTAAAGGTTGTTGATTGGCCAAATTATGTGCCATCATATATTTGTAATTAGTGTTAAATATTCTCATCCAATCAATAACCTTCAACACTAGGCCCTACATATGTTCGTAAACGAACTGTTCGTTCCAGAGCCTTATCCATTAAAATATATGTCCTTGTGTGTATATATATTATTATTTTTTGATTTCTTAATTTGATTATGTATGTGCTAAAATATGATTAATTTTCATGTATGTATTATTATAAATATAACTAAAATTAATCTTTTTATTTAAAAAATTCACAAAATATTAATACTACTAGCCATGATATAAATTCCCATTGAGAGTTTAAATTTCCCATGGAGGTGGGGGTAGTTATTAAATTTTAATTCCCGTAAAGAATGGAGCAGATATGAGATATTTATATAGAATTAGGATCTTCTCTATTTCACCCTCCATTTCATGGTTTAAATTTAAAATGTGAGTGTTCGGAATTCATGGTCCAGATTTCATGGTCCTTACTTTGTCAGTGTTCGGAATTTAACTCCAGAAATTTTATTCTCGTCTCGTCTCAAAAATCAAAATCAGATCCTAATTTCATAAATTGTGTATTCAAAATAAGATATTTATATTTTTTAAAAATGCAGCGTGTTTTAATTATTATCATTTTTAAATATAACTTTTATTTGATGTCAATGATTTTATTATTTAAGTGAATGAAGTTTAATTGAGAAACCGAAAACTTACTCTTATCTTTAAATGCGCCGCCATTTTTTTTGAAAAAATGAAACTTTCTTTCTAAGACGGAACATGTAAAGATAGTGAATTATTGGACTGAATAACATATTTTGAATATTTTTGGTTAAAAAAATAGGAACCTGCCTTGGGAATTTGGAGTTTTGAGAGTGAACGTGAAGCGCTATTTTAATGTACCGGTGTGGGGGGTGGGGGGTGGGGGGTGGGGGTAGGGGGGGGGTGGAAGGTTCATCGGATTTGACAAAACCAATTAGGTACTATCCAGCTATACATGCATTGGCAATTATTTTGTTTGAAAGTAATCTTAAAAATGGATTCGATTATTATAAAGTTAACTTCATCATAAGTTGGCAATTGACTAATACACGCGGAGAGATCACCACCCAATCTACGTGTCAACACTGTATTGGTCAATTAACCAAAATTAACTCCATACTAACCACTCCACTTAAAAAGGGTCCAATTTTCAAAAAGTCCAACAATAAGATAAATTTTGAAAATTTAGCAATTGAAAGGGTAGTAATTACTAGGTAATCCTTTTTTCCACCCTCCACATTGTAATAAATAGGTTTAATAAAGTGAGCATAGTTGTAAAACATTAGAATTTCTGAACAATATTCTTCACGTACCCCCAATCAGTAGAATAAAAAGCATACTAAAATCTTACCATTACTGAGAATCTCATCTGGTACATAACAAGAATTCATCTCAAGAATTAAACAAATGCTCTATATGACCTGTTTGTTACCAGGGATGTGGATTTCTCATGTCTGATCAGACAAAGCTCTGTTTCACAATTTGATTAGCACGGCCTCGCCATAGTTACCCATATTCGCAAGGGTAACTTCTATAATGTCAACGACTAATGAACCTCTTAGATAATGATATAAGCTGGGATAGCGCCACGGCCAAAATTCAGATAAAAACTTGTATGGAACCTCTCTAGACCCATGTCAATCGTCATTTGAACCTAGAATCTGTTGCTTTATCTCTTCAATTTTTGCAGTCAGTTCGTCCCTATTTTTCTGCCAAATGTACATGTCACCCAATATAAGCAACAACGCCCATCATATTGAGGAAAGCATATACGCAGAATAAAAGCACAGTTCTAAACGACTACCTTAAAGAGCAGATAACGGGTGCCGAACCAGAGGGAGTAAGCAAGACCCACTACTTTCATCAATTCAGGAAACTTGGGTTCATATAATTAGACAACACCAAAATGTCAGAAAAATCTTCACAAAATAGCAAAATTCAGTCTTTCCAAACAAGAAGAATATGAATATTTTTTCTTCTTTTTCTTTTTTGTAAGAAAAAGAGCACGAATACTCACCACAGGAATGGAATCAATGGCTCCAACAACTGCAGTGGCCAACCAGAGTGCAACCAGGCTTCCGCCGCCTAATAGGAGAACTGAATACGGACTTTCCGAATCTAACTGCAATATGCCCAGAACTAATAAGACTGTCATCAAGACGGTAAAGTAAGTGGCATATGTGAGCTTATTACTCCATGGATCATGATTTCAAACAAAGTATTTTTTAAATGTTTCTATTCCTATGCAAACACTTGAGGAATAAAATAGATTACTGAAACAGGACTAACAAAGTGAAATATTACAGGTTGCTCTGGTAACCGCTCAGGATCGACATGATTGTCGATGTTTCATCAAGCATTAAAGTTTCAAAAAAATTCAAGCATTCATCATAGCAACAACCTATCATCTACAAATCCCCAGGCTACAAACGACAGAGGAAAAAGAAAAAAGGAAAGCCAGCCATGAATATATACAGCTTGACAAATTATGAAAACAAGGAAGAAAGATAAAATGTCAAGAGGAAACTCAACATAAGTTACCGAAAGAAAACTCTCACAAAGGCATAAAAGGTCAAGGTTGCTCAGGTAACCGCTCAGGATTGACATTATTGTCAATGTTTCATCAAGTACTTTTGAACTCTCAATAAGTTCTAGCATTCATCATTGCAACTGACAATCAGGTATACGAAGCCCCCAATAGGTGCTTACCAAGTAATAAATATAAGCAATCAGGGAAAAAAAATCAAGAAAAGAACTAGTTGATGAAAAAATAACTTGAAAAATGCACAATAGCAAATAGTATCAAATTCTCTCTAGATTTATACACACAAAAAATTGTATTTAACTGAATCTTAATCTAAACTTCAAACGTAAATACTTGTGTAAATATATTGCCATCACATTTTATACCATTCAAGTGCCACAGATCAAAATAAGGATAATGTAGAGGTTGACACTGCAAGAAAAACAGTTTAACAAATGAAGGCCTCATTATAAGCCCAAGCTAACAGCATGACTTCCTCTTGATTGAGCATGGCATACACAGGCATATTGAGCATATTGATCAAGTAAAAATTCAGAAGACAAGGATTATTAGTTTTAAGGATAAGAACACAATATACACCTACACCAAGAAGAAGAAGAAGATAACATACAGGATATGATTTGCATGTAAATGCTCAATTAATCATGTTTTGAATGCCTCTCTCTGTAGTCTATATTATGTTTCTTTAGAAGGAAAAAGAAAAACACACACATACAAACATGAAATGGCACCCTACCCTACCCTCTCTAAGAACTGATACAAATATTGTTGACTGCAATAATCACAATTATACGAATTAACACTTCAAGCGGAAAAAATAATTAATCATATTTAAGGTAAAGAATAAAAATAAAAAATTAAGAAAAGTTTCTCGTGACCATAAAATGCATCATAAGTTCAATTCTAAGTATTTATATTTATCAAGTCATACAAAAACACACACAAATATAAAATTTGTGAATATTTCCTTTAGTAGGGGGTTGCATGATTTGAACAGTTATGGCTAGGAAGTTAATTTATTTGGTAGTATACACAAGTTAAAGATATTGAAGCAACAAAAAAAATTCATACAAAGGATTAGAGATAGACCTCTATGTTGAGCTTATCCCAAAACTCAAATGATAGCATTTGGTCATCCACTGAAGGTTCTTCTTTAGCTCCTTCAGTTTCACCGGGCTCATTCTTTTCAATGAATTGACCATCTTCAACGGTCATAACACCATCAGTTTCTTCTTTAACATACTGGCTTACCCCAATTGATGTTTCCTCTGAAGTTGTTGACTTTAAGGGCGAGTTGGTATAATATTGCAATCCTAAAAACAAAAAACCCATGACCAGTGATACAAATTTCTGTTTCTGCCAAGTTCCTGGTTGTAAGATATGAAGGGCTATAACAGGAAGCCTATAAGCTCAGAATGAAAGAATCGCTTCACACCCACTAATAAAATAAGAAGATAAATTAAAAGATTGGAACTTTTTACAATAGTGTACTTTAAAAAATATTGGGGTTGAAACATATTAGCATAATTCAAATCACTACAGCTTCATTCATCATTTGATAATAAAAAAAAAAATCAAAATTAGCAATAGCATTCAAAAAGAATAACCAAATTATACAAACTAAGTAACAAGAATTTAAAAAATCAAAATGAACTCGTATAAAGAACTTAAAAGATTAGCTAGTAAAATTCAACAAAGAGTAAGTCAAAACATAAAAATTAAAAACTACAAAAAACAGTTATAACCAATGTAGGCAAGATAGATGTAGAGAGACAGATACATAGGTGACCAATCAAATCTTCAGCCTAAATTCCCATTTTTCATGTTTGATAAATCTAAATTTTATTAGGGTTTCATTTCAACTAGAAACAGAGTTTTAAACTTGAAAATAGAACTATACAAGAGGAAATATACCTAAATTGGTGCGATTAATTGAGGAATGCTTCAGAGGGAGAGAAGTTTTCCATGAGAGAATAGTCTGATTTGGGGTGAAGAGACCATTTTGGGGAAGTCTGGAAATGGCTCCTCGAGCTGCTGTGCAGAGTTCCATTTTTCTTTGATGGGGTTTAGTTGAGCTGGGGTTGATTGGGTTAGGGTTTTAGGTAATGATTTTATAGGAGAATTGGGAGGATTCGGTAATGATTTATCGGTGTCAAAAAGTTCATGGAAATAGCTCCTCCTGATGCGTGAACATAAAAAGGAAATTATGATTTATGACGCTCTAGAAATTCCTCTCTCTCAACTGCAAATTTTAAATTTTAAATTGTTGTATAAATATTACTACTATAATATTTGAAATAATAATTTTTTTATTTAATACTTCATCCGTTTTCAAAAAATGAGCAAAGTATAATTTATAAATATATTAATAAAAGTAAAAATAAAAAATAAAATAAAAAATTTAAAATTCATCTTTAGTGACCCACAGTATTATGTAAAATAATAAGTACTTTTAATTTTTTATATTAATAAACCCTACTAAATTATATATTTATCATTCACTTTATATAAGTTATCTTATTTTTTAAAAAATAAAAAAATTGTACATTTACTTTTCTTTTTTTTTATGATAGAGGGAGTAATAAGCATATTACTAATAATCAAATAAATTCATATAGTAAGCTAAAAATTTAAAATCTCACAAATTAATTAAAAACCCAATTATATGGTATTTTCTTTCTTAAAAAAAGAGAATATTTAAGGGTAGTAATATATGCACACCCTAAATTAATTATTGCACACCCTTATATATCAAAAAGACTAAATTACCCTTAATTAATGAGAAGTCAAATAACATATTTATCATTTGCATGTCATTCTAGTTGAAAGTTTTTATTTTTATTTTTTTTTAAATAGAGTATATAGTTTACAACATCTAAAAGTTTATATATTGAGTAAATAATTTATTTATTTTTTGAATTTGAAGTTTTTGTAAAAATTAATTTCAAGTCAAAATAAATCTTTTGAATTAGACGGATCAATAAACTATATTGTGGATAATACTTTAATAAAATAACAAGCTAAATCATATATTGTCTAAAAATACACGAACAAGAAGTTTACCACATATAAAACTTTTTTAAGTTTTCTAATATTGTATGTGTTCTAATCTCTAATTCAAAATTTTAAATATATATTATAAAAATCACAAATTAAAAAGAATGATATTAATAAAACTATAATAGGTTTAATAAAGTAGTTCAATTTAATTTGAGGATTAAGATTTGGCTAAGGAAGTGTATACACATCCTATCTTATAAATATTATGTATAACAAAATTAAGGAAAAATAGATAAATACTAAATGGCTAATTTATTTTATATGTATTAAGGGTAATATAGTATTTTTAACATATTTAAATGTTAACACTCACGTAAATTAAAAAAAAAATCCATTCCTTTGTTTTTTTCTTTGTTGGGGGCAGTTAAGTGCATGCATCGAAATCATGTCATGAGCAGATAAAGTTTAAAAAGAGTGAAGAGAATATAATTGATGAGATTTAAAAGTGAGGATTTTTTCTTTACCAAAATTATGAAGAAATTAAAATATCAAAATATTTCACTTTAAGGAAGGACACTTTGGATATCAAAATATTTTTCTTACACTCTGCTTGTGAGCTTTTAAAACCAAGGAAAAGATAGGAAAATTAAGAAATATATATATATTTTTTCTCAAAAATCTCATATTTATGAGTTTTTTAAGTCGTGAAGGGTCAAAAAATCATATATATTTTTGACAAAAATAGAAAGACAAGGAAAAAAAATGAGTTTAATGTATTTATTTTTAATTTCGTAATTACCCTTACTTGTAACACAAAACAAATGGTAAACATTGTTGTCCTTATTCTATGGTTTTCTTAACATGTGTTCTAACACTCTATTTCTGAGTTTTGGACGGAAAAGAAAAGAATAAAAAACTTAAATTATAACGGAAAAAAAAAAGAATAGAAAACTTGAAGTTTTTCTTTGTGTTGTTTCTGAGTTTTTAATAGAAAAGAATAGAAAAGTTAAAAATTGGGGACATGGGTTGTAATTTTAAATTTATTATATTGAAAGTTGAGTATAATATGGGAATTATAAAAATATTACTTATTCCAATTTTTTTCCGTCCAAATCATGCCAATTTTGGACGGAAAACTTTGACAGGAAAAGTGATCAAGTTTTCTATCCATTTCTTTTCTTTTCCGTTTATTAAAAAACTCAAAAACATAAAAATTGAAAAGAAAACTTACATTTTTCGTCCATTTCTTTTCTTTTCTGTCCATTTTAAAACTCAGAAACAGAGCGTAAGGGTACATGCTAAGCACGACTTTCAATGAATGGACACTGAATTCAAGAGATGGGATCTATTAAAATATAATTTTTAAATGCATTTGGCCCCACTGAAATATTATTTTAAGGAATTTCTTAACATGTGCCCTTAGGGCACTTGGTAAGCGCACAGTTCAAGGGAATATTCTCTTGAATTGTGTGCATATTGCCATGAACTTGGTTCAAATTCAGAAATCAAGGGAATATGCAGTTCAAAAAAATATTCTTTTGAATTCAGTGCCCATCTATTAAAAGTCGTGCTTAATATGTATCATTAAGCCACATGTTAAGAGGATCTTTATTTTATTACTAAACTTACAAACAGAACTAAGAAAAAATACTTTTCTATCATTTCTTTTCCAATCATTTTCTGAATTAAAAATCCTTAGAATTTCTAGTTTGAAAAAGTCACAAAGTGTTAACAAAGTAAATCCTTTCATTCGCAACTATTGCATGCTATAAAAAGACAAACTATATTGGAAAATTACTCTCTTCGCCATCATAATCAGGGCTGACTTAACATTATAATAATAGAAGTTTTTAAAATCGGAGCGGTTGAAATATATACTTACATACATATTATTTACACTACTATAAAAAATAATATTTCAATATGTTAAATTAATAAAATTTTACATACGCTCATATATATTTTTACATATTCATTATATCCATACAATTGAATTATTAAACTGACAATCAAATAATGTTATATTGAAAGTGACCTAAAATAACTTGTCTTAAGTTAATCTAAAATACTTTTTACCATATGATACTTATCTGAGGTTGATCTAACATACTTTTTACTAAGTATTAGTAGTACCTTTATTAAAGAGATATGTCATATAATGAATTACTCTTATAATTTTATTTAAGCACATGTATTGTTGTATGTTGTAATTGTAATTCGACAACAAATATTAATGAAAGATAACTTTTTCTTTTTTGAAACCCCGTTTTTTGGGAGTACAATATATATAATCTCATAATCAAATACATCATTCATTATTATAATATCAAAAACCTAATCGAACATCACTATAACTAAAAAGAAACAAACTCACAAACAAATCTCACATAAAGGAGGAAACGTACTTCTTATATATTTAAAAAATAAACTCACCTAAATGAGAATCGAACTTAAAACCTAAAACTCACAACATTTTAGTCTTAACCTAACATAACTATTAAAGTAGCATCCAAGATAAAACCCTAAAGGTCCTTTTAACTTGTTCATGGCCTTGTATGAAACAACTTGGATCAAATTTTGAGTACGAAATAAATTTCGGATCAAATTTTAAGTCAGAATCGAGTCAAATTCATCTAAATAAGGTTTTAAATCACTGACCCAATAGTATCTTTTTTGGTCATCTTAGCCCACCACAGACTCACTTAAAATGTCATGACTTTGAATGTATAATTGGTAGTAACTTAATTTCTTATATAAAGATAAAAAAATTTCATATCTTTCGATGTGAGACTTAGGTGTTACAAACTTTCCTGCTTAAATTTCTGACGTTCTCGTCAAAATTGATCACACACATGGTCCACAGATTTTTATCTTTCTAGCCATTATGGGATAATATCGGTTGACTTCGTCTTCCCACCTCCGGACCTCCCTCTCTCCATTGTGAGATAATACCACCAGCCTTCGTGTCCTCACCTCTGGCAACCCGAACGGATGATCCAACCCGAGCTTTCGAGAGTCGATTTTGATACCATAAGAAATAACCCGAGTCAAATCCCGAGCCCAAAATAAATCTCAGGTCAAAACCCAAGTCCGAATCGAATCAAATTCATCCAAATAAGGCCTTAAACCACTACTCTAGTAGTATCTTTTTAGATTATCGTAGTCCACAGATTCATTCAAAAGGTCATGACTTGAAGGTACTATTAGTAGTAACTTAATTTCTTATGTATAGACAAAAAATTTCTTTTAATGTAGAATTGAAGTGTTACATTGTAAAACCAAGATTTGAAACATGAAACCACAGAGTATTTTAGACAGAGCTTGACCCAACTCACCCTGCAACTTATATTTTCATGTTGCAATAAAATTAAATACTTATTTTTTCTCTTTTGTTTTCTTTTATCACCTAACTAAAACTCCAGAATATACCCTTTTCTTCTTCTTCTTCTTCTCTTTTTTATCTCTTAAAAAAAGTCCAAGATATCCTCTTTTCATTTTTCCTTTTTGCCTTTTCAGTCTAGATTAAAGCTCCAAGACACAACCTTAAGGCTTATTATTACTATTCTTAGATCTTGAGGGTATATTTAGAACTTGAAAAATACAATGGAATTTTTAAAATAAAATGTAAAGAAATAAATAATTATCTTAATGAAATTAAATCTAATTATATATACTTTAAAAAATTTAATATCCAAAACATACTAAAATATAATATGACATATGATTAAAAAACTCCAATAACTTTTAAAATTTTAACTACTTTTCATTCATTTTTTGAAAAAAATTCAAAATTGCAAAGGGTACCGGCTCTTTGGAGCTCCACGAAATGAACCACGATGTAAAACAAACAATTTTCTTTCTTTTCATTTGGATCGAAATTTAGAATTAATTAATTAATTTTGAAAATTAATAATACAAAAAACATAATCATTATCAATATAACGTCATGTAGATCCGACAAATAGGTTGGGTCGGCCCAAATGGGATGGGCCATGGTTAGGCTGGGAGACAAAACAATTTATTTGGGTAATATTTCTTTTGTTTGATTCCTTACTTCTAAATTCCTAAAAGAGTTGAATTTGACTCTTAACTTTAGACTTTAGAGTAATGTTACTATTATTAAGTAAGTGAAATTAATTAATTTAGAATTGCTATTTAGGAATGGGGTTGGGCTACCCGTGGCTTGGGTCAAAATTGAGTTGGGCCAAAAAGGCCGACGTTTTATTAGACTTAAAAATATAAGCTCGAAGCTCATTTTTTTTATGGATGGGTTGGACTGACCTGTGAGATTGATCCCTTTTTGCTAGGTCTAGTCATGTGTCATATCTATTGGGAAAATTGCAACTTTCAATCAACAGTCGTACGGAGTATGGGCTAGGCCCAATTATAAACTTGGCTAATATTACGAAAAATAAAATAAAATTTGGAGTATAGTCAATTAGCCCCCATACAATGGGCTCAACAACTACAAGACCGAAATTTACTTATTCAGTTATACATATTACTTTAACTTAATAACATATACATTTGTAAACGACAATCTTAAAGAAAATTTAATTTTTTAAATATATTTTAAGAATTAATTAAAAATATGGTAATAGTTACATCGATCAAAAATAAAAAACAAATACATGATAAGAATTTAAGATCACCTACAAATTTAAAAACAAAAATATATCCATTATTTAAGACGAACAAAAACATGTAAATTGGATTTAAAAATTGAGGGAATTCAACTTTAAAACTCTTAATTATTTCATTGTGTCACATATCACGTCATCCATCCTACTTGTTGAACATTATATTTATATGTAGACTAGCATAAGTTTCACTTCAATCAATCTATTAAGCGATTTGTGCTAGTAATTATATTTCTTAGAACTCAATCGAAAGACAAATGATTGTTTGAACTCTACTTACTTCATGATAAATGTGTTTAAGATTGATTGTCTAGGTTAAACTTACGTGTTTAAGATTGATTATATATCTAGGTTAAACATCTGTATTTTAGACGTTTATATATTCAAAACATGTTATCAACATACTCGATTTATATATTAGTCGTGCCAAATAGATCAAGTGACGATGAATAACTTTGATATATATTTGTTTCTTTATATATACCAAAGTCTTCCATAACTCACTTGAATTCATTGAAAAGATTTATTTATTTTTAAAAAAAATATGCAAAGATATAAAATATAATCAATAATAATAGAATATAGACAATAATACATCATATGAAATTAACTAAACAACAATTGGAACTAATATAACCACTTGGCCAGTGGGCTGGAATTTGGATACCAAAGGCAGTAATAATATCAGGTAGGTCCAGTTTTTATCTCTTATTTAATGATACTGTAATTTGGTACTTGAGTTTATTGTCAATCATTAACATAACTTGTGTGGGTCTCGATTGTGTTGAGTTTTTTTTAATGGATAAATGATACCCTCTCTGTTATTAAAAGATTTTCGTTTAAAGTTTTTGCACATAAATTAAGAAAGTCATTGAATACTATTATTTACTCCTTTCATTTCTAAAAGATTGTCGTTTTAGAAGAAAAAATTTGTTTCTAAAAGATTGTCGTTTTCAACTTTCTAGGAGAATAAATTATTTATTTTTCTATATCACCCTACCTTCTCTCAATGTCCCAAAAAAATCTCTCATTTGTATTAATAGTTTTCAACTTCCCATAAAGGGATAGTGATGAAATTTCACACAAATTTTAATTATTAAATGATACTACCTCCGTGCCACAATAAGTGCTTTTTTAGGTTAAATTTTTTTTCCCAAAATAAGTGATGTGTTAGAATTCTAATACAATTTTTATAATATTTTTTCATATGTGCCCTTATGCAACCAATGGTATTTATTGCGTATTTATTGGGAAGTTGAAAGGTTGAAGAAAGAGAAAGAGAGACCAAAAGGAAATAAAAAAAATCTCAAACAAAACAAAAAAAGTATATTAAGGGTATTTTTATCATTTTAGCTTGTGTATTGATACATGTGATTTAAGCTAAAAAAGCACTTATTATGGGACGGAGGTAGTAGTATTCAATGACTTTCTTAATTCATGTGCAAAAACCTTAAACGACAATCTTTTAGGGACAGAGGAAGTAATAATTAAAATTTGTGTGAAATTCCATCACTACCCCTATGGGAAGTTGAAAACTATTAATACAAGATAAATTTTTTTTTGGAATAATGAGAGAAAGTAGGGGTGATATAGAAAAATTATTCATTTTCCTATATTATCCTTATTTTTTCTCATTATCCCAATAAATTTTTTTTTTGTATTAATAATTTTTAATTTTCTATAAGAGATAGTGATGAAATTTTAAATAATCTTAATTTATGTGCCAAAATTTTAAACAATAATATATTTTAGGAATGGAGGTAGCATAAAGAGCAGTAGAAAGAGTTTGGCTTAAACTTGAAAGTATACGCCGTATTCTGGCGACGACTTTTCTTTTTCCTTTTTTTTATAATCAAAAAGTGTCCGTCCGGAAAAAAAATCACAAAAGACAACCCAGTCAATTCAGTTTCATACCTCGTAATCGTAAGTCGTTAGTACATAACCCACCTCTTTTTCCGTCCATACATTTTCAAACTTCCAAACGCCCTCCCTCTCTCTCTAAAATATTTACACATAAAAATGCCGTTGCCCGTGCCGGAAAATCTAACCAGAGGCCAATACGTCTACCTGGCCAAACTCGCCGAGCAAGCCGAGCGCTACGAAGAGATGGTGAGCTTCATGGAAAAGCTCGTCATCGGCTCCACTTCCACCACCGCCGGCGAGCTCACCGTCGAGGAGCGGAACCTCCTCTCCGTCGCCTACAAGAACATCATCGGCTCGCTCCGAGCCGCGTGGCGGATCGTATCGTCGATTGAGCAGAAGGAGGAGGGTCGGAAGAACGAAGAGCACGTGGCGCTCGTGAAGGAGTACAGATCGAAGGTGGAGTCGGAGCTGACCGGCGTATGCGCCGGAGTTCTGAAGCTGATGGATTCGCATCTTGTACCTTCGGCTTCGACGAGTGAATCCAAAGTGTTTTATTTGAAGATGAAAGGGGATTATCATCGGTACCTTGCGGAATTTAAAATTGGTAATGAAAGGAAAGAGGCGGCTGAGGAAACTATGATTGCTTACAAGGCTGCTCAGGTAGTGCTTCTATTCTCTCTTTCAATTTCCTGTTTGTATAAATTCTATTGTTTAATTATTGTGATTTATATGGAAATTCTAATTGGGAATTTTAAGTTCGTATGGTAATTTGTTAGTTCTGAAAATTTAAAGTACTCCCTCAGCATGATCTAATTGACTTTTTATGGTAAAATTGATCAATTTTAATACTAATAATTAAACAAATGTATTAGAAATTTTAAAAACAAATAATTCGACTTTAATAGAATATTAGATATACTTTCTTATGATAAGCCTATATGTAATAAACTTGAGAATAAAATTTAATTCTAAATATGGTTAATTTGATCATAAAAAGTCAATTTGGACAAATAAAGCTAGACTAAGGAAGTTCAAGTAATAACTTAAAAACAAGAGTCAAATTATGGATCGGAGACTTTGAAGCTCAAATTTGTACTTTGGGATATTTAGATGTAGCAAACGTCCTAAATTTGGTCTGCCAATTCATACCTCTGATTACGTGAGGCTTATCTTATCTGGGAAAAGTGAAGAGTAAGGAAAAGGAAGAGAAGATGCAAGGAAAAAATAATTTTACCAAATGTCCTTATAATAGTTTTTACGATGGATTCTACATAATTATTTATATAAATTATTCACTCGTCCCAAAATGAGATTCCCATTTTCCATATTTGTCTCCCAAAAATGAAAATCCATTTTTAACCCACTAAAAAAGTTAAATCTTATATAACAAATAAAAATTGGTTATGCCGAGCTTTCATTTAATGTCAATATTTTTAGACTTTAGTTAAATTGAGTTGAAGGTTAAATGGGAAATTGATAACTTCTCTTAAAATTATGTTCCTCTAGAATCATTTTGGTAAAAGCCGATTACTAATTATCTTTTGTGTTGGTGAGGGGTGAGGTTGATCATATAATAGTTTCTTAGTACTTTTTTTTTTAAGCCTTTCCATTTTAGACTTGTGTTGTGTGTATCTATATGTACAAATATAGGCAATATTGCAGGGTGGATAGTTCTGTGTAGGCAATATGCTTATTACATATATCTCTATCCAATAATTATTGCGCTCATATAAAGCAGTGGTGGAAACAGAATGTTTTTAGAGGGGGCAAAATACATCAGTAAAAAAAAATTATTTATTGACGCCTGGAGTGCTTCTTTCGGCTGTACGACTGAGAAAAGGCAACTGTATCCTGCGACTCTGCATAGTTTAAAAACGTCTCAAAATTTTGGTCAATATCAAAATTTATGTAGAAATATTATTTTTTTTATTTCATGTAGAAATACGTGAGAGAGATTCATGTAGAAATATTATTTTTTTATGTGAAAATATCAATTTTCTATATAGAACAAAGAAAATTAATCCAAAAAGAAATCAACAAAGGGGAGAGTCTCTGAAGTAAATTCATAATGTTTAAAAATATAAAATGTTTGTACAAAATAATTTGGTAAATAAAGAACTTAGTTTTTGTGATCATTCTTCAACCTCAAGTAGCGACCTAGATTTGATTGTGTTTTAAGTTCTTTCATTTGAATTTCATTGTAAAATAAAATTTATTCTATTTTTTAATTTATGGAGTGCATGTAGAAAATTTTGGACTGCTATTATAAACTACTATTATTATACCTATATACATGTGTGTGTGTATATATATATATATATTGACTATTAATATATGTATTAATATATAGCCTGTGCATAATTTTGGTCTCGCCCCCTCTTGGTTCCGCCCTTGATTTAAAAGTTATAACTTTTCAATAAAAAAAAGTGTAAATTAGTGAATAAGATCAATACTTATTTGAATATCATTGAATTTGAACAGAGAGAAAAGAAAAAGTAAACTAAACCTTAGCACATGACTACATGCTGATGCTCACGATTTTTTATAGCCAAGCTAGTGATTTTGAGGAACCATCAGAAGATTGAGTTTAATCGGCAGGAGATTGAAGTCAAAATTACACATAGCATAACTATTTATGCATTGGACTCTTATTCTCAGATTTTTTTTAAAATTTCCCACCTGAAAAGAATCTAGGAAAAGAAAGTTTAGAAAGGAAAATGGTAAGAAGAAAGAAGCACACATCTCATTGATTCTTCTCATTGAGAGTCTAGTTGACTGGTTGTCAGAGAAGCTCTTTTAGGTTCTCAGATGGTATATAACTTTTAGAAGCTACACAAGCAATCACTATAAAACTTCTAGAAAACTCTTTGAGTATTCATTATCCAATTATATCAGATTTAGAAGTAATAAATAATTCACGGGATTGTGGATAAGCATTCGATAATCATCATAAATTTTTAGGCTGCAAAAATTATGGAAAAAAGTTCAATTATCCTGTGATCCAAATATGTTTTTGTCTGATTCGGAAAATTTTATTGTCAATTGGAAATGCGTTGTAAACTTGTAATAGTTACAGTGTAGAAGTTCAAGAGTCTTAGTCAAGGCATAAAGCCTTTAATTGGTATTGGGGTATCACATTTTTCGCATGTACAAAAATCTTTCAAGACATATTTAGGAATTTGCCAAGGCTACAAAGCTAGATTTTATCAGTTCGTAAGCAAGGTTGTAAAATGAACCAAACAGTCGGGCTCGATTCGTACTCGCTCGGCTAAAAGTTTGATTCAAGCTCGAAATATAAATGATTCAAATATAAGTAAATTTTAAAGTTAGATAAATTATTTGAACCTTTTCAAATTGTAATTTTCTATTAATGCTTGGATCTTCGCTCAAAAAATTCAAACTGCTCGAACTCGATTCGAGATCGTGCTCGACTCGGTAACTAAAAGAATCTCAATCAAACCTTATTTCATACTCAATAAACTTTGTGAACCAAATCTGAGTAACTCAATATTTGGCTCGACTCGACTCGGTTCATTTACATCCCTATTTGTATTTGTAAGGTTGATATGGAGTGTACATTGGTGAGAGTAAGTTACTATAATCTAAGAATATCATGGAATCTGAGTTTAATATTTGAAAGGAATCTTTTAGAATTTGCTGTCTATAACACAACTGTTTTTATTTATTTTGAGGCTGTTCTAGTAAATTGGGGTTTAGCGGTTAATTTCCACGTACTCTAATTTTTGATATTTTCCACTTAAAACATGCTAATTATTTGATATATACTCTGTAGTGATTCCTCTCTTTCTTTCTTTTTCTCTCTCTTGAGTGTTTGTAAAATTAGAAATACAGCACTCTATAATGCTTGTTTCATCTGTTGACAGTTATACTTATATCATTATTGATTATTGCTGGTGATTTTTTAATGATAAAGGATATTGCGGCTGCTGATCTTCCCCCGACACACCCTATCAGGCTGGGATTGGCACTCAACTTCTCAGTTTTCTACTATGAGATTCTTAGTGCATCAGAGAAAGCATGTAGCATGGCAAAGCAGGTTTGTACGTCCTACGACTTCTTGTATCCATTTTTTCCTAAAATTCTGCTTAGTGAAAAATTGTACTTTTTTTATTAGCAGTTTCGGCTGTAGCCAGCCTTCTCTTCCTCTCCCCACCTTATTTTTTCATCTTCATTACTTTGTTAGATCCATAATGCAGCAAAGTGTTTGTTTACAGCTCTAATGGTTGATTTGCACTCTTCTTGTATTTAGAAAACTGTCAAGTGCGTATTGAATTGGAAACTGTTAGAATAAGATCACATACACACGACAATAAAGAATTAACAAGAGATTTACGTGGTTCCCCAATATGGGTACGTCCACGGGAGCGACGTTCCTTTTCTTATTATGAATGATTGAGTTACACAAGCTTTACAATAGATAGTATTTATACCTACTAATCATATTCCAACCCTAATATACATTATAGTCTTAATATCCCATAATGTCCTTTTCTATTTAGCACAGGAAATAGCTGTCCGCCCGGCGCCGCTTCCAAACTTCCATTGGGGAGCCCCGCGCTATCCATACAGAACTTGCCCATTAGCCTAGCGCGTCCCGCACCACGCCTAGCCTTGCACTGGCGTGACCCGCGCTGGTGATACAAAAACTCCGTACTGTACCGCCCCCTGCACCCCCGCACCCCCGCATCCCCAACCTTTGGTTCAACCGTGATGGGCTAGTGCGTCGTTCCGCTCTGCTACACTCCACACTAGCCTTTTTCAGTAGTTTTTAACTTATAAGTCACAATTCCCAACAGAAACCTTTTTTGATGTCTAGTCATTACACAAATATAGGAAAAACAATTTTACATCGACTTTCATATTTACTCGTGTATTTTATTTTTGAAATATATTTGAAGTGAAATAGACAATGAAATAAAGACAATTTGTCAGAATACAAGCAGGAACTAGATGGTGATTTCTATAAGAATTGTGAATAGGATGAAAAATTGATACTGTTTATGAAAACTCTAGCATAATTAGTGGAAATCCAACTCTATAAAAGTAGCACGAGAGATAATATTACAACTGTTGAGGTTACAAAGTCAGTCAACGGCTAAGTTGGATAATCTTGTTTGAGATTTGAGAATCAAACTTTTCTAGGGAAACAATTCTTTCATGACTTCATTTTGTTCTTATCTTTTTTGCTAGGAGCTGATGTGATGTTTGAAACTTGGTATTAAATGATACTGGATGGTATTCATATTGTTTCTTTATCTGCAGGCCTTTGAGGAAGCTATTGCTGAGCTGGATTCCTTGGGTGAGGAGTCCTACAAGGACAGCACTCTCATCATGCAACTTCTGAGGGACAATCTCACTCTTTGGACTTCAGATATGCAGGTTGGTAATTAAAGTTAGATGGCATTTGCTTGTTTTAGAGGGTAATTTTTCTACACATTCGCTTAGGTGGTAGAAATCTTTTAGGCACCGATATATGTATGGGGAATAAATTGACTGTACTCTACATGAATATATGGCTGCTCATTTCTTTATTAATTTGCATCTCATTTGTGGCTGTCTATCCTAAAAATCATTTCTAGTCAACACAAGCTGATCGAAGAACTTAAGTAACAATCATACTCGAGAAATTAGATTTATAAAGTGACAGGTGCATAATAGGGAACCTAATTGATTCCTCTTTTACACCAGCTGATATATTATCAAGTCTTGGCAACTAGTGATAGTTGATCTTTAGTTATCTTCTTTTGGTGCTGGGTAGTAGTGATGTGATAAAAATATGTAACTGCAAGTGCACAGTGTCAAGTTGAAGAACTGGCAAGTACAGGTCGAACCCACAGAGACTGGATTAATTTTAATATATCTTTAATTAATATTTTAGGCGAATTAAAAATAAATATTGAGAGTTGATTAACTAGAATATGAAAACTAATAATGAAAAAACAATCTAGGAATCCGAATCCATTAAATAATAAACATAACATATAATTCAAGCTATTCTATTTTTATAACTTATTTATGATTTTGATCTCCCTTCCCTTTAATTTAATAATTTTATAATTAACGTGGGCAAGCATAGACTATGAAAATTTAAGGATTAACTATAACCCATCAAAACTTCTTTGAGCAAGCATGGATTATGAAAAACTCATATCTTAACAATAATCTATCAAAACCTCTTAATTAACGAAATATGAAGGTAAAATCAATTAAACATAAAGGCATAAATAATAGAAGAGATGAAAAATATTATCATGAATAACTATTTAATTTCATCTTCATCCTAGATATAAAAAAAAATTAATTAGACATTAAAAATAAAATAACTAACTAAAATAAAGAAGAAGAAATAAAATAAGAAAACTCCCTTTATTGATGATTCTCCAACAAGCGTATAATAAAGAAGTAATTTAATCTACTCCTACTCCTAACCTAAACTAATACAATATCTAATCTCTCTCTCTCTAAAACAAGAGACCTATTTATAGGGAAAATAACTTTGTGTCCTAATTTAGATACATTGAACTTGGACACTTTTGTTCCCATGTAGGTTTTAACTTCCTAGTGGCAATCAACTTCTCAAAGAAATCTTCTAGATAGACTTTCATTTTCCTTGTTGGATTTGACTTGCACACCAAGATTGTTCCACCTCTTTCCTTCTCCTTGTAGGATTCTTCTTGGATATTTCTTACATGAATAAGAGCATTAAATATCGCTTGATCACCAAGATTTTGATTTTATTGCAATAAATATTAAACTCTACAAAATAAAATAAAACATATTAATTTAATAAACTAATATAATTAAAAGGACAAAATTAGGGATAATAAAATATATGAATTATGTGTCTATCAAATACCTCCATACCTAACTTTTGCTCGTCCTCGAGTAAAATAAAAATAAAATAAAAATAAAAATAAAAATTATACTATCCCATTTTCGTAGGAGACACGATTGCACTTAGCATGTGCAACAAGCCTTTAAACCCCAAGGTTACCCCAAGTGGACGAGTTGTGTCTCGTGAGGGTTTGCAGTGAATATACCCACAAAATTTAAAAATATTTTTGAGTTCAACAAGTCATGAAATTGAATTAAAACTTCTAAATATCCATGGGCATACATAAGCAAAATTAAATTCAAAATCACACTTTCACCTTATCAAAAATATTCAATCTTCATTCTAGACACCATCCTTCATAATATTAATTCCATGTGATGCATGCATGTGTGTATGATGTAACTCTTAGTAGGGATTTTACCATGAAAATCAAGCAAACTCATTTTTCTTCTTTTTTCTCTTCTTTTTTTTTTTAAATTTTTTTTTCTTTTCTTTTTTCTTGACTTTTTTTCTTGACTTGTGCAATGTCTCATTTTCTTAGGCTTTTCAAAGTTACCCATATAGCGAGCGTTGGACCAATGACTCCCAAATCAGTTGACTTTAGGGCACTAGGTGTAGAGACACCCCTAAGGGCTTACTAACTCGAGTAACAAAGGCCACAAAATTAGACTAGTCAAACTGCTTTTATCCATCACACTTTTCAGCGTGAATATCGATGCTTCATAAGGCTTAGATACCCAGTTATTTCGTTCAATGGACATTGAAGCAGTTATTTTTTTCTTTTTTCTTTTTCTTTCTTTTTTTTTTTTTTTTTTTTTGAAATTACTCGAATCATAGTTTATATCCACAACTAAGAGTTAGTGCGATCGTGAAGTGCAAAAAATGCTTTTGAAATCAATATTAGTCCAGATGGTATTTCAAACTAAGATTTCGTACCTCATCAAAGATTTAAGAGTTCTAAATCTTTCAATCTTACTCATGACTTTTAACTCCACGAACACTTATTAGAATAAATTCAATCCATAAAAAGTCAAACAAAATTTTCAAATTTTTTATTTTTTATTTTTTTAAACAATATTTTCCTAAAAAGAAAAACAAAACAAAAATATCTAATACAATAATACAAGCAAACTCCCCCTATACCTAAATCACGCATTGTCCTCAATGTATGCAAATGAAGAAAAGAGAACAAAGATGTGAAAGAATTGTACCTTGTATGCGGGGCATTTATTCTGCAAGAAAATGTGGTGAGAAGGAAAACAAATGTACATACCTACGAATTTTATAAATCTTAAAAATTATGTGACTATACATGAATGATACAAATGGGTAAGTGAGTGTGAATTTGTCATGATTTTCAGGAGGTTTAGAAAATTGAAAATAGTCAGAATTTTCATCAGAATTATGCTTAAAATTTACCTCAAGAAAATTTTCACTAACATGTTCAAATGATGGAAGAATTGTTTCACATACATGTTCTAGTTTAGTTGACTTATTTGTAGTGGATCTTAACAGCTCATTGACCTTATCTAAATATTCAGATTCATTCCAATTTTGGTGAAGATGATTTAAGAAAAAATCAATTGGATCTTTTTCAACCAAAAGTCTATTTTCAATTATTTCTTGGGTCATAGACAACTCTTGGATCATATTTACTTTAATGGGTTGGTCCAAAAAATCACTAGGTGATTTTTTTGGAATAAGTCTTTTAGGGTACGAAACTTTAGGCTTATAGACTTTTTCAACCGACTCATTAAATGTGACATGATCAATTTTAGGCATAGACTCATAATTTTTAGATTCCTCAAATTCGATTGACTCAAACTGTGTAGAATTGAATACAAAATTTTTATTTTTCTCATTATTTTCACAACTATCAAGATTTTCAAAATTAACCTCAGAGTTACTAGAAAATTCACCCACCTCTTGTTCATTTATTATGGTGGCTAATCGACTCATTTGAATTTCTAGACGAGATATAGCTTGATCCACGCTAAATTGATTTTCTATTAAAACTTCCATAGTTTTCTCTAAGGCATTAAGTCTTTCCTCTTCTTTATTTGATAGTTCTTGTGTATATTGAGGTTCTGGATCCGAATATGGGTATGGATATGGATATGAACATAGATAAGGATTTTCATAAGTTGGAAAAAATTTATTTACTTGGTGTGCATTAAAATTTTCATAGGGTTCTTGATGCCAAACAAAATTATTATTCCAACTATAATAAGAATCCATCTTTTCACAAATCACAAAACAAATAAACAGCTAACCACGAAAATCACAAAATAAAATAAAATAAAATAAAATAAGAATCCTAATTCTAGGGTTAAATAAAATAAAAAAACCTAAATAGGATGTGCTCTACGTGAGTGAATGCATGAATGCGACAATTAATTATCTAACTAACAAAAAAAAAGAAAAACTAAGCTACTTATTTTTTTAATTTTTTTTTGAGTTAAGATACAAAATACCAGGAAAAGCGCAGCAATAGTCTTGTCTTTCCGCACTGTTGATCTGCTTCGATAATCCTAAAAATAATAAAAAAAAATTAGAAAAATAAACTAACTCGAATAAATAAAAATTAAGGAATATAAAATTAAGTCTAGTCCCCAGCAACGGCGCCAAAAACTTGATGTGATAAAAATATGTAACTGCAAGTGCACAGTGTCAAGTTGAAGAACTGGCAAGTACAGGTCGAACCCACAGAGACTGGATTAATTTTAATATATCCTTAATATCTATTTTAGACGAATTAAAAATAAATATTGAGAGTTGATTAATTAGAATATGAAAACTAATAATGAAAAAGCAATCTAGGAATCCGAATCCATTAAATAATAAACATAACATATAATTCAATCTCTTCTATTTTTATAACTGAATTATGATTTTGATCCCCCTTCCCTTTAATTTAGTAATTTTACAATTAACGTGGGCAAGCATAGACTATGAAAATTTAAGGATTAACTATAACCCATCAAAACTTCTTTGAGCAAGCATGGATTATGAAAAACTCGTATTTTAACAATAATCTATCAAAACCTCTTAATCAATTTAAAATTACATATGAACTATAAAACGAAGGTATTTCAATAACGAAACATGAAGGCGAAATCAATTAAACATAAAAGTATAAATAATAGAAGAGATGAAAAATATTATCATGAATAATTATTTAATTTCATCTTCATCCTAGATTAAAGAAATTAACTAGACATGAAAAATATAAATTAACTAACTAAAATAAAGAAGAGAAGAAGATTAAAAATAAATAAGAAAACTCCCTTTATTGACGATTCTCTAACGTACAATGAAATAATTTAATCTACTCCTACTCCTAACCTAGAGTAATACAATACCTTATCCTCTATCTCTAAAACAAGAGACCTATTTATAGGGAAAATAATTTTGTGTCCTAATTTAGATACATTGAACTTGGACACTTTTGTTTTCATGTAGATTTTAACTTCCTAGTGGCAATCAACTTCTCAAAGAGATCTTCTAGATAGACTTTTATTTTCCTTGTTGGATTTGACTTGCACACCAAGATTGTTCCACCTCTTTCTTTCTCCTTGCAGGATTCTTCTTGGATATTTCTTACATGAATAAGAGCATTAAATATCGCTTGATCACCAAGATTTTGACTTTATTGCAATAAATATTAAATCCTACAAAATAAAATAAAGCATATTAATTTAATAAACTAATATAATTAAAAGGACAAAATTAGGGATAATAAAATGTATGAATTATGTGATAAAAATATGTAACTGCAAGTGCACAGTGTCAAGTTGAAGAACTGGCAAGTACAGGTCGAACCCACAGAGACTGGATTAATTTTAATATATCTTTAATTAATATTTTAGGCGAATTAAAAATAAATATTGAGAGTTGATTAACTAGAATATGAAAACTAATAATGAAAAAACAATCTAGGAATCCGAATCCATTAAATAATAAACATAACATATAATTCAAGCTATTCTATTTTTATAACTTATTTATGATTTTGATCTCCCTTCCCTTTAATTTAATAATTTTATAATTAACGTGGGCAAGCATAGACTATGAAAATTTAAGGATTAACTATAACCCATCAAAACTTCTTTGAGCAAGCATGGATTATGAAAAACTCATATCTTAACAATAATCTATCAAAACCTCTTAATTAACGAAATATGAAGGTAAAATCAATTAAACATAAAGGCATAAATAATAGAAGAGATGAAAAATATTATCATGAATAACTATTTAATTTCATCTTCATCCTAGATATAAAAAAAAATTAATTAGACATTAAAAATAAAATAACTAACTAAAATAAAGAAGAAGAAATAAAATAAGAAAACTCCCTTTATTGATGATTCTCCAACAAGCGTATAATAAAGAAGTAATTTAATCTACTCCTACTCCTAACCTAAACTAATACAATATCTAATCTTTCTCTCTCTCTAAAACAAGAGACCTATTTATAGGGAAAATAACTTTGTGTCCTAATTTAGATACATTGAACTTGGACACTTTTGTTCCCATGTAGGTTTTAACTTCCTAGTGGCAATCAACTTCTCAAAGAAATCTTCTAGATAGACTTTCATTTTCCTTGTTGGATTTGACTTGCACACCAAGATTGTTCCACCTCTTTCCTTTTCCTTGTAGGATTCTTCTTGGATATTTCTTACATGAATAAGAGCATTAAATATCGCTTGATCACCAAGATTTTGATTTTATTGCAATAAATATTAAACTCTACAAAATAAAATAAAACATATTAATTTAATAAACTAATATAATTAAAAGGACAAAATTAGGGATAATAAAATATATGAATTATGTGTCTATCAAGTAGTATTCCAAATCACTTATTTTTAACTATTCTCGTGGCTCAAGGTTTGGTTTCTTAGGGCGAAGGTAACTTAGTTGTAACTTAGTTAGTTTGGGTTGGTGCAGGAGCAGATGGATGAAGCTTGAGCTGCTGCTGATCAGTGAATCTGGCTCCTTAAGGAAGGTGGGCTTGAATGTCATTATCTGTCTGTAATCTGCAACTATGACCAACTGTAATATATTCTTATTGACCAACTGTAATCTTATGCATGCTCAAGTTTACATGGTGTCTCTACTGGTAGTGCAGAAATTTTTACTTGAAAGGAAACTAGTGCAGAGTATAAAAGGAAAAACAATTGCATAAAAAGCAACTTCTTGTTTATTCAATTCTGCTTGTTTATTTCTAAAGTTAGTACAAGGCAGAAGTCTTTTGGGGTTCTCTTTAAGTTGATTGGTCATGTATGTCTTCATGGGCAAACGCGTTGGTAGCTAGCTGTGGTCGGCAGAAGTTGTGACTTAAATCTTGCTCCTAAACCATGTAAAAGATTATTATTATTCTTGTAAAGCTATTGAATGACAAGAAGTAAATTGAGAAAAGAGGAGTTTCCTTAGTACGGTAAGCCCTAAACTCTTGCCTCTATTCTAAACAGTAAACACCCAATCTCTAAGCCATAACCCATATTTAATTTCTTTCTTGTAAAACCCACTTGCTTCTATATATACTCTGTAATCTCTTGGTACGTACTAAGTATTACAATGACTCTTATTGGGGGTATTCTTCCTTCATTCTACCAAACTTAGTGAGACTAGCTACTTCTTTAATCTCTCATACACATTACCATACATAGTGAGGCAAGTTTTACATCTCTCCTACACGCCCACTAAAAAAACTGCTACATAGGCTTTGATGTTGAGTATGTAAAAATTTAACTTCATTGGCAACTTTGAGTTTTGAAAGAAAACCCTGATCAGACATTAGTGTACGTAAATGATCAATTTGTATGTATGTGTGTATGTATGTGCTTCAAGATCCCGGTTCTTGGTTAGGTAACATTTAAATTGGTGTATAGCTAGCTAGGTACAATTGGTTTGTCCAGCTGACCGGAGTGATTATGTTAAAAACTTGAAAAGGTCAAGATATATAAATCCATAATATATATATATATATATATATATATATATATGTGTGTGTGTGTGTGTGTGTGTGTGTGTGTGTGTGTGTGTGTATGTGTGTGCAGGGGCGGACCTATTCATTGGCAACATAGGCATCAGCCTATGCTCAATTTTTTTTTATAAATATAGAAATAGGGACAAATATGTAAGTTAATAAACTTAAGGGAATAGATTAATAGAAGAGTTAAACTTGGAAGGGTCAAAACAAAATTCATAAATAAATTCTAATCTAAATACAAGCCGTTCTTACTTTTTCGCCTCTTCACTTTTCACTCTACAGCTTCTCCTTTTACTTTTTTTACTCTTGAGTCCTGCTCCTCCTGCTTTAGTTTCTTCTCTTCCTCGGCTCCGCCACTCCTTGTCTAAGTGGGTTTCTACTACATGTCCACTACGTGCCACACCTCTTGCGCAATTAAACTTAAAATGTGATTAAGTTTGGGCTTTTTTGTTTTGATAATTTAAAATTAGTAATTTGTTTGAATTTGTTGTTGGTTTGGGACTTGGTATTAAATACAATTCAATTTATTTGATGTATTTATTATATTTGAGTTAATAGGTTACTAATTAGGGCTTTTTTTTGTTTGATAGTTTAAAGTTTTACTATTACTAATTAGGGCTTTTTTATGTTTGATAGTTTAAAGTTTCACTATTACTAATTAGGGCTTTGTTGCATTTTGGGATATATTGAATTATTCAAGTCAACTTTTTTTTCTTAGCATGAATTTTTGCTCCAATTTAGTATGTTATGATTTCTGGGTTTGGTATATTTTGGGCTAAGTTGTTTAATTGGTAAAGTTGGTAACATTTTGTTTACTTATTTGTGACTTGGGATGCATAGCTAGCGAATTTTTTGGATGTTATTTGTGAAGATTATAAGTAACTTTAACTGTGTTGAAATGGTGTTTGATAGAATTTTGTTAAAGTAGATACTAATTTTTGATATTTAAGCAAAATAAGTAGAGCTGATAAGCTGTTTATTGAGAAATCTTGAGATTTTTTATTATTTTTTATTTCTTCTTTCAATTGGATTAAGTTTGTAGCAGAAACCAAGTCCTACAAAAAGTATTCTGATCTACTCCAAATTATAAATAAATTTCTAAAGTGATTATTTGTTGTGTGAACCTTCTGTAGAGAATTGAAATTTCGTCTTTGTTGAAGTTTTTCAGGACAGAGAGAAATTTCTAAATGTTTGTTCTTAGATCTAGTCATTAAGAACTGGAATTACTTGTATATGCATTTTCATGTTCAATAACATCTCGTATATCCACTAAAGTATTTTTCTTCTCATGTCATCAACTGACCACTAGCTTATATAGCAATGCACAAGAAGCTTCTTAAGTTCTTATAGCCGAAATTGGAAATAAAATGAAAAAAGATACCATAAATATATGAGGGGACCTCAATAACTTAGGAAGATAGCATTGTAATTTGTAACCGTTATTATGATTAATTCAAGTTTTCTTTATTTATATTCAACAAAAGAATTAATTAAAATCCGCCCCTGCTGAGGAAAATTTCTAGATCCGCCCCTACATATATATATATATACATATCAATTTTTTTTTAAAAAAATGGTCGTTGGTATCTGGTCTAGCCAGAATTTTGGGGAGGGAGCTACATATATAACACCTCCCCAACATACAAAAGAGGAGTAAAGAGCTGATTAAGAAGATGGTGGAAAAGGTAATCCAATAGCTAGTTTCTGCATCAGCATATTTAGCTAATTAGCTCTAGGGTAGAAAAAATAGCAAAAGGGAATTTAAGTGTTCTAAAATTCTGCAAAAGCGAATGATCTAGCTTTTAAGCTTAATTATCAACTTGAAACTGTCTTTAATTTAAGAAATAAGCATATGATTGACTATCCTAAGAGTCAGGATGTGGACTTGCAAGTATAGTTTATTGGCTGACAATCCTTTGAACCATGCTCTGGAGCAATACTCGCAATTTCAAAGAATCAACAACCATTCAAGGGTAACTTGGGGAAGTGACTTTCAGAAAATTGTCTCATTTATAAAATTTGTCAAAAAAAAATAAGAATATGTATTTCTATTTCATTTTTATTTTTGAAAATAACAATTTGTTATATCTAATAATGATTACGTAATAATAAAATTATGATGACAAACTTGAGAATATTGTATTATTTTATATTTAATATTATTAGGATGAGGCTTTTTTATTTTTTTAAAAGAATAAATTATCAATTGACTTTTTTTTTTGAATCAGAAGGAGTGATAATAATTGTCCAACCGACGGTTTACTTCTGAATGGGTCTAAACAAGTCTGAATCCGAACGATTAAGTCATTCAGACCGTTTGTTTAACAAATTTTAAACTATGAATGCGTCTGAAGGATTCATTCAAAAATTTGTGTCTAAATGAGTAAGAAGTAGTGTTGAATGATATTTTTACTTACAATATTCTCTCATAGACGATTAAAATTTACATTCAATATCCATCTTGTTTACTATTTTAAACAAATTTTATCATTTACAAATTGTTTTTGATTTTTGTTTAACAACAAATTGGATAACCAATTTAATGAATGTTGTTGTAGTTTTTTGTTTTGATTTTATGTATTATAAAATGTTATTAATATTTTTTAGTGTATTATTCCTAAAATTATATTTTTAGAAGTATACTTCATCAAAGATTGTTCAAAAATTTATATTTAATTTTTCTTATATAACATTGTTTATTTATAATTATATAATAAGTTTATTCATAACAGCACAGAAGGTTAAAATAGGATAGGATAATACACGTATTCAAATGTTTCAGACAGACAAATATCAAACATATTATTTCATTGCGTATTCAAATTTTTTATTTCATTCAGTTCATTCTGATTACTTTATACATTCAAAATATTTCATTTAATTTTATAAAACAGAACTCTAAATCCTTGATCGAACTAGTTGTACCTGTACGCACTAACATTTAGGTTCCATTCTGTTTTAGCTTTCATTAGTCAGAATATGGCTACGAAAAATTGATACTCCCTCCATATATTTTTATTTATATTTTTAGAGAGTAAAATTTGTTTCTTTTTATTTGTTATTTGTAAACTTTAAGGAAATATTAATGACTTAGTTTGCAATATTACCCCTGCGTTAAATATTAATTTGTTCATCTTTTATATTTTTAATGAATTTTGAAAAGTAATATTGAGATTTTATACTCCTTTTAATCAATCCGACAAAGTATTAATTGTATTTTTTAATCTTTGTGTTTTTTTTTGTTGTAAAATGCAGTAAATTTGGTAACTTCTGTTAAAATGTTGTCTCTCAAAATTATCCATCTCCTTTCACATTTATGGCTTAGAATATTAAAGAAATTCATTAATTAGTGTATTCCATTTATGTTTCAATCTATAATTTTCTTTTACTCTCTTCTCATTTTAATATCGATTCTTTACAAATTGAAGTAAAACGTTCTTGTTACTCATGAAATTTTATAAGACAATCAAGTCTTTAAATATCACAAAATTGTACTAAAATGAACAAAAAATGGACATGATATCCCAAGATGTATACTTTAAGATAGATATATCATTGTAATGATTTACAATTTTAATATGCTTTATTCTTTCAATTTGTTTTAAATAAAACAAGTGCAATTAATTAATTGCAAATTAAAATACAAGTTTACTTATTTATGATGAATCCATACTATCATTATTACTCGTAGAATCATTGTTAATACGGAAAAATAGTAACTAAATAAATAAATTTACAAAAAAAAAACATATGTAACCGATAACTAACGATTCTTTTTCTCTTTTCTATTTTGAAAAATAAATGGAAAATTATAAAATAGCGGAAAAGAAAAAGAAAAGAATACAAATTATTAAAGGCTAAGGGGGCATACTGAAAATTCATTAAGCATATTGAAATCAATTTTGCGTCATCTTTTTTTTTTTGGAGTACTATTTTTACATGTGTTTTTAATATTTTTACGTAAATTTTTTTCGCGTAAAAGTAGGACCCACTATATATTAATGTTTGAGTGAATCACGTGCAAATATAAAAAAAAAAATTTTGATAGAAAGTTTTGCATCATCAATATGTCTTGCTTTGGTCAGTTGATTCAATCCTCTCCGTGGACCACCAAACTCTTCATAATCAAAGAGGTAATTTCGGAGATGTAATTTCACAGCTAAATATAAATTGCAGAATCCTTTTATTTAATATTTCTTTCCTTTCTCTGCCCCAATCTCTAGTTTTACCCCAAGGCCTAAACTAAACACAAATGCTCATTTCCTACATAAACATCCCTTCTTTGCAACAACAGTCTCTCCATCCCCACTTCCCCTTTCTCCTCCTTTCTCTCTCTAAAACCTCTCCAATTCATTTCAAAATGATAAAAATCTTTTAATCTCTAAATGCAAATTTCTTTATTTCCTTTTTATTGGGCTCATCAATCTCATTTTAATGAGATTTTACGAGCGTTTTACAGAGTGGCATTGAGGTTTTGATGTAATGGCAGACCTCAGCTTTGACTGTGATGCCCCAAACCTCCTCTGTACAGAAACAAACAACTTGGATTTTGATGTGCTTGAGTTTGTGGCTCCTGATGATCTTACACATCAAACAGATAATCAAAATCTGGAATCTAACAATGCTAGATCAGATACATTAATGGGCTTTTTCCCATTTCAAATTGAGGGGGATGTATGCTTGACGTTTGAGAGAGAAAGGGAGCATTTGCCCAAAGATGATTATCTCTACAGATTGAGAAGTGGGGACCTCGATTTGAGTGTTAGAAGAGAGGCTCTTGGTTGGATTTGGAAGGTGGGTTGATTAATTTTCAAAAATGGTGGGGGTTTGGTATTCTCTTGTTTTGTTTATTAAGTACTGCATTTGCATTAATTTTCATTATTTTTTGCGACATTATATTCGGTTCTTAGATTTTATTCCATTTTGATCACCATTGTTGTTTGTTTTAATTCTTGACATTCTATTAATCTTTACTAGTATCTTTTTAACCACTGTCAATGGAGTTTAAATTCATTTCTAAAAATATTTTCTTTCATGTATTTATTTTGTTTAATTAGTCCTATCATATCATTTTCAGTAAAAGACCATTCATGTTGAGGCAGTTCACATGTTTTTTGGGCTTTGAATGATTTGGTTTTATCATTATTCCAATTCATTTACTTCTTGTGATTTAGATAACAATGATTTTATGTTTTTCATTTAAAATGATGCCCATATTGATTCCTGAATTGGTTTGTGTTTTTTGTTTAACAGGCTCACACGGGTCACAGCTTTGGAGCACGGACTGTTTGTCTAGCAATAAATTATTTGGACCGCTTTCTATCAGTTTATGAATTGCCAGTAAGTTCAGAACATAAACTCAAGTATTGATTCTTACCTAATAATATGGTTTCTTGTTTTCAATGCTAATTGTCTCTATTTTTGTTTGTTGAATTTTTCTGACTAAATAGAGGGGGGAATCATAAATTCAAGCATTGGTTATTACCTAATAATTTGGTTTCTTGTTTTCAATTCTAATTGTCTCTATTGTTGTTTGTTGGATTTTCCTGGCTCAATAGAGAGGTAAAAGTTGGACAGTCCAATTGTTAGCTGTGGCCTGTTTTTCACTAGCAGCCAAAATGGAGGAGATTAATGTGCCTTTGACTGTTGATTTACAGGCAAGTGCAATTCTTTTGAAGATTTTAGTTATACTTGTTATACAATAGCAATCTTTTATTTTTCTGAATTATATATGCTAATATATTTTTTCTTGTATTAATCTGGTTGTACTGGTAAAATGTTTGTTTTGGGGTGCCAGGTGGGAGATCCCAAGTTTGTATTTGAAGGTAAAACAATAAAAAGAATGGAGCTTCTGGTGTTGAGCACCTTGAAGTGGAGAATGCAAGCTTGTACTCCATGTTCCTTCATAGATTATTTCCTTAGAAAGATCAACTGTGATCTGTTGCCATCAAGATCTTTGATCAATAGATCAATTCTGTTCATTTTAAGCACAATTAAAGGTCTCTTCTTTTCACACCATGTTTGTATGTATTAATATTTCTTCACCTATTTTGTTACAAAAATCTTAAGTGTTTGAGGGTGGGAATTGAATGCAGGAATTGACTTCTTGGAATTCAGGCCCTCAGAAATTGCTGCAGCAGTTGCCATGTGTGTTTTAGGAGAAATACAACCAATAGACATTGACAAGGCAATGTCCTGCTTCATTCATGTTGATAAGGTAAACGATAGTGGTTGGTGCCCACAGAAATAAAAACATAGACATGACAAATCTACTTTGGAAGGTAATATTATTAACATGGCAAAAGGGCAAAAAACTTTGGAGACATGGTAATTGTTTTTATTTGGACAAATATACCGTGAACAATTCATATTCTGTTTTTTTAACCTTATTTTAATGACAAAGGCACATTTGTCCAAAACGAAAAAATTGTCCTGCAGCTATACATTTTGCCTTGTTAGTATCAACTTCCCATTTGCTGTTGCTTTCGCTTTTTATTAATTTAATTTATTTACATTTTTTTGGGGGTAATTTTCTGAAATCTTGGTTTTCTTTGGGTTTGTGGCTGGATGCAGGTTAGAGTATTGAAGTGTGTTGAACTGATCCAAGATTTGGCATTGATCAGTGAGACTACAAATGTAGGTAGTGCTGCAGTTCCATCAGTAGTGCCCCAGAGCCCAGTTGGGGTGTTGGATGCTGCATGCTTTAGCTATAAAAGTGATGAGAGAACAGTTGGGTCATGTCTAAATTCTTCACACACCAGTAGTCCTGACACTAAAAGGAGAAAACTAGACAGACCAGACCATCTCAAGGGGACCTCAATTCTTGACACATGAATTTCACTCCCTCACCCAAGTCCACAAACATTTTTTTTTTTTGAATGGGAGATTACTCATTTACTAGAAAAAAGGAGAGGAGAGGAGGTCTCAGGCATTGAGCATGAATAGAATTGTCACCAGCTGTTAATAATCAAAGTTGTCAACAACACAGTTATAGAAGTGGGAAGGAAGGACAAAAATATTTGGAAGATCCATCCATATATGTATGCATGTTGTCAATAGGTCAAATGCAGGTTTTTTTGCAGCTTCAAAAGAAGAAGACAATGACAGAGGTGGAGGAGGGAGAGAGAGAGAGAGAGAGAGAGCAAAGTAAAAAGGGGAAGGATGTTTTATTTCATTAATTATTTAAATTACTTTCTGTAACCCATTACTGTAAAAACCAAGACAACTAGACAAGGGTATATTGAAAATCAGATCCTCTTGTTTCAGTTAGCTTAAATGCGCTTTTCCTTTTTGCTTGATTCACCCAACCAATGATTATCCCAGCTACACAATCATCCAAATTGGGAAGGCCTTGTTTTTATTAATGGGTTACTGGTCAAGTACTACTTTTGTGGATCCGAAACAGCCATGGTGGGCCCAGAGACCTGGCCCATAACCCTATTTGTTTTTGACTGTGGGTGTGACTGGTCAACATCTGGGTGCTTACCCTCTCTCTACAGAGTACAGCCTTACAACAGAGGAGATAAAGAAAGATATTATGGCCAGGCTGTCCAGGCATAAGAAGAAAATCTTGGAAATATGCACAACTATTGCTGATTTTTATGGTGAGTAGGTAGTAGGCAGTGTTCTCTAATTTTGGGACAAATTAGAAAAAAATTATCTCTAATTTTTTGAATGGAGGAAATATTAACAATGTATATTATACCCTTCTCTTTCCTTCTTTGTTTTGTTTGAACATAACAGATTTTAGGAAAGACCGGGAAGCTAGTAGGGTAGAGACGATAATAATTCATGAACACCAAAGGGTACAAATTCAGTATGGATGGGGTCTTAGCCCGGTGGTTCTTAGAATTGATTTTCACTCAAGTAAGTTTATTTTTTCTTTTATGTGAAGTGTGGTCTCAAGTTCGATTTTCACTCACTTGAGTAAATTTATTTTTTATGTTTCCTTCCCTGTGTGAGGCTTAATTGATTCTTGATATTGTTATGTAAAGTGTGTTTCTTCTGTTATGTTTGGTTTGTTTATAAGTTTATTTCTTCATCTTCTAATAAGATTTGATTGATACTTAATATTATAATAGTAAATGATTTACTTGATTATAAAATTATATTATACTTTTTTTCCAAAAATTGGGACTTATAAAAAAAAGGTTAAAAATTCCAACTTATTAATATAATTCAAACTTAAAATTGACATAAATTCATTAATTTTAGTCAACACAATAATAACTATTGTAAATCATTTAAAAAATATAAATTATAAGATTTATTGTTTCACAATTTTTAATGACCACATGATAATTAAAGATTTTTTTTCTTGGTAAACCTGAATACCATAATATAATGTAGAGTCATGCTACTATCATATAAAATAATCACATAACGCTCACATACTGCTGACGTGACAGTATGTGATTTGTTGTTGACATAGTCCATTTAACTCAACGACAAATCACATACTAACACCTCGCAGTATGTGACCTTTATGTAACTTGTTTTATGTGATAGTATCATTATTCTATAATGTACTGGTGGTGTACAAGTGTATACAGCCATGGCTTTTACCATGCTCCATGCTCCATGCTCCATGCTCCATGCTCCATGGACATAATAATAACTTAGACTGAAATAACAGTTAAGCATGGTCAGCATTGATTGATGGATAATAGAATTCCTAAACTATATTTATTCAAACAAAAATATCATCACATCGATAAATTCCGCTTCCACTGCACATTAGACTAAGGTTAAATAACTAGATAAAAATTATTTTGATAAATTGTATTGTACAATTTATTAATGTTTTATATAAATAAATTATAATTTTTTTCTAGCTACCTATCATTTTTTTTCGTACTTTTTTATTTTAGTATCCGCTTTCCCTAATAATTAAACTAAAAAAAAATAGCATATTATCTCCATGGTACCTTTTGTTCGAAGTGGTACCCTAAGGACCATAACTAGAGTCAACATCCCTGCAAATCTGGGGTATGGTTGGTGGAAGGTTTAACAGCTCTGGCTCCATACAGAAAGTCAGAAATTTGGGGTGCTCTTTGTCTCTTTTCACACACACTTCACTTCATTGTTTGAATTTATATTTCATTTTCAATAGTTATAAAAATATAATGTTCAATGTAAATTACTAAACAATAAGAAAGAATAGAGTGAAACCCCCCCCCCCCCCTCCCCTCCCCGCCCCTCCCCTCCCCTAAGCTTGATTCGCCCATGAATGTAAGGGAATATAATAAAATACTCCCTCCGTCATAAATTATAAGATTAATATGAACTTTTCAAAAGTTAATTATTAGCATTTACAAATTTAAAATTAAGATGAATTTATTTATTTATAATTATTTTAAAAGAAACTCCAATTTAAAAAGGGTGGGAGTAATTGAATAGAATAACAAGAATTAATGGTAAGAATATGAGTATTCCAACTTTCAAGAAAAAGTTAGAGCTCCAACGATGAAGAAGAATATATCAAACAAATACTCTAAAAAAGTTGTCAGCAGTTGCATTGACCAGTCATTACACCCTACTACCCTAGTCCTAGTGAAAGATCCCAGTCATAACCAAACTGTGTTATGCGGTGCTGTGGCCTGTTGTATCGTTGGATACAAGAGTACTTGTTGATCAACTGGCAGTTCGCATTTTTAACAGCTACCCGGAGATGTTAACTTGACTTCATAAGTTGTGCATGTCGTACCAAAACTTAATATACCTGTTGATATTCAACCCTCAGATGTTCCACAAGCTGCTATAAACTTACTAAGTTACACCAGTCTCAAAGAGTTGTAGAGTATACCCGAGCTAGTAAAGTGCTAATATGCTATACACTGCTAGAATTTGGGAATGGGTATATTTGTATTATTTTATCCAACAAGCAAATAGATTAATGGAAAAAAATTTTGATGTTGGATTTTGTTGTTTAATCTTCCCGATATGATATAACTCTTAGTTTGTCATATACTATATGAATTCATATGGCTCCATAATTACACAAAGTCCGGTTGGCCTGTTGACGTCAAGCAACGATGCCACATACGGCTGTTAGGGTCCAAAACCTTGGGGTAAGAAATGACTTCAGGAATGGGAAGATAAACATAGTGAGTGTTGCATATGCCAACTGTGATGCCACTATATCCCGCAAATGCGCCATGAACCTGCAAAGACCAGAATGTAGGTGAATATATAATAATAGCAGAGGTACCTTTGTCAATCTAATTAGGGATAAGAAAAGTTACAGAGGAAAACTAGGCATGCACAATATGCGCAGACCCTAACCATATCAAGCCTAATGTTGCTGCCCAACTTCCACCTAACTGAACTAATGCAACAAAGAACATAACTACAAGGAGTGTACTTTTGAAGCCAATCCTTTGTTTAAAGCCCTAATAAAAAACTTCTTCTTCAGGTCAGCAGATCCTTGAGAAAATTCTCCCTAGTTTTATAGAACCTACTCCAGAATGTAAATTTCCCCTTGCAAGAACAACTTTCTTTTCTATTTTTTTACTGCTTTATCAACAAGAGTAAAGGTTCATGACTTGCCAAGTTGGCAGACAAATTTTAGTATGATGTATGCGTGTGTATATATATATGTATCATAAAAAGCTCCACAAAATGGGTATGTAACCCTTGCTCACAAGTGAGTGAACAACTCCGTACAGAGACAATGGCTGTATGCTCGACTTGGCTCATATATTGGCCGAGTCCATGCCAAGCTATATCCTGCAACAGGATCATGTCATGCTTTTGGGGCAGTCTAAAAACTGCATTTCAAAGTCATTGCGCTTCTAAAGCGCTGAATTTTAGCATGTGTTTCCAAATTTCCAGGAAACAAAATAGTTAGGTGACTCGTTAACATGCTACTATTGCCATTCTTAACTGCCTATTTGAACTTTTGACACTATGTCACTATGACTATAAATGGTAAATAATAGTGAGCATGAGAGACGTACAGCATTTTGACCCAGTACAGTGCATAGGATTCCATCTGATGCATTTGCACGGCATGCACGGATCATGTATGTGGGATCAATGTATTTCACATCAGCTGGATCTCCAATATCCTTGAAATACTTCTTTGCCTGAAAGAAAGCATAAAGATGTCATTGGAATTAACACTATATAAGTATGAAAGATAATTAATCTAGCTCAACAATGAATGTAAAAACCACGAGAATGAAAGCCACTTTATAACATATAAGCACCCCATAATCAAAAGTAAATGAAAAGAGAAGGAAAATGAAAGGGAAATATAAATATAATAAACTGAAAAGAGCGTCAATTCAACCTTTTCACATGGACTGAAAACCTCATGGTCCGAGGGTATCCCTCTCACTTGCCAAAGCAAGTGATGAGGGTTCAACCCTCATGTACCTCATCAGAGTCATGTTTGCATTGAAGGCTTGGGATGGGGGTTGGCGCCCCAACCTATGGGCTGGGTGGGAATTGGTATCAAAGAAAAAAGAAAAAGACTCTTCACATGTAATCAGACTAATTCGAAACTGTTGATCGAAAATCAAGTCAACCAAGTGTAAGGTAGTTGCAACTACCAACCTCTTGCTGTATGTGTACACCGATATCTCCTAATACAATGTTTCCTGATGCATCCTTGGCGTTAGTTTTCTCGAGGAAATTCTGCATCAAAAAGAAAGGATAGAGCATAAATTTCCAAACATACATGACCAGCCGATCTAATTGGATTGCTCAAGCCAAAGCACTTTGTGTAAGCTCTGCAACAGAAGACATAAATCCTAATATGGACTGCTTCTTGAACTATATATCAAATATAAAGTTCCCCTTGTATCTGAGGAACTTTTTAAAAGAAGACGGCAAATATTAAATAAAGAATCGCACTAGAATGATATGATGTTCTAAATAAGAGGACATGTTTAGACTTCAGGACTAAACGGTTCACATAATTCAATAAGGCATTAATCAGAACCCTAAAAGAATGTGATCATGTAAGTCACCTGCCCAGCTCCCTCTGCTACACAGACAACAGCTGATCCCTTTGTCTCAAGTAGATACTTTAGATGCCGCAGGACACCATGGGTTCCATGTAAGTGGAAAGGTACCTGAGAAGAAATGCATTAATCAGTAGTAGCAGCTGGGCTCAAATGCGTAGATAATTAGTTAATATTCAGCAATAATACCTCTGGGATCAAGCATATATCAATTTGTCCACTTGCAAGGGATGCTTGCATAGCTATAAATCCACTACTACGACCCATCAATTTGACAATCCCTATACCACGATAAGCACTGTGCGCCTGTCGTGAATTGAAGAAAATTACTTGTTAAAGTATACTACGAAAGAGATCTCTTTACCTCTAACTAAGAAAGCAACAAAGTTAACAGATGAAATTCATATTCAACAAGAAATGCAATTGAGCATGACTAGCACCAGCATTACCTCAATGTATGCAGAATTAATAGCTCGTTGCGCTTCTTCAACAGCAGTATCAAAACCAAAAGTTTTATCCATTAGCAAGATGTCATTATCTATAGTTTTTGGCACACCAACTACAGCCACCTTCAACTGTCTTTTACGGCACTAAACACCAAAAATAGAAAGGAATTGATTTGGTAATATGATACATATAAAGCATGTGTAGTTACTAGATGGAGCATTTAAGAAAGCATTTCTACCTCAAATGTGGTCATGCAAGTAATACTTGCATTAAAAACTTATAGCACAACACAGTTCGTCATTATTGAAGAGGAAAATAGTGATAGTTTTAGATAGACCAGTACATCGAGTACCAAAAAACTTACCTTTTACATTAAACTATTAAAGTATATCTTAACATATCGTACATGTGTATTGCATAGGACTAACAACCTCATTGTGTATTGCATTGGCACCAGCATGCGTACCATTTCCACCGAGCACGAAAAGCATATTGATACCTCTTTCCTGTAATCAGTCAACAAATGCACATATCTCGCTTATCATTCCTTAGCCTCATGCATTTATACAATAATGCAAGATACAACTATTGCAAAAATCTCACTGGAAAAAACAATTGAGCACCTCCATATTGTCCACAATCTCTCTAACATTGGGTCCTCCACGTGAAACTCCTAATAAGCTTCCACCCGAAAGATGAACATTTTGAACCACTTTCCTAGATAACTAATTACAGTAAAGAAAAATTATCAAACAAATATTTTTTAAACACTTACTCCAAGGAGGAGAAAATCATGGCAACGTAAAGCATACAACAGTATCAGAACCAACTAGCCTTATACCAGTTATATGTAGTTGACATAAAAAGTCAGACTCATTAAGGTTTAAGTTTTATTTTTATTTTTTTAACAACCAGTATGAGCTTTGTGAATAAGTGACATGTGCTCCAGAGATGTTGGGATGGCAAGTTAAGGGCATATCATGAACCTTTGATGTCGACCAATTGACAGGTAGGGAGACCTACTGTGGTTTTACAATTCAAGAGACAAGAATGATCTTAAATCAATACAATCAATTTTCAGGAAAATAAAAGATCAATATTGAAGAGTTCATCATTTGAGGCAACGTAATAATTCTATCCTAACCAAGCGGATAAAAATCTAATAGTTTCATGTAATTATAGGTAGTCTTAGACCATATTCCCATCAGTAACGCCGGTTTAAGGAGGGATAAATTCTGTATACAAATACTTAAAACCAGGGAATTGTAGTCGAATATACAACCAAGTAAATGAAGATTAAGTCGGTTAGCATGAGACTAGGTCATAGATGAAAAAAAAAAATTATGACATCCAATTTTTATTTCCTAGGTGGATGGGGTGTGGGGAGACTGAATATTCACATATTAGATGCATAAACCATTCATTATTTTGCAAACAAAATTGTTATGATTTTGTTAATAATATATACTGTGGACTGAAAGAAGGAACTTACTGGCATTTGAGCTAATTCTTTGCCAAAACCACGATAACCGAAAGGAATTCCCACAATATTTTTCACACCATATATTTCAAGGGTGATCACAATCTGCATCATTTCCAGAGCGGGAAAAAGTATTATTTACAGTCATACACTATTTGTCCACTTAAGTCTTAAAGCAACTTCGTGTTGATGCTGGTAAATTGATAACAACTTTATTTACCAAACGAATGACATTTCCACATTATGTGCACCTGTCGGATGACATCATTAAGACCGGGGCAAAGTCCTCCACAGGTTACAATTGCTGCTTTTACATTTTCTGGTTTATAGTATATTTTCTCCCGAGGACCGGCACGATGGACCCTGGAAACAAACAGTTTCATATACATTAGACAGCAATGCAAATATTTATCAAATAAAATCTAGAAGTCCCTTCTTCCAACTTTATGTTGCCACTGGAATAGGACACATAGTTTAAGAAGAGAAAAGTTGAATTATTCTACTCCACAATGGCTATTTCCTTTAATATATGGTGGGGTCCACAAGTTTTTCTTTTATCATTTGTGAATCTGTTCCTACCAAAATATAACTTGATTTTGAAAATTGGCCACAAATAACACCCCATGTATAAAGGTGAACGCATTAAGTTGGAAGTATCACAAAGAAACAGAAGAATCTGATAACAAAAAGAACTATGACACAAGATAACTTAAGACTTGATGTATTGCAAATTGTTCTTCTGGTCTTCTTGACACAGTATAAGAATGTTAAATATACATTTTTTTTGGATAAGTTAATGTTACAATACATCATGAGAAGCTCAGGTGTTGTGTTACGTACCATTGCTCCACCCATGTACAATCAGGATCAATGCACTCAGCACCAGCAGATGTTGGCGAGGAGAAGTGAATAACCTGAAATATTTTCTTTTTTTATAAGTATGTATGACCTGAAGTATTAGATAAACTATTTATTTGAAGGCAACAAATAGTATAATCAGGTAGGATTATGATGATTTACAGGGGAGGGAAGGAGCCCCTGAATAATGAACGCAAATTTATATGAATACCGTTTTAAAGAACTTATGTATGATATGGTCGTAATTCATATGGAAAAAGGGCATGTAAAGGAAAGTAACAAGTTTCCATTACTCAAATTGATACCCAAAAAGGTCTCATATCAACTGTCTTCTTCGAAAATTTCAGTTGCTGAATTCCCCTAGCCCACTTTACCCCTTTGACAATGCAAGAAAAAACCCTAAGAGATTGCAATCCTCATTTAAATCTATTTACACATAAACAATCAGCAAATATTAGCTTACTTAAATAAGGAAAGAAAATCAACTCATTAATCATGCGTAGATGAATTTCTACATAAATACCCCTTAGTTAGAGGAACAGCCACAATCAAACAAGATCTTAAACCATCCCAAAAAATTAATATATATTGCAAAAGATCAAATTAGAAATCACTAAGACTTTTTTGTCACGGTAGGAAACTATCAGCTGGCCAGATTATATACCTTAGAGGATTTGATTGGAATCAAAAGTTTATTACTCCCTCCGTCCTCAAAAGGATGTCCAAAGTACATTTTGCACACAAATTAAGAAAAGTAGAGGAAAAAGAGTTAAAAAAAGTTACAAATTTATACATAATGGTCCCACAAAATTACATTAAGTGATGAGTCTTTCTATTTTTATATACTAGTGAACCCCACTAAATGACATATTTACTGTTTACTTTACGAACTTATTGCCATCCAAGACAAAAAAAATTGTACCTTAGGCTATCCTTTAGAGGATGGAGGGAGTATTTAATAAGATCAGAGCCACAGTAGTAGCAAATGCATGATTTAATCGGTAATGGATACATAACTGAACATAATTTTTCATCCGATGGTAGATGTAAAAGCATGAAAAGTAACTAGCTAAATATACTATAAAAGTCTGGAGTTTGTTTGATTATAACACTAATTTAATCCCTGCAACTTCATAATGAACTTTGACATTACAATAGTAACAATTTTTTTTGTGGCCAATCAACATATCCGAGTTTGTTTTTATTATAACATTATGGCAGATTCATGATGAACTTTAGTGTTGCAATAGTAACACAAATTTTTATAGCCAACCAGCCTGTATCACACTAATTGAGACTAGAACTGGAAAATTTTCAGCTCAGGTCAATGAGAATATTTTAAATCACACAAACAAGACAATTAATCAATCTTAAGTAAGCATTAGCAAATCAGAAGAAGGTCATTTGATGTTGGTTAAAAGACATAATCCGGTTAAGCAAAATCATATTTAATCACGTTTGACTGGTTCAAGATTAGGTTAATGACACTCCAAATACCTTCATCAAGTATTGTAGGCTTGATAAAATGGTTGATACTTGAAATTGGAATGTTTATTGGTGAACTGACTCTAATTCTTGACTTATTTCTCATAGTTTGGAACATACTCTATACCACATAGCATTCTAAAAACTAATTGGTAGTGCATTAATTGGAGGCCTTGCTGGCATACTGCAATAAAAAAATTCCAATAGCTACAAGGAGCATTTTGTTGCAAGTCTTCATTGAAAAGTTGATAAAAATTTCTTACCAATGTTTTGCTGTGCACCATAAAAACAGTTCAATATAAAGACACAATATTTACTCAAATTTTGAGATAGCATTTCACATCCTGATAACTAGAGCTAGTTAGACATTTAATTCCAATTAATAGATTTCAATTTCTTTAGCAAGATTAAATTTTTAGCGCTATCACATAACAACAAGCCATCCCAGTCACTGGTAAAACAGTATTCAATAAATTGTCCAGAAATGTGTACATGCTTTCTAAGTCTCCAAACATATCAGACCGACAATATCTAAGTTGTCGATCCAATCATATCAGACAGATAATCTCCAAGTCTTAGATCACTATGCATAATAACTGACGATGAAAAAGGACCAAGTTGAGAAACAAACAAAAGCATTCCCAATTATCCGGACCGCTTGATAGATTGGTCAGCATTTGGACAAGTTGCGCCTTAAAATTTCAATTACCCAGTCTTATGCAGGTTATATAATTAGATACACAAGTAAAACTACTTATACCTTAAGAAGTACTCTGTCGTTATTATTAATGTACCCGTGCCATTTTTCATCAGATGGATATCCGTCAGCAAAATCTTCAGTTACCGGAGTCCTGTCACAAAAATCTTAAATTTCAACACAAAACTCTTTCCCTCTCGTACACATAAAAACTGCTGTACAAAAAGAGCTAGAAATACATCCTTTTTAAGACTACAGCACAAAACTAATACAAAATTGTGCAATGTGAGAAATCAAAACACGTAAAATTAACAATCAATGCATAAATGCGAATTCTTAAAAATGAACCGCAAATGCAAGTAGAGAAGTTAGTGAACTAAGAGGAGTTTAGTTGAATTACCTCATCTTGAGGCAGAAAGTGGAGGGATAGGAAACGGCGTCGTCGAATACATCAGTGAGGTGAGGAATGTGGAATCGAGTCTCGAAATCCTTCTGGTACTTTAATTTCCAATCAGGATCACTGAAGTCAATAGCAACAGCGCTTTTGGTCACGGCATTAGTACGAATTGCTTTGCAAATCCGATTCAATTTGGACGGTCTCGGAGTCGAAAAAACCGGACCGAAAGTTGCACCGGAGGAACGATCGTAGTAAGTCTTTGCCGCCGGGAAAACGAGGTTTGAGCCAATCGCCGGCGAGATTGAGTCCATCAAATAAAATGCTATGATCAGAGAAAGTAGGGTGGATCGGAGAGAAGACGGAGAAAGAGAGGAAGAACGAAGGGTGACAAATAAGCACAAAGAGAAGAGGAGGGAGCTTTGTTTGTTACTTTGTCTGTACGGGTGGACTTGTATTAGACAAATCCAACAGAGAGTGAAACCGCCTTGTGTTTCTCAATGAATTTCCACGGAGTTCTAAAGCGAAAGCGGGGTTTCTCTTCTTACCAAGTTGACCCTTAGCCTCGTATTAACCACGTAAGCCTGCGCTTCTCGAAGTAATTTGTCACCTATATGAAAAATGAAAATAAAAGATAATACGGTTTTGTTCCTTTACATAATAGTAATAGTTGGTGGTGTATGATTGCTACTTTTTGTAGGTGCAGTTGAAAGTACATTTACGGTTCTTGTTCGTTTAGAATTACACTAATTAGAATGAATGTTTTTAGACTCAGGCCAGTTACTCACGGGTGAATAGGTAGTGTTCGAACCGATATATATATAGGTGCGGATAAATTTAAGGTCAGTATAGACAGTTGTCTTTATTAAAAAAAATTTATAGATATAAAAGTAAGGACAAATATGTAGGTGAATAAATTTAAAAGAATAAATTAATGGAAGGATTAAATTTGGAAAGGGCAAAAAAAATTTTATTCATATTTTAAATACAAATAAAGATAAACGTAGATTCATTCTACTTCTGTCTTCTAAATTATATTTAAATATTTTTTATTTAAAATTTCTTTTTTAGTTTAGATTATGAATATTTATTGCAATTTGTAAACATTATTATGATTAGTTCGAATTTTTTTTATTTAACTTCAACAAAAAAAATTAGTTGAAATCCGTCTCTGTTGGAAAAAAATTCTGAATCCGCCCCTATATATATAGTCAACTGATTTTTATCAAAAATAGTTTATTGGTTCAAAGCAGACCGGAGTACCGACAGTGCCAATTTTAAAGGATTGAACTGGCGATCCGATCCGGATTTTAAAATCATGATTAGAATAAAAACCTTACAAAATGACCAAGAAAGACATGATTTCATATATGATATTATTTCTCATTTACAATTTTATTAGATGATAATCATATTAATTAAAATACTAATAAACAATTAACAACATGTTTAATAAAACTATTTAGTAATAATTTTTCACATTAAATAAATAAAAATAAAAATAATAGTTACAGTTCTATTAGATAATAATAATAATAATAATAACAATAATAATAATTCTACTAGATAATACTCCTAATAATAATAATAGTATAATAATAAAGGGAGTACTATTTTCACATGTGTTTTTAATATTTTCACATATTTCATTCTCACATGAAAATAGGACAGACTATATACTCATATAAAAGAAAATTATATAAAAATATATACTAATGTGAAAATATCAATTTCCTAATAATAATATCGATATATTTGATCTCCAAACAATTTTCTCCACCCACCCCATGCATCCTTGCCATCACTTCTACCTATCCAATAAACAAGCAGATCAAACAGATACTCGCCCACAAAAGATAACCCACAAATATACTCTTCTCCTTTTTTCCGTATCTGGTTATGTCTTTTCTTTATTTTATTTCTCCCTCCTTTCAATTTTGAATAGACTAATTAGCATATATACAAATCTTGAAAGCTAGGGAGAAATTGATTTAAATTATAGTCTATAGAGGAAGAATTGGAACTTCAGACCAGTCGGAAAGTGATTTTTGTTGGTGAGGAGTAAGTTTCGGATCCATGGCTTGCTGTGTATGGTAGAGTTAGGGACTAGGATTCAATTGAGGGGCAAAAGAAAAAGGGGGAAACGTCCAATCAAGGGTGCTTTAACACAACTCACCACTTTCTTTATGTTGCGTTTCCGTGGATACCAGCATCAGGTTTCGACGTTTAGGTGTCCGGCCGTCTTCCATTCCCAACAAGATGATTTTAGCAGCGTTTGGCGGTTTAGATGCCAAAAACACAGCATAATCCATGTAGCCGAACAAACACATACTCCATCCGTTCCGTTCTTTAATATACTTTCGTTCCGTTCCAAAATAACTGCTCAATTTTGATTTTTTTTAGTCAAATTGACTATTTTTAAAATTAATAATTAAATATGTATAAATATGTTTTTAACATTATAAAAATTGGTATTAGTAGTAAAGTGTATATATTTTTTTTTATTATAACCTCTGCACCTATATACTGGCAAAAATAGTATAAAAAATAATTTTAAAAAATAATTAATTTAACTTTAAAAAATCAAAATTAAGCAGTTATTTTGGAATGGAGGGAGTAACTCGTTTTAGTGAAATGTTTTTATTCCTTAATATAAGTTGTTTGAGAATTTTAAATAAGCATTAATTGTTTAATTTCTAATATTATCCCAAATATTAAATGAATAAGTCTACTATCTCATAAAAATCAATCACATACAGCTCACATACATTCACATACATATTTGTGATGGCCCACGTGCAGAACAAGTTACGTGGGCCATCACAATATTTATGTGAGTGTATGTGAGCGGTATGTGACTGATTTTATGTAGGGGTGAGCAGAAAAATCCGTTTTTTTGCGTTTCGATTTTCTAGACCGGACCGAACCGATTGGTTCGGTACAAAAAAACTCAGTTCGGTACCGGTACAAAAAATCAGTATATACCAATTTTTCGGTACTGATTTCGGTACCGAGTTTTTATGGTTTGGTTTTACCGAACTGAACCGGTATATATCGATTTTCTAATTTTTTTATTTTTATTATTAATAATAATAATACTAAAAATAATAATAATATTAATAAAATAATGATATAATAATAAAATAGTAATAATAATAATATTAATAAAATAATAATAATAATAATTTTTGATTTATTCGGTAAAAATCGATATCGAACCGGTAAGTCGGTTCGGTATACCGGTCCAACCGGTACCGGTATCGATACCGAAATTTAACAATTTTTGGTACTGGTTCGGTTTGGACAGGTAAAAACTGGTTGCCCACCCCTAGTTTTATGTGATAGTAAACTTGTATTAAATATAACTTTGATTCTCTCACTATTATCTATCTAATAAATAATATTTTTTTTTTCAATACAAGGGCAATATAAATAATTAATATTATATTTAATACTTTATAATTATTTCTTTAATACTTGTGCACAACTCTAAAACGATTTATATTAAGAAACGGATGGAGTATATGATAGTAACATATGAAAAGAGAATAAGAGAAATCTCTTATATTACATTTGGATGTTAGTACATTTGAATGAAAGAAAATAAATCAGTATAGTAATGAAATAAAAAAGGAAATAAAATGATAAAAGAAATTAAATAATTAATTTTATTTCTATTGGAATGACTCATTTTGTGCCTTCCCCTTAATAAATAAAATTAATTGATTTGGTAGAAATGTGAATGGTTTATTTGATTTCAATAAAATAAGTAAATACATATTTTTTTGAAAAAATAACATTTAAATATATGATAGATAAATATATATTTATATTAAATATATTAAATACGGACGTACGCGTATACATTTGTTTAAAAGATGAGAATAAAAACGAGTCAACACATTATTATTTTTATATTATCACTTATAGTTGTACGTCACTAATAAGTGGCCATCCAAATTCGATATCTAACTTATTTTTCTTTAAAAAAAACGCTATTATCATATAAAAAATATTACATAATATTCATATACACATATATATATATATAATGGGTGTCCGTAATATATATGTATGTGTATATAAATATTATGTGAAATTATTTATGTGATAATAGAATTATTTTTAAAAAAAATCACTTCATTCCTCATTGACTCACATCCAAATGTAACATGACACGAACTGTTTGACTTTTAATTCTTTCTTTAATTTGGTACTCCTATATAGATTTAGGGAATTGATATTTTTATATATAAAAAAATTAATATTTTCATAAAATCTCACTCACATGAATGTGGCTCTTATTTACTATTTATGTGAGGGGAGTCTTGTGAAAATATCAATTCCTTAGATTTATCCTACAACATATATCTAACATTTATTTAGCTAATAATTGAGTATTAAATAAAATATATGCTTTGAAAAATGCAATGAAATATATTAACGCGGTCAACCATCAACTTGAACGTGGACTTGCACAAAAAGAATCACTATAAATTATTTGACCGTTTATGTCGTCAAAGAATACATCTGGTGTGAGAGTAAGAATATGCTTCAAGATGAGTTAACAATGAAAGTGTTAGTATTTATTAGCCTAAAAATATGTATTTTTACCTCTATTATTAGCTTGTATTTATAATTTTGTTATACGTCTCAATAGAGTTATAATTCTTGATTGGAATAGTATAAAGAAATTTTATTAAAAAAGGTAAGTACAAGAGTTACCATTAAATATGATAATTGTATGATGCCTTAGTTGACAAGATAGTGACGCAAAATCGTGCTCAATTTAAACAATCCGATATATAAAAATTCACAATCCAACAATATTTAATCAAACATAGTTAAGGTGATCGTGCGAATGTATAGACTATAGAGTTAACATATAGCCATACGCGTGCTTCTCTACTCAAGTGTTTCTTTTTTCTTTTTCTTTTTGTATTTTAATTTAATTCATATGTATTCTTGGAATTCGGTTATAATAAAATTAATTTCATGATAAATTAGTTAATTGATCAATACAATGCTGACACGTAGAGAGAGATCACATTTCGCCTGCGTGTCGATACTATATTAGTCAATTGACCAAAGTTAATTTCATGCTAACCACTCCCGTATTCTTGTGTTGATTTCTCAACATTTTTTTTTCTTCGACAAACCTTGGTTCAAGAAAGATTCATTCATCCAATTTAAAATTTTGAATTACATTTATGAAAATTTTAATTCATATTTACTAACACTCCAATTCGCTACTTTGGCATGCAATCCTTCAAGCTTTATGTTTATTTCCCAATGTCTGAATTTGTCGATGATGTCTTAGCTTAATGGTTAATATTAAGGTAGTGCAACTTTTGAGTTTCAGGTTGGGTTCTCACTTAGATAAGTTTAGTTCTTCAGTTATCACTTAGGTGAGTTTATTTCTTTTATTATGGAAGTTTGCTTCTTGTTTATGTGATTTTCAGTTAGGTGGGTTTATTTCTTCATTTTTCACTTAGGTGAGTTTATTTATTCTATTATGGAAGTTTGTTTCTTGTTTATGTGGTTCTCACTTAGATGAATTTATTTCTTCGGTTTTCACTTAGGTGAATTTATTTATTATATTATGAAAGTTTGTTTGTAGTTTATGTGAAACTTATTTGTGAGTTTATTTATAGTTGATTATGAAATTCTATTGTAAAAAAAATTGAATTTTAATGTAATAATTTTTTTGGATAACTTTTTTTTATCACCAAATAAAAAAATCTAATGAAATAAAAATAGAAAAAAACCAATTAAATTAGCAAAAAAAAACAATTAGGCCTCTCTCTCTCTCTCTCTCTCTCTCTCTCTCTCTCTCTCTCTCTCTCTCTCTCTCTCTCTCTCTCTCTCTCTCTCTCTCTCTCTCTCTCTCTCTCTCTCTCTCTCTCTCTCTCTCTCCATGTTCCAATCCAGTGACTTCACACCTCTCACTCTATGAAGGATTACCACAAAGAAAGTTAAAAAAAGAAAAAGAAAAAAAGAAGAAGAAAATGTAATCTTCCACTAGCTAAACTAGGACACATTAAAAGCTTTTTTCCTGTAAATTTTGATTATCTACTAGATCCTATACATATACAAAAAAATCTAATACACGTGATTCAGAAGTTTGATTAGTTTACCAATTTCATTATCATATCATGACTATTAAAAATTATTACTAAATAAATTGGTGGATATATGGAACAAATATCTAACATTACAGTTTATAAATTTTACAAATAAGAATTATAATTTTTGCCAAATAAACAAAATAAAATCCAATCCTCAAAAGAACGTACATAGAGCCATTTATCTGCGGTGTAGATGTAACGACAAATAGAATAACTAACAATTTAAAGGAGAGAACAGTTAGAAGTAGCAGAGGGTCTTTGTGAGAAAACTTAATCGATAAAGGAAATTTACTGCCCGCACTTTAATTGTGCGCACTAACAATTCTATAATAATTTTCTTTTTGGCTTTATGTACATGAATTAAAAAACGTATTTAATATTATCATTTAAGAATTAAAATTTGTATGAAATTTCATCACTATCCCTTTATGAGAAATTGAAAACTATTAATACAAGAGAGAAATTTTTTGGGACAATGAGAAAAGTTAGGGGTGATATAGAAAAATAAATAATTTATTCTCTTAAAAAGTTGTAAACGACAAATAAATTAGAACAAATTTTTTCTTCTAAAAGGACAGTTATTATGAAATGGAGTTAATAGTATCATTTGAGAATTAAAATTTATATGAAATTCCATTACTACTCCTTTATGGGAAATTAAAAACTATTAATACAAAAGAGATTTTTTTTTTTGGGACAATGAGAAAAGTTAGGGGTGATATAGAAAAATAAATAATTTATTCTCTTAGAAAGTTGTAAACGACAAATAAATTGGAACAAATTTTTTATTCTAAAAAGACAGTTATTATGGAATGGAGGTAGTATTACAAAAATATACTCCTTCCGTTCTTAAATAAGCATCGTTGAAAGTTTTTGCACATGGATTAAAAAAATCATTTAATACTATCATTTAATAATTAAAATATGTGTGAAATTTCATCACTATCTCTTTATAGGAAGTTGACAACTATTAATACAAGGGAGAAAATTTCTTGGGACAATGAGAGGAGGTAGAGTGATATAAAAAAAATAAATGATTTATTCTCCTAGAAAGTTATAAACGACAAATAAATTAGAACAAATTTTTTCTTCTAAAACGTCACTTATTTAGGAATAGAGAGAGTATTTAAATTCACCATACACTACTCTTTTCGTCCCTTAATATAAGACGTTTTAGATAAGTATTTTTGTCTCTTAATATAATATGTTTTACAATTTCAAGTAAGCATTAATTGCTTAGTTTCCAATATTATCCCAAGTAATAAATATAACTTTGGTTCTCTTATTATTTTTTGCCCAATAAATAACAGTCTCTTTTTCTAATACAAGGGTAATATAGACAATTAATATTATATTTAATGTTATACAATCATTTTCTTAATGATTGTTAGACCTAAAAAACGGGCGGGCTCGGCCCAAACGGGAAGGGCGAGTGACGGGCCGAGCCAAAAACGGGCGGGCCAAAAAGGCCCGGGTTTTGTTGGGCTAAAAAATTGTAGCCCAAAGCCCGGCCCGTGGCGTCAGGGCCGAGACCAATTTATGCCTATTTTTGCTAATTTTTTGAGTTTGGCCCAAACGGGCCGGGCAAGTGGTAGGCCGGGCCAAAAATAGGCCGGCCAAAAAGGTTTGAATTTTGCTGGGCTAAAAATCTGCAGCCCAAAGTCCGGCCGGTGACGGGCGGGCCGCCCTGGCCCGCGGACTTGGGCAAAATTTTGCCAGGTCTAATGATTGTGCACAATTCTAAAACGACTTATATTAAGGGACGAAAGAAATATTAAGGTGCAGATCTTTGAGGACATTTTGGTCACTTTTGAATTCACACTTTAATTCTGCGGACTCCCCCAAACTACAATGCGGACGGAGTATTATTTTCACCATCAAATTCGCAAATGGACGATTATGTTCTGTTGTAAGAATATTGATAGTCAATGTTATAAACTTAAGATTATCTTTACAACTGACCGTCCGCACTTTTTCAATCCGCAATTTAATAGTGCAGACTCTACCATATTAAAGTGCGAACGAAATATATTATGCCTTTTAAAATATTCTATATTCCCGTCTCCACAGTTAAAATGTGGACGGTATATTTCCTTTAACGATTAAGTTTTCTCACAAAAACCCTCTGCTACTTTTAGTTGTTACTCCCTCCGTTCTTAAAAGATTGTCATTTAAGATTTTGACATATGGATTAAGAAAGTCATTTAATACTAGTAAAATTTATTTGAAATTCCATCACTACCCCTTTATGAGAAATTAAAAACTATTAATACAAGAGAGAGAATTTATTAGGACAATGAGAGAAGATAGGGGTAATATAAGAAAGTAAATAATTTATTTTTCTAGAAAATTGTAAACGACAAATATTTTGAAATAAATTTTTTCTTTTAAAACGATAATTTTTTAAAAACGGAAAGAGTATCTCGTAAATTTGTTTCTATTTAAAAAGACACACTTCTCTCTCCATTCATATCTTCCTTACATGTTACTACTACTATCTTCATTAACCTCTAATAATTGACACATTCAATCATGGTTTCAACAAGTTCCAAACAAATTTACCGAAAATGATAACAATTTTTAATAAGAGAGAATGGAAATTTTTAATGCTTGCCTATTCCTGATTTAATTCTTCCTCAACAACCAAAAATAATTATTTCCTCCGTTCCTAAAATATTGTTATTTTAGAAGAAAAAATTTGTTTCAAAATATTTGTTGTTTACAACTTTCTAGAAGAATAAATTATTTACTTTTTTATATTACCCATATATTCTCTCATTGTCCCAATAAATTCTATTCCTTGTATTAATAGTTTTCAATTTTCCATAAATGGATAGTGATAGAATTTCAAACAAATTTTACTAGTATTAAATGACTTTTTTAATCCATGTGCAAAAACCTTAAACGACAATCTTTTAGGAACGGAGGGAGTAATATTAAATGACTTTCTTAATTCATGTGCTAAAATCTTAAACGTCAATATTTTAAGAACGAAAGTAGTATGATATATGTCGTGGAATTAAACGAGCAAAAAATACCTTAAATTAAAGAAGAGGACACCAACCAAATATGAACAGTCATGAGATTTTGGCAAACTTCTTCTTCGGAAAACAATAATTTCGCGATCTAATGTAATATCTTTTGTCTATAATTGGAATAACAGACCTGGGCACATATTCGACCAATACCCAACTCCAATTCAATGTATTTCTTGTTTATAATTAGAACAACAAAATTAATCGGAGAAGAAACCCCTGCCTCCCAAACAGCAGATCATTATGTGGATGATTGACTAATTAAAAAATAAATTGAGAATAGGTCTGCGTATAAAAAAGAAGCGATTCTCATTCCACAGTTTAATTATGTCCATCCACAGTTTAGTAGTATGGATGACAAATGGTATTTTTGACACTTTTGCTATTAGGTGTCCTCAAACTAAAGTGCGGACGGGATATGTAAGATCCTAATTTTTTATGAATAAGATTTAATTTTCTCTATATATTATTTTAAAATAGTAAGGTTTTGATTTGATAAATGTGAAAAGTTATGGGTGGAATGTGCAAATTTTACAAAGTAAGCAAGTGGTCATAAAATATTCGTTGTGTCGGGAAATATTCTTTTGTCAGAGAATATTCGTACATGGCGCAGTCATTGGTGGACCCCAAAATATAATCATTGTCGGATATAGAAAGCGACAGAAATAACATTTTCACGGCAAAACTTTTACCGTTAGACTGTTAAAATACCCGGTGATAAAATACAGTAATACGCGTTGTTGCATAGTAATACACGGTATTACACAGTATTTCGAATTATTGATTCTTACGTAAGAAGTCACTCAATATTCAATAATTGCTACAGTAGTTGCTGCATAGTATCTCATATTATTGATTCAATTATTGTCACAGTATCATCTGCACAATATTTTAAAATATTAAATCAATAATTGACACAACACAGTTACTCATATTATTATTATTAGCATTATTGACAATGTCTAGAAAGTTCTGTCAAGGAAAGGAGTTAGGTTATTTAATTGCGCGCCAGTAAAGAAAAATTCTTATCGAAAAGCCCCCTCTTTTCTGGGAACGATCTGGTTGTCAATATTGTGAATTATAATATTAATGATGAATGGTTGATTATAATATTTTCATTGTATTGAAAATATTAATGTTAATAGAAATGGACATTTATTTCGATAATAGTTGATTTTCGGATGTTAAATTGGCCAAACGAGAAATTAATCGGATAAATGAGCAATTAATGGGTGGTTAACATGTGGGACCCACTTTATTGTGGATAATAAATTGTTAGTGGGTGGTTGCAAGGGTGGAGGTGCAAGATTTATAAACTTGAGGATCTAAATTAAAAATTGAGGCAAAGATGGAGGTACTAAAATGTAATTAACCAACCTTTTTCTTAGCAAGATAATTTCATTCATTTCTCACCATTCTTGAAGAGCAAAGTTATAATAGTGAGAGAAATTATAGAGATAGAAAGAAGAAGAGTATTATGCTACTACACTATTCCAGTATCCAATCTTCTACTGAGGTAAGGGATATTATTTTTTTCTTAAGGGATATTATTTCTTTTGTATTCATAAAGAATGTTATTTTCTTTCAATAATCGTATGGGTTGTTACTCTATTTTTTATTAATCTGTGGGAGTAACATGTCTACGCGGACTATCGCATGCATGGTGAATAACCTTTCGTACTCATTCTTTATTAATATGTAGAAATAACTTGTCTATGCTGACTACCGCATGCTTGGTGAAATTTTTTTGTATTCATTCTATTCTTTATTAATCTATGGGAATAACCTGTCTACGCGGACTACCGCATGCGTGGTGAATCACCATTCGTTTTTATTTCTATTAAATTGTGGAAATGATCTGTCTACGCGGATTACCGCATGACGGGTGAAAATCCAATTACAGTTTTGTATATTCATTCATACACATACGAAATATTATTTCACTAGAATATTAGTTTGAACTTTTTATGAAATTTTCATCTTTTTATGACGAGTTACTATTCACGATAAAAAATTATTATTTTTTTATCCAAATTATCTTTGATTGGATTCAAGTTTTGAACTTTATTCTTGAATTTTGCTCCACAATTGATTATAATGGAGTATTCTTGAACTTGGATAAACTAATTTACGAATCCCTAATCTTTGTCTTTTATCTCACTGGATTCATTTTTATATTATTTTTCATCATTCTCAATCTTAAATGATGATACAAATGAATATCTTTGGCCTGTAGTGCAAAGATGAATGATTATTTGATGAATATCTTTGGCCTGTAGTGCAAAGATGATTACCTGATGAATATTTTTGGCCCATAGTGCAAAGATGGACAGGTGTTAAGATGAACATGACCACTGGTGATACAAATGAATATCTTTGGCTCGTAGTGCAAAGATAAATATTTGATTCGAGATATATAATGATTGATATTACAAGGATAAAATATTGATGATGGACTTTTAAATCATAGAAGAGAGTAGACATCATTCTCTACGTAACTCTTCTAATGAATTGTTATTTTCGCTGCAGTTGTTGATCTAAAACTTGTTGTCCATAATATTTTATCTGATTTGTTGAAGACTAACGATAATTTATTCTTCATTATCTTAGTCATAATATTCTTTACTGGGCTAGTTGAGCTCACTCTTTTATTCCATTGTTCTCTTCAGAAAATGAGAATATCGCGGGTAATAGTCGGAGAATGGAGTGATGGTCCGAGTTAGAGCTGTAGAAGTCCTCACTATTTTTTATAAAATAGTGTGATAATAAATATAATAAAAACATAATTTGAGTGTTTATATTTTCTACATGTCTGTATTGACACTCACAGTTGTGTGGTCGTATTTTGCACGTTCATTTGATATAAAAGATTGTATTTGAATTCTGTACCATGTATTTGAAGACTCAGAATGGGTTGAGTATTGGACCAATTCTGGGGGCGTCACAGGATATATATATATATATATATATATATATATATATATATATATATATGAAATGATCCATAGCATGTATTTGCTATGAATAAAAAATAGACAAATAGCATCTGTACTATTTCTTCCATATATCAACGACGAAGATTAAATAGAAGAAATTGGCGTCCGCTAGAATTACTAGCGGACAAAGATTTTACACTTGTTGGACGTTTATACCCCAAAACCCCCCAAAGCCTCCAAATCAACTACCGATGTAAATCGATACTACAAAAATTGCACAAATCTTCCATAAAAGAAAGTATAAAGTCAGACCATGCATCAACAGCTTGTCAATCGGAAGCATATGAATAGATACTCCCATCAGAACATTGTAGTTTTTCAAGAAATCCATAAGATCTGAGTAGATCCAGATAATATATATTTTCATAGCATATTTGTCAGAAAACAATTTTAGATTTGCACTTGTACGCTTTATGATAATACAAATTAGACTACAGTTTTGAGTATATGTGAGTATCATCATCTAACAGTGAATTGCGTATCAAAATTAGACATTTGTACTTGATAAACAAGTGATTTTGGATAAAACAATCGGTAGAAAGATTTATAGATGGGTATAAACCATTTAATGGGATGATTTTGTCATAAAAAGGTTTGGAATCCATGATGGAGATGAGAGGTTTTTAAGGTTTAGTCACTTGAGTTTGAGATAAGAGAGATTTGCTGAAAGTTCTAGATAAGAGAGAGAATGGGTTCATAAAAATAAGGACTAAAAAGTTTTTTTGGTATTTATATTTTTTGAGCAAATGGGTCAACGGTCAATTTCATTTGGTGAATTGATCCAACGGGTGGGGAAGAAAAATTAGTTGACTTGGGGGTATAAATGTTCAGTAAGTGTAAAACTTCTGTCCGCTTGTACTTTTAGCGGACGTCAATTTCTTCTATTCAATTTTCGCGGTTGATATATGAAACGGATGATAAAGATGCTATTTGCCTATTTTTTATCCATAGCAAATACATGTTATGGATCATTTCATATATATTTGTTGGGTTGCTTTCAATCAAGCCGCATGCAGATGATCTCTTAGTGGGGGAGAGTGATTTGGCATATTGGGGTGGTCACCATTTGACGATATACGGGGATGGCAAGGATGCAGAATTGATTGAAGATGATGAAGATAATTTCGGGAGAACGCTAAGTGATGTTGCTTTTTGGGATCAGATCAGATCAAAATGCAAGGGCGAGAGGGATCTGCTGGGTAAGTTGTAAACCCGAAAAATGGTTGAAATGCTGCTAGTTTGATCCGGAATTTCTCACTTTACCGTCCCCACAATTAAAGTGCACACTGAAATATTACAAACATATTATTAATTTTAATACTACTTCCATCTCATAATAAGTATTTTTTTAGTTTAAATCACACATACCAATACACAAACTAAAATGACAAAAATACCCTTAATATACTTTATTTGTTTTGTTTGAGGCTTTTTTTTATTGATTTTTGGTCTCTCTTTCTCTTTCTTCAACCTTTCAACTTTTCAATAAATACGCAATAAATACCATTGGTTGCATAAGGGCACATATGAGAAAATATTGTAAAAATTGTATTGGAATTCTAACACATCACTTATTTTGAAAAAAAATGTTAAGCCTAAAAAATCACTTATTGTGGGACGGAGGTAGTATTATGATATTATACTGAACTTGAACGGTGTTTTGGTAATTTTTGAATTCACACTTTAGTTGTGCAAACTCTGCAGTATTAAATTACGGACAGAGATAAATTTTATCATTAAATCTACGATTGGACGGTCACGATAAACTTAAATTTACAACATTGATTATGAATTAATCTTCACACACACACACACACATATATATATATATATATATATTCAAACAATATTAATTACAAGGGAGAGACCGTCCCCGGACGTTCACATCAAAGACATGTGAGTATAACCCCATATAGATTGTGCTTTAAGTGCAACCCAAACCCATTATTCCTTCCACGTAAAGCACTACGTACAAAGAATAATCCCTACATAAATTTGTATTATTGCCCATTATTTTCCATTTAGTAGGAGAGACATTTGGCGCCTAAATTTGAATAACCAAACTAAAATGACCACATCAACCGTCATTCTTTCTACTAACATTCCATCTTATGTCGTCTTCATTCCAGCTATAAGTCCCTATCATTAATTCTTCTATATATAGTTTAAAAATATTCTGAATCAGCTTAAGAAAGGGACAAATCACAGCATATATATAAATTTTTATATATGCTAGCTAGGTTTATCACCTTCTATATATACTATAGCTTGCCCAATTTATATCCTTTTATATAAATTCAAGCTTTGGTGATCATTGGATGTCTGAATATTGTTGCAGATACATTTTTTCTTCAAGTCTAAGGATTAATGAAATTATAAACTTTCTCGGTTTGATTAGACGTACGGTGAGTGTATTTTTTATTTGTTTTGTGTTTGATTATCTGAATATTTGATGACTAATGTACTAATGAAAAGAGCATGCATATAAGTGATGATGTCTGCCGAGGAATTGAAAATTCGAGGGGAGCTAGAGTTGGATGTGGAGAAAGACTTGGAGGCAGAACTTAAGGATGAAATATACCGTCTGGGCCTAAGGTTGCACCGGCTCTATCAACAACAAAAAGAGAGGGAATTATCTGATCCACCTGCCGCAGGTACCATAAAGAAAAAAGCTCTATCGGAGGTTAACATTAATATTAAAATGGAAGGAGGGACCAAAATTGAAATTAAAGAGACCAAAAAAGAAGAAAATATGTCTAGGAGGAGGAGTAATTCTTCTAAATTATCAGGACGAAATTTGGTGGCTGCTAGTAGCAACAAGTTTGATTGGGCGAAAACGCTACGATCAGGAGCAGGTAATGTTGATTTCCATCAACCGAAAGCGCTTAAAAGTGGGCGGATGTGGGATGATAACGTTCAAACTGATCATGGCGTCGGGAAGATTAATTGCGGCAGCGCCTTGGGGCAGCGCAAGGGCAAAAAAGCTATGGAGCTGATTAAGTGATGACTACTTTAGTTTTATGGATAATTATGAGCTAGGCTATATATGTGTGTGTGTACAAATTAATTAAAACAGTGTTGGGGTGGTAATAAGGCTTGGTAATTGTGATAATAAGCCACATTTGCACATGTTGTTGTGCTTGTGCCTGGTTTATATATATATATATATATACACACACACACACACAATGGTCTGCTTAATAATGTAAAGCTTGTGCATGTTTTTGCCCTTAGGATGTGCGTATATATATGTACTTGTATGATTATATCGATCATAGGGGAGTATAAATTAATATTCTTAATTTTTATTTGGAGTTTTGAACTTGTCTTTTACTGCCTTGAAAGATTATAGTTTGGAAATTAGCGGATTTAATCATAAACATGCAGTTTATGAATAAATACTTCCTAGCTCTACCCCCAACAATTAAGGTTACAAGAGTCTAGCTCATTATATGTGTTTTTTTCCCTCTTCCATTCTTTTTTGGTTTTGTCTTACATATTACAGTTTGTAGAATCCTCTACCCCAACAAAAGCGCAGCGAGGTGCGAGTTAAGGTCTGACGTGAAACACATACCGTTATATAAAGTCAATCTAGTGGCTACAAGTTCTTTAGTTTTAAACAAGCGAATAGATCTAGTAGTATCTGTTCAGTCTTTCGATTTTATTTTAATTTTTAATTTTATTTTTCATGTTACAGTTGTAGAAACTTAAATTTTGTTTTTGTCGATAATTTTGTTTTTAACAATAAAATTAATTTATAAAAAATATTATTTCTACAAATTTCAGATTAGGATTTAATTCTGTCATTTTTTTTATATTTTAAAAAATACTAATTTGAAGAATCAAATGGGACTACTTGGAAAGAATAAATTAGGCCAGCGCCTCCACACTCTGGTCCACTAAAAGACTTGGGCCTGATCATTCAATAAATCCGCTATTTGTGATGTTATTTTTATTTAGGTTTTAGCATAAGATTTAAAGGTTTACTAAATAGTTAAATAAATAATACTAATTATTCATAGGGTCCTTTTAACATGTGTCCTAAGGGCACATGCTAAGCACACAATTTAAGAGAATATTCTTTTGAATTGTGTACATATTCTCTTAATTTCTGCATTTGCATTAAGTTCAAGGGAATAAGCACACAATTCAAGGGGATATTCTCTTGAACTGTGTGCTTAGCATGTGCCCTAAGGGCACATGTTAAGAAATTCCTTCATAAATTATCCAATACTAATGAAAATAGCAACAATATATTCTTTAATTTCCATAGAAAATTGGTGTAATTATATATAGTTAAAATAGTAAGTTTGTTTTAGAAAATTACAATATGATTGATCAATTGACCCCTTACCTTAGTCCTTTTATCTCTTTGCACGTATATTAAGAAAGTCTGTTTTTTTTTTCTTTAACAAATCATACTTTGTTGTACATTTTGTTGTCGGGGATGGGGTTTGTCTAGCTATTTTTTAGGTGTTCTTGTCCTTTAAGTTGTTCCGTTGGTAGGCTAGTAGCTCAGGCACCGGTTTAATACAAGACTAAATTCTAATTGAGCAATGCTACTATCACATAAAAATTATCACATAACTCTCACATACATACTACTGTGGGTTCTCGCCTGACATGCGAGATCCGCAGTATGTATGTATGCGTATGTGAGAGTTATGTGAAATAATTTATGTAATAGTAGCATTATTTATTCTAATTTCTACCCTAAACTTAGTTCTAAAGGGTTTGAATTAAATAATGCACCTTATAGTTTTGGCGATATAACAAAAATGCACGTACACCTTTTTTCTTTCTTTCTTTCTTTTAAGTTGAGGCATGACAAAAGACAGGAGAAACTATAGATTATCATGATCAACATCTCGTGACTCAAATTTTTCAAAAAAAAAAAAAATGATTCCTAAAATTTGACACTGAATAAAAACTCATTGTAAAAAGTAATTAATCAAGTCTGAGTCTGTTTAGGTTTAGCATGGATAATTTTTTTTATTAAAAATAAATCATACAAATCATCAATTATAACCATAAACCCACAACTCAAATGGCCGACTAAAATCTACCACAGATAACACGAGCATAGAGCCAGCTTGTGCCTGGCATGTCAATACCTGGTGACATTTATCGATCCCACCAGTCATGACCTCTCACTAACTAGCATGTGGCACGACGCACATAACAAGGTCGGACGCCCTTAGGGGCCAACCTTAATTTGGTGTCAATCCCGATACTTACTTTCACGCCGGAGAGCAACCCAGACGGCAACGAGCTAGGGGTCACCGATTCCAAAGCCAGCTGAACGAAAAAAGAAACGTTAACAGTACTATAGTAGTATATGATTAGACGGATGAGAGTTGTGAAATTAAAATTGAATTTGAAGAAATGGATGCCAACTTATGTATCTCAGTACTTCTGATCACTTTTTTCAATCGTCAAGTTTGCTTTGAAAAAGCTGATGATCGATCAATACAGACGAATCTTTTACAGGTCCCCCTCCCTATCCCCTTGGCTTGGACTCTCTTGTATCTATAGCTACCTACCACTTTTGTTTCATTTAATTTCTACGAGTACTCCAATCAGCCATATTCTATTCTTTTTTCTCATGTCCAAAAAAGAAAAAAAAAAAAAAAGTGACTCATATATATATATATATATATATATATATATATTTCTTGGATTTTTCAGTCCAAGCAAGAGACAACTTACCTTGATATAATTGAGCATTCTTTGCTTAAAACCATCGTCGTATCTCAATTGAAAAAGCAAATGCTGTTTCAGTAAGGCATTTAGTTCTACTTTCATGTTACTTTTGTTCTTGTATTGTTTTTTCGTTTTACCCTTTTTCAGGACCAATTTCGCATATATATATATAGGAAAAGGTTAGTGTGAAGTTAATTTTGATCAATTGACCAATACAATATCGACACGCATGCGGAGAGGTGATCTTTATCTTTGCGTATCAACACTGTATTGATCAATTGACCAACTTACCATGAAATTAACTTCATGATAACTGGATCCATATATGCATGCATGCATGGCAACACAACAAATATATACATACATACATACATACATACACCGATCATACATATTTGTATTTGTAGTTTTTTTCTATGATTATGCGAGTGTGTTGTCACCGCTGCAATCAATACATTCTGAACAAAAAATAAGTTTTTTTTTCTCTCGACGAAAAGGAACGTATGCGTGTCCAAAATTCCATGTTCTGCCCCATATATATTCTAACTGATAACTTGTACCAGTGGCCTTGAATTAATATTAACTTGATCAGATGTGTGAAGCTACTACATATATATATATATATAAGGCACATGCATGTTTTGCATATTAGTTGTCAGTATCTCTCCCGTGAAATACATGGACGACTAAATGCGCAACACATTAAACACCGGCTAGAACTTCCCAGCTATATAGGTCGTACGTATACTATCAAGTCCAATACAACGTACGAACAAGTATAGTGTATATAGGGTGGTTTGTTTGTAATTATGTTGTATGTATGGAATTGAATTGTTTTAATATATTTTTATTAGTTTATATTTTAAAATATATTTTTATTTTTGAACTAATCCAAAAATAACAACTTGATGAATTAGTTTTTTTTGTTTCTAATTGAAGTTATTTACGAAGACGTCCTGAGGCATGCATCAAATGGCCTTAGAGTAATTAAATTAATAAATATTAATCTATAAAGTTTTATTTTCGAAAACAAAAGAGTGAGTGACTAAAATTTCAAACATGGCCAAAATGTTTAATGATTATCCCAGGGTCCCTTATCCACAGGAAGTGTATACATATATATATATATATATATATATATATAAATATAAAGTTGCATTCACAGTAATCGGTTGTTGGGACAATTCCTTTATATGAAATTTGAAAATCATTATTATAATAGAGCCCACAGTACTTGGGGGATAAATTAAATCAAAAGCTCCTACAAAGAGTAGAATAAAGAGTTGCTCCAAGCAACCAGTTTACCCCTATATATTTATATGTCACCAGCTAGCTATTACTAGATGAAGTTTGGCTGAAGAATGCAGCAGCACTGTTGACGATGGCGGACCAGAGTCCTGATCACAACCAGTAATCGCAAAATCTGATGTCATTACAACCGACAGAGGAAGCTTTGTAACTGAATTGACGCATATATATATATATATATATATTCATCAATATCTAATACAGTACTGTTTATGATCGAGGATGACGAGGTTGATGAGATCAGGTTGTTCCAAGCCTTTTTGTACATATCGACATGAGGTTGTTCGGAGTATAACAGAGTTGAAACTTTTTCCATTCCCCTTTTTTTTTCTTCCCTTTTTTAGATAGAAATTATTAAATGAACACCCATTGAATTTGAGGTTTTATTTGGAATTACCAGTAGTAATAATTAATAGTTAAAATGAAAATTTTCATACATACATAATTATATTATTATGCCGCGCACTACTAAAACTAAACTAGCAAGTAATTATTTATAAAATAAATATGTAATAAGAATATATTTTTAATATTCATAATTTTTAAAAATGTAACTTTATAGATAATAATTAGTACTAATTTTTTATATATTAAGTACTGGTGCGGCTTGTCATTTTAGGAAAATGATAAAAACTTAATTGTGACATTGATTGTATGAGCGAGGGAGGGAGGGAGTGTTCAGTATTAATGCCCTGCAAATATGACAGACATGCCCATTCCAAGTAATTTTTACAGGTAGGCCTGAATTCACAAATTGCCATTTGTAAGCAAAAGTTTAAACTCGCTACTAAAAATTAGGGCATGATGCCACATTCATAGAAATATGCAGTATAAGGGCACAACATATATATATATATATATATATATATATATATATATATATATATATATATATATATAGTCACATCAATCTCTTCAACTTACCCTAATTACAACTAAAGAGTCTTACACACATATAAATACATACATAGGTGAAGCAAAAATCAGTGAAGGAATCGATGGGCACTTTAATGGTAACTCAGTATCATCACATAGCACCTATATATATATATACATATATATATGAAATTAATTGCAGAGAAACAAAAGCAATGGCCTTGAATCCCTCTACAAATACATACATACATACACATGCAACATATATATATTATATATGTTGTTGCTTGAGTGCCCACATGTTCCCGTTAGAAGATCAAAAAGGGTAGAAGATATATATAAACAGAATTTAGGGACGACCAAGCTTTGGATCTATCGACTTTCTGGAACATGGAGTTTCCATGAGAGAGGGCATACTACTGTATCACTACTGTTGTTGCCCATACAAATTCTCCTTCCCGAGACAAAGAAAACTATATTAAAAGAAAGAAATACTAGTAGTGAAATAAGTCAAGTGCAAGACAATTTAATTAAATTATATATATATATATATATATATATATATATATATATATATATATATATATATAGCTGTTATATGGTGTACTTCAATAATATATATACCGGTACGTATAAGAACATTAAACTCGTTAACATGAAGTTAATTTTAATAAATTGATCAATATAATATTGACACATTTGTTACCATGAAATATGGGACCCTGAGAACAGATATAGTATACAGTTGATCATTTGTTTCCTTCCCAAGGTTAAGGTACACATCCCATCTATAATCAAACATCTGGGTTCTGCCTTCCCACCCACAGAGATCGAAGCTCATTTAATCATTCATACACATACAAACAACTCCTCCAAACTATCATACTACTACTGTATATTATATATAAAATAACATCTAGTTTGGAAGATTTTATAACTTAGGAGATCTCCCATATTAAACCTTATAATTTAAATGAATGAGCGACATATTTATGATCCAACCAGCGTCACCCTATTTATAAATATACCAATATTCATTAGAAAAAGTATCTTTAATTTTTGGAACTGAAGGAATATATACAAATAAAAATATGCAACCAAAACTCAAAACTGGAAAGTTAGTGCAACTAACCAAATTAAAGTAGCGAGCACCTCAAAAAAAGAAGAGATAAAAAGAAATTAAGAGCTAGCTAGCTGATAAGATGTTAGAGAGTCGTTGACAAGTAAAAAATAAATTTAGGTAGCAATTAAGCTCTCTATGTTATTTGGTACTAATTAATTAACATTTGTAGATGGAGGCATCTTCTTAAAGGAGACGTAGAAAAGTGGAAGAGGAGAAGAAATGCAGGCATGCAAAGGCGAGTAAAGACCCTCACACACACACAGAGAGAGAAAAGGGGTTCATTCGTATAATGTGTGTGATCAAGAAGCATATTTATGGAGTTGGAGGATGAAATGAAATGAGTTTACTTTCTTCTTTATTAATTTGCGGCTTTATTTTCTTCAACACACACAGATGATCCCTTGGCTGGATGCTCTCCCTCTCTCTCTTGGGAGGGAGGAGAGGCTTTCTGGTTTTAAAACGAAAAGGTTATGAAGCAAATGGCAGAGACAGCACATGCGACGTACAGATCATAGGGAGAGAGAGAGAGAGAGAGAGAGAAAGGGGAGATGATCAACAACCACAACTGAAAAATGCAGGCAGGCTGCTTCATCAACACCACACATTTGCAACCCCTAAATAATTATAACAAATCATTCTTTGGATATATTCTCTCTCCTTAATAAATATTACTGACATCACAAATATATACACAAAACAAAAGACCAAATCAAAGACAAACCACCAATATGAGTTCTCAATGAAAATAAACCTAATACGTACTCAAAATTATTCACAATCTTAAGATTCGTTTGTGCCCTAAATTAATTATAGTGATGATCATACCACTGCTATATATTCACTAAAACCAAGTTAATTAATTACTAATCAAATGCATGTACCCAATGAAAAACAAGTTAAACATTTAGTAGTATAGAGTAGTGTTCAATTACCAGCAGCACCTCAGAATTGAAAACCAAAAGGACCAAACGATAATAATTACTAAAATCAAGTTAACATAAAATATGACAGGAAAAAAAACAAGAAAAAAAAAAAAAGCCCTAACATTAGCAGTAGCTCTAAAACTGCCCAATAGCAGCATATTCCTCAGCCATACAAATATAATATATAGATTTCCACATATGGATAAATGATATCTCCTCCATTTTTGCTGGGATTTGGTCCTATTGTTCTTAATTAATGGAGCAAATTTATTTTCTAGGGTTTCTTACCAAGAGTGTGCTTGTTGTTATGCATCCAAACCTTAAGCACGTGCCGCCTTACTCCGGTCTCCTCACAAAATTGCAGCACCGCCTCGTCGTCTTGCTTCTGAATCCGCCACCCCAACCTCTCCGCCAGAGCCATCATCTTATCCTTCTGCTCCGCCGTAAACTTTGTCCTATGCCTCTTCCTCAACAAACTACTACTCATATTGTTGTTATTATTTGTTGGGTTCGACATATCCTCCTCCTGATCCTGCGACCCGCCGCCCCCGGAGGTTGAAGGCAGAGCGAGCGGCCTCTGCTGATGAGGCGGCGGCGGCGCCATGTGGAGGTACCCGGACGGAGTCCGGTAGTAAGGTAAGAAGTGCTGCTGATGGGGGTTGTGAAGATGGTGGTGGTGGTGGTGGGGAGATGGGAAATTGATGACCTCGCCGCCGGTGGCGGCAGAGGGTTCCTTGCGGTGGAAGTTGCGGTGGCAGTTGCAGGCGGCGCATTTGAGGGCGTCGAGGGTGCCTTCAGCTCCGGCAGGCATGAACTCGCAGCAGCCGTCGACAGCGTGGCCGCCGAGTCCGATGGCGTGGTTCTTCAAGCACTCTCTGTACCTGCAGGGCTTTCTGGATGATGGGGAGTCCAGCATTACTGGGCTCGTTGCCATTTTGGGGCGGCCGGAGCTATTGTTGAGTAGTGAGTCGTAAGTAGGTGGCGGTGGATGTGAATGCGGTAGGTCAATTTGATCAGCTGCTTCTTCTTGCTCCTCAAACTCCATTTCAGAACTTGGAGCCTTTTTTCTCTCTTATTTTCCCTAATCCACTGAGCTAATAATTACTTCTACTGCTAGCCTGCCTTTATACTACTTGTCACCGGATACTAGGCATGTCTTTGTTTTTTTTGTTTAACCAAATTTTAATATGAAAATTATTAATGCAATTACCAAAAAAAGAATTAATAATGCAGTTTATTTTTGTGGTGTATAAAAAAACTAATAGTACTCATTCCGTCCTTTAATATAAGACTTTTTAGAGTTGTGTACAAGTATTAAGGAAATGATTGTATAGTATTATATATAATAATTAAATATTTATATTGTCCTTGTATTAAAAAAAGAGATTGTTATTTATTGGACAAAAAATAGTGAGAGAACCAAAGTTATATTTAATACGTGGAGTAATATTAAAAATTAAGCAATTAATGCTTATTTGAAATTCTAAAACGTCATATATTAAGAAACAAAAAAACTTCTCTAAAACGTCTTATATTAAGGGTCGAAGTGAGTAGTAGGTACTACTATTAATCTCCTATCCTATAAAATGTTTTTTTTAAAATAATTTTATACCATATAATATAAATTTATCCCCAATATTGGTTACTCCTTAAATTTATAATAACATTATAATTTTTAAAATATTTTTTTGCATAATCTATAGTATTACTAATTGTATTAATTAAGAAAATTCATCTCTAATCTTTCTCCTTCTATGAGATTAAAATCGTGGTGTAAATTCAATTAATATAATTTTAAAAATATTGTTGGATAATCTACAGTATTACTAATTGTATTAATTAATTACTTAAGAAAATTCACCTCTAATCTTTCTCCTTCTCTCCACCGGCGATATCCGGTAACAATTTTCAGCCTCTGACATGGTTTTTTTTTTACCGGTAGGTAAAAGCAACAGAGGGACTGTAAATTGCAGGAAAGATGAAAGGGGTAAGAGAGAGATGTGGTGGTGTGTGGGCACAGTACATTACAGTAATGTGGTCAGAGAGGGGAGCAGGCAGCAAGGAAAAATGCAATAATCCAAAAAGAAAGCTGCTGCACGCGCTTACACACGCTCCAAACACTTGTTCCTCCAACTTTTCTCCGTCGTATACGAGCACGCATTTCCGTACCCCCTGCTAACTGCTAAGTGCTAGCTAGCTAGGTACTAGTGTATTTGAACTGACATGTCGTGGCCCACCTTCTCATTTAAAACTCCAAGAAGCGCGTGATGGCGGCGCGTTGAAAACAATGCATATTTATGAATTATGAATGCTATGGTAGTCTGGTTGGTACATTGGGTGTGGGGGAACACGGGAATTACATCGGAGAAATTAAGGCAGTGGGTTTACGTGCATCCGGTCTCCGACAATTGTGACACTCCCACTGCGTCACCCTGCATTTACGGTTTCTCTACTTAGTCCTGTGACTTGTTATGAATATAATAAAACCTCGATGCACAAACCACTCTTCTTCGGTAGTCTTGGAGATGCACGCGCCGCTCTTCGAACTTAATTTGGAACCTTCTTCTCAGAGAAACAAAGGATAGTTGTGGCCCACGAGTCTGGTTGGTCATAACGGGCCGAGGCCCAATCTATTAAATTATAGAACATATTAAAAATGGCTGGTAGTGAAAGAGAGAGGATTACCTTAATAGATATAGATATATTATATACTCTCTTCATTTCAAAATTAGAGATACAATTTGAATTTCAAGATTAAATGATAATATATTTTTAAATTAATGCGAATTTATTTAATTTAAGTTGATACAATTATTATAATTATATAGTACATAACAAAAAAAGATATTTCATTCTAACCTTTATGAGTCATATATACCAATTTTAAAGTTTAATATGTTATCGTTTGACATAAAATGTCAAATTGTATCTCTAGTTTTAAACGGATGAAGTATATAAGTAACAACTCAAAATGACTTTATATACGACGATAAATATATGTCAACGTATGTGAATGTATGAGATAAAAAGAAATTAAGAAATACTTGCATATTATTATTCTATTTTTTCGAATCCAATTTCGCCCCGAGATTTGCGACATATATATATATATATATATGTCATTTTGAGTGTTGTTATGTATTATAAATATTTTAAATTCAATTATAATTACGACGTATATATATTGATATAATATATAAAAATAAAGAATGACCAGGTGAGAATGATCCAAAAGAGAGGAAAGCCATCTCAGCCTAGATAACTTGGGTTTTTGCATTAACAAAAAAGTATGGCCATCCTAATTTATTCTATGTTATGGCAATTATATGTTAGGACACAGTGGGACTCAAAAGTATAATAGGATAGAGTTGTTTTTTATTTATTTTAGAAAACATCATAAAAGTGTATTAATTCTTCTTCTTCTTTTTTAATAACTATTTTAATAGCATCATAAAACTATTTTTAGATTTTAATAAAAAATAATAATTTCGATACTATGTTTTTGGAATATTTTTTTTTTTTGCAATAAAAGGTCTAAAAAGACTTCAAAGCTCTTTACATAAATTATTACTACTATCCTCCCAAGCGAGTGTTGGACACAACCTAGTGCTTGCGCGTGTGTGTGAGAGAGAGAGAGAGAGAGAGAGAGAGAGAGAGTGGTGGATGGTGACAAGACGAGAAGAGCGTGGGGACGAACCTGAATTCCATTTCTAATTCTTTGCCAGCCTTTTAATCTCTTAATTATTTTCCCTCATTTTCAACCCCCCTCTATCTCACAAGAAAATCTCATTTATAAAAATAATAAATTAAAAAATAATTTGATAATAATAACGTAATAATAAATGTTATATTTGATTATAACGTTTATTATATTTGATAGTTTGTGGTAACTTATTTTATTTTTTTAGAAAATAAGTTAAAAAAAATATGTTTTGATTAGCTTATATGAAAAAAATAAATTGAGAAACCAGTGTTTCTTACCGTTTATATAAGATAAATTAAAAGTTGAGTATAATTTTTTCAAGATATTAACTGATCACCACCCCTCTAATTTCTTAAATAACATTTGGTATATATTTTAGGTGTTTTTTTTATTTAGTATCTTAATGAAACATTTTCAGTCTATTTTGTCAAACAAATTAAGCGCTTATTCCAATTAAACTTAATTTCTTTAACAAACTGCGTCAATTTAAAAGACGAGTCACTAATAAGTTGTGACAAATTGAGCAATAATATAGAACAGGCTGGCCCATCTTATAATAGACTTTTGCTTTGCCACTCCCAGCCCCATCATCCATGTCTTTAACCAGCAAACAAGTTAGTTTCATTGACATGCAGCATGCATGTCAGATACATTATATATATATATATATATATATATACACACACACACACAATAAGTATAAGCGGACAGCCAAATTGGACATTTAAATTGGATATTTTTTTTTTTAGGTTTTTGTTGTGACTTTCAAAAAATATATAATATTTATTTTAACTGAAATTTTAAAAAAAATGTCATGTCCAATTCGGCTGTCTCCATAGAAAGACTCATATATATATATATATATATATATATATATATATATATATATATATATATATATATATATATATATATATATATATATATATATATGCTGGGAACTGATATTTTCACATATATTTTAAATATTTATACATGATCCTCTTTATACAGTGCGTCACGCGAAGAGAAATAAAATATGTGAAAATAGTGATATTTCCGCATGCATATTTTTTAACATGATTATTGTTTGGTGTAACTAAATATTATCCAATTATATTATTCCTATCATTTTACAAAAAGAATTTTATTTACAATAATGTAATTGTAGGTAAATATTAAGGATGCCCTTTTAATATTACTATTCATAAATTTTATAGCTATATAATTAGACTCTATATGTAAAATTTTAAGACTCTATATGTATTTTTGTTAATAAATTATGAAACTCTTATTGGTGTCATGGTTGAGAATAGTACGTCCATGGGAATGTCCTATAAGGAGAATGACCCTCAAATACTTACATATGCTTTAATTTCTTGAAAATTTGTCACTTTTCTCTCCCTCTAATTGGTCGAAAACTTATAATCTTACAGTTAATTCAAAACCCAAGCCCAAAATCCAGTAAATATACAACTAATTCACCACATCAATGAAGTAATACCAAGTGCAATTTAACTGAATTCATTCATAGTAGCAAAAATAACCAAATTAAATCACATGTGAGATTATTCGAATGAACCATTTTGACATGAACCAAGTAATTAAGTAATTAAAATGGTAATCATTCATTGGAGATGTTCATGAAGAATGACATGAAATGTAATTATATACCGTGGGTGCATGCATGTGACTGTTGCAGATAGAAGATAAATTTATAGGAGTGGTTAATTAGCATGAAGTTAATTTTAGTCAATTGATCAATATAGTGTCGACACGCAGGCCGAGAGATAATCCCTCACTGCGTGTCAGCACTGTACCATGAAATTAACTTCATGATTATCGGATCCTAAATTTATTTACTCCACTGTTTTAGCATGTATTGATATGTGTATTAGTTATTTTAATTAGCTATATATGTAGGGAGAGTGAAAGAACATTTGTGATTCATGTGATTGATTTACTTTTTGACTAAGATGTACCATGATAAGGGGTAAAATAGTCAATATAAAATTTTATTTAGTTAACATGTAATTTAGACATGCTTTTGAGAATAAACTTTTTTTTTTATCACTTACGGAAGAAGTATTAATTTTAATGCGATGCATTTTGACTTTCAAATGTAAATTTTTATTTAATTGACTTATGTAATTTAGACAGCCTTTTGAGAATAAACATTTTTGTTACTTACGGAAGAAGTATTATTTTTAATGCAGTGTATTTTAACTTTCAAATGCATTAAAAGCTATAACTGCACAGGGTGGACGCACTAAGAGGAAGAGGAAGAGGAAGAGGAAGAGGGGGAGGGGGGAGGGGGGAGGGGGGAGGGGGGGCGGGTGGGGGGAGTTTGATTTTTAATTTTTTTTTGGAAGTATAGTGATAATATGGAATATGGTAAATTGGTGCCCACCCTAAAAATAAAAAAAATAAAAAGAAGAAGAAAAAAGATTGGGTCAAGGTACAGAACATAGCTGAAGGCTTGATAATTTGAAATTTCTAATATCCTCTTTTAACTACAAATTTCAATTTTTATTTGTACGAGTCTATTTAATTTTGCCCAAATTTTAGGGTTAAAGTTAAATATCATTAATTTTCTCTAATTATTTATTAAATTATTCACAAGTGGTTTATTACTTAGTTTTGATTTTTATTTGTTTTTATTCATTCATGGTAATTATTACATCTGTATATGCTCTTTAGTTTTACAATATATATTGAAGTTTTTGATATGTTATCGTTTGATGTTGAATTTAAATCAATAAAGGCATAAATTATGAATAAATAATTTTGATTAAAGACTAATAGTGGGCGTTTAATTTGCTCATAATATTAAATTTATTTTTAGTTTGGTTTTTTAATATTTTGTAAATTTGTATTTGATATTTTGAAACAGGATGAATAGATATATGGAATAAACTTTTCAGGATCTAGTATTACTAAATGTTTTCGATCTGAATTTTTTTCTGTCTAACCTACTCAAGAGTCAATTAGTATGTTCCAAGTCCAAAAACAACATGGTGAAACTATTTCTTCACAAAATGATTTCAAGAAATAAAGTCTCCAATAATGATTTTATAGTGAATTTTAGAATAATGCTACTATCACATAAAGATTACCACATAAAGATCACATACTGCTGATGTGGCAGTATGTGATTTGTTGTTGAGTTAAGTGGGTCATGTCAACAACAAATCACATACTGCCACGTCAGAGTATGCGAGCGTTATGTGATTGTTTTATGTGATAGTAGCATGACTCTGAATTTTATGTGTTTTTAATTAAAATTTGTATTTGATAAATTTATTATTATTATTTTAAATTTAACTATAAAAGTGCCTCTTCCTTATGAAAATTCTACATCCGTAAATGTCACTGCATATTCCATTCGTCCCTTAATATATATTCTTTTAGAGTTGTGCACAAGAATTAAAGAAATGAATGTATAACATTAAATATAATATTAATTGTCTATAATATTCTTAAATTCCTATAATTATCACACACTCTTTTTCATCTGTAATATTTTCACATAAAGGATAATTTTGAAAAGATTATCATTAATTTTCTTAGATTATAAAAACCGACAAATAATCAAAAAAAAAATTATATATCTAAAACAACCTATATAAAGACCCGCAATAAGTACACTATGAACATCAGTAAATAAAAATAATGATATTATCACATAATTTTGGGTCGCATAATGCTCGCATTCACACACATGCATACTGTGGGCTTTGTGTGACATGCAGGACTCTCAAATATGTATGTGTGTGTATGTAAGCTTTATATAATCCAAATTATGTGATAGTAGCATTGCTCAATAAATAATTAAAGTTGGTGAAATTTGTAGTTGGTAAAGGTAATGCCAATGTTGTATGAGGTCTCATAATTTTTAGTATAATATGTAATTTGGTCCTTTTGGATTAATGATGACTATAATATTTAGTCTAATTTTAGATTGAATACTTACTCTTAAAAAAGATATTTTTGGTATTTATTTAACTATTTTTTACTTCAGAGTTATAAGTTTGTGTTCGTAAACATGTTTGCGTTCGTGAACAAGTTTGTATTTGTAAATAAATTTGTGTTTGTGAACAAATTTGATATTCTTAAACATAGTTTATAGTTTGTGCTCGTGAACGTTCGCGAACAACCTTATATTCAACTGGTTTGACAACACATTACCTTATTCCAATGAGTCAACTATCCCGCCTCTTGCTTGGATAAATGCAGCAACCATTCCTTTCCGTTCTATTGCCCTCTCTTCCACATCTACTTTGCAAATCTACTCAACTTAACTTCATTGCCTGCTCTCCGGGTGCACAGTAAAGGGCCAGCGAGCGCCAATGGCGACGCTACATAGAGTCGAGTCAGGGCAGGGCCATGGCCCCACCCGATTTTCTATTTTTTCCTTCTAATTAATATGTATGTAGTTAAACCTCACTTTATTAACTCCAAAACACTTCTTTAATAGGAGGAGTATTTTGTTTATTTTTCTTTCCTAAAATTTCCCTTAACTACGGAATCTTTTTCCACCACTTAAGCTTCCTGTTAATTTTTACATTAATTATTTTAAGTTCAGAAATATGATGAATATATTATTATTTGAGTTTGTGAACTTTTTGTATTAATATTTCTGCTATAGCATCTCTTCCAAAAATATATGCAATTAATTAAGATTCTACAATATTTATTAGAAATCACAAAATGGGTCTTTTCAATTATTAATTTTGCTGTGATATACTTCCTAACGATGTGCCCGTACTTTACCTAGCATAACAGCCATGCAAACCCCGCCTTACATGCTGAGTGACAAGGCACAATAACTTCTGATCGGACTTGAAATTAAAGAATCATCTCATATATTATATACACAATGAAAGGAAGATAATCTAGGTGACAAAAGGAGATGCAACTCCCTCCTCAATGTTTAACACTCTCTCTATAACAAACAACTATGCTACGTTTGAATTGAAAGAATAAAATTGGTGAGTGAATGGAATAGAGAAGGAAATTGAGATTAGAATGATTTATTCCATTCCAGCTAGAATGAGTTATTCTATACCCTCCCCCAAAAAAATTTGGGTGAAATGAAAATAGTTCATTCCATTCCAATAGAACAACCAAACACATTTTTTTTCCATTCACACCTTCATTCCTTCAATCCAAACGTAACACTTGAGTAGTCTTTCTTACTGCAAAAGGTTTTATCTACAACTATTTGCAGCATTGCTAAAGATGAAAAGAAGCAAGTATGCACATTATCAAAAGGAAGTGCTTAAAAATTGCTTTCTTACTTCAGTGCTAGATGGATCAACTTGTTTCACCTATAAACTTGTTTCTAAACTATTGTAACACGAATGTAGTACAAGCATGCGAGCTCAACACAAACACAAAATGAATCAGTTCTATTTAAGGATGGTTGACTAATGATTTAAGTGAGAATAATAACCAGTAGCCTCACAAGATCATAGTCCGCTGCAAGGATTATTATTAAACACAAATATGACTTGTAATGATAAAATTAAATCCATCCATGTTACTCAAAACAAACCATGTACCTGTGCACTTCCTCAAAATATTCCACAAATTAATTCTAGGGGCTCCCAGTTACTTCTCTAAGCATATCAAATAAATTATTCGTCAAGGAAGATGGGCATGCAAATCCTCCTCCTTTTCCATCATATCCTTGATCAGATCATTGAGAGTAACACCATATGATGCAATAGGGATGAGTTGATATCATGAAGCCATTCATATGATGTAATCTAGAGTCCCAATACATTTAATTCACACAGAATGCGAGTTGCTGCCCGCTTGCAGGGCTTCCTCTAGGCAGTTCACTGCGCCGTCATAGTTCAAAAAACCCATGTACCAAAATTCATGGTTATCAACTGATATAACCTGGATGTATTTTTCAGCAGAACTGGTTCTGCTTGATGAGGCATTAACTGCTTTAAGCTGGTGTAACGGAATAACTACCTATATAAGCGAAGCAGACAATGTGTCGGTTAATAGTACAGGAAACTAAAGATGATTAAACTAACTAGAAAAAGAGACGCTGAGAGTTGCTATCAGTAGCAGTAATATTGATCCTGAAATCATGTATCTACATCATACACTCGTTTGCTTTATAGAGTAAAACTAAAGAAATTTATTATACTCTGTATTAGCAACTTTAATAATCTTGATACCACCATCTTATATCTTATTGCTGAGAGATGAGCAAGTGACTGTAGTAGAAAGACAATCATCGTTTTGATGCTAGAGTGATACGAGTGCTAACACTGTTTCCCACTCAATCTTGTATAAGCAGAATAATATTATTTCACATCACAAAAGCAGGAACATTAGAGTGTCAAATTAGAATATTTTTAATTATTAGTCAATAGTCATACATAACAAGTAACTACAAATCATATAACTTTGAAGGATGAAAGTGGTGCATGTACCAAACAGACGATCCAAACAGGGCTACACCTAAAGCTACACAATCCAAACAGGGCTGACATGATTATATAAACAAATGGATGGCAGAGAAGGGAAATTAGGCAATGAAAGCTGCACATAACTATAAAAAGAACACTTCCAAAGTAAGTATTTATGATGGGCACAGCAAAGTAGTTTATACTGGGACTAATACTTTCTACGAAATTTGTACACAATGTTCCAAACTATAAGATCGTTATCGACTTTTTGAAGTCAATTTGTGACATTTTAAAACTCAAAATTAACAGATTCATTTAATTTTAGTCAAGATTCATTTTAGCTTTGGGTAAGAAAGTAGCAGCGAACATAGGGGTTGGACTAGTCTCTGCAGTGGAGGATAAAATTTTGAAGTTAAAAGGGAAGGCAGTGGTATCTAGGGATGAGGATATTGGTTGTCGTGAACTTCCGCTTGGCAGATTTTTGGAGGATCTTCTACCAGTGAGGTCAGGAAGGATATGTCCCCAAAAGCGTTGATGAATAAAAATCAGTAGTGTTTTACAACTTCTGTCATCCATGAATATTTTTCAAAGTGAGGTATTTAAGGAAGCAATTAAGCAATCAGTTTCACAAGTTATGATGAATTTGGATTCCTTTCCAGGGCAAGTTGCTGATGGTTAGGTTGTGTCAAGTCATCTAGTAGCTCCCTTCGATACAAAATCTCAAACTATTGGTGAAGGGGCAAACTTGGACTCGAATGGCAGTTCCTTGGAGGAGTCCGTCAATGTTGCAGATGATGATGCAGATTGGGATTTAGATGCAACGTCTGATGAGCTCGACGATCTTCTTGTTCCTGGTTTACAATGTCAAGATGACTGCTGTGAGAGTTTGTTGGCAGTAGGTGGGGTTGAATTGTTTGAGAATTCTAAGGTTGAGGGTTTAAAGCTTCAAGTGGAGGAGAATATGCGGGAACTGGTTGTCCAAAGACAAAATTTGGATGATAGAGATAATTTTGTTGGGTTGGTATCTCCTCAGAATCTGACTAGTAATCTTGTGGATTCAGAGACTAACATCATTGCATTTGATGGAGGGAATGAGGGACTTTTGTGCCTTTTGATGTTCCTAATCTTTCTGTTTATACTCGTGTTCAAAATCTTTCTTTTCGATCTAAGGGATGTAATATTTTAATGGTGGATGGTTTTTCAAGTCCTGATTTAAGGAACAAAAACTCAGGGAAGGGTATTCTGCCAACTCCAGTGGATGCTAAGCTTGTCTCTTCGATACCGAATTGCCAAAGGAAAATAGGGGATAAGGGAGATTTCTTGGTCTTAAATCCTTTAGGCGGACTGGCTTGAATGATAATAGAGACTCTCAAAGGGGGTTGGGGTGTTGGACAAATTGGGGATTAGATTGGTTAGTCCAAAAGGGAAATGATGTTAAGGTGCTGGTCAAGTCTAAGTCAATTGAGGGTGGTACTAAAAAGAAAGTGGATTAAAGAGTTGCATCGACTTCATTCGTTAGTGAATTATGGGGAGTTTTCGGGAAGGAGAGGGGGCTTACTAAATATTCCTTATTAAGATTGTTAGTTTGAATATGAGAAGTTGAGAGAGTAGGCGTAAGTGTATGTTGATTAAGGAGCTGATTTTTAAGGTTGTCCCAGATGTAGTCTTTCTTCTAAAGTCTAAATTGGAAACCGTTACGAGAATTATGATAAGGGATATTTGGGACTCCAGGTTTAAAGATTGGGCCTTTCTTTCATCTTGTGGGGCCTCTGGAGGTATAATTGTCATTTCAGATACTCGATGTGCGACTTGTTTCTGTTTTGGGTACTTATTCGATATCTGTTCATTTAGAGATTAGAAGGCATGGGACTTGAAAGTTTTCTTCTGTCTATGGGCCTAAGGCCTAATCAGCCTAGAGATAAATGAACTTTTTGGGAGGAGCTTTATGATCTTTATGGTCTTTGTTCTTCTCGATGGTATATTGGTGGGATTTTAATGCTATTAAGGTTTCTTCTAATAAGTTTGGTAGGTCAAGAATTACTAAGAGTATGGGGGTTTGATAAATTTATTAGAGTGCGATTTTAGAGATATTGCTCTTTCTAATGCTCAATTCACTTGGTCGGTTTCTGGTGAGCGTACAAAGACTACTCATATTGATCGATTTGTGAAGTAATGATTGTGAGGATGTTTTCCTTAGTTCGTGAATAGTTTCTGATCATTTTCCAGTGTGTTTAGAATCTAGTTGCTTCAACAAGGGCCCCAAGCCTTTTCATTTTGAGAATATGTGGATTTCTCATCCCAATTTTGCCACAGTGATTGAGTAGTGGTGGAGTGAGTGTGTGTGTAGGTTGGAGAGGTTTTGTTTTTATAAAAAAGTTGGGGTATGTCGAATGTAAATTAAAAGAGGGAATAAGGAAGTGTTTGACGATGTGAAAGTTGGGAGGAAAGAAATTTAAAGTAGAGGAGATTGATAGAATTGAGGAGATAAATGTTTTTTCTATGGATTTAATTGGGAAACGAGCTCAATTACTTGATGAATTCGATGAGGTATTTTGCGCAAGGATATTAGTGGAAGGCAGAAAGCTAGGATTAGCAGGGTGAAGGATGGAGATTGTAATTCCAGATTGTTTCACAACATTGCTAATGAAAGAAATCACATAAATTTTATAAGGGAGATTGAGCCTGAGTTGAGTGAGATTGCGAGGAATATTGATTTGATTGTTGATGGAATTACTGATTTTTATATAAACTATTCGAGGAGGTTGAGGCCTATGGTAGAGGATTTAGATTGGAGTCCTACTGTGAGAATGAAGAGTTTTTGGCTGGAAAGACCATTTACGGAGGAGGAAATTAAGAGTGCAACTTTTGAGATGGATAGAGATAAAACTCCTAGTCTTGATGGATTTATGATGTCGAACTATCATACAAATTGGGATGGGGTGGAAGACGATCTCATTAGAGTTTTTTGACTAGTGTTATCGGGAAAAACATTAATTCTACCATTATTACCCTAGTTCTAAAGAAGGATCATTATGTAAAAGTGACAGATTTTAAGCCCATTAATCGCCCATTAATCTTGTGACTAGTGTATAAAATAATAACTAAAGTTATTTCTAAGAGACAGGGTAATGTTGTTGGGGACACAATTTCGGATTCTCAAAGTGCCTTTGTGGGTGGTAGGCAAATTATTGATGCAGCATTAGTCGCTAATGAGGTTGTGGAGAAACTAAATTATAAAGCGGGAGAAAAAGTTGACGGTTTTTTTGTGTAAATAATTATGTGAAGCTTTTTCTGTTTCCCTTTTTATCCTTTTCATTCATAGTAATTCTCTCAAACGGATAGATATTTGTTTTTCATTCCTATTTTCTCTCTCCCACTCTTATCCATTTCTCTCCCACCCTCACCCACTTTCTTACCTCTTTTACATTAAATCACACACGTAGTGTGTGCCAGGATACTATTGTTCAGGGAGAAAGGGTCTTGTGCTTGAATTATTAAATTTTGAGAAAGTTTATGATAAGGTTAGTTGGGGTTTCTTGGATAAGGTTTTGGTTTTTTTGATGGTTTATGATGACGTACTATCATATAAATTGGGATGTGGTGAAAGATGATCTCATTAGAGTTTTTCAGGAGTTTTTTGCGACTAGTGTTATTGGGAAAAACATTAATTCTACCTTTATTACCCTAGTTCCAAAGAAGGATCATTTTGTAGAAGTGATAGATTTTAAGTCCATTAGTCTTGTGACTAGTGTGTATAAAAACTCTTACTAAAGTTCTTTCTAAGAGACTGGGTAATGTTGTTGGGGACACAATTTCGGATTCTCAGAGTGCCTTTACGGGTGGCAGACAAATTATTGGTGTAGCATTAGTTGCTAATGAGGTTGCGGAGAATGTTCATTAAGAGGGAGAAGGGGTCTTATGCTCAAATTAAATTTTGAGAAAGCTTATGATAGGATTAGTTGGAATTTCTTGCATAAGGTTTTGGAGAGGAAAGGATTTTGAGTTAGGTGACGTTCTTGAATGAAAGGGATTTTGTTCTCTTATTTTTTTGTGATTGTGAATGGGAGCCCAAATCTTTCAAATCCTGGTTTAGGCTTTCTGAGGTTTGAGGCAGGGTAACCCTTTGTCTCCTCTCTTATTTACTTTAGTTGATGTTTTGAGCGAGATGATTGACTAGTCGGGAATAGGTTATTCACCTCCAATTTATTGATGAAAATATTCTTTTTCTTTTGGATGGAATCTAAGGATTTAAAAATGTGTTTACAATTCTACAAATTTTTGAGGTTGTTTCTGGTGTGAGGATTAATTTGTCTACTGCAGTTTAGCAAGGATTAATATGGTTATGGAGGAGCTTTTACCCTATTCGTCTATGGCTAGTTATACTATTGAGAGCTTCCCGCTTATCTCAGGGTTCCTCTTGGCAGGAATCTTAGGCCAGTCTCGTTTTAGGACACAAATGTCGAGTGGCACAACGTTTAGATAGATGGAAAGGTGCATATTTTTCATTAGGGAGTAAAATTACTTTAATTCAGACTTGTTTGATTAGTATTCCCCTTAATTATCGTTCTTTGTTTGGGATCCCAGTTCGTGTAGCCGACACCTTGGAGAAATTAACAAGGGACTTTCTTTGCCGAAAGCTAGTGATGAAAGGAATGATCATTTGATTAAGTGAAAAACGGTGTCTTTCTAAATAGGAGGGGTTTGGGGTTGGGTAATCTGGTCCTTAAGAATGTTGCTCTAGTTGGTAAATAGCTTTGAAGATTTCCTTTGGAACATTATTCCATTTGGCATAAGGTTATTAGGAGCAAGTTCGGTATGCATGTGAATGGGTGAGATGTCAGGCCTGGAGTTTATGTTACTCATGCAAGTCCTTGAAAATTTATTTTCCCAAATTATTCATTATTTGAGATATGGGATTGGGGATGATCATCAGATTCGACTTTGGGAGGATTCTTGGTTGTGAGATAATCACTTTTCTCTTACTTTTAATCGTCTACATCGTATTTCTTCTTTGCATGATGTTCCTATTTCTAATTTCATGAAGTGTGAAGGGAATTTCTTTTCTTGGGATTTTCATTTCTTTAAGAATCTCACTGATTTGGAAACTATTGAAATGATCTTTACTAATCTTGCTTGATTCGGTTCATTTGTCCTCCTCTTCTGATAAGCGCATTTGGACTTTAAATCCATCTAGTTCTTTTTCTTGTAAGAGTTACTATTCTGTTTTGACTCAGTTTATTGTTCCTAACCATTTCCATTGGCTTCGTATATTTGAAAAATTAAGGCCCCTTCCAAAGTCGAGGCTTTTATGTGGTCTTTGGTCGATTGAAAACTAATGATTTCTATCAAAATTGCAAGTATTACAAAATTCTATCCCCAGACATTTTTTTGTGTAGGCAGAGTAATGAGACTCATGCTCATTTATTTTTGCATCGTCGTCTTGTTCTTGGGGCTTGTGGAGCTCTCTATTTAAAGTATTAGGAGAGGAGTGGACATGTCCTGCTTCAGTGAAAGAGTTTCAAAGATTTGGAAACAAGAGGGATGCAAAAAATTTTATGGAATAAATTTGGAATGAGCGTAATGGTAGACTCTTTAGAGGAATATGTTGAGTGATAAGATTATTTTCCTTACTTCTCTTTGGGCTTTTTTTATAGAGACTTTTAGAGGTATCTCAGTAACCAATTTGTGTAGACATGGGATGGCTGCACTTTTTGAAGTGCTTTTTTTTCTTTTCTTTTTTTAAGTCTGTAAGTCTGCTGAGGGCGGACTTCTTGTCCCCCTTTTACTATATCCTTTCTTTTCTTTTAATAAATTTCTTCTTTTATCAATATATATATATATATATATATATATATATATTGTAAAGTACTCCTAATTATAAGATTAATGAATATCTCAAATTAAATTTCAAAAGTCAATGATAATCTTATAATTTTTAATGGAGGGAGCATAAGAATTAATTAGAATGTATTTCGCCCATATAGTACTAGTATATAAAAACTATGTTTTCTTGATTTTTTTTACATTTTATCATGAATTAATACTTCTTATTATTGAAAGTTTAATGCATGATTGTATATGTAGTATGGTTGTATATAAAATTAGAGTTCTGCTATACATTGCGAAAGATTTCTACCAAATTACGACTGCGACGTATATCAATACATGGGATTGGATAGGATTATAAAATTAGTCCACTGTATCAAATACATCGTAAAAGTATTACCAATTAAATTTATCAACATAACTCGCAATAAAAAAATCGACATGCAAAGTCGCAATATATGTCATTATCCATATAATTATATGTATATAAAAATCTATTTAATATGTTCACATGTGCTGAATCCTCGAATTCCCATTTTCTGAGATTTTCAAAACGCTGTACCCCCATATAGCGAACTCAAAGCCTTGCTTTTTAGATCAGGATGTAGGATAAGCTCGTACCATGCATGGTACGATATTGGCATCTTTACATAGAACATAGTAGAGAAACAGTGAGGTTATGAAATTATAGTCTTGTGGGTCCAGGATAGCATGAAAAAAGTTTGAGCAGAAAGCTACACAACTACAATACCCTGTAGAACATGATGAAAAGGGCAAAAGCATGAGGCGATTCCAAGGAAGAGGGAGATTACTTTATGCTAATTTCATTAGTTTCCAAGATAAGTAACATGCAAGACATATCTTGAAGCCTATTCTAAGCCAATAAAATGACAAGATACTTTATTTAAATGCAAATTAATTCAATGAGCAAAAAATTGCCGATTATCAGGTATATACGGCTCTTAAGCATGGTTTGATAAGGGTAGGATTGCATAGATCATAGAGTCTAAAGCACTGAAATTATAAGATAATATTCTTGAAAGGATAGAATAACTTGAAAAAAGGGTGAGAAGATATTACATGTCAACTAGAAAGTCTAGAATACCCTATCGAACATGATAAAAGCAATTCCGAGAAACCTAAAGGTTTAACCCTTCAAATTAAACATCTTTTTCAGAATGAAAATTGTGACTTTACTTTATCTTTCCTATTTGGCAAACTTAAAATTCTTTCTCACTCCTACATGGCACAATTTTTTTTCTCTTTTAGTTATTTACTCCCTCTATCTCAAATGGATGACTAAAGGTACAATTTTGTCACTAAAATGATGAGATAAAGTACACAAGTCAAGGATAAATATGTCATTTAATGGGGTCTACTAGTATAAAAAAATAAAAGTACTCATCATTTTATATAATCTTGTGGGTCCACTAAAGATAAATTTGGAACATTTTTACTCACTTTCCTCTACTTTTACTTAATATGTGTGCAAATTGTACTTTGTTCATCCTTTAGGGACATGGAGTAATTTTCTCTCACCTATCTCAATATACAATGACTATTTATTATTTTTACGGTAAGTATAATACCTGCATTCAATTTTCAAAATAATATAAAAAAAAGTAAAAGAGAAATTTAAGGCATGAATATTACTCCTTGTGTCTTCTCTCATCAATTTGTTTTATATTCCTTACCATATAAAAATATATACATATTAGATTCACATATATATTACTCTCTCTTGTTGTACTTTCTTATTTATATATATCAACCATAATTATTAATTACTTCTAAAATTTTCATTCACTCCTAAGTTCTAATAGTCAATTATTTTTACAGTTTCAAAATAGATATAACTTTTTAATCATTAACATTCCTGTGCAGATCAACGCTACATAACTAGTTATATTTTGAAATCAGCATTGAGAGATTGAGAGAGATATTTCAGAATTCAGAGAACCATATGGCTGGAAGAACACGGAACGAGTTAATTCCTATAATACGTTATCCAACCGCTTAAGAGAACGGAAAAAATACAGAGATAATGTCTCAAATATTTCTCAACATTTTCCAATATGGATCAGATAAGATTATGTTTATGTAAAAACAGATGCAGATTGAGATACTACTTCTGTGCATGCATGCCACAAACTCATCCACACATACCTTATAATAGCTCCATTCAGTCTTGTCATCAGCTTTATAAGAAAGAGGATTATCACTACAATATGCAAGCTTCGAAGTAGAAACATATAAAACTCCCATAACCGGACCAGCTGATGTGGATAAATAACAAGCAAAAGAATTTTGAAGTTGCTCTTCAGGGACTGTGTCAAATGTTTGTCGAAAAATTTTCTCATAACCACCTTCAGCTAGAACCTTTGTTCCCTGTGCAATTCTTCCCAGTGCAGCATCAGCAAAACTAGGGGCTGTTTTCACTAAGTTAAACAAAAAATAGCAACCAAGTATTTCATATTTCTAAAACGATACACAAGCAAAAATTAAATGAAAAATACAACAACTGCATCAATAGAAAAAAATATATAGTGTTACAGTAATTTTCACAAAACAAACGTGAAAGACACACCAACATAGAAAAGGGGGAACCAGAAAAAGGAAAACAATAAGTTATATTCATGACTTAACATCCAACAATACTCAATGAAAAATATAAGATAAATAGAAATGGAAAAGATCATATTTTTATTGCTGAATCCATCATGTTCTATCTTGCTTGCATACCCCAAATTGTATTTTCATGTTACAAGAAAAGAAGGAAGATCTACGAGGGAGGAAAAGAAGTCCTACTTAAATACAGAACAAGTTTTGAAAAGAATAAAACATCCTCATTAGAAGACAATCCACTAATCTCTATAATGTCTGACCTAGCCACCCTCCAAACAATCTTAGACTGAGAAAATCCTGAAAAGGCACAGTTTTAAGAAACTGAAAAGAAAATATCTGTTACTAAAGATTCCAGCATTCTTTCAGATCAAAATTTCCCAAAGCATGTGACCCACCGAAAATATCTTTCCATCTTCACCCCAAAGCAATTGAACACGAGAATCAAACGGAACGAACATAGATAGAATCAGACTAATTCTTGAAATGCCTTTCTATTTTAAAAAAGGAAACATAGTCAAAGCAAAGTTCCCAGATACTCTCACAGACCTAGCGAACCACGTATTGGTACTTGTTTACCCAAACATGATACTTTTACATACCAATACTCTAAATTTGGCGTACCAAAAAATTTCTTTGTTCTTTAATTATAATTGCATAAATATCAATATTATAACTATTGGATGCTCAAACATTACATTTATGCTAAAACATTTATAAAACAATCAACTTGTTGATTCAACTAAAAATCTTATACAACTTAGGTTTATTATATTTAGATTCTAAGAAAATTCCCAACTATAAGAACTTATATAAAGATACCCTAACGTATCGCGTTTTAGCTATATAGCGAACCGCGTACCGATATATACCACATTTTAGGTAACACTGAGTCAGAGCCCTTGATGCTTCACATATAACTCAATTCAATACCCTTACAGATTTCTGAAATTACTCCTATGTACCATTATAAAGTCATACAGATTCTATTGTATGTCTGCTTATGAAATTTGAAGAATCCCATAAGCAGCTCAAGAAAAAGCAAGATCGAATAATAGAGAAGTTGGAATCTGTCTCAAGTTCAAAGCAGGATTCACTAGAAAGTTTATATAGCTGGTATTGCTTCTAATAGTCTTGTTTTAGAATGTCAATTATGCCTCAACTTGTTCCAGATTACCTTAAAAACAAATGACGAAACCCCACGATGAGCACATCAAGATTCCGTCAAGAATATGTTAACAAATGTTCTATAATTGTGGAATGCATAAAAAGAACCAATGAATAACTAAGACACCAATGTAAACCTATATTCTTCTTCTTATCATTTATCACCAGTTTAAGATGGGAATCAGGACTGATGTAAGACCTGAAGCTGGGGCTGAAACCCAGTTTAACACCTGAAACTGACAAGTTGAAAATCCTGAATAAGCTTTTAGAAGCATAGAGTAAGCAACCCACAACACTAGATTGTTTCAAACACATAATGTATGCCTCTGTATTCAATCCTAAAGGCTATCTCCCCAAATCATTAATTTAACTTCACAACATCCCCAATATCACATTCTCTATTTTTATAGAAAGAATTGATATGTTATTCATCATGTTTCTGCACATACACAAGCTAAGGAGCACTAATGGGTCTTCACTAATGGGTCTTTACCATGAAAAACATGTTTTCCGTTCCCGGTTTCGTTCCACGTACCTCAACAAACCAAGATCTAGGTAACATTGGCTAATACCATCACAATCCCACCTAAAAACACCATCTTCCTATGACACATTATCCATATATGCCATTACTTTCACCAATGCCATTTAAACTACCAACATAACCAACATTGCAATCCACCGATTGTGACATAGCGACAAACAATACCATTATGAAGTTTTCGATATCATCACAACAAATTCCACAACAAAATAGTGAAGTGTCATACTCCCATTATTAATACTATACTTCTGCAATCAATCTCTCCCAACACCAACCTCAGATTGATCATGATTTGATTTCATGAATACATTATTGAGATGAATAGCAACGGAACTCACATTCATGTGAATGAGAACTTGTGGAATGATAAAAAAATTCTTGGCCAAATAACACTTTTCCATTTAAGAATAAAAATGCAATATAATTTCACAAATTTAATGAATCACCCCCTAATAGTCTCCTAACTCGCTGGGAAGTTCAACCTTTTCTGGACTAAGCACATCTAACATTAACAAACAAGTTTCAAAAGAGCTGAAGATTATCTTGTTTAAGTATATGAACCAGCAAACTGTCAAGCCAAGCCCAAGTTGTTATGAAGAATTTGTTCATTCAAGGCCCAAATTTAGGTAGCATTTTCATTTTATATTATATATTTATATGAATTAAAACAATAATGCAGCAAAATATAAGAACCATAAAACATCAACCAATTAAAATTATATTACCTCATTTATTTTTGTAATCTTCATCAAAGTTGAACTTAATAGTTGATACACATTTATCAGTATTTGCAATTACTATAAGTGCATTACGAATTGCAGTAACTTATGGTTAAACTTCTCATTGGAAGTTCTTACTGTGTCTTAGGCTACACATAATAGTCCATCAAAAAGTTTATACTAGAACTGGACTTCAATGCCTATGAAACATCTAATATCTAAAAGCACCAATATGAAAACGATTAATAACAGCACAGAGAGAATATAGAATCACAAATAGTAAGAGAAAGGGAACCTACAGTGCTGCCAAGTATTCCCAGCGAGATCCTCAGCTTTCTTTGTGGCTTCTCCCACCTTCTTTCCCCATCTCCCTAGTACATCTCGAACGCTATCCACTGAACCTGATCCAAAAAAGAAATACAAAACACAGATGTTATCATTAAGAACACCCCATTGGGTTTTCACTTTTCATTTACCAATTCAGGTGCATCCATGATTGTAATAATCCGGATTTTTGTTAATAATTAAATATTAATTTTATTTTTCCTAAAAGCACAATTGAATTAAAAAGGTAAGTTACTATTTTTTTTCCTACCTTTTTTTGGTTGGAAAGCTAAATTCTTTTAGTAGATAATTTAATAATTGATTTTATTAAAATTAAAGAGTTCATTAGGGTTTTGGTAACTTCTATTGTTTCCTTGTTATATTTAAGAAGTAGAAATATAACCCTAATCCTATTCTAATTTGATTAGTTGAATTCCTGAGTAGAATATTTATACGCACTGCGATCCTTTAATTAATTCATCCGATATCGGAATTAAGTGAATTCAAAACCTATTTCTTCAATTTTTCGTCCTCTACAATTATGAAGAAGAAGAGAAGTTATTTGACGTCATCTTCATTCTTGAAATTGCTTAAAACCGCAATCTTTCCTGATTCCCTTCACTATTTTAAGCCCTAGTTTTGAAAATACGTAACTCTATCATATAAACTCCAAATTGAGTGATTTTTGGGCCTCTTTTGTGTATCTTTTCGAGAATTACAATTTCGTGAAGACATGAAGAGATTTTGAAGACTTTAGAAGACTCAAAAGTCAGATTCATTACTATTGCGTATTGAAGAAAGACAAATAAAGAAGGTATATATTATTTTATATTTTGATTTTAAGTTTAGTTATGAGAGTTTTAAAATTAGAGATTATTTTTTATCAGAATAGAGACATGGAATTAGAAGTCATAATAAACGGAAAGATGAGATAAATTTATATAAATGAATATATTTTGATTGAATGTAAACGTTAAAATTTGAAAATCAGTTTCTATATTTTCAGGTATATTGTGTGGGTTACATCTCTTAATCCGACCGGTGGATCGTTATGATTTTTGAATATGTTATACATATATATGCTAAGAATATGTTCACCAATTTTGAACCATTAAAAATTGACGTATAATTTGTTATAAATTTTAAAAAATGGTTGATCATGAATTTTGTAGCAGAATTTTTAGCAACAAGTTCTAATATTTAAAATTGTCTTAATAATTTTAAATCCGATTTGGGAGATTCTTGAGGCTAAATTGGAGTATTTAAAGTCTAGTTTCTGTTAAAATTAATTAATTTGACAAATAAATTTTAGTTAATTGTGATAAGACCAAAATAGTGGATTGACGTCTTAAGAATAAATTATCATATTATGATTTTAAGATTTCTTAAGTTTTGTTATTGACTTTTAAGTTTTGGAGTATTAATAGTGATATAAGGCGATAATTAAAGACACCTTGATTGTGTTGCAAATTATTAGTTTGAATTATATTTAATTCGAGGTAAATATGTTTAGGTGATAAATAACATTTCGTATTTGATATAGTTGGCATTTGATGGTAATATTTTATGGAGTGTGCTATAAGTGATTTTGAGTATCAGGTACGGATTTCATACTATACTCCTTCGATAATTGTTGTATTCTATATATCTCGTGATATCTTGTCATTCGTTACATTTTTCTTATACTACTGTTGACATTCTTGAATAAAAATTTGATCTTCAATCCCTTGACTTTATTCTGTAATTTGAACTTTTTTCCTTCTATGATAATTTGAACATATTCCATATTTCTTCAGCTATACTATGATTATGTTGATTTGTTTGTACTACTAATTGTTCAGAATTTGGTACTCGCTTAATTGTTTCGTTTCTAATCAAATCCTTATTTTTCTTTGGTTTGGTCTAGATGTTCTGAACTTCATACTTTAAAATCTTTTGAATTTGTTCTTCATGCATAGAACTTTATTGATCTTTGTAAAGCGGTACATATTGTTACCTTCTTTTGGAGACATTGTGTTTATCATTTGATTTGGTTCAACATGTACATTTAGAACCCTTTTGTTGATATTATGTCGCATGTGTTGTGACATCATATATGTGTAAAATAAGCGACAGGATATACCTGAGCTATAACCACCTGTGGTACCAAAAGCATGTCCTCTTGACACTGAACTAAGGATGTAAACGAGTCGAACCAAAGCAAACAGAGAGCTGCTCGAATTCGACTCAAAATGTTAAATCCACACTCGAATTTGACTAAAATTCGAATTGTATTTGAAAAATTGTACTCGGATTTGACTCGACTCGAATATTTATTACTCGAATTCGATCCGACTCGGATCGAATCATATTCAAACTACTCGCGAGATTCAAATTCAAGCTCGAATTCGAGTCTCCACATAATAACTAGTTTTATAATAAATATAATTATAAATTGAATTTGTTATTTTACTAAGAAATGAGAAAATATATCCTAATTTGTATACTACCTCCGTTCCATAATAAGTGCTTTTTTAGCTTAAATCACACATACCAATACACAAACTAAAATGACAAAAATACCCTTAATATACTTTCTTTGTTTTGCTTTAGACTTTTTTTATTGCCTTTTGGTCTCTCTTTCTCTTTCTTCAACTTTTCAACTTCCCAATAAATACGCAATAAATACCATTGGTAGCATAAGGACACATATGGAAAAATATTATAAAAATTGTATTGAAATTCTAACACATCACTTATTTTGGAAAAAAATATTAAGCTTAAAAAATCACTTATTGTGGGACAGAGGTAGTATATTATAAGAGAATGTATCGAGCATCTAATCAAATCTGTATCAATCGAGTATGTATCAAATCACAATCAAAAATTCGAGTAGTTTAAATCTTAAACGAGTCAAGTATAACATTACTCAGATTCTACTCATATTTTTATTCGAACTATTTTTAATGTTCAAATTTGGATCATATTATTAACGAATCCGAGTCTCGCTCATATTTTTTCGAGCCGAGCCCGAATCGAGCTCGAATTGTTTGGCTTGTTTACAGCCTTATATGACACTTTCTGTGACGGTGTGATCAGTCCACGACGTATCCTTTTGTATGTTTGCGCTGAGTGAGCTTTGGTCATTTAATATATTTGTTCAGGATATGTATGGATCAACCCTAGTTTCTGTTCTGTTTTGCGGATTGGTGATGTTTGTGCTAGACATACCTTCCGATTTGCATGCATTTGGATTCGCGGTCCGATGTGTGATTTGCCTATGTGGCATTATTTTAACTTGTCTTTGTGACAAAGTTCTATTTTGTTCTGAGCTTGGTATGAAATAACCACTTAGTCATTTTGATTCAACCTTCTGTTTGTTTCGTTAATTCTGTTGATTCAGATATATTATATTCAAACTTTGAAGGTTATATTTATGTCGATATTTATTCTTGAGGCCTTACTCAGTAATTTGTTTAGTTGATTCCGTATTTCAGTTGTATATCTTTTATATATCTTTATCTGTATTGGGCATTCGGCTCATGCTATGTTTTTCTTTCGGCAGGTTTGCAATGGCTATTTAAGGTTTCATGTGAAGAGAACTACAGTTAACCATCTAGGTTTATTTAATTTAAAGTTCTGCCAATTTTTGAGAAATTGTATATAATTTGACATTAATTATTAACTATTAAATATTTTGAAGTTATTAGTGCTCTGCTTATAATTTTGAGGTTTGCACATGACCTCCCTTTCCTATTTGGGAAGGGGTGTTACAATGATTGAGAAGATCAGTTTCCTCAATATCCAAACCAACATAAAACAAAGGTCCATTTGAATAACAATTCTGCATTTGTTCAAAGGCTTAGCATTTGAACCTCAAATTGAAGAAAAAGAAAAACAACATCATATACAATAAGGGGTTGAGAGCCCATTTCTCTCTGGGACTCCCTGAAAGCGGATCCAAGTGTCCCATTTGTTTCATGGAGATGTAATCTCAAATTCAAGCAAATCCAAACACGCAGAGATAGAGGAAATCCATGGTAATAACAGTAGCTTCTAAAAATCATGAATAATCTGTTCTTCTTTAGTTTATAAACATAGATAAATACATGCATATTTAAAGAGACATTATCCATAGTATCACTAATAGCAAATAACAATCATAATTCTGTGGATGGATATATAGTTATAGATATAGATACAAAAATGGAAGTCTATATATATATATATAAGAGGAACAGAGCGAAACTAACTCTTGAAGGTGAAGGACGAAGGATTCGATTGGGAAGGGGCATAAGCAACATAAGGATTGGATCTACCAGCATCAGCATCAATAGATGAAGAAGAATGCATTGTTCTGGAGGAATATGATGGAGATTCCGTCACCAATTCTTCACTCCAACTCACCGATTTCCTCGATTTACTCCCCGTCGGCGTTGATTTACCATCATTTATATCCACCTGTTGCTCTTCAATTGCAGCACCGCCTTCCAATTTCGGATCCGGTTGCGGGTTCGGATCCTGACCCGACTTCGGAGAACTTAGAGGAACCGCCTCCGGTTTCTTCACTGCATTCTCCTCCCCACCGTTATGCTTTTCCATCGGATATGAGGAGCTCCAAAAATTACCAGTGGATATATATGCTCAGATAGTTGATAGATAAATGACGAAATGGTGTATGTATAGGTTGTAAAGGCGCGTTAGGTGGCGCGTGGAGGTTTTCGTTGGAGCTTTAAGTATGAACGGGTTTTTGTAGGCGTTGGGACTTTGTGACTTTTTTGCGAGTTGAAGAGAGAATGGACAGTGTTTTATTGGCTATAGCCGGTGATGACCGTACGAAATTCGAGTGTGGGGTTACCGGCATTTAACGCGGGAAGCGGATGCTACAGGGCAGCACTCCTGTGAGCTGGTCCGCTGTTTTCTAGTATTTGTCAATTTTTTTCATTTAAAAAAAACGTTGTCGTTATCATGAAAGTATTAAATAACACAGTATTTTTAATTTTGTAATCATAGTTTTCATTAGAGTTAAATGAATTTTCATTCGTCATTTTAACCTTATTTTGCATCTTACGCCTTATAAATAGACACTTTATATTATATATTTTAAGCACGGTAATACTTGGCACACTTTGATAAAAAAAAAATATTAATTAGGTTGACGATAGTAGGTTGGTTTAACTTTATCAAGGACAAAATAGTTTAACGGTTAAAAAATAACAAAACATTGAAAATAGTAGCAAAGAAAAATCGTCGAAAAAAAAAACAATCGCATAAGACATAAAAATTATGTAATTCACGGTGGGTAATTGATAGTTTCACTATCTCTTAAAAAAATTATACATTATACAATTGCAGTATCCACTCCTTATATAACGCAAAATGAGTAACCATAATTCACTCGAAAGTACAAAACTATCATTTCGCTCTAGGAAGAGATCCAGTTACCTTTTAGGTAGCTTTGGCATCACCTCTGAATTAAAATTGAGATCAACATTCACCAATAACACTATAACAGACATAAGGTCAAATCAGCCTAACTCCGTTAACCTATTTAATATTTTTTTGGCTGGAGTGTGCTAAATGTCAGTGCGCTGAAAAGGTTAGATGCAAAGTTTCTATTTACAAAATGTGGCATAAAAAGTGCAAAATGAAGGTAAACCGGGGAATTGAAAGTTCATTAAACTCTTTCTTTTCATAATGCACCAACATTTAATTAACAGTTTATTATATACCTTAAATATTTGTAAATTAGATTAATTTTTTTTAGGGACGTTTGGAGTAGCAATTGTTGCTGATGTGAATGGTGAGAACGGATAGCATGCTGAATGCAGTTAAAGGCAGGTGTTTTCACATTTTATTTGATGAATATTGCTTAGAAAAGGATGGCTATATTTAATTGTTATTGCTTTATTAGTAGTAATACAACAAAAAGAGTCATTGGTGATTCTTTTCTTCTCTATCAAGTATATGAATTATTCGACTCGTTTATAATTGAATCAAACTTAAACATACTGGAGTAAGTTACGCTCAAATTCAATTGGACTCGACCCCTAACAAGTAACAACACCTTAATGAGCCAAGCTAAGACACCATAATAATTTCCCTCCTAATTTTCCTCATGATATCTCCACGACAAATTAATGTATATCTTAAACTTTACTAGTCTCTTGACCAAATGGCTTTTGTCTCTTAATCAATAAAAACATCCAAGCAGGGAAAGTACTTTGGATGTCTTTAAATTAATACTCCATCTGTTCCAGACATATTAGACTTAACTTGATGTGAATTTATTTAATTTTAGTTGATATAATTATTATAATTGTATAATATATAACAAAAATTATTAATCACAAAATTATTTTCATTCTAAATTTTTATGAGTCATACCAATTTTGAAGTTTAATATGTCGTCATTTGACCTAGGTACCTAGGGAAAATACCTGTAATTTCAATACAATTAATAATGAATAGATTGAAAGAAGAATAAGTGTTGAGTACTGTAAAGTTACTGATTTTCTAGAATCAGAAAATTATTGAATCATGCTAGTAATTATTATATGTCGTATTAGTTGATGATAATGCATGATCCAAAAACCTTGCGCATTAGTTTCATCTATTCTTCGTGCAATGCCAGTTTCTGAATATTCTCAATGATGGTTTTTCTCATCTGCATAAATGCACAAGAATTGAAATGTTGGTACAAGTACAAGTTCACATTTCATTACTGGCACTCCCTATTTTCTCAAAGGGTAATGATTTTGCACATCAGAGTTAAACTCGGGAATTGGTTGGCCAAATTCATTTTAACCATAACATATACCGATCAAGTCGAATTATCTCCGTTTCATGGTCCAGATTTAAAATATGTTGGAATGTGATGTCATGCTGATGGGGAATATACTCTTCCTTCATGAAATCCGTCTCACCTATGCATTCATTCGATACATAATTTGTAATCGACAACAATCCAAGTTTACAATGCTTCTAACAAAGAATTTTCTTTTTTATTTTTTAAATTGTTGATAGAGCTAATATCTTGTATTTGTCATACCAAATATTATCGTCCTGAATCGTGGTATGTATATCAGTATATGCATTGTGCATTTTTTTTTATAGGTAGTATTCATCGTACGTACCTGATTTCGCTTCATGTACACAAGCGATCAACGATGCCAAAATATATACCAAATATAAACCATGTGAACAGTACCTATAACGTGGAGGGAGTGAGTCAGGGAGGGGCACTTGAGAATGCATTAGCAGCTGAATTAGGCAACCCAAACCTCAATCCTCCAAATTTAGCCCCCGATATTATTATTACAAACTTTATCTTTGGAACCTTTGTTAGAGCTTCTCCAACTATTTGCATTCCCCCTAGAAATCAAGGGCATTAAAACTATAGCCAAACACAAGGTCCAGTTTTCCGAGCACGGTTTCGGACCATCGACCCACCAGTGTCTTAAGGATTTCACCACTTGTTCAGAAGCCATGGAGGCACAGAATTCTGGGTTTCTTTTGGATTTCCATGGATCTCAATTAATGTTGTTTCTATTTCTCTTTTTCCACTTCTTTAGCAACTCTAAAGTCTACATCATCTACATTAGCTGGCTTGGTTCCAAAATTAAACACGAGGGAAATGATTGGGCTATGGTCCATGGAGTTGGTACAATCGTTTATTATATATGTACTCGATATATTTTGAGCCGATCCACAAGTGTGAATGTGAAGAGTGAAATATCAGTGGGAGCCACCAAAAACCTAGAAGAGAAAACCAAACCTTGCGGTTTAATGTTGGAAATATAAAATAACACAGAGTAACTTTTCTAGAGAGACGAACAATATTTTGAATAAGATGGTTAATAGGGTTATTGTATCTTTAGTTTTGGAATGAATTAAAATATATATATATCGTGGTTCTCCAACGGACTGTCTGTTCCTGAACGACTCTCTCTTTCTATATATATATATATATATATATATATAATTTTAAAACGTATAAAATGTTTAATTAGAATGGAGAGGAGTATATCTGTACGTATATGTGTGGAATGGTGGATGGGGAATTCAAAATTCATAAATTTTGGTTGCTAGACTATGCTTTACTTAACCTCCAGGTCACTGAAACCCAGTGTATTGTTGCCTGTCGGCTTCCAATTCCAACTACTAATGAAGTAATCCTAAAGCCTGGTTTGTACCTTCATGTTTGAGTAAACGTTGAAGGTCTTAAATTTTTTGGTATCAAATCACATGACATGACATCTAATATTTTAATAATAATTTATAATATAACCAATCTATCCAATCCATATTTTAGTGATACGCTTTGAGACAAAAAAAAAATTGAGACTTCTGATATCACTCCTCTCTCCTTTATTTATATATATATATATATGGGAAAAACGGACAACAAGTTTAAATAACATGTCACAGTTTAATTTTGATTTTTTTATGATGCAAGTAAAGAATGCGGATGAAGGTATGAATTGCCACAAGCTAATTATACATAAAAAAGTGGTAAATGATATTAAAGTGGTATAAATAGTCTAGTCACATGTCATATTAGTGTAAAAAAAATTTGAAAAAATCTATATATATGGCATATATGCATATTTAGTGGGTTGAAACTTCAATTTGCCAGCTTCTCTTTCTTTTTCTATTTTTATGGAACATGTACCAATAATATAATAATAAGCTCAATTATATTAACATTTTCATTTTCATTTTCATTTGCTCAATTATTATTTTTTTATCTAACGTAACGTCCCTACTTATTTTTCATTTTTAGTTAACGGCACGATCGATGGAGACACTTCTAGGCAACGTAAAATGAACATGCTGCCTGGCTGCCTGTATCCATCCCATTACAACAATGAACTTATACTAGTAAGTATATCATATTTTTCACTCTCCCTCAATTTTCTCTCTAAAACGGCTATCTATCTGTGTTACATGTAATCTGCCCTCAACGTTAAACAATTAACAGTCATATATATTTATATGAGTAGTGCTAGAGACACAACTTATTCTACAATTATTTTATAATTCGTTGATGTGACATACTTCACCAAAGTATATTGATGAACAAATTATTTCAATGTAGTCTTCGGCCCCACGTAAAAACTGAGGTGGAATATGCCACATCAGCAAATTATAAAATAATTGTAGAATAAGTTGTCTCTGTAGCATTACTCTGTTTATATATGTATTATTATATAGGAATTTCTTAACATGTGCCCTTAGGACACATGTTAAGCACACAGTTCAAGGGGATATTTCCTTGAATTGTGTGCATATTCCCTTGAACTTGGTACAAATGCATAAATCAAGGGAATATGCACACAATTCAAAGAAATATTCTCTTGAAATGTGTGCTTGTAAGGGCACATGTTAAGAGGACCCTGTTATATATGATGTGATACAGATCTAAAATGACAACTCTTATATACTCCCTCCGTTCCTAAAAGATTGTCGTTTTAGAAGAAAAAATTTGTTCTAAAATATTTGTCGTTTACAATTTTCTAGAAGAATAAATTATTTACTTTCATATACTATCCCTATCTTCTCTCATTGTCTCAATAAATTATCTACTTTGTATTAATAGTTTCTAATTTTCCATAAAGGGGTAGTGATGTAATTTCAAATAAATTTTATTAATATTAAATGCCTTTCTTAATTTATGTGTTAAAATTTAAACGAAAATTTTTTAGAATCAGAGAGAGTATATTGGAATAGGAATAGGACCACCAAGAAAATTATGCACCGACCACGTGTTGGTGGAGTGGTTAGGAAGACTCACGCGGAGGAGGACAGACTTTTGTTTTGGGTGTGAGAAAGGAGCTAGCTAGGTGGCCAAAAGGCCCAAACATTATTCCTACATAAATTAATTAATTTGTATCTTTATTTAATGGAATTATCCAACACTAGTCATATTAAATACGTACTCCATTCTTTTATCTCATACTAAAACATTTAAAACATGTAAGCACAAATAAATATTTTATATTTAACGTTACAAAAGATTTTTAAAGTACATGTTTAATTAAATTTCAAATATTATTTAATTCTAAAAAGTATTGTATTTAAATCGGGACTATTATTTTTGACAAGGAAAAAAGAAAAATCTTAATCTAGCTACTTGCATAAAATAAGAACGTTGATTAGGTGGTCTACGTACGTGGATTAGGTAGTCTGTTCTACTTCCATCAATCAGGAAGCTTCTAAGAAGAATTAAAAACAGAAATATCGTAAGTATGTATCTCCAGTACTTTTCTATTCCTCTGCTCTGCTGTACTTTATCTGTAACCTTCCTTCCACCATTAACAATTTAATTAACTCACAATATATATATATATATATATATATATGTATATATATATTCCTCTCTCTATAATTCCCATCTATATATACTCAACACCGGAGGATTTCTATTATATACATACTTCTCTCACCCTCCCCTTTACATATACATATATATAACCTTTCTCTCTCTACTGTAAACTCCTAAGAAACATGGCTTCCTTGTCTTCTATTTTCCAGCTTTTCATGCTAATGGCTCTTTTCGCCACCTCATGTATAGCACAATCCCCCCGAGGTGCACCAACGGCCCCACCGACCGCCACACCTACACCTTCTCCCGCGGTTGCGCCACCCACACCAACACCGTCTCCCTCGCCGTCTCCGACGACTGTCCCGACTCCGGCAACTTCATCCCCATCCCCATCTCCATCTCCGTCAGCACTACTTCCCCCATCTCCTTCACCCAGCGCAGATTCTCCTTCAGCACCTTCTCCCGGTGGTCCTACTCCTTCTAATGGGCCGCCAGCCGATGATGTTCCGAACGGTAGCTTCGCCGGAGGTTGGGTGAACAGGGCTGTCATTGCTGGGACTGCTATCACTGCCGCGTGTCTCGCCATGTCTTTGATGTAGAGCCGCGTGTTCTTCCAGGTGGAGGCTTATTGGAGATGTGATTTTGTTTTTTTAGGTTCGATCAATTCCATTTATTATTACATTTAATTCAGGGTGATTATTTTGTTTGCTTTTGCTACACGGAATAGTGTTTATTTTGACAGGTGGGAGTGGGGTACATGTATGTATGAGTCCATTCTACATAAATTAAATGAATTTAAATAATTTCTTATTCTTTTATTTAACCGTGTGCTACGTTACGTACACTGATATATTGAATATTCATTCCTTAGTAATATATTATTTTTATGTAATTCTTTACAAAATATTTGAGAAAATAAACGGGAAAGTAGTAGGAAAATAAAGAGAAAAAAGGAAGAAGCGCTTTACATATGTACGATTGTAAAGTTTAGTTTAGTTGTATTGCTAAAATTAGTTGTTTTATTTAGCAAAATAATAAAATAAAATTAGTCGTTTTGTCTAAAAGCGCGTTTGCTTGCATTTTTGTGAATAACTTGATTACTTTTTCATGATAATTAAAATAAATCAAAGCTAGCCAGTAGCCAACAATTAGAACCATATTTTAGACTTGAAAAAGAGAATGCCACGTGGTAATACATATTTCCATATAAAGCTGCACTATCATCCGAATGCCAACTTTTGCTATGATCAAGCCCTGCACCGCAACGCTCTCCACCACACCTCATCCGCATCAAAATGCAGCCTTCCATTACTAGCTAGGCGGAAAACCATGAGCAATCACTCCGTCCATCAAACGGCTATCCATCTCCGTGATCGCGACTGCCAAAACTAACCTTCAAATTCGCCTTTTCGCAGTTTTGGATTCCCGTAAACGACATCCCGCTTGCTACAGTGACATGCATATCCACGAATTTTATTAAGGGTATACTGGCCACCCTTATAATAATTAAAGATAATTAAAAAAAAATGACAAGTTCCATGAAAAAAAGATTATTTTTCGCAGCCCAATTTTTTTTTTTTTTTTACAACTGTATCAAATACATCCTTTTCAATGCTAAGCCACTGTTTATCGACTCTTGAGTAAACTTGAATCGAGGATGTTTACTAGTTTTGAGATTCGTAAAATAATTATGAATATTTTTTATTTTATTTTTGCATCCTATTAAAAATGAAAGGCAAACGTAGATACATACAAAAAAATACAATCAAGTACAATTAAAAAAAGAAAGAGTCCTACTCCTAAATATACTCCATATATAATACATATATATCATGTGCCCTACTCCTAATTAAATAGACTCCATATATAATACATAAATATCATATACGTTAAAATAATTTAGGACAAATATGCTCAATTTCATATCAATTATTCATAGCATATTTAATTATATATGTAAAATCAGTGAATAATTTCAATTTAAGACAATATTTTGGACAAATTTGAATAGCAGAAAATCCTAAAATTTAGTGGAAATTGAAATTTAAAGAAACATATTTTATTATAAAATTTGAGAGAAATTGAATATCATAGAAAAACGCTTCAACATAGTTAAAATTTACAATTTTAATTGAAATTGAAAATAGGATATACCTAATTTTTTGAATTGAGATTGCAATTGAATTTCGTACAAATTGCAAGTATTGTTACTTGAGACTCCTATTTTGTACATGTTGTAAATACTTGTATATTTTTTTCTAGGGTGCTCACACATTACATTAACTAGTACTTTTACTAGTTAAAGTTTTTAAGAATTTAAGGGTAATCACTTGACCACCCTTGCACTCGCTACATGATTTGCTCAAAGCCCGAGTAACACCGGGCCTATTGCGTCAACCGGGTATCTGAGCCGAATGCACAAGTAAAAGAGGTCTTACCAGCAGGTCATTTAGGGCTTACAGGAAAAAATATATATATAACGAGAGACTGTATGGAAATATGGAAATTGAGGAGTCATCATGGTTGTATATATATATCTATATATATATACAGTCCCTTTCTAAAGCGGACTGAAAAAACGAACTAAAGAACGGACTTAAAAAAAAACACGCGGCTCGCCGGGTCGCCGGAGCGGGTTGATATAATATTGATATATTTAATTCAACAATATATAAAAATACATCATATTGATATATTTGATCCAACAATATATCAAAATTGTGATTTTTGGATATATTGTGAAATCAAATATATCAAAATATATCAATATTGATCAATATATATTGATATATTTGATACAATATTGATATATTTGACCCAGTTCTATATTTGATATATTGATATGTTTGATACAATATTGATATATTTGATGCAATATTGATATATTTGACTCAGTTCTATATGTGATACAATATTTGATATATTGATATATTTGAGTCAGTCAGTTCCGGGTCCGTCAGTTCCGGTCCGTTGGAGAAAATTTTCATATATATATATATAGTGTTTGGGGATCTAGGTTTCCCGTGGGGTCGATATGGAAATTGAGTTGGGTCAATCATCAAAATTGTCGTCGTTGGCATGATTTTGGTTGTCAGTAAGGTCATAGTTTAGATAGGGAATTGATATTTTTCACAAGTGAAAGCGTTAGTTTCACAAGATACTCTCTCACACGTGAGTGGATGTGAGGAGACATTTGTGGAACTATCAAATTTACTTGTGAAAATATTAATTCCATATAGATAACCAAATTGTTGTAGGTATTTTTTGAGCTTATTCAGCCCTCGTAGCTTATTACACCCTTTTAATTACTTTAGAAAACGAATGGGTCGTTTGATTCTTGGGGATTTGCATGGGAAAAAAGGACTACGATGAAAATTAGGAGGAAAATACATGAGAAGAGTGGTGAAAGTTTAGGCGCCATGCATGATCTACAAGGAGCTCTAGACCCAGTAATGATTGAAACTAATATGCAAGTGGTAGCTCGCTCATATGGGAAGATCTATTTAATTATACACTTATGTTTGCAAATAAATATTGGCGCAGCGGCCAATTATTTCCAAGAATTAATTATGTATGATCTTTTCTTGCTAGCACATGACACGTACAAGATAACATGTATATATGCTGTTATTTAAGAGGGAAAAAAATGGCAAACAAATAAATGCCAATGAGCAGTAGTAGTAGGTGTTAAGTGGAGATGAGATTTCAACTCATATTAGCTGTTAATTGCACCTTTTCAATACATGGGTTTTGATCAATTTGGGGATTAATTTAGACCCATTAATTGATTGAATTTATATTAAATTAAATGTGCATTTGATAGTCTATTACAAGGAGATTAATAGAGAGCAATATATGGTTCAAGTGGGAGTTATATATTGTGTTTTAATTATATCCAAAGTGGAGTACATGAAAAGGTTCATTGTTGTTTAAGAAAAACTATTTTCTTTTAAGTCTCACATTAAGTAGGAATAAAACTATTTAATACTTTATAAGTATATGTGAAATAGTTTAATTCACTTGTGGTACTAAAGGAAAGGCTTGAATTTGGTCACAATGACGTGGTGCAAAGCACAACCCGCCTGCGACCCGGGGGCCGGGTTCGGGTTCGCAAAGTCGCATTGGCGCTTTAGGCGCACTTTGCACTTCGCACGTACGCATCGTCGCTAGGAGCCAAGAGCCTATTTTTTGCATTGAACCAGATTAATAAACTTCATTAATGATTGAACAGTTTTGTGTTTAATCATTATGGGATATAAATGAGTTTTAAAACTGATGTGATTATTACATCATTTACTTTGTAAATAATGCTTAATTCACAATTCAGTTATGAAACTGAAGAGTCTTCATCTTCTTCCATCTTATCATCTTTACACAGCAGTATAAACTGAGGTTCAGAGAGTGAGTTGCTATCACTTAGAACAAATATAGGCTTGACATAAATCCTGGAGGTATATTGCTAGTAGCCTTTAGCAAACCTTAGTGGTAAGGGGCAATAAACACCTTAAGGACATGGACTACCCGTGTCAATCCTTGTTCCTAATTGTCTGTATTCATCATTGTACTTAACATTAGCAATTCTCTAGAGCTAACTTGAATTAATTTTAATTAAAGCATTGCATGTAACAACCGTAGATATATATCGTATATTAAGATTTCATGATCAACTATAACAAGCTAAATTGAATATGAGTATATATATATATATATATATATATATATATATATATATATATATATATGTGGTTAAATTCCGTCTTGCATGAAGCCATGACTGCATGCATTGTTTTGTGGATTTCAAACTTTGTTTGGATTCGACATATGTTGTTGAGTTTAGGGGTTAATTTATCTGGTTACAGCTTTGATGGGCTAAAGGGTTATTTTTTCCTCCACAAAATTGTTTACGCATATATTATAAATTTACAAGGGTCAACAATAGAGAGCTGAGCATATATTTAACAACAATGTTATTATCACATAAATTTTTTTACATAATTTTCATATACACACACATACATATTGCGGGGCTCCGCTTGGCATGCGGGACCCGCAGCATATATGTGAATGTATGTGAAAATTATGTAACAAAATTTATGTGATAGTAGCATTATTTTATATTTAATTATATGGGGCTTAATTAGTTAACTAATTCATAAAAAAACATAGCCTAGGTGTCCATGATTGTTACTCATGTAAAACGTTAACAAGCAATAACAATCGGATTGATTAATACTATAAACATATATTCAAATTTTGTGTATAATACCCGTTGGTGGTAAAACCGTTCTACAATCCGAGGATGAGATACAAACAGCTATATATGAAATTTTGTATGTGCACACCTATAATTAAGGAGATGAATAAGTGTGTGCGTGTGTCAACAAACTATGTCAAATTTTAAATTTTTTTGTTTCAAAAGCAATACAGATAAATAAAATTTAGATGTCTATTCTTCCTCTATTACTTTAGACTAACGTAAACTATGCATGCAAGGATATTTTAGAATTTTTTAATGCAGTCATTATTAAATAAACTGAAAAGTAAAGTAATAATAATCAATCACATATACACTCTAAGATTTATACTCCCTCCGTTCCTAAATAAGTGACGTTTTTGAAGAAAAAATTTGTTCTAATTTATTTGTCGTTTACAACTTTTTAGGAGAATAAATTATTTACTTTCCTATATCACCCCCCATCTTATCTCAGTGTCCCAAAAAATTCTCTCCCTTGTATTAATAGTTTTCAACTTCCTATAAAGGGGTAGTGATAAAATTTCATACAAATTTTAATTATTAAATAATACTATTAAATGACTTTCTTAATCCATGTACAAAAACCTTAAACGACACTTATTTAGGATCGGATGGAGTACTTAGTTTGGCCCCTTAGTCCTCTACTTTATGGGCTTACATCCAAGGTCAGGTATCAATTGATACCCAACAAATTTCCTTTAATATTAGTAAAACAATTACAATTATATCAACTTCATGTACAATAGAATTCATGAGAAAACAACCTCCCTTGAGCACCTCTACTCCCTTGAGTACCACTACTCATTTGAACACCTCTGACCTCTTAAAGTTTTCAACAAAAGATTAATGGTCAGAACCTTGTGCTTTGGTAAATGACTTCTTGGTTTGGTAAGTTTTGAATACTACCACTACTCTTATTCATGGCTGTAGGAGTACTACGTACGTACTAGGCTGCTACCATTTAGTGTTTGTTGTCATGGATATGGATATAGCATTGTTGGTTGGTTGGTTGGTAATTGAATATGTAGAAAATGGAGCCATTACATCATGTCATAGCTAAGGCTGTAAAATGAATAAATAGTTCGGGCTCAATTCGTACTCGTTCGACTAAAAGTTCGATTCGAGCTCGACTCGAAATATATATGAGTCAAATATGAGCAAATTTTAAAGTTCGATAAATTACTCGAACCTCCTTAAATTATAATTTTCTATTGATACTCGGATCATATTCGTTCGAAAAGTTCAAACAGTTCGGGCTCGATTCGGAATCGTGCTCGACTCGGTAGCTAAATGAGCCTCAATCAAACTTTATTTTATACTCGATAAATTTTGTATACCAAATCTGAGCAATTCAATACTCGACTCAACTCAGTTCATTTACACCCGTAGTCATAGCTACATTCTCGACTACTTTTTAAATTATTTGCATAAAGAAGGCAGGACAAAGTTTGCTTATCGCTGTGATTCTGTGAATATAACTACTATTAAGGCTGTATTCGTTGTATACAGCTAGTAAACTAGTAGGTATTTCATGATTTATCATAGTTAAATAAGCCAATAAATTAATTATGACCATCCATTTCATCTGCAAGATTACCACAAATAAATACTGTCCATTCATTTAGAAGTCTTTATTATTATTTTAAGTAATTCAAGCTAAACGTCTAATTTATCTAAAATAATTTATTTTTTATAATAATTTAATTATAATACTTTTAATATGAACGGTCATATTTTTTATTCTCTATATATATTTATGGAACATCGTTAGTCATGTACTAAAAATTATGTAATTAAATGAATATTTAAATATGAACAATTTTATTATTTTATTATTTTTTTAATATACGTAACAAATCATCTAAAACTTTTATCTTAAAACCGAGAGAGTATAAGAGTTAAGTTCGTTTATTTTTTTTCAAATATATGAAAGGTGGTTGATAATGTAAAAGTGTCGCAGTCACTTATTGATTCTAGCAAATATATACTACTCATTTGATATGTAAACACCAATTATGTGAGAAAAAAAAGTAAACAAATGTAAAAATAAGAGTGAAAGGAGAAGAGGATCTAAGAGAGGATGTGTGTAAACGAGTCGAATTAAAATAAATAGAGAGTTACTCGAATTCAATTTAGAAAGTAACTTATTTATTCGAATTGTATCTGAAAAATCATATTCTAATTTCACTCGGTTTACTCGAATTCAATGCAACCTAGATTGAATTATATTTAAACTACTTGTGAACTTCGAATTCAAGAGTAGTTTTATAATACATATAATTACTAATTGTACTTATTATTTTATTTAGAAATTAAAAAATATATTTACAATTACACTTTACAACTAAAAAATACAATTAAAATTAAATAATAATAATAATAACTATTTGGTCTAATTTTATTAAATTATGCATATATTATAAGAGAATATATCGAGTATTTATTCTAATATGTATCAATTGAGTATGTGTCTAATCATGATCAAGAATTCGAATAGTTTAAATCATAAACGAGTCGAGTATAATATTTTTATTTGAATTATTTTTGTGCTCAGATCTGTATCATATTATTAACGAATTTGAATCTCGCTTACATTTGTTTGAATGAAGCCTGAACTGTTTTGTTCGATTTACAGCCTTATAAGAGAGTATAAGAATAAAAATTATCAAGATTGGATCACACACATGCACACAATAGTAAAGAATCAATACAGAGATTTACTACATGGTTCTTCAAATTCGGGTACGTCCACGGGAGCGGAGAGATGTATTTTATTTATGATCTAAGTACTTAGGGTTTTTACAATAGGGAGCATATATAATTAAGGGAATTGATATTTCCACAAGGGAAATTAATATTTTCACAAGGTCTTAATCACATGAATGTGGTCCCGTTTACTATTTATGTGAGGGGAGCCTTGTGAAAATATCAATTTTTCTTGTGAAAATATTAATTCTCATAATTAAAGTTACTCATATTCCAACCCTAATTCACATTATAGCCTGAATACTCATAATGTCCTTGTAACATTGTATCATACCGTGATAGGCTACGCCCCCACACCCCTAAACCTTCGTCATTGGTATTTTTCAAGAACTCTCATATACTTCATATGAGCCACAAGTTTAGATAAAAATAGGGATGAAAAAAATAAATTTTCCTACCGTACAAAATATATTTGAATTCTAAGGGTATTAAAAAAATGGGACGGGAATTAAGTGAAACTTGGTTTTATTGTGTAACGCTTTATTCAAATTTTGTTGAATGTAAGAAAAGAGATTTTATAACTAGACTACTGTCTTTGATATTAAACCACGAAAAATAAATGATTATTCAAAAATCATTAAGCTTGAGCCACTAGACTATGTTTTCTTCATTCAAATTATTTTAAGCCCTCCATCCTGTTATTGTCAGGATTAATATATCAAGTACCCCGCATAACCATGCATCCTCGTAGACGGAGAAAGACGCTTCAGTCGTGGCCCTTTTGGCTTTGGCTTTGGCTTTGGCTTTGGCTTTGGCTTTGTATTCACATGACGGATAACGTACCCCCTTACGTCACTAAGCGCCTACATATATTACAAACAAATTAACAAATGAATTTCTTAACATGTGTCCTTAAGACACATACTAAGCACACAGTTTAAAAAAATATTTTTTTGAATTGTGTGTATATTCTCTTGAATTTGGTGCAAATACAAAAATCAAGAGAATATGCACACAGTTCAAGAGAATAGTCTCTTGAACTATGTGCTTAACATGTGCCCTTAGGGCACATGTTAAGAGGACCCTATCTTGCTCGTGGAATGTAGAATGCATGTGACTAGCCATGATTATATGAATAAGAAGCATTGAGAAGATAAGGAATTTTGAAGGTCGTTTATCTGATCAAGAAGGATTTTTTTTTTTGAGAAAAACGATTAAGAAAGAGAGCTTTAAATAATGGTAAAGTAGAAAAAAAAGAAGTTAATTTGTATTGATAAACTCAAAACGACAATTTTTTAGGAATAAAAATTACTTTCTAAAACAACAATTTTTTGGGAACGGAAGAAGTAGTATTTTGTTAATGGGTCCTCTTCTCTATGCTTCTTATTCATATAATCATGGCTAGTCACATGCATTCCACATTCCACGAGCAAGATATTAATGCATATAGTGAAATTTTGGCATTAATTGAATGGTATACTCATTTTTAAAATCTACAAAGGTAATTGAGTAATAAGAGTAATATAGTATTTTTCAAAGGTATTAATTATATTCTTTAATCTGTGTACATCAACTTTAAATGACAGTAATTTAGAAACAGAGAAAAAAATTATATTATATACTACTTGATAATCAAGATACCTCCGAAAATTTCAAAAAAACACACACATGAATGGCTTATATTATCTTTATATTAAAGATTAATGTATTTCTGTCATCTTTTCAATGAATTTTAATAAAATAATATTAAAAGTTATATCCAATTTATTCAATCAGATAAAATATTAATTATATTTTTAATTTTTATACTTTTTTCATATAGCTTCAATTAAAAAGATACCGGGGGAAGCTAGTATAATTTATAAAATTTCAAATATCTTTTTTCGCTTTGTCTCCTTGCTCTCGTTTAAAGTCATTAAAATGACGTCATACCAAACTATAGATAGATATGTGGGGACCTCTCAATTAATACTACTCCACTAATTTATTTGTGCCTCCATTCAATTCTCACGACTTTGGAGATCATAAATGAAGCGAGGCTGGCCGAGGGGAATTAGAAGCATATCTATTTTAAATGAAATATAATTTTTATTTTATAATTTTAATTTTAAATGTATTAAAATGTAATGTTATGATGATAAAAATAATAATAATAAAAAAAAATATATAAAAAATAATTTTTTTTTATTTTATTTAAAATAAAAAAGATCCTAATCCTACCGATAAAACCCCCTTTAGACAAGTAGACCACAATCATGTGGGAGGAGAAACCGAATAAATAGAATATTAAATTTTAGTCATATAAATATCAATTATCTTTTTGCTCATTCTCTTTCCAAAAGAAAATAATTGAAAAGTTGAAAATATTATATAGACCGACCTATTAGATATACTACCTACTATGTATATAGTGTGGCCCTTTCATGTAAACGATATAATATATCTCTAATCGTGGTTATATAATTGGATTACTGTGCATAACATGATGTGAAAATAAAGAGACTAATTATTTATAATAGACATTTAATTTTAAAAAATTAACTGATCTTTTAAAAAATGATATATATATATATATATATATATATAATTTTACTCAATATAATATAAATACTATAAACTATTTAAAAATAAAATAGAAGACTTACATTTAATTTAGACGAAACAAGTAAATTAATATTAAGAATAAATATGTATTAAATTTAACTTTTAAAAAAATAATATTAGTATTATTAGAAGTGAAGGAGTAAATAAATGAAAACTGATAATTTCATATAATTTTTTGATATTTTTACATAAAAATTACAGCGATAATTTTTGTCGTTATTATAAATCTATAACAATATTTTTTTATGTGAAAATATTAATTTTTTAAATAGAGACTAGAGCTTGCACTCTTGCAGTCCGAAGGCGAAGACAAAGACGTATGAGTTTTGGCGGATGAGGAAGACAAAATGCTATCGTACTTCCTTACGTGATTAATAAATTGGGAAGGTCAATTCCGTCCACCTTGTCTCTCTTTTTTGGTCTTCCATCCATCATAATCAAGACACCTTAAACAAATCACTGTCAACTCATTAACTAATTTTCAAGGCATCTTTAGATTTTTTTTTATTAATTCTGTCTTATAATAAGTATTTTTTTAGTTTAAATCACACATATCAATACATAAGTTAAAATGATAAAAATACCATTAATATATTTTATTTGTTTTGTTTGAGACTTTTTTTTATTGCATTTTGGTCTCTCTTTCTCTTTCTTCAACCTTTCAACTTTCCAATAAATACGTAATAAATACCATTGGTTGCATAAGGGCACATATGAAAAAATATTGTAAAAATTGTATTGAAATTCTAACACATCACTTATTTTGAAAAAAAATATTAAGCCTAAAAAAATATTTATTGTGGGACGGAGATATTATTTTTTTAATGTCCTACTTTATCCTAACATAAGGGAGGAAGGAATAAAGTTATACCAATGTACACGTATTAACCTATAATACCACATCTGAGATTTCATTTCAAACCCATGCCAGAGATCCGTAACATTCGTCCTCTTCAAAATAAAATAAAAATTACATAATGTACATATATATATATATATATATGAGCTTTCCAATTGATACATCCAATCGATTCCAACAACAGATCCAAAACGATGGCAAATATTGTCTTTTTATAATAAAAAATACCGCCTACCTTAATTTTCCATTAAATTGTACCTGGCCTCTTTATCCCGTCTTTCGCAGAAACGTGGAGGACTTGGTAGCTCAATGGATGACCAAAATACAACCGGGTGTTCTAAAATTATAGCTTACCTCAATAATTATGAATTAGAATCTTCTCTATTTCAAATAAAATGGAAAGTCTATATTTAAAAGTTCAGATTTAAAATATGTTAGAATGTGAGATGATAATGATGATTAGAGAGAGATGATGATGATGAAGAATATGTTGGAACGGAGATTCTCCATTTCATTTAAAATAGAGAGGATCCTAGTCCGTAATATTACAAATACAAAATACTTCCCCCAGTTCTTTTTAACTGACGTTTTAAAAGAAAATATAAATAATGTTTTGCCTGTTTTGTCTCATCGAATATAAAATCTCAATATTATGCGTCAAAATTTATCAGAGAAGATAAAAGAGAAACAAATTAATATTTAATGTATGAATGGTATAATAAATTAAATCATTAATATTTTTTTGAAAATTATAAACAACAAATAAAAAATAATTAATTTTACTCTCTATAGTGACAAATTAAAAGGAATAAAGGGAATAGTATATATCAAATCTCCTCTATTTTTCCTCTCGGTGTTAAGTGACAAAAAGAATTATGAATAACACTATTCGGTGTTAAGTGACAAAAAGAATTATGAATAACACTATTTTACGTGTGTTTTTAATATTTTTATATTATTTTTTGGGACCCGGTGCATGTGAAAATATCAAAAATAGATAAGAAAATTTCCAAGAATTATTTATAGCTCCATTATAGTCCCATCTTTCTGCGTCTCTTCTCTCCATTGTTCTGCCAAAATTATTGAAGAAAGGAGAGAGAAAGAGAGAGACCCGGAAAGAAATGTCGGGTAATGGTAGAGTAGTAGTAGAGGAATCAAGAGTACCCTTATTAGATTATGCATCTTCAACCGTAGAATCCAAGTATAGAGATGATGATGAAGGAATTAGTTTTAAAGACAAGTTTTGGATCGAATCTAAGAAGTTATGGCAAATTGCCGGCCCGGCTATTTTCAGCCGCTTAGCCAACTTCTCCATGCTTGTGATTACTCAAGCCTTTGCCGGCCACCTTGGCGATCTTGATCTCGCCGCTATCTCCATTGCCACTAATGTCGTTCTTGGCTTCGACTTTGGCCTGATGGTATATATATATACTTGTTCTCCGATTAGCATTATAGGATGTGTAGATATTAGTTGCATTTTTTCCCCTTAATTTTCACTAAAAACATATTTAATTAGTTGCCAACTTAATTAATTTTCAGTTGGGAATGGCAAGTGCTTTAGAAACACTATGCGGGCAAGCATATGGAGCCAAGAATTACCGCATGTTGGGTGTATATTTACAACGTTCTTGGATTGTTTTGTTCATTTGTTGCCTACTCCTTTTGCCGCTGTTTCTATTCTCCACTCCAATTTTGAAGCTATTGGGGCAGCCTGAGGATGTAGCAGAGCTATCTGGGGTGGTATCCATGTGTTTGATTCCAATTCACTTCAGCTTTGCCTTTCAGTTCCCTCTACAAAGATTCTTGCAAAGCCAGCTCAAGAATGCCGCCATTGCTTGGGTGGCTCTGGGGGCTCTGGTTCTGCACGTGATTTGCACGTGGTTTATTGTATACAAGTTTGAGCTTGGAGTGATTGGGACTGCTCTTAGTATGAATATTTCTTGGTGTGTTATTCCGATCGCCTTATTTATTTACACCGTTTGCGGCGGCTGTCCTCTTTCTTGGACCGGCTTTACTGTTGAAGCCTTTTCTGGTATTTGGGAGTTTGTTAAACTCTCTGCGGCTTCTGGGGTCATGCTTTGGTAAGTAAGTATAACCCTATTGTTAATTAAATTCTCCGAAGAAAATGTTGCAATATTATTTTTATTTTCTTAATTTCAATATCTGATGGGGTACTTTCTTCTTAATTTTCTTATGAAAAAGTTTGGAAAATTGGTACTACAGAATATTGATAGTGATGACCGGGAACTTGAAGAATGCAGAAATAGCAGTGGATGCTTTGTCAATATGGTCAGCAGCTAGCCAACCTTATTATCAGATTTTAAATTTCTGGTTTTATATACGTCAGATAGTAGTATATAAATTTGCTTATAATAACTCTGGTATTCATTACACGATCCATCTTATATTGTTAGTTGTTAGTACAAGACTTTTGCTTACTGGTACGTGCTATTTCCGTTCCATAATAATAGTCGTTTTACGTACATGAATTAGACGTTGCGGTTCCGAATTTTTTTATATTATTAAATTAAACAACTTGACCAGAAAAAAACAACACAACTTGCGTATTTTTATAGGACTACTAGTATTTCCAAGAACTCATGACTGGATTATTTGTCCCTTTATGCAGCATGTCTATCAATGGGTGGGAGCTTATGATACCTCTTGCCTTCTTTGCTGGAACTGGGTAATTTCTTCCACAAAATTTGTGTTATTTGTTTTTTTCTCTTACTTTTGAGGATATGATTAATTATTGTGTGTTTCAGATAAAAATACCTTTTAAAGTTTTTTCATAATTAATTTCTTTTAATTGGGTCCAAATAATGGATTTTGCCAAATAGGAGCATTTTGTTTTATGTATAATTAGGGGTGCACTAGCGTCTAGCATATATATCGTCAAATGAAACAGTCCAGTTTTGCCCTTGTTTGCATGTTTTTGATCTTGGCGACTTCTGATTTAATAATTATGGCCTGGATGTACTTTGGGGACCTTTCCAGCTAGCTACCACCTGGGATGTGTATGGCATTTGGTACCATATATATTATACTGCACATTTACAATTTTATTTTTTTGGTAGAGTGTAATTAATATTGATCTTCATATATATATATATATATATATATATATATATATATATATATATATAATTAGAGTAATGGTTGTGCATGCATGCATGCATGGTGATAAATTTAATAAAACAAAATTACAGAGTAAGGGTTGCGAACGAGCTCGGAGCAGGCAATGGAAAAGGTGCCAAGTTTGCTACCATTGTCGCAGTTTCCACGTCTACAATCATCGGCCTCTTCTTCTGGCTCCTCATAATGTTTTTTCACAATGAACTGGCCTTGATATTCTCCTCCAGCCAACAAGTTTTGGAGGCTGTAAACAAGCTCTCTATTCTCTTAGCATTCACCGTTCTCCTCAATAGTGTTCAACCAATTCTTTCAGGTTAAATAATTAATACTCACTTTTTGTACTTATTTATCTAATTAATTTGGACATAAAATTAATTAATTGGTTTTAATTTGGTTTGTATTGTGATTAATTATGCAGGGGTTGCTGTTGGATCTGGATGGCAATCTTATGTGGCATACATAAATCTAGGTTCCTACTATCTCATTGGGGTCCCGCTTGGAGTTGCCATGGGATGGATTTTCCACCAAGGAGTTATGGTATGTATAATTATATATATAATTATATGTATTGTTAGTCACAAATTAAATCAGAAAATACATAATTAATTAATTAATTAATTAATAAATAAATATATCATCTTTCCACTCAATTAATAATATATGTTGTTACGTACGTGCATGATTTTAGGGTATCTGGGCTGGAATGATATTCGGTGGAACATTCATTCAAACATTGATATTAGCTGCCATTACCATTCGATGTGACTGGGAAAAAGAGGTGATCACCATTGCCTCCCTCCTTCTAGCTACCTCGATCTTTTTTTCTTTACGTACAATTAGGATCGTAGGAGGAGTATTAATTACTAGTATAATATTTGATGAATCAGGAGGAGTGTATTAATTAATTAAATTAATCCAACTTCATTGAAATATTTATTTATGTTGAATCTGCAGGCTCAGAGAGCTACCATGCATGTAAAGAAGTGGGAAGTCATATAATTAACTGTACTATGCATAACTTCAAGAACGACTAACTGGAGGATGGATTTCTTGGAGATTAAATTTCTTTTTTTCTTTTTAATTCCTCATACTGTGTAGAGTAATTATAACTACTTTCAAATTGATGAATATAAAAATATTTTAGGATTTGGTGACCCTATCTCTAAATATGCTTTTGGTGAGTATAAATTTTGACTTAAAAAAAGCACTTTAATTGATATAAGCAAATAATATATATATATATATATATATATATATAGGATAGGCTCTGGAACGAACAGTTCGTTTACGAACATATGTAGGGCCCAGTGTTGAAGGTTGTTGATTGGATGAGAATATTTAATACTAATTACGAATATATGATGGTAAATAATTGGGCCAATCAACAACCTTCAACACTTGACCCTACATATGTTCGTAAACGAATTGTTCGTTCCAGAGCCTTATCCTATATATATATATATATATATATATATATATATATATATGTATATGTTTTTGACATAAGCATTTCTGACCAAAACACAATGTACAAATAGTTTGAATATTTTCTCACTACTCTTTGGGTTGCATTGCATGAATGAATATTAAGAATAACTAATTAATTCCTATGAAATGAAAAAAAAAATGTGTATTTATGAGATAAGAAATAGAATGAATTATTTCACTGTCCTTTATTTATTTAATTCCTTCACTAATTCATTACCCAATTTAAGCTGAACATAAAAGTCTTTAATATGCATATTAATTAGAACACACATACTTGGATAGTATAAATAAATTAGTAATTTTCTCTAAAAAAAAATTTATGCATATATTAAGTTTGCTTAAGATTCTATAGATGATATTCCTTGGGTAAAATGTAATTAAAACTTTCAACAGAATTGGGCCGATTCTTAGCCCAGCACCACTATCTAAACTCTAAACTTAAGCCCTTTTGGGCTTTTTCAAAACGTTGCTTATTTAGCCCTTGCCTTGTTTGAGAGAGGTAAATCTTTTTTTTTTATTTAAACTTATATGATGGTTAAAATGGAATGAAATTTCAAAATAACAAAAAATTATTTAGCAAATAGGTTGGAATAGCCGAAACTAAAATTTAAATAAAACAAAAATTCATTAAGGTGCCGAATAAAAAAAGTTAGATTCCGCATACGACCAACCTTCAGCTATATTTGATTTAATTTATTGAATTAAAATTATTAATATCAAATTTTATCAAAAATATTAGTACTAAGTATTTTTCAAAAAAATTAAGGAAATTCATATCATAGTTATATTTTTCTTATTAGAGGGCCGACATTCAGAGGGGTCCGCCCACCTAATTAAGGATCCGTTTAGATTTAATTGACATTTGATACTCTTATTGAAAAGAGATGCAATATGGGCCCCACTAGGCCCACAACAAAAACCAATAAATTAATTAAGATGAAGAGAGGAGAGGGCCAATGCCTTTTTCTGCTAGACGACTGCTAGTTGTTTCCGATCTGTATCTGGCCGAATGCGACGTGTGTATTCTTTCATTTCCAATTGTTTTGGGGTACTCTTTCCGTCTCATAATATATAACGTTTTAGAGTTGTGTATAAGAATTAAAAAAATAATTGTATAGCATTAAATATAATATCAATCTCCTATAATATTCTTAAATTCTCATAATTACTATACTTATCTTATAAAAATACTTTCTTTCTCATCGGATCGGCAGTCCGATGAGAAAGACCGATAAAAATCAGAACCGGTCGGACCGGCAGTCCGACCGATAAAAATCAGAACCGGTCCATCTTTCGGTCCGGTTTGGACCAATTATAACTTGTTTTGGTCAAAATCTGGGTTGACCAGTTGATCACCGGTTCAACCGGTAAACTCGGTTAATCGACCCAGTGTCCCGATTTTTTTTTATATAAAAAAAATTAATATTAAAATTAACTACTTTTATTAATATTGTAATTCATATTTATTATGTTTTAGTTCATAAAAAATGATATTTTTTAAAATTTTATTAATTATTAATAATATATATTTTTATATATTAATGACGTCACTGGTTTAATAACGGTTCGACCACTGGTTGGACCAATGACACATCCATCCGGTACCTTTTTCGATTCGATAAACGATCCGGATCTGAGAACCTTGTCTATAAGTAGGTTTTCATTTTGTTCATACTATAACCAAACTTACTCTCTTCTTATACAAGAATTCTATTTGATTTTTATTTTCTTCTCTTATACATTTAAAATTTTTCGTAATTATAGTTAAAAAAAAGTTTTTATAATGTCTAATATATATGCTTGAAATTATCTTAATATGACGAACTTATTTCTAAGTGTCTTGGGGTGTCGAAACTTTATTACACAAAAAATAAAAAATGAAAAGTAATCCATTTAAAAAGACAAGTATCAAGTTGTTTTGATTGGTCCTGAGTCGGTCAATTAAATTTGGTGACTCTTAGTAGCCCAAAATTCTTTTTATTTTATTTTCATGCTCTCTTAATCATAATTTTTTATATTCCCAAAATTGATTTTTTCACAAATTTTAGAACAATATAAATGAGAGGGAGTATGAAAAAAAAATCATAATCAAGGTAGAATGAGATGTACTCCCTTTTATACTGGCTATGATTAAATATGATGTACTCCCTTCGTTTTAAAAAAAGTTAATTTAAAATATTTTTAAATTTAAATTTAATAAAATTCATTAAGCATTATGAAACATTAAAATTTATAACTAGTTTTATTTTTTAAATAGTTTAACATATTCATCATTGTATTGACTTAAATTAAGTAAATTAATGTTAATTTTGAGCTTAAAAATGCCTCAAAATATTTTTAAAAATTAGTAATGATATTAGATTTTGAAACAAAAAAAGGAGTATTACTTAACTATCTAAACTACAATATATACTCTCTAATACTATAAATACCAATACCAGTATATAACAAGACAAATATCAAGTTAATTATTTTGATTTGTTCTGAGTCAACTCAGTATATCAAGTTTGATGACTCAGTATTCCAAAAGTTTTACTTTACTTCATTTTTATTTTCATGTCGTCTTTTTTGTCATCGAAGTTGGACGATTGAGTTAACTCGAAACCAACTAAAATGTCGTTCAAATATATCATATTTCAAAATTACCTAATAACTTGTTTATAAATTTACCCGTGCAAACATGTAATTAAGCTTGTGTTATACAAATCAATAAACATGCAAAAAATAGTTGGGAGCATAATTAGAGACTATTTTCAATACGTATCTATTAACTCAAGTTACGTAAAAGTTTAAGCAAAGATCTTGGACTAATCTTATTACAAGTTTGTTAAACCATCAATTTCACACAAGAGTACACATGTTGGACTCTCAACTGCATATATATATATATATATATATATATATATATATATATATATATATATATATATATATATATATTATCTTAACAAATTAGTTAAATAAGACTAGAAAACTAATATACGGAATCTCACAACAAAGTGATATGCTTGTTAAATCTTAATGATCTTAAATAAATTATTTAAGAATTATGCACTCGATATGTATTTCTAAAATAATATTACAACTGTCACCATCGAATTCTAATAAACACTAGTACATTTAATTACAAATTTTGTTTGCCATTTATTTCTTTAAAGAATTATACATACAAACTATGTAAGCTTACATATGGTCCTTAATTTCAATTGCAATGGCAGCATAATAGCCATAAGGGTCGCATTATACATTTAGTTTATGCTAAAAAAAAAAAGGACCAAAAGAGATACTAGTATAATTTAATACTTACAAATCATCAAAAAAATAAATATACTCTATCCCCTTTAAAGTAAAATACAAAATTTTCTTTTGTATGTTGCATATTATTTTTGTTCTTATATTCTTGAAGCGGAGGGAGTATATATTTATGCGGTGGATGGAGGTAAAAATAGTCACAATTGACCACAAATGGTTTTCACTGGAATGATAAGTTAACTTTGATTAATTGTGGACACATAGGTGAGTGGAGATTTTTATGTGCGTGTCAGCATTGTATTGATTAATTGACCAATTCATTATAAAATTCATAGTAATCGAATCCGATTTTAACCATAATAAAAATAGATTTACACACATATAGTAGATTCCATGGACTCTAACATTGTAAAAGAAAATTTGTTCAAATGAAACCTTGTTGATGAGAACTTAACCGAGTCGATCGACTTCAGAACTCGTTCTCCAAAACGAGCCGACTCAGTTGCCCTCTCCATCTCTCCCATAGTCAACAATTTACCACCCTCTCTCTCCACTTTTACCATCCTAACCTTACTTTTTAACTCTTCAACCAAGCCCCATAACGTCTCTATGGAAGGCTTTCTTACGGTAAACAGCAGTAATAATTTTTCCTTACAATTTTCTAGTCTATCCAAATTGCACGCAAAGTCAACCGATTCACCAAAGCTCAGATGACTGAGTCTATCCTTGAACTCAGTGAGTCGGAGTTCAATCTCATTTACTGCTAGTAAAAAATCATTCCACAATAAAACCATGACCTCGTACAATAATTTGTTACCTTGTACTAGGAGGGAATCTGGTACTTTGCATAATTCTTCAATTACTCCAACCAAGGAATCAACGGTCCTGATTAAATCAACGTTCGTCGACGATATAATACTCTCTAGTTGTTTTTTTCTCTCTATACTGCATGATGATGAGCATACGAAGAATCCTAAAACCCTAGAAGTTGAGAATAGGGTTTCTAGGTACCGGGCGTACCACCGGACCCATGCAGAGAGGACCCACGTGGTGGCGGTGGCCCCGTCGCGGAAGTCGGAGAGTTTGAGGTAGTTGTGGCCGCCGGTAGCCGGAAAGACGGAGAGCTGGTCTTGGAGGATGAAAGGGCCCCGCTTGATGATATGGTGGATGGTGAGGAGGCACTTGAGTGCCACGGAGGCGTCGCTTGTGCGGTGGAGGCGGTCCATGAGGGACTCGATTATGGTGAAGGCGGTGGCCCGTGAGCTGTCACCGAGGGAGAGGAGAGTGGAGAGGTGGTGGTGATCGTCGGGGGTGGTGGAGGGGGAGTGGGTGGTGGCGCGGAGGACAGCTAGGTGGAGAGAGAGGGTGTTTGGTTTGGAGAGTAAGGCTGCCTTGGATAAGGATGCCTTGTCCTTGATTACTCCAATTAGATCTCTGAGTTTTGTAATTATCCGTCCCATGGATAGATTCAATGAAGATGAGAGAGGAGTTCAATTTAGAGAGAAGAGAGAGAGATCAGAGGGAGAGATCAGAGAAAAAAAAGGCGTTTTATTAAGGTTTATGGGGGGTGACGATGGATGTTTAAAGAAATTTTATTTTGAAGGTATTTTAGTATATTATGATTACAAGTTGATTTTTGGTAGAGGAAACAAAATTCAACTTTCCTAAATTTTCTTGACTTATTCAAGGTTTAAGGGACTATATATATTGTGTGATATTGTTGCCTAAAACAATTAGAAATGTTTTTAATATTGGTATTGCGGATAGGAATTTTATACTGGTTAATAATTGTATAATTAATGTTAATAATGGTAAATATGTCTCAAATCGTTGGATGTATATATGATGTACTACCATAGTAGTTAGTACACATTTTTATTATCTCTGTTTTAAAATTAAAGATATAATTTAATTTTTAAAATCAAACGATGACATTAAATTTTATAGTTAGCATGAATCATCAAAGTTTAGAATGAAATTAATAAATTTTGTGATTAATAGTTTTTTATATACTATATAATTATAATAATTATATTAATTAAAATAAAATATATTTACATTAATTTAAAATTTAATATAATATCGTTTGACTTTAAAAATTAAATTATATCTTTAATTTTGAAATTAAAGGAGTTTTGAAAGAGTATATCAATCTCATGGTCGTTCAAATGTTTCTGGACAGTATTTATGGTTTAAATAACTTATCGGTAAACTACCGTGGGTAACTTCTTGAATGCATAGTCTTTTACAATGTAAAAGTAAAACTCGTGCATGAAAAAAGAGAACTTCTTTGTTTTTATTTTTGTAGACTCCGGTATTCAGATGTACTCCTATATAAACATGTTTTACCATAGTTTTTTGACTAAGATTTTAATATTGAAAATTATGAATTGGATAGAATATATATTCTCTACTTTCTTTAATATAAATCGTTTTAAAAAAATATTTTTGTTCATTAATATAAGTTACTTGATAATTTTAAGTAAATATTAATTACTTAATTTTTAATATTACCCCAATTATTAAATATAATTTTGGTTCTCTTATTATTATCTGTCCAATAAATAACACTATTTTTTTCAATGCAAGAATAATATAGACAATTGATATTATATTTAATGATTTACAATCATTTCCTTAATACTTGTGCATAACTCTAAAACGACTTATATTAAGGAACGGAGGGAGTATTAGGGAAGAGCAAGAAATTGCATTTGTAATTGTTATCGCACCGCAATTGCATAAAATTGTACATTTGTGGATGCGATGCGATGCGATTTTTATTTTTTATTAATTAACAGCACATGGTGGTTGAGGTTGAGGTTGTGGTTGCGGATACACTCCTAAATTCGCAACACAGATCGCGTCGCGCCGCACTTTATAATAAATTAGAAATGTTTTATATATATATTAAATATCAAGTTGTAAACTACAACTTGTAGTGCATTTAATAAAGTTGCAAGCACTGTTCTGAAACTCGGCCTGGGCCAAAGGGTTGAATTGGAACCGTTTTATGTTCGGTTTGGTTTGACCCGATTGAACCAGTTTGGTCAAAATTCGAATTGAACTGGTTGACCACAAGTCGAACCGGTGGTTCAACCGTAAAATCAGTTAAGTTGACCCGGTGAACCTGTTTTTTATTATTTTTTGCATCAATTTTTTTTAATATTAAAATTAACCGTTTTTAATAACATTGTAACTCAACTTTATTATGTTTTAGTTTATAAAAAAATGAGTTTTTTTTAAAATTTTATTAATTACTAATAATATATATTTATATGTTCATGACGTTAGCGATTCAATAACAGTTCTAGTTGAACCAATGACCCATTCACCCGATAATTTTTTCATTTTGATGACCGGTTCGTGTGACGCCCCCAAAATAGGTACAATACTCAACCCATTCTGAGTCGTCAAATACATGGTACAGAATTCAAATACAATCTTTTATATCATACGGTCATGCAAAATACGACCACACAATTATGAGTGTCAATACAAACATGTACAAAATATAAACACTTAAACTAAGTCCTCATTATATGCAATTATTATCACACTATTTTACAAAAATAATGAGGACTACTACTGCTCTAACTCGGACCATCACTCTGTCCCCCGACTAGTCCCTGCGACATTCTTATTTTCTGAAGAGGACAATAGAAGAAAAAAGTGAGCTCAACTAGCCCAGTAAAGAATATTATGACTAAGATAATGAAAAATAAATTATCTTTAGTCTTCAACAAATCAGATAAAATATTATGGACAACAAGTTTTAGATCAACAACTGTAGCGGAAATAACAATTCATTAGAAAAGCTAAATAGAAATTAATGTCTACTATCTTCTATGATTAAGTCTATCATCAATATTTTACCCCTGTAACATCATTCAATATATACAAATCAAATATTCATCTTTGTAATACGGGCCAAAGATATTCATTTGTATCACCAGTGGTCATGTTCATTTCAACACCTGTTCATCTTTGCACTACGGGCCAAAGATATTCATCTGGTAATCATTCATCTTTGCACTACAGGCCAAAGATATTCATCAAATAATCATTCATCTTTGCACTACAAGCCAATGATATTCAGTTATATCACCATTTAGGACTGAGATGATGAAAAATAATATAAATAACGAATCCAGTGAGATAAAGGACAAAGATTAGGAATTCGTAATTTAGTTTATCCAAGTTCAAGAATACTCCATAATAATCAATTGTGGAGCAAAATTCAAGAATGAAGATCAAAACAAGGATCCAATCAAAGATAGGAACCATAACAGACAACTTGGACAAAGAAAAGAAAATATAATTTTTCTGTGCATATTGCCGTATTCGTGAATAGTGCCGTATGCGTGAATAGTAACTCTGACATGAAAAGGTAAAAATTTTATAATAAAATTCATACCCATATTTTTGTGAAATGATATTGAAAGAAATAATATCATTTACAAGAAAAATAATATCCCTTACAAAAAAATAACATCCCTTACCTTAGTAGAAGTTTGGATACTGCAATAGTGTAGTAGCAGAATATTCTTCTTCTTTCTCTCTTATTCTCTTTCTAAAGCTTCTCTCTGTATAACTTTGTGAATTGGTTAGAAATAATAAAGAAATTGAACTTCTATTTATAGAAGAACTGAAAGTGGCCATTGACTTTAACGAAGGGTCAAAATGACTCCTGGTAATATTAAAGAGGCGACTACTATTTGTGAAGGGGCAAATAACTCTTGAAAAAGCGAAGAGGCAAGTAACTCTTGAAAAAACGAAGAGGCAAGTTACTATTTGAGTTACTATTTGCGAGAGTGACTTTTAGATGATGACCTATGAGTCTCAACTTATAAAATACCACATATCACCATAACTTCCTTCGAGTGTCGGCAACTTCCTCTAATGGTTATGTTACTCATCACACAAATAATCAATGCTTTTTAATCCTTCCATAATTATTCACAATTAATATTATAGATTCATAATATTGACAACCAGATCGTTCTCAGAAAAGAGGGGGCTTTTCGATAAGGATTTCTCTTTATTGGCGCGTAATTAAATAACCTAACCCCTTTTCTCGACAGAACTTTCTAGACATTGCCGATAATGCCAATCAATAATATCATTTAAATAATGTGTGTGACAATTATTGAATCAATAATTATAAAATACTGTGCAATTGTAAGACCCCAACTTTTATAAATAAAGATTTAATTTTTTATTTCGAAATAGTAAGGTGTTAATTGATAAAGGTGAAAGTTATGGGTGAAATGTGCAAATATTTTAAAATGAGCAAGTGGTTATAAAATATTCTTGTTGTCGGGGAATATTCGTTTGGTCGTGGAATATTCTTGTTGTCGGGGAATATTCGTACGACGGCGCAGATATTTGTGGACCCCACAACGGAATAACTGTCGGATATAGAAAGCGACAGAAATAACCTTTTTACAAAATAACGGCGTAGTTGTTACCGTTAGTACTGTTGAAATACCCGGTGGTTAAAATACAGTGATACGCGGTGTTGCACAGTAGCACACGGTATTGCACAGTATTTTGAATTATTGAGTCTTACGTGAGAAGGCACTTGCTCAATTATTGTTACAGTAATTACTGTTCAATATTTTATATTATTGACTCAATAATTGCTACGATGATATCTTATATTATTGACTCAATAATTGTTACATTGACTCAATAATTGCTACGTTGCTATTTTATATGATTGATTCAATAATGACTACAGTTGATATTTTGTAGTATTGATTCAATAATTGTTGTTGCACAGTATTTCACGTTATCAACTCAATAATTCATATTATTTGAATAATATTATTAGATAGCATTATTGATAATGTCTAAGGAAGTTCTGTCTAGGAGGGGTTATTTAATTGCGCGCCAGTAAGGAGAAGTCCTTATCGGAAGGCCCCCTCTGTCCTGGGAACAACCTGGTTGTCAATATTGTAGTTCTATAATATTATTTGTGAATAATTAATTATTGATTTATATGATAAAGAAATATTTATTTTGTGGATATTAAAAAAGGAATTAGTACTGATGTGTTTTTATCAGTATTTTGGTGTGAAAAATCATCTGTTTGTGGATTTCGGATAATTTATGTTGGGAATTTGGAAAAACTTTCTTCTGCAAAGTTGTAGAGAATTAAATTTCCTATGGAAAGGACATAGAATTTGTATTATTCTGACAAAGGGGCTATTTATTATGAATTATTGAAGTTTCGGAAAATAAATATATTATTTAATGGGTGGGACCCACTTTTGTTGTTTTGTTGAAAAAATCAGATTTTTGGTAGCAGCCGGCGGCGGAAGAAAATAAAATAAAATAATATATTTTATTCATTTAGTCTCCTTTGGCATCCTAAGCTTTTCCTATAAATAGGGTGCTTAGGTTAGAATTGAAAATCACACCAGAATTCGAAGTTTTCTCTCTCTATAATATCGAGCGTATTTTTGTGAGTATTTCAATACTTTGAGTATTAGCATTCAGTGCAAGTTTCTTTCGAAATTATATCCGATATTCCAGTCAGAGGTATTGTTCTTTTGAGGTAAGGGATGTTATTTTCTTTCGTAAATGATATTATTCTTTTCAATATCATTATACAGAAATATTGTCATGGATTTTATGTTCAAATTCTTACTTTTTCCGTCGGGGTTACTATTCACGTATACGGCACTATTCACGTATACGGCACTATTCACGGAAAAATTAAATTTTTTTCTATTTGTCCAAATTGCTTGTTAAGGTTACTATCTTTGATTGTATCCAAGCTTTTGAGCTCTATTCTTGAATTTTGCTCCATAATTGATTATTACGAGGTAATTTTTGAATTGGATATACTAAAATGACGAATCCCTAATCTTTGTCTTTTATCTCACTGGATTCGTTTTTTTTAAAATGTTTTTCATCATCCTCAGTCCTAAAAGGTGATGTAACTGAATATCTTTGGCCTGTAGAGCAAAGATGAATGATTACTTGATGAATATCTTTGGCCTGTAGAGCAAAGATGAATGATTACCTGATGAATATCTTTGGCCTGTAGTGCAAAGATGACAGGTGTTGAGATGAATATGACCACTGATGATACAAATGAATATCTTTGGCCTGTAGTGCAAAGATGAATATTTGATTCGAGATGTATATTGGTTGATGTTACAGGGATAAAATATTGATGATGGACTTTTAAATCATAGAAGATAGTAGACTTGATTCTCTGCTTAACTCTTCTAATGATTTGTTATTTCCGCTGCGAATATTGATCTAAAGTTGGTTGTCCATTATATTTTATCTTATTTGTTGAAGACTAACGATAATTTGTTTCCCATTATCTTAGTCATAATATTCTTTACTGAGCTAGTTGAGCTCACCCTTTTCATCTGTTGTCCTCTTCAGGAAATGAGAATGTTGCGGGGACTAGTCGGGGGACAGAGTGATGGTCCGAGTTAGAGCAGTAGTAGTCCTCACTATTTCTGATAAATAGTGTGATAGTAATTATAATGAGGACTTAGTTTGAATCTTAATATTTTCTACATATTTGTACTGAGACTCACAGTTGTGTGGTCGTATTTTGCACGACCGTATGATATAAAGTTTGTATTTGAATTCTGTACCATGTATTTGGCGACTCAGAATGGGTTGGGTTGAATGGACCTATTCTGGGGGGCGTCACAGTTGGTATCAGAGCTTAGGGATATGATCTCTGGCGGAGATCGGGGAATAGAACTAGGAGGGGAGAGACGAGTAAATCCTTCGCTAGTATGTCCTACCTAAGCTTATGTGGTATTTAATTGGTCAGTCGGAGCATAGGGTTAATATGTGATTTGTTAATTTGTTTAATTAACCCTTGTTTTATGGCAGTATTTGAGAATGGCAGCTGAGAATGTTAACAACGAAGTGAATGAGACCGTGGAGACACCTTTAATCGTTAACCAGGAGAACGTGCAACAGGAAGGCAATGTTCTTCCTGAAAACAACGTTGGTCAAACGATAAATGATGAGATGTTTAGAAGTTTTTTGCAGTTCATGCAAAATCAGACGAGGGAGACTCGTGTGCAACATACAGGTGGAGATAATAACAGCACGCGAGTTGTCACTGCTAAGCAGTTCAAAGAATTGGGACCACCAGAGTTTCTGGGAAAGCCAGATCCGATCAAGGCGGAGACGTGGATTAAACAAATTACCAAGATATTTGATGTCTTGGGATGCACGGAGGAACAGAAGGTTCCATTCGCCACGTTTATGTTTCGTGGAGAGGCAGATTACTGGTGGGAATCCGTAAAGCGTACCCAGCCTACCGCACTCCAGATGTCTTGGGAAGCGTTCCAAAAACTGTTTAATGACAAGTACTTTCCTGAAAGTATTCGTCATATGAAGGAAGTAGAGTTTATCAGACTCGAGCAAAACAACATGACGGTATCCCAGTACGAGGCTAAGTTCGCGGAGCTGTCCAGGTTTGCACCTCATTTGGTGGAGAATGAGGAACGTATGACGCGGATGTTTCTAAGAGGTTTGAAACCCGAAATACGTCAATACCTCATTTCTCATAAGTTTTCTTTATATTCGGATGTAGTAAACAGGGCCCAGTTATTGGAACGAGATAATGATTATGTTCAACCGAGGGACCACAACCAAGGTCGTACCGGTGGCAGTAGTCATCGGAGCAATGACAACCAGCGAGGAGGAAAGTATGACAGAAGTGGTAACCACTCCGGTGGTTATCATGGTCATGATAGTAGAAGAAGCGAATCGGGGGGAGATTTCAAGAAGAGAAGGTACAACAATGAGAACGTGAAGACGTCGACATCAGCACCAGCATCAACTGTTTCGAGGGGAGGAGAACGACCACCGGTCGTATGTTTTAAATGCGGGAAAGAGGGACATATCAGCCCAAACTGCCCACAACAATTCAAAGGATGCTATAACTGTGGAAAAGAAGGACATATAGCTCGAGATTGTCCTGTTGCGAAACCAAGTTCAGCGGGGGTGGTGATTCCAAAGGCGGTTGCAGACAAGTCAAAGTCGGTGATTCCTGGAAGAGCGTTTGTCGTGACATCCCAAAACGCGAGGGATCCGCACGAGGTGATTACGGGTAAGCTGATCATAAACTCTTGCGAAGTTTATACCTTGTTAGATACCGGTGCTACCCATTCCTTTATTTCACCTGCTTGTGCTCAACGTTTGAACTTGACTTCTGCTAAGTTAGACTTTGACTTATCTGTTGAAACTCCGTTAGGAGAAACCTTTGTTACATCTACAGTTTATAAATCTTGCTTGATTCAGATTGGTACCCTTACCTTACCTGTTGATCTTATATCTTTGAAAATACTTGCATTTGACGTGATTTTAGGAATTGACTGGTTAACCACTTACCATGCCAAAATTGATTGTTTTCGTAAGGTTGTTAGTTTTCATATTCCTAATCAACCTGTTGTGCGAATCCAAATCACCAAACCACTAAAATCAGTCAATATCATTTCAAGTCATAAAGCTATTCGTTTATTGAAAAACGGATGTCAAGCTTTCTTAGCTCATGTCACTGATCTAAATCAGAATACATCAGATTTGAATGATATTTCCGTTGTTAATGAGTTTCCTGATGTATTTCCCGAAGAACTTCCCGGTCTACCCCCAGAACGTGAAGTTGAATTCTTTATTGACCTTGAGCCCGGTACAAAGCCCATTTCTAAAACCCCGTATCGAATGGCTCCTATTGAACTTCAGGAGTTAAAGGTCCAATTACAAGAGTTGTTAGACATCGGTTTTATTCGTCCTAGTACGTCTCCTTGGGGTGCTCCTGTTTTATTCGTAAAGAAGAAAGACGGGAGTATGCGACTTTGCATTGACTATCGGGAGTTGAACCATGTCACCATCAAGAATAGGTATCCGTTACCTCGTATTGATGACCTGTTCGACCAGTTGCAAGGAGCGCAATTCTTTTCAAAGATCGATCTTCGTTCTGGATATCATCAGTTGAAGATTAAAACTGAGGATATTCCAAAGACTGCTTTTAGAACACGGTACGGGCATTATGAGTTCTTAGTCATGTCTTTTGGATTGACTAATGCTCCTGCTGCTTTCATGGATATGATGAACCGTGTATTTAAGGAGTATTTAGATCAATTCGTTGTTGTCTTTATTGATGACATTCTCATCTACTCTAAAAGCCGTGAAGATCATGAACACCACTTGAAGCTGGTACTTCAAAAGCTTCGTGAGAACAAGCTATACGCCAAGTTAAAGAAATGCGAGTTCTGGCTTGAGGAAGTAGCATTCCTTGGGCACGTGGTATCGAAACGTGGAGTATCTGTTGACCCGGCGAAGATTGAAGCAATACAAAGCTGGGAGCAACCTAAGTCGGTGACCGAGGTACGAAGCTTTCTAGGCTTAGCTGGTTATTATCGTAGGTTCGTAGAGGGATTTTCTCGAATCGCTACTCCATTAACTCAGTTGACTCGGAAAGATACGAAATTCGTTTGGAGCGAGGAATGCGAGAAGAGCTTCCAAGAGCTCAAGAGGAGGCTCATCTCGGCACCTGTTCTGACAATACCATCTGGTTCGGATGGATTTGTTATTTACAGCGATGCTTCGGGCAAAGGGTTAGGATGTGTTCTCATGCAACATGGGAAAGTCATAGCCTATGCCTCGCGACAACTCAAAGAATATGAGAGGAATTATCCTACTCATGATCTAGAGTTGGCAGCAGTCGTTTTCGCGTTGAAGATCTGGAGACATTATCTGTACGGGGAGAAAGTGGAGATTTATACGGATCATAAGAGCCTTAAATATTTCTTCACTCAGAAGGAACTCAACATGCGACAACGACGTTGGTTGGAGCTGTTGAAAGATTACGATCATACCATCCAATACCATCCTGGAAAAGCGAACGTGGTAGCTGACGCGTTGAGTAGAAGATCATATGTAGGAACGAATGCGATGATGTCAAGTATACGCGTAGAACCAGCTTTGATTGATAAAGTTAAAGCTGCTCAAGCTACGGATGCGGAGCTGATGAAGATGAAGAAGAAGGTGCAAGAAGGTGCTATTCCAGAAGCGAGAATCGATGAAGAGGGAATACTTCGAGTCAACTCCAGACTTTGTGTTCCTAACGATTTTGACTTGAAGTATAGCATCATGATGGAGGCACACAACACACCGTTTGCAATCCATCCTGGGAGTACTAAAATGTATCGTGATCTTCGACATACATTTTGGTGGAGCAATATGAAGAGAGAGATCGCGGAGTTTATTTCGAGATGTTTAACTTGTCAACGTGTAAAGGCGGAGCATCAAGTACCGAAGGGTCCATTGCAACCACTGGAGATTCCAAAATGGAAGTGGGAGCATATTACGATGGATTTCGTTACGGGTCTTCCCAAGGTTTCTCAAGGCGTAGATGCGATTTGGGTTATTGTTGATAGATTAACCAAGTCTGCTCATTTCTTGCCGATACGAGAGACTTATTCCCTTGAACGTCTTGCTCATATGTACGTGAATGAGATTGTGAGGTTGCATGGCATGCCAGTATCCATAGTTTCGGATCGTGACCCCAGATTTACTTCACGATTTTGGATTAGGTTACAGAAAGCGATGGGCACGGATTTACGATTCAGTTCGGCTTATCATCCTCAAACAGACGGACAATCGGAAAGGACTATCCAAACTCTTGAAGATCTATTGAGACTCTGTGTTCTAGACTTCAAAGGGAGTTGGGATAAGTACTTACCATTGGTGGAATTCTCCTACAACAACAGTTATCAGGCAAGTATAGGCGTAGCTCCATTCGAAGCGTTGTATGGGAGAAAGTGTCGTTCTCCAGTATGTTGGAACGAGGTGGGTGAAGCAACATTGTTGGGACCAGAGTTAGTACGTATGACTACAGAAAAGATCCAAATAATCCGACAACGTATACAGACGGCACAGGATCGACAAAAGAGTTATGCGGATCTTCATCGAAAGGACGTGGAATTTAATGTTGGGGACCATGTGTTATTACGTGTTGCTCCATGGAGGGGAGTTACAAGGTTTGGGAAGAGAGGAAAGCTCAATCCACGATTTATTGGTCCATTTGAGATTCTTGACCGAGTAGGAAATGTGGCCTATAGACTCGCATTACCTCCAAGCATGTCTCGTGTTCATAACGTATTTCACATATCCGTGTTGCGTAAATATGTGAAAGATCCAAACCGCATTATTGAGTTAGAACCAGACGAGATAGCTGAAGATTTAACGTACGAGGAGGTACCTGTCAAGATCTTGGATAGGAAGGAGCATGTCCTACGCTCGAAAATTATACCTCAAGTTAAAGTTTTGTGGAGAAACCATGCAATTGAGGAAATGACGTGGGAGTTAGAATCGGAAATGAAAGCGAGGTATCCTCACCTTTTTGACATACCAGGTACGTACGTCAATTTCGAGGACGAAATTTCATAAGGAGGGGAGGTTGTAAGACCCCAACTTTTATAAATAAAGATTTAATTTTTTATTTCGAAATAGTAAGGTGTTAATTGATAAAGGTGAAAGTTATGGGTGAAATGTGCAAATATTTTAAAATGAGCAAGTGGTTATAAAATATTCTTGTTGTCGGGGAATATTCGTTTGGTCGTGGAATATTCTTGTTGTCGGGGAATATTCGTACGACGGCGCAGATATTTGTGGACCCCACAACGGAATAACTGTCGGATATAGAAAGCGACAGAAATAACCTTTTTACAAAATAACGGCGTAGTTGTTACCGTTAGTACTGTTGAAATACCCGGTGGTTAAAATACAGTGATACGCGGTGTTGCACAGTAGCACACGGTATTGCACAGTATTTTGAATTATTGAGTCTTACGTGAGAAGGCACTTGCTCAATTATTGTTACAGTAATTACTGTTCAATATTTTATATTATTGACTCAATAATTGCTACGATGATATCTTATATTATTGACTCAATAATTGTTACATTGACTCAATAATTGCTACGTTGCTATTTTATATGATTGATTCAATAATGACTACAGTTGATATTTTGTAGTATTGATTCAATAATTGTTGTTGCACAGTATTTCACGTTATCAACTCAATAATTCATATTATTTGAATAATATTATTAGATAGCATTATTGATAATGTCTAAGGAAGTTCTGTCTAGGAGGGGTTATTTAATTGCGCGCCAGTAAGGAGAAGTCCTTATCGGAAGGCCCCCTCTGTCCTGGGAACAACCTGGTTGTCAATATTGTAGTTCTATAATATTATTTGTGAATAATTAATTATTGATTTATATGATAAAGAAATATTTATTTTGTGGATATTAAAAAAGGAATTAGTACTGATGTGTTTTTATCAGTATTTTGGTGTGAAAAATCATCTGTTTGTGGATTTCGGATAATTTATGTTGGGAATTTGGAAAAACTTTCTTCTGCAAAGTTGTAGAGAATTAAATTTCCTATGGAAAGGACATAGAATTTGTATTATTCTGACAAAGGGGCTATTTATTATGAATTATTGAAGTTTCGGAAAATAAATATATTATTTAATGGGTGGGACCCACTTTTGTTGTTTTGTTGAAAAAATCAGATTTTTGGTAGCAGCCGGCGGCGGAAGAAAATAAAATAAAATAATATATTTTATTCATTTAGTCTCCTTTGGCATCCTAAGCTTTTCCTATAAATAGGGTGCTTAGGTTAGAATTGAAAATCACACCAGAATTCGAAGTTTTCTCTCTCTATAATATCGAGCGTATTTTTGTGAGTATTTCAATACTTTGAGTATTAGCATTCAGTGCAAGTTTCTTTCGAAATTATATCCGATATTCCAGTCAGAGGTATTGTTCTTTTGAGGTAAGGGATGTTATTTTCTTTCGTAAATGATATTATTCTTTTCAATATCATTATACAGAAATATTGTCATGGATTTTATGTTCAAATTCTTACTTTTTCCGTCGGGGTTACTATTCACGTATACGGCACTATTCACGTATACGGCACTATTCACGGAAAAATTAAATTTTTTTCTATTTGTCCAAATTGCTTGTTAAGGTTACTATCTTTGATTGTATCCAAGCTTTTGAGCTCTATTCTTGAATTTTGCTCCATAATTGATTATTACGAGGTAATTTTTGAATTGGATATACTAAAATGACGAATCCCTAATCTTTGTCTTTTATCTCACTGGATTCGTTTTTTTTAAAATGTTTTTCATCATCCTCAGTCCTAAAAGGTGATGTAACTGAATATCTTTGGCCTGTAGAGCAAAGATGAATGATTACTTGATGAATATCTTTGGCCTGTAGAGCAAAGATGAATGATTACCTGATGAATATCTTTGGCCTGTAGTGCAAAGATGACAGGTGTTGAGATGAATATGACCACTGATGATACAAATGAATATCTTTGGCCTGTAGTGCAAAGATGAATATTTGATTCGAGATGTATATTGGTTGATGTTACAGGGATAAAATATTGATGATGGACTTTTAAATCATAGAAGATAGTAGACTTGATTCTCTGCTTAACTCTTCTAATGATTTGTTATTTCCGCTGCGAATATTGATCTAAAGTTGGTTGTCCATTATATTTTATCTTATTTGTTGAAGACTAACGATAATTTGTTTCCCATTATCTTAGTCATAATATTCTTTACTGAGCTAGTTGAGCTCACCCTTTTCATCTGTTGTCCTCTTCAGGAAATGAGAATGTTGCGGGGACTAGTCGGGGGACAGAGTGATGGTCCGAGTTAGAGCAGTAGTAGTCCTCACTATTTCTGATAAATAGTGTGATAGTAATTATAATGAGGACTTAGTTTGAATCTTAATATTTTCTACATATTTGTACTGAGACTCACAGTTGTGTGGTCGTATTTTGCACGACCGTATGATATAAAGTTTGTATTTGAATTCTGTACCATGTATTTGGCGACTCAGAATGGGTTGGGTTGAATGGACCTATTCTGGGGGGCGTCACAGCAATTATCACTGTAGCAATTATTGAAAGAACTACTAAGTGACTTCTTATGTAATCATCAATAATCAAAAATACTGTGCAATACCGTGTACTACTGTGCAACAACGCGTATTATTGTATTTTTATTGCCGGGTATTTTAACAGTTAACGGTAAAAGTTCCGCCGTTATCTTTAGAAAGCTTATTCTTGTCGTTTTCTTCATCAGATAATTTTTCGTTACAGGGCCCACCAATGATTGCGCCGTCGTACGAATATTTTTCGACAAAAAAAATATTCTCCGACCAAACGAATATTCTCCGACACAATGAATATTTATAACCGCTTGTTTACTTTATAAAGTTTGCACATATTACCCATAACTATCATATTTATCAAATCAACGCCTTACTATTTAAAAAGAATATATAGAGAAAATTCAATTTTATTCATAAAAAGTTGGGGTCTTACAACTTCCCCTCCTTATGAAATTTCGTCTTCGAAATTGACGTGCGTACCTGGTATTTCGAAAAGGTGAGGATACCTCGCTTTCATTTCTGATTCTAACTCTCAGGTCATTTTCTCGATATCATAGTTTCTCCACAAAACCTTGACTTGTGATATAACCTTTGAGCATAGGACATGTTCCTTCCTATCCAAGATATTGACAGGTACCTCCTCGTACGTTAAATCTTCAGCTATGTCGTCCGGTTCTAACTCAATAATGTGGTTTGGGTCTTTCACATATTTACGTAGCACGGATATGTGAAAAACGTTATGAAAACGAGACATGCTTGGAGGTAAGGCGAGTCTATAGGCCACATTTCCTACTCGGTCAAGGATTTCAAATGGACCAATGAATCGTAGATTGAGCTTTTCTCTCTTCCCGAATTTCGTAAATCCTTTCCATAGAGCAACACGTAACAATACATGATCCCCAACATTAAATTCCACGTCCTTTCGACGAAGATCTGCATAACTCTTTTGTAGATCTTGTGTCGTTTGTATACGTTGTCGGATCATTTGGATCTTTTTCGTAGTCATACGTACTAACTCCGGTCCTAACAATGTTACTTCACCCACCTCGTCCCAACATACTGAAGAACGACACTTTCATCCATAAAACGCCTCGAATGGAGCCATGCCTATACTTGCCTAATAACCGTTATTGTAGGAGAATTTCACCAATGGTAGGTACTTATCACAACTCCTTTTGAAGTCTAGAACACAGAGTCTCAATAGATCTTTAAGAGTTTGAATAGTCCTTTCCGATTGTTCGTTCGTTTGAGGATGATATGCCGAACTGAATAGTAAATCGGTGCCCATAGCTTTCTGTAAACTAACCCAAAATCGTGAAGTGAATATTGGGTCACGATCCGAAACTATGGATACTGGCATGCCATGCAATCTCACAATCTCATTTACGTACATACGAGCAAGTCGTTCCAATGAATAAGTCTCTCGTATAGGCAAGAAATGAGCATACTTGGTTAATCTATTGACAATAACCCAAATTGCATCTATACTTTGAGAAACCTTGGGAAGACCCGTAACGAAATCCAAGTTGATGTGATCCCACTTTCATTTTAGAATCTCAAGTGGTTGCAATGGACCCTTTGGCACTTGATGCTTCGCCTTGACACGTTGACACGTTAAACACCTCGAGATAAACTCCGCGATCTCTCTCTTCATAGTGCTCTACCAAAATGTATGTTGAAGATCACGATACATTTTGGTACTCCCAGGATGGATTGCGAACGGTGTGTTGTGTGCCTCCATCATGATTCTATACTTCAAATCAAAATTGTTAGGAATGCAAAGTCTGGAGTTGACTCGAAGTATTTCTTCTTCATTGATTCTTGCTTCTGGAATAACACCTTCTTGCACTTTTTTCTTCATCTTCATCAGCTCCGGGTTTGTAGCTTGAGCAACTTTAACTTTATCAATTAAAGCTGGTTCTACACGTATACTTGACATCATCACGTGGGTCCCCGGAGTCTTGAACTCTATCTCCATCCTTTGTAAGTCATACAAAATGAGCCTTTGTGTTGACAGCATCGCACTCATTCTCGCATGTGATCTTCTACTTAACGCGTCAGCTACCACGTTCGCTTTTCCAGGATGGTATTGAATGGTATGGTCGTAATCTTTCAACAGCTCAAGCCAACGTCGTTGCCTCATGTTGAGTTCCTTTTGAGTGAAGAAATATTTAAGGCGCTTATGATCCGTATAAATCTCCACTTTCTCTCCATACAGGTAGTGCCTCCAGATCTTCAATGCGAAAATAACAACTGCCAACTCTGGATCATGAGTAGAATAATTCCTCAAATATCACTTGAGTTGTCGCGAGGCATAGGCTATGACTTTCCCATGTTACATGAGAACACATCCTAACCCTTTGCCCGAAGCATCGCTGTAGATGACAAATCCATCTGAAGCAGATGGTATTGGCAGAATAGGTGCTAAAATGAGTCTCCTCTTGAGCTCTTGGAAGCTCTTCTCGTATTCCTCGTTCCATACAAATTTTGTATCTTTCTGAGTCAGCTGAGTTAATGGAGTAGCGATTCGAGAAAATCCTTCCACGAATCTCCGATAATAACCAGCTAAGCCCAGAAAGCTACGTACCTCGGTCACCGACTTAGGTTGCTCCTAACTTTGTATTGCTTCAATCTTCGTCGGGTCAAATTATATTCCATGTTTCGATACCACGTGCCCAAGGAATGCTACTTTCTCAAGCCAGAACTCGCATTTCTTCAACTTAGCATATAGCTTATTTTCACAAAGCCTTTGAAGTATCAGCTTCAAGTAGTGCTCGTGATCTTCACGATTTTTGGAATAAATGAGGATGTCATCAATAAAGATAACCACAAAATGATCCAAATATTCCTTGAATATTCGGTTCATCATATCCATGAAAGCAGCAGGAGCATTAGTCAATCCAAAAGATATGACTAAGAATTCATAATGCCCGTATCGAGTTCTAAAGGAAGTCTTTGGAATGTCATCAGTTTTAATCTTTAATTGATGATATTCAAAACGAAGATCGATCTTTGAAAAAAATTGCGCACCTTGCAACTGGTCGAACAGGTCATCAATGCGAGTTAGCGGATACCTATTCTTGATGGTGACATGGTTCAACTCCCGATAGTCAATACAGAGTCGCATACTTTCGTCTTTATTCTTTACGTATAAAACAGGAGCACCCCAAGGAGATGTACTAGGACGAATAAAATCGATGTCTAACAACTCCTGTAGTTGGACCTTTAACTCCTGAAGTTCAATAGGATCCATTTGATATGAGGTTTTAGAAATGAGTTTTGTACCGGGTTAAAGGTCAATAAAGAATTCAACTTCACGGTTTGGGGGTAGGCCAGGAAGTTCTTCGGAAAATACATCAGGGACTTTATTGACAACAGAAATATCATTCAATTATGACGTATTCTGATATAAATCAGTGACATGGGCTAAGAAATCTTGACATTCGTTTTTCAATAAATGAATAGCTTTATGACTTGAAATGACAATGATTGATTTTAGTGGTTTGGTTGTTTGAATTCGCATAACAGGTTGGTTAGGAATATGAAAACTAACAACCTTACGAAAATAATTAATTTTGGCATGATAAGTGATTAACCAGTAAATTTCTAAAATCATATCAAATGCAAGTATTTTCAAAGATATAAGATCAACAGGTAGGGTGAGGGTACCAATTTTAATCAAGTAAGATTTGTAAACTGTGGATGTAACGAAGGTTTCTCCTAACGGAGTTTCAACAGATAAGTCAAAGTCTAATTTCTCAGAAGTCAAGTTCAAACGTTGAGCATAAGCAGGTGAAATAAAAGAATGGGTAGCACCGGTATCTAATAAGGTATAGACTTCGCAAGAGTTTACGATTAGCTTACCCGTGATCACCTCGTTCGGGTTCCTCGCGTTTTGGACTGTCACGACAAACGCTCTTCCAGGAACAACCGACTTTGACTTGTTTGGGACAGCCTTTGGAGTCCCCATCCCCGCTGGACTTGGTTTTGCTACCGGACACTCTCTAGCTATGTGTCCTTTCTTTCCATAATTATAACACACCTTGAATTGTTGTGGGCAGTTTGGACTGATGTGTCCCTCTTGCCCGCATTTATAGCATACAACTGGTGGTCGTTCTCCTCCCCTAGAAACTGTTGATGCTGGTGCTGTTGTCGACGTCTTCACGTTCTCATTGTTGTACCTTCTCTTCTTGAAATCTCCCCACGACTCACTTCATCTATTATCATGACCACAATTACCACCGGAGTGGTTACCGCTTCTATCATAATACTTTCCTCCCCGTTGGTTATCATTGTTCCGATGACTGCTGCCACCGGTACGACCTTGGTTGTTCTCCCTTGGTTGAACAGACTCATTATCTCGTTCTAATAATTGATCCCTGTTCACAACATCTGAATATAAAGAAAATTTGTGAGAAATGAGGTATTGACGAATTTCGGGTTTCAAACCTCTCAGAAATATCCGCGTCATACGTTCCTCTTTATCCACCAAATGAGACGTAAACCGGGATAACTCTGCGAACTTAGCCTCGTATTGGGACACAGTCATGTTGTTCTGTTCCAGTTTGATAAACTCTACCTCCTTTATATGACGAATACTTTCTGAAAAGTACTTGTTATTAAACAGTTTCTGGAACTCTTCCCAAGACATCTTGAGTGCGGCAGGCTGAGTACGCTTCACAGATTTCCACCAGTAATCTGCTTCTCCACGGAACATAAAGGTGGCGAATGGAACCTTTTGCTCCTCCGTGCATCCCAAGACATCAAATATCTTGGTGATTTACTTAACCCACGTTTCTGCCTTGATTGAATCTGGCTTTCTCAAAAACTCTGGTGGTCCCAACTCTTTGAACTGCTTAGCAGTGACAAACCGCGAGTTACCGTTTTTCCCACCTGTATTTTGAACACGAGTCTCCTTCGCCTGGTTTTGCATGAACTGCAAAAAAGCATCTAAACATCCCATCGTTCATCGTTTGATCGGTGGTGTTGTTTACAGGAGGAATATTGCCTTCTTGTTGCACGTTCTCCTGGTTGGTGATTAAAGGTGTCTCAATGGTCTCATTTACTCCATTGTTTAGATTTTCAGCTGCCATTCTCAAATACTGTCATAAAACAAGGGTTAATTAAACAAATTAATATATCACATATTAACTGTTGCGCCGTTTCGGTATCAACAAAACGGGCACAGACTCGTGCAAGCATACACGGTCGACAAGTAATAAAGTGATAAATCGAGATCGTTCCCACGGAGAAAAGGAATTAGATTTAAACTATCATGCAACACTCCTATAGTTATTTTCGTCTGCTCAATCGAGTATCACAGTGTGCTTTAATAACTAGACTGATTTTAACATAAACTAAACTAATTAACAGACGAGGGGTTCAAATTGGAGAAATATGGGATCCTAACTTCACTTATTGCATCGTCTATATTACACACCTCATGTCAAGTATGATTGATTACTTAGGAATGCTAGCCTGGAGCACGAATATGAGAAAAGGTTATTTTTCAATAAACCACGTCCACATCACATAATATCCACAAAAGAGATAGAAATCACATGAACATCGATAATACCTAAATCACTATATGTTTATGCGATTTACAAGCAGAATCGATTTAAGTGCAAGCTCCCTATTGGCTACATAAGGTAAGCCAGTATATTTCTATTCGGATAACGAATCATGAAATTCATCACATGCAAATTTCACGAACATATGCTAGCATGGAAAAATCTAAGTTTACACTTCCTCTTTCAATTCCATATAAACTATTACAGTAGATGGTGATCAAGCATCTATATATTCAATACAACCATGCTAGGCAAACCATACATATTCAATCATACGTCTCAAAGAGGTATAAAAACCTAGACTAAGCAATAAGATTCATTAGAATCCCATAATGGTAGTTAGTTCATCTCTGAACCACAAACCATTATGGGATTTGAGCAAAGCATGAAAAACAAATATGAAAGCAAGAGAGTAGAGAGTGGTTCTCCTTTCAATATAATGCTAGCAAGCTCAAGTCCAGACCACAATCAATCTCCAATGGAAACCCTAACAAAATGAAATCTACTAGAGCAAAGAGGAAAAACTTTGCTTATAATAAATGATGTCTGATAAGTGATAAATCATCCCGTTCATTGCAACATAACCCATAAATAGACTACACTCAGCAGAAATAAAAAACGAAAAGTCAGCCCTTCTTGACCGGCGCGGCTGCGCTGCACCATAGTACATTTGGGGGGGCGGTCGCGCGCTTCCCAAGGGATCTCTCTTTGCTCTGGATATCGGCGCAGACGCGCTGCTCTTCGTCTTTAACATGGCGCGGCCGCGCGGGGCCTGCACTTCTGCTGGTGACTTGTTGGTATGCTGCTGTTTTCCTTGCTTTCTTTTCTACTTCTTTTCTTGCTTCTTGCTCCTTCACTTTTGCTGCCTTAGGGCCCTTTGCACATGTCTTTTGCCATCTCCTCAGTCCAATCCCATCATCATGCCATCCACCCTTGCCTTGTTACCAATTCTATGCCAACCCATGCCTTTTTATGTCGTTTTCAATGCCATTCCATGTAAGACCCCAACTTTTATGAATAAAGATTTAATTTCTTTATATATTATTTCGAAATAGTAAGGTGTTGATTTGATAAATATGAAAGTTATGGGTGAAATGTGCAAATATTTTAAAATGAGCAAGTGGTTATAAAATATTCTGGTTGTCGGGGAATATTCGTTTGGTCGTGGAATATTCTTGTTGTCGGGGAATATTCGTACGACGGCGCAGCTATTTGTGGACCCCCACAACGGAATAACTGTCGGATATAGAAAGCGACAGAAATAACTTTTTTACAAAATAACGGCGTGATTGTTACCGTTAGTACTGTTGAAATACCTGGTAGTTAAAATATAGTGATACATGGTGTTGCACAGTAGCACACGGTATTGCACAGTATTTCGAATTATTGAGTTTTACGTGAGAAGGAACTTACTCAATTATTGTTACAGTAATTACTGTTCAATATTTTATATTATTGACTCAATAATTGCTACGTTGATATTTTATATTATTGACTCAATAATTGCTACGTTGCTATTTTATATGATTGATTCAATAATGGCTACAGTTGATATTTTGGTATTATTGATTCAATAATTATCACTGCACAGTATTTCACATTATCAACTCAATAATTCATATTATTTGAATAATATTATTAGATAGCATTATTGACAATGTCTAAGGAAGTTCTGTCTAGGAGGGGTTATTTAATTGCGCCCCAGTAAGGAGAAGTCCTTATCGGAAGGCCCCCCTCTTTCCTGGGAACGACCTGGTTGTCAATATTGTAGTTCTGTAATATTATTTGTGAATAATTAATTATTAATTTATATGATAAGGAAATATTTATTTTGTGGATATTAAAGAAGGAATTGGCGCTGATGAGTTTTTATCAATATTTTGGTGTGAGAAATTATCTGTTTAGGGATTTCGGATAATTTATGTTTGGAATTTGGAAAAACTTCCTTCTACAAAGTTGTAGAGAATTAAATTTCCTATGGAAAGACATAGAATTTGTATTTTTCTGACAAAGGGGCTATTTGTTATGAATTATTGAAGTTTCGAAAAATAAATATTTTTTAATGGGTGGGCCCCATTTTTGTTGAAAAATTCAGAATTTTGAAAGCCGCCAGGAGGCGGAATTTTTTTTAAAAATAATATTATTTTATTATTTTAGTCTCCTTTGGCATCCTAAGCTTTTTCTATAAATAGGGTACTTAGGTTAGAATTGAAAATCACACCAGAATCAGAAGTTTTCTCTCTCTATAATATCGAGCGTATTTTTGTAAGTATTTCAATACTTTGAGTGTTAGTATTCAGTGCAAGTTTCCTTCGATATTATATCCGATATTCCAGTCAGAGGTACTATTCTTTTGAGGTAAGGGATGTTATTTTCTTTCGTAAATGATGTTATTCTTTTCAATATCATTATACCAAAATATTGGCATGGATTTTGTTATGAAAGTCTTATTTTTTCCGTCGGAGTTACTATTCACGTATACGGCACTATTTACGTATACGGCACTATTCACGAAAAAAATTAAATTTTCTTCTATTTGTCCAAATTGTCTGTTATAGTTATTATCTTTGATTGGATCTAAGTTTTAAGCTTTATTCTTGAATTTTGCTCCACAAAGTATTATTATAAAATATTCTTGAACTTTGATAAACTAAAATACGAATCCTTAATCTTATCATTTATTTCACTGAATTCGTTATTTATATGGTTTTTCATCATCCTCAATCCTAAGTGGTAATATAATTGAATATCTTTGGCCTGTAGAGCAAAGATGAATGATTACCTGATGAATATCTTTGGCCGTAGTGCAAAGATGACAGGTGTTGAGATGAACATGACCACTGATGATACAAATGAATATCTTTGGCCTGTAGTGCAAAGATGAATTGATTTGAGATGTATATTGATTGATGTTACAGGGATAAAATATTGATGATGGACTTTTAAATCATAGAAGATAGTAGACTTCATTCTCTACTTAACTCTTCTAATGAATTGTTATTTCCGCTGCGAATATTGATCTAAAGTTGGTTGTCCATTATATTTTATCTGATTTGTTGAAGACTAACGATAATTTATTTTCCATTATCTTAGTCATAATATTCTTTACTGAGCTAGTTGAGCTCACCCTTTTCATTTGTTGTCCTCTTCAGGAAATGAGAATGTTGCGGGAACTAGTCGGGGGACAGAGTGATGGTCCGAGTTAGAGCAGTAGTAGTCCTCACTATTTCTGATAAATAGTGTGATAATAATTGTAATGAGGACTTAGTTTGAATCTTAATATTTTTTACATATTTGTATTGACATTCACAGTTGTGTGGTCGTATTTTGCACGACCGTATGATATAAAGTTTGTATTTGAATTCTGTACCATGTATTTGGCGACTCAGAATGGGTTGGATTGACTGGACCTATTCTGGGAGCGTCACATTCCATGCTAAAAGAGTTTCCTGACTAAGATATGCAAAACAAAGATAAAATACATTAAAAGACACTAAAATACCTGAGATTAAGCTATAATCCTAGCAAGTTGGTAGACAATAAGTAGATAGAAAACCTACTTATCATTAACCCTATGTTTCAACCGACCAATTAAATGCCAAATAAGCTTAGATAGGACACACTAGCGAAGGATTTACTCGTCTCTCATCTCCTAGTTCTATTCCCAGATCTCCGCCAGAGTTCAAATCCCTAAGCTCTGATACCAACTGTGACGCCCCCAAAATAGGTTCAATACTCAACCTATTCTGAGTTGCCAAATACATGGTACAGAATCTAAATACAATCTTTTATATCATACGATCGTGTAAAATACGACCACACAATTGTGAGTGTCAATACAAACATGTAGAAAATAAAAACACTCAAACTAAGTCCTCATTACAATTATTATCATACTATTTTACAAAAATAGCGAGGTCTACTACTGCTCTAACTCGGACCATCACTCTGTCCCCCGGCTAGTCCCTGCGACATTCTCATTTCCTGAAGAGGATAATAGAAGAAAATAATGAGCTCAACTAGCCCAGTAAAGAATATTATGACAAAGATAATGAAGAATAAATTATCGTTAGTCTTCAATAAATCAGATAAAATATTATGGACAACAAGTTTTAGATCAACAACTGTAGCGAAAATAATAATTCATTAGAAGAGTTAAGTAGAAAATGATGTCTACTATCTTCTATGATTTAAAAGTCCATCATCAATTTTTATCCCTATAACATCAATCAATATATACAAAACAAATAATCATCTTTGCACTATGGGCCAAAGATATTCATTTGTATCACCAGTGGTCATGTTCATCTCAACACCTGTCCATCTTTGCACTACGGGCCAAAGATATTCATCAGGTAATCATTCATCTTTACATTATAGTGTTGGGTTTGTATGTAACGCAATCATGCAATCAAATCACATAAATAGGGCGGAAGCGTAAAAATTAGGTTTTCAAAATTTATACAAACCCATAACCATGATCATGCTTTGTGCTTGTTATCAATAACAGAAAAGAGAGAACATGGAATTATACATTTGAAGATCTAAGCTTCCTCAGGTACAAGTTCTACTCCTTTGATTCCTTTGATTCCTCTGATAGTGGCTCCTTCCCTTGAATAATGTCAGCCACCCAAATGTTTGGCCTCTAACGGTGATCCACCAAAGAAGATGAAGAACTCAAGAAGATGGGTTATTGGCTTAACCCTTGTTTCTATCTCTATAGAATATGTGTACTCCCAACTCTTGGAAAATTTTTCACATCCCTTATTTCTTATATAAGACTCTCTTATATAGATATTAGGTTAACCCTCCTAATCCAATTAGAATAGGGTTTTATTTAATTAATTTATATCCTAATCTTTATTAGAATTGAGAGAGAGTACTGATATTATATTAATTCCTAAACTCCTTTAGAATTAAAATAATAATAATAATAATAATATTAATAAGACTCCTCTTATTAATTTATATTTAATATTTCTAAAATATTAAATAATAAACATTAAGCTATTTAATTTATTCTATCATCATAGATTAAATTAATTATACTTAATGCATTATTACTATCATGCCATTTTCTTCTTAAATAATTCTTCTTCCTTTTATGGTGTGACCCTTTAGGTTCTCCATATTAAACCGGTTGTGAATAAATCAATTAGAACAATTCTAATCTTATTTAAATAAACAAATTAAACTAATAATCTATTTAAATAAATAACATTTATTCTACAATAGGGATAAGCCTCCCTAGCGATCAACGACTTTTCAGATAATATAGATTTCAACATTAATCATAAAAGAACCTGTGAGTTAATAGTTACCGTACAATTCAATCCTTCCACCATACAATGTCCCAATTAAATATAAGACATGGATTTACTGTCAAGTCTTAATTTTTTTAATCATATGTATTTCGATTAGAAAATGCACAACTCCAAATAATGCAAATTAGAAACCTCTTTCTAATTTCATTCTACCTTGTCCAAGGATTCCTGGGTTGTCATTTAACGAATCACATAGGACATATCCCCTCTTTTACTAGAGGTGGTAGATTCTTTATTGATCATTCATTATCTCCATATGTAACTCATTACACCCAAGCATACCCTATATATGCCTTAAAAGGCCTTAAGGAATTAGTCAAAGTATAATTTGTTACATACAAGATACTATGATGATCTCAAGTCCAAGGATCACATGTACTACTATCACATTAGGAACTCCTATTGACAGGCGAGTAAAACTCCATTAGGTATTCCATAGCGAGTCACGTTCAGTGAACTTATTCTCCAATAAGCACCTACATACTTGCTTTAGTGTCTCCACACAAATGACCATGAGATCAGTCATCCTCATCCAATGAGCAAGCAACATATGTACCAATCTATCCGAATTTACTAATCCCCTTTTTAGTAATCCCACGATTGGGAACTATTTTAGTTTTAAAGCTTTCTAAGAATTTAGATCTCATTAGCATGATCAACATCATGATTCTAAAAACATTGCTTAAAACTATGGGTTATTTACATATTATAAAAATAGCACCATGTAGATAATTAAATGCCTTTAATAAATAAATATTTTATTAATAAATAAATAAGATTGTTTACAAAGTATGTGCTTTATCATCATACATGATTGGCTTGTATGCACACTACTATCAATCTCCCACTTGCACTAAAGCCAATCGCCATGGTATCTCATACCCATCTTCTCTAAGTGACGATCAAACTGCTGTTGTGTTAAAGCTTTAGTAAATGGATCTGCAATGTTGTCTTGAGAGTCTACACGCTCCAAGGTGACGTCTCCTCTTTCAATGATCTCCCTGATCAAGTGAAATCGCCGCAACACGTGTTTAGATTTCTGATGAGACCTGGGTTCCTTAGCCTGTGCAACCGCTCCAGTGTTGTCACAGTATACGAGAACTGCTTCTCCAATGCTAGGAACCACACCAAGTTCAGTTATGAACTTCTTCATCCAAACAGCTTACTTTGCAGCTTCACTTGCAGCTATATACTCTGCCTCTGTCACTGAATCAGCAACCGTTTGCTGCTTGGAACTCTTCCAACTCACTGCATTTCCGTTCAAGGTAAACACATACCCTGAAATAGATTTACTGTCATCTTAGTCTGTTTGAAAACTTGAGTCCGTGAATCCCTCGAGTTTTAATTCAGGCCCACCGTAGACAAGAAAAATATCTTTAGTCCTTCTCAAGTACTTTAGGATATTTTTCACTACCTTCCAGTGCTCTTCTCCTGGATTCGACTGGTATCTGCTTGTTACACTAAGTGCGTGAGCAACATCCGGTCTAGTACATATCATACCGTACATGATAGATCCTATTGCAGAAGCATAAGGGATCTTACTCATACGGTCTCTCTCCTCAGGTGTCTTTGGGGCCTGTTTCTTGGAGAGATTTATTCCATGGCTCATCGGCATGAGACCTCTTTTGGAATCTTCCATGCTAAACCTCTTTAGCATCGTATCAATGTACATTCCTTGGGATAAGCCGAGCATCCTTTTAGATCTATCTCTATAGATCTTTATCCCCAAAATATAGGATGCTTCACCCAAGTCCTTCATGGAGAAGTTTTTAGATAACCAGATTTTAATGGATTGTAACATAGGAATGTCATTCCCTATCAGTAATATATCATCAACATATAATACAAGGAATGATACTGCGCTCCCACTAACCTTCTTGTATACACATGGTTCATCCTCGTTTTTGATAAAATCAAACTCTTTGATTGTCTCATCAAAACGAATGTTCCATCTACGAGAAGCTTGCTTCAACCCATAAATGGATCGTTGTAGCTTACAGACTTGATTTGTTCCAACTTTTGAAATAAATCCCTCTGGCTGTGTCATATACACATCCTCCTCAAGTTTCCCATTGAGGAATGCCGTTTTCACGTCCATCTGCCAGATCTCATAGTCGTTGTAAGCTGCAATCGCAAGCAAAATCCGAATGGACTTGAGCATGGCTACTGGTGAGAAGGTTTCATCATAGTCAACTCCTTGTCTTTGTTTGAAACCTTTTGCAACCAGTCGGGCCTTATAGGTCTCTACCTTTCCGTCTGCTCCAGTCTTTTTCTTAAAAAACCATTTACACCCAATAGGTTTAATGCCTTCAGGTGGTGAAACCAAAGACCATACTTTGTTTTCATACATGGAGTCCATTTCAGATTTCATGGCTTCAAGCCATTTCCCTGAATCTTTATTACTCATAGCCTGTTCGTAATTCAATGGATCATCATCATTCATGATGTGTACCTCATCGTCATCCTCTATAACGAATCCATACCTCTCAGGTATCTTCGGTACTCTTCCAGATTTACGAACATGGTGTGGTACAGTAGGTTCTTCTACTTGGTTAGGTACCTGACTTTGGTCCGTGGTAACTTGTGGTTCTTGAACTTCTTCAAGATATATCTTACTCCCACTGACCCCTTCATGGATAAACTCTTTCTCCAAGAAGGTAGCATGTTTCGCAACAAACACCTTTTGATCAGTTGGATGATAGAAATAATACCCTACGGTTTCTTTAGGGTATCCCACAAATCTACACTTATCGGATTTAGTCTGTAGATTATCATTTTCAAACTTTTTGACATAAGCTGGACAACCCCAAGTCTTAACATGCTTAAGATTTGGTTTCCTCCCTTTCCACATCTCATATGGAGTCTTTGGGGCGGATTTGGTAGGTACCTTGTTAAGTAGGTATGCAGCCGTTTCTAGGGCATATCCCCAGAAGGAAATTGGAAGGTCGGTAAAACTCATCATGGATCGAACCATGTCCAACAGTGTTCGATTTCTCCTTTCAGATACTCCATTTAACTGTGGTGTACCTGGAGGAGTCCATTGTGAGATTATACTATTTTCTCTAAGACAATTGAGAAACTCACTGCTTAAGTATTCTCCACCTCGATCTGATCGAAGTATCTTAATACTCTTGCCCGTTTGTTTCTCTACTTCACTTCTGAACTCTTTGAACTTTTCAAATGATTCTGATTTGTATTTCATTAAATACACATATCCAAATCTTGAGTGATCATCAGTGAAAGTAATAAAATAAGAATACCCACCCCGTGCACTTGTTGTCATAGGTCCACAAACGTCTGTGTGAATCAATGCCAACAACTCTGTAACTCTCTCCCCTTTTCCACTAAAAGGAGATTTAGTCATTTTACCCATGAGACAAGATTCACAAGTTGGATATGATTCATAATCAGATAGCTCGAGGAGCCCATCTTTATGCAACTTGGATAATCTTGTTTCATTGATATGACCGAGTCTACAGTGCCACATATATGTATAATTAATATCATCTCTTTTCCTTTTCTTAATTTGTTCAATTTGAAATATATTTTCTTGCAAGTCAAGTGTATAAAGTCCATTTCGCAAATTTCCAATACCATATAAAACATCGTCTTTATAAATAGAACAACCATTGTTCTTTATAATAACGTCAAAACCTTCCATATCCAATACAGAAATTGAAATAATATTTTTAATAATATTCGGAACATAATAACAATTATTAAGATAAATGGATTTGCCCGAAGGCATTGCTAAACAATAAGTTCCTACAGCTAATGCAGCAACTTTTGCTCCATTTCCCACTCGTAGGATCACCTCATCTTTGTTCAGCTTTCTACTTCTGACCAGTCCCTGCACAGTATTACATATGTAAGAACCACAGCCGGTATCCAATACCCAAGTAGAATTATGACTTTCAGAAAAATTAATTTCAATCATAAACAAACCTTGATTGGAAGTCGAAGCTTCTCCAAGCTTCTTCTCTGCTAGAAACTTCTTGCAGTTCCTCTTCCAATGTCCCGGCTCATTGCAATGAAAGCACATTCCTTTAGCTGGTTCAGGTTTCTTTTGCTCCTTTTCTTTCTTTTTTCCCTTAGCCTTCTTAGATTTCTTCTTTTCAGAAGACACCTTGGGCCTCTTCCTTTTATTGGAAGAATCCACCATCAAGACATGGTTCTTCTTGGATGAGAAGTGACCTTCTGCAGTTTTCAGCATGTTAAGCAGCTCAGGTAAGCTGACATCTAGCTTATTCATGTGAAAATTAACCACAAACTGCGAGAAGGTCTCAGGGAGTGACTGCAAGACCAAGTCTTGACTCAACTCCCCATCCATGACGAACCCAAGCTGTCCAAGGCGTTCAATCAAATTGATTACCTTCAGAACATGAGTCTCGACGGTAGTGCCCTCGGTCATCCGAGATCGGAAGAGCTCCTTAGATATCTCATATCTAGCAGTCCTACTCTGTTCACCATACAACTCCTTGAGGTGAAGCAGCATAGCAGGAGCATCCATTTTTTCGTGTTGACGCTGAAGCTCGTTATTCATGGATGCGAGTATGATGCATTGAGCCACAGATGCATCATCTTGCCACTTATTGAAAGTGGCAATCTCTTCCTCAGAGGCTGTTTCTGAAACAGATTCAGGGATAGTGGAATTTAGGACATAAGAAATCTTTTCAGCAGTGAGAACAATTCTCAGATTTCTTAGCCAGTCCTCATAATTCGGGCCGGTAAGCTTATTTGCATCAAGTATGCTTCGTAGTGAGATTAGTGATTTTGACATTTTTAAAATTCTGCATGTGAAAAGACAACATTTTAGCAAACATTCATTTTATTAACTTTGCATACCAAAATAAATTTAGGTCTTTATTTTAAATTGGTATCTCCCACTATTTTCATCAAACTATATTACCCTCACTCATATAGTTCGGCAACATCTAATTAAAGATTTGCTAGTGAGATTAAGGATCCCATTTCAAATGTATATAACCTTGTGGATAGCACAACAAGCGATATACAAATAAATAGGTAGACAACTCTTGTCAATTACATCACCATGTAACTCCTTTTATTTTGCCTCTTAAATCATAATGGTCATGTGTGTGCACATCCGAACTAAAATGATTTAAGTTAAGTCCAGCCTAGCACTTCCATAAATTTAAAAAGAAAATTTTTCGTCCTTGTGGATATCACAACAAGACTAGATCGTTCAATTTTCTTGATAAGCATCAAATGTGATTAATTAACATCTTAAATATTCAATACTCGCCTTGTGGATAGCACAACAAATTCATATTAAATATTTAATACTCTATTAACTAATCATGCTAGAAGGCGACGTTCGATATTCCAAATATCATTTGAACGCTTCAGACTTAATATTATTTCTTTGAGGGGTTTGTTATTATTTGTCTCATCTTTTAAGCGCGCATGCACATATATATATAAAATACGCGTCATTTTATTAAACATGCGAAGCATGTTTGTATAAAATATAATATATATAATATTTAGCATGCGATATAGAATACTATATTCTACCCGGATTGATTATGGACTTTTATTCTAGTTTGGTTCACTAGAGCCACCAAGTGAACCAAAAGGTCAAACCTAGGAGTGCAAGAATTTAAATTTTAAATGTAACTATTACATTTAAACCCGGGCTCCATACAAACGGGTCTTCACGAGCTCCTCGCTCCTTGGTCTCCAATTTCTTCAAAATAATTCTAACTATCTCTATTACATTAACTTATTTTAAAATTAAATAGAAACCTTGATCAGCAGTCAAGGGGAAGTACATAGAAAGGAGATAGAATTTACATCGAGAATAAAACTAGAGAAGACGAGGTACGCAGACCCCATTTTATAAAACCCATACATTCAAGCATTCATCCAAAATAAAATCCAATCACATTGGTCATTGTCCATAATCAATCCCATTTATTATCATACACATCAACATATGCATCAATAAATATCCATTCATCTCATGAATAACAATGCTATTCCATATATGGATCGATGTTATTTAATGGACAAAAGTTTTGCGAAATTTTTTTTTGAAACAAAATAAACTCTTTTATTTTAATCAAAAATAAATCCAAATTAAACTACTTTAATTTTAGCATTCTGAAATCATATTTCAGATAAAATAAACTTCTTTATTTTAAAACTTTATCAATTAAATAAACAGTTTACTTAATTAATTAAAATCAATTTTCAGGGTCTGTCCAGGTACCGGCGCAGCTGCGCCAGTAATGAACTGGGCATCTGCGCAGCTGCGCAGGTAGACGGAAGCAGCAGTTTTTGCAGACCGGCGCAGCTGCTCCAGTAATGAACTGGGAGGCTGCGCAGCTGCGCCGTTCGCCGCAGAAACTTGCAGAAAACGATTTTTGTCCAGAAAAAACGATCCAATTCTCACATCAATTCATACATGGAATTATAAAATTGATAATTAGCACAAAGTTAGGCTCTGATACCACTGTTGGGTTTGTATGTAACGCAATCATGCAATCAAATCACATAAATAGGGCGGAAGCGTAAAAACTAGGTTTTCAAAATTTATACAAACCCATAACCATGATCATGCTTTGTGCTTGTTATCAATAACAGAAAAGAGAGAACATGAAATTATACCTTTGAAGATCTAAGCTTCCTCAGGTACAAGTTCTACTCCTTTGATTCCTTTGATTCCTCTGATAGTGGCTCCTTCCCTTGAATAATGTCAGCCACCCAAATGTTTGGCCTCTAACGGTGATCCACCAAGGAAGATGAAGAACTCAAGAAGATGGGTTATTGGCTTAACCCTTGTTTCTATCTCTATAGAATATGTGTACTCCCAACTCTTGGAAAATTTTTCACATCCCTTATTTCTAATATAAGACTCTCTTATATAGATATTAGGTTAACCCTCCTAATCCAATTAGAATAGGGTTTTATTTAATTAATTTATATCCTAATCTTTATTAGAATTGAGAGAGAGTACTGATATTATATTAATTCCTAAACTCCTTTAGAATTAAAATAATAATAATAATAATATTAATAAGACTCCTCTTATTAATTTATATTTAATATTTCTAAAATATTAAATAATAAACATTAAGCTATTTAATTTATTCTATCATCATAGATTAAATTAATTATACTTAATGCATTATTACTATCATGCCATTTTCTTCTTAAATAATTCTTCTTCCTTTTATGGTGTGACCCTTTAGGTTCTCCATATTAAACCGGTTGTGAATAAATCAATTAGAACAATTCTAATCTTATTTAAATAAACAAATTAAACTAATAATCTATTTAAATAAATAGCATTTATTCTACAATAGGGATAAGCCTCCCTAGCGATCAACGACTTTCCAGATAATATAGATTTCAACATTAATCATAAAAGAACCTGTGAGTTAATAGTTACCGTACAATTCAATCCTTCCACCATACAATGTCCCAATTAAATATAAGACATGGATTTACTGTCAAGTCTTAATTTTTTTAATCATATGTATTTCGATTAGAAAATGCACAACTCCAAATAATGCAAATTAGAAACCTCTTTCTAATTTCATTCTACCTTGTCCAAGGATTCCTGGGTTGTCATTTAACGAATCACATAGGACATATCCCCTCTTTTACTAGAGGTGGTAGATTCTTTATTGATCATTCATTATCTCCATATGTAACTCATTACACCCAAGCATACCCTATATATGTCTTAAAAGGCCTTAAGGAATTAGTCAAAGTATAATTTGTTACATACAAGATACTATGATGATCTCAAGTCCAAGGATCACATGTACTACTATCACATTAGGAACTCCTATTGACAGGCGAGTAAAACTCCATTAGGTATTCCATAGCGAGTCACGTTCAGTGAACTTATTCTCCAATAAGCACCTACATACTTGCTTTAGTGTCTCCACACAAATGACCATGAGATCAGTCATCCTCATCCAATGAGCAAGCAACATATGTACCAATCTATCCGGATTTACTAATCCCCTTTTTAGTAATCCCACAATTGGGAACTATTTTAGTTTTAAAGCTTTCTAAGAATTTAGATCTCATTAGCATGATCAACATCATGATTCTAAAAGCATTGCTTAAAACTATGGGTTATTTACATATTATAAAAACAGCACCATGTAGATAATTAAATGCCTTTAATAAATAAATATTTTATTAATAAATAAATAAGATTGTTTACAAAGTATGTGCTTTATCATCATACATGATTGGCTTGTATGCACACTACTATCATATAGGCCAAAGATATTCATCAAGCAATTATTCATCTTTGCACTACAAGCCAAAAATATTCAGTTATACCACCATTTAGGACTGAGGATGATGAAAAATAATATAAATAACGAATCCAGTGAGATAAAGGACAAAGATTAGGGATTCGTAATTTAGTTTATCCAAGTTCAAGAATACTCCATAATAATCAATTATGGAGCAAAATTCAAGAATGAAGATTAAAACATGGATCCAATCAAAGATAGGAACCATAACAGACAACTTGGACAAAGAAAAGAAAATTTAATTTTTCTGTGCATAGTGCCGTATTCGTGAATAGTGTCGTATACGTGAATAGTAACCCGATATGAAAAGGAAAATTTTTTATAATAAAATTCATACCCATATTTCTGTGAAATGATATTGAAAGAAATAACATCATTTACAAGAAAAATAATATCCCTTATAAAAAAATAACATCCCTTACCTTAGTAGAAGTTTGGATACTGCAATAGTGTAGTAGCAGAATACTCTTCTTATTTCTCTCTTATTCTCTCTCTAAAGCTTCTCTCTGTATAACTTTGTGAATTGGTGAGAAATAATGAAGAATTGAACTTCTATTTATAGAAAAATTGAAAGTGGCCCTGGCTTTAACGAAGGGTCAAAATGACTCCTGATAATATTTAAGAGGCAACTACTATTTGCGAAGGAACAAATAACTCTTGAAAAAGCGAAGAGGCAAGTTACTATTTGAGTTACTATTTGTGAAAGTGACTTTTAGATGATGACCTATGGGTCCCAACTTACAAAAATGCTACATATCACCATAACTTCCTTCGAGTGTCGGTAACTTCCCCTAATGGTTATGTTACTCATCACACAATTAATCAATGCTTTTTAATCCTTTCATAATTATTCACAATTAATATTATAGATTCACAATATTGATAACCAGATCATTTCCAGGAAAGAGGGGGCTTTTCGATAAGAATTTCTCCTTATTGACGCGCAATTAAATAACTTAACCCCTTTTCTCGACAGAACTTTCAAGACATTGTCGATAATGCCAATCAATAATATCATTTAAATAATATGTGTGATAATTATTGAATCAATAATTATAAAATACTGTGCAATTATCACTGTAGCAATTATTAAATGAACTACAAACTGACTTCTTACGTAAGCATCAATAATCAGAAATACAGTGCAATACCGTGTGCTACTGTGCAACAACGCGTATACTGTATTTTTATCGCCGGGTATTTCAACAGTTAACGGTAAAAGTTCCGTCGTTATCTTTAAAAAACTTATTCTTGTCGTTTTCTTCATCCGACAGTTTTCCGTTATGAGGCCCACTAATGATTGCGCCGTCGTACGAATATTCTCCGGCAAAAAGAATATTTTCCGACCAAACGAATATTCCCCGACATAATGAATATTTATAACCACTTGATTACTTTATAAAATTTGCACATATTACCCATAATTATCATATTTATCAAATCAACACCTTACTATTTAAAAAAAATATATAGAGGAAATTCAATTTTATTCATAAAAAGTTAGAATCTTACATTTATCATGAAGTTATTTTTATCAAAGAGTCTAAATTTAGAAGTAATTCATTCTTTAACGAAACTTGCAAGAGTCCTATGTAATTTAATGGTTAAAATTGTAATTTCCCTGTTGGATGTGGTGACTACCTTCCCTAAAGGGTTATCATTTTGATAAGTAAATTAAATGATAATATGACAAAAATATCATTAATGAAATTAGTTAATTGATAAAATGACCCTTATAATATAAAGAGATTATATTGAAATAATTGTGGTGAATACAACCATCCAATATATATGGATTCAAATATATTTATATATATATATATATATATATATATATGTATATATGTATGTGTATGTATATAAAAAAATATAATTTTAAATAATGTCTTAATTAAATTTAACTAAGATTACTTAACAAAATAATGTAATTTTGCACCCACAAATATGTGTCTAATATGTTCAGTAAACTTGTATTTAATTTCAAATTAAGCGAGGTGAGTAATAAACCAAGGGAGTAATACCACATCTTTTTTTTTGGAGGAAATTACCACCTCTTTTATGGTGTATGAAAGTAGTATGCATACAAGTCAATCATGTATGATGATAAAACATATAGTTTGAGACAATCTTATTTATTTATTAATAAAAGTATTATTTAATTAAAGGCATTTAATTTATCTACATGGTGTTATTTTTATAATATGAGATAAATTCATAATTTTAAGCAATGCTTTTAGAATCATGATGATGATCATGCTAATGAGATCTAAATTTTTAGATAGCTTAAAACTAAAATAGTTCTCAATCATTAAATTACTACTACGGGGATTAATGAATCCGGATAGATTGGTACATACGTTGACTTGCTCATTGGATGAAGATGATTGATCTCATAATCATTTGTGTGGAGACACTAAAGCAAGTATGTAGATGTTTATTGGAGAATAAGTTCACTGAACGTGGCTCGCTAAGGAATACCTAATGGAGTTTTACTTGCCTATCAATAGGAATTCCTTAAGTGATAGTAGTACAAATAATCCTTAGACTTGAGATTATCATAGTATCTTGTATATGATGAGTTATACTTTAACATGTCCCTTAAGACCCTAAGGGTATATCAAAGGGTATGATTGGATATAATGATTTATGCATGGAGATAATGAATGATTAATAAAGGATCTACCACTTCTAATAAAAGAAGAGAATGTCCTATGTGACTCAATAAATGACAACCCAGTAGTCCTTGGCCAAGGCAGAATGAAATTAGAAAGTAGTTTCTAATTTACATTATTTGGTGTTGTGCATTTTAGAACGAAATACATATAATTAAATAAAATAAGACTTGATAGTAAATCCATGTATTATATTTAATTGAGACATTGTATGGTGGAATGAATGAATTGTACGGTAATTATTTACTCACAGATTTTTTTATGATTAATGTTGAAATCTATATTATCTGAAAAGTCATTGATCGCTAAGGGGGCTTACCTTTATTGTAGAATAAATGTTATTTATTTAAATAAATTATTAGTTTAATTTATTTATTTAAATAGGATTAGAATTATTCTAATTAATTTATTCACAACCGGTTTAATATGGAGAACCTAAAAGGGCCACACCATAAACGGAAGAATATTTATTAAAGAAGCTAATGACATAATCGTAATAATTAGTTCAGTATGTTTACTTTAATCTATGGTGATAGAATAAATTAAATAGCTTATTATTTATTATTTAATATTTTGAAAGTATTAAATATAAATTAATAAGAGGAGTCTTATTATTATTATTATTATTTAATTCCTAAAAGGGTTTGGGAATTAATTAATAAGATACTCTATCTCTCCCATATATTCCTAATAAGATTATAAAATAAATTAATTAAAAGAGTTTAATTATTTCCAATAGAATTGGGAAGCCTAATTAATTAAAAGGTTTAATTAATTAATATGAAACCCTATTCCTAGAAGATTTAGGAGAGTTGCCTACATATATAAATAAGAAAGTCTTATTATGGAACAAGGTTAGACATTACACTATTCTAATAGTTGGGAGAGTATACACATTCTATAGAGATAGAATTAGAGTTAGACAAACACCCATCTTCTTAGTCCATCTTCTTCCTTAGTGGATCACCTCTAGAGGCCAAATGCTTGGGTGACTTGCATTGATCAAAGGAAATGAACCAATCTCGTAGATTAAAATTGGAGGAGAACTCGTACCTGTGGAAGCTTGATCTACAAGGGTATAATTTTGATCTCCTACTCTTTTATAGATTGATAATCAAGCACAAGATATGATCATGGTTTATGGTTTGCAAGAAAATTTTGAAATCCTATTTTATTACGCTTCCGCTTCGTTTATATGTAATATGATTGCATGTGCGCATTTCTATCAAACCCAACTGTGGTATCAGAGCTTAATCTTGTGCTTATTATCAATCTTTGTGATTCCATATATGTATCATATGCAATTGGATCGGATTTTGAGCAACAGAAAAATTTTCTAGTTCTGCGACATAGCGCAGCTGCGCCGCACCCCAGTTCATTCTGGGCGCAGCTGCGCCGTTCTGCAGATTTGTTCTATTCGGAAAGGCAGCGCAGCTGCGCCAGCCCCTGGACAGAAACTGAAATTTTAATTTTTCTTTCAATTGAAATAAATGGTTTATTTAATTGATAAAAATTTAAAATAAAGGAGTTTATTTTATTTGAAATATAATTTCAGATTGCTATAAAAATTAAAGGAGTTTAATTTGGATTTGGTTTTTGATTAAAATAAAAGAGTTTATTTTGTTTCAAAACTAAACTTTAGCAAAACTTTTGCCCATTAATTGATATTGATACATATATGGAATGGATTTATTATTCATGAGATGAATGTGTTTATTGATGCATATGTATGATAATAAATGGGGTTGATTATAGACTATTGACCAATATAATTGAATTTTATTTTAGTTGGATGCTTTAATATATGGGTTTTATTAAATAGGGTCTGCGTACCTCGTCTTCTCTAATTTTTCTTTTTATAAAATTTTATCTCCCTCTTATGTACTTCCTGTAAGACCCCAACTTTTATGAATAAAGATTTAATTTTCTTTATATATTATTTCGAAATAGTAAGGTGTTGATTGATAAATGTGAAAGTTATGGGTAAAATGTGCAAATATTTTAAAATGAGCAAGTGGTTATAAAATATTCTGGTTGTCGGGGAATATTCGTTTGGTCGTGGAATATTCTTGTTGTCGGGGAATATTCGTACGACGGCGCAACTATTTGTGGGCCCACAACGGAATAACTGTCGGATATAGAAAGCGACATAAATAACCTTTATATAAATAACGGCGTAGTTGTTACCGTTAGTACTGTTGAAATACCCGGTGGTTAAAATACAGTGATACGCGGTGTTGCACAATAGCACACGGTATTACACAGTATTTCGAATTATTGAGTCTTACGTGAGAAGTCACTTACTCAATTATTGTTACAGTAATTACTGTTCAATATTTTATATTATTGACTCAATAATTGCTACGTTGATATTTTATATTATTGACTCAATAATTGTTACATTGATATTTTATTGACTCAATAATTGCTACGTTGCCATTTTATATGATTGATTCAATAATGGCTACAGTTGATATTTTGGTATTATTGATTCAATAATTGTCATTGCACAGTATTTCATATTATCAACTCAATAATTCATATTATTTGAATAATATTATTAGATAGCATTATTGACAATGTCTAAGAAAGTTCTGTCTAGGAGGGGTTATTTAATTGCGCGCCAGTAAGGAGAAGTCCTTATCGGAAGGCCCTCTCTTTTTTGGGAACGACCTGGTTGTCAATATTGTAGTTCTGTAATATTATTTGTGAATAATTAATTATTGATTTATATGATAAGGAAATATTTATTTTGTGGATATTAAAGAAAGAATTAGTGCTGATGTGTTTTTATCAGTATTTTGGTGTGAGAAATCATCTGTTTATGAATTTCGGATAATTTATGTTTGGAATTTGGAAAAACTTCCTTCTACAAAGTTGTAGAGAATTAAATTTTCTATGAAAAGCCATAGAATTTGTATTTTTCTGACAAAAGGGCTATTTATTATGAATTATTGAAGTTTTGGAAAATAAATATTTTTTAATGGGTGGGCCCCACTTTTATTGAAATTTTTTAGCCGCCAGGCGGCGGAAATTTTTTGAAAATAATAATATTTTATTATTTTAGTCTCCTTTGACATCCTAAGCTTTTCCTATAAATAGGGTGCTTAGGTTAGAATTGAAAATCACACCAGAATCAGAAGTTTTCTCTCTCTATAATATCGAGTGGTATTTCAATACTTTGAGTGTTGCTATTCAGTGCAAGTTTTTTTCGGTATTATATCCGATATTCCAGTCAGAAGTATTGTTCTTTTGAGGTAAGGGATGTTATTTCTTTCGTAAATGATGTTATTCTTTTCAATATCATTATACCAAAATATTGTCATGGATTTTATGTTGAAATTCTTACTTTTTCCGTCGGGATTACTATTCACGTATACGGCACTATTCACGGAAAAATTAAATTTTTTTTCTATTTGTCCAAATTATTTGTTAAGGTTACTATCTTTGGTTGGATCTAAGTTTTGAGCTTTATTCTTGAATTTTGCTCCACAATTGATTATTACGAAATATATTTGAATTGGATATACTAAAATACGAATCCTTAATCTTATCCTTTATTTCACTAGATTCGTTATTTATATAGTTTTTCATCATAATCAGTCCTAAAAGGTGATGTAACTGAATATCTTTGGCCTGTAGAGCAAAGATGAATGATTACCTGATGAATATCTTTGGCCTGTAGTGCAAAGATGACAGGTGTTGAGATGAACATGACCACTGATGATACAAATGAATATCTTTGGCCTGTAGTGCAAAGATAAATATTTGATTCGAGATGTATATTGATTGATGTTACAGGGATAAAATATTGATGATGGACTTTTAAATCATAGAAGATAGTAAACTTCATTCTCTGCTTAACTCTTCTAATGAATTGTTATTTCCGCTGCGAATATTGATCTAAAGTTGGTTGTCCATTATATTTTATCTGATTTGTTGAAGACTAACGATAATTTATTTTCCATTATCTTAGTCATTATATTGTTTACTGAGCTAGTTGAGCTCACCCTTTTCATCTGTTGTCCTCTTCAGTAAATGAGAATATTGCGGGAACTAGTCGGGGGACAGAGTGATGGTCCGAGTTAGAGTAGTAGTAGTCCTCACTATTTCTGATAAATAGTGTGATAATAATTATAATGAGGACTTAGTTTGAATATTAATATTTTCTACATATTTGTATTGACACTCACAGTTGTGTGGTCGTATTTTGCACGACCGTATGATATAAAGTTTGTATTTGAATTCTGTACCATGTATTTGGCGACTCATAATGGGTTGGGTTGACTGGACCTATTCTGGGGGCGTCACAGTTGGTATCAGAGCTTAGGGATATGATCTCTGGCGGAGATCGGGAAATAGAACTAGGAGGGGAGAGACGAGTAAATCCTTCGCTAGTTTGTCCTACCTAAGCTTATGTGGTATTTAATTGGTCAGTCGGAGCATAGGGTTAATATGTGATATGTTGATTTGTTTAATTAACCGTTGTTTTATGGCAGTATTTGAGAATGGCAGCTGAGAATGTTAACAACGAAGTGAATGAGATCGTGGAGACACCTTTAATCCCTAACCAGGAGAACGTGCAACAAGAAGACAATGTTCATCTTGAAAATAACGCTGGTCAGACGATAAACAATGAGATGTTTAGAAGTTTTTTGCAGTTCATGCAAAATCAGACGAGGGAGGCTCGTGTGCAACATACAGGTGGAGAGAATAACAACTCGTGAATTGTCACTGCCAAGCAGTTCAAAGAATTGGGACCACTAGAGTTTCTAGGCAAGCCGGACCCAATCAAGGCAGAGACGTAGATTAAGTAAATTACCAAGATATTTGATGTCTTGGGATGCACGGAGGAACAGAAGGTTCCATTCGCCACGTTTATGTTTCATAGAGAGGCAGATTACTGGTGGGAATCCGTGAAGCGTACCCAGCCTGTCGCACTCAAGATGTCTTGGGAAGCGTTCCAGAAATTATTCAATGACAAGCACTTTCCTGAAAGTATTCGTCATATGAAGGAGGTAGAGTTTATTAGACTCGAACAAAACAACATGACGGTATCCCAGTACGAGGCTAAGTTCGCAGAGCTGTCCAGGTTTGCACCTCATTTGGTGGAGAATGAGGAACGTATGACGCGGATGTTTCTAAGAGGTTTGAAACCCGAAATACGTCAATACCTCATTTCTCATAAATTTTCTCTATATTCGGATGTAGTAAACAGGGCCCAGTTGTTAGAACGAGATAATAATTATGTTCAACCGAGGGACCACAACCAAGGTCGTACCGGTGGAAGCAGTCATCGGAGCAATGACAACCAGCGAGGAGGGAAGTATGACAGAAGCGGTAACCACTCCGGTGGTAATCGTGGCCATGATAGTAGAAGAAGCGAATCGGGAGGAGATTTTAAGAAGAGAAGGTATAACAATGAGAACGTGAAGACGTCGACATCAGCACCAGCATCAACTGTTTCTAGGGGAGGAGAACGACCACCGGTCGTATGCTATAAATGCGGAAAAGAGGGACACATCAGCCCAAACTGCCCAAAATAATTCAAGGCATGTTATAACTGTGGAAAAGAAGGACATATAGCTCGAGATTGTCCTATTGCGAAACCAAGCCCAGCGGGAGTGGTGATTCCAAAGGCGGTTTCGGACAAGTCAAAGTCGGTGATTCCTGGAAGAGCGTTTGTCGTGACAGCCCAAAACGCAAGGAATCCGCACGAGGTGATTACGGGTAAGCTCATCATAAACTCTTGCGAAGTTTACACCTTGTTAGATACCGGTGCTACCCATTCTTTTATTTCACCTGCTTGTGCTCAACGTTTGAACTTGACTTCTGATAAATTAGACTTTGACTTATCTGTTGAAACTCCGTTAGGAGAAACCTTTGTTACATCTACAGTTTACAAATCTTGCTTGATTCAGATTGGTACCCTTACCTTACCTGTTGATCTTATATCTTTGAAAATACTTGCATTTGACGTGATTTTAGGAATTGACTGGTTAACCACTTACCATGCCAAAATTGATTATTTTCGTAAGGTTGTTAGTTTTCATATTCCTAATCAACCTGTTGTGCGAATCCAAACCACCAAACCACTAAAATCAGCCACTATCATTTCAAATCCCAAGGCTATTCGTTTATTGAAAAACGGATGTCAAGCTTTCTTAGCTCATGTCACTGATCTAAACCAGAATACATCAGATTTGAATGTTATTTCCGTTGTTAATGAATTTCCTGATGTATTTCCCGAAGAACTTCCCGGTCTACCCCTAGAACGTGAAGTTGAATTCTTTATTGACCTTGAGCCCGGTACAAAGCCCATTTCTAAAACCCCATATCGAATGGCTCCTATTGAACTTCAGGAGTTAAAGATCCAATTACAAGAATTGTTAGACATCGGTTTTATTCGTCCTAGTACGCCTCCTTGGGGTGCTCCTGTTTTATTCATAAAGAAGAAAGACGGGAGTATGCGACTTTGTATTGACTATCGGGAGTTGAACTATGTCACCATTAAGAATAGGTATCCGCTACCTCGTATTGATGACCTGTTTGACCAGTTGCAAGGAGCGCAATTCTTTTCAAAGATCGATCTTCGTTCTGGATATCATCAGTTGAAGATTAAAATTGAGGATATTCCAAAGACTGCTTTCAGAACACGGTACGGGCATTATGAGTTCTTAGTCATGTCTTTTGGATTGACTAATGCTCCTGCTGCTTTCATGGAAATGATGAACCGTGTATTTAAAGAATATTTGGATCAATTCGTTGTTGTCTTTATTGATGACATCTTCATCTATTCTAAAAGCCGTGAAGATCATGAGCACCATTTGAAGCTGATACTTCAAAAGATTCGTGAGAACAAGCTATATGCCAAGCTGAAGAAATGCGAGTTCTGGCTTGAGGAAGTAGCATTCCTTGGGCACGTGGTATCGAAACGTGGAGTATCTGTTGACCCGGTGAAGATTGAAGCAATACAAAGCTGGGGGCAACCTAAGTCAGTGACCGAAGTACGAAGCTTTCTAGGCTTAGCTGGTTATTATCGGAGGTTCGTAAAGGGATTTTCTCGAATCGCTACTCCATTAACTCAGTTAACTCGGAAAGATACAAAATTCGTTTAGAGCGAGGAATGCGAGAAGAGCTTCCAAGAGCTCAAGAGAAGACTTATCTCGACACCTGTTCTGACAATACCATCTAGTTCAGATGGATTTGTTATCTACAGCGATGCTTCGGGCAAAGGGTTAGGATGTGTTCTCATGCAACATGGGAAAGTCATAGCCTATGCCTCGCGACAACTCAAAGAATATGAGAGGAATTATCCTACTCATGATCTAGAGTTGGCAGCTGTCGTTTTTGCGTTGAAGATCTGGAGACATTACTTGTACGGAGATAAAGTGGAGATCTATACAGATCATAAGAGCCTTAAATATTTCTTCACTCAGAAGGAACTCAACATGCGGCAACGACGTTGGCTTGAGCTGTTGAAAGATTACGATCATACTATCCAATACCATCCTGAAAAAGCGAACGTGGTAGCTGACGCGTTGAGTAGAAGATCATATGTGAAAACGAATGCGATGATGTCAAGTATACGCGTAGAACCAGCTTTGATTGATAAAGTTAAAGCTGCTCAAGCTACGAATCCGGAGCTGATGAAGATGAAGAAGAAGGTGCAAGAAAGTGCAATTCCAGAAGCAAGAATCGATGAAGAGGGAATACTTCGAGTCAACTCCAGACTTTGTGTTCCTAACGATTCTGACTTGAAGCATAGAATCATGATGGAGGCACACAACACACCATTCGCAATCCATCTTGGGAGTACCAAAATGTATCGTGATCTTTGACATACATTTTGGTGGAGCAATATGAAGAGAGAGATCGCAGAGTTTATTTCGAGATGTTTGACTTGTCAACGTGTAAAGGCGGAGCATCAAGTACCGAAGGGTCCGTTACAACCACTGGAGATTCCAAAATGGAAGTGGGAGCATATTACGATGAATTTCGTTACGGGTCTTCCTAAAGTTTCTCAAGGCATAGATGCGATTTGGGTTATTGTTGATAGATTAACCAAGTCTGCTCATTTCTTACCGATACGAGAGACTTATTCCCTTGAACGTCTTGCTCATATGTACGTGAATGAGATTGTGAGATTGCATGGCATGCCAGTATCCATAGTTTCGGATCGTGACCCCAGATTTACTTCACGATTTTGGATCAGTTTGCAGAAAGCTATGGGTGTGGATTTACGATTCAGTTTGGCTTATCATCCTCAAACAGACGGACAATCGGAAAGGACTATCCAAACTCTTGAAGATCTATTGAGACTCTGTGTTCTAGACTTCAAAGGGAGTTGGGATAAGTACTTACCATTGGTGGAATTCTCCTACAACAACAGTTATCAGGCAAGTATAGGCGTAGCTCCATTCGAAGCGTTGTATGGGAGAAAGTGTCGCTCTCCAGTATGCTGGAATAAGGTGGGTGAAGCAACATTATTGGGACCGGAGTTGGTACGTATGACTACAGAAAAGATCTAAATGATTCGACAACGTATACAAACAGCACAAGATCGACAAAAGAGTTATGCGGATCTTCATCGAAAGGACGTAGAATTTAACGTTGGGGACCATGTATTGTTACGTATTGCTCCGTGGAAAGGAGTTACAAGGTTTGGGAAGAGAGGAAAGCTCAACCCACGATTCATTGGTCCATTTGAGATTCTTGACCGAATAGGAAATGTGGCATATAGACTCGTTTTACCTCCAAGCATGTCTCGTGTTCATAACGTGTTTCACATATCCGTGTTCCGTAAATATGTGAAGGATCCAAACCGCATTATTGAGTTAGAACCAGACGAGATAGCTGAAGATTTAACGTACGAGGAGGTACCTGTCAAAATCTTGGATAGGAAGGAGCATGTCCTACGCTCGAAAATTATACCTCAAGTTAAAGTTTTGTGGAGAAACCATGCTATTGAGGAAATGACCTGGGAGTTGGAATCGGAAATAAAAGCGAGGTATCCTCACCTTTTCGACATACCAGGTACGTACGTCAATTTCGAGGACGAAATTTCATAAGGAGGGGAGGTTGTAAGACACCAACTTTTATGAATAAAGATTTAATTTTCTGTATATATTATTTCGAAATAGTAAGGTGTTGATTGATAAATGTGAAAGTTATGGGTAAAATGTGCAAATATTTTAAAATGAGCAAGTGGTTATAAAATATTCTGGTTGTCGGGGAATATTCGTTTGGTCGTGGAATATTCTTGTTGTCGGGGAATATTCGTACGACGGCGCAGCTATTTGTGGGCCCCACAAAGGAATAACTGTCGGATATAAAAAGCGACAGAAATAACCTTTTTATAAATAACGGCGTAGTTGTTACCGTTAGTACTGTTGAAATACCCGGTGGTTAAAATACAGTGATACGCGGTGTTGCACAATAGCACACGGTATTACACAGTATTTCGAATTATTGAGTCTTACGTGAGAAGGCACTTACTCAATTATTGTTACAGTAATTACTGTTCAATATTTTATATTATTGACTCAATAATTGTTACGTTGATATTTTATTGACTCAATAATTGTTACGTTGCCATTTTATATGATTGATTCAATAATGGCTACAGTTGATATTTTGGTATTATAGATTCAATAATTGTCATTGCACAGTATTTCACATTATCAACTCAATAATTCATATTATTTGAATAATATTATTAGATAGCATTATTGACAATGTCTAAGGAAGTTCTGTCTAGGAGGGGTTATTTAATTGCGCGCCAGTAAGGAGAAGTCCTTATCCGAAGGCCCCCTCTTTCCTGGGAACGACCTGGTTTTCAATATTGTAGTTCTGTAATATTATTTGTGAATAGTGTTGCTATTCAGTGCAAGTTTTCTTCGGTATTATATCCGATATTCCAGTCAGAAGTATTGTTCTTTTGAGGTAAGGGATGTTATTTCTTTCGTAAATGATGTTATTCTTTTCAATATCATTATACCAAAATATTGTCATGGATTTTATGTTGAAATTCTTACTTTTTCCGTCGGGGTTAATATTCACGTATACGGCACTATTTACGGAAAAATTAAATTTTCTTCTATTTTTCCAAATTATTTGTTAAGGTTACTATCTTTGGTTGGATCTAAGTTTTGAGCTTTATTCTTGAATTTTGCTCCACAATTGATTATTACAAAGTATTTTTGAATTGGATATACTAAAATACGAATCCTTAATCTTATCCTTTATTTCATTGGATTCGTTATTTATATGGTTTTTCATCATCCTCAGTCCTAAAAGGTGATGTAACTGAATATCTTTGGCCTGTAGAGCAAAGATGAATGATTATCTGATGAATATCTTTGGCCTGTAGTGCAAAGATGACAGGTGTTGAGATGAACATGACCACTGATGATACAAATAAATATCTTTGGCCTGTAGTGCAAAGATGAATATTTGATTCGAGATGTATATTGATTGATGTTACAGGGATAAAATATTGATGATGGACTTTTAAATCATAGAAGATAGTAGACTTCATTCTCTGCTTAACTCTTCTAATGAATTGTTATTTCCGCTGCGAATATTGATCTAAAGTTGGTTGTCCATTATATTTTATCTGATTTGTTGAAGACTAACGATAATTTATTTTCCATTATCTTAGTCATAATATTCTTTACTGAGCTAGTTGAGCTCACCCTTTTCATCTGTTGTCCTCTTCAGGAAATGAGAATGTTGCGGGAACTAGTCGGGGGACAGAGTGATGGTCCGAGTTAGAGCAGTAGTAGTCCTCACTATTTCTGATAAATAGTGTGATAATAATTGTAATGAGGACTTAGTTTGAATATTAATATTTTCTACATATTTGTATTGACACTCACAGTTGTGTGGTCGTATTTTGCACGACCGTATGATATAAAGTTTGTATTTGAATTCTGTACCATGTATTTGGCGACTCAGAATGGGTTGGGTTGACTGGAGCTATTTAGGGGGCGTCACACTTCCCCTTAACTGTTGATCAAGATTTCTATTTAAATTAAATAGTTTGTGTAATAGGAATAGTTAGAATTATCTTGAAGAGTTGGATACTAAGGAGCAAGGAGCGCTGAAGACCCGTTTGTATGGAGCCCGGGTTTAAATGTAATAGTTATATTTAAATTTAATTCTTGCACTCCTAAGTTTGACCTTTTTGGTTCACTTGGTGGCTATAGTGAACCAAACTAGAATAAAAATCCATTAATCAATCCGAGTAGAATATAGTATCCTATATGCATGCTTATACTATATATATATTTTATATTATGCAACATACTTCGCATGTTAATTAATATGACGCGTATTTTATATATATATGTGCATGAGCGCTAAACAAGATGAGACAATTAATAATAAACCTCTCAAAGAAATTATATTAAGTTGTAACGTTAAAAACTATTTGGAATATCGAACGTCGCCTTCTAGCATAATAAAAAAATAGAGTATTAAATATTTAATATGAGTTTGTTGTGCATACACAAGGCAAATATTAAGTATTTAAGATGTTTTATTACATTAAATATTTATAAAGGAATTGAACATTACGGCTTTGTTGTGCACACACAAGGGCTGTAGTTTTCTCTTCACTTATATGGAAATGTTGGGTCTGATTTGACTTAGATCATTTTAGTTCGGATGTGCACATATTTGACCATTATGATCTAAAAGGCAAAATACAAGGAGTTACATGATATAATTAACAAGAGTTGTCTACCTATTTACTTATATATAGTTTGTTGTGCACACACAAGACTATATACATTTGAAATAGGATCCTTATTCTCACTAACAAATCTTTAATTAGATTTATCGAACTATATATTTTGAGGCTAATATAGTTTAAAGAAAATAGTGGGAGATACCAATTTAAAATAAAGACCTAATTTATTTTGGTAATTAATTAAATGAATGTTTGCTAAAAATATTATTTTATTTCACATGTATTATTTAAAAATGTCACACTCACTATCACTGCGTAGAATACTTGATGCTAAGAAACTAACCGGACCAAATTATACGAACCAATTAAGGAATCTGAGAATCGTTCTCACTGCAGAAAAAATTTCTTATATCCTAAATTCGTCTATTACTGCAAATGTTGCAGAAGAAGACTCTGACGAAGAGATTGCTACTTTTAAGAAGTGGCAAGATGATGCATCTGTGGCTCAATGCATCATGCTCGCATCCATGAGTAACGAGTTTCTGCGTCAGCATGAAACTATGGATGCTTCTACTATATTGCTGCACCTCCAAAAGTTGTATGGTGAGCAAAGTAGGACTGCTAGATATGAGATATCTAAGGAGCTCTTTCGATCTCGGATGACCGATGACACTGTACTGTTGAGACTTATGTCCTCAAGATAATCAATTTGATTGAACGTCTTGGATAGCTTATGTTCATCATGGATAGGGAGTTAAGTTAAGATTTGATCTTGCAGTCACTCCCAGATATCTTCTCACAATTTGTTGTGAATTTTCACATGAATAAGTTGGATGTCAGCTTGCCTAAATTACTTAACATTTTGAAAACTGCTGAAGGACACTTCCCATCCAAGAAGAATCAAGTCTTACTGGTGGATGTTTCTTCCAAGAAAAGGAAGAGGCCCAAGGTATCTTCTAAAAAGAAGAAAACCAAGAAGGCTAAGGGCAGGACGAAAGTGAATGATAAAAAGAAACCTAATCCAGCTAGCAAAGGAATGTGTTTCTATTGCAACGAGCCGGGTCACTGGAAGAAAAACTGCAAGAAGTTTCTGGCAGAGAAGAAGCTTAGAGAAACTTCGACTTCCAATCAAGGTTTGTTCATGATTGAAATTAATTTTTCTGAAAGTTAAACTTCTACTTGGGTATTGGATACCGGTTGTGGTTCTCACATATGTAACACTATGCAGGAACTGGTCAGAAGTAGAAAGCTGAAAAAGGATGAAGTCATCCTACGAGTGAGAAATGGAGCAAAGGTTGCTGCATTAGCTGTAGGGACTTATTGTTTAGCACTGCCTATGGTCAAGTCCATTTATTTAAATAATTATTATTTTGTTCCAACACTCATTAGAAACATTATCTCAATTTCTGTATTGGATATGGATGATTTCGACATTATAATTAAGAACAACAGTTGTTCTATTTATAATAAGAATGTTTTGTATTGTGTTGAAAAATTATTGAATGAACTTTGCATACTTGAATTGCATGAAAATATATTTCAAATTGAACAAACTAAGAAACAAGATTATCCAAGTTGCATAAAGATGGGCTCCTAGAGCTATCTGATTATAAATCATATCCAATTTGTGAATCTTGTCTCAGGGGTAAGATGACTAAATCTCCTTTTAGTGGAAAAGGAGAAAAGGTCACAGAGTTGTTAGCGTTGGTACACACATATGTTTGTGGAACTATAACAACGAATGCATGAGGAGGGTATTCTTATTTTATTACTTTCACTGATAATCATTCAAGATTTGGATATGTGTATTTAATGAAATACAAATCTGAATTGTTTGAAAGGTTCAAAGAATTCAAAAGTGAAGTGGAGAAAAAAACTGACAAAAGTATTAAGATTCTTCGATCAGATCGAGGTGGTGAATACTTCAGCGGTGAGTTTCTCGATTGTCACAAAGAAAATGATATAATCTCACAATGGACTCCACCAGGAACACCACGATTAAATTGTGTATCTAAAAGGAGAAATCGAACATTGTTGAACATGGTTTGTTCCATGATGAGTTTTACCGATCTTCCAGTATCATTCTGGGGTTATTCTCTAGAAGCGACTGCATATCTACTAAATAAGGTCCCCTCGAAATCCGTCCCCAAGACTCCATATGAGATGTGGATAAGGAGAAAACCTGGTCTTAAGCATGTCAAGATTTGGGGATGTCCAGCTTATGTGAAAATATTTCAAAATAATAAGCTTGGGACAAGATCTGATAAGTGTACGTTTGTGGGATATCCTAAAGAAAGTTTGGGATATTATTTCTACAATCCTACTGAGCAAAAGGTGTTTGTTGCGAAACACGTTGCCTTCTTGGAAAAGGAGTTTATCCTTGAAGAAATTTAAGAACTATAAACCACTACATATCAATTAAATGAACCTGTCCATGTTAATATTTTGTTTTTTTCGCTGCTTGAAGATATACTAATCCAGACACATAAGTAGACAAGGTATCGTATCTGATTATAACTAACGAAAAACATAAGCTAAAGCAGATACCAAAGCAAACATGCATACCTGTTCGATTTAAACCTGTTACAGAAAAATCAAAAAGTATTCATTATTTATCACTTTTAGCTTAAACACATATTTACCGCCCTCTAAATGTGCACACATACATAATTACAGTTTCGTGTGATATGTCTGTCCATTTACAAAAGTATAATGTGATATGTCCTCCTACTCTTAACATTTTTATTTTTTCTCCATTAAGTAGACTAGACTAAGAGTCGAGAGAATGTAGTTTCACATATGTACATATATATAATCACTCATGTAAATTTAGGAACTAATAGAATGCATGTGGAATACTTATGAAAGGTATAAATGCTTAATTAAACTATGACTTGATTCTTAATGTACTTAATCAAACTTTTAGTATGATCAAGCTTTTCAAACCGATGAGGTCTTAACCTAGTGGTTAAGATTTAGGTCTCACGTTTAATTCTCTTTTATGTGAGTTTATTTCTTCTATTATATATATGAAGTTTATTTCCTCTTTATGCAATGCTTGTTTGTGAGTTTATTTCTGCCTCCTTAAAAAAACCAATGAAAAGAAAATTTGAGCATAAAAAATAAATGTCAGTCGTGTTATTAGAAATTAAGACTAAATACACTTTTGTTACATTTCTCTTAAAAAGGACAACTCATTTAATTTCATACATTATGACTGTATTCATGCGGTTTAACTTCATTAAAAATACTCCCATCTCCTTCTCTCTCCACTCTTCTTCACCACACATAATCGCCTACACACAAATAATTTCATTTTCTCTCTCGATCTTCATCTTAGTCATCTTGTTCTCCTTCTTTTTCTTATTCAATTCAAAAATTTGATATGACTATAACACATTGATTAGTTTTTCATGATTTTGCTGATGGAATACTATTTTGATTTTTGAGTTTTGTCTAAATTGTGTATTAGCTTATGTATAATTGGTATTGGATACCTAATTTTAGAACTAGGGTTTATTTAATTAGGTGTTGGCTTAATTAATTTCTTTTTAGATTTATAATTTGGGTTATCTGTATTATGTTTATCATTTTGAGTTGGGTTATGTTGCATAATTAGGCTTTTATTCATTTGTTATTGGTTTTGTTTTATTCATTAAAATTATTTTAATATTTTAATTAATTTAAACCATATTTGAATAACGTCAAATTGTATTAAATCAAATGGATTACCGGCAAATTGGGTATGCCCGTCAATTTTGGTTAAAAATTGATTTTGGGGGTTCGTATTGTAAGTAATTCAGAACTTTATGTATCGATTGTTAGTCAAATTACTTTAGGGGGCTAAATTAGGAATTTGATGATATTTAGCCCTAGAAATTATCAGAGCCACTCCCTATAAAATCCACTTAATTGCTTCTGAATTCGTCAATGCATTAATTAAAAGTTAATGGATTTAATAATTCCTCATAAGTCATAATTAACATGAGAATAATGCTAGAGACACAATTTATTTTATAACTATTTTATAATTTGTTGATGTGGCATACTCCATCTCAGTTTTTATGTGGGGCCGAATACTATATTAAAGCAATTTGTTCATCAATATGCTGAGGTGGAGTACGTCACATCAACAAATTATAAAATCATTATAAAATCATTGTAAAATAAGTTGTGTCTCTACCATTTCTCTTAACATGAACTGGACATTGTTGATCATAATTTAATTAAAAGTTATTCAAGGACCGGAAATCATTCATGGGTCGGTTGGTCAACAAAAATCAACTGGAAATTGTTGATCATAATTTATTAAATTCCACCGAACGAATTCTTTTGATATTGGGATTGGGATAATATATATTCTGCCATTTGTGTTCATGAGACTAAAAAAGAGGTATGTACGCCTAAAAATGAATGAATTAATGGAGAAGAATTAATTCCAAAATACTCGATTGAATGGCTACTGAAGATATTTAAGGTGCATGTTGCAGTCATGTACACAAGCAAAACATAAGGGAATTATTAAAAAGTAAATAATAATAATAAAATTATAATAAAAAATTTAGGGCATCTTCATATACTAGTTATGTATATTAACTAGTTAAAACTATATTAGTAGTGCATATTTATTTATTCATGAAAGTCAACTAAGAAAACTACTATGGTACGTTAATAGATCGGTGAAATTAAAATGATTTGTAAATTGTTTATTTGGCATATATATATATACCGACTTGATTAATTAGAAGTTTACTGGTAGAATTAATGTTTTGCATCAATTTTTGCTTATTTGAAGCAACGAAATTGTCAAACTGTAAAATAAAGCACAACTCCAAACAATTAATCCAGCTATTTATAATTTTATAGATCCTTTCACAAAACCTAAAAATCAAGTAATATTTAATAGATATTTAAATATCTAAAGTAATATATGTTACAACCTCCGTTCCCTTTTAATTAACATTTGTGGAGAAAATACTAAAGTTAAAAAATATAATTAATTATTTATCTCATTGATTAAATTGAATATAAAATTTTAACATTAGATTTCCAAAATTTATTACAAAAAATAAAAGAGAAAAAAATAGTATTTAATATTATTGGGATAATATAAAAATTAAATAATCAATACTTTCTTGAAGTCTATAAACAACACATGCATAAAAAGGGTCAAATTTCACCGACAAATAAAGAGGAATGAAGATGACAAAATAACGAATACAAATTTTAATTATATAAATATATCCTGGTTGACGGACCAAGAAAAGATGGTTCTAAACTTCTTATTATGTATTTAGCCAAGAATTTGAGTAACTTAGAACAAGAGTTCATAAATAAACCATAGTCTTAATTAGCGGAAAACATTCCCAACCACCGTCACCTCTACATGAATTAGTCTCATCTTAGGCACCAAATTGAACCAAATTAAAAATCAAAAAATATATAATTGAAATAATAATACTCAGAGTTTAAAACAAAATAAAAAATAATAACTAATTATTCTAATTTTATTTAACTTTGTACATATTATAAGAAAATGTATCGAGTATCTACTTGAATATGTATTAACCGAGTATGTATCGAGTCACAATCAAGAATTTCGAGTAACTAGTTTGAATCGTACACGAGAAGTATAATTCTGTTCAAATTTTACTCATTTTTTATTCAAACTATTTTTTTGTGCTGATATTTAAATCATGTTATTATTGATTCGATCTCGATTGCATTTTTCGAGTTGCGATTTATAGCCTTACTTAGAGTCTTAATTAATTTTAATATCTTAAATGTATCAAATTAAATACGCATGTGACAATAATAATATATAATAAATAAGGCTTAATTCTGGTATAAGATCTGTACTAACCGATCGAATCATTTTAACTAGGTAGAAATTCATCAAAAAAAGTCGTGAGAATAATATTTTTGATCGATATCTTTATTTTGTATGTACAATACAATATTTTCATGAATAAAAACGGAAAGGCAATTTTTTAAAAATCACCTCAACGTTCAAAATACACAAGGAAAAAGTAACACATGAACTGCACCTTAACTACAAATTAAACCGGAGGCCGGTTTGTTTTTCTTCAGTAACGTCACTCTTAACGGACGCCAAAAAAAGACCAATTTCAACCGGTAACGTCATAATTAATATCCACCTCCACCTGTCCGACCGCCCGAAAACCGGGTCCGGATTACTCCTCTATCAAGTCTTAACTACTACTATCTTCACGTCCCTGAATGACGACGCAGCTCATCGATCTTTTCAATATTACAATATGCTTTCGTACCTCCTCCGGTAATCTTAACGTATACCTCTCCCAATTTTCTCCGGATGGAACAACTGGGTGACCCGTCGAGTGCGACCTCCAATACTTCTGAGCCGTAACTCGTGAGTTTCTCACTCAATCATCTTCTACATTGATGGAAACTTGATTTTGAGCTTCACTGAGTTCAGGTCTAGAGCTTTGCTCACTCGGCAACCGGATTGATTCAGCATCTCGCTCCGAGTCACCACCGAGTTCATTTACACTGAGATTTGCTCGACAAACCGGACACGTGGAGTGAGAAGCTAACCAAGCGTCAATACATTGGGGATGAAACACGTGATCGCACCTCGGCAGCAACCGGAGAGTTTCAATTTCTTCAAACTCCGATATGCACACCGCGCATTCTAGCGCTCCTTCGCCGATTTTCAGCTGCTTTATATTGGAATAGATAAAGATTGGAAACGTTTCTATCACCGACAAATCAAGTCCCTTGGAAGCCCGCAGTGAACTACTTTCTACGGCGGCGGTGCCGGAGGGGCGAGGATTTGCTCCATCGGAATTCTCAACGCATTGGTGGACGTAAACGGAGAAGAAGCCGATGAAGAAGAAAGCAACCACCACCACCACGACTATTACTGTTAATTCCAGATTGAATTTGGCACTAAATTCGTAATTATAATGAGGCGCTAGGCCTCTACTATGCGCGGGGGCGAGTGGTGTCGCCACCGCAAGAAAGAGTACATTTATATGTGATGACGGCGCGTGAAAGCTTGATGGACGATTTTGATTGGTTATTGGTTTTCTAAATTTGTAAAATATGGTTATGAGAGGAGAAGGATGATAGTACTGCTATAAAGGAAGGGATATTTTCGTGCATGGGCGGGAAATAAGAGATTGTATGTGGGGATAAAGTAATGACACGTGGAAAATTGACGACCGCTTGATTTTGTAAGAAGAGTCTTGCTATTATCACATAAAATAATTACGTATAACTTAATTGCTGATGTGATGGCATGTAATTTATTATTGATATAATTTATTTAACTCAACAATAAATTACATACGGTCACATATGATCTTTATGTTAACATTTTTATATGATAGTATCATTATTTTAGTAAGAATTGTTTGACTGGTGTCAGTTTGTAAAAATGTTTGTTCGGAAAAATCTGAAATTAGGTGGGATGAGATTATAGCGGTGGGACCGGGGACGTGGGGTCTTATCGTTTGCGTCTAGGTTTAGAAAGCTTGCATAACAGTATTGTTGTTGGATGCAAGGTTGTTAATAAAGTCCGGATCCCATGCAGGGATTGTTTTTTGGTGTACATGTTTGGATCGAAAAATTGTAAAATTTTATTAAAAAAGAAATATAAATTATTTTAATACACAATATTTATTATAATGATATTTTGTATCTATATCATCTTATTTTTAAACGGTTAAAGAAGATTAAAGTGTAAATTCTTATATTGTTGACTAGATTTGTAGTAAAATTTTAACTTTCACATAAAATAGAGTTTTTATTACATTTACAAAACATATATCGTCAATTAACTCAATTCTTGTAAAAGTCAAGTACTTATTTCACATATATTAAGTGATAAATAGCAACCAATCAACTTGAATATCAATTATATATGTACTATAAAAATTTATTGAACTAATGAAAGAAGTATCTAGTAGCAATATTTAAAAATCAAATGCATTTCATCCATAATTTATACATATTAAATTTAAACTTTAGAGTTGTATTTGAGTTTTAAAGATTTAGAAATTGGGAGTTTAAAAGTTTTTGATTTAGTGAAGCCACATGTACAAGTTAAAAAAGCCAAATGCATACTTTTAGTTCACTTTGGTTGGATTGTACGTAGTACGATCCCACACACCGATCCTACAATCTTATAATTCTATGCGATTGTATGTATATTTGCAATCTTACACCGATCCAAATCGTTTTTTTCTGGTCGCCATATCCTACGATCTGGATTTTAACAATCATGGTTGGATGGTTTCTTTAATGAGGGTGGATTGAGCAAAAAGATGCAACAGAAAGGGCCGGAGAGATGCCACCAAATGAAATGTGGCAGCATTTGGATTTGTTACCCTTCCTCCAAAATTAGAAAAATAAATTAATCTTTTTTTCAAGTAATCAAATTACATAATTTCTTAATGTGTCATTTCTTATATAATACATAGATTACAACTAATATTATTTTTTTAGCAAATATTTAGGATATGTTTGAAAAAATAAATTTTTTCTTAAAAGTAATTGTTTAAAAATTGTATTCTCTTCGCTGTTCAAAAAAAAATTCATATGAAAGATTTACAAATTTTAAATTTTTCTTTGAATATTTATCTTTAAATAAACTAGTGTTTAGTTTAGTACTAACATTATAATAAAATTATAATATGAAACTTAAGAATTTTATGTCATCTAATAATATCATGAAAGTAAATTACTTTGGTGGAATTATTTTTTTGGGTGATATTTCTTGTACAATATTCTAAGGCTGGGCCTCGCAGATGGTCTTTAAGATATAAACCAGGAAATGAAACAGCCAAGCCCAATACAACCTTAGCTCTATTAAAGCTAATTACCAAAGACCGGCAAATAAAAGGCCTCCCAAAATATTCTTCCTGTTATTAACACGTGGATGTCAATTGGCAAACCAATTTCTCTCACTTTCTTCTCCTACTTATCCCACCCAAAAAGTCGAAACCAATAGTAAGTATTGGAACTGATCATTCAGTTATAATCGAATCGAATAAATTATTCGGTTATAATTGAATATTAAAATAATTATAATTTTAATATCCGAACAATTAATCGAATTTTAGAAATAACCGAATTACCAAATACCAAATTACCAAATTATAAATTTGGTAATTCGGTTAATAACCGAATCTAATCCATGGGCCGAGGACCAAGGTCTTAGAAATGAGACTGTGCTAGCTACTTCATAATATATACACTCTTCAATAAACCTGTCTAGCCCTAGGGTTTTGGTTGGGAGAGAGGAGCGCCGTTGTTGATTGAAAATGGTCAAATTTTTGAAGCCAAGAAGGCGGCCGTCGTCCTGAACGGACGATACGTCGGGCGGAAAGCCGTGATCATCAAATCCTTCGACGAGGGAACTCGAGACCGTCCTTACGGTCAGTGTTTGGTTGCGGGGATATCGAAGTACTCGAAAAAGGTGATAAGGAAAGATTCAGCGAAAAACGACATAGAAGTCAAGAGTGAAGGCATTCATCAAGTTGGTGAATTACAATCACATAATGCTAACTCGTTATACTTTGGATGTAGATCTGAAAGACGTTGTCATTGTCGATTGCCTCTTGTCAGTGGCAAAGCCAGAAACTGTAGCTGTGTGGTCGAAATTATTACTAAGTTACAAATAATTTGGCGGGGATTCTGTGGCAGCGTCCCCGAGCCAATTTTTTTAATACTTTATTCTTTCGGGTCATATATATATATATACACACACACACACACACACACTATATTACAATAAAAATATAATAAGTAATAATATATGGTATCTATACACTATTTTGACGCATAATAGACTTTTTTAATCATAACTGTTTATAAGTAAGTAATTCATTATTTATTTTTTAAAATAATATAAATTAGATTATTATTTAGTTTAAAATATTATAGAGAGATATACATATATTGAGAGGATATGAGTCATATGTGGTTAAAATTTAATTGACAAAGTTATAAATTTTTAATTTGACCCCGTATAATAGAAAATTTATAAAATTTTAGTGGGGTCAATTTATATATAATACTTAAAAATTTAAAAATTTACCATACATTATAAAATAATTTTTTTTTTCCAATGAGGGCGGTTGACCCCACAAGTTAACATGCGACTTCGCCACTGCCTCCAGTCACGTGACAAGAAGGTGACCGCCGCGAAGGAAACCAAGGCCCGCCATGAGAAGCGGTTCAAGACCGGAAAAAATCGGTAGTTCTTTACTAAGCTTAGGTTATGAATCTGGAACTGTTTTCATTTTGATAGTCATGAAATGTTATATATATATATGAATTAACCATTTCAGCTTATTTATTTTCTTCCATTTGCTCCTTCATCGGTCATAACACAAGTTTCTTTTCTTCTCGACTTTGTTCTTCGTGCTATATTCGGTTATTCGGTTAGACCGAATAACTCAAAATTGAACCCGTATTAATTAACCGTAAACCGTAAATAATTTCGAATATAACTGAATTGTTAAAAATAATTGAATTATCAGACAATTTCGGTTAAATTATTTCAGTTCGATTCGGTAATTCGGTTATACCCGTTTGTTGCTCAGTCCTGATAAGTATATACATGTACTTTCAACTTTTACATATTTTTAGCGTCTTTTTCTTAGAGTTTTGGAGGTTTTCATTTATGCTAGAAGCAAGCTTTAATAATAATTTATAACCAACCTTCCATTAAGTACACAAAATTTACAACAGACAAAAAGTGACCTTATTTCCACAAATTTAATAATAAAATTTCACAAATTATACCATCATTACTAAATTAAATACTCGTTATACTTGAAAATAGAATTGAATATATATGTGAAGGATTTAGAACATATCTCTTAAATAGCACAAATCTTTAGATAGTATACATTTATTTAAACTACGTTGTTTTGGAGATTTTTTTTTAAAAATAAAATAATATTTAAAAAAATGATTCCACTTCCTTTTATTAACAAAAATACCACTCGCGGGCTCACTTGTTTTTTAAAAGAATCTTCAAAACGATGTAGTTTTAATACAAAAATATTATTTAAGAGAGGTATGCACCTATTTAAGAAGTATGTATTAGATTTGTCCTTTATATATATATATATGGAAGTTCTCCATAGCACACATTAGTTATAAACAATGTTCCAGCTAACTGTTATCTAGCCGTTCAAAATTAGATCGAATGGCTATGGTGAGATCCCAGCAACCAGAGCTAGGGAATAGCGACCAACAATAATTTTATTAATTTTATATGTTGACCGATAGAGGGAGTATTGGCCAGTCAAAACGACAGTGTTTTGACTGGCCAATACTCCCTTTAACGGCCAACATTTGATATTTGGCCTGGCCGTAGAAGGGAGTAGCGGCCAACTCTAAACAACTATCCAACTAAGTTCCATAATGTAATTGTAAATAAGACAACATAAATTTTATTTATACAAACTTCTCTATTATAAATTGAGTACGTATAATTAATATTTTTATTGCAATTAAAAAAGAAAAGGTTAATATTGGATATTTTAAGTAAAAATTTACAACTTTATTTGGCCAAAAATAGCACTTTATTTCTATAATAATTAAAATATTTTAATAAAGGTGCGTCAAATAGTATTTTCCGATTTAATGAATAAAAAGTGTAAACTAAACTAGTAAATAAGTTAAAAATTGTATTATAATAAACTGCAACGTAATATACAAAATTTTGATACAGTTGAATTAAGACAAAGAATATGAGGGGGAAAAAATTCCTATAGTCCTCCAACTATATATCACCTTTAGTCTTAAGAAATTCTTTGCGTCAATGAAATTACATATTATTACTATAATTCCTAATCAATAAATAAATTAGATAAATATAGATTTGGTTGATGTGTCTCTTATTTTAGTATGTTAAGAAATATCAAAATATACAGTTCATTATAGCATTCACTAAATGCAATTAATTTTTTTAAAAAAATCTTATGATTATCAAAATAAACTTAACCCCCCCCCCCCCCCCCAAAAAAAAAAAAAAATTAAATCAATACCAGACAAAACTTATTTACCAACTTATTTATCTTTTTTTCTTTGTTTAAATAGAAAAATTTATATAAATAATTAAAATTTATGTTGTTTTAATTACAATTATAGCATGTAACTTAGTTAGATAGTTACTTATAGTTATGAGGTTGAGATTTTGAGTTCAAATCTTGACGAAAGTGAATTTTTTAGTGTTACTTTGACTTATTTATATGTCATCATTGCCACGGAGGATAGTCAATGCTCAATTGTCCGTAATATTAAACTGCAGACGCACGACGTCGTATTGACCAAATTTAATTTTTTATTTAGTTTCCTAGGTTTGACAGTATTAAACAGCGAATGCCGAATAATAAAGATGAGTTATACGATTTCATTGATTTAATCTACGATAGTAAATCAATCAAAACTAAAATTAAAAAAACATGTTTGTTTTTTCTCTAATCTCTCAAATGGCTCTTCAAAATCTGAATTCACCATTTTGTTCCGTTCTTCTTCTTCAGATCAAGAACACACGTTATAATTATATGTTCAAAAAAATTTAGATATGTGGTTTTGATTGGAAGAAGAACGGAACAAAATGGTGAATTTAGATAAAACAAGAATTCATCAAAATATTCAATGAGCTCGTAGATTTTAAACAAAAATTTGCTATTGCTCTCAAGGCCGTTTCTCGTGCCTTAGACGAGAATGAAGAATTCGGATCACGAACACGAACTAGCACACGAATCCCACCTTCTTTAACAATATAATTCCTAATCGATTCTTCGCCAGATGCCATAGTTTCAAGAAAATCAATTGAACTTGTTTGTATTCCCTCATCTTTAGACCTTGCTAGCCTGATAAATAACCGAATCGCGCCTTCTTCAACCATAAACTTCTTGATTTTTTCAACCCCAACAACATTTTTCGACACCCCACAAGCCAAATCAATCGATTAACCCTTCAAGTACCAGAATTAGTACATATCTTCAACAGAACAGTCACTCCCCCATGAGCTGAAACTGACCACGCGTTATCCGAATTCTCAGTGACCTTCATCAAACACCTTTCTGCAAATTCTTTCCCCACTACACTCCCACACTCCAAAACCCAAATCAATGGCGCAATTATCCCTTCCCCTACTAAAACACTTTTGCAGGCCTCAAACCCAGAAATTAAAGAAACCCCTTTTGCAGTTTCTTCTTGAAAATCCAAATTTTATGTATCAAGAAAGTTCACCAATATTGAAATTAACCCATCAGTCTCCATAGCAATCTTTAAATACTTTTGAACATCTTCTTGAATCACTTCATTAAAAACAACCAAAGCTTGTTTCTTCATATGGGTGTCACCAATTTTCAGCCTTATACCAATTCATTTACATAAAATTTCATGTCTTCGCGCGAAGCTGCAGACCCTGGCTTTTTCACTACAATTGCATAATTGTGTGTAACCAATCCAACGAGTAAATCATTTGTCTTGTTCGCAGCATTAAACCGTAGAATATTAAAAACTAAACTGCGGACGAGAGCAATATAGGTAGTTAGATATCCGAATGGACGATTAGAATTTGTTAGAAGGATAAACATTTTTTTATAACGTTAGCTACAGATCAGCCCATATATATATATATATATATATATATATATATATATATATATATATATATATATATATATATATATAGGGAACTAATCCACAGCAACCGGTTGCTGTGGCAACCAAGTGGGACTCAGCCGCTACTACCATTAGCGGCTTATAGAATCAAATTATTTTAGTCAAAGCACTCAAGTATCACTCAAGTAGCAGTCAACATTAAAGGTTTGACTCCTAAACCGCTACTCTTAGTAGCGGCTAAAGGACCAAATTTGTCCCAAATTCTATGTCACTTTCATTTATTAAACTTATAATAAATTATATTATTATAATAATAATATTAATTGTTTGATGTATTAATAATAATAAATAAAATTATAAATAATATTAATAATAATTAATTGTTAGATTTAATAAATTTGATAATATTAATAATAACTAATAATAGTATTAATACTATTATTATAATAATAATATTAATTATTTGATTTAATAAATAAAAATAAAAATAATATTAATTAAATTTAATGCAATAATAATAATAGATTGTTATTCTTTTTATTATTACTATTATAATTATTATTATTATTATTATTAATACTATTAATTAAATTTTATTATAATTACTGTTATTATTATTAAATTTTTTATTACTATTATTATGATTAAATTTTATTATTACCATTATTATTATTATTATTACGAATTGGGTATTTGAAATTAGGAGTAGCATTTTACTTGATGTTCAAGACAAAAGCAAAGTAGGTAACGAAAAAAAAAAAAGAAGAGCCAGCCGTTACTACCACTACTGGTTTTGCACAGAACACGAGAAAAAAAAAGCAATTTGCCAGCCTTGTGTGCACGGGTTTCAATTATGAACAATACTTAATATTTACCAATTTGTCCTGCTATGACTTTTAATTTAGGACTTTCAATTTGGGACATTTATTAATTGGTGAAAACAATATTACCGTTTTATTAATTTTTATGAACGGATTACGAGGGGAAAAATAATATATTAATAATTCTTAAATCTCATAAATCAAAGATAAATGATAAAAAAATATAAAATGTTTTTTTTTGTTTTATATTACAACCACTTTGTCAGATTTTTTTTACTTTGATTAATTATGTTTGGGTGTACAGTGCACTTGACAAAATAAGCCTTAAATTCAATTCAAATATACATTAAAGAGCATTGGGAAGGAGCAAATGACAAAAAACAAATAGGTAAGCAAAAGATAGCTGACATCAACCGCTCCAAGTTGGAGCGGCTACTTCCTATTAAAATTTTGATTTTTAAAATTCAAAATTATTTAAAAAATAGCAACATCAACAACAATAACATTAATAAAAAAATAATTTTTGTTATTATATTGAATTTTAAAAATCAAAATTTTAATAGGAAGTAGCCGCTCCAACTTGGAGCGGTTGATGTAAGCTATCTTTTGCTTACCTATTTGCTTTTTGTCATTTGCTCCTTCCCAATGCTCTTCAATGTACATTTGAATTGAATTTAAAGCTTATTTTGTCAAGTGCACTGTACACCCAAACATAATTAATCAAAGTAAAAAAAATCTGACAAAGTGGTTGTAATATAAAACAAAAAAAAACGTTTTATATTTTTTTATCATTTATCTTTGATTTATGAGATTTAAGAATTATTAATATTTTTTTTCTCGTAATCCGTTCATAAAAATTAATAAAACGGTAATATTGTTTTCATCAATTAATAAATGTCCCAAATTGAAAGTCTTAAATTAAAAGGTCCTAAATTAAAAGTCATAGCAGGACAAATTGGTGAATATTAAGTATTGTTCATAATTGAAACCCGTGCACACAAGGCTGACAAATTGCTTTTTTCCCTCGTGTTCTGTGCAAAGCCGGTAGTAGTAGTAGCGGCTGGCTCTTTTTTTTTCCGTTGCCTACTTTGCTTTTGTCTTGAACATCAAGTAAAATGCTACTCCTAATTTCAAATACCCAATTTGTAATAATAATAATAATAATGGTAATAATAAAATTTAATCATAATAATAGTAATAAAAAAATTTAATAATAATAATAGTAATTGTAAGACCCCAACTTTTATGAATAAAGATTTAATTTTCTTTATATATTATTTCGAAATAGTAAGGTGTTGATTTGATAAATATGAAAGTTATGGGTGAAATGTGCAAATATTTTTAAAATGAGCAAGTGGTTATAAAATATTCTTGTTGTCGGGGAATATTCGTTTGGTCGTGGAATATTCTTGTTGTCGGGGAATATTCGTACGACGGCGCAGCTATTTGTGGGCCCCCACAACGGAATAACTGTCGGATATAGAAAGCGACAGAAATAATTTTTTTACAAAATAACGACGTGGTTGTTACCGTTAGTACTGTTGAAATACCCGGTGATTAAAATACAGTGATACACGGTGTTGCATAGTAGCACACGGTATTGCACAGTATTTTGAATTATTGAGTCTTACGTGAGAAGCCATTACTTAATTATTGTTACAGTAATTACTGTTCAATATTTTATATTATTGACTCAATAATTGCTACGTTGATATTTTATATTATTGACTCAATAATTGTTACATTGATATTTTATTGACTCAATAATTGTTACGTTGCCATTTTATATGATTGATTCAATAATGGCTACAGTTGATATTTTGTAGTATTGATTCAATAATTATCGTTGCACAGTATTTCACATTATAAACTCAATAATTCATATTATTTGAATAATATTATTAGATAGCATTATTGACAATGTCTAAGGAAGTTCTGTCTATGAGAGGTTATTTAATTGCGCGCCAGTAAGGAGAAGTCCTTATCGGAAGGCCCCCTCTGTCCTGGGAACGACCTGGTTGTTAATATTGTAGTTCTATAATATTATTTGTGAATAATTAATTATTGATTTATATGATAAGAAAATATTTATTTTGTGGATATTGAAGAAGGAATTGGCGCTGATGAGTTTTTATCAATATTTTGGTGTGAGAAATCATCTGTTTATGGATTTCGAAAAATTTATGTTTGGAATTTGGAAAAACTTTCTTCTGCAAAGTTGTAGAGAATTAAATTTTCTATGGAAGGACATAGAATTTGTATTTTTCTGACAAATGGGCTATTTGTTATGAATTATTGAAGTTTCGAAAAATAAATATTTTTTTAATAGGAGGTGGGCCCCACTTTTTGTTGAATGATTCCTTCCCACGAGGCGGCTGGAGAAATTTTTTTAAAATATATTATTTTATTATTTTAGTCTCCTTTGGCATCCTAAGCTTTTCCTATAAATAGGGTGCTTAGGTTAGAATTGAAAATCACACCAGAATCAGAAGTTTTCTCTCTCTATAATATCGAGCGTATTTTTGTGAGTATTTCTATACTTTGAGTATTAGTATTCAGCGCAAGTTTCCTTCGGTATTATATCCGATATTCCAGTCAGAGGTACTATCTTTTTGAGGTAAGGGATGTTATTTTCTTTCGTAAATGATGTTATTCTTTTCAATATCATTATACAGAAATATTGTCATGGATTTTATGTTGAAATTCTTACTTTTTCCGTCGGGGTTACTATTCACGTATACGGCACTATTCACGAAAAAATTAAATTTTCTTCTATTTGTCCAAATTGCTTGTTAAGGTTACTATCTTTGATTGTATCCAAGTTTTGAGCTCTATTCTTGAATTTTGCTCCATAATTGATTATTACGAGGTATTTTTTAATTGGATATACTAAAATACGAATCCTTAGTCTTTGTCTTTTATCTCACTGGATTCGTTTTTTTTAAAATGTTTTTCATCATTCTCAGTCCTAAAAGGTGATGTAACTGAATATCTTTGGCCTGTAGAGCAAAGATGAATGATTACTTGATGAATATCTTTGGCCTGTAGAGCAAAGATGAATGATTACCTGATGAATATCTTTGGCCTGTAGTGCAAAGATGACAGGTGTTGAGATGAATATGACCACTGATAATACAAATGAATATCTTTGGCCTGTAGTGCAAAGATGAATATTTGATTCGAGATGTATATTGATTGATGTTACATGGATAAAATATTGATGATGGACTTTTAAATCATAGAAGATAGTAGACTTCATTCTCTGCTTAACTCTTCTAATGATTTGTTATTTCCGCTGCGAATATTGATCTAAGATTGGTTGTCCATTATATTTTATCTGATTTATTAAAGGCTAACGATAATTTATTTTTCATTATCTTAGTCATAATATTCTTTACTGAGCTAGTTGAGCTCACCCTTTTCATCTGTTGTCCTCTTCAGGAAATGAGAATGTCGCAGGGACTAGTCGGGGGACAGAGTGATGGTCCGAGTTAGAGCAGTAGTAGTCTTCACTATTTCTGATAAATAGTGTGATAATAATTGTAATGAGGACTTAGTTTGAATCTTAATATTTTCTACATATTTGTATTGACACTCACAGTTGTGTGGTCGTATTTTGCACGACCGTATGATATAAAGTTTGTATTTGAATTTTGTACCATGTATTTGGCGGCTCAGAATGAGTTGGGTTGAATGGACCTATTCTGGGGGCGTCACAGTTGGTATCAGAGCTTAGGGATATGATCTCTGGCGGAGATCGGGGAATAGAACTAGGAGGGGAGAGACGAGTAAATCCTTCGCTAGTGTGTCCTACCTAAGCTTATGTGGTATTTAATTGGTCAGTCGGAGCATAGGGTTAATTTGTGATATGTTGATTTGTTTAATTAACGCTTGTTTTATGGCAGTATTTGAGAATGACAGCTGAGAATGTTAACAACGAAGTGAATGAGACCGTGGAGACACCTTTAATCGTTAATCAGGAGAACATGCAACAAGAAGGCAATGTTCATGCTGAAAATAACGCTGGTCAGACGATAAACGATGAGATGTTTAGAAGTTTTTTGCAGTTTATGCAAAATCAGACGAGGGAGACTCGTGTGCAACATACAGGTGGAGATAATAACAACACGCGAGTTGTTACTGCCAAACAGTTTAAAGAATTGGGACTACCAGAGTTTCTGGGAAAGCCAGATCCGATCAAGGCGGAGACGTGGATTAAACAAATTACCAAGATATTTGATGTCTTGGGATGTACAGAGGAACAGAAGGTTCCATTCGCCACGTTTATGTTCCGTAGAGAGGCAGATTACTGGTGGGAATCCGTGAAGCGTACCCAGCCTGCCGCACTCAAGATGTCTTGGGAAGCGTTCCAGAAACTGTTTAATGACAAGTACTTTCCTGAAAGTATTCGTCATATGAAGGAAGTAGAATTTATTAGACTCGAACAAAATAACATGACGGTATCCCAGTACGAGGCTAAGTTCGTGGAGCTGTCCAGGTTTGCACCTCATTTGGTGGAGAATGAGGAACGTATGACGCGGATGTTTCTAAGAGGTTTGAAACCCGAAATACGTCAATACCTAATTTCTCATAAATTTTATTTATATTTGGATGTAGTAAACAGGGCCCAGTTATTAGAACGAGATAATGATTATGTTCAACTGAGGGACCACAACCAAGGTCGTACCGGTGGCAGCAGTCATCGGAGCAATGACAACCAGCGAGGAGGAAAGTATGACAGAAGCGGTAACCACTCCGGTGGTTATCGTGGCCATGATAGTAGAAGAAGCGAATCGGGGGGAGATTTCAAGAAGAGAAGGTACAACAATGAGAACGTGAAGACATCGACATCAGCACCAGCATCAACTGTTTCGAGGGGAGGAAAACGACCACCGGTCGTATGCTTTAAATGCGGGAAAGAGGGACATATCAGCCTAAACTGCCCACAACAGTTCAAAGGATGCTATAACTGTGGAAAAGAAGGACATATAGCTCGAGATTGTCCTGTTACGAAACCAAGTTCAGCGGGGGTGGTGATTCCAAAGGCGGTTGCAGACAAGTCAAAGTCGGTGATTCCTGGAAGAGCGTTTGTCGTGACAGCCCAAAACGCGAGAAATCCACACGAGGTGATTACGGGTAAGCTGATCATAAACTCTTGCGAAGTTTACACCTTGTTAGATACCGGTGCTACCCATTCTTTTATTTCACCTGCTTGTGCTCAACGTTTGAACTTGACTTCTGATAAATTAGACTTTGACTTATCTGTTGAAACTCCGTTAGGAGAAACCTTTGTTACATCTACAGTTTACAAATCTTGCTTGATTCAGATTGGTACCCTTACCTTACCTGTTGATCTTATATCTTTGAAAATACTTGCATTTGACGTGATTTTAGGAATTGACTGGTTAACCACTTACCATGCCAAAATTGATTGTTTTCGTAAGGTTGTTAGTTTTCATATTCCTAATCAACCTGTTGTACGAATTCAAACCACCAAACCACTAAAATCAGTCAATATTATTTCAAATCCCAAGGCTATTCGTTTATTGAAAAACGGATGTCAAGCTTTCTTAGCTCATGTCACTGATCTAAATCAGAATACATCAGATTTGAATGATATTTCCGTTGTTAATGAGTTTCCTGATGTATTTCCCGAAGAACTTCCCGGTCTACCCCCAGAACGTGAAGTTAAATTCTTTATTGACCTTGAGCCCGGTACAAAGCCCATTTCTAAAACCCCATATCGAATGGCTCCTATTGAACTTCAGGAGTTAAAGGTTCAATTACAGGAGTTGTTAGACATCGGTTTTATTCGTCCTAGTACGTCTCCTTGGGGTGCTCCTGTTTTATTCGTAAAGAAGAAAGACGGGAGTATGCGACTTTGCATTGACTATCGGGAGTTGAACCATGTCACCATTAAGAATAGGTATCCGTTACCTTGTATTGATGACCTGTTCGACCAGTTGCAAGGAGCGCAATTCTTTTCAAAGATTGATCTTCGTTCTGGATATCATCAGTTGAAGATTAAAACTGAGGATATTCCAAAGACTGCTTTTAGAACACGGTACGGACATTATGAGTTCTTAGTCATGTCTTTTGGATTGACTAATGCTCCTGCTGCTTTCATGGATATGATGAACCGTGTATTTAAGGAGTATTTAGATCAATTCGTTGTTGTCTTTATTGATGACATCCTCATTTATTCTAAAAGCCGTGAAGATCATGAACACCATTTGAAGTTAGTACTTCAAAAGCTTCGTGAGAACAAGCTATATGCTAAGCTGAAGAAATGCGAGTTTTGGCTTGAGGAAGTAGCATTCCTTGGGCACGTGGTATCGAAACGTGGAGTATCTGTGGACCCGGCGAAGATTGAAGCAATACAAAGCTGGGAGCAACCTAAGTCGGTGACCGAAGTACGAAGCTTTCTGGGCTTAGCTGGTTACTATCGAAGGTTCGTAGAGGGATTTTCTCGAATCGCTACTCCATTAACTCAGTTGACCCGAAAAGATACGAAATTCGTTTGGAGAGAGGAATGCGAGAAGAGCTTCCAAGAGCTCAAGAGAAGACTTATCTCGGCACCTGTTCTGACAATACCATCTGGTTCGGATGGATTTGTTATTTACAGCGATGCTTCGGGCAAAGGGTTAGGATGTGTTCTCATGCAACATGGGAAAGTCATGGCCTATGCCTCGCGACAACTCAAAGAATATGAGAGGAATTATCCTACTCATGATCTAGAGTTGGCAGCAGTCGTTTTCGCGTTGAAGATCTAGAGACATTACTTGTACGGAGAGAAAGTGGAGATTTATACGGATCATAAGAGCCTTAAATATTTCTTCACTCAGAAGGAACTCAACATGCGGCAACGACGTTGGCTTGAGCTGTTGAAAGATTACGATCATACTATCCAATACCATCCTGGAAAAGCGAACGTGGCAGCTGACGCGTTGAGTAGAAGATCATATGTGGGAACGAGTGCGATGATGTCAAGTATACGCGTAGAACCAGCTTTGATTGATAAAGTTAAAGCTGCTCAAGCTACGGATGCGGAGCTGATGAAGATGAAGAAGAAGGTGCAAGAAGGTGCAATTCCAGAAGCAAGAATCGATGAAGAGGGAATACTTCGAGTCAACTCCAGACTTTGTGTTCCTAACGATTCCGACTTGAAGTATAGAATCATGATGGAGGCACACAACACACCGTTTGCAATCCATCCTGGGAGTACTAAAATGTATCGTGATCTTCGACATACATTTTGGTGGGGCAATATGAAGAGAGAGATCGCGGAGTTCATCTCGAGATGTTTAACTTGTCAACGTGTAAAGGCGGAGCATCAAGTACCAAAGGGTCCATTACAACCACTGGAGATTCCGAAATGGAAGTGGGAACACATTACGATGGATTTCGTTACGGGTCTTCCCAAGGTTTCTCAAGGCTTAGATGCGATTTGGGTTATTGTTGATAGATTAACCAAGTCTGCTCATTTCTTGCCGATACGAGAGACTTATTCCCTTGAACGTCTTGCTCATATGTATGTGAATGAGATTGTGAGGTTGCATGGCATGCCAATATTCATAGTTTCGGATCGTGATCCCAGATTTACTTCACGATTTTGGATCAGTTTGCAGAAAGCTATGGGTACGGATTTACGATTCAGTTCGGCTTATCATCCTCAAACAGACGGACAATCGAAAAGGACTATCCAAACTCTTGAAGATCTATTGAGACTTTGTGTTCTAGACTTCAAAGGGAGTTGGGATAAGTACTTACCATTGGTGGAATTCTCCTACAACAACAGTTATCAGGCAAGTATAGGCGTAGCTCCATTCGAAGCGTTGTATGGGAGAAAGTGTCGCTCTCCAGTATGTTGGAACGAGGTGGGTGAAACAACATTGTTGGGACCGGAGTTAGTATGTATGACTACAGAAAAGATCCAAAGGATTCGACAACGTATACAAACCGCACAAGATCGACAAAAGAGTTATGCGGATCTTCATCGAAAGGACGTGGAATTTAATGTTGGGGACCATGTATTGTTATATATTGCTCCGTGGAAAGGAGTTACAAGGTTTGGGAAGAGAAGAAAGCTCAACCCACGATTCATTGGTCCATTTGAGATTCTTGACCGAGTAGGAAATGTGGCTTATAGACTCGCTTTACCTCCAAGCATGTCTCGTGTTCATAACGTGTTTCACATATCCGTGTTACGTAAATATGTGAAGGATTCAAACCGCATTATTGAGTTAGAACCAGACGAGATAGCTGAAGATTTAACGTACGAGGAGGTACCTGTCAAGATCTTGGATAGGAAGGAGCATGTCCTACGCTCGAAAATTATACCTCAAGTTAAAGTTTTGTGGAGAAACCATGCAATTGAGAAAATGATCTGGGAGTTGGAATCGGAAATGAAAGCGAGGTATCCTCACCTTTTCGACATACCAGGTACGTACGTCAATTTTGAGGACGAAATTTCATAAGGAGGGGAGGTTGTAAGACCACAACTTTTATGAATAAAGATTTAATTTTCTTTATATATTATTTCGAAATAGTAAGGTGTTGATTTGATAAATATAAAAGTTATGGGTGAAATGTGCAAATATTTTTAAAATGAGCAAGTGGTTATAAAATATTATTGTTGTCGGGGAATATTCGTTTGGTCATGGAATATTCTTGTTGTCGGGGAATATTCGTATGACGGCGCAGCTATTTGTGGGCCCCCACAACGGAATAACTGTCGGATATAGAAAGCGACAGAAATAACTTTTTTACAAAATAACGGCGTGGTTGTTACCGTTAGTACTGTTGAAATACCCGGTGGTTAAAATACAGTGATACACGGTGTTGCATAGTAGCACACGGTATTGCACAGTATTTTGAATTATTGAGTCTTACGTGAGAAGCCATTACTCAATTATTGTTACAGTAATTACTGTTCAATATTTTATATTATTGACTCAATAATTGCTACGTTGATATTTTATATTATTGACTCAATAATTGTTACATTGATATTTTATTGACTCAATAATTGTTACGTTGCCATTTTATATGATTGATTCAATAATGGCTACAGTTGATATTTTGTAGTATTGATTCAATAATTGTCGTTGCACAGTATTTCACATTATCAACTCAATAATTCATATTATTTGAATAATATTATTAGATAGCATTATTGACAATGTCTAAGGAAGTTCTGTCTAGGAGAGGTTATTTAATTGCGCGCCAGTAAGGAGAAGTCCTTATCGGAAGGCCCCCTCTGTCCTGGGAACGACCTGGTTGTTAATATTGTAGTTCTATAATATTATTTGTGAATAATTAATTATTGATTTATATGATAAGAAAATATTTATTTTGTGGATATTGAAGAAGGAATTGGCGCTGATGAGTTTTTATCAATATTTTGGTGTGAGAAATCATCTGTTTATGGATTTCGAAAAATTTATGTTTGGAATTTGGAAAAACTTTCTTCTGCAAAGTTGTAGAGAATTAAATTTTCTATGGAAGGACATAGAATTTGTATTTTTCTGACAAATGGGCTATTTGTTATGAATTATTGAAGTTTCGAAAAATAAATATTTTTTTAATAGGAGGTGGGCCCCACTTTTTGTTGAATGATTCCTTCCCACGAGGCGGCTGGAGAAATTTTTTTAAAATATATTATTTTATTATTTTAGTCTCCTTTGGCATCCTAAGCTTTTCCTATAAATAGGGTGCTTAGGTTAGAATTGAAAATCACACCAGAATCAGAAGTTTTCTCTCTCTATAATATCGAGCGTATTTTTGTGAGTATTTCTATACTTTGAGTATTAGTATTCAGCGCAAGTTTCCTTCGGTATTATATCCGATATTCCAGTCAGAGGTACTATCTTTTTGAGGTAAGGGATGTTATTTTCTTTCGTAAATGATGTTATTCTTTTCAATATCATTATACAGAAATATTGTCATGGATTTTATGTTGAAATTCTTACTTTTTCCGTCGGGGTTACTATTCACGTATACGGCACTATTCACGAAAAAATTAAATTTTCTTCTATTTGTCCAAATTGCTTGTTAAGGTTACTATCTTTGATTGTATCCAAGTTTTGAGCTCTATTCTTGAATTTTGCTCCATAATTGATTATTACGAGGTATTTTTTAATTGGATATACTAAAATACGAATCCTTAGTCTTTGTCTTTTATCTCACTGGATTCGTTTTTTTTAAAATGTTTTTCATCATTCTCAGTCCTAAAAGGTGATGTAACTGAATATCTTTGGCCTGTAGAGCAAAGATGAATGGTTACTTGATGAATATCTTTGGCCTGTAGAGCAAAGATGAATGATTACCTGATGAATATCTTTGGCCTGTAGTGCAAAGATGACAGGTGTTGAGATGAATATGACCACTGATAATACAAATGAATATCTTTGGCCTGTAGTGCAAAGATGAATATTTGATTCGAGATGTATATTGATTGATGTTACAGGGATAAAATATTGATGATGGACTTTTAAATCATAGAAGATAGTAGACTTCATTCTCTGCTTAACTCTTCTAATGATTTGTTATTTCCGCTGCGAATATTGATCTAAGATTGGTTGTCCATTATATTTTATCTGATTTATTGAAGGCTAACGATAATTTATTTTCCATTATCTTAGTCATAATATTCTTTACTGAGCTAGTTGAGCTCACCCTTTTCATCTGTTGTCCTCTTCAGGAAATGAGAATGTCGCAGGGACTAGTCGGGGGACAGAGTGATGGTCCGAGTTAGAGCAGTAGTAGTCCTCACTATTTCTGATAAATAGTGTGATAATAATTGTAATGAGGACTTAGTTTGAATCTTAATATTTTTTACATATTTGTATTGACACTCACAGTTGTGTGGTCGTATTTTGCACGACCGTATGATATAAAGTTTGTATTTGAATTCTGTACCATGTATTTGGCGGCTCAGAATGGGTTGGGTTGAATGGACCTATTCTGGGGGCGTCATAGTAATTATAATAAAATTTAATTAATAGTATTAATAATAATAATAATAATAGTAATTATAATAATAATAATAGTAATAATAGAAAGAATAACAATCTATTATTATTATTACATTAAATTTAATTAATGTTATTTATAATTTTAATTATTAAATCAAATAATTAATATTATTATTATAATAATAGTATTAATACTATTATTAGTTATTATTAATATTATCAAATTTATTAAATCTAATAATTAATTATTATTAATATTATTTATAATTTTATTTATTATTATTAATACATGAAACACTTAATATTATTATTATAATAATATAATTTATTATAAGTTTAATAAATGAAAGTGACTTAGAATTTGGGACAAATTTGGTCATTTAGCCGTTACTAAGAGTAGCGGTTTGGGAATCAAACCTTTAATGTTGACTGCTACTTAAGTGATACTTGAGTGTTTTGATCAAAATAATTTGATTCTACAAGCCGCTAATGATAGTAGCGGCTGAGTCTCAGTTGATTGCTACAGCAACCGATTGCTGTGAATTAGTTCCTATATATATATATATATATATATATATATATATATATATATATATAAATATATATAAAGTTGATCCACAACAAATGATAGCTATAACCCCATATATGGCCACCATATCTTATGTATTATAAGATTTGACTACCATAATTTAAAAGTATAACTCTCCCTTCCATATTGCGGTAGGAGAGATATCCACTGTAACACTGTGTTGATGTAGGCAACTCTCCCACCGCAACAGTGTTGCGGTACGAAGCAATTTTTTTTAAAAAAAATGGCAACCGTATACTCTCTATGTTGATTCTGTTAGATGGACAAAATCTGAAATTACTGAATAATATTTGGACCTCCTGAATCTTGTCCAAACTGTATACTCTCTATTTATGTCACCTATCAAATCCAAATAATAAAGCTAGCTAGCATAGCATGCATGCATGTTTGATTTGAGCCAAAAACAAAATGTAGCAAACAAAAGCGCGGTGGTGTTAATTTGCCTGCTATTGAGAACATTGACAAAGACAACTGACATGGCACACCATGTTGTGTCTCACTCCTTCTTACCTGTCTAACTCATATATAATCCCCCAAAGTGAAAAATCCTTTAATTATATGTTTGTGTTTATACACAAAAGTTGGAATGAAAAAAAAGTGCTAATTTTATATATAATCTACTCAGAGACAGCAAGCTATTAATCGACGTGTCTTATTGCTACCCAAGAAGGCCATATTTTTATTTTTTTCATATGATATTTATTTCATGTTAACTTTTCATGAAGCAACTTTCTATTTTATGAGTCTCCTAGCTCTCATTCAATGATTCAATAGTCTCATTATGATTCAAGAGTACTTTTTTATTCAGCTTTATTAAACATTTTATACACGCACATATGTAGGTTGGTTGTATAGTGAATGAAAAAAATAGATTTTTTTTAATTAAACAGTCTAATTAATGTATTGAAATTGTAAACTATTATATGAACGATGAAAAAATTATAATACAAAAAATTGAAATTTGAATCCTTTCAAACATAATAATAGATAATCAGGAAAAAATGGTCATAATCCCAAAGTAATAACAAAATATGCAGATCTAAGTAGTTTTTCAAAACGAGCAAAGGAAGAGTCAGTCAGCATGATAACGTCAAGCCCAAATTTGAACAATCTATTTTCAACCATTCATGCATCGAAAAAAATTCTAATGAATGGAAATATATGCCAACAAGAGAAAACAAACTCTCAAGAGATGAGAAGGAAATTCTCTCACAAAAAGAGAAAAAAATCAGTTATATCATAGAGAAAACAAGTCCTACAAAAGAAAAAAAATAAACTTCACAATAGGGAGGACTTATTAGAGTACAAGAAAAAAGAACTAGAGGGGGGTTTGCATTCTTGTCTTAATTAGTTACGTTTCTTCTAAAACGTTGGAAATTGATATTACTAGCACTATAAATTAAAACAGTTATGTTTTGCAATTCAACTCCAATGATTAGAACTCAAAATTTGGAATTATAAATATGTTTGAATTCCATATAATTGAAATTCGAAGACATGGAGGTAAATTGTCAAATCCACCAAGGAATTTGAGAGATACTTTACAAAAATGGAATTTCCTTTAGCAACTTTGAGAGTGCAGCTAGTCCAAATGAAGTTGACTTGGTTGAGTATGTTATAATACTTGTAATCACTTTCATAATGTTTATAATTATCAATATTAAACTTTTGGTTTAGACAGCCTAACTAAAGAATTAAATTAGATTATATTAATTAAGCAGTCTCTCTTGTTGGAACAAAAACTTGCATAATTGAAAATTTTACACTTTAATTTCTCTTGTCAAGCTTAAGAAAAGTAGAGACGGAAATGAAAGGGATAAAAGGAGGAGGACAGGAGTGCGTAAACAGGCTAGAAAGCGAAAATGTACTAATTTGTTTTCTCCTATTCAACGCTTTGTTGTCTCAAAGTCCATCCAAAAACTATACAGTAAAATAAAGAAATATCTTAATTAATTTGTGAGGTATAGTCTAGAAAAAGGTCAGATGATAGATTCCTACACTATAAAGTAGTAGTTCAACAGTTGTAAACTGTATTTGTATGGCGCGGAAGGAATATATATATATATATATATAATGCTACTATCACATAAATTTTATTACATAATTCTCGCATACATATTGTGGATTCCGCATATCAGGCGGAATCTCGCAAAATATATATGTGTGTATGTGAGAATTATGTAAAAAAATTTATGTGATAGTAGTATTGTTGCATATATATATATATATATATATTATGATTGAATTAAAGCTTAATTTGGTGGTCTATGATTGTACGGTATTCTAGACTCACTATTATATGTGTTCAATCATAATATATATATATAGTTTCAAAAATTAAAATTAAGGTTTTAGTTGCAATCAATTTATAGAGTTAACTTAGTAGTAGTAAGCTTGATTTACAACTTGCTTTAACAAATGGCATATGATATTTTCAGACCCTCGTCCACATAATTTAATATCTGCGTGGTTGATCATAAAATAGTATATGTACCGTCTAATCATATTTAATACACACTCTAAGGACTGTGACTATTAGTCTGCGTGCATAGTTGATCATGAAATAGTATTATATCTATTACGTACATTTTAAGAATAGTGATTCTTATATTCCATGCACCATCATGAAAAATAATACAAATAAGTTTTAGTTATAATTTAAGATATTCATTATTCTTTTGATTAATTTGAAAAGAGGTAAAAATTGTATAATCAATTGAAAGCCAATCAAAAGAAAATTCGATGTGTATATATATATATAATAATATAAAGTGCTTTAATGACTCGTAACCTCATAGATTTTTCACAGGCCAATTGGTAGGGACAATTAATATTGTTATATAAACCCTAGCTCATTTGCCTCTCAATGTGCATCAAGAATATAATGTCTTATTCATCCGTTGGTGCAACCAATATAGTCAGCGGTGTCACAGCCGTGGACTGCCACAAACAAGTCCGTTCATGGCGGCTCCTCCGCTCCATCCTAGAGCTTCTCATTCCCACTTGCAACTGCACCTTCATAGAGCAACATGAAATCAAACAACAAACTTGCACGAAGCAAAATTACTATAGCCGCCCCCATAGTCCTACTCTCAACCCTTCCGCCACTATAACCGGCACGATATTCGGCCACCGCCGCGGAAAAGTCAGCTTTTGTATCCAAACAAACCCTAAATCCACCACCCCACTCCTCCTCCTTGAACTAGCTATTCCCACAACAATTTTAGCTAGGGAAATGCGCGGCGGACTTCTAAGAATTGCGCTTGAATCCACCTCTAATGTGAGAAATAGCATGGATTCAAATAACTCCCTTTTGTCCATGCCAATATGGAATATGTACTGCAATGGAAGGAAAGTAGGGTTTGCTGTGAAACGAAAACCCTCCAAGGCCGATATGGAGGTTTTAGGCCGCATGGAATCGGTTGTTGTAGGGGCGGGAGTAATAAGTGCTAAGGAACTTGATCTTGATGATGAAATAATGTACCTTAGGGGGAATTTTCAACGGGTTCGCGGATCGTCAGATTCTGAAACATTTCATTTGATTGATCATCCAGATGGTAATGTTGGTCAGGAGCTAAGTATCTTTTTTCTTCGTTCACGCTGAACTCTTCTTGATTGTGGCATAATCTTGTTAATTATGGGACTTTTTTTGGATCTAAAGTGTAGTGAAATGACTATTTGAATCTCTTGTTGCCTATGCACATGGCTGATGGCACTTGAAGCATGTTTGGGTTGTGCTTAATTTGTACAGCATCTACCAGCCCTCTTTGTCATTCAACCTTCTTTTTTCTTTTTGTCCCCCCCCCCCCCCCCCCACACCACCCCCCCTTCCCTTAAGTGTCAATGACCCTTTTTGAGTAGTGCTAAATGAGCATGACTTTCTTCTTTTTAAAATTTACATTTGGGGCACTAGCGACGAAAACTTATGGTATGGAAATATTATGGGCAATGTTTGGGTTGTTTTGAATATGATATTTCTTAGCTCCCCATGTATGAATGATTCAAATTGATCAATATTTTGCGACGAGGCTATGAATGAGAAATTTTTTTTTGCCTCATGATGTGTATGAGATGTTGCATACACTATAATATGCACTACATATATATATAGAGAGAGAGAGAATGTGTGTTTTTGTGTGTGTGGACTGTGTTTGTGAGTTTTAAAATGGAAAGAACAGAAAAAAGAATGAAGGATGTTGTTTGTGAGTTTTTGGAGGAGAGAATAGAAAATAGAAGGAAGGAATTAAGGAAGGAGATTTTTAAAAAAATTCTTCCAAAGTTGGAAAGATTTAGAAGGAAATTTACTAAACACTTAGGTCACATTTCTTTGCAAGAATTATAATTTCAAGATTATTAATCTTAGGATTAAATAATTCTAGTCGCATGTTTATTTTTTCAAACTGTTATAAACTTTATCAATAAATTCTAACAAAATGATGTTAATGTGGTCAAGAAAGTTTATGGGTTAAAAAAATTTTTGTCCACTGAACTGAACTTCAATTTACATTTACATCATTAAATCTAAAAAAAATATCGGACAACTTATTAAACTATAATTTTTTTATAAATTTTTTAAAAATCGTCCAAAGGTGTTAAAAGTTAGTTTTGATACTAATATTCTGCCATTTGATGGAAAATTGGTTCCAATTTCTGATCCCTTCTTGATGAACACGACAGGATTTTTTTTTTTGTGGGTTAGCAAGCTAATTTGTTTATAATTTGTTTGTTGGATATTAAAGTTATGAAAAAAAATTGTCTGAAAATAGAAGAGTTCTGAAGAATATGGAACATTTTGAGTGCATCGTTTTTTGTTTTTAATAAATGGGCATAAAATTTCTCTGTACTAATATTTTATTTAGATTTTTTACTTTTAACAAAATTCTAATTGGTGTATTTTGGAATAAAGGTTAGTGTTGTTCATAAATTTTTAATTTCTCATGATGGGATTATAATAGCTAGCTAGACATAATATTAAATAGTCCTTCATATTAAGATATTTTATAATCCATAAACTAATAGTCTCAAGTCTAAATTTGAAAATAAATAAGACATTTGAAATTAATAGTCATATCACAAGTGTAATCTTTACAAACAAACATAGCCTTAGATTACATAATATTTAGTTTTACTTTCCTTTAGAAATTTTTTTACTCAAAATGTACTCACTTTCCTTTGCTTTCTTTTCTAACTAAAACTGATCAAATACACCACTTTTCTTATCTTTCTTTTCTCTTCTATTAAAAAACTCAAATATGCCACTTCTTTTTGTTTTGCTTCACTTTCTTTTATTTTCTCTCCAAATTAAAACTCAAAGACAATGTGTAAAATACCAAAAATACCCTCGTAATAATTTCTAAAATGTAATCTCATAATGGTAAAATAATAATATGCTAATTTAAGTTAAAATTTTCTTCCCAAACTCATAAACAAAAGGAAAGAATATATATTTCATTTCTTTCGTCCTCTTTTCTCCCACATTTTAAATTTCTTTCTTTTATTCTCTCTCTAAACTCACAAACACATAGTGTTTAATCGGAGAATATTTTTTATTTATTTTTTGATAATGTGGGATTTTTCAACTGCAGTTGAACTAATCTCTCAAGTCAAATCAACCTTTTCTTTGAATCAATTTACACTAGCAGTCCGTGACCCCGTGAACTATTTCTAACCTTAATTTTTCAAACGTTGTTAAATGTGGTATTCAGGGACGAAGCCACATGTAAACTGGAGGGGGTCACGGCCACCCCAAGGTTTGAAAAATTTGTAAGACTCACCCTCAAGATTTGAAATTTTTGTAAGACTCACTTGTATATTTGATTTGGTTTAAAATTTTTGTAAGGCCACACCCCCAAGGTGTGACGAAACTTTGATATGTTTTAAAAGACTTTTTTTGCTATGTTTTGTTGTCTTTGTCAAAACAAATTCTATTACTATATTATTTTTATTTTAGTAAAAATATATTTTGTAATGATGAAATTTTACTTTTTAGTGATAAATATATTTTATGTTGTTACAAATAATTTTGACCCCCCTCCAAGAACAAATTCTCGCTTCGTCCCTTGTGGTATTGTTGAATGAGCTGTACTTGATTCCTTGTGTCGTTTCACTACGAAAGAGAACACCAAAACTTTGTGCTTTTTTTTTCCCTCTAAAATGTATATTCAATTTTTTCTGGACATCAAAAAACAAAAGTTGTACGTACTTTCATCAGTTCATGTTAGCATAATATTAATATATATATATATATATATATATACGACGCACGCAAGGTGGAATGACACGCTCATCTCTTGTATAACTTGGGACATGACTGCCTTTTTATCTACCATTCTAGCTAACAAAAACATTACTATAATTTTGATCAAATAGGCTTTACCCGAACCGCCTCAATTATGTGCACAAAATCGGGTCAGGCCAAATTCCCAGGCTTTTTCAAGCCTGATCAACTACTAGTTAGGCCGGGCCAAATCGAGCCTGGATAAAATTATAAAATTAATTAATTATATTAAATTTATCGTTAAAATATTACTAATGATAATTAACTTCATAACTCGTCAAAAGAATCAAAAATTAAAAAAAAAATATTTTATTTTCTCAATTTTTTTGCTTTTATTAAAATTATTCTCCTAATATCCCGTAAAGCCATACAAATATTATTTTTTTAGCCTTTGTAGGTTATTTCTAAATTGGTTAAATGGTAAAAGACAGCATACACTTGAATAGTACAAAAAATGGCTTTATACTTTAGATTTATTGGAAGTAAAGAATGTAGTATTGTGTTAACAAAATATAGCTTGAGCGACCAAAGTACAGAAACTTTTCTATTAAGACTTCTTGAATGTGATGGTTGGTAGCAATAGACAAAGAATGACTGTACTGAGACACCATATTCTGTAACTCTGCCTCTTTGCTCTACTTACTGCAAAGGGTCACCAAATCTGAATGAACTGAATGTTATCCGAGGTGCTCATGTTAACGAAAAATGTGTCAAAAAGATTGTAGTAGTGCAAATCCACTACTAAATTTAATGATCCTATGTTAGCTTGATAGATTTCATTTGGATCTGCATTCCCGATTCTTTGGCAGACAATAACATAAGCTGTTGGTGAGTATTTTCGAACAATCTGGTATCCTTGTTTGTAATATGAAACTAAAGTTTCTAGAGGAACTGTGCCACTAAATGGTTCATTTAGAAGCTCAATTCCCAGCAAGGCAGGATGCTTGGCATACCTGTAAAGGAATAGACAATTGCGCCAGAAACTAATACAGTCAATGCTGCCACATAATCAATAAGTAACAAATAGATACTTTCCGTAAACCAAACTTTTATGGCTAATTTGTTTACAATAGGGAAGCAAGAAAGATCTAGAAGGGAAAAAGTGGATGAAGAGTACCATCAATAACAACAATAACGCAAGTGGAACCATACTATTGACTATCTTAATTGTCCTCTATTTGTCCATAATTTACCTGGAAGCTAGAAATTCTATGACGTTCAATGTTTGTGAAATGTAATCTGGAGAAGTAGGCCATCCTGTTGTACCATCTCTACTAGCACTATGCTCCATCCCATTTTGAGATCCCGGAGCCGCGTGAAGGTCGATAATGCACTTTATGTTATAGGATCTGCAAAAATGGTTTCAGATGGAGCGTAAAAGAAAAGCTAAACATTGAATTCTGAAAAAATAAGATCTCGAAACAATACCCACTGAGCCCACGAGAATGCATTATCTAGAGCTTCCAAAGTTCCCCCAATAAAAGGAGCCGGAGGGTTAGGATCAGAAGCTATCCACCAGCCAACAGGGATCCTCACAGTATTTAGTCCATGTTGGTAAAGAAAATCAAAATCTTCTACAGTGATAAAGGTGTTTCTGTGCCTCTGCAGTGTCCAACGGAAATATATCAAAAAACAAGTCGCCGTCTGAATTAAAGAATAGAACAGCTCGTTCTTCCAACAGCTAGAAAAAATGTACCCGTAAAAAGTTCTGAGTTTAGGTTATTTTAAATGAAAAATGATAGTGAAATCAGTGCAAAATTGGAAAAATAGAGGAACAGATTACATTTCTAGGCGAACATATACCCAACTATACATGAGTAGAGTTGAGTGATCATGCTACAGGTAGGTCAGAAGTTTGAATAGTCATCCTTGATTTTCTTGCCATAATTATTATAAAGCATCATCCCCCGTGTGCCTATACTATGCTGGTACACATATGTAATTTAATTTTTATACAGAAAACCAGTGATAGATTAATCTATTCTTAATTAATAGCATTTGGTGGCAATGATTCTTTATATATATATATATATACACATACACACACACACACACACACACATTTGTTTGTCCTTCAATCCTCAAAATTCACTAAAACCTTTATACTTCAGTAGGATTCAGCTGAGTGCCTACATATCAGCCTATCAGGTGCCCATAAAGAATATGTTTGTGCATGGGCTCATTACCTGATGCAGATCCAATGTCAAAGGAATTTAGGAAGGCCTTGACTTCTTACAGTGATATAGCCACCAGAAGTTTCTTGCCTGTGAGAATACCATGTTTTCCCATGTAGAGGCACCCTGTACTCATCAGAGAATGCCACTACACCCTAAACTAGCGAGTTGAAGTTGTACAGCAGGATGTTTATTAAAATTTAAATTTTGGGGTTCTCCTAAATTTGAATACTTGTACCGCAGAGTTATGACACCTCTACCCATCACAGTGCAATATAGAGGATCCCAAATTGAATGACCAATAGGTCCTACATGTAAAGGGTCCTGTACGAATGATTCAAAATTCCTTGCCAAGCTAGATGAAACAAATTTCCAGAAGTCTACATAAAAATTTATTGCTAATTGCCCGAAGTGAGAAGCAAACATATTCAGATGAAGACATTCCTCAGTAATATTTTCATAACTCCCGAAGTCATATGCATTGTCTGCGTGTGTGTGTGTTGGGTGGATATATCTTTTATGATGGGTTAGTAATTAACAAAATGAAAGAAGCACTATGGGAATTTAGTTTTTAACCTTAAGAACTTCTTTAGCCTTATCACGTCCATATCCATTGGCAAGCTGGTAATCACCATGCAAGATATTTGCAGCAATCATCAATTCAAATGTGGCAGCATTATCATCCCATCCTGGAGTTCCTTGATAGTCTGCAGTGAGCTGATTCGATGTTGAAGCCTAAAAAGATGAAGCATAACCTATCAACTCTGCACTATACATTTTTCACCATCTAGATTATGCAATTGGAAAGGAAGATAGTCTCGAATGCCAGCTGTCTGGATACGGAGGAATTCCAGATACAATCTTGTAGTTTAAACAAATGGGGCATTCAGAGAACACACAACAATGATTCAAACAAATGTATAAATTTACTACGAAAGCCATACTTGAGAGAAAAAGCATAACAAATCAAAAGCCAAATGATTATACAAAAAAAAACACCAACGAATAACTCTATTTAATGGGGATGCTGATGACCATTACCATGGAAAGAAAAACTGGAAACTCTAAATGTAGACTCTGTGTATTTTAAATGTGGCAATGAATCATTTAAGGGAAAAAGATTTTCCCTTAATGGCAAATGAACAAGCAATAGTACCTGCAGATAGGTCCCATGCTTATTCCTTAAATGGACTCTTCTGTTGAAATTTCTTTCCAAGTAAAATGTTTCTGTTGCTGATGGAGATTCTTCTGTTGCAGAGATGAAGCCTCCTTCACCGTCATATGTTAGAAACTGGCCTTGAAAAGTACGAAACTGAAATTCAGACTCAGAAATTCTCCATAACTGCAAAAAATAAAAATAAAGAAAGAAGCTGATGGGACATCTGATCTGCATATATTGAAGATATTACTGTTGAAGGGCTATCTCAGCTACTCATAAGTTTTTGATACCTAGTTGAGCTCATACAAATGAATATCATTGTGTTTGCTTCAGTACTCAAATAAGATGTAAATGATAATACTGCTCTTGTACATGTAGTTACATACCTGCTTCATGTGTTTGAGCTAAGATATCTGAACTGCAATCCCACAGAGACCCCCAACTACATCCATTAAACTAGAGGGGGGGGGGGCATATTCTATGAAAATTCTTCCAAAGAAAAGAATCCAAGATTTGACAGTATGTCGGTAAATAATGGATCATTAACCTTTTTTCTGTATTAAGAAGAGTTTATTGAAAACTAATAATAAACATAAGCCAAAACTCTACAAATATGTCCGATTTGAGATATATTTCTGCCTTTCCTTTGTGAGGGTGATTTATTCAAATAGAATAGCTTTAGATGGTTCCTTACATTATCATACGTACGGGTGTGAGTTGCTTATATAACCTTCAGTTTGCTAAGAATGAGAACGAAGTGATTGAATCCTTAACAAATTATTCTGAAGAAGCTGCAAATTACAGTCCTTGGGAAAATTTACTTTCTCTGTCTTCACCCCAATTAAAAAAACTTATATCATTAGAACTTCCATATCACTAGCAACAATAATCAAACTGGTCCATGCTCGTTTGATTTACAACACTATTGTAATTTTAGTGAACTCAATTTCAAAAATACAAACTCAGATAACTGCAAAGCAATGACTAATTAATCAGTTACTCCTAGGAAGGGTAGCAGCTTCACCATCTTTTACAGATTGAGGGGTAAGACCATCAAGAACTCATAAAGCATGCTTAAGTTTATATTAGATACACTTTCCTTTTCAGTTCGTTCCAAAATTAGAGCTACAATTCTATTTTAAGACTACAAAGTCACTTGTAGTTCCTAACATGCCATTGCAATCAAGAAAATCTTACAAGTAATGAGAAACTTGATCAGTCATCTCACCCTAAAGGTTTCCCACAAAGAAGGAACATCTCTGTCTACTGTAACATTCATGCCGCCTCCATTATCCGCAGACACATACTTCTGAAGAGTCACCGATTTGAATTGGACTTCTGTCCCATCCTACATTTCAATCAGCACATATGACAGTCACATTTCGAATTAAACAGAGAAGAACAACTGAATTCCAAACTATGCAGAAATCTAAATGTCAGGAAGAAAGTTCTCACAAGCAAATCTCCATTGGGGATTCCATCAAACAGGGAAGGTTTAATCCACCCTTCAACAACCAACCATCCACCCAAATTTACTCCTCTTACTTTTGAATCTCCGTGTAATCCCTCCACTAAAATCATAAATACAGTAAAGTTCCCAATTTTAATTCTTCACAGTTTTCACATTACACTTCAATTACAGGGCTTGTCGATACAATTCAAGAAATCAAGAAAAATGGGTGATCGCACAAACCTGAGCATGCAACAGACAGGATGAGCCAACAACTAAGCAGAAATGCAAATACCCTTTTGCAGAAAATTAGTTCCATGTAAAATGCAGGCCACAATCACATCAAAAAAGCAAAAAGCTTAAAAAAATTTGTGCAGCACCAGGAAATAAGTACCCGAATAAAGGTTTATTCAAACCCTCCAAAAAGAACCACTTGAGAGAGGGAGAGAATATCAATAATTCTTTTCTTATTACCCAATAAATTCCAAGTAGAACCTAGTAAACAACCTTAAAGAACCAAAGATCTCCGTGGGTTTGATTTTAATTATCTGGTTATTTAATTAAAATATTGAAGAAAATCTGAAGAGTGTGCATAGAGACAAAACCCCATCAATTATGCATGTATACTGTATCTATAGGATTTAAGTTAACTTTATGCTAACCGTTCTATTTATATGGCTAGAAGTATAGGAGAAGGGTGACTTTGGTTGGAGATTTGTGTTTGATCGGTGAAGTAAACAAAGATGATTGACAAGGTAGAAAAAAAAAAGGCAAGCTTTTTATGTTGGGAAAACTGATTAGACCCGGCAAAAATAGGTCCGGGCTCACGGGCCGGCCTGCCCGTAAAAACATAGGTTATAGGCTTAATTTTTGCAGTTCAAATAAAATTGGGTCATTTTGACTCGGCCCGGCCCGGCCCGTGGCCCGTGAGTTATTTTTTTAATGTATTTTTTAATTGATTGATGCATCATGAATAGTAAAGAAACTTTGTTGGTTACCTGCCTCAAAGTGAATTCTATTTGTTTGTTTGTTTTATAAACTAATCTGGAGATACAATTTTTTGAGTTGTTTGCCCTCTGTTGGGTGCTCTTTTGCTTTTCTTTTGTATTTTGGGTGTGACTAAATTCACTTCTCTTGCTTTGGAACTTTCAAAACTCTCTGCTCTAGCTTTGGCTTCTTTAAGACGTGGCTAAGCCCATTGGTCAAGGCTTGTGATGAGTTCAGTGATGCTTTCAGTATGCTCAAAGCCTGCAACAATTAATGTTCAAAGAATCATGTAGTAGTGCCAAGATCACAAACATGTAGTACCAAATAGCTAATAATAAAATTTACCTCATCCATGCCAACTTCAATCATCTGTTCCTCAATCTCACTAAGTTGAATTTGTAACTTGTTGAGAATACAATTTCTAGATATATATGATAATGGAGTAATCACTAAATCATCAGTCACCATAAACATTGATGGCCCCCTAACAAAGCCTCCATCCTTCGCCTTTCGGCCTTTAATAATTATCTCACTACAACTACACCCCTCTGTCATGGTCAGGAAGCCACTGTATCTTGGGTATTTGACAATGCAGCAATAAAGTTGAGGTTGGCTTGCTTCATTGAGAGGAAAAATATGGTTGCTGCAAAGATGATGCGAGGCTAACAGAGGGCAAACTAGCCTATCTTTCATTTTCTGTAATTTCAATGGACTGCCTCAAAGTGAAATATTTGAGTTGTTTGTAAACAGCTGGATTCCGTGGACAAAGTGAGCCAAGAGTAGTCAATAATTTTGCAAAAAAAAAAAAAAAAAAAAGCCCGCGGGCCGGCCAGAGCCACTAGCCTCTTATTTTCAGCCCAAAAAGCTTGGGCCAAAATTGGCCCGGTCGATTTTGACTTGGCTCAACGACGATCCGATCCGTTTATCAGGCCTAGGCCAATAAAGGTGGTCCTACCACCTTATGTCCTTATCTACCTGTTCGTCTTTGTTTATTCCGTTCATGGCCTTTTTACATTGGCATTGCGTGTGTCAGACTTGAGAAAGTGTCTTCTTCGTTTGATTAGCAAGAAACCGCATTTATAATCGCACTGAAACCACATAAAATCGCATAATTTACATAATTTATGAATATGATGCGGTACAGTCCGGTTATACAATCTAATTTTTACTTTTTATTAGCTACAAATTATAATTACGGTCACGGATACATCTTTAAAGATTACGGTAACGGATATGTTTTTAAAATCATCACTTTGTAATAAATTATATATACTAAATATTAAATTATAGTACATATAATAAAATTATAAGTGAATAATATAATTTAATTTATTTCTTATGAGTTTTAGTCACTTGTACGTGTAATATTACATTTAGTGTATATCTTTCTAAAAATTCATTACTTTCCTTCAACTTTATGCAAGTTATTATAAAAGACGAGATAATTCATGAGAATCATTATTAATACAAGAAAAAATAAATGACGTATTTAAATTTTATTTGTGGCGAGTTATTAAAATATATTTAATTAATATAATTAAGTCCACGACTTTATTTATTTTTAATTTAACATATGTAATTGTAGTTCTTTATATGTTATTCATGTACAGTTGAAATTTGTAAATTTTATTATTTATGTTATACATGAGATTTTTAAATAGATCTGTGCTGAACTGAACATAATTTTCATAATATAAATTAGTAATATAAAAATTATAATTTTTTTAAAAATATAAATAAAAGTGGTTATGCAACTGCAATTGCACCACCACCGCACTGCAATCACATGTAACCGCAACCACAAATAACTGCATAAATGTGATTGTTAATATTAGTAACTGCATATTGTGATTGCGGTTACGGTGGGTGCTTATAATCGCTCTCCTCAAATTAACTTTCAAAAATAACAATAATAAAATAATTTGGATCCAATGAGTAATAGATAATACACAATTTAACTACAAATCAATTCAAAGCTCCTGATTTTCCCAAAATTTACTCACGACATATTGATATTGGATTGTATAGAATACTAATTTTACAAGTGATGCTTATATACTTTTTTTTCTCATATTGAATATCTGCATTTTTATGATAATTTTAATAGCCAAAACAATTCTTAATTTTCAACAGTAAAAATATTACTACACATAAATTTTTATATTATATAAATTTGTGGTTATAAAACTATTTAATATCTGAGCAAATCACATCAGGTAATAAATTTGTATTTCTGTCCCATGTTATAAGTAAGCTGCATGTATTCATATCAAATTAAGTGAACAAAAAGGATGCTATACGTTTGTTTCAAACTTGCTATTATTTATTTGCAGCTCCAAACCAGTTGTTTGACAATTTTACTTCATTTTTATTAATGAAACTACACTCATGGCATGGCATGGCATAATACCTTATTTGTTCCTTCTTCTTCTTCTTCTTCTTCTTCTTCTTCATGGTACAGAGTACAGTGACAATTGATTGTCAAAATGGTAGGATTGAATCCTCCTCCTGGCTTCTGCTAGATCTTTGTTTAGACCATTTTTTCCCACTAGATGAGAATGATCTCTTGATAGAAGAAACAGGCCTCTTTTCCGAATAACGCCTAAATGAAGAACTCTTCATCACTCCAAATATTCCTGAACTTGATCTATTATAACCCCCTCCTTTCCTACCAACTCTGCTTGAATCAGCTTTCTTTAAACTATAAGCTTCATCTCCAAAATGAATCGTGGAATCCATCGAAATCGACCTCCTCCTTGGTTGCCGTTGTTGATCTGCCGAATCAGTTTGAACTCCATCTTCTCCTACTTGATCCCTAATTCCCAATTCAACACTCACCAAGCTATCCTCCTCCCTTGACCTCCTCAATCCATTCAAATTCCTCCCCACCTCAACATTGTTTGTATCCACAACAATTGGAGCGCGACATACGGGACAGTTTTTATGTGACCTCAGCCAAGTATCAATACAAGGAATATGAAAAGCATGGCTACACTTGGGCAAAAGCCTAAGACTCTCATCTTCTTGAAACTCACTCAAACAAACTGAGCAATCACTCCCTTCAATCAACACTTGATCTCTTTTGTACTTGAATATCTCTATGGAATCAACCACAGATTGTTGCAGACCCACTGTGTTGATTAACCAAATGGGATGGATTAATTCCGGTCCCTCGTCCTCATTCCTAACTTCTTCATTTCCTTGATCGTTTCTTCTCCTCCTATTCAAGCGATATTTTCTAAAAAGTACGACAAAACAAATCAGAATTACAAAAGCCCCAAGAAAACAGATCAAGAGGAGCAGATTTGTTGAAATGACAAGATTTGACTTATTAGATTCATCATCCCCGTCAAAATCAGGAGCAGGAGGAGGAAGGAGCGGATCATTGTCTGAGTTGTCACCACAATCATCATAACCAGTACACTCCCCTAAAGCAACTCGATTATGTGAAGTAATTTTTGGTAGTAGCAGTTTTTTTCTGAGAAGAATTCCCATTGAAAAAACAGAGGAGAAAAAGAGAGATTCTTACCTTAAACATGAAGAAGAAACAGAGGAGATAAATTGGAATAGCATCGCTTAAAGCGCATACTATTGCTTGGCTTGATGTAAATGGACATGGGTTTGATTGTGTTGTGGAAAATTTTGTTGGAGTTGTGGCTTGGTGGATGGAAGTCAATGGAGTAAAGCTCAGTCGTTTCCGCGTTAACGTAATGATCCAGTCATTTATATTTTATATTATATGACTACTCTACTAGTCTAAAAATTATAAACTACCCACTTTGCAAAGAAAACCGACCGACCGACCGACCGTGGAGGAATAAATGGATGTCTTTTGGGCCGGTTAACGCCCAAGTATAATTTATTATCAACTTATTCGATACATGTATTTAAAATGAAAAAGTTTTAACTTGTCCAGTTTGAATTTAATTAAGAATAATGTTAGATACACAATTTATTCTATAATTATTTTATAATTTATTGATGTGGCATATTCCATCTCAGTTTTTATATGGAGCCGAAGACTACATTGAAGCAATTTGTTCATCAATATGCTGAGGTGGAGTATGCCACATCATCAAATTATAAAATAATTATAGAATAAATTGTGTCTCTAACATTACTCTTTAATTAAATGTTAAATCAGTTCGAGTTGAGCTGAAGTTTAAAAAGATCTTGACTATTAAATTATGTTTATGTCTATGATTGATTATGATCACTGGCTCTGCTCTTCAACTAATTACAAGCTAACACATCATTTTATAACCTTTTTTTGTAAGTGTAATATTATTCGTTGTACATACCCTAATCAGTTATAACGAGTTGAGTTTTAATCAATCTAAATCAAATTTAATTAATTATTAAATTAGTTGTTTTTTATATTTATACATGTAATATATAAAATTAATTATTTAAATTAAATAATAAATACTAAACGAGCCGAGTTTAGACGAGTCAAACTTAAACGAGTCGAGTTTAGACGAGTCAAACTTAAACGAGTCATGATGGAGTCAAACACAATATAATTTGAGCTCCACTCATTTCATTAAACAAACACCATCATAGTTCGAACTCAACTAGATAAACGAATTTATATCAAGTCGAGTTAAACGAGCCAAGTTAATTTTGTTCGCGAATAATTTGATTCGTTTACATATCGCTGCATGTTATAACATCTTCTAAACTTGGTAGTTGGTACATTGCACATGAAAGTTTCACATAGTCAATTTCTCTTTTTAATTAAGACTAGCTCGATGTCTCGTGCCAAGCACAAAGTTTACAATTGAATTTTATTCAGTAAGTGTAATTTATATTATCAAATGTATCCTTAATATTAGCTAAATAATTGTAGTGTGATACTATGAATGACAGTAAAAAATAATGACAAATTAAAATCATCATATCACTTTATAATTCTAAAATAAAAATATATCTCTAGTTTTGAATCGAACTAAAAAGAAATGTGTATCCATAATTTTAAAAAGATACAATAAAGTGACTTTGTAATGTTATTTTATTATTATTTATTAAAATAATTAAACATATGATCTTACACAATAATAATATTCATATATATTTTTAGTGTTTAATAAAACACTCGACACATCAAAACTATAAAAGAAAGGAAAGGCGAGGCGAGGGGAGGGGAGGGGAGGGGAGAGGAGGGCGGGGGGTGGGTGTTGAGAATAATAATTGAAAAAATATTCTAAATGATTTTATAATACAGTCCAAGTTTCCTATAAAGAGAGAAATTTGCAAAATGGGAGAATCTACAAATTTTCATATATATCTTATGAGATATTGCAAGTAAAATAATAGTAAAAATATCAATTATTTAAATTTATTTTAAAACTAACTAAAATATTCCAATTAATTCATACAATAACTCGGTATTTGTAGGGGTGCTCAAAAAATTCAGTTTTTTACCGAAACTGTTGATACCGGTACCGGCGGTACCGGTTTTTTTCGATACTGATTTTTCAATTTTTTTATATTTTTCGGTACCCGATAGCAGTGCTGAAATTTTTGAATTAGGTAAAACCAAAAAACCAAAAAAAAACCGAAAAAAGTATATCCGGGCCAATTGTAACTCTTGAATTCATGAGATGGGTTTGTAATATGCAAGATAATAATTTTTAAAATTAAAAGATACCAGATCTATTTTTTCATTCTGGTAATTCGTGAATCCATAATATGCAAAACAATAATTATTTATAGAATAAATAAATTATTAATGATGAACTAAGTTATTAATAAAACAATAATTATTTATAGAATAAAACAATAATTATTCCTGGTCAATGATGAACTAAGTTATTAATTCAGTAATCAATTAGCCTATTTGAATGAAATCATCAATTAATTAGATGACTGTCTTTTAACATGAAACTAATGAACAAGAAAGCAGAAAAGTATAAAAAAAATTTGTTAATATATAAAAAAAATTATTTAATTATTATTAATAATTATATATATTACCATACGGTATAACCGAAAATCGAACCTAAAAAATCGGTACCGATTCTATACCGAACCGGGACCGAAGCTGGTAATTCGGTACCGGTTCTTGTTTTTTCGGTATTTTCAATTCGGTATCGGTTCGGTATTTTCGATACCGGTTCGATTTTTTACCAATGAGCACCCCTAGGTATTTGTGCTATTCTAATAAGTATAGATTGATACTTTATGTCGTTCATATTATTCTACCAATATAATTTAGAACAAGACCGACCCAACGAATTAAGGACTGTTTGTTTAGAACTGAATACATTTGAATGGTTAAATGGCTGAATCGGTCAGCCATTAAGTGCGTTTATTTTGAAAAAAAATCGTCTGAATGACTGAATCGGTCAGATGATTGAGCTGAATGGCTAAGTCAGATTTTTTTTGCCGAATGACTGAATAAGCAGCTGAATAAAGTATAAAAAATAAAAAAAATATTTACAACAACTTTGAATTTTTTCAGAAGGGTAAAATAATAAAATTATGTCATTCAAATATTTCAGATATATTAATTATCAAACAACTTTTTTCATTCAGATTCAGATTTAGATTCAACTCATTCAGATTTAGATTCAGATTCATTCAATTTTTATCAAACACCTCCTTAGTGTCATTAACTCATTTATCTGACTAGTGTAATACGCCTACCGACACAAATTATTCTACAAATATTTTATAAATTGTTAATATAGCATACTCCACCCCAGCATATTGATCAACAATTTATTTTAAAGTAGTCTTCGGCCCCACATAAAAAGTTGAGGTAGAGTATGTTATATCAACAGTTTATAAAATATTAGTAGAATAGTTTATTTCTGTAACATCATTCTATCTTAGTAGTCTATAAATTAAAAATTATCCACGTGACAAAGAAAATTGTGACAACGGACGAATAGGATCGTTTTTAGGCCACATGTCACCTAAATATAATTTATTAATTTTTATGAATTTATTCAATATGCATATTTAAAGTTGAGGCTATAAATGAGTAGAGTGGAGTTTTAACTCGCCTAGCTTGAATTTGACTAAAAATTAAAGAAAATCGAGATGAGTTGAACTTTAAAAAGAGTTTGAATATGTTGTACAGATTCTAGCCAATTATAAATAAGTCGGGTCAAGCTAAATCAAATTGAAATAATTATTAAATTAGTTATTTTTTATATTTATATATGTAATATATAATTTTAATTAAATAAATAAATACTAAATGAGTCGAGTTTAGGCGAATTAAACTTAAACGAGTCATGTTCGAATCGAATACAGTATAGTTTGAATTTAAATCATTTAATTAAATAAACACGATACATAATTTAACCCCGACTAAATAAATAAATTTAAATCAAATTGAATCAATCTTAAACGAGTTAAATCAACTTTATTTATTCACGTATAGTTCGATTCATTGCATATCTACTCATGTTATCTTCTAAATTTAGTTATTGGTACATTGCACATCAAAGTTTCAGTATAGTCAATTTTTTTTATTCATTTTATTCTACCTATAATAATTTAGAAAAAGACTGACCCAATGAATAAGTTAGTGTCATTACTTTTGATTTATTTCCAATACTTTTCTTACTTCTTTTAAATGGTCCAAAATGGTTTTGCTAGATTTTGTCACATTTTAGATATCTAATTTAACTAAAGAGTTAGAATACGATTCAAGGTTTTTATTATTAGTAATAATGAAAGCAAAAAGTATACATAAGTGCTTATCAGAGAAAAATATAATACCATTATTATTTCGGATCATCTGTTCGTTTGTTTTTATATCAAATGTTATAATATAGGTTCAAATATTTATTTTTTCTTAAAAAGTTAACTATTTAAGAAGAGATGTCGAAACTAATATCAATTCAACATTTATATCACATACTGCGGATCTGAATATGTTTTTATATAACAAATTGACATTGATATTCATAATATAAAAGTGGACTGGAAAATTAATTACGTGATTAGAAAGTAATATAGAACTACTACTATAAAACAAATAATTGTGCAAGCAAATCAGTCAACAATCCTCTGGATCGACATCATTAGAATAATAATAATAGGGTAGATCAGTAGATATTTAGAAGCAATTTCGAATTATAAATTACAAAAATGATTTATTTTCAAATCAGTCGATTGGACACCTCACACCGTAAAGGCAAGAGTCATCTCTTCTTTTTGGGCTTGGCCCAATTCTTTTGGGAAAAATATATTCGGCCATTCTTATGTTGGGAACACTCCACATAGTATATATATAGTACTAGCTATAGGGAATAGGGATTCTATTTATGTGTAAAAGTGTAAAACAAAATAAATAAATCCGAAAGCGCCATTTATGATTTAACACCGCAACTGATATTTTCTCATAAAAAATTAATATTTTTATATGATTTCTCTTACATAAATAATGAGTGAGTTTCACCTTCATGTGAGAGAAATTTATATGAAAATATCATTTTAATATGAAAATATCAGTTTTTTTTCAACATAGGTGTGTACACTCTATTTCCCAAAACCCACTTTTTCCTTATTTTAAATATTTCCAAAGCAAATTTGAGCTAAAAACTCCTTTTAGCCTGTCTAACGAAATGTTACTGTTGCTAGTACAATTTTACAGTTCCATTTTAGAATAAAGATACATTTTATTTTATTTTAAAATAATTAATTATAAATTTTAACATTCAAATATGATATGATTATATTTAATTTTAATGCAAAAAATTAGAATCATAGTAAATAACTAAAAAGTACAACTAATTATCATATTTATTGATTTTAGCATTGATAAAATTCACAATTCACAAACTAGATTTAAAAGTAACTAAGTTTTGAAAAACAGGAAGTATTCTTAATTGACATTTTAACATGCCGACTAAGTATAATTAGAATTAGAATTAAATAAACGATTTAACATTGGCCCATGGATATCCTTACAATTGAGTTAAAGTAACTCTTGGGTGTGGGTCCTCTCACTCATGAGATAGAATCTAAGATAAAAAAGAATTAATTTTTTTTGTGAGCAAGTAAGTGAGTTTACTTGATATTAATCCAATTAAAAATTAGGTTAATGGAAACAATATTGGAATTGGAGATTTCATGAAAGGAATCCAAGTTGAAAAAAGAATTGATAAGGAGATGTGATCCCTAATTTGATTAGGAGAATAAATTATTTCTAATCCATAATAGAAATGAATTAAAAAGAGTACTATAAAAAAGGCTATGGGAGAGTCTTATTTTATACATGAGAGAAGCTTGGTAGCGAGAAAGTATCAAAAGAATAAAGAGAGAGAATTACAGTTTGTTGTTCGTGAGTATCCGACACTATCTCCATTCAATAGAAAGCTTGAAGACTTTATTGTTTGGAGTGTTTTTGGGTGGTAAAGTTAATTAGGTTTCTCAACCTAATTAAAGGTAAATTTGTATTCTATTGATTTATTGTGTAACCTCAAGTTTTAGGGCATAAAATTTGGGAGAATTATTGTAAGTCTATTATTAGTGATATAGTGGAGATTCGGAGTTCGGCCTGTGATTTTTTCCTTTAAGGATTTTCCACGTTAAATGTGTTGTCTTGCTTGTGGATGATTATTTGTTATTTTTGTTCTCATAATTGGTTTTGTTGATTTCCTATTTAATTGCACAAAGACGAAAAAATAATTTCTGGGATTGAGATTATTTTAGGCGTACTTTTTCCAACAGTAACAGCGTATATAACGTACCTAACCCATAAACAAATTTAATTTTAGAACATGCGCGGCTTTGAAAAATCTTACGTTTATTTATAAAAAGTAATACTACTAAATAGGAAATAATGGGCATAAACAACTGTTTATGTTTTATTTGTATACAGTCTCTCAAAATTACGTTGTTTTGGCAGATTTGTTTATGATTTCTGATTTGGAAGGGGAGAAATTGTTTTTCTTAAAACAAATCTGACAAAACGACATCGTTTTGACAGACTGTACACAAATAAAATATATACAACTGTGTATGGCCATGCATATTGCCCAAATAGATTAACAATAATAATCTCACTACTCTACTTAATTAATTAATAAACCACTCTCTTGCATTCAAAACTTAGCTGTTAAAGTGTTAAAACATGTTACTCAGTAGCCTCCGGTTGGCAGCTCATAAGAGATTTGTACTTTTCACATGTGTTTTTAATATTTTTGTAGGTCTCATGTATTACATAAATATGAGATCTGTTTCATTCTTGTGAAAAGAAAACATGTAAAAATATTAAAAATACATGTGAAAATATACAGTCCTCCCCATTCCTTATATCTTTCTTTACGACTCCAAACACATGAATTTAATTTGTTGTGTACGACAATATGCAGCCTGGAACTCCTAGTCCATCTGGAAATCCCTCAAACTCCTGGTAATTATCATCTAAATTATTGGCTTTTTTATTATTATTGTTGTTGTACCTTTTTCCCCCCAGCTCTACAGTTTCCTGATCATATATAGACTAATTATTAAGCTTTATCTACCAAATAAGCAGGAAAGGATCATGGATCGTTTTAACGGTGATATCAATAATTCTACCCTTTTACAAGAGCAAATTAACTTCGTTATTGGCATTGAAAAGTATGGTTGGTTTAATTTTTAATTAAGTATAATTAATTCTTATATAATTAATTTACATGCATGATGATCTTTAATTAATTGAAAACTTATGTTTGAATGCGTACGTAGAGGAGGTGGATACGATTATGGAGACTGCTGAAGTAGTAGTTGATGTGGTGGAAAAGGTGGCGGAGAAAGTGGCGGAGATGACAGATGATTTGGGTGATCATAAACTTCCCGAGGGTGCTGCAAAGCTCAAGGATGCTCTTAATTTGGTTGAAAATGTTGCTAGAGAAATTGTCAAGGATGCTAAGCTTGCAGAAGACCTTCTTGAAAAGGTATGTATTATAATTAAACTATATATATATATATATATATATATATATATATATATATATACCAATTTCATTAAAATCATTTCTTAGCTAGCTAGCTTGTCCTTAACTAATTGATTTAACTACTTAATTATAGGATCCGGCTATGGTGAAGTTGATTTTCAACTTCACCGTAGTGAGTAATAATGTTTTTCATCAATGTGTTACCAGTACAGTTTTAATATAATAAAAAATATTATAACTCATTATGGTGAAGTTGATTCAACTTCACCATAACCGGATCCTTAATTATCTATTTATATATCCATAACATTTACGGATTTGTATTTGGATTAATATTGGTGCAGGTAGAAAAGGTTGAGAAAGAAGTTGAATCTTTGATTTGTGAAGGAAACAAGGTCACCAAAGAAGCCGGTAATGGCAGCATTCCCGTGGAGAAATTAGTCCCTAAACCAAAACTTTAGTTTCAATGTATGTACATCTTAATATTATTGGGTTTTCTTAACAATTCAAAATTTTAAAGTCTATTTGTGAAATCATAAAATATAAAATTAATATAATTCATGTAAATTAAAAAAAAGCAATGCTACTATCACATAAAAACTATTATATAACTTTCATATACATACTATGAGTTTTCACCTGACATGCGGGACTCGCAATATATATATGTGTATATAAAAATTATGTGAGTAGAATTTATGTGATAGTAGCATTATTTTAGTTGTTAAGTGTTTTGTAAATGATATGTTGGCATGCTACTTACTGCGCGTTAATAACTCATCATTATCCGACAAGTCTATAGATAAAAAACGATTGAGTAGACAAAAAAAATTAAAAATTAAAAATTAAAAAGGTGCCGCACTGGCCACCAGGTGTTTGGTCCACTGTGCAATGTTCTAGAAAAATTAAATTTATAACTCATCAAAATGAAAATTTCCCATTTGTTAAGTCTAGGCACGAATAACATAATTTGTAAATTAATATAAAAGGGTGCTCTTAACAAGGGCACATGTTAAACACATAATTTATAAGAATATTTTTTTGAATTGTATGTATATTTTTTTAATTTTTATATTTGCACCAAGTTCAAGAAAATATACATACAGTTCAAAAAAATATTTTCTTACATTGTGTGCTTAGCATGTACTCTAAGGACACATATTAAGAAATTCCTTTATGTTTTCCATAATTTTGCGATTTAACAAAAAAACTCAATCACTAGCTAGTTTCCCTCCTTTTCTTGTTGCTTTCTTTTAAATTTTTTTAAAGTATTACCACTAATTTGATTCAACTTTTTATTACTTTTCCTCTATTACATATAATATCCTAACAAGCTCGATCCAACTCATTTAAACCTAAACCTAACTTTATTATAAAAGAGTTGGTCTTCCGTGCAATTTAGATCTATAGCTCATTTAATTAATATTACTCGATCAGCATGGCAAGACAAAATAAAGCTCATGGCTAGCTCATGACAGCACCAATACAATTTTATTTATATTTTGAATTAAGTACTAATTAGGCAGGCATGCATGGCGGCTAAGTATAATTAATTAAAATTAGATAAACATTCCACATCGTCAAGATTGACCTAAGATAACATGCAGCCAATAGCCTACCTAATCCTCACGTTTATATATACAAATTAAGTAATATATTACTTAATAAAATCATCTCATTTTTATCTCTACTTAATCAATATATAAACCTCTCGATCTTTTGCATTTCTCTACTTAATCAATCAATTAACCTCTAGGCTCTAGCTCTTTTCCGAATCCTAACTAATTAATTGTTTGAGAAAATTAATTTTCATATATATTATATATATTTGGAGCCAGAGCTTAACCAGAAATTTGCTGTTAGAGGACCATGTCTGCCACAAGGTTATTCGTATCGCATGGCTCAACTAGTCCGATCTCATTGGCAGCTCGTCGACCCTCTTTACTTGATCAAAACAGGATTCGTTTAAGTTCATCAGCTTCATCCAATTTTAAGCAACTTTTAACTTGTGATTATTATTTATCATTTATTTCACACGGCATCAACAGCATACCTCAAAGGAAAACTCTCAAGTACAATACATGTAGGAATTTTGTTGTCTACAACAGTAGTACTATTCAACCTGGAATTCCAATTCCATCTGGAAGTCCTTCTTCAAGTTCTTGGTAATTATCATCTAAAATATTTACTGCCTAGCTATATATATATATATATATATATATTGTTCCTAGCTAATTTTTTACAGGCTAATTAACCTAGCTACCTATATGCATGTATCAAATATTGTTAAGCAGGAAAGGATGGATCATTGGAATGGCGCTATCCATGATTCTGCCTTTTTACAAGCACAAATTAAATCCCTTCCTAATATTTAAAAGTATGTTTGATGATTGGTAATTAATAACTGTTAATGCATGGTGGTTAATTATATATTTTTGAGTTTGAACAATTAATTAACTACGTTCGCTCCCTCCTACAATATCATACTTAATGCGTAGGGGAGGTGGATACGATTGTGGCGACGGCTGAATTAGTAGTTGATGTGGTGGAAAAAGTTGCGGAGGAGGTGGTGGAGATAGCAGATGATTTGGGTGATAAACTTCCCGAGGGTGGAAAGCTCAAGTGTGCAGTTGATTTGGTTGAGAATGGTGCTAGAGAAATTGCCAAGGATGCTAATCTTGCACAACACCTACTTCACAAGGTATAAATAAATTTTCATTTTAATTTTCATATTTTCTCCTAACAAATTGACAAATTGAAATTAATATTGGAGCAGGTAGAAGAGGTTGAGAAAGAAGTTGAATCTTTGTTCGAACCAAGAAGCCGGTGATGGCTGGCTGGATAAGTTAGGAGAAGCCCCTAATTAATTAAACAAAACAAAAACGTTTGGGTCAATGTACATCTTTTCTATTATTACCGTATAGCCAGATGGCGCATCATTTAACTTAATTATTTGTATTTTTTAATTACTTTTTTTTTTGAAATCTGATTGTTTGTAATTAAATTTATTCTTTCCAATTCTTTTGAATATTACAATCTCATTTAATATCCCTGTTTAATTTGAGTAATTATGCGTACTCCCTCTCTCTCAAAATGAGAATGTCAAATGTGATCCTAAGGTGGTGTACGATAAAATTGAGTAATTAATATCTGAATGGTTAGTATATCGTAATAAATTAGATGTCATCTAAACTTAAAAATTTATTTTTGGTAATTAAAAAATATAAAATATCTGAATGACTTTTAAATTTAAAAATATCAATTTTAAATTTAAAAATATTTCAAATTGACTTTTCAAAAATCAATAATGACCTTAACATTTGGAATGAAGGGAGTATAGTACTTATAGAGGGTCACCCCATAAATTAAATTTTTTTATTAAGAGACAACTTTTAATGATTTAGATTTATATCTTTCTCTTACCGATTAAAAGACGATAAGAGACAAACAAAATTTTATCAAATAATTTTACCCTCTTACCGAATCAGATGTGGAGTTGTTAAGAGGTATTAAGAGGTAAACAAACACCACCTAAGGTTGTGTTTGATAAACCTGGGAATTAAGATCTGAATGATTATGATGTCTTAATAAATTAGATCATCTGAATGGTTATGAGGTCTGAATCTAAAAAACTGTTTGATAATTAAAAAATAAGTTGTCTCTTAATGACACTATTTTACCATTGTAAAGGGTAAAATTTTATTTAATAATTTTAAATATTCAATTTAATAAAAATGAGTGAATAATATTGTTGAATATATTTATATAAAAAAAATTTATCAAAAAAATTTCATTAAGAGGTACCTCTTAATTATTAAGATTTCATTTTTTGTCTTACCTATTAAGAGGCATTCAGAGGTAAAAAAATAAACAAATAGCATCATGCCTCTTAGCGAATAAGAGGCAGTCCATTAAGAGGCAATCAGATGTAAACAAACAGCACCTAAGTCTTTGATGGATATAGAATACAATTGGTATGATGGATTTATATATGGATTGAATAAACAACATTTATCAGGGGTCTAATTACAATTTATCATCAAAATTATTTTGATTAAATAAATTCTCCACTAATTAAAACAAATTTGTTTGTTGAAAAAGTTAAATGAGTGCGTTGGGAAACACTCTGATATTCCTAGAAAAATGTATTTCATAAACATTAATTACTACAATACAATCAAAACTCCAAAAATATAAATCTAGAAAATTAAACTAACCCTCAAGGATTAAATACCTTCAAATGATATTTCAAAATTTTAATTTATTTTTAAATAATTTAATTGTCATATATGATGATAACGCTAATCTCCCTTGGAACCCTTTGCCAATGTGATAAAAATCCCTAAAGCAAAACTTTAGGGTTAATGTACATACATAATTTTATTATTTGGGGTGGTATTTATATCAGTCATGTTCATCTTTAAGTACATGAGTAATAGACTCGATTTTTTGATATTACACAATGAGGCGATTACAACGGTAACTGCGTTTTGCAAATGTAATTGAAGCTGAATTTGAAAAATTATGATTTTATTCGGCTAAAATTACAAACAATACTAGTAGAATATGTTGGCGCGCGCGTGGGGTTTTGAACTAGGCCTTGGCTAGGTCCTCTCCCTTCCACAAAAGTGGGGTGCCCCTTGGGGCCCTTCCCATTGAGCAAACATCCCATATATATGTTCTTCATTTTTCCCTCTAATGCCCTATGTGGGACTTTTGCAATTTTCAACATTTCAAGTAGGTGATTTTGGAGTCAATTTTCTCATTCAATTCTCAATGGATTTGAACATATAAATATACCACGTTATACTCCTTGCGGAGTAGAACGCATAGGTGCATGGACCCGACATTTACGAAGTGTGGGTCCCACATTAAATTAAGCCTCAATATGCTTTAATATTTATTTTGTCAAACCCATTTCCAACAATCCCCCACATGAATGTAAAATTGACTTTACAACATGAAAATAAAATAAAATAGTTATAAATATGCAGACACTAGTTCGAGTACATAAGAAAAGATACTTCATCGGGTTAAGTAGCCTAGTGGCTTTGAACTTGCCCTAGTAAAATCTATCGAATTTACTCAACTAATCAGTAGACTTGATGTCTTTGAACTGTCAGTTTTTTCGTGTAAATCAAGACAATAGAATTCACAAAATATCTCTTCAGACATAATTGGTTCTCACGTTTGTGTTCGTTTTGGCCTTGAAACACCTCTTGGTTCTGTGAGTATATTAGAGAATTAAGCCTTCAAATTCTCATAGAAGTGGCCCCCCTTCTTACTCACGTAGGTGGCTTCTATAAAGAGTATCTGCAATACTCCACTTGAACGTATTTCAAGATATAGAAGTCATTAAAAGCATAACTTATCCTGATTCTTTTGGCAGATGTGCACTGTCTCATCATAGGAATGGTTAAGAGTAAATATCTCCTAAGTGCTTTACTAAGTACTACATAGTTCGGTTTGCCCATTGAACCTAGATCTTGGGATCTCCAGTCAACTAGGTTGGGTTTCCACTATGAAGACTCTTAATTAAACGATAGGCTTTAAACCCATTCCCTTCGATGAACTTTCCACTTGCTCTCTTGTTAAACCTTTCGTAAGCGGATCCGCAATATTATCTTTTGACCTTACATAATCAATTGAGATAATTCCATTTGAGAGCAATTGTCTAACGGTATTATGTCTTCGTCGTATATGACGTGACTTACCATTATATAAATGATTCTGTGCTCTTCCAATTGCTGATTGGCTATCACAGTGTATACATATAGCTGGCACAGGTTTTGACCAATTTGGAATATCCTCTAAGAAACTACGAAGCCACTCAGCTTCTTCTCCAGCTTTGTCTAAAGCAATGAATTCTGATTCCATTGTAGACCTTGCAATACAAGTTTGTTTTGAGGATTTCCAAGATACCGCTGCACTTCCAAGAGTAAAGACATATCCACTTGTGGATTTCGAGTCTTTATTGTCAGATATCCAATTAGCATCACTATATCCTTCCAATACTGCTGGATATCTTGTATAGTGCAGTCCAAAATATTGAGTATGTTTTAAATATCCCAAAACTCTCAAAATAGCTTTCCAGTGATCTTTACCTGGATTACTCGTATACCGACTTAGCTTACTTACAGAATAAGCTATATCCGGTCTAGTACAGTTCATGACATACATTAAACTGCCTATTATACGAGAATATTCTAGTTGAGATATGCTATTACCTCCATTTTTGGCTAAATGAAGATTTATATCAACTGGGGTCTTACTTAGAATTATATTATACTTATTAAATTTTTCAAGTATTTTCTCAATATAATGAGTTTGAGATAATATAATTCCATCAGATGTTCTAGAAATCTTGATTCCTAATATTATATCAGCAACCCCCAAATCTTTCATATCAAATCTATTTGACAACATACGTTTTGTAGAGTTGATAACTTCATTGTTACTACCCATGATTAACATATCATCCACATAAAGACAAACAATAACATATTCCTTTTGAGTGCTTTTGACATAAACACATTTGTCACACTCATTGATTTTAAATCCATTTGATAACATAACATTATCAAATTTCTCATGCCATTGTTTTGGTGCCTGTTTCAATCCATACAATGATTTAACAAGTTTACATACCTTCCTCTCTTGTCCAGGAGCAATGAAACCTTCAGGTTGTTCCATATATATTTCTTCATCTAATTCACCATTTAAGAATGCAGTTTTCACATCCATTTGATGTATTTCAAGTCTATTTAATGATGCTATTGCTATTAGCATCCGAATAGATGTAATTCTTGTAACAGGTGAATAAGTGTCGAAATAATCCAATCCTTCCTTTTGTCTATAGCCTTTAACGACAAGCCTTGCTTTATATTTATCAATTGAACCATCAGCCTTCATCTTCTTTTTGAAGATCCATTTATACCCCAAGGGTTTGGAACCAGGTGGAAGGTCCACCAATTCCCATGTATGATTTTGCATAATGGAATCAATTTCACTATTAATTGCTTCTTTCCAATGAGAAGCATCTGGAGAGGATATAGCTTCCTTGTACGTTTGAGGATCGTTTTCTAACAAAAATGTTAGAAAATCCGGACCAAAAGACTTTGAAGTCCTTGCTCTTTTGCTACGTCTAGGTTCATCCAATACAGACTCTTTGTCTATATTTTCAGGATTATTATTAGCAGTAACCAAATGTCTTTTATTTGAATTTGAATCATTATTTAAATTATATGGAAACATATTTTCAAAGAATGATGCATCTCTTGATTCAATAAAAGTATTAACATGAATATCAGAAATGTCAGATTTATGAACAAGAAAGCGATAAGCACTGCTGTTATTTGCATAACCAATGAATACACAGTCTATTGTTTTTGGTCCTATCTTAACCTTTTTAGGTTTAGGAACCATTACTTTTGCTAAACACCCCCACACTCTTAAGTATTTATAGCAAGGTCTATGACCTTTCCATAATTCATAAGGTGTTTTGTGAGTTTTCTTATGAGGCACTTTGTTAAGAATATAATTTGCAGAAAGCAAAGCTTCCCCCCACAAATTCTGAGGTGCTCCAGAACTGTTTAACATAGCATTCAACATTTCTTTCAATGTTCGGTTCTTGCGTTCAGCAATACCATTAGATTGAGGTGAATAAGGAGCGGTAGTTTGGTGAATAATTCCATGAGTAGAGCATATCTCTTCAAATGGTGATTCATATTCACCACCTCTATCGCTTCTTATTGCTTTAATCTTTTTGCTAAGTTGATTTTCAACTTCATTTTTATAAAGTTGAAACATTTCTATAGCCTCATCTTTGCTTCTCAGCAAATATACATAACAAAATCTTGTGCAATCATCAATAAAGGTTATGAAATATTTTTTCCCACCTCTTGTTTGCACAAATTTTAAGTCACATATATCTGTGTGAATTAAATCTAGAGGTTCAGTTTTTCTTTCAACAGAATGAAAGGGTAATCTTGTCATTTTTGATTCCACACAAATTTCACATTTATGTTTTAGATTAATATCAAATTTAGGCAAAAATTCTAAATTAATTAATCTACGCAAAGTATTATTATTAACATGTCCTAATCTAGCATGCCATATGGTTGAAGATTCTAACAAGTAAGCAGAAGAATTAATTTTATTATTATCAATAGACTTCGGTACAACAGTCATAACATTCATCTTAAAGAGCCCATCAGTCATATAGCCCTTTCCCACAAACATATCATTTTTAGTAAGTACAAATTTGTCAGACACAAACACCAACTTGAAGCCATTCTTGCTAAGCAATGACCCAGAAACTAAATTTTTCCGAATATCTGGCACATGAAGTACTTCATTCAAAGTCAGTTCTTTGCCAGATGTCATTTTCAGTATAACCTTTCCACGTCCTTGAACCTTTGAACTTGAGGAGTTACCCATGAAGAGTTGATCATCATTTTCTACTGGTTTGTAAGTAGAAAACATCCATTTGTTTGAACAAATGTGGCGAGTAGCCCCAGTGTCCACCCACCATTCTTTGGGGTTTCCTATCAAGTTACATTCAGATATAACTGCACAAAGATTAATGTCTGAAACATTTTCAGAAAGATTATCCAGTTCTGTCACATTTGCTTGAGCCTTTTGTTCTTTCTTGAACTTCTTTGGCTTACGACATTCATTTGATTTATGTCCCGAAATGCCACAATTGAAACATTTGCCTTTGAATTTCTTCTTAGCCTTGAAGGTATCTTTGCCTTCACGCTTTCTTTTGTTGTTGTTTGGCCTTTGTTCTACCACATTTGCCTTTGCTTCAATGAAGTTTTTCCCAGTCTTCTTCTCAGATACTCGATTGTCCTCCTCAATCCTAAGTCGCACGATCAATTCTTCAAGATTCATCTCCTTGCGTTTATGCTTTAGATAATTCTTGAAGTCTTTCCATAATGGTGGAAGTTTTTCAATCATTGCTGCAACTTGGAAAGAATCACTTAATGACATTCCTTCAGAATGAATGTCATGTAGAATTACCTGTAATTCTTGAACCTGAGTGATGACTGCTTTAGAATCTACCATTTTATAATCAAGAAATTTACCGACTATGAATTTCTTCATGCCAGCATCTTCAGTTTTATATTTCTTGTCTAAAGATTCCCACAGTTCTTTTGCAGTTTGAATTGTACAATATACATTATATAATGTATTATCTAAACCATTCATCACATAATTTCTGCAAAGAAAATCTGCATGTTTCCATGCATCAACCGCAGCCACCTTTTCCTTGTCAATTTCTCCTTCAACAAGAGTAGGACAATCCTCTTGTAGAAATCTTGTCAAGTTTAGTGTTGTGAGATAGAAGAGCATCTTTTGTTGCCAACGCTTGAAATCAGTTCCATTGAACTTTTCAGGCTTTTCTCCATGAGTCATACTCACGGCAGGAATGGTACTAGTAGATGCCATTTCTGTCATACAAAGAAAATTATCAATAACAAACAAATTTCTTCCGTACAAAATGTAACAAATTTTTGTTTACAAATTTGTTTTGCACAAAATTCTTCTTATAGAATAAACAAATTTCTGTTGTACAAAATTCTTCTCATAGAATTTCTGTTTTCCAAAATACAAAATTTACAAATTTGTATTATTTATATTAAAAAAAAACAGAATATTAACATGCAATTAATTAACATGAACATGCAATTAATTAACATGTAATTTAACATAATACTATGTAATAATATGCAACAAAAATTCTGTGTATTAATATAATACTATATCTGCAGAAAATATATTTTTTAAACAGATTTTCTGTTCATTAAATTAATACTACAATTACAGAAACATAAATTTGCTTTAAGATTGTTATTCCTGTAATATATATATCATGACCCGACCCGAACCCGAGCCCGAGCCGGCCGGACGGCGGCGGCGGCGCGCGCGTGGGGTTTTGAACTAGGCCTTGGCTAGGTCCTCTCCCTTCCACAAAAGTGGGGTGCCCCTTGGGGCCCTTCCCATTGAGCAAACATCCCATATATATGTTCTTCATTTTTCCCTCTAATGCCCTATGTGGGACTTTTGCAATTTTCAACATTTCAAGTAGGTGATTTTGGAGTCAATTTTCTCATTCAATTCTCAATGGATTTGAACATATAAATATACCACGTTATACTCCTTGCGGAGTAGAACGCATAGGTGCATGGACCCGACATTTACGAAGTGTGGGTCCCACATTAAATTAAGCCTCAATATGCTTTAATATTTATTTTGTCAAACCCATTTCCAACAGAATACTGTAAAATGATTAAAAATGACATAAATTACTACATATATATATATATATATAATTGTTTATAAATTAAATAGGTAACTATATGAAAAATAATGATTTTGTGGAAGGGGTTTGAATATAATTAAATAGGTAACTACCCGTGCCTCTGGCACTACGTACTAATGAGAAGGAGAAAGGGAAGGGGAAGGGGAAGGGGGAGGAGAAATTGCCGGCGCTAGAGAATGGAGGAGGTATAGGACGAGCTCGGGAGGAGGAAGAACGGAGGAGGATCTGAGAGTGAGAGAGAACAATTTTTTTTCCTTTGAAGTTAAAAGATAATATAATAGACGGTGAGATTTATCCCAAACTTTGGACGATTCTGATCGTTTTTATTAGAGTGAGCGGGAAATTCAAAATCAGTTGTGTTTTGTTAATTAGATTATTTTTCATTTGATATTCTATATTATTAAATTATCATAATAATTATAATTATTTTTTAATAAAATAAATTTAATGATAATACTAATTAGAAAAACCATTTATCTCGACTCACTTTACTTGAACCAATGATGCACGCTTCCTCGCTCCATTATCTAATTAAGTCAGCCGATGGATATAAAAGTAGTTTCCTTTTTAGATTTGTTGATTCTTTTTATTTTATTTATTTATTATATTTTACTGAAATTTAATATTATTATCTTTGACAAGAATGGATCCCAAGATCTCATGCACCCAAGTCTTATGAATAATTTTTTTACCATTAAGTCATGAGAACTTAGTTACCATGTTCGTCTTCATCTTCATCTTCATCTTCATTTGGGTTTCGATCTTCTTCCACCAAATACAGGGTGATTTCTTCCCTTTCTTTCTTTATTTTTCACAATTTCTTCACAAAAGCTCTTTCTTTCACTCAATACATGTTGTCCATTTTATATAATGATAATTCGCGTAAATATACACGGTCAATCAAGAGAACGAATACTAATAACTATCCTAATTATTAATTTGTTATCAATTCAATTCTATTTAAACGGTCACCAATGTTGATATTGAGATTATTTTAAATTAAAACTAAAATTAACTAAACTAACAAGAATTGATTACCAGATGTGTTAAGCCTAGGAATACAATTTTCTCAATTGTGTTGCAATAATCTCTTTACTCTATTTCCACTTTATCGATCCAATTGAGTGTTAACTAGGTTTGCCTATCAATTTATTAACATCTTTCAATGATTAACAAAAAAACCTATTTCAATTATATTGTTATTTTCATGCAAGTCACTTAAAATAGATTCATTAAACACAAACTCCTAATAAAAGTAAGCATGACATACAAGTATTCTCATCTTATACAATGTTATGTTATTATAGAAAAAATCAACAAATTCATGTATTATCACATCCAGATCTAATCATAGATTTTCTTTTTCCAATTTCATCTAAGATATCAGATTAATTGCTGACTAGATAATTAATAATTAAGCACGAGATATGATAAACAACTCATCATGATCAATAAGTGTAAACAAGATAATTAAATCAATGCATTACAAAAGGTTCCATTGTATCCCTAATTGAAAAATTAGTTCATAATCCTAAAGTAAACCATCATCTCAAACATATATAATATTCAAAATTACAGATAATGAATATAAAAAGAAAAGAAAAACTCGTGTAAGAATCTCCATTATCCTTAAGTTTCAATCTCCGACTCTTCTTGCTCTTCAATCCAATCTCCAAGTCTCCTTAGGTGGTTGTCAATTGTTTGTTGTCCAAAAGTCTCTAATTACCCCCAATTCTATGTCTCACATCATGTATTTATAGGTTAGAAGTCCAATCTCAAGCTTAGAAGGAAACTCAATTCAATTTGGAATAAAAAAACATGCAAAAACGTGTCAAAAAATGGTCTGATCACGACCCGGGCACTGTGGCACGAGTCACAACGCTGAAAGGTTGATTCCCTGCATGGATGGTGCTGCCGCGCCGGAATAGTACTAGGAAATGGCGCTGCTGCGCCAGACAAAATTCTGTTTCGGCATTTGTTGGTAAAATGAGCATAACTCTCTCGTCCGAATTCCGATTGGGAATCGAATAGTACTAGGAAATGGCGCTGCCGCGCCAGACAAAATTATGTTTCAGCATTTGTTGGAAAAATGAGCATAACTCTCTCGTCCGAACTCCGATTGGGACGATTCAAGATGTTTCGAAAAGCTAAGAAATAAATCTACAACTTTTATTCTTTGACAATTGAGAAATATTGGCTGGGTCAAGGTTGAAATTGGACCCCAAGTGGCTGTTATGTCAATAGCAACTCCAAATTTTGAGGTTCAACGTCCGTTGATAAAAAGATCATAACTTTTGATTCGGAAGAGTTATGGGGCGTTCCACGTATCAAATCGAAGCTTTCGACGAGATCTACAATAAAATTCAAGTTTCAAGCCAAGAACATGCATCCAACTCGACATTGAAAGCCATTCAATCTCCCCCTTCTTGCATTTGCTTGCATATTGTACTCCAAAATATGTTTGGATTGTGTTTCCTTGCCTTTTCCTACAAAATAACATAAAAACACTACAAATACATCAAAATAACTTAAAATACTTAAAAACTCATAAATTATCAAATTAACTGATAATTAATTACAAGCATAAAACCCACTTATCAAATACAAATTCCACCACTACTAGAGAGAGAGAAAGAGTTTTATTGTGACGCCCCCAGAATAGGTCCATTCAACCCAACCCATTCTGAGTCGCCAAAAATATGGTACAGAATTCAAATACAAACTTTATATCATACGGTCGTGCAAAATACGACCACACAACTGTGAGTCTCAGTACAAATATGTAGAAAATATTAAGATTCAAACTAAGTCCTCATTACAATTATTATCACACTATTTATCAGAAATAGTGAGGACTACTACTGCGCTAACTCGGACCATCACTCTGTCCCCCGACTAGTCCCCGCAACATTCTCATTTCCTGAAGAGGACAACAGATGAAAAGGGTGAGCTCAACTAGCCCAGTAAAAAATATTATGACTAAGATAATGAAAAATAAATTATCGTTAGCCTTCAACAGTTCAGATAAAATATTATCGATAACATGTTTTAGATCAATATTCGCAGCGGAAATAACCGTTCATCATCAATATTTTATCCCTGTAACATCAATCAATATTCATCTCATCAAATATTCATCTTTGCACTACAGGCCAAAGATATTCATTTGTATCATCAGTGGTCATGTTCATCTCAACACCTGTCATCTTTGCACTATAGGCCAAAGATATTCATCAGGTAATCATTCATCTTTGCTCTACAGGCCAAAGATATTCATCAAGTAATCATTCATCTTTTAGGACTGAGGATGATGAAAAACATTTAAAAAAAACGAATCCAGTGAGATAAAAGACAAAGACTAAGGATTCGTATTTCAGTATATCCAATTCAAAAATACCTCGTAATAATCAATTATGAAGCAAAATTCAAGAATAGAGCTCAAAACTTGGATACAATCAAAGATAGTAACCTTAACAAGCAATTTGGACAAATAGAAGAAAATTTAATTTTTCCGTGAATAGTGCCATATACGTGAATAGTAACCCCGACGGAAAAAAAAATAAGAATTTCAACATAAAATCCATGACAATATTTCTGTATAATGATATTGAAAAGAATAATATCATTTACGAAAGAAAATAACATCCCTTACCTCAAAAAAATAGTACTTCTGGCTGGAATATCGGATATAATTTCGAAAGAAACTTGCACTGAATGCTAATACTCAAAGTATTAAAATACTCACAAAAATACGCTCGATATTATAGAGAGAGAAAACTTCTGATTTCTGGTGTGATTTTCAATTCTAACCTAAGCACCCTATTTATAAAAAAAAGCTTAGGATGCCAAAGGAGACTAAATGAATAAAATAATAATTTTTTTTTCTCCAGCCGCCTCACTCCAGCAGCCTCCAAAAGCCATCAGCCACCACACCAACCAAAAGTGGGGCCCACCATTTTATTAAAAAATATTTATTTTCCGAAACTTCAATAATTCATAATAAATAGCCCCTTTGTCAGAAAAATACAAAGGATGTGTCCTTCTATAGGAAATTTAATTCTCTACAACTTTGCAGAAGGAAGTTTTTCCAAATTCCAAACATAAACTATCCGAAATCCATAAACGGATGATTTTTCACACCAAAATACTGATAAAAACACATCAGCACAAATTCCTTCTTTTATATCCACAAAATAAATATTTCCTTATCATATAAATCAATAATTAATTATTCACAAATAATATTATAGAACTACAATATTAACAACCAGGTCGTTCCCAGGACAGAGGGGGCCTTCCGATAAGGACTTCTCCTTACTGGCGCGCAATTAAATAACCCCTCCTAGACAGAACTTCCTTAGACATTGTCAATAATGCTATCTAATAATATTATTCAAATAATATGAATTATTGAGTTGATAACGTGAAATACTGTGCAACGACAATTATTGAATCAATACTACAAAATATCAACTGTAGCCATTATTGAATCAATCATAAAAAAATAGCAGCGTAGCAATTATTGAGTCAATAAAATATCAATGCAGCAATTATTGAGTCAATAATATAAAATATTGAACAGTAAATACTGTAACAATAATTGAGTAGGTTCCTTCTCACGTAAGACTCAATAATTCGAAATACTGTGCAATACCGTGTGCTACTGCGCACCACCGCGTACTGTATTTTAACCACCGGGTATTTCAACAGTACTAACGGTAACAACTACGCCGTTATCTTGTAAAAAAGTTATTTCTGTCGCTTTCTATATCCGACAGTTATTCCGTTGTGGGGGCCCACAAATAGCTGCGCCGTCGTACGAATATTCCCCGACAACAAGAATATTCCACGACCAAACGAATATTTCCCGACAACAAGAATATTTTATAACCACTTGCTCATTTTAAAAAATATTTGCACATTTCACCCATAACTTTCATATTTATCAAGTCAACACCTTACTATTTCGAAATAATATATAAAGAAAATTAAATCTTTATTCATAAAAGTTGGGGTCTTACATTTATGATACCTGCAACATAATTTGTCAGTCCTACTTCAAGCCCATAAAGAGGCAGCTCATGGGAATATGCTGCTGCAAAAGTGATATAGTATTATTCAACTGTTTCTTGACTACTAAGCACATACTAGTTTAGCATAAATTTATGTCAAATTCTAAAAACAAAATTTGGAAACCTGTTTAAATTACATATACTATACATAACAAAAAAAAATCATTCAAATTATGCACTATGCCAGAATCTATGTATTTAAATTTGCAACAATGGTTCATGTGAAAACTATCAATTATCACAAGTCACTGCTGGATGTCTTTCAATGGAAAAAAATAATTCTCCTAGTATGCACTAATTATGATATTATTCTGGAATGGTGCAGGTAAAAGAGGTACGTAGGGAAAGAAATGGAATCTGTTATTTAATCAGTCACGGGTCACCGAATTAAGAAGCCAATGATGCTACCTACCATTCCAATAGATAACTCCAAAAAAAATCCCTAAAACCAAAACTTTAATGTTCATACTTTGTTTATTTTGGTGTGGTAAGTATGGGTTATGAACATCTTTCAATATCACTAAATTCTTTTTGAGTTAGTTGTAATTGAGTATAATATTATTCTTAATTAATATATGTTTATTAATTAGTTACAATCGTCAAGGTTTCATATAAAATTGTGTATCCAAATGATAGTCTTGTTTATATTTACTTTTTATTTTTTATTTTTTTTGCGACTTGAAATGAGAGTTTTCAAAATAAACTATAAAGTGACATAATATTCGAGTCAGTTACCTTTAATGAAAATTGATTAAACTTAATTTTCATTTAATATCAATGTTGTTATTTAAATTGAGTTAATGACGCCAGACATAATAGCGATTATAGTGCGGGTTAGGATAACAAATAATTCACACACAAAAGAAATAAGAAAATTCCTAAACACAGAGAAATCTATCTCCAAATTCAACCCACAAACCGGGTTTTTATAGCTATAATACTTTCTTATCAAAACAGAACAAAATTCCTATAATTATAGAAACAAACTTCCAATAGGTAACAAATAACTATGGCAACAAAGTCATAATAGGTAACAACTCCTAATAATTATATCTTAATTAATTACGTAACAATATAAAAGATTTACTACCTAATAAAACACTATTACCATAAAAGAATTAAATAATAATAATAATCAAGTCAATCTGGTCTTCCCGAAGTCATGACGCCATTCCCGAAGAAGTTAGCCATGAATCCGAACTGGCGACCCTGAATATATGTGTGACGCCCCCAGAATAGGTCCATTCAACCCAACCCATTCTGAGTCGCCAAAAACATGGTACAGAATTCAAATACAAACTTTATATCATACGGTCGTGCAAAATACGACCACACAACTGTGAGTCTCAGTACAAATATGTAGAAAATATTAAGATTCAAACTAAGTCCTCATTACAATTATTATCACACTATTTATCAGAAATAGTAAGGACTACTACTGCTCTAACTCGGACCATCACTCTGTCCCCCGACTAGTCCCCGCAACATTCTCATTTCCTGAAGAGGACAACAGATGAAAAGGGTGAGCTCAACTAGCCCAGTAAAAAATATTATGACTAAGATAATGAAAAATAAATTATCGTTAGCCTTCAACAGTTCAGATAAAATATTATCGATAACATGTTTTAGATCAATATTCGCAGCGGAAATAACCGTTCATCATCAATATTTTATCCCTGTAACATCAATCAATATTAATTTCATCAAATATTCATCTTTGCACTACAGGCCAAAGATATTCATTTGTATCATCAGTGGTCATGTTCATCTCAACACCTGTCATCTTTGCACTACAGGCCAAAGATATTCATCAGGTAATCATTCATCTTTGCTCTACAGGCCAAAGATATTCATCAAGTAATCATTCATCTTTTAGGACTGAGGATGATGAAAAACATTAAAAAAAAAACGAATCCAGTGAGATAAAAGACAAAGACTAAGGATTCGTATTTCAGTATATCCAATTCAAAAATACCTCGTAATAATCAATTATGGAGCAAAATTCAAGAATAGAGCTCAAAACTTGGATACAATCAAAGATAGTAACCTTAACAAGCAATTTGGACAAATAGAAGAAAAATAAATTTTTCCGTGAATAGTGCCGTATACGTGAATAGTAACTCCGACGGAAAAAGTAAGAATTTCAACATAAAATCCATGACAATATTTTTGTATAATGATATTGAGAAGAATAACATCATTTACGAAAGAAATAACATCCCTTACCTCAAAATAATAGTACTTCTGGCTGGAATATCGGATATAATTTCGAAAGAAACTTGCACTGAATGCTAATACTCAAAGTATTAAAATACTCACAAAAATACGCTCGATATTATAGAGAGAGAAAACTTCTGATTTCTGGTGTGATTTTTAATTCTAACCTAAGCACCCTATTTATAGGAAAAGCTTAGGATGCCAAAGGAGACTAAAATAATAAAATAATATTATTTTATTTTTTTTCTTCCGCCGCCTGGCTGCTGCCCAAAAATTCTGATTTTTCAACAAACCAACAAAAGTGGGTCCCACCCTTTATTAAAAAAAATATTTATTTTCCAAAACTTCAATAATTCATAACAAATAGCCCCTTCGTCAGAAAAATACAAATTCTATGTCCTTTCATAGGAAATTTAATTCTCTACAACTTTGCAGAAGGAAGTTTTTTTAAATTCCAAACATAAACTATCCGAAATCCATAAACGGATGATTTTTCACACCAAAATACTGATAAAAACACATCAGCACAAATTTCTTCTTTTATATCCACAAAATAAATATTTCCTTATCATATAAATTAATAATTAATTATTCACAAATAATATTATAGAACTACAATATTAACAACCAGGTCGTTCCCAGGACAGAGGGGGCCTTCCGATAAGGACTTCTCCTTACTGGCGCGCAATTAAATAACCCCTCCTAGACAGAACTTCCTTAGACATTGTCAATAATGCTATCTAATAATATTATTCAAATAATATGAATTATTGAGTTGATAACGTGAAATACTGTGCAACAACAATTATTGAATCAATACTACAAAATATCAACTGTAGCCATTATTGAATCAATCATAAAAAAAAATAGCAACGTAGCAATTATTGAGTCAATAAAATATCAATGCAGCAATTATTGAGTCAATAATATAAAATATCAACGTAGCAATTATTGAGTCAATAATATAAAATATTGAACAGTAAATACTGTAACAATAATTGAGTAGGTTCCTTCTCACATAAGACTCAATAATTCAAAATACTGTGCAATACCGTGTGCTACTGCGCACCACCGCGTACTGTATTTTAACCACCGGGTATTTCAACAGTACTAACGGTAACAACTACGCCGTTATCTTGTAAAAAAATTATTTCTGTCGCTTTCTATATCCGACAGTTATTCCGTTGTGGGGGCCCACAAATAGCTGCGCCGTCGTACGAATATTCCCCGACAACAAGAATATTCCACGACCAAACGAATATTCCCCGACAATAAGAATATTTTATAACCACTTTTTCATTTTAAAAATATTTGCACATTTCACCCATAACTTTCATATTTATCAAGTCAACACCTTACTATTTCGAAATAATATATAAAGAAAATTAAATCTTTATTCATAAAAGTTGGGGTCTTACAATATGAGCCGAAACCTCGAAACCAACCGACATCATTGCGCTCGTGGTCTTTCAGTGCCATCCATGTGCTATCCGACAACTCAGCATCATCGGGCTCAGATCCTCCTGCATCAATTAAGAAGTTGTTAGATTTAAGATCGGATATCTCAAACAATCACACATAAATTAAATAACAGAAAAATAAAAGAATACACACATTTATTCAGGTTTACCAATTTGATTAGTCCTATTGTCTTATGTATTTATTTAACTGTTTCACACATTCTACATAATTCACACATCAAACAAACTTTTATATATAATAACTAGAAACCTTACCTCCTATAAATGGTTCAATCCCATGATACCCAATACATTAGTAAATTATATCGTGAAATGGTCATTAGTCGAACTTACAAAAATATGAGCGAGTCCCAACAGAAGATACGTGTGAAACACATAACTTTTCCTAAAATGCATGTTTTCCATCCATTAGGCTGATCAATTAATAGTCACATGTTGAATGTTTTCCATGATTCCCATGGATCAATCGTTATCAGCCAAAATACATCGGCGGAAGAATCTTCCAAACAACTTAAAATAAACGTTATCAGCATTTTGAAAATAAATATCTAGTGATAAATTATGTACGAGAGACTTCAACATGAGTTTTGATCCATACGTTCCAGTTTGTATTTTTCTGAATATAATAATTCCTCCTCTCCGGTCTCCACCAAACGGATCTAATCCTTATGAATTATTTTGGCCCTACACTAGATTTTTGAAACATTATAATTAGAGACATATATACACTGCCAGCAAGCAATAATTAATCAATGAATGAAGAAGAAAAGGGAAAATATATATCCAACTGTAGTATTTGGAAAAAATGAATTCTTTTCACCATGTTTTTGTTACTCTTGGAAAAAATTTATTGCGTAAAATAATCTTTTTTTTTGTGAATAGCAAAATAAAATAATATACTTATCTCAAATTTGTCATCATAATTTTATTATCGTGATATCGCTACTAGACTTGGTTATCATTTTTTGAGTAATTACGTAACGAAAATACTTTCTTAAATACTATTTACAAATTTTGAATTCGATGACTTTTTGTGGAACACAAGAAGTTTTTAGCAAAATTCTACACCCATAAATCTATCTCCCCACCCCCACCCCCACGCCTTCTTCTTAGTAAAATTCTACACGCAACCCCCCCCCCCCCCCCCCCCCCCTATATATTTGTCTTAGATTTTTTCTGTATAAACAGAATCAAATAATTAAGCCCCTCAGACCTCAGTGTCGCTGAGATTTCTCTGCTATTTTGATCGATTTATACAAACTGTAAGCATGTCAAATGCCATCGCCAATTCAAAGCCAGCTTGCTATTTGAGTTTCAAAACTTGCAGCCTCCCTGTGAGGAAGCATCATTACCAACTCTTTGGGAATTACCAAAGTTCACACCCATTGAACATCAAATTCAAGGTCCATCTTAATTATGTACCTCTTATGTAAGTTTCAATATATTTATATTCTTTTCTCTTCTCCTACTATTTTTAATTTGTTGCCTATGGTTAAAATAAAATTGTTGCATGTAGAAGGGCAAAGGGTAACTCAGAAGACTCTGATGAAGAAGTTCCAACTCCTAAAAAGTCTCATTCTTCTACATGGTACATTAATTCTTCAATTTTGGTCACTTTATCAAAGGTTGAATGATACTTCTGTACCTATAAGTTATCATTTATTTTTAAAGTCGTCCTTAAAGTTTATTTTTCGTCAATTAGATCCTTAAAGGGATATTTTTGTCGATTTCGTTCTTTACCCAATTTGACTGTAACTCGACCAAAAATTGACCCAACCTGGCCCATTTGTCTTCACCCAATTTGATATTTTTTACACTTTTGTCCCTCCAAGTTACCCGATTTGTTTTTACCATTATTATATGTATTCTTAATATTAGAAATTTTAAAATAAAAAACTAAAAATAGAAATTAAAATACAAAAAAACAGTAAAAGATAAATTAAAAAAATTGATTCAATTTTTTTAAAAAAAAAGAAATTAAAAGGTTTTAAAATTTATTACTATTTTCATGAAAAAATAGAAGAAAGTTTTTCATTTTTTAAAAAAATTGAGTAAAGTTTTATAAAACACAGATTCAAAAAATAAAACTTTATTTATAGAAAAAAATAGAAAATTTTATTTTTTTAAAAAAAATGAGTAATATTTCATAAAATATAGTTTCAAACAAAGTAAATAACAAAACTTTATTTTCATAAAACAAAATTAGAATTTTTTTTTCTTTTTTAAAAGATGTGTAAATTTTCATAAAAATAATTAAGAATTAAAAAAATTTAACTTTTGTTTTTTGAATCTATATTTTATGAAACTTTACTCATTTTTTAAACAATAAAGTTTCTAATTTTTTCCCTGAAAATAATAATTATTTTTTTTTAAAAAAAATCTTTATAAAAAAAAGTTGAATTAGTTTTTTTTTATCTTTTACTATTTTTTGTATTTTAATTTCTATTATTAGTTTTTGTTTTAAAAAATTCTAATATTAAGAAAACATATAATAATGGTAAAGACAAATCGAGTAATTTGGAGGGACAGAAGTGCAAAAAAATGTCAAATCGGATAAAGATAAATGGGTCGAGTTGGGTCACTTTTTGGTCGGGTTACAGTCAAATTGGATAAAATGAACGGAATCGACAAAAAAATGTCACTTTAAAGACCTAATTGATTATAAATGAACTTTAGGAACGACTTTAAAATTGGATGACAACTTGGTGGGGTATAAGTGTTATTCAACCCTTAATCAAAATTTACAATTAAGTTCATGCCATGTATCGGATGGTTCTTTAATTTATTCTTCTTTCCTTTCTTTTTCTTGTGTGATTGCATTACTCGTGTAAACTGTCTTGCCACATTTGATTTAAAGAGCCGAATTAGTGAAAGATATAATAAAGAAGGTAATTGAATGGAAAGTACCGGTGATAATTCATTCCATTAATTCATTTCCTGATTGGAAGTCTGGAATGAAGTGATTTCACATTATTCTCTAAGGAATGAAATTTACAAATTTGGAAGGAATAAGAATAGTTAATTTCATTTCATTTCATTTTAATAGAACAACTAAACACGTTTTTTTTAATTTCGTAAAAAGAATCATTTCATTCCTACCTTAATTTCTGCAATCCAGATATAGCATATAAGTTCATATATATATATGAGGTAATTAGCCTTTTGGTCTAATATTAATAAGAATGGGAACGGTTTATTATATTTTAATTGAACAACTAAACGTATTTTTTTCATTCCATATGAATGAGTATTGATTTCTGTAATCCAAACGTAGCTATCAGTTCAAATATATAAGGCATATATATAATTAGCCTTTTGTTCTAATTAATATTGCAGGAAAAAGTGGGCTGCTGGGCTAATGTTATCTTTAATTCTACCTTCATACAGGCATAAAATGGGACCATTTTTGCTCCTTAAAAGTTGGTATAATTGTAAATAGATGTTCAATATTTTTTTTATCAGTATTATAAAAAATCAAATATAGTTTATACGTACATTTATGTCAGTTTTATTTGCTTTTAATTGTTGAACCCATACTAATGTTTTGATTTTGAAGTAAATTTTGTTTTTTTTGTATATAGCTAAGGTGGATGCCGCTATAGAAACGGTAGAAACAGTGGCAGATGTTGTGGAAGATGTAGCTGAAGCAGTAGAGAAGCTGGCTGATGAGGTGGAGATATAGTTTATAGTGTATATAGTTTATATAATTGTAATATAGTGTATATATATGTGACCCGAAAGTCGGAGGCGGAACCAGGGGGGGCGAGGGGGGTCATATGACCCCCTTATTCCGGCGCCGTTCATAAGTACCCTGCCATTCATATGCCTGATGCTTCCTAGTTCCGGCCTGACTCCTCAGCCCTCACGCCTGCGATTGTTGATGAGTTGCAACAGTTGGGTTTTAATTGGGTTTTATATTTGTATCTTCTTAATTGGAAGGTCGTCCATGGCCGCTGCTGCCCGATGCTGCACAGCTCTGTACTGTGTAAGAGAGAGATGTGAGAGAAATGTCTTACGAAGCAACACATATTTAGAAGTTGAGATATATTTGGGCTTCTAGTCCAAATTTAATTGGATCTAACATGATCCATTCATCACTCGTTGGGTTGGCCTTAATTGTTCCCTGGGCCCAAAAATGCTCTTCCTTTTATATGGAATAGCTCTCAGTTTCTAATCAAATATATAATTTTGTCTGTACATATTAAATAAATACAATATTTATTAGCAGGAGTAGAATGAATCAAAATTAACAAAAAAATATTGAATTACATATATAATTAATTTTAACGAATAAATTTTGAGACGTTTTCAAATTATGCAAATTGATAGGATACAGTTGCCTTCTCTCAATCGTACAACCGAAAGAAACACTTCAAGTGCCAATAAATAAATTTTTTTTAGTGTTGTATTTTGACCCCCCTTTAAAAATGTTCTGGTTCCGCCATTGCCGAAAGTATAAAGTATTTAAAAAAATTGACTCGGAGGCGCTGCCCCCGAACCCCCGTCAAATTATTTGTAGTTTAGTAATAATTTCGCCCTGATTATCATAAGTTTCTGGCTTCGCCACTGCTTAAACAAGATCTCGAGTTCGAGTCTTGTGAATGGAGAAAACAATATTAGGGAGAGCTCCCCTCTTGTGGGTTCGATCATAGCTTGATTCCAGATTAATCTTAATGATTTTCGGAGATGAAAAAAAAAAGAGAGTATATTAGTGATATATATTTTAAGGCATAGTTAGTTACAACACATGTAGTTAATGAACATAATAATGACATGTTATTTGAGACATTTTTTTAGACTAAATATTTTTTGAGCCCACTAACGTTATCTTTCAAGAAAACAGTGATGTCTCAACGTAGGCAAGCATTATATTATTAATATTTCTCACGTCCCTTTAAAAAAGAAAAAAGAACGCAAAGTGAAGTTTGATTTATAACGATAAGATTTCATGAATCTGCAGGTGAAAGCCGTTGAAAGAGAGTTGGAGGAGATGATAGGCTTGCGTAGAGATGATGACAAAGATCAACCGTAAGAGAAATATCCTAATTTTATTTTCATATGTTAGAATCTAGCTATTTTATTTTTTTTTGTTAGAATTTGAGCTTAAATTAAAATGGGTTTCATTAATCATTTGAGATGAATCAATATATTAATGTGTTATACTTCATGAGTAAATTAAAATAAAATATTACGAAGCTCAAATCTATAGGATAATAAATAAGAAATTTACTCCCAAAAATCACCCATGAAAATGATAAATAAATATTTGTGAGAAGTTGAATTTCACATCGATTGAGAACTAAACACTAAGTGAGTATATATATAATTAGATTGCTCTTGAATTTGAGCCTCAAGAGTCATCTCCCACTTTTGTATAAGGGAGAGAACCTAGCTCGTGCGTCGTATATTCTTTTTGGGCAAAATTTTGTTTTGCATAATTCCTTTTATTTATTAAATTTTTTTTGAAGGGCAAACAAACGAATAAGCAAAAACATAAAGTCAAGCGTCGCAACCCTTGACACCAGCGCCGCGGCGCTAAGGTCAGCGTCATAGCGCTCCAAGGCGCCCGCCTGACTTGCTTGGTTTCGCCTAGCCTGATTGACTGTACTTGTTCAACCACACCTCTTCATATGCATCCATTCGGTTCGCCAAGTTTGTATCCCATCTGAAAGGTCACTAAATCCTCTTATAAATATCATATGAAGAGTACCTATATATATACAATTAATCGATTAAGAACTAAACATGCACTAATAATTGTAGTATATATATAATTAGATTGCTCTTGGATTTGAACTTCAAGGGGCATCCCACTTTTGTGAAAGAGAGAGGACCTAGCTCATGTGTCATATATATTCTTTTTGGGCAAAATTTTGTTTTGCTTATTTCCTTTTATTCATTAATTTTTTTTTGAAGCAAGGCAAACAAACGAAAGAGCAAAAACAAAAAGTCAAGCGTCGTTGCGCTTGACACCAGTGCCGCAACCCTTGACACCAGCGTCACGGCGCTAGGGTCAGCATCGCATTGCTTGGTTTCGCCTAGCCTGATTGATTGCACCTGTTCAGCCACACATCTTCATATGCATCCATTCGGTTCGCAAAGATTGTGTCCCATCTAAAGGGTCACTAAATCCTTCTATAAATATTATATGGAGGCAATCAAATCATTCATTCATTTCAATTCATTTCTTCATCATTTTTTCAAGTCATATTCATTTTGATTTGATTCGTTGTATATGCTATTTGTAGTGTTGCTATAGTATACGTTGTCATTATATCATGGGAGACAAGTGCGATTAACTCTAAGCACCGATAATGAGAACATAATTGTCTTAAAGAAATATTACTAAATATTAATCTTGACATACTAATTTCCTGTGTTTTTAAACTTTAATTTACTTTAAATAAGTTTTTATATATATCCATTGTTCATTTTTATTAACATTTTTTTGGAGATAATTGCAAGACAAAAAGTTCAAAACAAACATAATACTCCAATATCAACAAACTCATCGACTATGTGGTTTTAAAAAGCGTAAGGGTGCAGAACTAAATCACTTATACACCTTGTAAGTTTTGGAGTAAGAAATGCTAAGAATTTTTAAATATGGAAATGAAAGTATAAAAGTTTATTTTTATTAGTTGATTTAAAAAAATGTCATTAAGTACAGTATTTTTATTATTTTTCTATATTAATATTAAGGATAATTTTGTTGAATTCTGAGTCCGGATCAAATTTTGAGTCAAATCCCACCCGAAATGTCACGACTGAATATACTATTATTAGTAACTTAATTCCTTATATATTAACAAATTTTTTTATATCTTTCAATGTGGAACTGGAGTGTTACATATTTTCTAATCCTTAGCTTTCGTATGATTTTGCACAGCAATGTTTCTAAGAAATATTAAATCTAATTTTAGAAAAATTATAGTTTTCTTTAGGATTCCTACCCTTTCCTCTTTTCTAAACTTAAAAACAAAGTGATAATGTTTAAGTAGTTTAAACTATATACTTAAATTCCTTTCCTTGTTTTTTTCTCTTTCTATTTCCTGCCTTTTAATTTGTGTTTGATTAAGGGTAGGAAGCAAGTTGTATTTCCATCTTAATCAATTATATTAAACACAAATTTAATTTCAGAAATTTTTTGTTCAACCTTTTCTTTTCTTATCTGTACAATCTATATTTATCAAGTACTATCCAAATGCGTAGATTAGGAAAATGCCAAAAATGGTGTCTTTTATTTTTATATCTCTAAATAGAAAAAGGAACTTTTTAAAGATTTTTTTTTGTTCTACCAATTTTATTACAATCTATTTATCACAATTTTATGAAAAAAAATATATCTTAACAAATTTTATGTAGATAATTTTATTATTACAGTTCTACAATGATATAAAGAAATCGAAAAAATCTCTTAACAAATCACGTGACTTAATTATATAAATATTACTAATGAAATTTATTATTAAATTAATGTCCTAACTAAACTAAAATCATTAAAACTTGATTTACAAAATTATGTGATTAATTGTATTAATAATATATGTGAATTATTTTTTTAATATAATAACTCTAAATTAGTTTTAAAATTATGGTAAATTCATTTCTAATTTGTTGTGATAAGTAAGTTAAAATTTATTAAAGCTGGAGTTTTATAGTTCTGCTCGGATTACAATTTCAAACAAATTTTGTCAATATAAATAATAATACAACAATTTATTACAAACTTTAACAAAATTAAAATAATTATTTTCTTGTAATCATAACTAAATAAATCTATGTTTCAGTCAAATGTTTAGATTAATAATTGATCGGAGAAATTTATAATATATAATTCAATAATTTATTATTTTAATAAATATTTCATAATTTAATAGCAATAAATATCTTCTTAAAATTCTAATTAAATATTTGTCCTACATGTAATTGATTATTTTAAAATTTCACATAATAAATTATTATACATACCCTAGTGCTTTGCATGGGGTTAGTGAACTTGTAATTTCCAATATATGAAACTAGTTGAACTACCCCAACCTATTTCTAATTATTCAAGTATTCTTAAATAGGTCTAAATATGCATTAATATTCTGAATTTTTAATTTTTTTTTTCCCATTTTGGAGATTGTCTTCTCAATTTTTGCAATTAGAAGATTAAACTTTTAATTTTTTTTTACTTTGGGGGTTAATTGTCTTCTCAATTTTTTTCATTAGGAGATTAAACTTTTAATTTCTTATGATTACGTCTAATTGATAGTGTCACGTCATAAAATTGATGATATGACAGCGACACATGACTAAAAAATACTTACGTGTAATATTGAGTCTCATTTTAACATTTATTCAATTAATTTTTTGTACCAAAAAGGGTAAATATTGGACCATTATTAATTTTAGAGTAAATTATTATTATAATTTTAATATAAAACCATTATTAATTTTTTAAAGTAAATTTAATGATAGGTAAATTATTAACTTGTTAAATTTATTTTTTAAAAGTAAATTTAATGACAATTTTTAATGTAAAATTAATAATGGTCTTGTAACAAATAAAAAAACAGATTCTACAAAGAAAATTTCAATAAAGGAATATATATAGATAGATAGAAAATTAGAAATAGTCCTTTCTTGAGTTGAGTTCTTAAACTAAGCCGGTGACATGCTCGAGCTTATTAACTAAATAAATGAGCCACGAGCAGGGGTGTTTTTTTATTTTCCCAGTTGATCTAAACGGTTAGGTTTAGCTGAAAACATTTTGGTTGAAACAAGAAAAAAATTAAGAAAATTTGCATCTCACACGCCACTATATTTCTTCCTTTATCTTTTCCCTGGGGTTAAATCCACTTTTTCTTGCTCTATTAGGGGTCGGTTTACAAATGCATCACTGAAGTGAATTTTTTTACTGTCAATTCATTGAACTATAACTTTTTTACAAAAATTAAAATTTTCGTCTAAAAGTGTTAAAAGTTAACGGAATGTTTATGTGGCACAATGTCAGATGCTTAGGTGGACCACTAAAATGGTTATGTGGATATTCAACAATTTAAAAACACAACAATTGTCAATTCTATAACAAATAGTTAACCAAAATATAAATCAAAATAATGTACATAACAAATAATTAAATTAATTAAATAAATTAATAATAAATACATTAATGTATAATTTTTACAAATATATTTATATAAATTAATAAATTCATATTATTTTTTAATATTTTAAATTCATTTTAAAAATATAAAATTATCTAATATTTTGAAATTGAAGGATTATTATTATTATTATTATTATTATTACCATATTCCATATTCCTTTTTTCAGATAAAAGAGAAAAAAAATAAAAACTTCATCTTCCTCCCAACCTCCATCGGCCGCCACCATCATCCATAACCACCACCATCAACAACCCAAACATCTACCCCACAAACCTCCGATCACAACCACCACCACCGTGATATCTGCATCGTGATACCCACCACGTTCCCCCGCTACTGTTCACCCTTCGCTGCCACCGCCGCCGCGCCTATACCCTTTTCTACCTCCAACACCACCTCCTCCTTTGTCGCTAATGCCAGATTTGGGTCTACTTAAATTGGATCTGGTCATATCCGATTTGATTAACACCATCAGAGCACATGAAATCAGAAGCAACAAACCAAACCACCATGGGATCCGGCGAAAAGGAGAAAATATCAACAAACCAAAAACCAAATCTGATTATTCGTGGAGAATTCGAGTTGTGGAGAATTCAGTAGGTACAGGGAGTGCAAACCCATCAAATTCATCATTCAACTGAACCAAAACTAAAAGAAAATTTAGATCTGATAAAAGAAGAAACTAGATTCGCAAAACCCATCATTCAGACTATTATCCGATCATATGAATTAAGGAATTCAGTGAACCAAAACATATTATCAGATCCGAAGCAAAATTATCATTCAAAACATATTATCCGATCGATACAGAACTGGAATGAAAAAGGAATCAGATGAAAGCGCGTGTCTGTTTGTGTGTATGTATATCCAGATTTGTTTGTGTGTTAATTTAGATCTGATCTGATCCGCAGAGGTAGTCGTAAAGGTAGCTATGGAGGTGATGGTGGTTATGGAGCCGGTTGCTGTGAAAGTCGAGGTGGAGGTGGTGATGGCGGTGAAGGTATCTATGAAGGTCATCGATGGAGGAATTGTTTTGGCAGTCATCAATGGCGGTCATCGTTTAGATCTGGGTTGATTTCGTTTATACGATTAGTATTATTATTATTATAATTATAACAATAATTATTATTATTATAATTATAATTATTATTACTTTTTTAACTTTTATTTTAATTTGTAATATACTAAAAAAATTAAATTTTACTTTTTAGCATATTTTTATTTTTTTAATATTTATTTTTTTATATTTAAGCCTAGATTTAATGATTTCATAATATAAATAATAATTATATTAATTTTCAAAATTTTAGTTATATTTTTTAAGTTTGAATTTATTTTTTGGAATTTTAATTTTTAATTTGTGCTTATTATGAAAATACTTATGAATAATGGTAAAGACATTACTCAAATTCAAAATTTACCAAAATTTCTCTTATTTTAATAATATATGTAATATATTTGAATACAATAAAAGACAAATTTGTCAAAGAAAAAAATATTAATAATTTTTCATTATTAATGTTGAGGGTATTATGACAAAATTAGTAATATAACATGTAGACATTTATATGTTATATTACTAATTTTAATTTTATCTAAAAAGAGCTTAATTAAATTAATAAATTAAATGAGTTATTTAAATTTAAAAAAATTATATATTTATGTGTAATTTAAATAATTTATTTAAAATTGTACCATACTAAGAAAAAAAGATTTTTTTGTATACTATAATACCAAAATTTTACCATACCAAACAAATATTAATGATTAAAATAAATTTTAAAAAAATTATTTTTATTATACTTTTATTTTGAATGGATTATTTTATTTGATTTTGGTTAATTTAGCATTAAATTTATACAAGTTTCCATGTCCACAAAGAAAAATGAGTGACATCAACGTTTTCTATCTTTCCACGTGGCATCTCATTTAATTTTTCCGTCAAAAGTCAAACAACTTTACAGAATTTGTAACGGTTTGTAAAAAAATTATTGTTCAGTGAGTCGAATGAAAAAAAAAATCAGTTCAGTAATGCATTTGTAAACCGACCCCTAATAGAATGAGAAAAATGTATTCAACCCCTTTTCCCTGGGAACAGAAATAATTTTAGAAACTAAAAAAGCATCGATGAACTTCTGGCATAAATAGTGTGAATCGATCATAAGAACTTGTCCTCTGAAACGCTGCATTCACTAACTATTCCTATTCACAGCCACCACTACTAGTCTGTCCCTAAATGCGTGCGTGCGTGTAAATACTATACATACATACATCTGGGTATACTTGCAAATAACCCGCCGGTACATGTACAGAGTGTTGGTCTGGATTTTCAGATAATTGCCAGGTGAACGGACCTCAGATGGCCGTAACAATCATCACTGCTACTAAATGACTCCAAGCAAGCCCAACAAATGTGCCCCCCACACCTACATTCTACATGGTTGCACCCATCTACCTTCTCAATAGTAAAACCACAAAGTGGACACTTCTTTACTTGCGTCTTCCCCTTGCACCACTCCTTCAACGACGAATCTGGATCTTCCTTAAATTCCTTGTACCTCTCGCATGACAGATATGGATGGTACTCCAGGTGACACTTCCTGCACGTCTCCACAGAACATGCATCACAGATAAACGGTGTGCCAGCACCACCCGGATCCGCCACTTGATAAACATTAGGGCAGTCGGGTGAGGGGCAAAACCTCAAAGTGCCTCCACTCGCTGCAACAAAAGCTCCCAAGGAAGCCCTGAAAAGTTCCTCTAACTTCTCATTTGACAACAGTAACCTAAGGTCGGCAATTAAAATAAGTGTCCCGCAACCCTTGTAGGTACAGCGCATGGGGAAACTGTCTTGGCTTTTTACAGCTGACTCGCACTGCTCGACTAAACACAACCGGCAAAATCCATGCCCACATCCTTCAAGCCGATAACAATCCTCCACTTCACACAAGCAAATGGGACAGGCAGCTTCCGTATCAATTTTTTGTGTACTACTCGTCTGTGCAATCTCATATATCATTTCTTCAACTTTTTGCTTTACATGTTTGCTACCTTGAATAGAGATGACATGATGCCGCGTATTTAGCTTGAATTCTGCCTCGGTTAACTTTTCCTTGAGACCGTGCAGGTCAGGGCCAAACTTCTTGACTACTTTCTTCATCAGATCAGGAGGCAGAACACCACCTCGAAGATGTATTTCAAGTTGCTTGCTTTCATGTAGTGTTAAAAGGGATTGAACCAGTTCCTGCTGCGCTACATCAATCTTCTCTGAAGAACCAAATACCCTTATACTAAGGCTCTGCCTGTCAAAGAGAATATAGGTTCCAGTCTCTCGCTGAATTGACTTCACGAGTATTATTCCATCTTTAGAAAACAGGAGCTGTAGAACAGTTGGAACAAGGCCAGGATGATCTATGGTCTTCCCCCTCATGAGCTGCTCCAGTGGTCGCCTCAACTCTGCTACTGTCTTTGTAGCATTGGCAGATATCTTTACTCGATACGAACCATTCTCATTTCTGTCAAGATTGCATTCTACACCTGTCAATAAGATAAACTCATGCCTCTCAGCACCCCATTACAGCAGAACATCAGTGTGTCTACTTTACAGCAGCTCCGATAGTTACTAGAATTATAATGCACAGTACATGCTTATGATAAATGGGGTGCTTCAAACATGATTAGAGTCAAAATATTGCATTTCTTACTTCAATGATACGTATGAGCAATGGTAAACAATTTCTCACTTGAACAGCGCATAGCAATGAATTTTGAAGAGACTTAAACTAGAGCTTTAACGAGGATTGTTTGACTAGCACAACCTGCAAACTAGAGCATATATGTGCAGTTCATGAACGGTTTTTCTTTCTTTTCTTCCCTTCCCATTATTTTTCCCCTTCGATAGGTGCAGTCCAATGAAAGGTTTACAAAATAGGATGTTGTGTGTCTGCCCAACAATTAAAGAAACCAGTAAACTGCCATCAGATCAAAGCTAATAGTCACTAATTCTCGGTTCACATAGAGACCATTAACAGCTCTATCTCATATCTTTCTCATAAACGACATGAACTTTTTTTTCTCTCCTTTCTTGTTTCCTTTAGTTGTCAGAAAACCCAGAATATTATTAGAACAAAAAGAGGAAAGAAGAAAATGAGTACACAAAATGGAATTCTAACATAGACTAGAGGTCATTACTGCTAAGTAGAAGAGATTTAAGCTACAAGCTCAACTACAGTATAGAGAAGATAACTACAATTACAGTTCAGATGTAGACATGCCACACACATTTCTGGTAAATGGGGACAGTTTCATTTGAGTGCTTTTGATGACATGTTTGTCTAGCAACACCAAAATGGAACAGCATTATTATGCATGCCTACATTTGCCAAAAAATTAAACCTTTTAGAAGCATTTGTATCCTGACATGCTTTCAGGCAGAACATCTATATGTGAACCAGTACATTATAACTCAACCTATACTGTTTAAAAAAAAGACTCGTAATGTTAAAAAACCAAACAAAGAGCCAGTTCTCACTTAATATATCATGCATATTACCAAATATACCACCAATACCTTGAAAGGAGACTTGAACTCTACCTCTCTTTCTCTCTCTCCCCCATCTTATATACTTTCTTACTGGCCCATCCTCTGGTCTGTCGCACATTTCCAAAAGATCTTGAAACTAAGTTACAATGTTTAAAAAAAACTTCACACTTGATCTATCATGCATATTACCATATATACCAACTATACCATGAAAGGAGACTGGAACTCTACTCCCTTACTTCCTCTCTCTCTCTCCCTCTTTCCCTCGCTATAGACTTTCTTACCTGCCCTTCCTCTGGTCTGTCACCCTCTACCAAAATGCAGACATGATCTTGGAAAATATTCTAGTTTTAGTTTAAACTGGAAAATGAAAAATAAGTAGGAATGCTAAAAAAACGTTGGCCCTACATGTGTTAATTTTCTTCTACTAATGTACTTGAACTATAGATCTGATGCTCAACATCATATTCTCTTAAAATAAAATCTATCATCAACAAGAATATTCTACACACACCTGATGCCCGGAAAAAATATTTAACACAACAGTGGCAACATCTACAGTCATCACAATGTCTCCCTCTCCCCCCCCCCCCCCCCCCACCCCCCCACACACACTTTCTCATCACGTGAAAAGAGTGAAGAAAAATCATGTGCTCAGAAAGATAGATACATGGCTGTAACTAAAATGATATCATGTTGTCGTGAAAAATTTACTCAGGCCAGGGCATTTAGTAGTTTCACAGAATGATACATAACTAGCAAGAGATCCACGAGAACCACAAATAGCATAAAGAGAGCAAAAACAAAGCACAACCTGCAACCAAAGGGAACAAGAAACTACTAATGCAAAAAATGAAATATATATGCCAAAATTGATACCCTGTCTTCGCCGGAAGCTTGATAATAAAGAGTCCAGTTGCTCTCTGATAACAGAATAAACAGATGAGGGGCATGAAACAAAGCTATGAAACAACTGCTGGCACTTTATCTTCTGCCATGAACGACATCCAGGAAGTACTTTCCCTTCAATTTGCTCCAAAGCTTTTGCAGCCTCCAAATGTAGACTACCATCAAAGGTAATTATGGCTCTCATGTAGGTATCCTTCAGCTCTGGTGGAAAGACCTGGATAAGAACAGAGTTACCATGGGAGTTCCTTTTGGGCATGAAGGGGGTGATTTCTCTAAGAAGAGCTCCTTCAAGAGCGTCGCATGGAGGATCTTCAATAGCCTCTCCCCTTATCAAGAAAAAGTCCAGTATTTTCCTGTTTGTTGCAGTCCTTAACACCTCAAGTATTTCAGCCTCAGAAAGTTCCTTATCAAGGCGACTTATCACAACACTGTCTGGAAATTTCATACTAGCTCCACACCAAACATAATTTCCTCCAATTATCAAGGTAGAGAAATCATTAACAATACAAGCAACATCCTGGATATCGCACTTCACAATTCCGGTCCCCTTACTGCATTTACGTGGCCAATAAACTTTTGCTTTGACAGCTGGAAACGAGAACAATTTATGGTCACCACCGTAGCTGCTCCGTGCAGGAACTACCTTCAGCAAACTACCCAAGAAATCAACTTGGTTTAACTCGGTAGCTTTCTTCGCTGCATCAGGCGTAAGAAATGTTACTCTGCCCCACTTTTCCTTATCCTCACTAGCTTGTCCACTGCCAAACTTGTGCACTGCACAGATACTACCTGAGGTGTTCCTCTCGAGAAACATCAAAAGCTCCTTATCATCAATAGCATTTACATCTGAATGGGAAACATCAATAGTCAAATATCTCCTTTCAAGCTCTAAATGCTTTATCTCAGCACCAACTCCAAACAATGCTACAGAAGGTGAGACCCCGCGTCCTCCATGATACAGGCATTTCTCTAGGCATTCATTCTGCAAACCCTTTCTTTCATACTCCAGTGCATCATTTGTAAAGCTAAAAACCTTCTCGATGTCTTGGGAAGAGGAGAACAACCGAACTTCATTATGCTCAAAATTGACATCAACTCCAATCCTTTCATTACCACAAGCAATCTTAATACGTGAAACAAGGTTAAGCAAACTCTTGTTAGACTTCCCACAGAACTTCTTTAGTAATGTACTGCCACAACCAGTCAAAACCCTTACTTGCAGCTTCCGAGTGGCAATCTCAGAGACATCAAACAAAGGAGGAGGGCAAAGGTTATACAAAGATTCAATGTCAATAGCAGTTACACAAACCAAGTATTGATTATTTATTGAGAGGATTTCACCAAAAACTACCCAATTTGGCCTTTCACTAAAAGTTAGTAAAGAACATGAAGGATGCAGCTGAACATTTTTTCCGGTCAATGCTACTTCATAACCAAACTGATCGTATCCAGAATACATAGCTACATTCTCTGACAGGGAAGAGAGTATGATTTTTTTTAAAGTTCTATCATGCACAGTCTGGACCAATGGATTCCAAAGCCAGTAAGTGGGGATAATGATATTAAGTTCATTTTTCAGACAATTTTCCAGTTCTTGCACCATTTCCTGGCATCTCCTCATGGATTTAGCATTTATACTATTATCCCAACACCAACTATTCTTCTTTTCAAGAGGCACACTTTCCCACTCCTTGTACACTGAGAGCAAAGTAAAAAGATCACCGTCACCATGGCAGAATTGCACCTTAAGGCGATCAGATTTTAGCTTATCTTCTTCAGTACCGATTCTGCAAAATATGCTACTTGCATTTGTCATAACAGCAGTAAGAACAAGACCTTCTCTACCCAAATGATGACGGAAGCAGTCGAGTATTAATTTACCTAGACGGGGCTCAATGCCCAATCTGACCATATCCCTTCCCTTTTCGGTTAATACATAAAAATCATTGTTAGATGTAACAGCTCCCAATTGTATAAGATTTCTAATGGCCATTTCAATAGCTGTAGCACTAGGTGCATCAACAAAATCAAATGTCTGAACATTATTGATGCCCAAGGCAAGAATCTTCAGAACTGCAATGCCAAGATGAACCCTACGAATCTCAGGTTCCTGTTGCAGAGGCATCAACACGAAATCATCTTCTGAGTAGAGTCTATAGCACCTTCCGGGATCGGTTCTCCCAGCACGCCCAGCCCGTTGATTAGCAGAACTCTGGCTGATCCTGCAAACTTTAAGAACATTCATGCCAGTGCTAGGCTCAAACCTACACTCTTTCACCATACCAGAATCAACGACATGCTTGACCCCCGGAATTGTTAATGAGGTCTCCGCAAAATTCGTGGTGAATATAACTTTTCTTTTTCCTGGATAATCAAGGAAAACACGAGCTTGATCTTCATACATAAGTTTTCCATGTAATGCTAATGCAACTGCAGAAGGAGATTGAAACTTCTCACAAGCCCATTCTACTTCAGTTTGAGAAGTCAGGAAGGCAAGAATGGTCCCTTCTTTCTCCATTCTATGGATTTCAGCCACCATTCTCACAACATCAGAAACATATGAAGGAACATTGCCACAAGGAGAAGTGCCTTCAGCCACACAAGGGACATACCGAATATCAACTGGAAAGTTTCTGCCCACCACATGAAAAGTTCCACAGCCAAAAAAGTATTCTGCAAGCTGGTTTGCATCAATTGTCGCGGACATTATTATCAGCCTCAGGTCAAGCCTCTGTTGCAGTAATTGCTTTAACAATGCTAACAGAAGATCAGTGTTTAAGCTTCTTTCATGTGCCTCATCAACTATAATGCATGATATCCTGGATAATCTCTTATCATTCATGTAATGCTGCAGCAAGCAGTGGTCCGTAGTATATATTACCTGAGAATCATATTTCTGAGCAGAAGAAAATGCTGGATAATAGATAATGGAAGTATCTCGATAACAACCATAACATTCCTCTCTAACCCTCTCGGCTAATGACATGGCAGCAAGCTTGCGGGGCTGAGTGCATATAATAGACTTGCTACCACCTACTCCTGAATCTGCAAGGAACTGAGCTAACTGTGTGCTTTTTCCTGAACCAGTCTCTCCAATCATTACCATTATCTAGAAACATCAATCAAGAGAAAGACCATAATTTATTTTTAAAAAAAAGAGCAAGAACTTTTCCTTTAATTGATAAGTAACAAAAGCAAGAATTTTGAAGCATATCAGTTCATAAGAATTGGATTCTGCCAATGCTGATTTGTTGTTTCATTTTGTACGGTAGCTAACAATGTTTGATTCGTGTTTGAATTTCTTAATACTCAAAACTATTCACAATCATATCGTCACACTCTATTTTCAGCCTAACATTTAATCACCTTCCAATTTCTCTCGTGATCTCTCTTCTAAATCTCTAAATCTATCTCTTCTTCTCTAAAATTCCTCTAATACAGTTACAGTAACAGATCACAACTGTTGGTTTGTGAGACATACATATACATATAAGCTAGTGTAATCCTCACAAAAGCAACAATGCTTCAAAGTGCAGCAATTGAAGGGGGAGACAGGGCTCAATAATTAAGGGAATCTTGCCTAATTATGATTATTGATTTCTTCTTTGTACATCCAATATTAGCACATTCTTAGTCATTATCCCATTGTCATGAAACTTGTGGAAAGAATACTCTTAAAATCCCTTAAGCAGTTTGTCTTTCCGATATCCTATTTGCTCAAAGAGAAGAAGGTTTAGGCTCAAGCTTAAAATCAAACACGAGTATAATGTTATAGCCCATCTAATATATTGGTCATGTTAACGCCTAATAACTAATCAAACAAGTCAACTCATCCAATTTTGTAGCAACTTAACTAATAAAGAAAGTAAAAAAGAAAAACATGGACAAAGCAAATACCTGTTGGCAATGTATTTGTCTTAAAATCTCTTGTCTAGAGGCATAAATTGGCAAGCCATCCTCAAGCCGTCTACACTCCCTCATCATCAAGCAATGAATCCTACACCAATCAAAACCTCCTTTCAAATCAAACACCTTCACCACCTCCTCTCCACAACCCTCCCCGGATTTTTTCCCTTCAAGATAATCGAGTAGACACTTCATCCCACACTCAAATTCTTTAATCCTATTCACAATCAAACCCTTCTCAGAAACAAGCCCTTGCTTTCTCTGTGAAAGCTCATTATAAACACGAAAAATATTAGGCTTCTTAAGCGACCCATCAATCTTCTGAATCTCATTTAACACAACACCAAGCTTCTTTTGCCAGTTTTTTATCATATCCCCTTCCATAAACCCCTTTAAGCGCTCAACAAACAACACCTTAAGTCTGTAATTAAGCTCATCTGTATCAGAAGGCACAATTACATTACAAATCAGTCGTGGCTTCAACAAATGAGTCCCGTCAAGCCGAATTTCCCACAAAAACACCATGGTTTCTAGAGCATCCGTCCACTGCTGAAAAAACAAGCTAGCTGCTTTAAACCCTCTATCAAAGACATAAAATTTATCAGGCTTACAGTTTAATTTCCCGATCAAACCCTCCACGTCCTTTCTCTTAAAACTCCGATTGTCTGAAAGAAGGTGGATTACGAAATTGGGGCGATTGGGAGGCGGCGAAGGGCCCGGAGGCTTATCCCGCCAGTAATCAGACTGGCACTGGGGTTTCCACTTTTGTTGGTAAGGGTGCCCAACGGACCGGACGTTTGCCGGGACGACGACTCTTCCGTTGTTCATCGGCGACGGTCCACCTCGTAGACCGGAGTCTCTGATCATGTAGAAAACCTGACAGATTAAAAATTACGGAGGAGAGAAACGGAGAAAAAACAAACGTAATAATATGAATCTGAAGTGGCGGTCAGGTGAGAGAAGGAAAGGATAAAAGCCAAAAATAATACTCACAACTAGACCTCGACTTTGGGACTCTATTTATTTGGTTCATCTAATTACTTTTGGTATAATAAGTTTAGACCCTTAATATTATTCTATATTTATATAAATTAAATAAATTATTTTTTAAAATATATTCTCTTAATTTCAAAATTAACGATATAATTTGACTTTTAAAATTAAATCATAATATATTAAATTTTAAAATTGATATGACTCTTAAAATTTTAAAATAAAATAAATTTTATAATTAATAATTTTTGTTATATATTATATAATTATATTAATTAAAATTAAATAAATTTATATTAATTTAAAATTAAATATATCATCATTTAATTTAAAAAATTAAATTATATCTCCAATCTATATAAATAAAATTTTCAAGCTTGCCACTAAACCAACAAAAAAAGGTCAAATTCCTAAACATCCACTGCCACACTCTCCCATGCCAAATGTGCACTACGTACCTTGTACGGATACTATTAAAAATTGATGTTTTTTTTTTGTCTTTAGAATATTTCATAAAATATTTATTATTATTTTTTTCTCATAATATATTACATTTTAAATAATTTATTTTTTAAAATTATTTGATATTTTATATAATTTAAGAGAAGTAACAATAATATTTTTAAAATTATTCTTCATAAAAAAATATTATAAATAAAAAAAATATAAAATCAATATAATATATAATATTATAAATAATTAATATTATATTTAATATTATACAATTATTTATTTTCTTTAATTCTTGCGCAAGTATTGTTTAGCTTTAAATGCCACAGCCGTGCAGCACCTTTTTTGAAAAACCCCGGCATGAGCACCTTACCGACCTTATCTTGGTTTCTCTTTCTCCAGAGATGTAGGGTACCATACTTTAATACCACAGTGGCTCAACACGTGTACATATTTTAGTGGTTAGTGTAAAGTTAGATCCCAGGTTTGTGATTTGACAGAAGAAAGAAATTCGGGTCGGTAAATTTACAAATATGGACACGGGTTGATTCAAATTTACTAAAACAGCAAGATGAGGGATTATTTAAGGTTGATTGTCACTTCTGTCCCTCCAAGTTGTCATCTATTTTTAAACTCGTTCTTAAAGTACTATTTTCGTACAATTAAATCCTTAAAGTGGTATTTTTTTGCGTTTCTGTTCCTTCAACCTATTTTAATCTAAACCCAACCCATTTTGATCAAGTTTAACCCAACCCAACCCAATTAAAACCCAACCCAAATTTTTAATATTTTAAAATATAATAGTATTTTTAAAATAATAATTATATTTAACATTTCAAAAAAATAATATTTAATTATTTAAAATAAATTATTATAATTAAAATAATAATTATTTAAATATTTTAAAATAAAATAATTATTTTTAAAATAGTTATTTTTAATATTTAAAAATAAAATATTAGTTTTTTAATAAAAAATTAATAATTATATTTAATATTCTAAAATAAATATTTTTTAAATAATTTTTATTTTTAATATTTTAAAAGTAAAAAATATTTTTGTAAATATTATTTTTAAAAATAATATTTACTTTTAAAATATTAAAAATAAAAAATATTTATTTTAAAATATTAAATATAATTATTAATTTTTTATAAAAAAACTAATATTTTATTTTTAAATACTAAAATTAATAATTATTTTAGCTTTTTTATAAACAAAATTTTGAATAATTATTATATTTATATTTATATTTATTTAAATATTTTCATAGTTACTTTTAATATTCTAAAATAATTATTATTTTTAATATTCTAAAATAAATATTTTTATCAATTATTGTTTTTGAAGGAAAAAAATATTTAATATTCACAAATAATTATTAAACTAATTATTATTTAATAATTATTAAAAAATTTAAAATAATCTTAATAATTATTATTTTAAAAATTATTGTTTTAAAAATTAAAATAATCTTAATAATTATTATTTTAAAAACTAAAATAAGCTTAAAAATTATTATTTTAAAAATTAAAAAAATCTTAATAATAATTATTATTAAATAATAATTTTTTTAATATGTATTTCAGAATATTAAATATTATTTTTCCTTCAAAAACATTAATTAATAAAAATATTTATTTGAGAATATTAAAAATAATAATTATTTTATAATATTAAAAGTAAATATTAAAAAATTAAACTAAATATAAATATAATAATTATTCAAAAAAAATTTAAAAAAAATGAAATAATTATTATTTTTAATATTCTAAAAAAATATTATTTTTAATATTCTCAAATAAATATTATATTTAATATTCTAAAATAAATATTATTTTTAATACTTTAAAAGTAAATATTATTTTTAAAAATAATATTTACAAAATTATTTTTTACTTTTAAAATATTAAACATAAAAAATATTTAAAAAATATTTAAAAAAATATTTATTTTTGAATATTAAATATAATTATTTTTAAAAAAAATTAATATTTTATTTTTAAATATTAACAATAACTATTTTTAAAATAATTATTTTATTTTAAAATATTAAAATTATTATTATTTTAATAATAATAATTTATTTTAAATAATTAAATATTATTTTTAAAAAATGTTAAATATAATTATTATTTTAAACTTATTTTAAAAATACTATTATATTTTAAAATATTAAAAATTTGGGCTAGGTTCTAACTGGGTTGGGTTGGGTTAAACTTGATCAAAATGGGTTGGGTTTAGGTTAAAATGGGTTGAAGGAACAGAAATGCCTAAAAAATGCCACTTTAAGGACTTAACTGACGAAAATGATACTTTAGGGACGACTTTGAAAGTGGGTGGCAACTTGGAGGGACAGAAGTGTCAATCAGCCGATTATTTAATACCATGTTCTACCAGGTAGTATAATCCCTACCATTTGGGATTAAAAATTATAAGACAAAATTAACCTCAATCTTTTTCTAAAATGACCATCATATCTTGCAATATCCGTTATTAATAATCGACAACTTAAAACTTACTAGTACAAAGACTATGTACCAGTAATCTAATATATGTAATTTAATTATTTGATATGTGTAATTTAAATCTTACACTGACAAAAGAATTAGCAATTTAGACCCCGCCCAACCCCCACCCTCCCCCACCCCCCCACCCCCCACCCCTCACCCCTCAAAAAATAATATTTATTGATTATGTATACACCCCGCGCACCCCCACCCACCCCCTACTTCTACCCCCTTAAAAAAAATAATATTTACTGATTATGTATACACCCCGCATGAATAACATGAAATTATTTTAAGTTATCGCATGAAAAAACAAACATAGCCTTATAGTTTAAAAATGAACTTTTAACCGCTTTTAATTTTATAAACATAACAAATTAACTCAATTTCATTCAAATTAACCGAGAGTGTATTTCACTTACCTAAAAGTAAATGAATTTAGTTTCGATATTTATATTCTTCTTTAAAATATCATTTTTATCCCCAAATTATCTTATATAAACATTTGATTGAATTCTTTTGGTCCCTAATTCACTATTTAGAAAAAATTGAATTGAGTTCCTTTAATTTTAATTGCTATAAGACTAACATATCAAACATTTGATACACCAACCTTTAAAAGGTGTCTCCTTGCATCCCAAAATTTCTGACTACATTTTAAAATGCACCCACGAAGTTTTTAACCAGCGAAATGTGACTGGTTTTACCGATTTCACTTATTTTTGAAGGAAAATAATGATTAAAATATAAATTAAGAGGGTGTTTGTTTAGAGTTTAATGGAGCTGAATGGCTAAATGGGTAAATCATTCAGTGCGTTTGTTTTAAATAAAAATCGTCTGAATAACTGAATTTGTTGAGAATTGTATATTCAAATTTGATGTTGAAAGTAAATATAAATGCTTAAGTGTAAATTCCTTCAATGATCATATGTACAAGGACTTAAATGATAGTGTGACTGTAAGACCCCAACTTTTATGAATAAAGATTTAGTTTTCTTTATATATTATTTCGAAATAGTAAGGTGTTGATTTGATAAATATGAAAGTTATGGGTGAAATGTGCAAACATTTTTAAAATGAGCAAGTGGTTATAAAATATTCTTGTTGTCGGGGAATATTCGTTTGGTCGTGGAATATTCTTGTTGTCGGGGAATATTCGTACGACGGCGCAGCTATTTGTGGGCCCCCACAACGGAATAACTGTCGGATATAGAAAGCGACAGAAATAACTTTTTTACAAGATAACGGCGGAGTTGTTACCGTTAGTACTGTTGAAATACCCGGTGGTTAAAATACAGTACGCGGTGGTGCGCAGTAGCACACGGTATTGCACAGTATTTCGAATTATTGAGTCTTATGTGAGAAGGAACCTACTCAATTATTGTTACAGTATTTACTGTTCAATATTTTATATTATTGACTCAATAATTGCTACGTTGATATTTTATATTATTGACTCAATAATTGCTGCATTGATATTTTATTGACTCAATAATTGCTACGTTGCTATTTTTTTATGATTGATTCAATAATGGCTACAGTTGATATTTTGTAGTATTGATTCAATAATTGTTGTTGCACAGTATTTCACGTTATCAACTCAATAATTCATATTATTTGAATAATATTATTAGATAGCATTATTGACAATGTCTAAGGAAGTTCTGTCTAGGAGGGGTTATTTAATTGCGCGCCAGTAAGGAGAAGTCCTTATCGGAAGGCCCCCTCTGTCCTGGGAACGACCTGGTTGTCAATATTGTAGTTCTATAATATTATTTGTGAATAATTAATTATTGATTTATATGATAAGGAAATATTTATTTTGTGGATATAAAAGAAGGAATTAGTGCTGATGTATTTTTATCAGTATTTTGGTGTGAAAAATCATCTGTTGGTGGATTTCGGATAATTTATATTGGGAATTTGGAAAAAATTTCTTCTGCAAAGTTGTAGAGAATTAAATTTCCTATGGAAAGGACACATCATTTGTATTTTTCTGACAAAGGAGCTATTTATTATGAATTATTGAAGTTTCGGAAAATAAATATTTTTTAAATAAAAGGTGGGCCCCACTTTTGTTGGTTTGTTGAAAAATCAGAATTTTTGGGCAGCAGCCAGGCGGCGGAAGAAAAAAAATAAAATAATATTATTTTATTATTTTAGGCTCCTTTGGCATCCTAAGCTTTTCCTATAAATAGGGTGCTTAGGTTAGAATTGAAAATCACAACAGAATTCGAAGTTTTCTCTCTCTATAATATCGAGCGTATTTTTGTGAGTATTTCAATACTTTGAGTATTACTATTCAGTATAAGCTTTCGTCGGTATTATATCCGATATTCCAGTCAGAGGTACTATTATTTTGAGGTAAGGGATGTTATTTCTTTCGTAAATGATATTATTCTTTTCAATATCATTATACAGAAATATTGTCATGGATTTTATGTTGAAATTCTTACTTTTTCCGTCGGGGTTACTATTCACGTATACGGCACTATTCACGTATACGGCACTATTCACGGAAAAATTAAATTTTCTTCTATTTGTCCAAAGTGCTTGTTAAGGTTACTATCTTTGATTGTATCCAAGTTTTGAGCTCTATTCTTGAATTTTGCTCCATAATTGATTATTACGAGGTATTTTTGAATTGGATATACTAAAATACGAATCCTTAGTCTTTGTCTTTTATCTCACTGGATTCGTTTTTTTTAAATGTTTTTCATCATCCTCAGTCCTAAAAGATGAATGATTACTTGATGAATATCTTTGGCCTGTAGAACAAAGATGAATGATTACCTGATGAATATCTTTGGCCTGTAGTGCAAAGATGACAGGTGTTGAGATGAACATGACCACTGATGATACAAATGAATATCTTTGGTCTGTAGTGCAAAGATGAATATTTGATGAGATGGATATTGATTGATGTTACAGGGATAAAATATTGATGATGAACGGTTATTTCCGCTGCGAATATTGATCTAAAACATGTTATCAATAATATTTTATCTGAACTGTTGAAGGCTAACGATAATTTATTTTTCATTATCTTAGTCATAATATTCTTTACTGGGCTAGTTGAGCTCACCCTTTTCATCTGTTGTCCTCTTCAGGAAATGAGAATGTTGCGGGGACTAGTCGGGGGACAGAGTGATGGTCCGAGTTAGAGCAGTAGTAGTCCTCACTATTTCTGATAAATAGTGTGATAATAATTGTAATGAGGACTTAGTTTGAATCTTAATATTTTCTACATATTTGTATTAAGACTCACAGTTGTGTGGTCGTATTTTGCACGACCGTATGATATAAAGTTTGTATTTGAATTCTGTACCATGTATTTGGCGACTCAGAATGGGTTGGGTTGAATGGACCTATTCTGGGGGCGTCACAGTTGGTATCAGAGCCATAAGTAAAGAGCCCCGAGCCTCTATCTGGTGACTTCCTGTGTATGGGGGATGCACCGAAGCCAGACTCTCCGTAGGGGACGCCGTTCTGCGGTGGCAAACTGATAGGTATCATTGTGAGGTGCTGTCCAAGGTTGGGACAAGAGTCACAGTTGGTATCAGAGTTTAGGGATATGATCTCTGGCGGAGATCGGGGAATAGAACTAGGAGGGGAGAGACGAGTAAATCCTTCGCTAGTGTGTCCTACCTAAGCTTATGTGGTATTTAATTGGTCAGTCGGAGCATAGGGTTAATATGTGATATGTTGACTTGTTTAATTAACCCTTGTTTTATGGCAGTATTTGAGAATGGCAGCTGAGAACGTTAACAACGAAGTGAATGAGACCGTGGAGACACCTTTAATCGTTAACCAGGAGAACGTGCAACAAAAAGGCAATGTTCATCCTGAAAATAACGCTGGTCAGACGATAAACGATGAGATGTTTAGAAGTTTTTTGCAGTTCATGCAAAATCAGACGAGGGAGACTCGTGTGCAACATACAGGTGGAGATAATAACAACACGCGAGCTGTCACTGCCAAGCAGTTCAAAGAATTGGGACCACCAGAGTTTCTGGGAAAGCCAGATCCGATCAAGGCGGAGACGTGGATTAAACAAATTACCAAGATATTTGATGTCTTGGGATGTACAGAGGAACAGAAGGTTCCATTCGCCACGTTTATGTTCCGTGGAGAGGCAGATTACTGGTGGGAGTCTGTGAAGCGTACCCAGCCTGCCGCACTCCAGATGTCTTGGGAAGCGTTCCAGAAACTGTTCAATGACAAGTACTTTCCTGAAAGTATTCGTCATATGAAGGAGGTAGAGTTTATCAAACTCGAGCAAAACAACATGACGGTATCCCAATACGAGGCTAAGTTCGCGGAGCTGTCCAGGTTTGCACCTCATTTGGTGGAGAATGAGGAACGTATGACGCGGATGTTTCTAAGAGGTTTGAAATCCGAAATACGTCAATACCTCATTTCTCATAAGTTTTCTTTATATTCGGATGTAGTAAACAGGGCCCAGTTGTTAGAACGAGATAATGATTATGTTCAACCGAGGGACCACAACCAAGGTCGTACTGGTGGCAGTAGTCATCAGAGCAATGACAACCAGCGAGGAGGAAAGTATGACAGAAGCGGTAACCACTCCGGTGGTTATCGTGGCCATGATAGTAGAAGAAGCGAATCGGGGGGAGATTTCAAGAAGAGAAGGTACAACAATGAGAACACGAAGATATCAACATCAGCACCAGAATCAACTGTTTCGAGGGGAGGAGAACGACCACCGGTCGTATGCTTTAAATGCGGAAAAGAGGGACATATCAGCCCAAATTGTCCACAACTATTCAAAGCATGTTACAACTGTGGAAAGGAAGGACATATAGCTCGAGATTGTCCTATAGCGAAACCAAGCTCAGCGGGGGTGGTGATTCCAAAGGCGGTTGCAGACAAGTCAAAGTCGGTGATTCCTGGAAGAGCGTTTGTCGTTACAGCCCAAAACGCGAGGAATCCACACGAGGTGATTACGGGTAAGCTGATCATAAACTCTTGCGAAGTTTATACCTTGTTAGATACCGGTGCTACCCATTCCTTTATTTCACCTGCTTGTGCTCAACGTTTGAACTTGACTTCTGATAAATTAGACTTTGACTTATCTGTTGAAACTCCGTTAGGAGAAACCTTTGTTACATCTACAGTTTATAAATCTTGCTTGATTCAGATTGGTACCCTTCCCTTACTTGTTGATCTTATATCTTTGAAAATACTTGCATTTGACGTGATTTTAGGAATTGACTGGTTAACCACTTACCATGCCAAAATTGATTGTTTTCGTAAGGTTGTTAGTTTTCATATTTCTAATCAACCTGTTGTGCGAATCCAAATCACCAAACCACTAAAATCAGTCAATATCATTTCAAGTCATAAAGCTATTCGTTTATTGAAAAACGGATGTCAAGCTTTCTTAGCTCATGTCACTGATCTAAATCAGAATACATCAGATTTGAATGATATTTCCGTTGTTAATGAGTTTCCTGATGTATTTCCCGAAGAACTTCCCGGTCTACCCCCAGAACGTGAAGTTGAATTCTTTATTGACCTTGAGCCCGGTACAAAGCCCATTTCTAAAATCCCATATCGAATGGCTCCTATTGAACTTCAGGAGTTAAAGATTCAATTACAAGAGTTGTTAGATATCGATTTTATTCGTCCTAGTACGTCTCCTTGGGGTGCTCCTGTTTTATTCGTAAAGAAGAAAGACGGGAGTATGCGACTTTGTATTGACTACCGGGAGTTGAACCATGTCACCATTAAGAATAGGTATCCGTTACCTCGTATTGATGACCTGTTCGACCAGTTGCAAGGAGCGCAATTCTTTTCAAAGATCGATCTTCGTTCTGGATATCATCAGTTGAAGATTAAAACTGAGGATATTCCAAAGACTGCTTTCAGAACACGGTACGGGCATTATGAGTTCTTAGTCATGTCTTTTGGATTGACTAATGCTCCTGCTGCTTTCATGGATATGATGAACCGTGTATGTAAGGAGTATTTAGATCAATTCGTTGTTGTCTTTATTGATGACATTCTCATCTATTCTAAAAGCCGTGAAGATCATGAACACCATTTGAAGTTGGTACTTCAAAAGCTTCGTGAGAACAAGCTATACGCCAAGCTGAAGAAATGCGAGTTTTGGCTTGAGGAAGTAGCATTCCTTGGGCACGTGGTATCGAAACGTGGAGTATCTGTGGACCCGGCGAAGATTGAAGCAATACAAAGCTGGGAGCAACCTAAGTCGGTGACCGAAGTACGAAGCTTTCTGGGCTTAGCTGGTTATTATCGGAGGTTCGTAGAGGGATTTTCTCGAATCGCTACTCCATTAACACAGTTGACTCGGAAAGATACGAAATTCATTTGGAGCGAATAATGCGAGAAGAGCTTCCAAAAGCTCAAGAGGAGACTTATTTCGGCACCTGTTCTGACAATACCATCTGGTTCGGATGGATTTGTTATCTACAGCGATGCTTCGGGCAAAGGGTTAGGATGTGTTCTCATGCAACATGGGAAAGTCATATCCTATGCCTCGCGACAACTCAAAGAATATGAGAGGAATTATCCTACTCATGATCTAGAGTTGGCAGCAGTCATTTTCGCGTTGAAGATCTGGAGACATTACTTGTACGGAGAGAAAGTGGAGATTTATACAGATCATAAGAGCCTTAAATATTTCTTCACTCAGAAGGAACTCAACATGCGACAACGACGTTGGCTTGAGCTGTTGAAAGATTACGATCATACCATCCAATACCATCCTGGAAAAGCGAACGTGGTAGCTGACGCGTTGAGTAGAAGATCATATGTGGGAGCGAGTGCGATGATGTCAAGTATACGCGTAGAACCAGCTTTGATTGATAAAGTTAAAGCTGCTCAAGCTACAGATGCGGAGCTGATGAAGATGAAGAAGAAGGTGCAAAAAGGTGCAATTCCAGAAGCAAGAATCGATGAAGAGGGAATACTTCGAGTCAACTCCAGACTTTGTGTTCCTAACGATTTCGACTTGAAGTATAGAATCATGATGGAGGCACACAACACACCGTTTGCGATCCATCCTGAGAGTACTAAAATGTATCGTGATCTTCGACATACATTTTGGTGGGCCAATATGAAGAGAGAGATCGCGGAGTTCATCTCTAGATGTTTAACTTGTCAACGTGTAAAGGCGGAGCATCAAGTGCCGAAGGGTCCATTGCAACCACTGGAGATTCCGAAATGGAAGTGGGAACACATTACGATGGATTTCGTTACGGGTCTTCCCAAGGTTTCTCAAGGCTTAGATGCGATTTGGGTTATTGTTGATAGATTAACCAAGTCTGCTCATTTCTTGCCGATACGAGAGACTTATTCCCTTGAACGTCTTGCTCATATGTACGTGAATGAGATTGTAAGATTGCATGGCATGCCAGTATCCATAGTTTCGGATCGTGATCCCAGATTTACTTCACGATTTTGGATCAGTTTGCAGAAAGCTATGGGTACGGATTTACGATTCAGTTCGGCTTATCATCCTCAAACAGACGGACAATCAGAGAGGACTATTCAAACTCTTGAAGATCTATTGAGACTCTGTGTTCTAGACTTCAAAGGGAGTTGGGATAAGTATTTACCATTGGTGGAATTCTCCTACAACAACAGTTATCAGGCAAGTATAGGCGTAGCTCCATTCGAAGCATTGTATGGGAGAAAGTGTCATTCTCCAGTATGTTGGAACGAGGTGGGTGAAGCAACATTGTTGGGACCAGAGTTAGTACGTATGACTACAGAAAAGATCCAAATAATCCGACAACGTATACAGACGGCACAGGATCGACAAAAGAGTTATGCAGATCTTCATCGAAAGGACGTGGAATTTAATGTTGGAGACCATGTGTTATTACGTGTTGCTCCGTGGAAAGGAGTTACGAGGTTTGGGAAGAGAGGAAAGCTTAACCCACGATTCATTGGTCCATTTGAGATTCTTGACCGAATAGGAAATGTGGCTTATAGACTCGCTTTACCTCCAAGCATGTCTCGTGTTCATAACGTGTTTCACATATCCGTGTTACGTAAATATGTGAAGGATCCAAACCGCATTATTGAGTTAGAACCAGACGAGATAGCTGAAGATTTAACGTACGAGGAGGTACCTGTCAAGATCTTGGATAGGAAGGAGCATGTCCTACGCTCGAAAATTATACCTCAAGTTAAAGTTTTGTGGAGAAACCATGCAATTGAGGAAATGACCTGGGAGTTGGAATCGGAAATGAAAGCGAGTTATCCTCACCTTTTCGACATACCAGGTACGTACGTCAATTTCGAGGACGAAATTTCATAAGGAGGGGAGGTTGTAAGACCCCAACTTTTATGAATAAAGATTTAGTTTTCTTTATATATTATTTCGAAATAGTAAGGTGTTGATTTGATAAATATGAAAGTTATGGGTGAAATGTGCAAACATTTTTAAAATGAGCAAGTGGTTATAAAATATTCTTGTTGTCGGGGAATATTCGTTTGGTCGTGGAATATTCTTGTTGTCGGGGAATATTCGTACGACGGCGCAGCTATTTGTGGGCCCCCACAACGGAATAACTGTCGGATATAGAAAGCGACAGAAATAACTTTTTTACAAGATAACGGCGGAGTTGTTACCGTTAGTACTGTTGAAATACCCGGTGGTTAAAATACAGTACGCGGTGGTGCGCAGTAGCACACGGTATTGCACAGTATTTCGAATTATTGAGTCTTATGTGAGAAGGAACCTACTCAATTATTGTTACAGTATTTACTGTTCAATATTTTATATTATTGACTCAATAATTGCTGCATTGATATTTTATTGACTCAATAATTGCTACGTTGCTATTTTTTTATGATTGATTCAATAATGGCTACAGTTGATATTTTGTAGTATTGATTCAATAATTGTTGTTGCACAGTATTTCACGTTATCAACTCAATAATTCATATTATTTGAATAATATTATTAGATAGCATTATTGACAATGTCTAAGGAAGTTATGTCTAGGAGGGGTTATTTAATTGCGCGCCAGTAAGGAGAAGTCCTTATCGGAAGGCCCCCTCTGTCCTGGGAACGACCTGGTTGTCAATATTGTAGTTCTATAATATTATTTGTGAATAATTAATTATTGATTTATATGATAAGGAAATATTTATTTTGTGGATATAAAAGAAGGAATTAGTGCTAATGTATTTTTATCAGTATTTTGGTGTGAAAAATCATCTGTTGGTGGATTTCGGATAATTTATGTTGGGAATTTGGAAAAATTTTCTTCTGCAAAGTTGTAGAGAATTAAATTTCCTATGGAAAGGACACATCATTTGTATTTTTCTGACAAAGGAGCTATTTATTATGAATTATTGAAGTTTCGGAAAATAAATATTTTTTAAATAAAAGGTGGGCCCCACTTTTGTTGGTTTGTCGAAAAATCAGAATTTTTGGGCAGCAGCCAGGCGGCGGAAGAAAAAAAATAAAATAATATTATTTTATTATTTTAGTCTCCTTTGGCATCCTAAGCTTTTCCTATAAATAGGGTGCTTAGGTTAGAATTGAAAATCACAACAGAATTCGAAGTTTTCTCTCTCTATAATATCGAGCGTATTTTTGTGAGTATTTCAATACTTTGAGTATTACTATTCAGTATAAGCTTTCGTCGGTATTATATCCGATATTCCAGTCAGAGGTACTATTATTTTGAGGTAAGGGATGTTATTTCTTTCGTAAATGATATTATTCTTTTCAATATCATTATACAGAAATATTGTCATGGATTTTATGTTGAAATTCTTACTTTTTCCGTCGGGGTTACTATTCACGTATACGGCACTATTCACGTATACGGCACTATTCACGGAAAAATTAAATTTTCTTCTATTTGTCCAAAGTGCTTGTTAAGGTTACTATCTTTGATTGTATCCAAGTTTTGAGCTCTATTCTTGAATTTTGCTCCATAATTGATTATTACGAGGTATTTTTGAATTGGATATACTAAAATACGAATCCTTAGTCTTTGTCTTTTATCTCACTGGATTCGTTTTTTTTAAATGTTTTTCATCATCCTCAGTCCTAAAAGATGAATGATTACTTGATGAATATCTTTGGCCTGTAGAGCAAAGATGAATGATTACCTGATGAATATCTTTGGCCTGTAGTGCAAAGATGACAGGTGTTGAGATGAACATGACCACTGATGATACAAATGAATATCTTTGGCCTGTAGTGCAAAGATGAATATTTGATGAGATGGATATTGATTGATGTTACAGGGATAAAATATTGATGATGAACGGTTATTTCCGCTGCGAATATTGATCTAAAACATGTTATCAATAATATTTTATCTGAACTGTTGAAGGCTAACGATAATTTATTTTTCATTATCTTAGTCATAATATTCTTTACTGGGCTAGTTGAGCTCACCCTTTTCATCTGTTGTCCTCTTCAGGAAATGAGAATGTTGCAGGGACTAGTCGGGGGACAGAGTGATGGTCCGAGTTAGAGCAGTAGTAGTCCTCACTATTTCTGATAAATAGTGTGATAATAATTGTAATGAGGACTTAGTTTGAATCTTAATATTTTCTACATATTTGTATTAAGACTCACAGTTGTGTGGTCGTATTTTGCACGACCGTATGATATAAAGTTTGTATTTGAATTCTGTACCATGTATTTGGCGACTCAGAATGGGTTGGGTTGAATGGACCTATTCTGGGGGCGTCACAGTGACGCCCCCAGAATAGGTCCAGTCAACTCAACCCATTCTGAATCGCCAAATACATGGTATAGAATTCAAATACAACTTTTATATCACACGGTCGTGCAAAATACGACCACACAACTGTGAGTGTCAATACAAATATGTAAAAAATATTAATATTCAAACTAAGTCCTCATTACAATTATTATCACACTATTTATTAAAAATAGTGAGGACTACTACTGCTCTAACTCGGACCATCACTCTGTCCTCCGACTAGTTCTCGCAACATTCTCATTTCCTGAAGAGGACAACAGATGAAAAGGGTGAGCTCAACTAGCCCAGTAAAGAATATTATGACTAAGATAATGGAAAATAAATTATCATTAGCCTTCAATAAATCAGATAAAATATTATTGACAACAAGTTTTAGATCAATATTCGCAGCGGAAATAATCGTTATCATCAATATTTTATTCCTGTAACATCAATCAATATACATCTTAAATCAAATAATCATCTTTGCACTACAGGCCAAAGATATTCATTTGTATCATCAGTGGTCATGTTCATCTCAACACTTGTCATCTTTGCACTACGACCAAAGATATTCATCATGTAATCATTCATCTTTGCTCTACAGGCCAAAGATATTCAATTATAACACCACTTAGGACTGATGATGATGAAAAATAATATAAATAACGAATTCAGTGAAATAAAGGATAAGATTAAGGATTCGTATTTTAGTTTATTCAAGTTCAAGAATAGTACATAATAATACTTTGTGGAGCAAAATTCAAGAATGAAGCTCAAAACTTAGATCCAATCAAAGATAGTAACTATAACAGACAATTTGGACAAATAGAAAAAAATTTAGTTTTTCCGTGAATAGTGCCGTATACGTAAATAGTGCCGTATACGTGAATAGTAACCCCGACGGAAAAAGTAAGAATTTCATAATAAAATGCATGCCAATATTTTGGTATAATAATATTGAAAAGAATAACATCATTTATGAAAGAAAATAACATCCCTTACCTCAAAAGGATAGTACTTCTGACTGGGATATCGGATATAAGGCTGAAGGAAACTTGCATTGAATACTAACACTCAAAGTATCAAAATACTCACAAAAATACGCTCGATATTATAGATAGAGAAGACTTCTGATTCTGGTATGATTTTCAATTCTAACCTAAGCACCCTATTTATAGAAAAAACTTATGATGCCAAAGTAGACTAAATTAATAAAATAATATTATTTTAAAAAAAAAATTCGCCGCCTGGCGTATATCAAAACATCAGAATTTTTCAACAAAAGTGGGGCCCACCCATTAAAAAAATATTTATTTTCCGAAACTTCAATAATTCATAATAAATAGCTCTTTTGTCAGAAAAATACAAATTTTATGTCCTTCTATAGGAAATTTAATTCTCTACAACTTTGTAGATGGAAGTTTTTTCAAATTCCAAACATAAATTATCCGAAATTCATAAACGGATGATTTTTCACACCAAAATACTGATAAAAACACATCAGCTCTAATTCCTTCTTTTATATCCACAAAATAAATATTTCCTTATCATATAAATCAATAATTAATTATTCACAAATAATATTACAGAACTACAATATTGACAATCAGGTCATTCCCAAGAAAGAGGGACCTTCTGATAAGAACTTTTCTTTACTGGCGCGCAATTAAATAACCACTCCTAGACAGAACTTCCTTAGACATTGTCAATAATACTATCTAATAATATTATTCAAATAATATGAATTATTGAGTTGATAATGTGAAATACTGTGCAGTGACAATTATTGAATCAATAATACAAAATATCAACTGTAGCAATTATTGAATCAATCATATAAAATAGCAACGTAGTAATTATTGAGATTAAATATCAACATAGCAATTATTGAGTCATAATATAAAATATTGAACAGTAATTACTGTAACAATAATTGAGTAAGTGCCTTCTCACGTAAGAATCAATAATTCAAAATACTGTGCAATACCGTGTGCTACTGTGCAACACCGCGTATTACTGTATTTTAACAGTACTAACAGTAACAACTACGCCGTTATTTATAAAAAGGTTATTTCTGTCGTTTTCTATATCCGACAGTTATTCCGTTGTGAGACCCACAAATAGCTGCGCTGTCGTACGAATATTCTCCAACAACAAGAATATTCCACGACCAAACGAATATTCCCCGACAACAAGAATATTTTATAACCACTTGCTTATTTTAAAATATTTGCACATTTCACCCATAACTTTTCACATTTATCAAAACAACACCTTACTGTTTCGAAATAATATATAAAGAAAATTAAATCTTTATTCATAAAAGTTGGGGTCTTACAACCTCCCCTCCTTATGAAATTTCGTCCTCGAAATTGACGTACGTACCTGGTATGTCGAAAAGGTGAGGGTACCTCGCTTTCATTTCCGATTCCAACTCCTAGGTCATTTCCTCAATAGCATGGTTTCTCCACAAAACTTTAACTTGAGGTATAATTTTCGAGCGTAGGACATGCTCCTTCCTATCCAAGATCTTGACAGGTACTTCCTCGTACGTTAAATCTTCAGCTATCTCGTCTGGTTCTAACTCAATAATGTAGTTTGGATCCTTCACATATTTACGTAACACGGATATGTGAAATACGTTATGAACACGAGACATGCTTGGAGGTAAAGCGAGTCTATAAGCCACATTTTTTACTAGGTCAAGAATCTCAAATGGACCAATGAATCGTGCATTGAGCTTTCCTCTCTTGCCAAACCTCGTAACTCCTTTTCACGGAGCAACACGTAATAACACATGGTCTCCAACATTAAATTTCACATCCTTTCGATGAAGATCCGCATAACTCTTTTGTCGATCTTGTGCTGTTTGTATACGTTGTCGAATCATTTGGATCTTTTCTGTAGTCATACGTACTAACTCTGGTCCCAACAATGTTGTTTCACCCACCTCGTTCCAACATACTGGAGAGCGACACTTTCTCCCATACAATGCCTCGAATGGAGCCACGCCTATACTTACCTGATAACTGTTGTTGTAGGAGAATTCCACCAATGGTAAGTACTTATCCCAACTCCCTTTGAAGTCTAGAACACAAAGTCTCAATAGATCTTCAAGAGTTTGAATAGTTCTTTTCGATTGTCCGTCCGTTTGAGTATGATAAGCCGAACTGAATCGTAAATCCGTGCCTATAGCTTTCTGCAAACTGATCCAAAATCGTGAAGTAAATCTGGGATCACGATCCGAAACTATGGATACTGGCATGCCATGCAATCTCACAATCTCATTCACATACATATGAGCAAGACGTTTAAGGGAATAAGTCTCTCGTATTGGCAAAAAATGAGCAGACTTGGTTAATCTATCAACAATAACCAAAATCGCATCTATGCCTTGAGAAACCTTGGGAAGACCCGTAAAGAAATCCATTGTAATGTGTTCCCACTTTCATTTCGAAATCTCTAGTGGTTGTAATGGACCCTTCGGTACTTGATGCTCCGCCTTTACACGTTGACAAGTCAAACATCTCGAAATAAACTCTGCGATCTCTCTATTCATATTGCTCCACCAAAATATATGTCGAAGATCACGATACATTTTGGTACTCCCAAGATGGATTACAAACGGTGTGTTGTATGCCTCCATCATGATTCTATGCTTCAAGTCAGAATCGTTAGGAACACAAAGTCTGGAGTTGACTCGAAGTATTCCCTCTTCATCGATTCTTGCTTCTGAAATGGCACCTTCTTGCACTTTCTTCTTCATCTTCATCAGCCCCGTATCCGTAGCTTGAGCAGCTTTAACTTTATCAATCAAAGCTAGTTCTACGCGTATACTTGACATCATCGCACTTGTTCCCACATATGATCCTCTACTCAACGCGTCAGCTACCACGTTCGCTTGTCCAGGATGGTATTGGATGGTATGATCGTAACCTTTCAACAGCTCCAACCAACGTCGTTGTCGCATGTTGAGTTCGTTCTAAATAAAGAAATATTAGGATGTCATCAATAATGACAATCACGAAATGATCCAAATATTTCTCAAATATTCAGTTCATCAGGTCCATGAACGTAGCATGGACATTGGTCAATCCGAAATATATAACTAAAAATTCGTAATGCGCATATCGAGTTCTAAAAGCAGTCTTCGGAATATCCTCAGTTTTAATCTTCAGCTGATGATATCCAGAACGAAGATCGATCTTTGAAAAGAATTGTGCTCCTTGCAACTGGTCGAACAGGTCATCAATACGAGGTAACGGATACCTATTCTTGATGGTGACATGGTTCAACTCCTGATAGTCAACACAAAGTCGCATACTCCCGTCTTTCTTCTTTACGAATAAAACAGGAGCACCCCAAGGAGACGTACTAGGACGAATAAAACCGATGTCTAACAACTCCTGTAGTTGGACCTTTAACTCTTGAAGTTCAATAGGAGCCATTCGATATGGGGTTTTAGAAATGGGTTTTGTACCGGGTTTAAGGTCAATAAAGAATCCAACTTCACGTTCTGGGGGTAGACCGGGAAGTTCTTCGGGAAATACATCAGGAAACTCATTAACAACGGAAATATCATTCAAATCTGACGTATTCTGGTTTAGATCAGTGACATGAGCTAAGAAAACTTGACATCCGTTTTTCAATAAACGAATAGCCTTGTGATTTGAAATGATATTGACTGATTTTAGTGGTTTGGTGGTTTGAATTCGCACAACAGGTTGATTAGGAATATGAAAACTAACAACCTTACGAAAATAATCAATTTTGGCATGGTAAGTGGTTAACCAGTCAACTCCTAAAATCACGTCAAATGCAAGTATTTTCAAAGATATAAGATCAACAGGTAAGGTAAGGATACCAATCTGAATCAAGCAAGATTTGTAAACTGTAGAGGCAACGAAGGTTTCTCCTAACGGAGTTTCAACAGATAAGTCAAAGTCTAATTTATCAGAAGTCAAGTTCAAACGTTGAGCACAAGTAGGTGAAATAACAGAATGGGTAGAACCGGTATCTAATAAGGTATAGACTTCGCACAAACTTATGATTAACTAACCCGTGATAAATTCATTCGGGTTTCTCGCGTTTTGGGCTGTCACGACAAACGCTATTCCAGGAATCACCGACTTTGACTTGTCCGAAACCGTCTTTGGAATCACCACCCCCGCTGGACTTGATTTTGCAACAGGACAATCTCAAGCTATATGTCCTTCTTTTTCACAGTTATAACATGCTTTGAATTATTGTGGGCAGTTTGGGCTGATGTGTCCCTCTTTCCCGCACTTATAGCATACGACCGGTGGTCGTTCTCCTCTCCTAGAAACAGTTGATGCTGGTGCTGATGTTGACATCTTCACGTTCTCATTGTTATACCTTCTCTTTTTAAAATCTTCTCCCGATTCGCTTTTTCTACTATCATGGCCACGATTACCACCGGAGTGATTACCGTTTCTGTCATACTTTCCTCCTCGCTGGTTGTTATTGCTCCGATGACTGCTGTCACCGGCACGATCTTGGTTGTTGTCCCTTGGTTGAACATAATCATTATCTCGTTCTAACAACTGGGCCCTGTTCACTACATTCGAATATAGAGAAAATTTATGAGAAATGAGGTATTGACGTATTTCGGGTTTCAAACCTCTTAGAAACATCCGCGTCATACGTTCCTCATTCTCCACCAAATGAGGTGCAAACCTGGACAGCTCCACGAACTTAGCCTCGTACTGGGATACCGTCATATTGTTTTGCTCGAGTCTGATAAATTCTACTTCCTTCATATGACGAATACTTTCAGGAAAGTACTTGTCATTGAACAGTTTCTGGAACGCTTCCCAAGACATCTTGAGTGCGGCAGGCTGGGTACGCTTCACAGACTCCCACCAGTAATCTGCCTCTCCACGGAACATAAACGTGGCAAATGGAACCTTCTGTTCCTCCGTGCATCCCAAGACATCAAATATCTTGATAATTTGTTTAATCCACGTCTCTGCCTTGATCGGATCCGGCTTTTCCAGAAACTCTGGTGGTCCCAATTCTTTGAACTGCTTGGCGGTGACAATTCGCGTGTTGTTGTTATCTCCACCTGTATTTTGCACACGAGTCTCCCTCGTCTGATTTTGCATGAACTGCAAAAAACTTCTAAACATCTCATCGTTTATCGTCTGACCAGCGTTATTTTCAGGATGAACATTGCCTTCTTGTTGCACGTTCTCCTGGTTAGTGATTAAAGGTGTCTCCACGGTCTCATTCACTTCGTTGTTAACATTCTCAGCTGCCATTCTCAAATACTGCCATAAAACAAGGGTTAATTAAACAAATAACATATCACATATTAACCCTATGCTCCGACTGACCAATTAAATACCACATAAGCTTAGGTAGGACATACTAGTGAAGGATTTACTCGTCTCTCCCCTCCTAGTTCTATTCCCCGATCTCCACCAGAGATCATATCCCTAAGCTCTGATACCAACTGTGATGCCCCCAGAATAGGTCCAGTCAACCCAACCCATTCTGAGTCGCCAAATACATGGTACAGAATTCAAATACAACTTTTATATCACACGGTAGTGCAAAATACGACCACACAACTGTGAGTGTCAATACAAATATGTAAAAAATATTAATATTCAAACTAAGTCCTCATTACAATTATTATCACACTATTTATTAAAAATAGTGAGGACTACTATTGCTCTAACTCGGACCATCACTCTGTCCCCCGACTAGTTCCCGCAACATTCTCATTTCCTGAAGAGGACAACAGATGAAAAGGGTGAGCTCAACTAGCCCAGTAAAGAATATTATGACTAAGATAATGGAAAATTAATTTTCGTTAGCCTTCAATAAATCAGATAAAATATTATTGACAACAAGTTTTAGATCAATATTCGCAGCGAAAATAACCGTTATCATCAATATTTTATCCCTGTAACATCAATCAATATACATCTCAAATTAAATATTCATCTTTGCACTACGGGCCAAAGATATTCATTTGTATTATCAGTGGTCATGTTCATCTCAACACCTGTCATCTTTGCACTACGACCAAAGATATTCATCAGGTAATCATTCATCTTTGCTCTACAGGTCAAATATATTCAATTATAACACCACTTAGGACTGATGATGATGAAAAATAATATAAATAACGAATCCAGTGAAATAAAGGATAAGATTAAGGATTTGTATTTTAGTTTATTCAAGTTCAAGAATATTCCATAATAATACTTTGTGGAGCAAAATTCAAGAATGAAGCTCAAAACTTAGATCCAATCAAAGATAGTAACTATAACAGACAATTTAAACAAATAGAAGAAAATTTAATTTTTTCGTGAATAGTGCCGTATACGTGAATAGTAATTCCGACGGAAAAAGTAAGAATTTCATAATAAAATCCATGCCAATATTTTGGTATAATGATATTGAAAAGAATAACATCATTTACGAAAGAAAATAACATCCCTTACCTCAAAAGGATAGTACTTCTAACTGGGATATCGAATATAAGGCTGAAGAAAACTTGCATTGAATACTAACACTCAAAGTATCAAAATACTCACAAAAATACGCTCGATATTATAGAGAGAGAAAACTTCTGATTCTGGTGTGATTTTCAATTATAACCTAAGCACCCTATTTATAAAAAAAGCTTAGGATGCCAAAGTAGACTAAATTAATAAAATAATATTATTTTTTAAAAATTTTCCGCCGCCTAGCGGCTATCAAAACATCAGAATTTTTCAACAAAAGTGGAGCCCACCCATTAAAAAAATATTTATTTTCCGAAACTTCAATAATTCATAATAAATAGCTCTTTTGTCAGAAAAATACAAATTTTATGTCCTTCTATAGAAAATTTAATTATCTACAACTTTGTAGATGGAAGTTTTTTCAAATTCCAAACATAAATTATCCGAAATTCATAAACGGATGATTTTTCACACCAAAATACTGATAAAAACACATCAGCGCTAATTCCTTCTTTTATATCCACAAAATAAATATTTTTTTATCATATAAATCAATAATTAATTATTCACAAATAATATTACAGAACTACAATATTGACAACCAGGTCATTCCCAGGAAAGAGGGACCTTCCGATAAGGACTTTTCCTTACTGGCGCGCAATTAAATAACCCCTCCTAGACAGAACTTCCTTAGACATTGTCAATAATGCTATCTAATAATATTATTCAAATAATATGAATTATTGAGTTGATAATGTGAAATACTGTGCAGTGACAATTATTGAATCAATAATACAAAATATCAACTGTAGCAATTATTGAATCAATCATATAAAATAGCTACGTAGCAATTATTGATATAAAATATCAACATAGCAATTATTCCCCGACAACAAGAATATTCCACGACCAAACGAATATTCCCCGACAACAAGAATATTTTATAACCACTTGCTTATTTTAAAATATTTGCACATTTTACCCATAACTTTTCACATTTATCAAAACAACACCTTACTGTTTCGAAATAATATATAAAGAAAAGTAAATCTTTATTCATAAAAGTTGGGGTCTTACAGATAGATCAAAATTGTTAGGTTGATCTGAGCTTTAATGTTCATCATTTATGTAAATAAATGTATAGAAAAAAAGATCAAAACTGTTAGGTTGATCTATTTGAGATGTAAAAGTTAAAGCCTTGACAGAATCGTAGTCTGTCAAAGGCAGCATAAGCCAATGCAGAATCATGGAGTTTCAATGAAGATGTCCAGAATCGTAGTCTGCCAAGAAAACCAAGTCTGCAGAGGCCAAGGCAAGATTCGTGGAGCTTAAGTGAAAGCATCGAAGAATCGTAGTCTGCCTTGAAAGCCACATTGAGAATCATGAAGATAATCTGAGCGCCTGTCGAGCTAAGTCAAGAATCGCAGTGTGCTCTCGAAATCGTGGAGTCTGCAAGACCAAGCAAGCAAGTATCGTAGTTTTCCAAATAGCTTAAGAGGAATCGTAGTGTTCTCTACGATTAAGTCTGAGTCAAGCCTGTGCAAGCCAACACACAACGATTATAGTACAATGACCATAATCGTAGTGTTCCTCCAGTCAGCATCAAAGTTCGTAGTTCTGATGAAGGGAGGAAGAGCAACAAATGAAAAAAGGCTTATAGCCGTTGACAAATTGATGGTCCCAATGATTCCATATTCATTCTTAGTCCAAATCGAAGAAGTGTATTAAAGAAGCTAAGGAAAGGACTAAACCGCCTGCTGAAAATATCTTTTCAGGTGTTAGGTGAGATTGCAGTCTGTTGTGTCAGTGGGCCAGTTGGTTGTGCAGCAAGGAAGCAGGATGTCAACATCAATTGTACAGAAACGTCTGAAGCATTTAATGCTGCAACGGGAGCATTCAAACGAAAACATTTTGAATGACTCTTTTATAAGAAAATCAGACAAAGATTCAGACTAAGCAAGCAAGTCAACAAAAAGAAAGAATATCAAGAGAAAAGCTCAAGAACACTCAACGATCAACTCTACGATCCTAAAAGAGGAAAGCGTGCTTCGCTACTCAGTTCTTCAGAACCGATGCTTAATTGCAACTGAGTAGCACACCCAAGAATACAACTATCAACTCAAATGAAGTTCCAAGTAAGAAGGACTTGAAGAGTTTAAGAGTGAACTAAGAGAAATACCAAGTCTGCTGAACTTGAAGAGTTCAAAAGTGAACTAAGAGAAATTTCAAGGCTGCTGGCCTTGAAGGAATCTAAGTGATTCAAGTTGTAAGAGATATCCTTAGTGGATTTTCTACTCGTGGAGTATAAGAGTGGACTAGGAGCCTTGTGGCTCTGAACCACTTAAAACCCTTGTGTCTCTTTGTCTCTCATTAACTGCCATAACTGCTATATCTGTTATAATTGTTTTAGCTGCTTATCAAACCATAATTGCAATATCTTAAAGGAGGAACAAACATATATTCCGCTGCTGTCAGTATATTCAATACTAACAAAGTATTTTAAAAGAAGAAATTTTAAAATATCTATTCAACCCCCCTTCTAAATAACTAACGTGCCTTTGGGAACTAACAGAATCAATCAGATTTTCGGACTAAATGGCCAAGTGCAATTTTTTTGGCTGCATAGGTTGAATAAAGTATTATATATATATATATATATATATATATTTTTACAGTATTAACTATTATATTAAGTAATATTAAATAAATTTACAATAATTTTTGAATTTTTTCAGATGGGTAAAATAATAAAAATTTGTTATTCAGATGTTTCAGACATGTCAATTATCAAACAACTTTTTTGATTTAGTATTCAGGATTCTGCTTTATTTAACTCATTCAGATTACTAAAACATTCAGAACTATTTCATTCAATTTTATCAAACACCCCCTAACTAAAGTTTGACTAAATAAAATAGTCAAACTAAACATTGTCTTCTCTCTCTTTCTTATAAACTCTAACCCGTTTTCTTCCTTTTATCTCTTTCTCTCTTTCTTTAAGCTCAATTTCATCATCTAATCTCTTTCTTTTAACCCATTTTCATCATCTCTCTCTTTATAACCCATATACTCAAAAATTTATTCAACAAATTTAAGCAATAAATTATTACCAAACTTTTAATTCCCAAACACTTCTTCAAGAACATTTTTCTGTTCATCTCTATTTTTCAAAATCATTTCCAAGACAACCAAAAAAATATATTTAGATTTTAGGATTTGAATTTAGGTTTTGGATTAGGGTAGAAATTGAAATTAGGAAGAATATGAGTTAAGATAAAGGTTAAGAGTAAGATTTTGATATATTAAATTTATTTTAATTTGTTATTATGTGAGTTAACGTTTCTGTCCTTTAAAAAATTGAGAAAATAGTACTCACGGTCAGATTTGATCGGATAAAACATCGGAGTGTGCATTTTAACACGTAACTTTAATAAAGGTTGTACGGAGACAAGTTTTAAAGTTTAGGGTGTGACAATAACAAAACCCTTATTGGCTTAATGGTAAAACAACTCCTCATAAGGTTTTGGATGCAAGAGATATTATGATCCATTCATGTCTAAGGTAAATACTTTTATACGTAAATTTTGGGGTTCAAACTGTACTTTAGTCTTGATATAACAAAGAAATTTCTAAATTATCTAACAAATACTACTAATCTAAGATTTATTTTTAATAATTTTAAATGAACCATATCAATTTTGAGTTTGAAAATGTTATAAATTTACTTTCAAAAGTCAATAATGATCATATAATTTGGAATGAATGTAGTATTATTTTCTTAAACAAAAAATTGATTATTTTTATAAAGATCATGATGTCTTCATCAAGCACATGTTATGAAAGAAATAGAGAAAGTTTGTTAACTTTGTTCGTATAGGTAATGAAGTTGCCTATATTCTTTTTCAAATAAGCTCACCAACCTCGTGCGAACACATACAATATGGATAATAGATTATTATGATACATGAATAATGGTGTATTATGATAATTAATTGAATGTAGGATAAATATTTAATTAAAATTTTAAAACGATAATGGTAGTTATTAAATTTTTAAATATTTATTTAATTAAAAAATTGTTGAATTATATATTATAGATTCATTCGATCAGTTATTAAGATAATTATTTTGAATAGAATATAAATTTTTTAGTTATAATTATGAGAAAGTATTTACTTTAAATTATATGAACTAGGTCATAGCCCGTGCAATGCACTGCATGGGCTAGTTTATATAACAGATTGTATAATTTATCAAACATTCGTGTTAAAAAAAATTTAAAATTACACAATTCATGTACTAACTCATACCCTACAAACTTCAGAACACTTGAGTCCTTTTTTATAAATAAATTAAATTAATTAAGTTTAAAAATAGTAATGTATGTACTCCATAGTCCATAGACAACAAAAAATCTAAATTTCAAGCATTTATTAATAACTACTACTAAAAGTACAATCATTTCATAGATGAATATATTCTCATTTCTCACATTACTACTTAAGTCTATTAAACAACTATATTTTTAGCAGTTCAGTCTTCGTACCTAATTTTTAAGGTTTTTTTGTGTTTAATCAACGACCAATATACATTAATTTGCAAGAACAATATATATTCGTCACATTACTACTTGATCTATTAAACAACTATATTTAACAGTTTAGTCTTCGTACCTAACTTTCAAGGCTTTTCTGTGTTAAATCAACAGACAATATACATTAATTTGCAACAACTCAACTATTAAATTTCAAATATACTTATACTGAAAGCATATATATAACTTAATAAATGAATAGAATTTGCTAAGAACAAATAGAAACACACATATAACAGCTTCACAATTTCCTCAAGACACAAATACAGTAAAATTCACATTATTTTACAAACCATGAGAGAGTTCCAAGGATCGTCTACTTTATATGTCAGCTTTTGCAGCGTATTTTCTGGTATGCTGAATGAATTCTGTTACTACTTGCATTTTCACCATTTTAATTTAGTGATCTCTCACAAAAATCATTATCTTGGTGAGTTTCCATAATACAGGGAATGTTCCTTATGCTTCAAACTCAAGACTTTCACCTCTTCCTTATGAACCTGTAGAGTTGTATGGTGCTCCGATCGATATTCCTCTTGATTCAGTTGCGAAAAGTGGAATTGCTTACTAATCCACATACCCACCAAATAAGATAAATAAAGTTATTAGTAACTATCCATTAAGACATTAAAAAATGGGGTAGTTATTCAAGAATAAAATTATATACAGTAGATATAATTTTGTATATGACTGTCAGAAAAACAATGCCTAACACATTGAGGCTCTTGATTAAGCTTCAAAGATAAAATGCAAAGATAGCAAATTAAAGAGCTTAAAATGCTTTGCTATGTTGTTTTTGGTTATCCAACTAAAAGAGAAAGGTAAACTTCTCTTTTCATTGTGTTATTTCAGCAAATATGTGATACGCACAACTCCAAAATAATATGAAATAAAACTTGGTAACCTACAATTAACAAATAAACTTTTTAATTAGATAACTTTGTATTAATCAGACACACTATGCCAAAAAAAGCTTTTGAAGCCAGTACCTTGTTGATCAATCATTGGTCACTCTCCCTCATCTTACTTTGTTTCATTAAAATCTTTGAAGTTTATGAGGTGCCATTGAGCTTCTTCAATTCAATCAAAAATTCATTAGGCAACATATAATTCAAACTATTCATGAAAGTAATTATTAATTAAAAAACAATAACTACCTTTTATCATACCCCATTCATTCCGACTATAAAATCAATTACCTTTGGAACGAGGTAATATAAAAGTATCTAAATTCTCATCAAATACAGTCTCTTTATCAAGCTGACACATCACATTCTTTTGTTGAGAACTACCTACAAAGCTCAATAAAACCAAAACCATTAACAAAAGCTTTTTGTGAGAATCCATCCAACTCTTTTGTTGTAACTGCCAACAAAATTTCAACCTTTAAAATATTTCATGAGCATTTATAAAACATATTTGATGCAACATATTGCAAATGTAAAGTATACATATAACTATTGTGATCAAACATATGGAATGTAAAAAATAAAATGAGTAAATAACGCTAAAAAATATCGAACTTGCACCTATTTTATGTTTTAATCAACCAAGTACAAAATTTTCAAGTTAAACTCTAAAGTTAATTATTGTATTTCAGTTCTAGACACAAATATTTTATTTGAATCAACATAGTAAAGAAGGTCTATAGATTAGATAATAAATTTCTAAAAATTAATAAATAAAAGAAATCTAATATGAGCTGTTGGACTAAGGTCCAAGTCTCCAATATTTACCTTTTTCACCAAACTACTTGAATATCTTATCCTCATCATAAAAGCAGTCAAGGTCATAGCAAGGCTAATCTAAAAAATTGAAACACTACCAAATGAATTAAACAAATTGAAATAATTCGTGGAAGTAAAACGCCTTAAGCCAGGTGAATTCGTTGTAGGTGTTGTTACCAATGGCCAAAAAATAGATGAAGGAGCAAAATTGTAAGAAGTAGGTATGTATGTGACATTTTATCAAACACTTCATGCACAATATCAAAATCTAAGAGAAAGAAATTTATAATATGGGAAAAATCTAAACTTACCAGTGATAGTATTTTTCCTTTTTTTGTGGTTTTAGTGAAATCTCCCACCAGAGTTCTTGATGCCCGTGAGCCCGGTAAAAAGCTAATTTGATCACCAAGAGAAAAAGTTAATCGGCGGGGATTGAGGGTTTTCTTAGAAATCATCAAGAGAAAAAGTATAAAAAAAGAAGAGGATGAATCAATTAGTAGTATAATGAAAGTTTAACCTGGTCTTTGGAAACAAAATTCATCAGCCTAATTGGAGGTAGAAATCCTTCATCAGCCATGAGACGGTGGTGATCTGCGATTCGGTGAGGATTGAGGGTTTTCTTAGAAATCATCAAGAGAAAAAGTATAAAAAAAAAGAGAAAAGGATGAATCAATTAGTAGTATAATGAAAGTTTAACCTGGTCTTCGGAAACAAAATTCATCAGCCTAATTGGAGGCGGAAATCCTTCATCAGCCATCAGACGGTGGTGATCTACGATTCGGCGAGGATTGAGACGATTTCATGTTGGGAGTTAAAATCAGGTTCCTCTTCATTCTCTTCCAAACTCATTAGCGGGAAAGACAGGAAGAAAGGAAGAGAAAGATGAAGACAAGTTAAGCAAAAACGGAAAAGGAATAGGAAGAGGAAGAGCCGAATGATTGCTGAGGATGATTATGAGGAAGAGGAAGAGGAAGAGATGAGATTTGACCAACTCGGTAAATAACTCAGCAATAAGAATGAAATTGAACGAAATTGACTCAATTGATTAAGAGTCGACTCCAAATTGGGATCGCTTTATAAGCTGCCTTTATAAGGTATTGATTCGTTGAAATTTTAATCTAAATAAAATTATGAAACTTAAGGTTTAATAAATTTAATTTAGTTACGACAACTAAGCTAGTTATTAATGAATTAATTACAATTTTTAACTAATTTACAGCTATTACTAAAATTTAGATTAATTATTAAAACAATTAATTGTGTGGATTAACAAAAAATTAAGTTTTATCCTTTGAGTTATAAGCAGCAGCAACATCGGATCCGTGTTTCTAGGCGTAACACGGGTTAACTCTAGTCATCCTGCAAAAGCCTTGTCTTATTGGCTAGCTAAAGGACAAGACATCATATGCCAATGCTATCCAACACTTTCAACTAGACTATAAAAAAATTAAAAATTAGAAGAAGATGCAAATGGAATTAATGTTAACTGCAGTTGATTGACCCTCCATTTTTTTTTTAAATTTTGACCGATATTAAACACACTTTATCTTGGCTACCGTCAAAGTTCAAACATAAAACCTTTCGCTTTGCAAAAGGTTTAGTCTACCAACGGAGTTAGAACTTTGGTGTAGGTTGACCCTCCATTATGAGGAATTGTTCCCTAAAGTTAAAGGTGATTAAAACAAACACCTTAGGTCCTATACTATGCAAGCCAACATTAAAATATACAAGTTTCTTGTACCTGTCATGATCTGGTTTCATAACTGCCAAACCATCGATGTCTGATGGAGCTTGGGAATCAGCCATGACAGTATACTTGTAAGGAAATGGGTTCGAAGCATCCATCAGTCATGCTATAATAATAACAAGAATATTCATGAATTGGCATCGAACAAAATGACATAGAAGCAAAAGATAAAAAGAAAGGATAAAGGAAAAAGAAGCAAACACGAAAATTGATATTTCATTCATTGATTTCTCCTCTGCAGATTGCAAGGATATATGTAGGATAATATTCTAACAAACTACATATTCTACTTGAACATAAACCTCACAATTGAAGTAAATTCCGCTCCTGCCACTACTAACTATTGTAGTAACTATTGTGACATTCCCCATCCCTTAAAGAAAACTTTGTCCTCACGGCTGAATTTCAGAACCATCACCTAGCATGTAAGATTCCCCTCCATGCCCAAGGATATTAAATGTATGTTGCTCATTTGTGGTATAATCTACCATCAACTGCTCATTAGCCCAAGAGTTGTCCTTCGCAGATGCATGTGTACTACAAATAGCCAATCACTAATGATGAATATGTGGAGCAAGTTGATGCACAAGAATTAACTCCATGATAGATTCAAGAAGCTTCATTGCTACAACAGTGATTAACAACAACCGTTTGACATGAAAAACTATCCTGACTTGACAAAGATTTTCATTTATAGTCTCCCACAACATTTTTGCTGCTTTATTAAGAGTTCCATTGGATTTACCATATCCAAATGTTGTGATAGAATCTGGCTCAATATTTAAAACCATCCAGCCATCAAGAATGTTAGATGCTAGAACAATTGCATTATAAATTTTTGTTGCAACTTTTAAATTGTAAGGGATCATTACATGACATACCCGGTTAGAGTTGGCCTTCTCAAATAGCAAAGTTGTGAGATCAAGATTGTCTTCCTCCACAATTAATGACCAAATAAATTAACCACCATTGAGCTTTAGAAAAATTATATACCAGCCCTCCCCTCCGCTCAGCATGAAACTGTAAACCTTCATCAATCGTGGCTTAATTACACCGATGTTACTAAAAAGTTTTAATGCCTTGCGTTGTGCAATGACCATATCGGCTGCCCCATGAGAAACTTGCACCAGCTTGTTCATTGGAATCCTTATACTTGATGGAAGATTTCCACTATAAGGGAACCTATTAATTATCATGTACCTGTAGCTTTGTCTAAGATCAAAAATAAGCTCCGAGAATTTACACATTGCTACCTTAACACGCGTAGCTTTTTCATACTCCAACTTGCTTATAGGACCTCCATTGTTAATCATGTCCGACAAGTCATAACCTTTTTGAATTTTTAATTTTTTTTAATCTTTCTCCCATTTATTATGGTACTTCCCCTATGGGGTATGTGGTGTGCCTGTAATTGCAGAAACAAGATGTAGAATTGCGTCCACAAGTTTGTCAGCTTGAGGATCTTCAATTAAGCGTGTAAAAATAGTAATAACAAGAACACGACACTTCAACATCAGATGACATCATGTCATCAAATAAATGCCAAACATTGAGATAACATTGAGGCCAAGTGAATTGTTTGTTGCACTCATGGTGAAAGGTTCTCCTGTACTAAGATGGTATCCATCACCACATTCAAATAGCTTCCTTTAACTATTCAGAAGGTGTTTGGGCTCTTTAACAACACTCACAATTTCAAGATTCCTGGCAAATTTGAATACACAAAATTTGTTCCTTTTCTCCAATATAAAGTAGTCCTCAACACACAAGTCAGCTAACAGAAGATTTAATAAGCCAATATGGTACCCAATTTTCCACTTTATACCTACTTGTAATAAATGAATGGTTCCCAGAATGGTACATTATACAAATTGCTTCATATTAGACAAAAAAATATTCCGAATGAATTCGGATATGCTAATTGTATGGTTTTAGTAGTGCAGAACATCCAACAAAATTCATACCTAACTTGAGTTTGGACACTTCCACCCAATTTCAGCACAATCAAATTAGTGCAACCATGGAAATGAGTGGCATGGGATTGCCATACATACTGTTCATCATCATTGTGTTTTATTTTGACAATAACCTTCTCAGCAACTAAGTCAGCAGAATAAAAACCAACACCAAATTGTTCAATCAATAATGCTACTCTATCACATAAAATAATCGGGATAATACACTATTTGGTCACTGTACCGGGGCTCGATTTTCATTGTGGTTGCCGAAATATTTTTTGTTACAATCGAGTATCTATATTCTAAAAAACTTACCAAATGGTGATTAGTTAATATTTCCGTCCGAAAAAACGGACGGAATGCTGACTGTGCATAAAAATCAATTTATTTTGCTGACGTGAAAGGCAGAAATGCATGGAGATATATGTGTAATAATAATAACCATAATTCCAAAACTAATAATAATAATAATTTCAAAATAATAATAATAATAATAATAATTTCAAAATAATAATAATAATAATTTTTAAATACTGCTAATAATAATAATTTTAAAATTTAAAATTTTAAAAAAAATATAAAAATTATAAAAATACTTTTATATGCTTAATCGTGCTAATTGTCCCTGCATAGATTTAGTTGGTTCAAAATAATAATAATAATAATAATAATAATAATAATTTTTAAATAATAATAATAATAATATTAATAATTTCAAAATAATAATAATAGTAATAATAATAATAAAAATATTAAGAATAATAATTATTATTATTTCAAAATAATAATAATAACTTCAAAATAATAATAATAATTTCAAAATAATAATAATAATAATAATAATAATTTCAAAATAATAATAATAATTTCATGTATGTATAATAATAATAACAATAATAATACTAAATTTTAAATGATTATTATGATTATTATTAATATTTTTATTTTTATTATTTAAAAATTGTTATTGTTACTATTATTATTTTGAAATTATTATTATTATTGTTATTAGGATTATTATTAAAAGAGGTAGTATTTTTTATAGTTTGTAATTATCTAAAAGCTAAAGAGCTCAACTCAATTTTGTATTTAGGAAAATTTGAAATTAATTTTATTAAGTCAAGTATTATTTATCAAAAGGAATACGGAAGAAATGCTGCAGTGACGGCTGCACGGGAGAAAACTTATGAAGATATAACTTATTAATTTTTTATGCATACAAATTAATAATATGAAGCTATGTCAAAAAGTCAATATTATTAAAAAAAATTATTATTATTATTTTGAAATTATTATTATTATTATTATTTTGAACATACTAAATCTATGCAGGGACAATTAGCACGATTATTCATATAAAAATATTTTTCTATTTTTTTTAAAAAATTTTAAATTTTAAAATTATTATTATTAGCAGTATTTAAAAATTATTATTATTATTACTATTATTATTATTATTATTTTAAAATTATTATTATTATTAGTTTTGGAATTATGGTTATTATTATTACACATACATGATGCCACTAATCGCCACCTTGCATTTCTGCCTTCCACATTAGCAAAATAAATTGATTTTTATGCACAGTTAGCATTCCGTCCTTTTTTTTCGGACGGAAATATTAACTAATCATCATTTGGTAAGTTTTTTAGAGTATAAATACTCGATTGTAACAAAAAAAGTTTCGGTAACCACAATGAAAATCGGACCCCAATACAGTGACCAAATAGTGTATTATCCCTAAAATAATCATATACAACTGACGTATCATCCATAAATTTCTTGTTGATTTATGTGGGCCTATATGAGCGGTATGCGATTATTTTATGTGATAGTAGCATTATTGTTGTTCAATCATGTTGTCATCAACACCACCAACAAGAGCTTTCTTGAAAGCCTTAATACTTGATCTTGTAATTATACCTAAATTGTTGACCAAATTAGCCTTGGTCATGCCAATTCCACTATCAACAATAGTCAATGTATTACTTGTCTTGTCAGAAATAATGTGAATAAAGAGCTCTAGAGAACGTAAAATTATAATATAGATAAATAATGATAATACAAAATAAATATTTTTTTGACAACTCATATTAGCTTATTTATTTATATTATAAAGTCGTTAATAAGCATACCTAAATCATATGTTCTTATATTTTTACATACTAATTTGCATATGTATATTTAATCAATTATTTTTAAATTAAACCTTGTATAAGGCCGTTTTACTCCTGTATAAGTTGGGCAATGATCCATAGTATGTATTTACTATGAATCAAAATTTGATAAATATCATCTCTACCTTCCATTACAATTATGAATGAATGAGATTAAAAAACAGTGTTTCTAGAATTTCTTTGAACCATTATGCTCCCATAACATCGAGTCAAGCCCATAAAAAAATCGATTGAATCAGTCTGCTAGTAATTCCAGCGGACGACTTAATTACAAATCAAATGCATGCTGCATCATTCCATACATTCTACATCATTCCAATTCCAAATCAAATGCATCATTCCATACATCCTCCATCAAATCCTAATAGCAAATCCTCAAAACTCCCTCATCGGAAATCCCACAAACGCACCGGCCTTAGAGACTTCTCATCGCCAAATTCTTCGTCATCGGACTCTCCATCTCTCTCCTTCTCTTCATCTTTGTGGTCAACCGTTATGGCATCCCCAGACCCATTTCTTCCCATTTTGTATCTCACAACCCCCGAAGTATTCTCAGACCCACCCAGGAAGCCTTCTTATCGGAAACGACTCGACCGCGACGTCGTTTCGGTTGGTGTCGCCGCCGTCAATGTTACAACCAAGGATCTGTACGACAAAATCGAATTCTCTGATGTGGATGGCGGCCCCTGGAAACTAGGTTGGAGGGTCAGCTACAATGGCAACGAGTGAGATTCGGAGAAATTGAAGGTGTTTTTTATGGGCTTGACTCGATGTTATGGGGGGCCTAATGGTTCAAAAAAAATTTAATTTTGTTTGCTAGAAATTTTAATGGATAAGGAGCACTGTATTTTTATCTCAGTCATTTATAATTGTAGTGGAAGATAAAGATGATATTTGCTAATTGTTGATCCATAACACTATAATTCACATTTAAGATATTTATGCAAAAAAATTAATATCATAAAAATGTCTATAAAAATATATTACTCCTTTTTAAGCACGACAAAATAGTAAAAGTAATGGTAATAACCAGTGTTCTAAAAGTCGGCCTAGTCGACCGACTAGTCAACGTCTAAGTCGGGGTCGGAAGACTCGCGAGTCGACTATGGCCTAGGCGCTGCAGTTAGTCGCTGGCCGACTTAGCCAGAGAAAAGTCGGAGCAAGTCGGAGCTAGTCAGAGCAAGTCGGGGAGAGTCGGCCTAGTCGGCAGATATGGTTTAAAAAAAAAGCCCTAATTCGATCGATTTCAATCCCTGTCCACCACTTCTGCACTTCAAAATGAAATTAAAGGAGCAGAGCAGTGGGAGAAACGAAAACTCGCAAACCTTCTGACCTTCCCGGCGACTGACTTCGACCTTCCCGGCGAGCAGAGGGAGAAACGAAGGTAAGGTTTTCTTCTTCTCTTCTTCTGCTGTTCGTCGCGAGCCTTCGTACTCTGTTATTTTTTTTCCTTCTCTTTTACTGTTCGTCTCTTTTTTTTTTTTTTTTCTTCGCACTCTGCATTCAGACCGTGCGATCTGGTTTATTAGATCTATTAATGTGATTTAATATTTTATGGATAATTACAGTTAGGTACTCCATAGTCTTTATAAATTTTTAGTTTAGTCCTAAAAGTTTTCTTAAATTTCAAAATAGCCCCTAAAATGTTATATATCAGCCTCTGTAGTTTTATTTTATTTCATTTCGGCCCATATACTTTATTTTCTTTCATTTAAACCCCTAGCCGATTAATCCCCGACTAATCCCTAGTCGCTAGTCGTTAGCCAACTGACCTGGAACCGACTAGCGATTTTTAGAACACCGGTACTAACACGTTAGAAATGGGTTATTCATCAACTGATAAATAATAATGAATTAAAAAAAAACATAGGGTATTAAATATTTGCTTTTCTCTATTAGTAAGCGATCACATGGCCATATCAAGTTATCAACGTTATTTTTCAAAGTGCACAGGGAATACTGCATACATACAGAATCTGCTTTATAACTCAGGTTGTTGGAATTGCTTTACTAATTTGTATATTTTTTTTCCTTATCTATATGTATAAAGGGGGAGGGGAAAAAATAATTGCTCATTCTTGAATCTTGATGCTGTGTAGGGTTATAATTAAAACAATAATATTATAGTTTTTTTTATCTCTTACTTTCTCTCTTATCCCTAAAGTTATCTCCCCCATTAGGGGCGGTTTCAGGATCTATTTTTAGCAGGGGTATAGTTTTTTGGGTTGAAGTTCAGCGAGTTAGAGAGCGAGAATTTGAATAAATTATACACCGAGTTTAAGTTTTTTTGGCCCCTGTAAGTTTAACTTTTTCATAAATTTGCCCCTTTGAATTTAGTAAGTTTTATTTTTGCTCCTCTCACTATACCTATATAAAAAAAATTGAGCATAAACTGTGCCTCATTTACCCTCCACGTAGATCCGCCGGTGTCCCCAACTAATTAAACTTATAATTTTTTACTTACAAACATAGTGTGTGCCAAGTAAAACTAGTATATCATTAACGGTAAAACTAATATATCATTTTGCAACTATCGATGACCATTTGGTTCACTAAGTATATATGAAACAACCTGTGATGAAGATTGAAGAATTGAAGATAGTAAATTATTCACTCTCTCACCTAGAATCCTCTCCCCTAAGATTACGATAAATTATTGTAATAGATTAAGATATTAAAAAAAATACAACTTGGATCATTTTTTTAATTCCAACTTCCAAGAAATGAATGTTGCTGGCAAACGGCAAAACTCATATTCTTCAATCGCAAATAAAAAATAGAGTGAAAATTATATATGAGAAGTTTATAAGCAGTAAGTTGTGAGATTTTAGTAAACTTGATTTTCATCACTAGAACTTGTTGTCAGAGACGTTCTCGTCTCGTCGTGATCGTGCACGTGGGTCGGGTCAGATTTATTGTTTTGGATTGTTTCGTCGAAATATATCATTTTTTTTAAAACCTATTAGTAATTATTTGTAATTCATTTTTAATGATACGTTTTATTTTTAATGAATTAAAATTTCATGTATTATCAGTGTAAATATAAGTGATGTTAAGATCATGACATCTTATAAATGAAGAACTTATATGTTAATAACTGATAATAACAACTCATATTTGTAAGATCATGACATGAGTGAATCCTATCCTATCGTAGTAGTCATTAGTCGAATTTGTAAAAATATGAGTGAATCCGAACAAAATACAGATTTTTATATTTTAGATGAATGAATCATTTTATTCTCGTCTTTATTCTTAAGATCTAAACCTAACATAAGTGGCTAATGCTTACTCGCAAGGCTTACATTTCAACCGGTAATGAGTAACCGAAATATAGTCAAATGGCATAGGGCTTCACCTGTTTGCACCACTTTCTTGCGTCTTTCCCATCACAAAATTCCCACCACCAAACGTGGTGTGGTCCACGGTCCCCCAGCACTGACTCAAAGAATCAAACAAACAAGTATAATGTTCACTGAACCCTATCCAATTCCAAAAATTGACGATAACTCGCTAGCTGTCGCATTTCCTTCTGGACAGAAGGGCCAAAAATGGAATCTCAGCCACCCTCAAATGTCCCACTCGTCGTATCTATGCGTGTAAAAACGAAATACATTTTTATATGTGTGGGGATTTTTTAAAACAAAATATCTACTCTTTCTGTCATTAAAAAGATGTCTTCAAAGTATAAAATTTTTTATCCACAAAAGAATATATAAAGGTATGCAAATTAAATATAAAATATTTATAAAGGCTAGTTTATATTAAGAATATACTTAAGTGGGGTTTACTAAATTTTAAAAACATAAAAATTTTCGTATGAGTATCTTTCACATGGAAGTGAGACTCATTTATTATTCATGTGACAGAGACCTATTAGTAAAAGTGGTATTTATTTTATGGAATTGATATTTTCGTATAAAAATTTGATACTTCTAACATGATCACTCTCAAATGAATACTGAGTGAGTCTCATCTCCACGTGATCAGAGTGAGAAAGACTCATATGAAAATATTATTTTAACATGTGAAAATATTAATTTTTTATTTTATTATCGTTCCTTTATATTAGCTTTCTTTTTTTGATTCAATAGTCGATTCGACTGAAATATATTGAAATTATAAATTGTTATAAACGATGAAAAGATTACAATACAAATTGAAGTTGTAACCATTTCTTTTTTTTTTTTGCTACATTAAACAATGTGGGTGCTTTCGACACATCATTTTGTATCTATTTTTTTTAAAATTGTAACCATTTCAAACATTTATAATAACAAATAATCAGAAAAAGGGTAACAGCTAGTAGGCACCAAATATATTTTTGAAAGCAATTATATTCCAAAAGAAATAACAGAATATACATATATGAGCAGTTTTCAATACGAACAAAAGAAAAATCAACTATCATAAAAACGTCAACTCCAATCTGAATAATCTATCTTCAACTGCTCACGCGCCGAAAAAATTCTTGCAAACAAAAAAACATCTCTTGATTAGAGAAAGCAAGTCTCCCAAGAGATGATAATAAAATCCTCTCACAAAAAATAATAATTATATTATGGAAAAAATAAGTTTCACAAAAAGGAAAAATAAACATAATAAGAAGAGAGAAATTATTAGAGAACTATAAAAGAGATTTAGGGGGAGGGTTTCTCTAAAACTAATATGTAGGATGAAATGATCAGTATATGTTTAAGAGCATGTTTGGCTGAAGCGGTTTGTCGAAATAAAAGTATTATTAATTAAGTATAGAAATATTTTAATGTGTGCTAATTCTATACCAATATTTTCACTAAACAAAGATTTTTGCCAATAACTAATTTTAAAAGAGTGTTTTTTAGTGGGGAGCACTTTTGTTCGACACACAATGTACAAATTTATACTTAAATTGTTGAAAAAAGTTTTAAAAAAATAAAATAAAGCATAAATAAATTTTTTTTTTATAGAAAATATCATTTCCTTTAGTTTAATACCCAAAGTAAATTAGAAAAACATGCATGTAGATATATATTTAGATAAAAAAAATAAAAATAAATCATAAACATATTTTTTTGTAGAAAATATCATTTCCTTTAGTTTAATACCCAAAGTAAATTAGAAAAACATTTATGTAGATATAGATTTAGATGCAGGACAGCCGAAGGATGAGTTGGAAGTATGTATTGGATGTTTTGGAATTAGACCAAACACTCAACTAATTTCTGGTATTGATTTTTTTTACTTTGTGACAGAAATTAGTTATATTTTGAAACAGACAGACACTAGTTTGTTCCTTCGATTTTGTGAAATTTATTACCCTCTTTATTTCTTTTGCTGTCTTTTAAAAACAAAAGTTATTAAATATTAATTTGTTTTTATTTCAACTTTAATTATCAATCGATAAATATCAAAATATAATAAGGCAAACAACGAGTTGTTTTAATAGGTCTCGAATTAATTCAACAATTTAAGTTTGGTGACTCGATAACACAATTTTTTTAATATATATTTTCCTACCTTTCAGGTCATAAATTTTGGTATTCCTAAAAACAAACTCTAACCGCTCAAAAGTTAAGTTTTTAATAAAGTTTAATACACGTTTATTATTAAAGATACAATATATCTTTGTCAAAAAACAATGAGCAAAAATCTTAGCATATCAATTAATTGATTAATTTGTTGGAAATTAAGTTGACACAAACCAAACAATAAAGTAAAGAGAAGAATAAAATCGACCCAAACCAAACAATAAAATAAAGAGAGAAGAACAACATAATATTTAACGCGAAAAAATCTTAAAGGAAAAAATTACAGGTAAAATTCCGAATCTTCACTATAATAATAATAATAAGTTTACAATAATTCTCTCAAGTTTTACGTTCTAAAACTCGAGGTTACACAACTTTATAATCTCCACGACACAGTTTTTTGCACGACATAGAAATTGCAAAATTATCTTTCGCACGATGCAACATAAAAACAGCGAGAATCCTATCCCTCACACAAATTCAAAACTCACTTACACTCTCTACTCCCTACGTCCTCAAAATGATGACTAAATGTATAATTTTTTTGTCCACAAAAGGATGAGCTAAGTTACATAATGTAAGGGGGGAATTGTCATTTAGTGGGGTTCACTAATATAAAAAATAAAAGTACTCATCATTTTATGTAATCTTGTGGGACATCTAAGGATAAATTTAGAAATTGTTTACTCTATTTCCTCTGCTTCCTCAACTTTACTTTTTTCTTAATACGTGTGAAATGTACTTTACTCGTCCTTTTGAGGACATATGAAATAATACTCTACTTATAGAGTAGGCACAAAATCTCTTATTTCTATTCAAAATATGACACTTTCAAAATAGAACTCGTGCTACAAATAAATTTCTTTTTAAAATAATACTCCTATTAAAAATATGAGTTCTTCCCTTTTCTAATAGCAATCATTTTTTGAATAGAATTTGATGAGCAGTATCCCAACATAATTGATATATACATCTTGCTAACCTTATATTTTGCGTTAGTTTTCATGATTCATGATCTAATCAGTATAACATATCTCATTCAACTTATTCTAATTCATTTTAATACAGACTACTTGCACACACAAATTTTAAAAGTGTAATATGGATCAACATGTTTTCTTGAATCAACTAACTATGTTAAGAAAAAGATAATCTCACCATCAAAGTTAGTCACTAAAATTTGGATTGACATAAATATAAAAATAAATAAGATTGTCATCACCAATGCTATGTTAGATGAAGAGGTTCACATTCTTTTTCAATCTATTAATTTGTGAATTAAAATGACATATTATTATACCTTCATTTGAAATTTAATTAAATATTAGGATTATACATATTAATTATTGCTCAAATATGTCATATTTAAAATTTAATTGATAAGTCGTTTCTAAGTTTATCCGATTTATAAAGTTTGTGAACTTTAAGAAGGTAATATTGAAATTTCATATCTACTTTAATCAATTAGATAAAATATTAATTATATTTCTTAAATTATGTATTTTCTGAACACAGAGAGTAATACTGATGAATCGAATTTTTAACCCTATGATTCTCAACTAGAATCATATTCTTTTGAATTTTATTATAAGTAAAAAGATAGCTATGATTTATATTCCTAAAATCATTCAGATCAAGTCAAAAGGAGAGATTTGGTTTTACCTTTTTTGTCCAAGTATAGCAGTATCCTTATTTTTAGGTTTTATTTACATAAATGAATTGTTCACTTCACATTTTGATAATATACCCTTTGTAACTACGATTTTAAAGAAAATTTATATCTTGAAATATATATTAAAAATATAATAGTGTTGGCATGATATTACTAAAAATACATAAAACATAAATAATGATATCATAAGAATTTTATGTTACTTTATATATAGATTAAAATTAAATGTATTTTTAATTTTTGAACATACAAAAAGATAAATATATCATCAAGACTGGAATGGAGGAAATAAATGATATTGATAAAAATAAAATAAAAATCTTCATAATTAAACCTAGAAAATTTGGCAAGATATCAAATTTTAATTAGATTCCATATAAATATGTGAGTAATGCTACAGACACAATCTATTCTACAAATATTTTATAAACTGTTGATGTGGTATAATTCACCTCAGCATATTGATCAACAAATTGCTTCAATGTAGTTTTCGACCCCATATAAAAAGTTGAGGTGGAGTATACCACATCAACGATTTGTAAAATATTTATAGAATAATTTATGTAGATAGCATTATTCTAAATATAATCCAATATCAAGGAATTTGGTAAAATATGAAATTTTAATTAGATTCCATATAAATATAATTCAATATCAAGACCATTAAAAAAAACAAGTCCACTTGATTCAATGATAAAATAACTATTCATAAGACTTGTTAGGTGCAAGAGTTCTTGACATCCGTTTCTATCAAAGACAGAAATGTTAAGATGGGATTTATTTCTATCCAAGACAAAAATATTAAGATTTCAACTACCATTTCATAGGAATGTTAAGATTTCAACGACAACAACAACAAATGGATAAGTAAGAGTATAAAAACTAAAAAGCTTTCCCTCCGCTCTTGGATCCCCGCCACTATTTTAAAAAGCATCTATCAAAAAATCGAATCCAGACAAATGCAGCCTTTCTCCCCCACCACCCCCACCACCGCCGTCGATTCCGCAACCACCATCGCCGACTCACCTCCAACCACTCCGGCGGGCCGACACCACCACCGTCAAACACCGAGCCTTCTCTCTCCCAATCATTTAATTACCCCAAAACGCCGATGGCAAGGCGCAAAACTAATCCCCCTAGCAATCTCCGTATCCATAGGCCTCATAATCCGTCTCGCTGTCCCAAAACCAGCCGGAGTTACAAAACAAGCCTGGCAATTATTCGCCATATTCATAACCACCATCGCCGGCCTTATCCTAAGTCCGTTGCCGGTCGGCGCGTGGGCTTTCACTTGCCTAACCTTATTAATCATCACCGATACGCTTCCGTTCGCCGCCGCATTCTCCGCCTTCACCAACGAAGTGATTTGGCTAATCGTGGCTTCGTTCTTCTTCTCTCGAGGGTTTGTGAAAACGGGATTAGGTGATCGTATTGCGATGTATTTCGTCAAGTGGCTGGGGAAGAGTACGCTAGGTTTGGCGTACGGATTGGCGTTGAGCGAGGCGATTATTGCGCCGGCTATGCCGAGTTCTACGGCGAGGGCTGGTGGCATATTTTTGCCGATTATCAAGTCTTTGTCGATGTCTGGTAATAGTATGCCAAAAGATGGTTCAGCTAGGAAGCTTGGGGCTTTTCTTGTTCAGTCACAGTTTCAGGTAAGCATCACTCTATTGTGTTTGGAGATTAATTTTATTGAGTTTGTTGTATGAAATTGATATCTTAAGGGTGGGCTATGTAGAATTCTTTATATTCTATTGCTATAAATGTATTAACTATTACTCCATGTTCCGCAAAAAAAAAACAGAGAGGTACATTTATAAGAAAATAAAAGTTTGTCCCCAGTTCTGCAACATATTGAGCAAGTTTTTAGCTAAATTATAATCGTAATGTATGTGCATAAATGGAATAGGTCAGAATGGTCTCAGTGATTCTTTTCTAATTTATTTTATTTTATCACATACACTTTCATGTTGGTCGCAATTCGTCACATTTTTGTCAACATATATATATCATTTCCCAAAGAGAAGCCTCATTGATGTCATATGGACATTGTTCTCAACGTGATAATACTACATACCACCAGCTCCACCACTAAGGCACTATTTATCTAACAACTTAATATTTTTCGGGGTACAAATAGAACAAAAATACATCTTTAATATTTGTAAATGAGACTCTTTTTATGGAACATAAAGAGTATGATTTTTAGTTGAGTTATTAAAATCTCTCCATTTTTCAGTTTTTATATGATTTTTAGACTAGTGTCACGTATTGTTACAAGTTTGCCCGGAATGAAATGACCAAACCTAGATACTAATTTAATGTCAGTATTGTTATTTAAATTGAGTTTGAAGGTTAAATTAGAAATTGACTACTGTTCTCATAATGCATGATTTTTAAAAGTAGACTAACTTTTTGGGACAGAGGAAGTATTATTGAAGAATAATAATCGTTTTGGTTGCATGAAGGGACAGTTTGCTGATCATCAGCTACTGGGAATTTTGCTTTTCCTTCCCTATGGCCCAAGTACCATTGATCTGTCATCTTTTTGATGCATGAAATTTGTACAATGTAACATGGCAATAAAAAACTCAAAGAATATCTGGGGATGGCATAAAGAAATTAAATTTTATCAGAAGTATTGGATTTGATTTGGATTTGCATGTTTTAATAGTTTTTTTGACTTGGTTTTTTCCCTTTAATCATGCAATCCAAGTTACTTTTACGTCAGTCAGTTTAACCAATCAAGGAACCAGAAAAACTACAAGGAACAAAACTGCTAATTGAGGCTGGGTTACCTATAACCAAAGGAATGGTTGTTCACGTGCTTGGTGCAAGCAGCGGCGGCAGGAATGATCTTTCATACTGGGGACTTCTGGGAGCAGCCGGGCCAAAGGCGCAGAATTGCTCAGAAGATACAGCTTTGAACAACATAGGGCCTCTAATAACTACTTCCTGGAATAATTCATATTAATGCTATATTCCAACTAATAGCCAATGTCAGTGATGAAGATCATGCAATTCTAATCTGTGATTCTGTAATAGTTCGTGGAGTATGCATTTTAGTGGCAATCAGAATAATAATTAAGATCTTTATTAGCACTTCCAAAGTCCATCGAATAATATTATATACATTATTTACCAATAACTCATCCCACTTAAAATGCAAAATCCCCATATGATTGGGGCATGTCATTTTGCTAAATTAATATTTTCCTGCTCATGATGTGACAATTGTACTTGATATTCTATTCCTGGCTCATGTTTTGAATGATGTGGTAATGTTGGTATAAAGAAAATTACATTGTTATGCTAATGATTGATGTATACTAATTTAGTAATAAAAAGGTTCCTATATGTTTATGACTTTATGCTATATTTCCAGCAATTACGAATTCTTCGCTCTTGTTATTTGTTATTGGTTTTTGATTGGTATGTTTCCCTTGATGCGTGACAGTCATCAAGTAGCTCAAGTGCTCTATTCCTGACTGCTGCAGCTCAAAACCTGCTCTGTCTCAAATTCGCTGAGAGCCTTGGGGTTAAAATTTCAGCAAAATGGATTACTTGGTTCAAGGCTGCCAGTATACCTGCACTAATATCTCTTCTAGTAACTCCATTTATGGTATATAAGATTTTCCCACCAGAAACAAAGTACACACCAGATGCTCCTGTCATGGCCAGTAGAAAGCTGGAGCAGATGGGTCCCGTCACAAGGAATGAATGGATAATGCTTGGCACCATGCTTGTCACGGTCGCATTGTGGATATCTGGGTAAGATTAAGTATCTACCTTTCTTTATTTAGTTCACATATCTTTTTAATGGTGGTTCCTACTTGTATGTTCCACCTGACACCTGTAGGAGAGCCATTGATGCAATAATCATAGTTATCAAAATCGTACGATACGCGATACATATGATACGATATGGACACAATTTAATATGTATCACAGGGTGTATCGAAAATGACATCGTATCATAGTTTTATTCTCGTATCTTATGAAACGATACAATGCACAACTTTATTATCTTCTGTGAATTAAATTGGACCAGGCTTCACCTATAGCACTAGTTCCAAAACTACCAAGCATGCATGGGGTAAACAATGAAAGAAATTGTGTGATCAGGCATTTTATGAGTACCTCTGTCCAGAAATATGTGTTCAATTTGACTTTTGACTCTTTTATTTGCATATTAAGGTTTCCATACGCACATTGGGACATTTTATTTTGATAAGTTCATAGACACACTTGGACATAACATTCTCCTACCTTCTTTTTTTTCCAAAAACAAATCTTTGAAATTTAATATGAAACGAATTCATCACAAAAGAAAAAGGAAAAAAGTTTAAGCGTGACTTTGGAAAGCCTTAATTATGCATAAAAAGTCCATTTTTTTTGCTAATTTAAGGTAGAATTTAAACTCACACACACTATTTTGCCACTGCAAAGGTTTGAAGTCGGTTTTCTTTTCTTTCTTTAAAAAATGAAAAACACCCACCTTTGCAAATGCAAACTAAACTTGATGTAGAATCTATTTTTCTAACTGCTTAACTTGCTAGGCATGATTGATATCTATACACGATCTTAAAGGGAGCGTTAGTCCCACCAAAGTACAAACGCTCAGTTACTTCTATTGATATGGTATTAAACTATTGATAAATCTTTATCTATGTGCAGAGAGGCGCTTGGCGTATCAAATGTTGTTTCAGCAATGCTGGGTTTATCAATTCTTCTGCTACTGGGAGTACTTGATTGGGACGATTGCTTAAGTGAAAAGTCAGCATGGGATACCTTGACTTGGTTTGGGGTTTTAGTTGGAATGGCGAACCAACTGACAAAACTTGGTATTATACCCTGGATGTCTGATTCTGTGGGCAAGTCCCTCAAATCTCTCTCTTTGAGCTGGCCTGCTGCATTTGTTATCCTTCAGACAACATATTTCTTCATCCACTATCTATTTGCGAGTCAAACTGCCCATGTAGGAGCTCTGTATTCCGCATTTCTTGGGATGCACTTGGCATCTAAAGTTCCTGGACTGTTGGCAGCCCTGGCTTTGGCATTCAATACAAATCTTTTTGGTGCACTGGCACATTACAGCAGTGGTCAAGCTGCTGTATATTATGGAGGTACTCTTTCCCTCCTTCATACAATTCATTTGAATTGCATTGATAATTCCTTCTTTTTATTTTTTTTTAAAACTTTTAATACCTATCCCCCATTATGGTTGGATGCATTGGTTCATTTTGGGGATGTTCCCGCAAATGAAAGTTTTTTTTGGCATGCCATAGGAATTTGAAAGGGATATTTTGATTTTGACCAAATCCATCAAAGACTCACCTCAAACAACCTAGAAGATTAGAAAATGTGGAGTTCTTCAGTACTTCTCGCAGCACCTAGAACAGACCCATATCTTTTCTTATTATCCATTCAAAGCGAATTACTAAGCCTTTCCCTGCCTCCTTTGTATGATTTCAATCCTTATGCTTTTAGTAAGTTTTGGCATCAAATTCACTGTCAAGTTTCTCCAGTGGCCCCAAACACCGGCTTACTGTATCTTGTAGAAGTGTGGTCTCCAACATTTGTACATCACTGGTTTTGTAAAAGAGCTCAAAAATAAGATTTGGTTTTCTATATATATATATCTCATGAGAGCTTGAGTAGAGACGAGTTAAGTCTTCAAGGCATCATGTTGTTATGACAATAGCTCAATAGGTTTGTCTATTAAGAGGATGATATGTCATCCTTTCTATTAACTTGCTAGCTGAATTTGACATTTGAAATAACATCAAAATTTCTTACTAATGTTTCCACCTAGAAGATAATGTATTAGTCGATGAATGTTAGCTTGGAGTAAAAAATAACTCATCACCAGACTTGGTTTAGTTCTGCCTTTTGATAAACTTAATAAATTGCTTTTATCTTATACCAATGAAAAGGTTTTCAGCTATCAACATAAACTTTGTATATGTTTTTTTTTGTGTGTAGTTATTACTTTCCTATTCCTTTGATATATTCATGTGCAGTCAAGATTATTTTTTCTGGCAATTGAATTGATAGAAGTCTGGTTTCTCCTTTTTGACAGCGGGCTATGTAAAACTTGTTGATGTTTTTAAACTGGGTATTGTGATAGCCGTTATTAACATCGTAATATGGGGATTAGCTGGTTCTCTCTGGTGGAAGATTTTGGGCTTGTACTGAGATCACAGACGAAAGTGGATAGTACTTTGTTGTAAAGGATTGTTGTACCCATAATTATTCTTTATGAAAATATAGAAGAAAAATACCAGCTTTTTTGGTGTACTTGTGAGCCTTGAAATCCTTTATATATAATCTATTGCTAGTTTTATGTTCCCCTTATTATGAAGTAGATCGATCTCATAACTAGAAGAAACTGAAACTGTTTACCAAACCAATAATTAAACAGTTTTACAGCTGAGTGTGGCATCATATAGAAAAATGATGCTCTTGTAATAGAGTATCTCTTCTTCAATTCAGTTTTACCATCTCTAAACTAGGCTTGCTGATATTTTCAGCACAAAAAGATGTATACACGCAGTAAAACTGAGACTGCATACATTGTGTGGAAACTAAAATATCTATGGTGTGTAAGAGCAAGGTTAGTTATAAAAAGCAGCTCATAGGCCCCAATCATTTCAACCTCACACTATAGAGCTGAAAACAAAGTCTTAGCAAGATTCTACTTTCTTATACTTTTTTAAATTAACCTTTGGACAGCACTCAAAACATACAAAAAAAAGAGAAGAAAAGCTGCCTGCCTACCATTAGGGGGTCTACACTCCTCCTACCAAGCCCACCCACCCACCCACCCACTCACCCAACCAAATCTTTCTCCCATTTGTTACTTTTTGATTTATTAAAACTCTCTTTAGTTTGCACCAGTGTTGGATTCCATGCCATGCACATGCACTCTTAATCATAAGCACTAACAAAAAGATCACCCTCTTTCCTCCTGCTTTCAAAAGCCTGGGGCAAGCTAGTCATGAAAACTATTTGGCTATGTGTGCCTGTTTCCTATCATCACTTTCCAAACATCAAATTCAAACTCAGCTATCTCTTCCTCCTTTTTCAATTGAACCCAACCCATGTTCATGAATTAGTACTGATGGGTTCCAATCAAGAGCCTTTAAGGTCTTGTTTTGATTGCCTTTGCGAGTCAAACAAGTAGATAGGCAACTGTCAAAAAGCTTTTGATTCATCTTTCCATGTTTGTTTTTCACCTACCCTGATGTTTGCGTGGGGTGGAGAGATTATTACAAGATTATCATCTTAATTGCATGATTAACAAATCACATGGATGCCTGAGCATCATATTGCCATTTTGTTGCATCCTTGATGCTGTGGTCCCAATTAAAAAGAAAATTGCACATGTGGTTATAGATCTGCAAAGTCTGTTTTTTCAGACATGCTTAAAGTTTTTGGACTGGTAGATCTTAAAATTGACCAGTGCTAGTTTTTGAATGGTCCAAAATACTGGTGATTAGAGAGATCAAGATTTGTGATTAAGGGTACGTATCGACCACCGACCGACTATTAGGGATCATGTGTTTGGCTAATCAATAAAAAAAAATAGGTTAGGTTAGGTCATGTGTTCCACATGTAATTTAGACGAAACCCTACCATTCCTGCTTAGGGATTTAATTAATGAACTAGTTGCATTGCTAATCCTCTGTGCATTTATCTAAAGTTGACATGTCTTTGTCTTTGAAAATAAACGGACCGGATTGATACACAACACCATGCATCTGGATTTATTTGTTGTATGGGTTTTGCTTTTGGTTTGTGTACCATGTATTAGCTTATTAGCTCTGATAGATTTCATATCTCTGCTGCAACTCTGAAAGTTGTGGAACTTATTACAATACAGTATATATATATATATATATATATATATATATATATATATCACTGCAATGTTTCTTCTAGGGGGAAATCTAATCATTGTTTGTTGGCTGGCTTCTTTGTTAAATGGAGAATCAATACCCAAATCAAGAGGGTAAGGAAGGTTTGTGTTTCATCCTGTATAATCATAGAAAACTAGTAGATGATATCCAAAAGGTTATGGAGAAACTTTGTGCAAAGTCAGAGGAACCATTAAATATGTCCCATACTCAATCCCCACCATGCAGCCAGAAGATCCCTTCTCCCATACCCCTTTTTACAGTCGACTTTACTACCTTTCACAGCTCAGCAGCAATTGAGTGCCTTAGAAGTTCAAGTTACATCGTGAGCTTTCTTTATGAACATTACAAAAATACCCTTATAACTTCTTATGACGCATCATTTCTGTAGATATGGTATGAATTGAGTAAAAAAACTAATGCCCTAGGAAAAATGCAGGTGAAATTGGGACAAGTACTATGTTGAGTTCACTCACATTTATGACTTACTATTGAGTTAATGATGGGAAGCTGCTAGGTTCATATTACAAAATATAGTCTCTTGGACAGCAGTTGTTAAAATCCCCTGTCCTGCTCGATGCAAAACAAGCAAGGAAACACTCCTTCGAGTTTTCAACCTTCTTGCCTTTTGTATTTTGTATTTTAATATAAGTACCACCACATGCATACAACTCATTCAGTTCCCCCCTTTTCTTGTGGGGTCGTGTTGAAAAGCTTGGGAACCCAACTCGCACTTTCTTGTTGTTGTCCACATTACAAAAGTGTAAAGGGTCCTACCTTTTCACACACACACACACACACACACACACACACACACACACACACACACATATATATATATATATATATATGAGATTTATTTATAACTAACGTTTTCCAAATTAAAATTATCCTTATAACATATTGTGAGCGTCTATTCGATGATCGAACGTTTAAATAGTCTCTATCTGCAGTTTAGTTTTCAGTATTCCGCAGTTTAATATTGCGGACGGGACATATGTCCAAAATACCTCTCTTTGTACAAGTCCCATATGCAGTATTAACTTGCGGTCGCTAAGTATGTTTAACTCTTAAACGATGTCGTTTTAATCTTCAGTCCCGTCCGCAGTTTAATATTGCGGACGGTAGGTCTATCCAAAAGACGTTGTATGGCAACTGGGAAATTGAGAAGTCCCGTCCGCAGTTTAATACTACGGACGATAGGTTTCCTAAATATAATTCAGTTAAGAACTGCAGACTTCATAGTTCATAGCATGACTTTCGGAGCTCATCTCATTTTGACAGTAGTGATCTGGAGAAGTAGAAGAGTCCGAATTAAGACTCAAGAATTTTTTTACTTCTTCTTGCATATTCTTGTTCTTATTGATTCATATATGTGATTTGTGCTGATGAGAAAAATTCATGGCTAACAATTGGAAGGACATATACCGCAATATGTTGTCTCCCATGTTTCATACTTATTTTGAAAATAATTCACCTCATTGGTATATATCCATCCTTTCATTTGTTTAGCCATGGATGTTTCTCATCATCCCAGATTACTTGAATCTGTAACAACTAATAAGAATATGCAAGAGAAATAGATGATTTTTAGCTTTAATAATATGTGTCCGCAGTTCAATACTGTGGACGCTGGTTAAATATTTAAATGTTGTCGTTTTTAATCCAACCATCAATTTGCAGAACTAAACTACAAACCTTTAGCTAATTAACCCTAATTGCAAACGACTATTCTAGTCTCTGTTATCGTAAAAGGTTCAATCAACTTGAGAGAACATAGCCTACTAGCAAACAAGCATACCTGGAGACAAACATCACCTAGAATCGGTAATCTGCAATTCAATTTTTACAACTGATTCATTTGTTTTGTAATAAATTTGTTTGCTAAAGAATAATTTCATTTAATATCAAGTATTGAGGAAAAAAATGCATGATAATAATGATGAAACTGCTTCAGTTGAGGATACCATTCCATATGTTGGTCAAATATTTGATGCGTTGGAAGATGTTGATTTTTTTTATAGGAAATATGTGAAACTTGTTGGATTTGAAGTAAGAATAAAAACTAGCAGAAAACGTGTGAGATTTGAAGATTTTTGTTCTAGATTGTATCAATATCGTAAATCAGGATATATGGTTGTTAAAAAAAATGAGATTGTCACGAATGATGAAGACAATAATGTGGTTAAAGGAAAGCGGAGGAAGAACACTACTGATAGAACAAAATGTAGAGCAAAATTTTATGTTGTACATGATAGGAGTAAAGATAAATGGTTTGTGTGTACTCTTAAACTGAATCACAATCATGAATTTGTGTCCCCAAGTAAAGTTTCACAAATTCAATCACAAAAATTTTTTTAGGAGTTGTTAGGGATTTGATTAAAACTCTTAATAATGTGGAGATTGGTCCAAGTACGATAATGAATGTTCTGAGCTCATTGGGAGGTATGAGCAATGTTGGGTTCTCTGAAGTGGATATGCGAAATATAGCTAAAGATATTAGACGTGATAATATCGATTCGAATGATGCACATGCTGCAATAGATTACTTGGGAAAGTTGCAGTGTGAGAGCCCGGGCAAAATTTATTTAAATGTAAAATCAGGTGTGGATAATCATATCAGATGTATTATGTGGGTAGATTATCGGTCATTACTTATCAAAATTTTGGTGACGTTGTTACTTTTGATAACACATATTGAACAAACAAATATTCCATTACATTTGCTCCTTTCACGGGTGTAAATCATCATTACCATTATGTATTGTTTGAGTGTGCACTCTTGAGCGATGAAACTGAGGATACATTTGTATAGTTGTTTAAGTAGTGGCTTGAAGTAATTAATTTTAAACATCCCATTACTATTGTCACTGATTAAGATCGTGATATGTCGAATGCGATGCTAGGGTTTTTCCTAATACACAACATGCATTGTATGTACCTGTTACATTTGAAAAAAATATCCTGAAAACATGGACATATCTATTCCCACTACAACAAAAAAGGCTAATTCTGACGGAATATTCAGTCGAAAATTCGGTCGGGTATAAGCGCGTCGAAATTAAGTCAGTCAAGAATTCAGTCGGGAATACATAACTCCGACGGATTTATCTTCGACCGAAAATTCAGTCGAGAATAAATTATCCTCGACGGACTCCATTCCGTCGAGATTATTCGATCGGATTTTGTCTACCTTGTGGCACAAGCTTCTGACATGTGGACATGCTTAATTCTGACGGAATTCCGTCGATATTACCTTATTCCGTCGAGAATAAGGAGTTTTGTTTTTGAATGTTTGCTCTGTTTTGGCAACATCCAGGGTTTTAACCCATATTTTTGTACCTGTAAACCTGTTCCTTTTTCCCAACAACATATACAACATAACTAACTATCCAACAACATGAATATGACTTACCAAGGCCCAATAACATGAATATGAATGACAAAGGCCAACAATATGTCAAAAATTAACTAAATGAGAAGTAAAGATGTCAAATATCCCATTAAGCTAAACTAAAGTATATCAAACATCCCATTAAGCTAAACTAAACTAAATATGTCAAAAATAAACAAAACTAAAGTAAAGATGTCAAACTAAAGTAATGACAATGTTTAAACTATAATACGTCAAACATCAACTAAACTACAAAATATTAACATCCCATTAAGCTAAACTAAAGTAAATATGTACTAATAATCTGCAAAACTAAGTCATGCCAGTAGTACTGCCCCTGGTGTGAGGAGGATCATCGGACGGGCGTCGATGCTGCTGCTCTGGCGTATGAAAATCGTCGACGTTGTGATCGGAGTGAGCAGCCTCCTAGGCATCGTCAGTTCACTCGGGAGCGTCACCCTGTTCATACAATATAATGTAACTCATTAGTCCATATATATGAAATAATTAAAGATACAACTAAATGAAAATTAAATAACATGCAGAATATATACTGAAATTTAAAACGAATAGTATACCTGAGTAGTCGAGGGCTGACTCAGCATAAACCCAAAAGCGTCCATGGGTAGGGTAACCACCTTCCGAACAATCACGTCGCGTATCGCGGAGAACTGCTCCAGAGGAATACCCGTACTCTAGGCGGTGGCACTAGCTGCAATGTCCTTAGCAAGCTGATGGAGACGAGTACAACTGGGCAAGTTATAACCAGCTGGAACATATCATCGTCTAAGCCAGCCCCCTTATGTGATAGTCCCACGGGGGCTCTCGGACACAGACGCTAGCTAGAGCCTGCAAAAATAAATATAACATGAATAATATTATAAGTTCACTTTATTCATAAACGAGAAATAAACTAAAACATTATACCTCCAGGTAGTGTATAGACTGGTATTCTCGGCAACCCCAGCACTCGATATCGACAGATAATGCTACTAGGAGGATCCTGAGATGTGACCCAAATAGTCGTCTCCTTATCCTGAGATAAAATAATCTCGGGCGGAGGGATGGCGGAATCTAACGTCTCAGCATCGCCCTTAGCAGCCTGCAACTCAGCTATGCTGACATCAGAGCTTCTCAAATCGGTCCTGTAATTTAATATATGTACATGTGAGTTAACTTGGTATCATCATATAAATTACGTAATATGATCTTAAATAATAATTATTATAGTAAATGTATTACCCGTATAGCTAGTGCTGCTGGAGACATCGTCGACACCGAAGTCGACGCCTTTAGCGTATGGACTCTATCCCAAAACTCGACCATAGTAGGAGGTCGGCCCAAACTACTCCGCATGACCTAAGTCATTCATTAATTAATATCACATTACCTTACCATATTATTAAATTTATTTTGATTTATTTTCATTAAATTATTTTATATCATTTAATTGATTTTAGTAATAAGAAACTAAGTAAATGCTACTTAGTTTATTTTAATATTGAAAAACTAATTAAATAATACATAAATAAATGTTGGGCCCATAAATTTTGCTAATGCTTCTTGTGACGCCCCCAAAATAGGTCCACAGCACCTATTCTGAGTCGCCGGAAATACATGGTACAGAATCCAAATACAAATCTTCATATTCCAACTATTACTCTATTGTGCATAATACGACCACACAGAAACTGTAAATAACAATACTTTTACTCCTTATCAATGATATGTTATATAAATGTACAATCAATAACTGTTTTAGGAATTAAAATCTTTGAAAAATGCTCAAGGAAACCTTCGTACATGGGAGGCCATACTTCTAAGTTATAATAGATATCATATGACTTGAGAATTAACCTTGGTTGACCCAATAGACCCCAAAGAAGAACGAGAAGATTACTATCCTGTTCATTCCAATGGTGGGTATTCTTTTGCCATATAATTATCTCCATTGTCTAAAATTGAGAATTATATTCCAACCATACTCCAAGATTATATAGATAGTGCTCATAGATATAATCAGTAAGTGAATGCGCACAATCATGTCTTATGATAACACGAAGTCGTATGTAATTAAACAACTTGTATGATAGTGGCAACACACCCTTCCAAAGTCGGGTTCACCTCACCCTATTTGGTTCACCAAAATTAACTGTTAAATGCCGTATAAAATACGACACACATTAAAAGTTCTCAATACAATTATTTTTATACTGTTTTATGAGAAACTTTAACAGTTATAGACCATCATTCTATTCTCCTGTTATCCCCGCTCGACTCAGCTACACTCTTATTGCCTGAAAGAAATTGTGAAGCAAAAGAATGAGCACAAATAGCTCAGTAAAGAATATCATGACTAAAGATAATTAAATTATCAATGGCCTTCATCAGTAATAAATCAGATATTTAGAACATATGGTAGATGATAAAAGCTTCCAACCATAGTTGCAGCGGAACGAACAATCTATTAGAAGAGTCAAATAGACCATAATATCTATTATCTTCTTCATGTTAAAAATCCACCAATAATATTTTATCTCTGTAATACCAATCAACAGTTCCTGTCCACAATCATGTAAATAGTTCATGATTATAATTATGTTGATAAATTCCTCTTCGCACCCATGACGAAGATAATTTTTGTGACGCCCCCAGAATAGGTCCAGTCAACCCAACCCATTTTGAGTCGCCAAATACATGGTACAGAATTCAAATACAATCTTGTATATCACACGGTCGTGCAAAATACGACCACACAACTGTGAGTGTCAATACAAATATGTAGAAAATATTAATATTCAAACTAAGTCCTTATTACAATTATTATCACACTATTTATCAGAAATAGTGAGGACTACTACTGCTCTAACTTGGACCATGACTTTGTCCTCCGATTAGTTTCCGCAACATTCTCATTTCCTGAAGAGGACAATAGATGAAAATGGTGAGCTCAACTAGGCCAGTAAAGAATATTATGACTAAGATAATGAAAAATAAATTATCGTTAGCCTTCAATAAATCAGATAAAATATAATGAACAACCAATTTTAGATCAATATTCACAGCGAAAATAACAATTCATTAGAAGAGTTAAGTAGAGAATGAAGTCTACTATCTTCTATGATTTAAAAGTCCATCATCAATAATTTATCCCCTGTAACATCAATCAATATACATCTTGAATCAATATTCATCTTTACACTACAGGCCAAATATATTCATTTGTATCACCAGTGATCATGTTCATATCAACACCTGTCATCTTTGCACTACGGCCAAAGATATTCATCAGGTAATCATTCACCTTTGCTCTACAGGCCAAGTATATTCAGTTATATCACCACTTAGGACTGAGGATGATGAAAAATCATATAAATAACGAATCCAGTGAAATAAAGGATAAGATTAAGGATTCGTATTTTAGTTTATTCAAGTTCAAGAATATTTCATAATAATACTTTGTGGAGCAAAATTTAAGAATGAAGCTCAAAACTTGGATCCAATCAAAGATAGTGACTATAACAGACAATTTGAACAAATAGAAGAAAATTTAGTTTTTTTGTGAATAAATCCGTATACGTGAATAGTGTCGTATACGTGAATAGTAACTCCGACGGAAAAAGTAAGAATTTCATAATAAAATTCATGCTAATATTTTGGTATAATGATATTGAAAAGAATAACATCATTTACGAAAAAAATAACATCCCTTACCTCAAAAGAATAGTACCTCTGGCTGGAATATCGGATATAATACTAAAAAAAACTTGCACTGAATAGTAATACTCAAAGTATCTAAATACTCACAAAAATACGCTCGATATTATAGAGAGAGAAAACTTCTAATTCTGGTGTGATTTTCAATTCTAACCTAAGCACCCTATTTATAAGAAAAGTTTAGGATGCCAAAGTAGACTTTTGAATAAAATAATATTTTATTTTTTAAAAATACCAGTCGCCTCCCCTAACCAAAGCCATCAGCCACCAACCAAAAGTGGGGCCCGCCTCCTATAAAAAATATTGATTTTCTGAAAATTCAATAATTCATAATAAATAGCTCATTTGTCAGAAAAATACAAGTTCTATGTCCTTTTATAGAAAATTTAATTCTCTACAACTTTGTAGAAGGAAGTTTTTTCAAATTCCAAACATAAATTATCCGAAATCCATAAACGGATGATTTTTCACACCAAAATACTGATAAAAACATATCAGCGGTAATTCCTTCTTTTATATCCACAAAATAAATTTTTTCTTATCATATAAATCAATAATTAATTATTCACAAATAATATTACAGAACTACAATATTGACAACCAGGTCGTTCCCAAGAAAGAGGGGGCCTTCCGATAAGGACTTCTCCTTACTGGCGCGCAATTAAATAACCCCTCCTAGACAGAACTTTCTTAGACATTGTCAATAATGCTATCTAATAATATTATTCAAATAATATGAATTATTGAGTTGATAATGTAAAATACTATGTAGTGACAATTATTGAATCAATAATACAAAATATCAACTGTAGTTATTATTGAATCAATCATATAAAATAGCAACGTAGTAATTATTGAGTCAATAAAATATCAATGTAATAATTATTGAGTCAATAATATAAAATATCAACGTAGCAATTATTGAGTCAATAATATAAAATATTGAACAGTAATTACTGTAACAATAATTGAGTAGTGACTTCTTACGTAAGAATCAATAATTCAAAATACTGTGCAATACCGTGTGCTACTGTGCAACACCACGTATTACTGTATTTTAACCACCGGGTATTTTGACAGTACTAACGGTAACAACTACGCCGTTATTTTATAAAAAAATTATTTTTGTCGCTTTCTATATCCGACAGTTATTCCGTTGTAGGGCCCACAACTAGCTGCGCCGTCGTACGAATATTCCCCGACAACAAGAATATTCCACGACCAAACGAATATTCCCTGACAACAAGAATATTTTATAACCACTTGCTAATTTTAAAATATTTGCACATTTCACCCATAACTTTTCATATTTATCAAAACAATACCTTACTGTTTCGAAATAATATATAAAAAAAATTAAATCTTTATTCATAAAAGTTGGGGTCTTACAATTTTCATCACCTGTCTTTACCTATAACACCAAAGATGGTTATATTAATTCACAATTCATGTTCATAATCATGTAAATCAACAGTTTCTCCTTGCCACAAAGGCTTAATAGAACTTTCACTCAATGTCCTTGTCATAAAGGCTAAAGACACTTAATAAACGTATCGTCTTTACACCCTACACCAAAAACATTCAAACGTAACAATCATGGTCATGATCATACCAATCAACTATCTATCTTTGCACTACAGGCCAAAGAAATTCATTTGTATCATCAGTGGTCATGATCATGCCATACACTTGTCTATATTTGAACTATGGGCCAAAGATATCAATCAACAGTTCATCTTTACACTACGGGCTAAAGATATCAATCAACAATTCCTCTTTGCACTACGGGCCAAAGATATCAATCAACAGTTCATCTTTGCACTACATGCCAAAGATATCAATCAACAGGTCATCATTGCACTATAGGCCAAAGATATCAATCAATAGGTCATCTTTGCACTACGGGCCAAAGATAACTTTCATCACAATTTAGGTCTGACGATTATGACAATGATATAAGAAATGAATCAAGTGAGATCAAGAACAAATATTAGAGATTTATAATTCAATTTATCAAGAGCTCAATAATGTCCAAATTATCCACATAAAGATAAAAACAAGGATTCAACTTCAAGAATAAGTTTCATAAAAGATAATTTGCACAAAGAAAAGAAACTAAATTTCGTCGTGAACAGTACTCCGGCATGAATAGTATCTCAGATGAATAGTACTCTGTAGGGCTGAGCAACAAATGGATAAAATCGAATAACCGAACATAACCAAATTTTTTCGGTTATTCGGTTATTTTCTACAATTCGGTTATAACCGATTAATAATTCAATTTTCGGATTTGGATATGGTTATTGAAATTATGGTATTCGGTTACCCGAATAACCGAATAGATTTTTTTTATATTTCCTATATTACCCTTTGTTTATAAAAATATAGATTTAATATAAGTACAAAGTAATTAATTTCCCTTTGTTTCTTTATCTAATGTATTCCCATATTTACATAGATCAGTTTAAAACTTTCAATATACCAAATCTCTAAGGATTAACTCTCTTAACTATAATTTGCTCCCAAGTCCCACCGACAATGTCCAAAAGAAAAAACAACCACAAAAACGCAGAAGGGGATATTCCAAAAGAACATATGGATAACAGTTTTTTAAAAAAAGAAAGATGGATAACAGAGTAAGTAGGAACTACTAGTAACAGTTATCAAACAACACCATCCTAGAAACAGCACTTCATAGTCACTAAGCAAGCTACACAATCAAACACTGATATAACCCGAAGTCACAAAAACTATCCAGATTTTTATCTTTATTTATCCTATTATGTACTATCAAATCCATCCCTTAGTATATAGCAAGCTTCATCTTCCTGTATGTCTTTGCAACAATAAACAAAATGGAGTGTTTTTAAATGATTTGGCATTGGGTTTGGCTTTGGTAAAGAATAGAATGGTAATTACTTTGTCCTTATATTAAATCCATCTGTTAATTTGCTGTATGTTGCTGTCTGACTCTGTTGCTTGATTAATTAGACTTTTATAAAATGGAACTTAATTTCGGTTATTAATCGAAATAACCAAATTGTAAATTCGGTTATTCGATTTTCGGTAATTCGGTTAATTGTTCGGATAGTAAAATAATGAAATTTTTGATTTTTAGTTATAACCAAATAAGTTATTCGGTTCGGTTATAACCGAATTGCTCACCCCTAGTACTCTGGCATGAATAATATCCCAGATGAAAAGATTAAAAATTTCATAAGAAAGTTCAGACCAATATTTCAATAAAATGATATTAGATGATGCGCAAACCTTAAGGAATTTCTAATTATTTCAGGAATTATAGAAGCAATACTTACAATAGTAAGTTTAAATTTAGGAATATAAAATAAAATATTATCACTTTCATAATCTGAAATATGAAAGAAAATAATATCATTTACGCATATTGAAAGAAAATAACATCTTTTACGAGAAAAAATAATATCCTTTATGAATATTGAAGAAAAATAACATCTTTTACGAGAAAAATAATATCATTTACCTTAGTAGAATAGTAGTTCTGACTGTAATAACGGAGATTATGTTGAGAAAATCTTGCACTGTTATCCACACTCAAAATATCCTTATAGTCACAAGAAATACGCTCAATATTATAGAGAAGGAATTTTCTGATTCTGGTGTGATTTTTATTTCTTAACTAAGCAACATATTTATAAAAAAATACCAGAACACCAATGTTGACCAAAACTACCTACGGAGGATTATTCAGCACACCACTTTTGAACCAACTTCAGCACACCAACAAGGACCATTCAAGTTGCCTCCACCCATATTTTCACATGTTTTAAATATATATATATATATATATATATATATATATATATATATATTAAAAACGTTTATAATTATTAAAAGAATTCACATTCAATTTGTTTTGTGACGCCCCCAGAATAGTTCCAGTCAACTCAACCCATTCTGAGTCGCCAAACACATAGTACAGAATTCAAATATAATCTTTTATAACACAAGGTCGTGAAAAATACGACCAGACACTGTAAGTGTCAATACAAACATCTAAAAAATATAAACATTCAACTAAGTACTCATTACAATTATTGTCACACTATATAAAAATAGTGAGGATTACTACTGCTCTAACTCGGACCATCACTCTGTCCCCCGACTCTTCCCTGCGACATTCTCATTTTCTGAAGAGGACAATAGATGAAAAGGGTGAACTCAAATAGTCTAGTAAAGAATATTATGACTAAGATAATAAAGAACAATTTATCGTTAGTCTTCAACAAATCAGATAAAATATTATGGACCACAAGTTTTAAATCAACAACTGCAGCGAAAATAACAATGCATAGAAGAATTAAGTAGAAAATAATGTCTACTATCTTCTATGATTTGAAAGTCCATAATCAATATTTTATCCCTGTAACATCAATCAATATATATCTTGAATCAAATATTCATCTTTGCACTACGGGCCAAAGATATTCATCAGGTAATCATTCATCTTTTGCACTATAGGCCAAATATATTCATCAAATAATCATCCATCTTTGCACTACAGGCCAAAGATATTCTTTTGTATCACCATTTAAGACTGAAGATGATGAAAAATATTTTTAAAAAAATGAATCTAGTGAGATAAATGACAAAAATTAGGAATTTGTAATTTAATTTATCCAAGTTCAAGAATACTCTATAATAATTAATTGTGGAGCAAAATTCAAGAATGAAGATCAAAACTTGGATCCAAAGAAAGATAGGAACCATAATAGCCAACTTGGATAAAGAAAAGAAAATTTAATTTTTCTGTGAATAGTACCGTATTCGTAAATAGTGCCGTATACGTGAATAGTGTCATATACATGAATAGTAATTCCAATATGAAAAGGTAAAAATTTCACAATAAAATTCATACAAATATTTCGGTGTCATGATATTGAAAGAAATAACATCATTTTTAAAAAAAATAACATCCCTTACCTCAAAATAACAGTACTTCAAACTGGAATATCGGATATAATACTGAAGAAAACTTGCACTGAATAGTAACACTCAAAATATCAAAATACTCATAAAAATATGCTCGATATTATAGAGAGAGAAAACTTCTGATTCTGGTGTGATTTTCAAATTCTAACTAAGCACCCTATTTATAAAAAAATGCTTAGAACGCCAAAACAAAAAATTTAATAACATAATATTTAAAAAAGAAATTCACGCCCACCTCTTGACTAAAATTCATCAGCCACCAGTGGGGCCCACCTCCCATTAAAAAATATTTTTCTTAAAAAAATATTTTTAACCCCAAAAATCACTTTCGACCCAAAATTCTAGAACTTCAATAATTCATTAAAAATAACCCTTTTATCAGAAAAGTACAAATCTTATGTCCTTTCCATAGAAAATTTAATTATCTACAACTTTGTAGAAGAAAATTTTTCCAAATTCCAAACATAAATTATCCGAAATCCATAAACGGATGATTTTTCACACCAAAATACTGATAAAAACACCTCATCACTAATTTCTTCTTTTATATCCACAAAAATAAATATTTTCTTATCATATAAATTAATAATTAATTATTCACAAATAATGTTACAGAACTACAATATTGACAACCAGGTCGTTCCCAGGAAAGAGGGGGCCTTCCGATAAGGATTTCTCCTTACTAGCGCGCAATTAAATAACCCCTTCTAGTCAGAACTTCCTTAGACATTGCCAATAAGGTTATCTAATAATATTATTCAAATAATATGAATTATTGATCTGATAATAGAAAATACTGTGTAGTGACAATTATTAAATTAACAATAATATAAAAATACAGTGCAATACCGTGTGCTACTGTGCAACAACGCGTATTACTTTACTTTACTCACAGGGTATTCCAACAGTGTTAACGGTAATAACTACGCCGTTATTTATAAAAAATTTATTCTTGTCGTTTTCTTCATCCGATAATTTTTCGTTATGACCACAAATGGCCGCGCCGTCGTACGAATATTCTCCGACAGCAAGAATATTCCACGACCAAACGAATATTCCCCGACAACAATGAATATTTTATAACCACTTGCTTATTTAAAATATTTGCGCATTTTACCCATAACATTCCACATTATCAAATTAACCCCTGACTATTTCAAAATAATATATAGAGGAAATTTAATTTTTTATTCATAAAAGTTGGGGTCTTACACATATCATATAGAAGTAGAGGTTCAATCTTCGGATACCTTCAACTTCGATGTGACTTTGAGTTGTTTACACTAAAGGAAGGTTCAATGTTCGTCACACCCTCTTTTATACACACATGCCTTGGAGCTGTTTGATAAAAAGTTATTTGGATGATAAATATAATTTTTCCAAACAAGTGAGGGATTGTTAGAAATTGCACCTTATTTTATATTTTGGAGACTTGAATATTGTCAAGTTTGGGCTTGAATAAAACTCATTAGTGGATATAATTTAAGTAAATATAAAGGTGTAATTTGTTTCTCTAATTGTGGAAAATAAGAGAGAACTTCATTTGATTTGTGTCTCTAGTGAGAAATTTAATAAGGTGCAAATTTGTTTGATAAAACTAATTATTTCTTGTCCTATTTAATAAAAAAGACTACTTGTCACTTTATAAGTATAAGTGTATAGTCTTATTTTATTTTGGAACAAGAGATATTCTTGTGAGACTCTTGAAATTCCATTTAATTATAATTTATTACTAAATATGTAACTTACATCATTAGTAGTAATAAGTATAATTAAAATAGAAATAAATAATAGTTTAATGTTGAAACTATTATAGATATATGTATGTATCTATATGTGTAGATATAGATATACTACATATATGACTATTGAAAGAAGTCTTATATAATTTTAGACATAACAATTTTTGCACTATGAAAATCTCTTATTCTTTAGCTATTCTTACAAACAAATAACTATTACAAAGCATTGTTCTATTGAAATTTTCTGTGAATTGCTATCACGGATAATTCACCAAAGGCTTGACATATATCCTGGAGGTATATCGTTTGCAACCCTTAGCAAATCAATTGTGGTGGAGGCGATAAAAACCTTAAACAGGGATCACCCGTGTCATGTTGTCATGTCTCCTATTCTTATTGATGATTTTGATTCTATGAAGCTACGGTTCTAACAAAATCTGTGTGTTTGATTGGGTTGATTATGGACTGTACAAACACACATGCTGCTAATCTTTGTTGGAAAAAAGTATCCATTTTCATGCTTAGGGAATCATCATTATGCCTGCTGCTTTTGATTTTAATGAAAACCAGGAGACAAGCTTTTCTATATCATCAGCGTTATCTATCAGGACAAATCATACGGCATTCCTGGAAACACTTGGCCTCTGTCTATTGCAGGAAGAGGAGGGTGAAAGAGAATTATCAATTATGATAAGCCTTATATGTTATTGTCAACTGGACTGACTATATACACCAACCAACTTAGTTATAATTATGCGTATAATTTTTTTTGTTAAAGCGCGCAGTAGAAAGAATAGTTCCACGACTGTGAAGGCAAATGAATTTTGCTCACACCGTACCATTCATTCATTGCCATATTGCTAAGACAGAGACTTCAGCATCATCTTTCTTTAATTGCGGGATCAAATCCTACTTTTATTGGCAAGAGGTTACCATGCATGGTGATAATATATATATATATATATATATATATATATATATATATATATATATATATATATATATATATATCATATTTCTGTCTCAATTAACATATGTTATTACCGTCATTAAATATTTTTGGATTCCTAATCGTATTTCGTGATTTAAACCGTTATACTTTGCAAGTTAATTTTTATGTTTATAAAGTTGTAATTTTTCTGCCAAGGTAAGAGTTCCATATTTATAAAAGAATAATACTACAAACACAAATTATTTTATAAATATTTTATAAAATATTGATGTGGAATACTCTACTTCAGTACAGGGGTGGAGAGCAGGGGGGTCTGGAGACCCCCCAGCCGCCGAAAAAATTAGTATGTAGTAGGTATGTAGTAGGGTCCAGCCTGAAATTTGGCAATGACGGGGGGTCTGGAGAGCTCTGCGTGTTCTGTAAAGAAGAAGGAAGGGGAAGAAGAAGAAAAAAAAAGAAATTAAAAAAAAATATAACTTTATAATTAAGTAGCCTACACATAATATAAATACTGACATATTAATAAATTTTTATCCGTTTGTAATTTTAAAATGGTCAAAGAAATGAATCTCTAATTTAAAAAGGAAGAAGTACTAATTTATCTAGAATTTTTGCATCTTTTTGACACTTTGGAGGCAGGTCGTCTAACAAACTTTATTATATAATCTCTTTATTTTGCAAAAAAAAAAAAAAGGTCCCATTTATAAATTTTGCAAACACTAACTACTTTTTATTTTATATATGTATATTTTTTAAAATAATAAGGTGTTCATTCATTAATAATGACATTATATACATGAATATAACTAAGTGATAGGATTTATTTTTTTTGAAACGACAAGAGTATTTCTGTTATTTAAAAATAATAATTACTTCGTTTCACAAAAAGAACTTTATTTATAAAATTTATCAATATTAAATATGTATTTTTGTTCTATATCTATCTCAAGTGAATAAGTTGTTATGTTAACATTAACCACACTATATTAAAATATAATGATAATTTATACTCATCACTACAAAAATAATTATTATTATACTCTTTTTAAAAGGAGTAATGGACGTGTTTGACCTCTTCAATATTTTTCTATTTGCGAAACAAAATAAATAACAGAGAAAGTATGTATATTGGAGGGTCTGGTAGAAACAGAAGAGAAGAAGAGAGGATTGAAGAGAGTCGCCGCTGGTCGCCACTGCCGGTTGTTGCGCAGACACCCGCCCGTCGGATCCTCCGGCTTAAATTTTTTAGCTCCGCTACTACCTCAGCATATTATGTGGGGCCGAAGACTATATTAAAATAATTTATTAATCAATATACTGAGGTAGAATATGTCACATCAATAATTTATAAAAATATTTTGTTTGGAACACGTGACTTGACATGCACGTCTTCGTCAACATAACCTAACACAAATACACAATGGTGCATGTTAGCGTTTAGTGTGGACTATTTATTTTTGACATTGCCACATGTTGCTGCTGGTGATATTATATCTTAACTTTTATAATTTGTAATTTGTATAGTTATATATAACTTGTATATAAAGTAACAATTAATTTATGTTTCTTGCAGCCATGCACAAAGTTTTCCGTTCTCTTAATCAAAGATCCAAGGGTGATCTTTGCATTGCCCATATGCGCTGTAATTTGATAATATTTTTTTAGTTAGCAAAATAAAAGATAATATTAGAAAGAAAATAAAGAAACAATTCTCTCATAATCGCGATTACTCTCACCGACCACGCCGTAGTGACAGCTAGGATACGCTGACGCCGACCAAATATTCAATCAGCTCCCTTCTAGCCAAGCCGAGCAGTATCCCCAGCGCTCCGCTTATCATCCTTTAAAAAATCTCTCTTGCGGATCTAAAACCGACACTAGCCGGTTGACAAAAAGTTGCATTTGAATTTAATTTGAGGCTCATTTCAATTTTTTTTCCAAATGCAAATGCAGTGGACCTAACCCAAGTCAGTTTCTAACTCTAAAGGGCCTAAACCTGACCCAAGTTTTAGTTTATTTAAAGAGAGAGAGAGAGAGTGGTGAAGGCCAGCTGGGTTTACTAATCTCCCCGTTACCCTCTCTCTCTCTCTCTCTATATCCCATTTTCTCTCTCCTCTCTCCTTTTTGTAGATGAATCATCATAGAATATATAAACTTGTAGCTCTTGAATTGATTGAGTAATGATGTAGTGAGAGAGAGATTGTGTTGTATCTTTTGTTGATTACTTGTGTTCTTGGGTTTTGGTTTGTTTGGCTTGATTTGTTTAGTTTTGGTTGGTGGGTTTGATTTTTTCTTTTGTTTAAATTTGATGGGTGCAGAGGGAGAAGTCGTCTTGAAAAAGGAGAAAGATGGGGAATCCAAAAGATACAAGTGTTTGCACAGTCACTCAACTTATACCCAAAACTGTGCAGCAGCAGCAGCTACCTGGGCTTTTTTTGGTTATGGGAATTTTGCTTTCATCAAGTGAAATATAACTCTCCTAAAAACAATTTTTACTTGATTAAACTTTATCATCATCAAAAAAGAAAGAAAGAAAGTGAAGAGGGTGGTTTTTGATCTAAATATATCTGTTGCATTACAGTGGTATTCCCACTTTTCTTTCAGTCATGAAGAGACTTAGCAGCACAGATTCTTTGGGTGCTTTGATGTCCATGTGTCCAACAACAACAGGTGCTTACAAATGATTCCATTTCAAATTTCAATTACAGTATTTTTAATGGTTCATTTCATTTGCTCCCAAAAAAAAAAAAATTGAAAATGGTAATTCATTATATATCAAAAGGTTCAAACATCAAACATACCCATAACATGTTTTCATGTCTCTTAACCTTTTATTTGATCAAAATAACACCTTGAAATTTTATGATAAAATTTTGGTAGATCAAAGCATTTGTTTCCTAATTTAGTAACTTTTCATTCTCCACTCTTTTCACCTTTTTGAGTTACTCTTTTTACATTCCTAGCTAGTTTTTTTTGCGACAATTATTCTCCCCTATATCTTATTGTTCTTTGTTATCATTAATATAGAAGAACACAGCCCAGGGAACAACCATGTTTACACAAGGGAGTTTCAGTCCATGTTGGACGGCTTAGATGAAGAAGGCTGTGTGGAGGAATCCGGCCAGATCTCCGAGAAGAAACGTCGGCTGAGTGTGGATCAAGTCAAGGCATTAGAGAAGAATTTTGAAGTTGAAAACAAGCTTGAACCTGAGAGAAAAGTGAAGCTGGCCCAAGAACTTGGGCTGCAGCCTAGACAAGTAGCTGTTTGGTTCCAAAACCGGCGCGCCCGGTGGAAAACCAAGCAATTGGAGAGAGACTATGGCGTTCTTAAGGCTAATTATGACTCACTCAAGCATAACTTTGAGACTCTCCAGCATGACAATGAATCCCTACTCAAAGAGGTAATCATTCAAGTTCATAATTATACAAACTCTCTAGCTTTCCTAGCATTCCAAAACAGAATTAAGATAGATAATGATGAATAATATACAAAGAATGGAGACTCTTCAAATAGAGAGGATCCTAATCCCAAAACGCAGGGGCAATAACCGATCTTTAATAACCCTGAACACATTTGAGAATTCTTATATTGCAAGAGATCGTCACATTAACGAGTTCGAAGCCTAAAACTTGTACTAATTATTGCTAGGCTCTTACAGTCTTAAATTTTTTTTTCTTATTTTGTTTTGTAGATAAGAGAACTGAAATCAAAGTTACATGGAGAGAACATTCAAAGCAGTCATTCAGTGAAAGAAGAGGTGATGGCATCTGAAAACAATGAGAGAGTTACAGAAGAACTAATGACCAAGCCACAAGTTGACTCTCTAGCAAAATGTGATGCTACTACAGAGCTCAACTTTGAAAGCTTTGATCAAAACAACAATGGAGTAATGACTGCAGCCACATTTTTCCCGGATTTCAAAGACGGGTCATCAGATAGCGACTCGAGCGCCATCCTGAACGAAGACAACAATAGCCCAAATGCTGCAATTTCTTCCTCGGCCGGAGTTCTTATTCACAGCCACCAGTTTATGCCATCATCCATGAATTGCTTCCCGTTCAGCAGCTCATCAACAGACTCAAAAGAAATTATTGGGGATGCACAGAAAGTTTATCAGCCGCAGTTTGTCAAGATTGAAGAGCACAATTTCTTCAGTGGGGATGAGTCTTGCAATTTCTTCTCAGATGATCAAGCTCCTAGTCTTCAGTGGTACTGTCATGATCAGTGGAATTAAAGGGGTAAAATTAAAAAAACCAAGAATCTTGATGGTCAGTTAATGAACATATGAAAATAAGGGGATGGAATATTCTGAAAAATCCGAGGAAGAAGCTGTAAAATTCTTTGTGAAATGGAGAGTAAAGTGTAATTAAACAAACTGTAGGGTCTCTCCACTATTGTACAAAAAATTGAAGAAGTTGCAGATGAGTACAGCAGAAGAGAGAGATTCACGTGGGCTGAGAAATGGGACACCGTGGTGGGGTTGGGGAATCAAAGCCGTGCTGGAATGATTAGGTAGTAATTAATTAAGAGCAGTTTCAGTAATAATAAATCTATATATATATATATATATATATATATATATATATTCTCTGCTGTTAAAAAAAGGAGAAGCTTTGAAACTCTGCTACTATTATTACTAGTACTATTACAGTGGAGGAAATGCAGTCTTGTAATGGTGGGAAAAATAATCATTGGCTCTTTTAAAACAACAGTATCTCTTGGGTTGAGTAAAAAATAAGTAGGATTGCATGCATCCAATAATAAAACTGCTTACATATGTTTAATGCAGGAAGATGATAGGTCTGATGTCAGTTGGAGTAACTCATAATTAAAGTTGTTTTATTTTCTCTCTTTTTTTAGTTTTTCCTCCCCAATTTTATAAAATTTAAAGGGTTAAATAAAAAATAAAAAAAATTAATACATAAAAGACAAAATAGAAATTATTTTAAAAGTTGAAGGACATTTTTAGAAAAGTCAGAAAAAGGTTTAAAAATTGTTAACACCATGCAATCCTCCTTTGACTTTGTATATTAGATAATAAAATACAATTTGCACTTTATAAGATAAATAATGCTATTATATATCATATAAATTTTTTTACATAACTCTTACATACACACATACATACTGCGGATCCCGCATGTCAGGCGGGATCCAGCAGTATATATGTGTATGTATGTAAAAGTTATGTAAAAAATTTTATGTGATAGTAGCATTGTTGTTATAAGATTGTTGAGATTTGCTCTCTGATGTTGAAACGTATCTAAGTGCATTATAAGATTATTTTCACTAAACAAATATACCCTCGAAAAATTTTACTAGTCAAAAGTGATGGTGTGTATTGTTTTGCTTAAAGAAACTTGGAGTGCATTTTGTTTAGGAAAAAGAATTTTAGGATGCAATTTGATTGGTTAAAGTTTAAGAAGGTGCATTTTGTTTTGTAGAAAAGAAACTTGTGGTGCAATTAGATACATTTTAAAAATTAGGGTGAAAACTTTACCAACCTTGTAAACTTTGGGGTACAAATTATATTTTAGCCTATATTAAATTATTATTATTCTTTTTCTTTTCTAACAATTCTTGGATTCGGCTAAAAACAAGTAGAGAAATTATAAAAAAAAAAATTAAATTTCAAAACTAGTATGAATTTATTTAGTTTTAGTTAATATAATCGAAGTTATTATAAGACCTAATAAAAATTATTCCCTTGGATCTTCAAAAATATGTCCATTTTATACACAAATTAAGAAAAGTAAGTAAGGGAAAGAGAATAGAAAAAAATTTAAGTTTATTTTTAGTGGCATTACAAAATTATAAGTTTTTTTTTAAAATTTTTTATATATATATACACTAGTAGACTCCACTAAATGACAAATTTACCCTTCAATTTATGTATGTACTACTTGCTATCTTTTTAAGGACAAAAAAAATGTACTTTAGGACATTCTTCTAAGAATGGAGGGATTACTAATTATAATATTAATTATTTTTAGAATTTACATAAATCACATCAAATTTTAATTTTAAACATTTAAGATTTTATTTTAATAAAATAAAATAAAACTTTTATTGAACGAATGGAGTATAGTCTTTGGAAATATTACATGAGATTTTTATCTCATTGCATTATATAAGAAAAGGGAAGCGGATAGCAAATTGATAGAGCTATTTACTCACGAAGTTTAAGCTTTAAAATAAAACCTATATTCCGTTTTGCCATTGCTAAATTTTGCAAATGGAATCGCTAATGTTCCTCTTCGTCCAGCTGACTTTGAATTTGCATAAGGGAATAAACTGATGATCCGGTATTATCTTCGGGAGTGCTCTTTAGTGTGAGAGAGTAAGTACCAAGTACAAATGAGAGAGGAAATAAACTTCTTATTAGAGTTAGAGGCGAGAGAAAATGGCTTGTCTTTTACATGAAATAAGAGGAGTTTTATAGAAGAGCTTTTGGCGTCAAAGATTGACGCCAAAGGTTCTTTGACGGCCAGAAGTTGGCATTGTCACATGTGCCCGGTCAGGTGTTGGTTTGCAAGTGATGGTTAGTGTGATAACTGTCGCCAAGCTTTGACTTGACATGCATAGTCTTCTACGAGTCTGTTGTGCATTTATTGCATGACACACATTGGTTGGTCATTCCTTGTATGATTTTTGGGAATGACCGATGGTTGGGGGCCGAAGGTTATGAGCCTTCGGTAGTGTTGGGAAAAGTACGCCTAAAATAATCTCAATCCCAGGAATTACTTTTCCGTCTTTGTGCAATTAAATAGGAAATCAACAAAACCAATTATGAGAACAAAAATAACAAATAACCATCCACAAGCAAGACACAATATTTAACGTGGAAAAACCCTCTAAAACTAAGAGGTAAAAACCACGGGTCAAACTCCGAATCTCCACTATATCACTAATAATGGGTTTACAATAATCCTCCCAAGTTTTATGTCCTAAAACTTGAGGTTACACAATAAATCAAGAGAATACAAATTTACCTTTAATTAGGTTAAGAAACCTAATTAACTTCACCACCCAAAAACACTCCAAACAATAAAGTCTTCAAGCTTCTATTGAATAGAGATGGTGCCGGATACCCACAAACTGTAATTCTCTCTCTTTATTCTTTTGGTACCTTCTTGCTACCAAGCTTCTCTCATATATAAAATAAGACTCCTCCATAGCCTTATTTATAGTACTCTTTCTAATCCATTCCTATTATGGATTAGAAACAATTTATTCTCCTAATCAAATTAGGGATCACATCTCCTTATCAAATCCTTTTTCAACTTGATTCTTTATTTAGACCAAAATCGTGTTTTGTCCAAAACATCCAATTCCAAGTCCAACTTGGAATTCATAATTCTCATGGGTGAGGACCCACACCCAACAATCTCCCCCTCCAAACCCATGAGAGGAGGGATCACCAATCACAACTCTTTACTCGGAGTTAATTCCAACAAAGTCTTGGCTTAACTCAAGCTTCTTGGAATTTTTAACTATCTTCATGACCGACTTTGTCTCATCGGCATGGTTCTTCTCGATAGGAGGATCTAACTCAAACTTGACAAATTTTTGCTTGCCAAATTCATTCACAACCGCTTTGTACCTTGATTGCGAGCTGTCACTTTCCTTCTTCACTTTTGATACCCATTTAAAGCGAAGAGCTTTCCTCTCGTGGTTCTCATGCAAGGCTTTTCTCCCATCTCGCATGGCTTTGTACCACACCTTTTTTCGCTTAACTCCCCCATCTTCAACACCTCTCACATGTGCCGTCTTCCTTTCATACATGGACTCCAATTTCTTCCAGAGAGCATATGCTTCAGTTTCCGTGGCAACATGATGAAACACACTTTGATCAATCCACGATCTAATTAGACCAATAGTCTTCCTGTTCATCTTGTTCCACTGCGCGTCACTCTTGTTTGTGGGCTTAACTCCATCGTTCTCAAGTGGCTCGTACAAATCCTTGCAGTAAAGCTCATGCAACCTGCTGTCCAATCCTCCATTTAATTCGCACAAGAAAATCACAAAAATAACCAAGCTCTGATACCACTGTTGGGAAAAGTACGCCTAAAATAATCTCAATCCCAGGAATTACTTTTCCGTCTTTGTGCAATTAAATAGGAAATCAACAAAACCAATTATGAGAACAAAAATAACAAATAACCATCCACAAGCAAGACACAATATTTAACGTGGAAAAACCCTCTAAAACTAAGAGGTAAAAACCACGGGTCAAACTCCGAATCTCCACTATATCACTAATAATGGGTTTACAATAATCCTCCCAAGTTTTATGTCCTAAAACTTGAGGTTACACAATAAATCAAGAGAATACAAATTTACCTTTAATTAGGTTAAGAAACCTAATTAACTTCACCACCCAAAAACACTCCAAACAATAAAGTCTTCAAGCTCTATTGAATAGAGATGGTGCCGGATACCCACAAACTGTAATTCTCTCCCTTTATTCTTTTGGTACCTTCTTGCTACCAAGCTTCTCTCATATATAAAATAAGACTCCTCCATAGCCTTATTTATAGTACTCTTTCTAATCCATTCCTATTATGGATTAGAAACAATTTATTCTCCTAATCAAATTAGGGATCACATCTCCTTATCAAATCCTTTTTCAACTTGATTCTTTATTTAGACCAAAATCGTGTTTTGTCCAAAACATCCAATTCCAAGTCCAACTTGGAATTCATAATTCTCATGGGTGAGGACCCACACCCAACAGGTAGTCGTCAAAGTCTGAAGACGCTATATCCTAACAGGAATTAAACGTTAAAGTTTTAACTAAGCAAATATACTTTTAATTTTATTTTTAAAACTAAAAAATTAATTTCTAATTGCAGACAAATTAAGACGTATTGAATATTTGGATTTTACCGTTTTAAAATTGATATTGTTATTGACATGAATATGGATCCTATTAGTAATTCATGTGACAGTGACCGAAGCATAAATAGACAAACTTTACATCACGACTCCCCCACCCCTCCCTTTTTGTCCTTTTGTGATTAAGAGCTATCATTTATAGTAGATGAACTGATAGATAGTAATAGAAAAATGATATCTTGCGACTTTTGTGATACTTTTTTTTTTTAATTTGTGAATTACGTGGATACTTGGTAATATTTTTATTATACATTTGATATAATGAACAAATTTTATAATTATATTTAATTTATATAGATGTTGCAATTGCAATTCAATACATAATCTTTTCGCACTATATAACAACATGACTCATAATACATTAAATCATGAGAAGGCACTATAAATAACTATGAGCACATTATCACATGGAATAAAAACAATGGAATGTATCAATATGTGTCCTTAGGGCACATGCTAAGCATACAGTTTAAGGAAATATTCTTTTGAATTGTGTGTATATTTTTTTGAATTAGGTGCAAATAAAGAAATCAAGAGAATATACACACAGTTCAATAAAATATTCTCTTGAACTGTGTGCTTAATATGTGTCCTTAGGACACATATTAAAAGGACCCCAAAACAATTACACGGAATCGATAGTAAACTTTTACCATATTCCCTTCAATTCTTTTTAACGTCACAAATAAACAAACTTTTTTCCTTAATAAAAGAATGAAAAGCATTCATACCCACCACGACCATCCTTTTCTTTACACGCATTTTAGATATATACTACTAGTTTTATGTGTCAAATATTGTTTTTACGGATAACATTCTTTTTGACTGGTATTATATTTTCTCCCAGATATAAAAAGTCTGATCTGCTATTGACATTTTTCAAGTTTATGTAAATTATTATTTACACAAATAAAACTTGACATTTTTATAAGGCAACTCTCAGAGGAGTGTGAGATAAGCTTACTAGTATGTGAGGAGATTCATTTAAGAAATTATTTTCTTTTTTAAAAAGATAAATTTCTTTTATGAAGATATTAAATTGTGATACTTTATTAAGTAATGGGAACTAAATAATTATTTCATGATCAAGAAAAGAGATATATCAATTATAAAAACCAACACTTATTAAAGGCCAAAAAGAAAAAAGAAAAAGAAAAAAGGAAAAAAAAAAGAAGAAAAAAGAGTTCCCTGAGTCTCAAAAGAAGTGCACCATGATTGGATGGTTCCCAATATACGCGTCTGTTTAAAGCGGCAGGCAGCTTTTGGTAACATGTATTTGTGCTAAATAATTTCTATTTTGTTTTTATAAAATTAATTGTAAATAATAAAAATATATTACATATATATGACAGTAATACATACATGGGAAGAAATAAAAAAAAATTGAACACAGATGCAGTAATGCTTAGCAATTACTTATACATACATGCATTATGGCTCATTTATTTACTGAAAATGTGAAAGGATTGAAAAGATGGACTTTCATCCTTTACATATTTTTCTTTCATATATTATTTATTGGAATTAATTCATATTTTTGTAGTTTCGATGAATAGCCGTTACCACAAAATAGTACCTAGTCTTGGTTACGATAAATTAAAATAGTATTTAATATGGGTTTAATTAATATTTTGGGTCTCATGACTTTGAGCTTATATTATAGTAGTTAATGTTTTCTAATTATTATATAAAATAAAAATTTCTCTAACGAACTAAAGATGAATCGGGCTATAGCGACGGTTCGAACCGTCGCCTTAGATATAGCTGGCTATAGCGACGGAAAAAACCGTCGCTATAGTCGATTTGTTTTTGGTTCCCTTTTTTCACTCGAGAAGCGGACTGATTATATAAATATTATTTGTTGTGTGAATTATTATAGAGTGTGAAAGATACATATGAATACATTAGACTAGAAAGACTAGCCACAATTTGATAAACCTAGATATATTGTCTGTCATTCAATTTTTATTCTTCTTTAATTTTTTGTGTGATTGTTCACAATATTCAATATTAAATCTAACATTATGTTATTTGGTTTAACATGAAGATCCCTAATAAAAAAGCAAAAAAAATAATTTTTCACAAGATCAAATATTCATAAATAAATTTGCTAAAGAATAACTATTGCCAACTTTAAACATTTCATATTGCGACATCCAGTGTATTCCGCTTGTTTTGCTTAGTTTTGGACTGATAAAATAATGGGGGAGTTTAAGTAGTGTAACGATAATTCATCATCTTTTTCTTCTTTATTACTTGTGTTTTCTATCCCTGCCTCTGTGGCATAAACTCATACTAGTGCTATTAGATTTGGATTTGATTCAAGGTAAACAACAGGTTCTATTGCCCTAGCAAAAATTAGATTCACCACGAAATCAATTGTTGCTATCTTTGCACATGTCCCTGTTACAGTTGCTGATGGTGATTTATCAACAATAAAAGCATAACCCCCATAGATTGACTTGAAGCTTCACTTGTCCTCTTGAAACTCTGTATGTAATAATCTTCGATTGATTCATCGAATAGCCCGAATAAAGCTTCCTATCCCAGCCTGGTTGGTCTCTTTCGATCAATATATATGTAGGTGGGAGAAAACCAAGAGGCTATTTGGAGGGGGTTGGAGACCCCGAAACGATGCGTGAGAGGGATTTTTGAAAACTATCGAAGTGGACAATAGAGTGATGCTTTTTATGAAAAAGCCATCGGTTCCTCCCTAATTCAATGGAAAGGGAGAAATTCATGTTTCACATCCGCAATTTCAACCTTGTTGACTATGACAACAATTGTCAGTCGAGTAGGACGATCGGGTCAGGCCAAGTTAAAAAGGTCGGGCTATAGGCCCTTTTTCCTAATTCATCTAGTGGTCTTATCTAACAAGCCCCACTTTACATTTAACCACACCACAGTGACCCCCGAAGCGATCTTCTTCTAGTTGCGGGACGAAATCCGACAGCCAATTGCTGGCTCTGAATAACCAGCCCAGCAATAAGCTCAATTCTTCCATAATATATATATATATATATATATATATATATATATATATATAAACGTCAC